>CM060916.1:526901325-528197575 GCA_030737875.1 Allium sativum
CTTTGTCATATGCAAAATACAGATCTTATTATCGTATATTCGAGGTGCGAAGCGTAGTGGCAATTAATATACTAAATACTGAAAATCTTAGTATCCTATCAAAGCTTTATCCTATCAAACAAAGTGCTATTAAAGATATATATCCCAATAGTAACTCCCAGTTAATATACCTCCCCAATGTCCAGTATAAACATTGGTGCGTAGCGAACCTGAGGGTTGGCGTTGCCTCCATCTCAAGCTTTTCTGTAGCTGCCATGCTGGGTGCTATTATCTTAGTCATAGTTCTTACTGAATTAGCATTCGTCCAAGCTGTTCCAACAACTTTATATTTCTTTTTTTTATTATATTTCAAGATGAACTCACTCAGGCTTCCAGAATAACTGGGTTGTTAGTCGTCTTGTTGTCGACTTACTGACCGTGAATGGTCTTATTGATCGAGTAAGGCACCATCCGTCAAAGAGTGTTGCCTATAAGCCTCTATTTGAAGGCCACTCCCTAGCAGGATTTGGGGTATAGATGGTGAGCCATGCCGTTGCCAAGCAGCTACCCAGCGCTGTCCTAACTAAGCCTGGAATCAAAAAAGAAAGCAGTGCTACTTGGTTATAATAATTCTAGATTGGGAGCTGATTTCATCACCTTGCCTGATATAACCTATCAGATAACGTGTTAACTAATCGTTGAGAATATGATTTCCGATTGTCGTAGCTGTAGAGACACCACACAAGCCTAAAATAGCTCTCTCTGATAACTAGTCCTATAGTGCTAACTCTTCCGTCTTCGAGAGATAGGATCATACTTCCCAACGAATCTCTAGACACGGAGACCCAGTATATTAATTGTAGCCAATTACTTAGAAAGCATCTCAAAGCCGAGCTACGCGTGAAACGGTACTTGTCAAAGGGGAAGTGAAGCACGATATTTTTTCGCGCCCAGTATAAACATTGGCCAGTATATTAATTGCGGAGACAACCAACCCTATATTAATTGGGTCGGCTTTATATTCAATTGGCGGGCTTTCATAAATCAGTCTCTTTTATGAGTTTCATAGTAGGGCCTAGTATATTAATTGGAGCGTAGCCGGGAAGGCAACAAAAAAGCGGGTGCCTGCCTAAAACTATGAAAAATAAGGCTTTTTTAATAAGCAGTTTCATAAGCTACATTTCAATTCGATGACCGAACAACTTCAAGATACACTCTTTCTTTTGTATGATTTAAGGGGCCTATCGCTTTGATTCAAAAGTTGCTGATTCAATAGCTACGGATAAGTAAAAGCTTGCTACAGAAAGCAGTCGTCAAGCCAGATGCGGATGAAATTCGAACTGCTGCGCTTACGCTTTTTCCTTTGTGAATATACCTCCTTTGCTAAAGCAGCTAAGCGAAATCGATGCCAATTCGGCTATTTACTGATCGCCTTTTGCCTGTAATGAGGAAGCTAGCTGTGAGCTGATAGCTATTCTTCGATCTCGAAAGAGTGAAAATCCCCTATTCGCTTACCTTGAACTTTCTTCTTTCAATTTAAAGCCACAAGCCGGAAACTCAATGAAATGGGTATGAGCTTTCCCCTTGCTGCTTTCCCTGCTTTCGGACACAGATAGATAGCCTACATCTGTTCACGAATCAGGAAAGCAGGTGCTTGCGACCTGGAACTGAGTCTCGCTAACCGCTTCTTGCTAACAAAGGTAGTTTACTTGCTTACTTGTTAAGGCCTTACATTACACTCCCGAATGTGCATCTGACAAGCATTCGATACGTGCTCCTCTTTCAACATTAATTACCTATGGCATTCTGGCCTAATCTCGTAATACATGGCTATGTCCCTGAGACTAATGCGATCAGTTCCTAAGGTTTTTTCTGAATAAAATACGCCTGACTTCTCTGTTAATTCAATATCTGTCTGTCCTGCGAAATCAACAGGAAAGAACTTCATTTGGCAGTTGCTTTCGCAGCTCCGGTAAAGGCGCAAAGAGCTTCTGTAAGCAGGAAAGAGAGCATCAGATTCTGGGCATTCATGTGGATGAGATGGAAATGGTAGTTTGATAGAAAGCAGGCATAATGATTCTACTAGCACTTTTCATGAGAACAGCGTATTATTTACATGTAGCAGCGCCAATTAATATACTCTGCACTTGCTTTGCCAGTTGATTGTTCTAGTTAGCAGTTCGTAGCTCTGATCGATCCGGACTTGCATCTCCTAGTTCTCTGTTCCTAGTGATTGGCAGGCCTCTCCGCTTGAGAATAAGTCTCCCTTTATGTTCATCAGTAGGAGTATCGGGCTTAGTGGATCAGTTCCGACTCACTTTCTTTATAGAAAGAGGCGCCAGTATATTAATTGGGCAGAGGTTTCATAATTCATGCTTAGATCCAACGCAACGCAAAGTGGTATAAAGTGGACATCCTACCTCAACAGATCCCCTAGGGAGGTTTGAGGGGGGCATTCTACCCACAGTAAAGACTCATTAAAACAGAACCTTTTCATCAAAGAGTGACACGGCTCCTCTCTCTCCTTCGGAGCCTCCTCATTACTTCCGTGAC
The DNA here is from genome assembly GCA_030737875.1 of Allium sativum. Classification (NCBI taxonomy): domain Eukaryota; kingdom Viridiplantae; phylum Streptophyta; class Magnoliopsida; order Asparagales; family Amaryllidaceae; genus Allium; species Allium sativum. The sequence continues at coordinate 526,903,858 of CM060916.1, forward strand.
AACCGAATTAATATACTCTTCTTTTCTTCTCTTCTTAGAAGTCAAGTCACTAAACTACTTACATGGTACGACCCGTTTAGGCTCTTAGAAAAAAGGCAGTCCCTTCTCGGCCAGGAGATCCCGCTTCTCGAGACAATTAATATACTGGCGAACTGCTTGTTATCTCTCTATATAAAATAGCTAACACTTTCGCCTTTCCTCCTGCTCACTTCGCTCGCCTCGATCCCCGATTGATGAATTTAGCGTTCCGTAAAGCTGGTTCAATTCTTTAGTTTGCAAGCCGATCCTGTACTAATATAATAAAAAAAAGAAATATAAAATGCACGAATAGCTCTTAACATCTGAGCGAAACACAGATTATTGGCTTGTGTTCCAAAACAAGTGACTGAGCTCGTTGCCTTGCTGGTCGGTAGCACGAATGGCAGGAGGCGATCGTTGCGCCTGCGCTAAATGCATACGGGCCACTATATCATAGGTCTTTCACTCTCCTGAATCGAAACGGAAGGAGAACTCACTGTCCAAATGGAGGGATCGGAGAGCTCCGGACATCTTTTTCCGAAGAACTCCTCACATGGCCCATATTAAATAGAAGGTCTAGGACTAAAATATCTACTTGAATTCAACTTTAGAGAAGTGTGGAGCGTCCTTATGCGCTAGGACGCTCATCCGTTACTTCAAGTGCTTTCCCTTGGGCCAGGAGAGCTCCAATGAGGGTGTTGACAAAACGGAGTTGGTTCGCCACGTATACAGAATGAGAGAAGTGCTTAGAGGTGCGTTAGCGTTCACTACCATTGTTCACTTCGTTTTGTAAGAAAAATTCTGATGAGACTTTTGATATTTGAATTTTCTAAGAGGTAACTGGGACTTCGATAAAACCTTATGGAGTGCTTAAAGTGGTTTAAATGCACTTATTTTCATCGTGGTCATATCTCCCGTGTCAATTCTTGTTATGTTGCTATACGCCCTACAACCAGTAGCTGTTGTTTAGCTTTAATATTATTACTAACCGGAGGGGAGTTAGACTCTAGACTCTTTGGGGTTCTCTCTATCCCTAGGTAGGATAGAGAGTCACTGCCGGAACCCACTTTATCCGGCAGGCTATACGCTCAGGTGCGCCTAAAGTCTTATGACCGGGACCCTTTTTTTTTATTATATTAATTCGCTCACTACCCGCCGTTACCCCTATCCATTCCTACCCTATTCTCCATCCTTCTGGCCTGGAAAGCGATTTCTCTGCCCAGAGATAAACCACTCCCCTGGCCTCCAGGTCTCGACTATTCAAAATGTTCTCCACTGAAGTATTCAATAGGTTTCCGGTATTGGCTCTCCCGGCCAAGGTGCATAGCCCCTGTTGTTATTTACTTTGTTCCGAGTGTTGGTACCAGACCATTAGGATACTAGAACAGTACCGCGAATCTCATCTTCCTAGCAGCATCGGTTTCACGATTCAGCCACGTTTGATCGCAGATTTGGCACTTCATTTCTTTAGGCTTATTGGTGTTCAGGATTTATATGCCCAGGTGCGTAGCGAATCGACGGCTCAGCGAAGAAATCGCTTTCCTTCTCTTGCACTAGGCGAAATATCATTGAACCTAGGAATCAGGTATTGTAGATTTTACCTTCCATTGCCCTATTTCTTCTGCCCACCTGACTCAATCAGTTAAGTCATCACCTATCCGACCGACCTGGAATGAAATCTGATCTGGAAAAAACAAGGAGTGATCGCTTCGAAAGGTGTATCGACAACTGAGCATCAAATAACTATAGGAGAGAATCCTTCCTTAACTCACAATAGTTCACCCACTTGACAGCTGCAAGTTGGGTTAATTCAACCACATAGAGTTACTTAGCTAGATATGACCCCGCTCGTCCCCTATTTCTTTGTTCGGGCCAAGAGAGGTAGGCCTTAGCTACTTTCATTTTGTATTAGTATTACTTACTAGAATTAAGAAAGAAGATCTTTTGTTCTTGATAAGTATAAACGAAATAGATTATTTCTTAATTATAGGATGCCCAGGATTATTCCGAAACTCGTACTAAATCAGACTAGTCTAGGAGTATTATATTGCTTGTCTCTAATATCCGCCCCAGATATTCACTGTGGGAGACCTGTTTTAAGTTCATTCGGGCTCCGGATCGGGAAGCAGAATCCAATGAATATTTGGGTTCGGGCCAATTAATATACTGGAAATGGATTGGGAATAACCAGATCGGGAAGAGTCCAGTACTTAATCAGACTTTCTTTATAGGGGTTCGGGATCGGAAGAGAAAGGGCTCCTCCGGGAATTAATATACTGGCCGTGATGATTTATTATACTTATTGATTTTATGGAAGCAACATTGATCACTCTATTCTAATACTAGTAGAAATGAATATTCATGAAAATGAGTGTCAATTCGTTCCAAATATCGAGTAATAAGGCATGCCTTGAGAGCTTCCCCGGTTACTGAGTCTGTGATTTCATTGTAAGTATTTGCTTCCATCTCGAAATGCTCTTTCATGATTGTATGTACACAAGTTCTCGCGCATAAGCATAGCCATATGAAAAGCTTCAGAGGTGGCCTCTATAGGAGCATATTCCCACTCTTTTCTGTGTTCATTCAATGCTTTGCTTGTGGATTGGAAATGCGGTAAGGTCCAGCCCCTGACTCTTAGATAGATATCAGCATAGCTTCGTAATGAAACTTCTCGCACATCTGCTCTGAAAGCGAGAGCTTGAGATGCATTCGTTCTGAAAGTGATCTTTCCGAATCAAGATATAGAATATGGGCAACCTTCTTCCCTAGCAAGAAGGGAGACAAAAAATTTGATTCATGTCTCTGCAGCTGTATCTAGTGTGTCACGCTGAGAATTGATAAACGACTTTCTATCTCCGTTGAAGTGAAAGCTTACTTGATCGATGTATGGGATATAACTGAAAGGGCAGTGCCACAAGGCTGCTATGCACCTGCTACGCTTGTCCTAATCAAGCCAAGAATGCTCTGCGCGCTATACTTTTGCTTTTTACCCGATCCCGGCATAGCGCTTTGCTTTCGGTTCTTCGAGGGTGACCTTGTTCAAAAATGGTTTGGTGTGCCCTTTCCTATGGTGTCTCTTCTGTGTTAGCTAGTATAAGTCTTGGTGCTTTTGTTTTAGTAAGGCCAATAGGAGAGGTAGGGTCGTGCAATCAGAATAATCCTTGAACCTTCTTCGGTCTCTTTCAGCGGCGGGGAGCTTTCTCTCTTAAAGAGGGTCTTCGTTGCGCTTTCCTCTGACAGCCTTACGAGGGCAGGGCGCCCTAGCTAGATTCAAGTTCTCCTCCCAGGTAAATGCATTCTTTTTTAATGAATACCCGGGCAAAGCGTAGAGGCTCTGCCTGATCTGATCCCCGGAGATGGAACAACTTCTGACCCGGCTTAACCACACATTTATTCAGTCTAATTGGAAGACTGCTATTGAATCAGCGCTTGAAATGGGGTCTTTTCGCGACTCCACTGCTATTGATAACGCCAACCCTGCTAGCCTCTTGTTAGCTGCTTCTCCCGTCCAGGATTCTTGGATTAGGCTTTACCGGGCTTCTCTCTTTAAGGCAGGGCTAAGGCATTGGTTGACTTTCTTTCTATTCTTTAAGTTGGGAGCGAAGGATATGTTCTTTCGGCGGTTCTGCTTTGCCTTTTGCTTCCCCAGTTTCCTTTCTTTTGTTAGGAATCGATCAAAACAGTTGCTTCTCCGGTCTTGGTGGGTTAGGTTAGTACGGGGAATTATATTCTGTTTCAGAAAGAACTCTGAGTGAACAAGACAAGCCTATCTTTTCTCAAGCTTGATTCGAAATAGCTATCAGTTCAAGCAGGAGAGTCCGTCTTTCTTTGTGAAATGGCCGAATTAGTCACACCCGGATCAATCCCACATTCGGCTCAAGAGAAGCAAAGGAAAGATCAGAGTCGGCATTAGCCCCGTTGTTGGAGGAAGAAGGGTTGGCGTTCTATTGAATCCATTGGAGGAAGGACTACTAATAGGTAGTGGTGAGGTAGTTCTTATTAGTTTAGTTCGAATCGGTGCTGGTAGCTGTAAACTCTTCTTTCTCGATGGGAATCATAGTAATATATAAAAAAAAGAAATGAAAGCAGTAGCCAAGTCAATGGACTTGCCTTTCTTGCTTGACTCAACTTCCTAAACCTCTTCCTGCTCATTGACTATTGGAAGAACTTTCAAATGGGACAGGTGATGAAGGAAGACCTTCTATCTTAGAAAAGAAAATGTACAGAATACAGATAAGGAAAGCAGTCTACTCATGCCCAGGCACAACAGAATAAAAGGCCTAACTCTACTCTCAAAGTAGTGAAGTTCCCCAAGGGTTCGGTATCATAATAGAGTAGTATGCCGGAACTCTTTCTCTTAAGGTGCGGAGCGAACTGAACTGGATATTTATTTCTAGGAGCTACGATTTCTTTTGTTGAAGAAGAAGTTCTTCCTCTAAATAGATGGCGAGAATCTGTTCTTGGTGGTAGGGCATGGTTAAGCTTTTAGTAGGCATAGAGTAGAAGAAACTGATCGATCGAGATAACATTTCCACCAGATGCCAGAAAGAGGAAGCTTGAACCCAATTGCAAGAGTCCCCCAGGGCGAAATGTGAGTTCATCGCCGGATTCGGAGTAGTTCAAATCAAAGAGTTCCAGATATGCGGATTAAGCGACCGAAAAAATGAAATGCTCGTACACAAGCCAAGGGATGAACTTCATTCTGGTGTCATAGAATAAGGGAGTTATGTTTAGAGTGATATATCCGCAGATGCGTAGGATAGTCAAATCTTGATACTGGCGCCTTGCTTGGAAGTTCTTGTTCAAATATCCGTCTATTGGGTTGGGGTCGCCTCTCGTCATTATGTTCGGGCTGCGAGATTCCCAGGCTTAGTTATTCTTAGACTATGACTATAGGATAGAATCCGTGCCCTCTTGGCCGAGTTTCTTCGCAGACTTATGTACCAGATCATCTTTCCTTCACTCGCCCCCTTTCCAGATGTGGGAATTGTTAGTTCTTATATGTACCAGAATAAAGAGAGAGCGTAGAAGAAAAGCCTATTGAAAAAACGAATTTCGTTCCAGGATCCGCAGCAGTTGTTGCTTGCTTCCTGAGCCTATACCTGGTGAACTCCCTGGGGCCGAGAAGAAAGCTTAGAATTCGAGAAAAACATTTCCCCCTGGTGTTACTGGGGCACTCATAACTAAAGTACTGGCTCGCGAACTGCCAGAATTAGGTTTTCCCTAGTGGATTCACCAGTCTTGCGGACTCCCTTCAGCTTCTTTTTAAATAAGTTAGAAATAAGTTCATCACTATTTTTCTTTTTCTGAGCTATACGAAAGAACGTCATCACGATCCCGCGAATCTCTTGAAAACGGAAAGAAAGGGAAAGCCAATCGTACGTCCTGGTTTCCGTTCTTCCCACAGGTTATTCTATACAATTTATGAAAGAGAGGAGAAGCCCCACTCGGGGAGATGAGTAAAAGCTTTCTCTTATATACGATACCTACCAAAGAGATCGCATTCTGACAGGGAGCACACGAAGCAAAGGAAAGACTGGCCTGCGTAGTATTAGATAGAGGTATTACCAGGCACACCTCTCCTAGTGTTCGTTCGCTACGCACCTTCAACCCTGAAGGGAATGAGCAGCTAGCTAACTCGAACTAACCATCATTTTGATCCAGCATGGTTCTCCGCAGAGAAGGATCAAAAGCAATGAAACCTACTTGATGAGTAAGAGAAAACAGTATCCTCAATCTTCTTTTTTTTATTATATTAATTCGCGGCATTTAAGCCTTCAAATGAATATTATTCTCCCAGTCCATTAATATACTTGGCCAAGAACCGGCGAATGAAGGCTCCGTGGTGGCATCGGAGCAGCCAATAAGCTAATCCGTTCCCAGTGACCCATCTAATTGATTCGATCCAGTGCAGAAAGAAGCGAGTGAGCGGCAAATGATCCAATATCGGACCTGGCGAATATCTGTCTCTCAATCCCGGGATTCCAATCCAAATTATGCATTTACTGACCGCACTCGATTTCTTGATTCGCTTGGAGAGAGTAGAGAGTCAAGGCAGATATTTATTCAGAGGGCAAGTACTTCCTTTCTATTAGTGCTACCGGAAAGGATGAAAAGAGATAAGATGCTGGTGGCCTAATATAATAAAAAAAAGAAATATAAAATTCTCGTAATTGATAGTTTCTGATGAATGGAGATGGCTATGGGGCCTACCTATGACTGATTTCCCTTACAGGTCCGAAAGGCATCAGATGCCTGGGCACATATCCGCCTCTGGTGATGGGACAGATGGATCGAATGCAGCATAGGGGTCAATGGTTGAAGGTGGGGATTAATATGGAGATGGCTTCGAGCCTTCACTGAACGATGGGAATCCCAATTGAGACTAGGAGAGGTGGCCTCATATCCCGTCCCTGGTTCCGGCTCTCCGGAAGCAGAGTATACGGGGACGGCAGATGGATTTGAAGTTGAGGTAAACCTTTAGGTTTCAGCGAAAGAGATTCATTTTGAGATGCGGATAGAATAAATGGTAGGGTTCCAAACCTCGCCGAGCACCGAAAGAGAAGGCCTTGTTCTGCAGGGTACGGCCCTGGGCAGTGGAGAAATAAAGCCTACCTGCTTGGTTCGGGCGAAGTAGATGGATCACAGGAATAAAATCCTGGTGGTTCTTATGCTACTTTTGATGGCCGGACGAGATACATGGAAAACCATTAGATCGATAGCCGGGGTAATTTCCTTTCCACTCCGAGGCTGATTGATCTGGATCCCTGGGAACAGGTCTTAGAGAAGTAGATGGTTCGGCTCCACTGGGAGATGGGAAACTATATGCGGAGCTAGAGGCAGAGGGACTTGTACTTGGCTTACCGTCAGAGGGATGGTAAGTAGATTGCTCGATAGCTTACCCGGGGAGGAGAAGATTTTTATTTTGATCATTGGATCCGGTCGGCCACCATAGCACTAAGACGGAAAGCCTGGTAGGCAGTCACCAAACATGGGAAAGAGTACCTATTACTCGAAGGCCCTAGGATTTAAGAAAAGGATGCCTTTTGACCCGAATGGGGCTCTTACTCAAAAAAAGGAATCATGGAATTAATTAAGATACTGGTGCCTTCCATCCATCATATAGAATGATGCTCCTAGGCCGGAATTGATACTTAATATACTACCTGCGCTGTATGAGCTGTTTTATCAGGTGTTTAAGCGCTATTATCAAGGCAAGGCGACCAACGGGAGCGCACCCGCACCGCTTTCACAGCCCAAGAGAGAGCTCAGCGAGGCGTATCATCTAAAGTAGGACTTGAATGCTAATTTGAATATTCCATTGACAAGGCCAGTATATTAGTCTAAGCAGGAAAATCAGGAGGAGAGGCTTAAAACTATTCCATCTAAGCCATCTTTCTTTAGAAAAGAATCGACATCTTTCATTTTCCATCCACGAATGTTAATGCTTCGATATCAATGAATTTTGGGACATTGTCCAGTTCTTATAACACATCTATGATACCAACAAGAACTACTGAATCTGGGACATAAGCTGGAATTGGATCGATGAATAGGTTGGCGTTGCCGATGCGACCTCGCCGGAGAGGGAGAATGAATTAGCAACCGATCCAAACCTTCGCTACGCACCTTGCTGCCCTTGAGAAAAAGGATTCCCCAGATTCGACTGGGATCCCGATCTCTTCTTTCTGCGAATGTGCCTGCGTCTGTTTATGTTCTTTTGGATAGAATAGAAATGTAGCTTCGTTCGGAACAATCGGCTTCGGGGATAAACGGAATCTCTTGGTTAGGCGTCTGCCGATTTTTATTATATTAATTCTGGAAATTCGCCAGTATATTAATTAGGGACCGGAATTTTATATTTCTTTTTTTCTATATATTAGCATTCGACACAGTATAGAAATTATGGTTTTAGACCAAGGGGCGCAGCGTTTGTATACTCGTCATTACGAAGCCAGAAAGAATAGGTGCGTAGCGGCCGTATTTCCCTCTCCGCTCTCTAATACTGCTGATATATGAGAGTGATTGAGCCCTAAGACTCATCTCTTTGCCCCCATGGTACCTATATGCCCGACTCCTATCCCCGTCCTCTCGCCATAGCCTTGCCCTTTCTCTGAACCTTAATTAATATACGTTCCTTGATCAACGCGTCTTGATCCCGGACTTTGACCAGACGTTGGACTTTCTCCTCAGCAGTTAGCCGGATGAGTATGTTTGGGAGGTGAGGTATCGATGGCTACTCGCCGGAGGACTATTGATTAGTACGGAATCAAAGTGAGTTGCGTTAGCACGCGGGTACGCGGATAAGAGTCGGTCCTTGTTGTTCTGTGACTACTGGATGATGATCCATAATCGAAGACGCCTCCTCATGCGTAAGCGCAGGCAGCTTCCACGTCTCCTATCGCTCTCGATTCATCTTTCACGGCCTTCAAGTCATCAGAGTATGTTCCAACCTCGCCCAAGCTAAGAAGTGTCGCAGGTACGACATCACTTGGTAAACTAGCAAGAGCATCCGTGGCGGGTCCAGAATTACCACTCGAATGGGGAGTCGTTACTACAGGCATCGGTTCGGGTTCTATCATACTTGAGGCGGGTTGTCCTTACTTCTTGTTGAATTGGCATTGCTTCTTTCTCACTCGAAGAGGCGTTGCTACATATCAAAGCATCCGTAACTGGCAGTGACACATGTTTTCTTAGTTTCGACAGTATTCATAGATTCGCTTCTGGCTTATCATTAGAATTGTTTGTAGTTACCCCAGTATCTTAATTAGAGGTCGCCTAGTATACCAAGTCCATTCTATGATTCTCCGAACTATTGCTGTCTATTCTGGGCATGAGAGAGACTTCGCGTAACACCACTCGTGGAAGCACTCGTGCCAATGCGCCCACCGGGCTTTGACCACGTCTCCCGAACAATTTAAGTACATATGGCGTGAGACGATTCCACATATCGAGGTCGGAATGGGATCGGGTCTTTTCACGTCTCACCGTAGTGCCCGGTTTGTCTTGATTGGAGATTGATGAACAAACAACTGTAAGCTCTGATTCGTTAGTCGAGCTATTTCCTGGTTAAGCAGAAAATAACTCATGAGCAGATGCATCTTGACTTACCGGTAAAGAATACATGAGAGTGGAGAAATCCACTTTTCTAAAGGATACACATGAACTGAAAAGGATCACTTGCATTCGATGCAAATGATATCAACGTAGAATCATCCTGAAACCTATCTTTATGCTGATTATACCACTCACAAGCAGCCTTATACGAAGTCAATTTCTGATGCTTAAAAGCAGCTGTAGCATATAATTGTAATAAAAGCGGATTCTTCTGGGATGAGTTACTACCTGAATAATATTCCTCCTCAGTCTTCGAAAACATAATCAATGATTTAGAGATATCACGCTCGTGAAAATGTAAGAGACCGGAGCGTTACTAGAGATTCGACCTATTATATTGGGGCCAGTATATTAGTCCAAGAAAGCGGGAAGATAAAACTCGTAATTTCTGTATGCATCCGCCATAGTGATAATAAAATCTTCAAACCTAGCTTGCTGCACACGCTTAGAGAATTCGGATTCCATTTTCGAAAGAGTAGAGTATGTTTTTTTCGCTATTTCACTATTCTAGTAGCAAAACCTTAATATTAAGATTTCTCTCCCGAACAATTTCTTGTTATTTATACAAGATCGTGAGACGAATTTCTTCGTAAGATATTTGATACCAGAATAATTGACTAGTGTTGACTACTTTTCAAACTCTCCCGTTGATTAGATTCCCCGTCATGTGTTTCGCATCTGGCTTTCGGTTTCTGATTCCACTCAAAAACAAACCTCTCCGAGCCGTTCCCATTGCAAATTACTACCTACTCGAAGGAGGACTCACAAAGAGTTGAACCATCAACTTAAGCCAATCAATGATTCAATCGCAGATTGATACCAGACCAGACAATTTAACCGTCTTCACTAGACCCGAAGGTCGCGCTCATACAATGAGCTTTCAGGAAGAACCTGGTTCGCCAGTTGTTCAAACCCGCTCATGAATCATGAATGAGTTGCGAACACAAACGGAGATGTGAGAGGAGCAAGTATCAAGTTAATTTAATTCGACTTGCAATCGATTAGTGAATTGGTCGATAGGTTTGATCGAAAAGTGACTTCTCTAATAAACCATACTACTAAACCGTTCCCCAATTAATATACTGGCCTTCGAGTTGCTTGTGTTAAGCATAGCAGTTTCAGCACATCATTCATGAAGATCCTATATCAGCTATACATCCTCCTCGCATTTTTGGTAGTAACTTGGGCTGCCTCCTCATCTGTTTGCCCTTCTAAGTCAGAAAGAAGCCATTGGTTTATATACCCATTACCCTCTCTTTAGTATGAAGGTCTCTAATCAAATCGTATAATAGAGAATCCTCATACCCGTTCTCTTATTAACCAATTGTGCTCATGTTAGAAGCGAGTTAACCAATTAGCAGGAGGTAGAGAAGCAGAATATATACCTGGGAATCATCTACCAGTCTATAACTTAGCAGGAATTAATATAATAAAAAAAAACAATCGAATCTTCCTAATAAGCTGATTATCTTAATCCATTTTTCTCAATAATACATATTTGTAGCAGAGTAAGGTCGAACCACATTAGTCTCATATTAACCAATTATCTGGTATCGAATGTTAATCTTACTTAGCTTAGTTCGCATTCTAATTCTTCGTGATCAGCACTAAATATACTACGTAAAGTCAAGAAAAAGCAGTCGACAACAGATAAGTCTAGTCATCCAAACTATTCTTAGAGGAGGTATTTGATCACGAAATATACGTCTATTCTTAAAAAAGGTTTCTTTATTGAGGAGGTATTTGATCACTATTGAGAGTAAGTAATCCAAACTATTCTTAAGTCGACAACTGATACTCAAACTCAATACACATATATACTATTTACCTACTTGCTTCGCCCAGTATATTAATTAGTTCAGTATCATAGTATTTCATTGCTACAAATATTTATTATTGAGAAAATAAGACATGTTTTTTGATAATTAATACTCGAGTTTGGATCATTTCATTAGTCTTTTTGTTCTTATTTGAGTGGGGTTGGGGGTTGTTGGATTATGGGAGAGAGAAAAAGAGCCTCAGATACGGATTTTATTAAAAGAATAGGGGGTTGGGTCCTATGGGAGAGAGAAAAAGAGCCTCAGATACGGATTTTATTAAAAGAATAGGGGTCCCCTCTATTACAGAATAGAGCAGAGAGCTTTTGACCGGTCTCTTATCCTATGAGGGGGGGGTCGGGGTTGCGTGGCGATACCCGCGAAAAAGATCCAAACTATTGGGCCTTGAGTACGATATTCATGAAAAGCCGGGTTTGACAAGACAATCTAATAAAAAAAGGGCCTAATATACTGCATTTTTCATGATATTATGCACCTATAAATAGAAGCTTCTTTCGGTCTCTCTTTGGCAATCCAAACTCTTATCTTAGAAGTAGGTGCGAAGCGAGCTTTGAGTAGCCATGGCTATCGCTAACAGACTTGCGAGAATTGAGCAAGAAATACTAGAGGTGGAAAACGAGAAGCTCCAACGGGAGCAAACGCTGGGTGCGTTCTGGGAGCATATGCCTGCTATCGATCCTATTATCATACGAGATCGTATGCTCTTTCTCCAGAACGAAATTCGCGCTCTCGAAAACAGGAAGGGGGCGCTGCTCCAAGAACGGGAGGGGCTCCTTGTGGAGGTTGCCATCCTCCGTGACCCACCCACTGGGGATGAGGAGACTGGAAGAAATTAGCAAGGCCCCTAGAAGGTTCCAGCACTGTTCATTATTATGTTTAATGTTGTTCTATGTCTTTAATGTTGTTAGTTAACTTTGTAGTAATGTTGTGTGGTTGAAGGCCCTTTTTATTATTATTAGTGTGTAAGCTTCCTATTTATTGTACTCCTATGTTATGTATTGTATAAAAACTGTAGTGCTGGAATTAAGAAAAATCTGCCCCTAATCATATTATTAAGCACTTGACTTTATATTCTAGCTAGTCAAATTGAATCTTTGTGAAATCCGCTAGCATTATCTTCCTCTTATTAGTCTCAGGATTACAGAGTGAGGTGCGTTAGCGTATACTGGGATACCAAGTCCAGTATATTAATTGGTACAGGGTAGAGGCCAGGAAGTAACAGCGGGTCTCTCTCTACTATTTATTAGTCTCAGGGTTTCTATTTAGTATATTACCGCTTTCTTTCTTGTCTTAGAATTAATATACTGGGGATTCCAATTGGAATCATTTATCGTTGCCCTCTTCAAACATGAAAGTCGGGTTTGTTGCAGCTGCTACGCACCTTGATGTGAGAGAATTCATCTCCTAATGCGTGTCTAGGCCCCACGCGTTGAGTAAATGGGGCTAAGCTGACAAGAGACCAATAACTACGTATAAGTAAAGTGTGCAACCTAGGAGCACCAACTTATAGATAAAGGTTCCATTCTTCCCTAATAGGGATCGTAGTTATGCTATCTAATAGCTGGTCCAAAGCTAAGTATATAAAGGATATAATTACATATTATCTTGAGTCATTTTCTGAAAAATTACATGTTCTAACGCGAATGATTTCCAATAAGATAAGAAAAGGGTGGGTGGTTGCAGCGAGACGTATGTTACCTTACCAGGCTCCAAAGGAGCGGGTTTCTTCTTAACTGTTCACACCACGTGATGCTTTACTTCGTCATCCCGAGAATCAGAAGAAGCTAGGTCTCATCTGATTCCTGAGCTTTCGATTGTGACTTGGGTTGAGCCTTTCCCTGGCACCTGGTGAGAGGTCTCCATCCCAGCAGCATGGCATGAGGGAGTAGACAAAGAGCAAGGAGTGCCTCTTGTGAATCTCGCGAATAACCAAGTGAAATATATATAAAAAAAAAGAAATGAAAGCAGCGGTCGAGACATCCAAGGCGCCCGAAGGAGCGACTAAAAGACCGAAGGAAGGTTTCATCTATGAGCCACTTGCACTGAACTGCCTTACGAACTTTGGGCTTACCAACTTGACTTGCCTACCGCCAATGTTTATACTGGGACAGGACTAAAGCTAGACGTAGGCCGCACTCGCCTCTCCCCAACCCTATCTCAAAAACTAGGTCCGAAGGACTAAATACGCAAGCGGTGGTTCGGTATCAGCTGTCTCATCTGGTCAATATCCCGCACAAACAAGAAGGCAAGCACCTGCCTGAAAAGTTCTCTAAGGCCCGGAAGAGAAAGAGTGATTTGATCTCTCTATAGACGCCTTAGATTATCATTGTGTGCCTTCTCCCTTCGCCCGGAAACCTTACTGACAGGAAAAGGCGACCGGAGGTAGCGTAGCTGTATACTTAGGGAGGTATACTTAGCTTCAAATAGCAGGCTTCTCATGGTATCACCTAACGGACTACTAGATGTTATGTTCACTCCGGCTTCAGTAAAAGGAAGCCCCGAATTAATATACTGGCATATTTCGGGATCTTCTTTTCCTGTGTTGTCTAATAAAATTTGTTTATTTTGAATATAAAATATTCTTTCTTCTTGATGGATCATTACAATTTGATGTTTTCTCTGAATTTCGGCTATGACCAATGCCCCACCTAGCTGAATAGGCGTAACAAAGCTACCTGAGGGGCTTTTTTCGTGCTCTTAACCCTTCGCACCTGAAATCGACGAATTTCGTTTTGAATTATTTAAAGAAATGTTATTAGGATTCTTTAGAAAGACTCGAAAGTCCAATATTTCGAATCGAAACTAAATAAAGGCGCATACGTGGGGGGCCCCACTACTTCTTCATTCAGGGGGCCTCATGACTTCCCACTGGGCGAGAGGTGCACCTAACCCACCTACCCACTCATCAATCCCTTGGTCATTAGGGTTCAGCTGACTTGCACAGAAAGACCCCTATTGTTTAGTAATTCGACGCCCCATCTTTTTACTGTTGTCAACTAATCTTTTCCATGTTCGATTTTCATCTATGTTAGAACATTTCTGTGAATGCTATTCCGATCTAAGTGGTCCTATTCTGTGTCCCGTGCTAGGAAGCATTACTCCTCTTTTCATTCCAAATTCAAGAATACGACCGATACGATTGATTGGTCTGTGCGCTTCTCTTATTACTTTTTTGTATCCCCCTGTTCCTCGGATACAATTCGATCCTTCTACGGCCAAATCTCAATTTGTGGAAAGCCTTCGATGGCTTCCTTATGAAAACATCCATTTGTATATGGGTATAGACGGTCTTTCATTATTCTTCGTGATATTGACCACATTTCTTATCCCTATTTGCATTTCAGTGGGTTGGTCTGGTATGAGAAGTTATGGGAAAGAGTATATTACCGCATCTCTCATTCGTGAATTTCTAATGATCGCCGTGTCCTGCATGCTGGATCCTCTACTATTCTATGTTCTTCCCGAAAGCGTGCCAATCCCTATGTTGTGCGGAGCTGAGAATCTTCTATTCGCTGGGAGAAAGATTTTCCTCTGCAGGGGCCTTATGCAGTAAACCCCCTACGGGCGGTCCAATTAATATACTAGCGTCGTAAAGTAGTAAAGAGTAAAGTCGTCCCCGCGAAGCTTTCGGGAAGAGGGGTAGTCCTGTGTGTAAGCATAGCATTTCTGGTCGAACCACCGAACCACACATCTTTGGTGGGAGGGTACTCCGAGTAGTGGGTACCCAATTAATATACTGGGGACCTCGACCCGCCTACTCGGGTCTTGTATGGATATGCAGGAAGGGGTGCTCCTAGGTGTGTGTAGGGGGTGTGTTTGTTCGCGAGAATGGATTCCTCGTCAAGTCAGGGGGGTGTGGACACACTTGCGCGAATTCGGGTAACGGCTACAAGGGCGCAGCAAGAAAGGAAACTGTACCCGACCAGGGATGGACGTAAACTCGTAAGCTACCGAGGGTAGGGATAATCGTCCAGGTCTTATTGTTCAACAAGCCGCCCCGCCACAGCAGGCAGGGCGACCATAGGGAGCCTCTGTCGTCGCCGGGGAGCTCTTGGCGAGTAGACCGTAGGAGAAGTTGCTAAAACAAACGGAGGCGACCCCGAAACTTTTTTATATAGAGAGATAACAGGGTATACCAAGTCCAGTATAAACATTCGGGAGGCTGTTCGATTCTTCGAGGCGACGGGAGAAGGTGCGTAGCGAATTCCGAAGAAAGACTTAAGGCAGCAGGTGGAGACATTTCTGTGGCCCCCTTCCAAAGAAATGCGGGAAGGGTAGAGCTCGGCAGAGGGTTCGAGAATAGGGTCCTAAAGATGAAGATCAAAAAAGGGTCCCGCATTCATCACAAGAGGAAAGATCAAACCAATTGGCGCTCACATCACAGTAGTCGTAGTTGAGGCGAGCGAAGTGAGCGGGGACAACCAACAAGGCGACCGTTAGGCCAAGTATATGAATCCGGGCCCCATATATTCATTGGCGACCCCGAAACTTTTTTATATAGAGAGATAACAAGGGGGCCAGTATATTAATTGGACCGATCCAGCCCCAGTATATTAATTGGGGACCGATCCAAACTATTCTTAGACCGAAGGCCCTACCACTAATCCGGCTAGCTAGTGAGCGGTTCTTGGGAAGCAGGCCGGGCCCTGGGCATCCCCGCTACGCAAGCTGCATTGTTCGCCACCAGCAAAAGAAAAGAGAGTCAAGGCCGCAGGATACAAGCATAGTGGTCTAATGACAAGGGCCGACGACGGAAGCTCGGGACGGAGCCGTATGACGCGAGAGTCTCACGTACGGTTCCCTGAGAAGGGAGTGGCTACCCACTGGAGCTTCGACCAACCACCACCACCGGTCAATTCCGCTTTGGGGCCACCCCTTACTCTACCATTATTATAGGGGTATGGGGTTCGAGACAAAGAAAGATCAAGGCAGCATATCAGTTTTTCCTATATACTTCACTTGGATCCGTTTTTATGCTATTAGCTATTCTGTTGATTCTTCTCCAAACAGGAACGACCGATTTACAAATATTATTAACCACAGAATTTAGTGAGCGGCGCCAAATCTTTCTATGGATTGCTTCTTTCGCCTCTTTCGCCGTCAAAGTGCCTATGGTACCAGTTCATATTTGGTTACCCGAAGCCCATGTAGAGGCACCTACGGCTGGATCCGTCATCTTGGCAGGAATTCCTTTAAAATTGGGAACCTACGGGTTTTTAAGATTTTCAATACCCATGTTTCCCGAAGCGACACTTCGTTCTACTCCTTTCATTTATACTCCAAGCACTATTGCAATAATATATACTCCCTCGACCACTTCAAGACAGATCGATCTTAAGAAGATCATTGCCTACTCCTCAGTAGCCCATATGAATCTGGTGACTATTGGTATGTACAAAAAATAAAAGTTGTGATATGCTTTTATTACAACTGTCAAAATAACGCAGTTGTTAAAAATAAGTTTATTACAACTTTTCTGGAAAAAAGTTGTAAAAAAACATTTATTACAATGGTGATTTTACCACCGTTGTAAAATTAAAGTAGTAATATGGAGTTTTTGTTGTAGTGTTTGTCTCTAGGCTTTGATAGCATAGGTAGTGCTGCTAGGTGTTGGATCAACTCCTCGAAGGCTTTTTGGCATTCAAGGGTCCATTGTATCTCTTTGTTCCCTTTTCTAAGGGCATCGAAGAATGGAAGACATCTGTCCGTCGCCCTAGATATAAAGCGATTTAAGGCTGCGATCTTCCCATTCAAACACTGAAGTTCCTTCTTAGTTCTCGGGGCACACATTTCCCTCAAAGCTGATATTTTAGCTGGGTTGGCTTCAATACCTCTAGCGTTGACCATGTACCCAAGGAACTTGCCTGAGCCCACTCCAGAAGAACATTTCAAGGGATTCAACTTCATGCCATATTGGCGTAAGGTATCGAACATTCGGGCTAAGTCCTCCAAATGGTCTATTGCTCTCTTAGACTTAACCAACATGTCATCGACATAGACTTCCATCGTCCTACCAATTTTCTTTTTGAACATAGCATTTACCAATCGCTGATAAGTTGCCCCTGCGTTTTTTAGACCAAATGGCATCATCTTATAGCAGTATAGACCGAAATCAGTAATGAAACTTGTGTCTTCCTGGTCTGGACCATATATCATGATTTGATTATAGTCAGAATATGCATCCATGAAAGATAGCAATTCATGACCGGCAGTAGAATCCACCAATTGGTCGATTCTGGGAAGAGGAAAACTATCTTTCAGACAAACTTTATTCAGGTCTGAATAATCTACGCAGACCCGCCATTTGCCATTTGAGCTCTTCATGAGTACCGGGTTGGACGCCCATTTCGGATAGGTAGATTCTCTAATAAAACCATTCTCCATTAATCTGTCGATTTCTTCCTTTAAGGCACATGACCTCTCCGGCCCCTGGGTTCTTCTTTTTTGTTTGACAGCCGGAATGCGTGGGTCAATGTTTAGCTTATGTACCGCAATGTCCAGAGATATGCCACACATGTCGGAATGGTTCCATGCGAACACATCTAAGTTAGCTCTTAGAAAAGCAGTCAACTAATTTTTTAATTCGGGGCTTAGCCGAGATCCTATGTTCAACACACAGTTTGGATCCTTCGGATTTAAAGATATAGGAACTATTTCTTCGGCCGATGTCGCCTTCTCGTCCTCTGCACTGGCTTCCCTAGGACCGATCTCTCTTTGCACTCCACTATGCTCGCCAGTGCATGGACCCTTCTTTAGTTTATATGAAGGGGGTTTTGGACGTGGGGAAGAGCCTCCGCATCCTTTCCCAAGTATTTTTTTCTTAGCTTCTCTCAGTTCTGTCACATAGCAGTCCCTTGCAGCGATTTGGTCGCCCTTGATTACACTAATTCCCCTTTCAATTGGAAACTTCATGGTCAAGCACCATGGAGCTAATGCAACCTTGAAACCCGAAAGAGTCGGCCTACCAAGGAATGCGTTGTAAGATGAAAACTCATCTATTAGAATAAAAGTTTGTACCATGGAAGCCCTACGTTCCCCATCTGCCAATTCCACATGTAAGTCTATCATTCCGATGGGTTGCGTAGGTTGACCTGTAAAACGTTGGATCTTATTTGGGTATGCGCGCACCTTTGCCATAGGGAGATTCATCATTTGGAAAGTGTTTATAAAAATCACATTAACTGATTCCCCCATGTCAACTAGGACACTTTTTACCACCGCAGGTCCGAGACCAATTGTGATTACCATGGCATCGACAGTTGGTGTAATTATGCCTTCCGCATCTTTATCTTCGAATATCACATCCTCGGTCGAGGTTTTGAGCATTTTCGTCGGAAGCTCGTTATTCAAGACCATGCATCCTTCCTCTTCCGTGACACCCTTCAATTCGTTAGTGCATCTTTCCATATCTGCACAACTACTCCCGCCAGGCGGGGACCTTCAAATATCATATTGATTACTGGCCTCGAGTCAACTGGTATTTGGGCTTCTTCACTCGAGTTGGGCTGGCTAGCCGCATTGTTATGTCCTTGCGCAGCTGGGGTACTTTGGGGATTTTTCACATACTGCTGGAGTCGATTCTTCCTGATGAGTTCTTCAATTAAACTCTTCAGGTGCCGGCATTCGTTGGTGCTGTGCCCTGGTTGTCTATGAAACCGGCAGAATTTTACGGAATTTGCCTGCTGCTCAGTTACCTTCTGCGGCTTCATCTGAGGAAAAATGCCCGGGTCCGTTGCGTCTTGGTAAATTCTTTCCGGGATTTCGTTTAGGAGGGTTAGCTTGGATGGTTTGTACAACCGCGTCTTCTTATAGCTTTGCTATTCATCTCATCGTTTCCCCTTTTTTGTCCTAACTCGCTCTTCTGCTCGACCCTGGACTCATTATTCTTTCCTTCTCTGGCGGTGTTACTTTCTATAGTCTTCTGGACACTTGAAGTTTCACCCTCTACACTCATGTACTCCTCATCTTTTTTATAAAACTTCTTCAGAGTTTTTGGTTTCTTCATCATGAGCCACTTTCCAAACTCTGACTTCTTATAGATAGCTCCTTTTAGGGCTGCCAATGAGTACCAAGGCTCTGGTTCTATGACCTCCGCTGCTGCAGCATGGAAGCGCGTAAGGAAAGATCTAATGGTTTCCCCATTCTTCTATTCCATTTCGCATAGTGACATTACATCCCTTGCCTTGGTGGTTTGTAGTCGAAATTGATCTTGAAATCTCCTTGCCAGATCAGCAAACTAGTCAATACATTTAGCTGGAAGTCTGGTGAACCATAGTGAGGCCACACCTTCCAGGAACACGGGAAAGTATAAGCACATGATTTCATCAGTGGCCCTAGATCCATTCATGTGTTGGTCGTACTTGAACAGGAAAATGGTTGGATCTCCAACTCCGCTATAAGGTGCAATTGTCGGGGGTATGAATTTCTTCGGGAATTTCACTTGATGGATTTCCTTTGTGAATGGATTTTTGCTGGGAGAAAACTCCCATTCTTTCTCCTCATCTTCTCGGGTCACCTTCTCCTTCGTTATTCGCTGGATCATGTCTGTGATGCGCCTCTCATCACCTGCTTGTTCATCGGGATCGGCACTGACGTTTTTATCAGCGCGACCACTGTTTGAGCTTCGGCGCCTTACATCGTTTTTGAGGGATGTTATGCTGGTGGGACTTGCTACAGCCCGGGCCGCACGTTCTTCATTGCGCTGTGGAGATCCTTGCTTTAGGAACCTCAACGCCGGCCTCTCCCCGGTCTCCGACTAGGCTGTGAGGTCGTCCAGGGTTTGAGGCTGATGAGTCCTCTTTTTCACCAGTATTAACCATAGTGTTTAGCGGTAACAAATTGGCTTGAACATTGGTCAATACATCAAACCTTTCCATTATCATCTTCGTTGTATTAACCATTTTTTCATTCAGGTCGGTTGCAACCACATTCAATTCATCTCGCGTTATAGGTGGCCTAGGGGTGTCCCCTGCCCCTTATTTCAAGATTTGAGGCGTAGCTTCGTTAGCATTATCATCCTCACTGATCGTAGTAACTTTAGTAGATTTGCGCTTTTCTTCGATCCGACCAAAGTTTCAAAGGAGAAAGCGTTTTTGGATATTATTTTTTTAGATTGCTGAACTACGAAAGGGAATTACGAACACGGCCCCATGGTGGGCGCCAAAATGTTTATACCAAAATTGGTCTAAGCACCCAAGGTACTAAAGCTGTACTTCACCAATACGGTAAGAAATAAATGGAACCGTGTTTAATCAGCAATTGGAAATTAAAATGCGAGAAAAGGTCAAGTAGAGGCGAGATTTAGAGTGGTTCAGCCGTTAATTAGGCCTACGTCCACTATGAAGGCGATTTCCAATCTTATAATAAGGATTACAAAATACATCAATTCTCTCTTTTCATACATCTCTATATTCACTCAATATACCCTCGTTTATATATTTCAATCTTGGAATTATACAAGAGAATGGTAGAATTTGAGGAGAAGAAGGATGGATGAATGATTGAGAACGAGGATGTCTTCATTTTTCTTGATCACAAGATTGTTCTTGATTCCATGGCCGAATCAGTAGTTGAGGATAGACCTTAGCAGCACTTCATGGTTTTAAAGATTCGATCTCCTTTATGTTGGCAACCATGGCGTATTTATAGGCGAGCTTCCCCTGAGAAATGATCAGAAATCCGTTTATGCAAGCTACAGATTGCTCAATCTATTAATTACAATCATGACATCGGCTAGCTGTAGCCAGCTGTCCAGAGCTGTATTTGGTTGCCATGCATGAGTCACTCAATAAAGCGAGCGTCTTGAGTAGTTGTGTGGGTGACCTTTGGTTGATGCCCTTCAGTCGTGTCTATTTCTAGCATTCGGGGAGTAGATATCTGATTTGCTTGATGGCGAGATGAAGGAACAATCGGCCATAATTCCTTAATGTTGTTACGTCTGATTTGAGTGAGCGAGTGGTGATCTTCATTAGTCCAGAAGCGACTGACTGAGACGTTCGACTTTGAGATGTAAAAGCGCTCTTTCTAAGGACTGGTGTACGACCGACCAATAGGTTTTTGATCTGAGTGTCAAGTTATAGGTGTTGCAATTCATGAATAGTCTTGACTCCTGTCTTGATTCGTGCGACCGAACTTTGATGTTAGATCAAGCGTGCTTCGTTGTTGTGAGCGGCTTTAGAGAACGTACGTTCCTTATCTCTATTGAGATGCATTTCTCACAGCGTAACGTGCCACCCTCTTCGGTCGTACTAGTCGATTTGATTCGTCTTGGGTTTGATAATTAGGTCTTGCCCTGTGTGGTTGCGTCCTATCCATTGTGGGTCGTTTAAATGCCTTGGATAACATCATGCACAACCGACCCTGATGATATCCATTCTGCATCCTTTGTTCAATGTGCGTATGGATTTTTTAGGGATTAACATTTGGGGTTTTAGGCTTTGTTGGTAACGAGGATTTTAACAATAAGTTATCTATTCTTCAATTTGCAGATGACACAATATTATTTTCCTCTCACTTACCCAAGCATGTTATTGCTTTGAAGTTTATTCTCTATTGTTTTGAGTTGCTTTCTGGTCTTAGGATTAATTTTGATAAGAGCTCGGTTATGATTCTTAATGACTTTAATAATGTAGAGAATCAATTTGCTGACACCTTAAACTGTTCTACTAAGAAATTTCCTTTTTATTATTTGGGTTTTAAGATTAGTCCTTCTAAGCTTAAGCATGAGGATTGGTTAGTTATTATTGACAAGATTAATAATAGATTATCTGGTTGGAATAGCAGATTTATACCAAGAGCTGGTAGCTTAGTTCTTGTAGACTCTGTATTGTCTGTTATTTCTATGTATTGGATGGTCGTTCATCGATTTCCTCAATGGGTAATTGAGAAAATTGACAGAATAAGGTGTAATTTTCTTTGGAGTGGCTTTATCATGTGTAGAGGGTATAAATGTTTAGTTAATTGGGTTGCTTGCTGTAAATCCAAGAAGGATGGGGGTCTAGGGATCATCAATTTTTATAATTTTAACTCTTCTTTATTAGCCAAATGGTTATGGAAATATAAGAGTCCAGATGTGACGGCTATTTGGAAGCAAATTGTTTCCAAATTCTATTATGTTGGGGCCAGGTTTATAGTTAATTCTAATTATAGTTGGATTAATAGGTTATCTTATTTTTGGAATTCTGTTTTAAAATGTTTTGATTTTTTTAATTTTGGGTGTAAGCTGACTGTCCATTCGGGTAATATTACTTTTTTTGGCATGATTCTTGGATCTCTCGAGTACCTCTTCAGATAGAATTTAGAGAGCTTTTTGATAATTGCTACTTTAAGGATGCTTTGATTATTGATGTTTATAGAGGTAGTTTAGATCCCCCATGGGAATTTTCTTTTGAAAATATTTTAGAAGGGATTATGTTCAGGCAATTTGCCTTACTACGTGTTAAGTTGTCTACGTATCATTTGGATAATAATAGTGATAACATTTTATGGGGTCTAGATAAGAGCCTTCAGTATACTTCTAAATCTATTTATAAGTTTCTTAATTTTTCTGGTGTCTCTTTTTCTATTTTTAAGTATCTTTGGAAGTCTAATTCGCCGCCTAAAGCTAATTTTCTTATGTGGTTGATTATTCCTAAGAAACTTAACATGGTTGAGCAGTTAAAGAATAAAAATATTATTTTTGATGTTAAGTGTTGTTTTTGTTGTATTTTGGATGAGCATATTACATTTTTTTTCTTGCTCTAAAACCAATTATATTTTAAATATGGTTTCACATATTTTTGTTTTTAACTGGTCATTTCCTTTTAGTAGCTGTGATTATTATTAGAACTTTTGTAGATCTGTTTTTAATTTCAAGCATAGATATGCATTGGATTCTTTGGTTTCTATTATTTATTGGTTTATTTGGTTGGAGAGAAATCAAAGATTGTTTTCTTCTAACTTTGATTCTTTAAATAGATTGATTGTTAGAATTATTAATTTCAGTCTGGATTGGATGTCTATTCTCATTATAAGTTACATAGAGATGCTCGTTTTGAGAGATATTTGATTAAGGTTAGAATTAATTTATGTTTATTTATTAGAATTAATAAGTATTTTATTCATAATCATTTGTGCATTTGTTATTGATTTCGGCTTATAAGTGTTTCTGGCTTGTCTTCTTTTTTCCTTATTTCTTTTTCCATCTTCACATATGGATATATATATATATATATTATGATATATATATATATACCCTCACACACATATATATATATATATATATATGATGGTTGCTTATGATTGGCTAGTATTTTTTAGGTTACAGGTTGTGGATTTTAGCTAAGGAGCTTTTTGGAGAGCTGTTTGGATTACAGTTGATCTATACTATGAGGCTTTTTAGGGTGCAGTTTTGGAGAGTTTTTTTTGAGTTGTTTTGTTCCCATGTATTTGTTTTATCCTGTTTACAGTGACTAATGTATTGTGTAGGAGTAGATATACTTCACTATCAGGTGATGGCCTTGCCGGAACTTGATATTGAAGTTTGATGGGCGGTGGTTTATCCAGAGCTCATCTATCAACCATTCTATACATTCATATAGCCATTATTAGTGTTGTATTTTTTTTGGCTACTTCTCAGGGTTTTTTTTCCTTAGGTTTGTAGTTTGATATTATAGACTATATTTTACTTTATATATATGTGTGCTCTCTTCTTCTTAGAAGATCACACATTTTTCCTTTCAAAAAAAAAAATGATTCAAAATCCAAAGTTTAAAAAACACTCTGCAAGTACTCAATTAAGCAATTTAAATGAACAACATGTTAACATTTAAAATCAATGTCCAGATAAAATTTCAATCCATATAATTCAGGTAATCAACATATATATGCAAAATAGTTTCAAAATCCATTCAATTCAGCATGGAAGTTATTATAACAAGTATAAACATCATTTTCTTTCATACATACTATTATGAAACATTTATATGTATATTTATATCTAAATTTGAAGCATATAGGGGTTATAAGCATATAAATTTAATCTGGTCTAATGTCAAAACCCAGATTTCAAAAGTAACTTAAAAACCCAGATATAAAACCCATTTACAAACATTGCTTGCAGAAATCAACTGTTTTTGTTTGTTGTTGCAGATAGTTTGCATAATGAGATCCAAAGCTTAATGAAACAAATGAAACAAATACTTCAAAACAAGTTGATCCAAGCATATTAGGATGGATCAATTAAACAATTACAGTAACCAGATGTTTCATCTTTTGTAGAGGCTTTAATTTACATATATATATTAATACTAGAATAAAATAATATTCTATTATATTTATTATGACCTGAAAATCATCATTATGACTTGCAGGTTATCTTAGATTCATGACCAGTATCATGTATATGTAAAACCCAAAAAGGCTCAACTACGTATGTATATTCATTCATTTGATCAATAAGAAAAAAAGATCTTTTTGATCAAATGTATAATCTGAGTGAAAATTATGATTATGATTCATTACATAAAATAAAACATATGTTTTAGCACTTTCTCTTTATCAATCAGATTTTTTTGGGTCAAATATTATTGATATTAATTCAACAAATTGGTCAACACAAAATTAACAGTACCAATTAAGATTATATGTTAACTTCTAGAAATTATCATATAATCAATCAAAATCAAGGGAAAAATTATGATTGCTATTCAATAACAATAATTGTTTCGAAATAGATTCACAATATCTATTAATCTAGCAATACAGATGCAAATTTGAACCAAACAAACTCAATTAACCATTTTTTAAGAAGCTCTGATGCCACTATAAGGGTTTTAATGATCAAAATGCAACGGATTTTAACAATTCAAAACCCTAAACGATAGGTTCCAAACAAAATTAGAAAATAATGTTTTATTTTATATCTTTCGAGCTTTTGTGATTTCACGAACTTGAATATGATTTGGAATTGAATCAAATCGCTTTGTAATATCGCTGACATGCACCACCTCCACTGGTATCCATACGAACGTTGAACAAGATCGTTTTTACCAAATCGAATTCAACTGAGAAATAATAAGTGGTAGATTGAATAAACGAAAGTGGATAGAAGTTAGGGTTCTTTACCAAAAGAAAACAAAAGGCGGCAGATCAAATTAATAAAAGAATTCGATGATGATGTTGAGTGGAGTGTTGGTTTTGAGGTAAAAAAACTCAAACCGAATTGAAACCGAAATTTTTCCAAATCAAACCAGACCGACCCAAATTAATTTCGGTTAATTCGATAGGTAACCAATTTAACCGAACTTGAAGGATATGTTTTTATTTAAATGATGAATTCACTCAAAGCATAATATAAATTCATGTTTGAAGAAATTATATATAGTGAATTTATGTTTATAATGAAATTTGACTTATTTGCAACACATGTTTTTGTTTATCACTAAACTAATTATTTAAAGTGCTACAATACCATAAAATTAGATAATAAATTAAAAATTCGGTTAAACCAATAACCGAAAAAAATTATTTTACAAACCAAATGCAAAATGATTTAGTTTTAAAACCAAACCAAACCGAACCGGCCGAAATGAACTGGTTTGGTCTGTTAATTCGGTTTGAACCGAGTATTGCTCACCTTTAGTACAAATGACAGAGTTGACGATGAAAAGAAAATTTTACTTAGTGCGATGAAATTTGAGCACGATTAAAAGGGGTAGATTCAATTTATTTGGCAGAAAGAGAATGAGGGTTAAAAATATTTTAAGTATGAGGGGAGAGGAATAGAAAATAGGTTGTTGCATTTATTTTGGACCACGCAGACTTATTTTTACGAAGGCGGAATATGAAATATTGTTCGCTGCGTTTATATTGTTTGTGGAAACACTTTTGCATGCATTTGAAAGAAACACCACCAATTTTTGCAACAAAAAATCAATTTTCTTGTAGTGCTTTAAGCCAAAATGATATATCAAAAGACATAGATCAAAACCTATATAGGGGCATGATTGGATCACCACTCTATATCACTGCAAGTAGGCCAGATATAATGCATAGTTTATTTCTTTATGTAAGATATCAATCTAAACCTAAGGAAACTCACTTAAAAGCCTCAAAAAGTATTCTAAGACATGTTAAATATACTTTAGACTTTGGCATACTTTACCATAAAAATGATTCATTTGATTTAATTTCATATGTGATGCTGACTAAGTCGATGGTAAATTTGATTGAAAAAGTACATGTATAACTTGTCACTTTTTAGGACATTCCTAGTCTCTTGGTCTAGTGAAAGAAAATTACTCCATCCATTTCAACAACTGAAACATAATATATTTCTGCTATTTTGGCTTGTTCTCATGTAATTTATGTGTAGCAAACTCTAAAGATTTTGGGTTAAACATAACTAAATCACCAATTTATTATGGCAATACCAGTGCAATAAATCTATCTAAGAATCCTACTCATCATGCTAGAACTAAACATATTGATGTTCGACATCATTTTCTTAGAGATAATGTAAGTAAAGAAAACAGTTCACTATAATCTATTAAAACTGAGAATGAACTTGCAGATATTCTAATTAAACTCCTAAATGAAGCAACATAAATTAAGAAGAGAACTAGGTATTTGTACTTTAACCAAAATATATTAACTAGATATATTAGTATATATATTAAAATATAAAAAGAAAATTAAATATTTTCAAAATACTTAGGGGTATGTCGACATGACTATCCTCCCATATCAACATCTAATAGTCAAATTTCAAACTTAATTTTCCTTTCAAAATCAGTTTATTTGCCCATTTAAACTTCTAGTTTTGAAATTTTCTGTCACTTAACCCATTTTTCTCTGTAATTAACATCTGGACACTGAAATTTAACGGTTTCCTCCTCCAACACAAATAAAAACAACACCTTTTAATAAAGATAAGTTACAATATAACAAGTATAAGTTTAGCTCAAATGTTATATCTTGTTAAGTTTTATACTAGTTTAAGGGGAGTATTATAGTTTAACAGATTTATATAGTTTTTGTTAATGACAAAAGAGGAGTATTTTAAAATAGGTTAAACTAGGCTTAGATTAAGGGGGATTTAGTAGTTTTACGAGGAGTTATTGGAGTAAGGGGGAGCAATTTAAGAATTAAGGTATCAATAAGTATATTTTATAAATAAAGGTTGTCATCATCATCAAAAATGGGAAGATAGTTAGTTCCTGAGATGATGGTTTTGATGATACAACCTTATGACTTATTATAAAATATGTATACTAACATTTTATGTTGAGTTATAAGTATATGCAAGATTTTATAGACAGGTGTTGAGAATGAAGATTGTATAGTATAAAGATTCAAGACTAATAATTACAACGATGAAGAATTCAAGATTGAAGACTCATGAATATCAAGAATTTAAGATAAGTAATAGAGTCAAGAATTTCAGTTTAAACTTTATAATAGCACTGAAATCTTTATTCCGATTTTCATATGGAATGGAACCCATGACCAAATCCAGTTTTGGTGAGAATCAAGGCTTGACATAATGAAATACTCTACAAGTATAAACTCACAAAACTACTTTAAAATGATTTTCAAAATTTCCTTTCTATAAATTTTCTATAGAAAGTTTTAGCCTCAAAATCAAAACTATTTTAAAATAGCTAATTTTTTATTTCAAAATATTTCTTGTTTTAATTTTCTTCCTTGTTATCTTTGCTATTTATTATTGTTTTCCAGTTTCAAAGTTTTAGCCTTATATCTCAAACTATATTTCTTAAATTTTCTTATATTATTATTTAGAGGCACCTATTTAGACACAAATTTAAACCATTGGATTAGTTTGTCTTTATGCGGGTAGTGGAAATCAAGAGGAAATCTGATGGTGGATATTTTATGTCTATTTTTTGTGTTCAAATAGATTTTCCTTATAGTTTTATTTATAGTTTTATGTGTTAAGTTTTAATATCACTTGTATATATAAATATATGTTTTAAATCTATATTCTTACTCTACTCTATTATCCTATAATACAGGAAAATAATTTGTTTAAACTCCAGATTTACTTCGAACTATTTATATATCATTTTTTTTCCAAAAAATCAAATTTCAAAAGTACCAAAGGGATGTCAACATAAGGGGTCACCCACGTCGACAGGGTAGCCGTTTTATTCGAAATTTCATATTTCAAAAGAAGTATTTATTCGTTTAGATCTCTTCGTGAATGGACATGGCTGTTGTTTCCCAATAAATACCCAGCCAGAAACAATTTTTTTAATCTAATTTTCATTATCTTCTTCACTCCTACTCCACTCGGTTTCCTTTATAAATTTCAAGAATCCTTAACCAAATTCTACCAAAATTCAAAGAAAATCAAATCATTATATCTCTAGTTTAATTCTCTACACCTCTCTCTCTCTCTTAGATCTAAGTGATATTCAGAGTTATATGATCATTTGTAATCAACAGCAGTATATCGACTTGAAATGGTGTGGCTTTGGTTGATAAATCAGTTGCGTGTGATTGTAGCTAGGTAAAATCAATTGGGTGAGATTGTAGCTCGATAAATCAATTGAGTCTCACTCCACTCAAGAAACTGGAGGGTGTACCTCGGGGCATTAAATCGAGGATTGTAATATCAACATTTATTTGAAAAGAAATCCTCACAACTCTGAGTTGTATGGGACTGAATATAGAGTAACTCCAAGCCAGTATAAAATTCTAATGTGTTCTTTCCTTTACTGTTTTTACTTATTATTTACATTTATGTTTGATTTTGTATTATTTCATATCCGTTATTTTCATCCGATTTTGAAATATTCAAAAAAATTATAACTTTTATTAAACACTATTCATACCGCTCTAGTGTTAAGTGAGTCTTAAAATCCATAATCCGCATTCCCCACAAAATCAATTTCAGTATGCGGACCACCGTACGTGTACACTTGCAGGATATGGATATTTTTGTAAATCACTGGAACTGAAGGACGCAAATAAATTATAGAGGGAGACCCTCTCAAAGGAAAAGATGTAAGGAAAAAAAAACCTTAAATGACCGTTGATGTTTAGGTTGACTTTCTCCAACTTTTGAATGCTCCTTAAATGAAAGTAAGTTTTCTAATTTCATATCGTTATTACATTTTTTTTAATTTTGTATATTAGCTGCATCAATTTAGTTATTTTTGTTTTTAAATCTATAGCAAATATCAGCGCAGAACCATTCAAATAGAAAAATAAAAATCCTACTTTGTACCGTGGCAGCTTGAGAGCCTTCCAACAACATCAAAGGAAATTGGTAAACTTATAAATTGCGTTTATAAATAGTTGTAACATTATTTAATCCTATTGGTAATATTGTTTATATGTATAAATATATATAGCTTTAATATAAGACATTAAGTTGTGATCGTACAATGGCTGAGATCTTCACACAAGCGCACGTCGTTAAGCAAAACAAATAAGGATGACAACGACAGTGTTTCATATGCTTGAACAAGTAAGGGGAGATCAATCCCTTTCAGCGAAAAAACCTCAATAGGATCTTGCAATAATGTTATAGAACAAACAGCTTGAAATGAATATCAATCTCAGATCACAAAAAAATAAAGGCAACAGAGAACATACAAATTTATAGTGGTTCCACTATCGCGAGATAGTGTACGTCCACTTCAATGGGGAAGAGATTTTATTAATATTCAAGAGATTACAGAGTTAAAGTAGAGCAAAAGAAAATTGAAGAATACAAATGTTCTCATATATCATATCATAACATCTTCTATGCCTTTCTTTATATAGAGGAAAATGTTTATTGGGGATGAATTAATTTGATTTATGTAAATAAATCAAATCATTGAAGGCTAATGTTCCCATTAATTTGATTGTCATATGATTGATTGATTGATAACTTTCTATTTTCTCCATTAATCAATCCCTTTTCCAATTTTAATTTCTTTCTGTTTCTTTTTCATGAAACATGGCAACAAATTAGATGGAGAATATCTCCAATATCCCCTATTCATTAATATTCCTTCCATTTCTTTCCATTCATTTCTTGCACAAAACAGGTAACGAAATTACCATGCATATCTCCATAATTAATTAGATATGGAAATATTGTATCATTAAATTCCAATAATCTCCACCTTGATACAATATCTCATGCAACCTAGAGACTCCAATGTGAATGCTTCCCAATGAGTTCCTGCAAAAGCCACCCCTCATTGCACTTTATGA
Source organism: Allium sativum (assembly GCA_030737875.1). NCBI lineage: Eukaryota > Viridiplantae > Streptophyta > Magnoliopsida > Asparagales > Amaryllidaceae > Allium > Allium sativum. Next base: position 526,934,040 of record CM060916.1, read on the forward strand.
GTGTACTCCGGCAAGGCCATCGCCCACCAACAAAGCGTTGGAAGCATTCAGAAAACAAGGTAGACATTGTGCAACCAACTCCTATCTCTTCATACAAGAAGAATACCATATCTTCTCTTGACTTCAACCGAGTCACTCTCTTCCCCATTTGCCACCATGTGGCACCTAGCACTTCATCAAGTGAATCAAGTTCGAGCAATGCTCGAACTTAGTAGCAGGTAATGCCTTTGTAAACATGTCTGCTGCATTTTCATTTGTGTGAATCTTCTGAAGACGAACTAACTTCTCATTCATAGAGATATGGAAAGACTCTTTTGCCTCTACATGCTTTGTTCTAGAACTGAAAGCCAGATTTTCAGCTAAATGAATTGCACTTTGACTGTCACAATTCACCAAACAAGCATCTTGCATGAAGCCCAAATCACACAAAAACTTCTTCAAATAAAGTGCCTCCTTAGCTGCCTCAACAGCAGCTATCAACTCTGCCTATGTAGTAGACAAAGCAACTATAGTCTGCAACCTCGCTCTCCAACTAATAATTGTTCCTCCAAGTGTGAACACATAGCCTGAGGTTGACTTCCTTCTATCTCCATCTCCGGCATCGTCTGAATCACATAATCCAATCAAGTTGAAATCCTTATTTCTGCCGCAAAAACAAGCCCATAATCTGATATTCCTCTAAGATATCTAAAAATGTACTTCACTGCCTCCCAATGCGATTTTCCCGGATTTGTCGTATATCTACTAATCAATCCAACAGCTTGAGCAATGTCAGGTCCAGTGCACACCATAGCACACATCAAACTAACTACTGCACTGGCATAAGGCACCTTCTTCATATAGGCCTTGTCATTTTCTGAGATCGGAGAGCCCTGATTAGAAAGCTGTATATGCAAAGGCATGGGTGTACTGAAAGCCTTTGCACCATTCATGCTAAACCGAGCAAGCATCTTTTGAATATATTCATTTTGATTAAGTCTCAAAAGTCCAAGCTTTCTATCTCTTTGGATTTCCATCCCCAAATTTTCTTTGCTTCTCCAAGGTATTTCATATCGAATTCCGCTTTTAATTTCAACTTCAACGCATCAATTTCAGCTTTATCTTTGGAAGCAATCAACATATCATCCACTACAAAAGTAAATACACCCAATTATTATTCTTTAAATGCTTAAAATAAACACACGCATCTTTAGTACTACGATTAAAACCATGTGAAAGCATAAAAGAATCAAACATTTTGTACCATTGTCTAGGCGACTATTTTAGACCATAAAGAGATTTCTTCAACTTGCATACCCAATCTGACATTCCATCTATAATAAATCCTTCTAGCTGCTTCATGTAAATGGTTTCCTCCAAGTCACCATGCAAGAAAGAGATCTTCACATCAAGTTATTCTAACTCCAAATCGTAAGCGGCAACTATTGCAAGTAAGATTCGAATTGAAGATTATCTAACAACTGGAGAAAATATTTCATTATACTCTAGCCCCTTTCTTTGTGAAAACCCTTTGGCTACTAATCTTGCCTTGTATCTACCATCATCTTTTACCTTGAACACCAACTTGCAACCTATGGGTCGGCTTCTTTGAGGTAGTGGTACCAAATCCCAAGTCTTGTTCTTTTGCAAAGACTGTATCTCCTCTTCCATAGTGCAATTCCACTTCGAGTTGTCACTCGACTTCATGGCTTCTTCAAGTCTCAATGGTTCATCATGAATTACATGTAAAGCATACTCAAACTGATCATCAAGGCTCAAATTTGCATACTGCCAATCTCCATATCTAATTGGAGCTCTCTTTGGTCACTGACTAGTCTGAATGACTATATCGCCCGACTCTCCTTTAGCTCCACCTTGAGCTCCACCTTGAGCTGGATCATCTCTAGCTTCATGACCATCACCATCACCATCACCACTAGAGGAAACCTGTGGACTATCACATGATGTATCTTCAATTGCTTCATCACTATTATCAATAGTGATAGCTCTACTTTGGGTTTGAAAACTGGGAATCTCGGTCTTTTCAGACTTCTCATCAACTGAGTCTAAACCTTGTAATAAACCTTCCAAAGGTTTGAACATTGCTGACTCATCAAAAGTCACATGTCTAGAATGTATAACTTTATTTGTAATTGGATTCCAAATTCTATATCCTTTTATGCCATCTGTATAACCAAGAAAAGCACATTTGGAGGCCCTAGGCTCCAACTTGTCATGTCCTATACTGTGAACACAAACTGGACAACCAAAAATATGAAAATAACTTAATAAAGTGTTTTTACCTCTCCATACCTCCTTTGGAATCTTCCCATCAATGGCTGAGCATGGAATACGATTAATAATATGTGCTGCAGTCGAAATAGCTTCAGCCCAAAAACCCTTAGACATACCCGTAGCCAATATCAAGCAACGGGCCTTTTCAAGCAGAGTCCTATTCATTCTCTCAGCAACCCCATTGGATTGCGGATCACTAGGTGTAGTAAAATGTCTTCTAATACCACGCTGTCTGCAGTAGTCGAGGAACTCTTTGGAGACATATTCGCCACCATTGTCGGATATAAGAATCTTCAATTTCTTTCCTGTTTGATTTTCAACAAGAGCCAACCAAACCTTAAACTTCTCAAATACTTCCGACTTAGATTTCATTACATATACCCAAACCTTGTGCGAGTAGTATTAATGAAGGAAACAAAATAATATGCTTCACCAATAGAAGCTGTAGAGTATGGCCTCCAAACATCTGAATGCACATAATTAAGTACCGTCTTAGAAGTATGCACGCCATCACCAAAAGAAACTCTGGTTTGCTTTTCTAATACACACTCCTTGCAAAAGTCCAACTTGTTGAAGATTTCTCTCTTGATCTTGTTCTTCTTACAAAGAAACTCTAAGTTCTTCTCTGAAGTATGACCTAATCTCATATGCCAAAGCTTGGTAGCATCCAAACTTTTAGAACTATCGACTCCAACACATAATTCTCCATGGACAGTGGTACCCATTAGCAAATACAGATTTCGCACCATAACACCCTTCATCAATACAAGTGCCTCTCTAGAAACTCTCAAACTATCTTTAACAATGGTTATTTTGCATCCTAATGATGCCAATTGGCCTAATGATATCAATGACTTCTGAAGACCTGGGACATAGCGAACATTTGAAAGTGTGCGAACAATCCCATCATACATGCGAATGCGATACTTGCATGTAGCATCGTTCTCCATAAGGATAGAACTTCCTTCTTTGGCATCGAAGGAAGAAAAATAATACTTATTAGGAGTCATGTGACATGATGCTCTAGAATCTAGAATCCAGTGGTTTACAACATCTGATACAACCGTTGTCAACAAATCGGTACCGCCTTTCTCTATCGCAATAGATGAAGAACCATCAGTCTTCTTCTCCAAATCTGGATAGTCTCTTCTCCAATGGCCTGGTTTCTTATAATTATAGCACTTTCGTTCTTTAGACTTACTCCGCGAATTAGGCTTCTTAGAATTGGAACGCCCCCTATTATTCTTCACCTTCTTCTCTGCTCTTCCTCTCTTAACAAATAAGCCTGAACAACTACTTCCTCCACTACAATCACCAAACCAAACTCTTTCATCTGATCTCTTAATTATTCACTGAGCAAACATGTCTTCATATCATCTAATTTCAATGTGTCTCTACTATAGATAAGGCTATTAGCGAAACCAGTGTATCGCTTTGGAAGCGAACACAACAGAACCATGGCTTTTTGTTCATCAATTTTCAACTCAACAGACTTCATCTTCATCAACAGGTCATCAAACACACTTAGGTGTGTCTTAATTGAAGAACCTTCCTTCATCTTATAAGTGAAGAAAGTCTTCAATAGGATCAGACGGTTGGTTAGGGATTTCTTCATGTAGAGGTCCTCCAACTTATTCCAAATGCCTCTAGCTATTGTCTTCCGACTGATTTCAGAAATTATATTCTTTCCCATAGCAAGCTAAAGCGTAGTAAAGGTCCATTCTTCCATCTCTTCTAATTCCACTGATGAAATATCAGCTGACAACGTCTCTGTATCAAATACCACTCGATGAACGCGATTTCTTCTCAAAACTGCTTTCATCATCCATTTCCACTTTTCAAAATCTCCTTCACCATTCCACTTCTCTAACGTCAACTGTGATCCTGACGCCACATAGGAGCCTCTGACATATGGAGCAACTATTGGCACTGACGTAATATTTGTATTGTTTTCATCTCCTCCTGCCATTCTGCCAAACACTTTCTTTGCGAATCGAGCTCTAATACCAGTTGTAAGGGGTGATCAATTCCTTTTAGCGGAAAAACCTCAATAGGATCTTGCAATGATGTGACAGAACAAACATCTTGAAATGAATATCAATCTCAGGTCACAAAAAAAAATAAAGGCAACAGAGAATACACAAATTTATAGTGGTTCCATTATCGCGAGATAGTGTACGTCCACTGGGGAAGAGATTTTATTAATATTCAAGAGATTACAGAGTTTTTAAAGTAGAGCAAAAGAAAATTGAAGAATATAAATGTTCTCACATATCATATCATAACATCCTCTATGCCTTTCTTTATATAGAGGAAAACGTTTCTTGGGGATGAATTAATTTGATTTATGTAAATAAATCAAATCATTGAAGGCTAATATTCCCATTAATTTGATTGTCATATGATTGATTGATTGATAACTTTCTATTTTCTCCATCAATCAGTCCCTTTTCCAATTTTAATTTGTTTCCATTTCTTTTTCATGAAACATGGCAACAAATTAGATGACGAATATCTCCAATATCCCCTATTCATTAATATTCCTTCCATTTCTTTCCATTCATTTCTTGCACAAAACAGGTAACGAAATTATCATGCATATCTCCATAATTAGTTTGATATGGAAATATTGTATCATTAAGTTCCAATAGAACGAACCATAAATCTCAATCCGTAACGGTTGATATACTTAATTCTTTTAACTCGCATTTCGTAAGTTTTAAATTGAGTATTTATTGTGGAAAAACTTTTGTTCCTCATCGCAAGAAATATATGAAGCAGATAAAGCTTGAGTGATGTAGTTTATTAGCCATGAGTTGACCTTTGAGGAGTCGAACCATATACAGGATGTTGTAATTGACTAGCATTTATGAAATCGGCGTTATAGTTGTTGAATTCAAGAGGTGAAATGCTTTATTAATTAAAATATAAATTTTATTTAATATTGAGCATAAAGTATAAGTCACAATAAAGTAATTTACATTCGATAATGAACCCATTGGTTTATAGGAAACTCCAAAGGAGGATGAGATAACTCAATTGGAACAACATATGACAAAGATCAATGATTGGCGGTAGAACGGAGGATTGGAACAACTTCTAGATGAATGGATTGCGACATTTTTAGCCAAGCACGAGAGAAAACCTGGAACGGACGGGTTGGGAGATGACAACGATAAGTCGGTATGGTTGGTTTCTGATGAATTAGGATCGCTATATTTTGTAATTATTTGACATGTATCGGTAGATTTGATACTTGATCACTGGTTGTGGAGTTTGTTGGATTAATAGTATTTTTGTTAAATAACATTAGTATTTGTAAACTTGGTTAAGTTGTTTAATGGATCTGTAAATGTTCAATTTGATGGATATAGTTTTAGTAGATATGGTTGTGTTTGTTGATGAAATATTGGTGTTGTTTGATGAAAACTTTATATAAATATTGATACTTGCGTTATATATTTGATTATGTGTAATATGTATGAGACCATAACATGTTGCAATATTTTTAATTATAAAATTGAGTTTGTATGTGTTGTAAATGAAGTAGATAGAGATACTAAATTATTTTCTCGGTTTGATTGCTTGAAAATTTGCTGCATTCAAATCTGAATTCTCAATTTTGCGACGGCTAGCATCGGCTATTTGGTTTCAAGTTAGCGACGACTTTCATCGGTAATCTCCTTCCAAGATAGCGACAGCTTGTGTCAGCAAGGACAAACCAACGGTCTTTCATAAATTTTTACATGTCCATAAATCTGCAACTAGTCGTCGCTATTAAGCTGGTGTCGAGGTTATTTTTTAACTTTTAGCGACGGACATTAATGGCTATTTGTTGTTGCTAAAGCATTTTTTGTGGCGTGTATATCGGAGGCGGATCCAAAATTTGTCCGAAATCCAAACCTCGTACAAATTAGGATAGACCCGAAAGGATAAAACAACCTGCCCCAAGACCCGGTGTGGTCTTATGTATTAATTCAAAATTATATATTAAAATACATACTTAATTTATTTGTATTTATTGTTACTAAATGATACATTGTACACAAATAACAATGTGTTTATAATTATATGAGAATATAACAAAAATGAGGTGTACAATAACAGTTTAGAAATATTTAATTTTTTTTTTTTGAAAATTGGTTCTCTTTATTGCTAAACCAATTAAAAACCTACTTTAAAAGCCTCGTTAAAACCTTGCAATCTCCCTAATGGGTACCTTACAAGGAAAAAGAGTACTCATAAAGTAGGCCAAATACAAAACATAAAACTAGCTAATATAGTCAAAAGAAAATACAACAAAAATAACACTAAAAAAAACAAAGCAAGTCCATCCTCTCGGCCCACATTGAGCCCTATTAATCCACCGCCACAAACTATTCAAACTTCATCACTTCAACCAGCATCTGTAAGTTCAATACCCCACTTGCTTAACAGCTGAACACTCCTCGAACTCCATGAAGTTTTCATTCCATTTCCCTGAACTATATCCACAATCTCTTTTTCAATTCTCAAAAGCAAAATTGAAGCGGACGATCTTTTGCTCTAGAAGATCTGCATATTCCTTTCTCTCCAAAGAAAGTAGATTACTGTGGTGAATGCTCCAAAAGCTATGTCTCTGAGTTGATCTTTGTTAGGAAAACACAAAAAGAGATCTAATGGTAAATCTAACTTTCCTTTTATTGCTTTCCATATATAAGAAGAATAATCACACTGAAAAAATAAATGAGAAATTGATTCGGGATGATTATCACACAAAGGACACATGATATTCTCCATTGAAATGAAACGAAGCAGTCGGTCTTTAGTATTTAATCTTCCCAGTACTGCTAAATAAGATATAAAGGACATTCTTCTACTATTATTATTATGCCATATCACTGAAAATGAATTATCAGATGTGTCCTTCACTCTTATATACTCCCATGTTTTATGAAAAGAGAAATCGCCTCCTTCACACCATTCATAAACATCTTGTTTTTGATTAGTATGAATTGGAATTGAGCTAATTTCTTCAATTAATTCTCTCGTTGCAGGGTGAATTTCAGGATGGAAAGCCTCATTTCTAATAATCATATCCACTATTTGCTCAGGATGCCCAATAATTTGAAGTCTATCATATCCAAGAAGGTCCACCACGCATTTGCAATTAATCCATGGATCAAACCATAAATAAGTATTTTCCCCTCTGAATATTTTCCTATTAAATAATTTCCTTGAGTTTGATCTTAATTTCAGAATTGATTTCCATGTATTGATGCATTTGGATCACTAGCCATTGAGCAGAACAAATCATTTTTACAATATCTGCTATGAATCCATCTGCTACATAAAGATGAATTAGATAAAAAAATCCATAACAGTTTTACATAGCAACTTTTTTTAGGTCAGAAAATTTCTTCAAACCAATTCTCCCTTCATTCTTAGGTTTACATAATGTAGACCATGCTACTTTATGTGCAGTTTCACCCAAAAAAAATCTACACATAAGGACTGCAATTTATCCAAAGTGTACTCTGGAATTTGGTATATAAGTAGCCAATATAAAATGATTGGGGTTATTACTGAATTGATAAGCTCTGCACGACCTGCAAAACTCAGTAATTTAGTCTCTCAGCCTTGAATCTTGCTCTGTACTCTTTGAATCAGTGAATTACACTCAGAATAATGCAGATAATTAGATGATAAGGGGACTCCTAAGTATTTAACTGGCAATGTACCTTGATCAAAACCCAGAATACTCCTTATTTCTGAATGATTTAAAACTGAATTACTAAAAGATATCTTAGTTTTTGTAGCATCAACATTCAAACCTGCAAACATGCCGAGCTTCTGAAAAATCATCTTTAGACTGTTTGCATTTTGACATGAAGCTTTCCCAAAAACCAATAGGTCATCTGCATATAATAAATGAGAAATCACAGACTGGACTTGACTGCTTGGCTGAAAAGCATTAGAAATGATAGCTTCATCCATTAGAAATGTAAAAGATTGCATAGCTAGAGCAAATAAATAAGGAGAAAGAGGATCTCCTTGTCTTATTCCTCTTGTAGATGAAATGAAACCCTTTGGAACTCCTTGAATCATTATAGAGAATGTTGATGTTGCCATACATTCATAGACCAAATTTATAAAGTGAGTAGGAAAATGCATACACTCTATCACATAACAAATAAATTCTCTATTCACTTTGTCATATGCCTTCTATAGATCCACTTTAACACTCATTTTTGGCATTCCTGATTTCCTGAAATCCCTTAAAAGTTCATGTGCAAGTAAAATATTATCCCCAATATTTCTACCCTTTATAAATGCACTCCGATTTTCAGCAATCAAAAAAGGGAGGAAAGGTTTCAGTCTATTACATAAAATTTTTGAATTTTTTTTGTAATAGACATTAGAACATGAAATGGGCCTATAATGAGCAATTTCTGATGGTCTGTCATTTTTTGGTATTAGTGTTATAAAAGTATGATTTAAAGCTTTGGGAATTTTTCCAGACTGAAAAATATCTGATATATCCTTCAACAAATCAAATTTTATAGATTCCCAATGCACTTTAAAAAATTTAACACTAATACCATCTGGACCTGGACTAGACTCATCATGGATAGAAAATACAGCTTCTTTTATTTCATCAAGTTCAATATTCCTCACTAAATTTCTTTGACCTTGATCATTTATAAATGAAACTGGCTAAAAACTTGGAAATCCAGATGAACTTGAACCAGTAAACATAGAAGAAAAATAATCAATAGCTTCAGTTTCTATGTCATCAGGTTTATACAGCAGATTACCATTTGAATCAATCAGAGCTCGAATCTGGTTGAAATATCTTCTATTTGACATACGAGAATAGAAAAATTTAGAGTTTGTATCTCCTTGTTGAAGCCAAGAAATTTTTGCTTGTTGTTTTAAACCTTTAAAAACCATAAACTGAACATTTGAAAATCTCTTTTAGCATGCAGATAGTCCTCATACAATTGAAGGTCCTCAGGATGCAAATCCACATCAAATTCTAGAAGAGAAACTTTCTGTTCTACCAGTGTGAGATTAGAATCAATTCTACTTCTGATTTATTCCAGTTTTTAAGTTCTGTTTTACAGTTTTTTAGTTTCCGCTGAAACTGATAACTATGAAAACCCCAAACATTAGAATTTAAACATCTTTGAATTGCATCAAAATAACCATCCTAGCAACCCCAATCATTTATATATCTAAAAGGGAATCCCTTAATTTCTCGTGTAGGAATAAGATTCAATAGAATAGGATTATGATCACTTGATTTTTGTGAAAAAAGAAAGAGCTTTCATATTGAGAAACTAATGCAGACATACATTATTCACCAAAATTTTATCAATGTTAGTAGCAACTCCTCTTCTTCTCCAAGTAAAATTAAATCCCAAAGCCTTTAACTCTGTCAAACCTGTTTGGATTAATTTTTTTTGGAATTCTCTTATGTGCTGATATGGAATTGGAGATCCTCCTTTCTCATCATTTGGTGATAAAGGATTATTAAAATCCCCCATTAAAATCCAAGCATTTGAATAAGAAATCGATTCTCTAACAAGATTTCCCAAAGAACTAATCTTTCTGCAAAAGTATTACTTCCATATATAACTGTGAAAAACATCATAAATCCACCTTTATTAAATGCCTTCACTGTCAAATGCTGAGGAGAGAAAGATATCATAACTAAATGCCAAACACTTGAATCCCAAATTAGAAAGATTCTACCTGAACTCAAAACAGAATTATTTGTCAAATATTTCCAATCATTAGGTAATAAAGAAGAAAATAACACCAAATTTTCTGAAGATAGTTTGGTTTCAACTAAACCAACCATAGTTGATTTAGTCTTATTTAGGAGTGTGAATACTTCTTTCATACGAAAAGATGTATTCATACCTCTAACATTCCAAGAAATCAGTGTCATTTAATAGATGAAGAACTCCTCGTAGCTCTTTTAGCAGGAGTAGGGTTTTTAGGTTTTGAACTTTGCAAATAATTTGCATTTTTGTCAACTAAAGATGAAAATTCAACTTGCTTTCCTTTATCCTGATTTTTCCTTTTTTTCTGTCTCCTATATATGATCTATTTAACATGTCAGGAATCAGAGTTTCTGGAAATTTAGAAGAGTTCAGATCATCATTAAATTCAGAAGGATTTGAAGGTTAAGATTGGCCAGGTACTTGGGCTTCAATATTATCTGAATTTCCATTCCTTTGAGTATCAAGCATATCATTTTGAGATACAGAAATATCATTTTGAGATTCAGATGCATTATTTTGAGTTTCGGTATGAATGTCAGGAGGTTTCGATCGTGGATATGGGGATTCTTCATGGTATTCATCATCATGACCAAATATGCAGCATTGAAGACATTTCAGAGGGACAAATTCATACTCAACTGGTATTATTAAATTCTGACCATTATGCATATGGATAGGTATTTCAGTTTTGAGCTTTGTGGAGGTGTCCACAAAAATTAAAACTCTAGCATATTTCGTGTACTTTTTCTCAGCTGTATTTACATCAACCAAGAGGGGTTTTGAAATAAAACTAGCGATCATTTGAATATCTTCATTTGCCCACAACTCTAAAGGTAGATCTAATAATCTTACCCAGATCTGAACCACTGAACTTTGTTTGCTGTTAAAATCAAAGCCAGGGTGCCAAATCTCAACAAATAATAATCTACCAAAGTAAGAGTATGTTGAACACTCTGTAAGTCTATCAAAATCCTCTTTAAGATCAAATTGAACCACAAAATTAAAACTAGGAGTTACATGAACATTAAAAGTACCAATGGGCTTCCAAACTTTTGAGACATATTCCTGTAGTTTTATAGTAGATAACCTGAAATGAATCAGGATCAAAGCTATAGTATTCTTCCATGAGATCTCAGATTTGTTGAATATACTTTCAGGAATAAAAGCATGATTTGACGCTGGTTGCACAAACTTAAGATTCCGATTGAACAGATCCGAAGCCAAATCTGAAGTTGATGAAGGCTTTAAAGTTACATTTGAATGATATTTATCTAAGGATGAAGATGTATTAATCTATTGATTTTGAGGAGTATTATATTGATTTGTTTCCGCCATTAAAGTTATAGTTTTTTTTAGAAATATTCATTTATTATTGGTATAATTATTATTGACTTAATTTAATATTATAACAAAATTTTATTGTGTATTTATTGAAACATTATAATATTTATGTCATAAGCACTTGTATCTAAGAGACCAACAAGTCAAAATGCATTAATAAAGCGGTTTCATGAGCTCTCAACAATGCGGAATTGGGTTGGGGCTGATCAGTCGAGCCCTGACATGACCTAAGATCTAGACCTCTCAAGAGCTAATCACGAGTTACCCTCCTCAATGATCCAATGTGGAAAGTATAAATGGTCCAAAACAGAGGTAGATATACCAGATTTGGACACTCAACCTGCCTTGTTGTAAACTCTAATTGAAAAACACATTATTTATATAACATTCATTGCTTTTTTTATTCGAATTTACTTCATGACATCTTAAACAATTTAACATGTAGTAACTTTCTAAATAGTTCATGCAACAAAGATTGTTTTGTATAAAAATATTATCATGTGTCCTAAGTGTATATAATAAAATTAATGGGATTACACAATTGATTCTTTTGAATTCCATCTATTTTTTATGTTTCAAGGGAAAATCATGTAATTAAAATTAATCAAACCAACCGTTAGGGAGGTTTGTCTACTGTAAGAGGGCTAAAATCAAATTTTCTGTGCCAATAAATTTCGGCATAATTTTCGCTCAATGGTACTCCGTCGTTTCCTTCTTTCTCGATTCTTTCCCCTTACGATTCGCGTTTCTTTTCGTTTTTCTTCTCAGTTTCTTACTCCCCAGTCCAAATCAACGCGAGAATTTGTCCTCCAAAAAAACCCGATGGCATCCTATGTATCTCGTTCTTCTTCGTAAACATCCACTTCCGTATAAACTCTATCTCATGTTATACAGCAGATTGAGATTTGACGAAACAGTGGTTTTTGGTGAAATCGCTCGCAGCAGATAAATAATTTTTGGTACTCCCCTAAATCAACCTTCAGTACATCACATCGAGAACCACGATGACATTGTTTGGCCGAATAAGGATCAAGCTATCAGGAGATTTGGTGATTTGGCTCAATCAGTCAAGTTATAACATTTTATAATCGGTTCCTATCCATCTTCTCGATGTGATCCTACAAAAGGGTCGGATCTACACAGTGATGTGGCTTCAAGTCCGATGTAAAAGAGGGTAAGCATCTTAAATCTAATTTGAGTTATGTAATTTGGGGTTTATTCTATTGGATGGCCTATTAGAATCAGGTTTAGGATTTATTACCTTAACAGCGGAAATCATTTAGCTTTTGAAAATATTATTATAACAAAAAATTTATTTATCTGCTTAAAGGAAACAAGACAAACAATTGGTGTTTATTTGGTGAACTCCAGATAACCATGCTAAACACATTATTAGAACTTAGAAGTGAAAATATCATAATCTCTTGCCAAGGATTAGATAACTGCTCATATAAGTTAGCACTACAAATATTTCTGTTATTTTTGTTACTTTCTGTGTTATAATTCTTACCATGTATTTTTATTTGCCTTTAGTTATAGTATTTCACATCCTGTAAAAGATGCCCAAAATTATCATATACTGGAAAAATTCATGCTTGTATAACATGAAATTTCAGGTGCTTGATTAATCATTGATTATCGTAGCAACTAAGGGTCTTCCAAAAAAAAACCGGTGTTTCATCAAAATCTTTAGTATGTTCTTTTATATTTTAAATTGGTGATATATTATTGTCAACAGCAAATGTTGAATTGTCTTCCGTTTCTGCAGACTAAATGGAAGTTTTATTTGAATTATGTATTCATAACTTGTTTGTTAGGTCCTCTGATTAACGCATGTCTTTTATTCATTTTTAGTTTTTTACACATCGGGAACCACGATGACATTGTTTGGCCGAATAAGGATCAAGCTATCAGGAGATTTGGTGTTTTGGCTCGATCATTCAAGTTATAACATCTTATTATCGGTTCCTATCCATCTTCTCGATGTGATCCTACAAAAGGTTCGGATCTGCACAGTGATGTGGCTTCAAGTCCGATGTAAAAGAGGGTAAGCATCTTAAATCTGAATTGAGTTATGTGATTTGAGGTTTATTCTATTGGATGGCCTGTTAGAATCAGGTTTAGGGTTTATTACCTTAATAGCGCAAATCAGTTAGCTTTTGAAAATATTATTATAACAAAAAATTATTTATCTGCTTAAAGGAAACAAGAAAACGATTGGTGTTTATTTCGTGAACTCCAGATAACCATGCTAAACACATTGTTAGAACTTAGAAGTGAAAATATCATAATCTCTTGCCAACTACATGATTTGTGGATTAGATAACTGCTCATATATAAGTCAGCACTACAAATATTTCTGTTATTTTTGTCACTTTCTGTGTTATAATTCATACCATGTATTTTTATTTTCCTTTAGTTACAGTATTTCACATCCTGCAAAAGATGCCCAAAATTATCATATATTGGAAAAATTCATGCTTGTGTAACATGAAATTTTAGGTGCTTGATTGATCATTGATTGTCGTAGAAACTAAGGGTCTTCCAAAAAAAAAAATCGGTGCTTCATCAAAATCTTTAGTATGTTCTTTTATATCTGACATTGGTGATATATTATCGTCAACAACAAATGTTGAATTGTCTTCCGTTTATGCAGACTAAATGGAGGTTTTATTTGAATTATGTATTCATAACTTGTTTGCTAGGTCCTCTGATTAACGCATGTCTTTTATTCATTTTTAGTTTTTTACAGATTGACCAAGTTGTAACTATTCTATATCTGATGAATGTCGGACTCTTTTAATTTCTTATTATAGTGATATAATAGTCGAATCAATTTTTTTCTTTGGATTGGTGACTTAGGTATATCAAAACTGAAATGCCAGATTCTCATATCTGGCAGAGTAAGAGGAACTTTTCCGTGGATGGCTTCGGAGCTTCACAATGGCAGCAACAGTCTTGATTATGAAAAGGTACCTTTCCCTTTCTTAGATTTTGCATTCTACCACAACTATCATCTTTCTTTTGTATCTCAGCATGATGTAATTCAAGTTGATTTTTTTTCTTGTTTGGAATTGTTATGTGGGAGCTAATCAATGATGAAGAATCTTATGCTGATTTGCACTATGAAGTTTTTTTTTTTTTGAAAACAAAATTATGTGATCTTCTAAAAAGAAGAGAGCAATTGCACTTATGCGCCAACAACTTTGCCACCAGCGCATGACTTTTGGATGCTTAGGTACACAACTGGACTTAATGATGGTAGCCTCCTGGTAAACTACGTAGTAAAATTCTTAATGCTATAGGAGAAAAGTGAGGAACATAGATACACATATCATTAATTTGTATTTGATTGCAACCTAAGCCTTGAGTGAAACATCACCATAACTATTTATCATAGATATGCAAGTGTGTGTATCATTAATCCATATACAAACTTTTAAATACATGCATATTATTAATCCGTATTTGGTTAGCATTAGCCTTTCCTATCTCACGTTAACAGAAGGAGGGAAAAAACTATCCATATCTTATACCCAAAATGGATTCTACGAGAACATCCATCAAAGATGTCAAAAATAACATCGTTATAGTGGGATATGCATTTTTAATGTCTATGTATAATTTTTCTTCCTATGCAATTTAAATTTATCAGTAAACAGTTTTGTTATTTTCCAACTGTTCAATTTACGTTGTGTTTTTGATTTGCAGATTAACTTTTGATGTTCTTCATTCCTTTTCTCATGTCTATGAGTTCTTATTAAGTTTAAATAGTTTTATTACGCCATTGCATCATCAGAGCATGTGGGATTTTTTTTAATTTTTTTTTTTTTGTTGTTGTTGTTTATATTTTGCTTTTGAGATTAAAATAGCAATACAAGTTTTGTTTTTAAGAAAAAATGTTTTTTTGGGGACTGGTTTCACCTGTTGTATGCTATCAGAAATTATCATAGATGTAAGAAGTGAAAGGAAGAGCACACAAATCAAACATCTGTATGCAAATAAAAAAGAAACGAAAAAGAAAAAAGAAACGTTAATTGAAGTCTTAAAATAACAAAACATCTGACATCTCCTCGCGCACATCTAGGATTAAATCAAAAACCCTAGCTTTACAATTTTCAGGTACTTCGGTTCTTTTCATTTTGGGTTTTTGCTTCAATTTTCATTCTTGCTTTTCTTTTTTCTTGCTCTAGTTTTGATATTGTGAAACATTTCTCATGCAAATATACGCGTATGGACTCCATAAACTACTCTACAGACCAAGGACTAGCTAATTGTCTGTTTGCCTTTTTAGTGGTTCCTTTTCAACTTGTATGATTGTTCTTTTCACTATTCTTGTATTCAACTTGGCATGGCAATCATTTCCTTATATACGTTTTCCAATCACTGGAATTCAGAGAAATCCGTAAAACATAATGTTGTTATAGGAATAACTAGATGCTTGAGTTTTTAACATTATTTTGGGTGCACTATATATAGTAAGTTGATTTGAATGGTGCCGAATTAAGACTATTTAATATCAAACTATTTGCACATTTAACGAGCAGCAAGGTTATCTTGATTGCAATGCTTGGGAAACTATCTTTGAGAAGATTTCATGTTTAGAAAATCATTAGTTGGGTTATGTATATCAAATTTCTAATAACATGGTATTTTGAAATTCCACAACTGTCTGTATGGTGTTGTGAAATTTCTATACATGCTGATTTCCCAAATACATAACACATATGGATTTCAAATGGGCACATTGACCGTTAAGAAGTGCATACGAAATTCAAAAGTGAATAGTTTATTTTCTTTTCTTAAATTTCACTGTATGTGAATTGCACAGCCATATATATATTGTTGCTTTTGAGATGATAGTGGTCAAGCCTGCTATGGCTTGGTAAGAAAAAGAGCTGAAGATAAGCTCTTACCAGATGATATATCATTTTATGTCAAAGTTTTTTTTTTTTTTTTTTTTTTTTTTTTTTTTAACTGTTAGTACAGTTAAACTGATTGATGATATCTGCCTTAAATGGTTCCAAATGAGACCCATTGACCTCAAGATGTTTTCAGGCGAAGCTGTTGAGTAAGCAGCTCAGAATGCTCTTACAAGTAGCTAATAAATATGTTTCGGCGCAGGTGATGGTGGTGGAATAAATGAGCTTTGGGTATGTCTTACCTTAGCAGGAGTCCTGATCTCTAGGTTTATAACAAACTTGGTAGCCATGCATGCAATATTTGGTGCATTTGTATATGGACTAACGATACCTAAGAAAGGGGAATTTGCAACAAGACTGATTGAAGGAATATAAGATTTTGTTTCAGGGTTACTTCTGCTTCTTTACTTTTCATCTAGTGGATTGAAAACAAATGTGACTAAACTTCGAAGAGTAAAATCATGGTGATTGTTTGTGTTAGTAATTTTTATTGCGTGCTTTGGAAAGAGGAAAATGCTATGACGCCCGAAGAAAACCTGGCATTTTGTGCGGAATGAGGCGAAATTCACGGGTAGTCATTGATTTAAAAGCTGCAAAATGGTTCAGTTATTATTTGTACGCGCTGGATACTTCCCGCACCATTCGGGCTTCACTTTCTTCGGGCTTTCTAGCAATTTTGTTGGAAAGATATATCTTTCTGGACTGCAATCTTGTGTAAAACACCGGTAAGGGATGCGGCAATAATTGGTGTTTTGATGATCACTAAAGGGTTGATGGAACTCATTGTGCTCAACATTGGCAAACAGAGGAAGGTTAGATTTATTTTTATTTTTATTTTCCTTCTTTTTGAGTGCTTTTGAATAAGGTTCCCTTTAAATGTTTGGTTTTAGATATGCGCCTTTGAACTGCACAGGCTTTTGAATAAATATAACATTTCATGAATTTTCATATAACCCAATTTCGAACAATAGGCGTAATAATCTTCAATGTATCCTAATTCTGAATGCATTTCAGAACATGTTTACAGCTTTGAGTATATAAATTAGTTCAAGAGAATATCAATGACTTCAGAAGGCACACAGTTTAAAAATATGAATTTTTGGACTTTTTTGGAAATAACATTCATACATGGCAGTCTCTAAAATGAAATATATAGTTTTTGCATGCATGAAGTTTGCAGTTTCACTTATGAAAGTTTCCAAAGTATGGGTTTCAAAGGATTTTATATATTCCAGTATGTATATTTCATGTTTCAAAGAGT
Source organism: Allium sativum (assembly GCA_030737875.1). NCBI lineage: Eukaryota > Viridiplantae > Streptophyta > Magnoliopsida > Asparagales > Amaryllidaceae > Allium > Allium sativum. Next base: position 526,951,610 of record CM060916.1, read on the forward strand.
TATTATATAGGTTATATATGTTTTGGGTGACACTGCAGGTGTATTATTTGTTGTTTTGGATTTTTAAAAAAAAAACCATTAATCGCATATAAAATAAATTTCTAACTTTAAGGTATGTGCCATACTTAAATGAAAGTAATAGATGCAATATTGATTATTGGTGATTTTGTAGAAGAGACTAACAGGAATGAAGAGACTATTTATATTAAGGGAGAAGTATTTTTAATTAAATCAAAATTTTCTTTTCGCCTTTGAATACATTGTCATAATGATAATAAGTCAATTGCATTCTCATAACCTTAAGGTATGTGCCATACTTAAATGGAAGTAATAGATGCAATATTGATTATTTGTGATTGTGTAGAAGAGACTAACAGGAAAGAAGAGACTATTTATATTAAGGGAGAAATATTTTTAATTAAATTAAAATTTTCTTTCACCTTTTAATGCATTGTCATAATGATAATAAGTCAATTGCATTCTCATAATTCATATTGTGGTTAAATATATATCATAATTCACTACTGTAAGGATATACTACTGTTGAATTAACTGCTGTTGAGGAAAAAGAGTACTTATAAAATTATTGAGCTAACCATTGTCAGTTGTTTCTTCTTGTTAATTTATTGATATTGTATATGATAATCGCCAAAATCGCAGATCTTGAGTGTTGCAAAAAGATTAAAACTGAGACGTTCTTATATTTCGTGAATGCTGCCTGTGCTGGTGCTGGAGGAAGCAACTTGTGTATGTAAAAGATGCAAGGAGGGTGGTTGAATACATTATGCCAAATAGTGTCCATAAGTCATGGAGTCCTTAAATTCACTGGAAAACACACAAAATTGTCCTTAAGTCCACTGGAGAACACACAAAAATGCATGAAATTGTAGATATTGCTTTGAAAATTTTGGAGTCTGAATTAGGACTGATAAGTGTCTCATCTAATGTTGGTCGTGTTTCCAAGCAGACTCTTTGTCGGCGCTAAAGTTCAAAAGCTCTGTTTATAAGCTGTTGTGTTGTGGGAATCTTTGTTTTTAACTAAAACACTTGGACTACCTTCAAAGTTGATCACATTCGAGGAAATATTGTAAATTGTTTTCACTTGTGACTGGTCCTGAAGATAACATACTACTGCTTTAAAATTTCGTAGGCGGTCCAAGTTGTTAAGACACGATATGAGATGTTTGTATATAAAGTGTTCAGTTTCCTCCAAAAAAAAAAAAAAAAAAAGAATGTAAGCGATAAGCTATGGCATAGAAGAGCAGATGCGAAAGCCTACTTAGTCGAACTAACTAGCAGGATTCACAAACTAAATGGAAGATTCACTGCGACTCTCCATCACCGGAGCACGTATTCAAAGTCATTGCCATCAACAACAATAAATTAGGGAATGCTGAAGTTAAAGCGGAAACAGAGGCAATGATTTAGGGGACCAATCTAACGACGCTCTGCGACTTCCAAAAAAAGTCTAAAGTAGGAAAAAACAAGGAAGATACACTACTGAATTTTGATTGCATGAACACGTGCTGCTTGCAAAGTGATGTGCTGCTATCGTGCTTTTTTGTAAAATAATGTGCTGAAGAGCAATCTGGGACAAAAATGAGTCCAAAATGAGAGTGAGTTGAAGTCATTGATGCAGAAGAGGCAAATGTTTGGGCGTAGAGACTTACAGACTAAAGATCCAACAAAATATAAGCTGGCGAGATGAAAGATCTGGACCTTTGTTTCATATCAAAATATCTCCAAAACTTGTTGCTTTCTACAATAAGAAAAATGTTTTTTTTTTGTTTATATATATATATATATATATATATATATATATATATATATATATATATATATATATATATATATATATATATATATATATATATCACTATACACAAATAATAGTTGTCCGATAAGTAATACGCTTGTAATGACTTTTTGATTGGAATGATGGTTATTGGATCAATCTATCAGCTTCTAGGATGCGGTCATGGAAAACGTGAGAAACTGCATAATCATAATCACTGATCAGTACTGCAACATTGGCAAAGGCAATTGACCCCAACGAGACCTATGCAGTATACATGTCGGACATTCCTACTGGAAAGTGAAAGGGACTATTGCATGAGAAGTCCGTCGATCCATTCCGTGAGTAGTGAAAAGAAAATAAAGAAAGAAACTTAAAGGGAAAAGGAATAAATTTTATAGAACTATAATAAAAGGTTTTTATTTGAAGTAAATTTAATAATGAATATAAAGGAGAAGCAATGTTAGTATGAAGAAAGAAATCTGAAATAGAGATGCTAATAGACGATCAGACGATGATCGTAATGAACTAAGCGTACTTCGTCAAGATTTGACAAAGTTATTTTATTTTATATAAATAAAAATTTAAATCTATTTCCTTCCGAATTAATTAAATTAGAATAAAATATAAATGCCTTTATTTCTAAAGATCAGTAGTGGGTTCAAGTTGTATTAGTTGAATGGTAACCAAAGTTATGTCTAAATGAGGGTTGATTGTCAAGGATATTATGTGTAATGACTCAATTGTTTCGAATAAGCATTGAAATATTATTTTAAGGTCAATGGCTATATTTAAAAAAAAAATCAAGGAATAAATTCAATATTGAATTAACGACTGTAAAACTAAACAATTAAATTCACGTGAATTTATATATATTGACTAGGTAAACATAAATTGACCCTGTACTAATATTTATTAGTGAAATCTAGCTGTTGTGATAAATGAGTCCAAAGGAATGATATTCACAATCCAAAGTGAATAACGTTGAATGCAAATGTTCTACAGATATGAAAGGTTGACCGATAACGATGGGATATATCTGAAGTCCAGAAAATAAATGGAATGGATATAATTGGGAAGAGATGTAGAATTGGTAATCAACTAAATTGAATTCAGGGAAGTATTGTTCACTTTCCGTTTTAAGTAAGATTTAAATAAATTATACATTGAATTAATGAAATAATACTTAAGTCGTATGTATTGAAGTATGACAATACGTTATACTCAAGTAAATTAAATGGACTCTTAAACTGAATTAAACCTGAGATATATATATGATTTGGAAATAGTAAATTTTCGAGATCAACCAGTGTGAGACTAACGTTTAGTTGTATTTAAATTGTTAAATTGTGATCTGGTGTGATGGTTGTTGTGATGATTGAATTAATTGTAATGTTGTGATATGACCCAATAAACCTGCTAGTTTAAATTAGGCATTTACATATCTTATTTGTATCAAACTGCTGTTGAAATCTAGAATTTCATATATAATAAGTTCAGTAAATAAGTCACGATAATTAATATTAATATTGAAATCTGTTTGAATATGATAACCTGATTACTTTTAAGTATCATTTGGCCCTAAAAGATATTAACGTTCATCGATTCAAAGAGACCGGGATTGATTTTCTAAATGAAATCCAAATACCACTTTGTTTCGACCTAGACATTGATTAGTTTAAAGTCAAGATGAAGACCCTTGAAGACGGAGTTTATGCAAGGGCTGTTCTGTTTGCAGAATAGTGCCTTCGATTTGTCCAGACCCAGGACAACTTGTATGGACGAATGTCTGACATTGTATACCTAACAGATCGCATAAGTTGATCTCTTCAAAACTGTGTTTGGTGGCAGAGGAATTCATTCCTTTTAGCTTTATACCTGTGGTTTTGGGGAAATCAATTTGTGATTTGACGGGTTTGACAATGTGGCATTCAAAGTGAAAAAGATGTGATATATATAAAGGTAAGTTTTAACCTCAAGCCTCACAACCGGCAAATGACAAAAATCGGGCAGGCAGCATGGCTATGTGGGTCGCTCACATTAGGGTGTATAATCACCTATCTAGAGAAATTTCATTTTCTTCTTTAATCTTTTCGATGCTGTCCCTTTTCGGGAAACGGTTGCTGATCCCAACCATTGGTGATATACATTCGATACACGCAAGCGAAATGAGTGGTCGGTCATGTGCGGGCCGGGTTGCAAGACGTTCTTGTTGAACCCAGTGTATTCCCCTCTAGAGATACACTATCGAAAGGTTCCATACCTTGTCATAGTCGGAATCCAATCTCCAATAAGCGCCCGCGGTTTTGTTTGTATACTGTCTATGTGAAGCGTGAGATGCAAGCGTTCCGCTAGATTCTAATTTATTTGTGAAAACCCTAGACATTATTATAATATCAGAATAATTATGATTTCAAATGTTTTGGGTTATCGTAAGGTAAAATCCATCCGTGTTTATTTGTGGATCGGTCTTACGATTATCTTTTCTTTCAGAAGAATTTTTACAAGTTAAGCAAACTACTAAAATTGTTTACTCACACCAGTCCCATGACTGACCCAAAGTTTATTTTCTGTGTTTTCCCTAAACTCTTGGGTGCCCAAATTTGTATGGACAATCAAGTAGTTCAGGATTTTACAGATATCGGAGAAGAAGCTTGGAGCAAGAGGCGTCGTTGATAGATATATAGGTTTATTTCCGCTATATTGTATATGTGATGTACTCTGATGACATATGCAAATATTGATAATATTTTGTATTTCAAATGATGTTGTACATTATATTTTTTTCATTCCGCTGTGAGGTTCGTGTAACTCTGATTCTATTCTGTTATGTTCTTCTTTTTTTCTTCTATTCTACTTTTCTATCTTTCTATTTCTCACCCTCTAACTTTTTTCTATTAACTATCTGGTATTTCCGATACTTGAATGGTCGACATGTTATATAAAAGACGTATTTATGTCGATTTTTTGGGTCTAAAATCCTTGGGTCATTACAACAAGCTTGAACAAGAATAAGTGTCCATTGACCATCACATGAGGGAGGGTGCATACAAGCGGTTGAGAAGATGTTCAACAGAACAGCAAGGTTCAAGCGTAAAGCTTCACATGTTTGCTTACTATAGAGCAAAAACTTGCTCCAACAAATAGCACAATCGCCATTGACATAGTTATAACATAGCATGAACTCCATCAATTTCATGGTACCATGACATACACTCCACCTTATAATCCACTTAACAACCAAGAAAAGGCACCAGATAACCAAAGGCACAGATAGATCGATGCAACATCTAATCAGATGTACGAAAAAAAAAACCAAAATGAAAAGAAAACAACCACAAAGCGTAAACACAAACCAACAACGTGAAAATGTTCTATTCCAAGTCCATCACTCAAAGTGCAGGGCTTGGAACCACCTGTATGTAGTATTACAGATTGTAGTCATCATCATCATTAAAGGTACTGCATTGAGCTCAGGAGCAACACCAAACAAACACAGAGCCGAAGGAACAGGGTGCACGGCGTCAAGGCTACGACCATTAAGAGTATGAAAGGCGAGCGTACCAAACAAAAATCCATGAGAAAAAGCAAATCTGACAAGAACGTAAGCACCAAAGTCACTGTCTTGCCTAACCAGCAAACCCAAGTAAATGGGGCTCAAGAGAAACAATGATGAAAAGGAAGCCGCAAATTATCAGATCTGAAGAAGAAAAAGGTGTAGTTTTTGATTGGTAAAGTGCTTGACTCAATGGACTTTGGGGAAAGCTAATGTGAGGAGGCGGATGCGGATTGAAGATGTGGGAGGAGATAATGGAAAACGAGAGATTAGTGGAGAAGAGGAAATTGAAGTAGGAGAAAAAGGGGCGGAAGCTTTAGTCCCTATGGCCGAAAATAATACAAGCACTTCAGTTATGCATCATCAGATCTTCTTGATGATGCATAACTGTTGTTATCGGAGAAAGATGGGCCAACCATGATGAAATCTGACAAATAGGAGGAAAGTCTCTAACTTTGTAACATTGAATTGGGATTATTTGAGAGCTTTGTTCCAATCAATGTAGTCTCAGATGAAGGAATGTTGAACTTTCTTGATTTTTGAGAAGAATACCAGAGAGACTATCTGTAGTGTGATGAGTTCTTGAACTTCAACTTCTTGATCGGTTGCAGAGAAATTAGGGAAACTCCTATTGATTCAGTATAAAAACTGGTGATGCAGCCAACAATGGTTGGCGAGGCACTGGATCTTGATCTCAAATGATGAGGCAAAAACTCTGATGAGACACATGTACCAAATGATGATACTTTTTTGATGGTTCCAAAACAAACCATGATACTAATTTTTGAATTTGATAGAAGATTACTGTTAAGCTATATAAAGCTTTGATATCATGTTAGATTTTTTATGGAATTGTATTTCAAAAGATCAGAAATGATTTGTAAAGATGATTAATGAAGAACAAAATTTTAAGCTGTGAAGACGAAATGTTATTAGTGAATGTTTGAATTTTCTGTACAAAGTTGGACCTCTATATAACATTTGGGTAACGGCCTATTACCGCATTGGGCTAAGCAGGCCCAATACTTACAAATGAGCTAATATAGATACAAAAGAAATATCAGCTCCATTATAACATTGTTTCAGCAGTTTCTTATTTTTAATTTCGAAAATGCTAATTTGACCGTTTTTTTGTTTGTGAAAAACTGCGGTACTTCCAACAACCGTTCGATTCTCTCCCTCCCCATGAATTTCGCTCTCTCCCCATGAATTTCAGTGTACTTCACCGCTTTTTTCTCCAGTTGATGTAGCAGCGTCCTTTTAAATTTGCTGTATATACAGTTGACGAAAGAAAGTGATGCTGAACAAAATTTTAATCTAGCTTTGAAGTTGTGAATTATGAAAATAAATTATTAAGAAAGATAAAAATAAATCAATAAATTTGGATGTTTTTGTTATATCTCGTTGCAACAACATACAAAAATTCACATAAAATAGAGCATGGTTCATGAATTTCGGCTCGAACTACAGGATGGATGGACGCAAAATGCCAAGCAAATCATTACGAACCGTGGATGTTTTTTTTTGCGAGCCGTTTTTGGTCGAAACTAGACATATTTCTAGGAGTGTATAACTAAGACGCATCTACCGAATTTTGGTGGAATTAAACAGAAATGCTGGGGCTAAATTAAGCTTAAATTACATATCATATATCAGATATTTATGAGCAGATAATCCAACGTAGAAAGATCATATGAAAGAGTGCATTCCCCTTAATCAAACTCCGAACACAGCATAAACAAATGATACATCAACATTAATTTCCCATATCATACACAATACCAATCAATTCTTGAAGCAATAAACTTAAGGCGAAGTACCAAGAGTCAGAACCACGCTGCTGGAATCGATCTTGCTACTTTGGGAAGACGAAGAACTGTACCTGCTGCGACTGCTATTGAATTCATTGTTAGCAGCACTCTTGCCCGTTAATTGCTGCACCAGACTCATGAACTCTTGAGGCTTGGCATAGATGATCTTTGGTGACTTCATATAGACTATCACTGGTGGTCGCTTCTTGATTCCTCGTGATTCCGTTGATATACTTAGAAGGTGAGATTTTTGATGATGTTGTAGTTCATGATTTCTAGATGAAGGCATTGTGACTATATTCCTTTTTTCTTTTCTTTTCTTTTTAGAGTGAATTGTAGAGATGGTGGTTAAGCAACTTACATATATATGAAGTATTGATGGTTGAGGTTCAAACCTGTGATCCAGTCGGCTAAAAATGTCAAAAGCAAATTGTCAAAAGTATATACATGAACATGGAGAGGGAGGGAGGTCAAACACAACTGTTTTATTGACCAACCGCTGTTGTTATTGTTATTTCTTCAAATTGCAGGTTTACCAAAAGCGTTTTTATTGGCATTTTTTTAATAAATTCTGAACAAAAAAGAATTGACCCATGCAAGGGAAGTTGTTGATTTTGTCTGCCATATGACTGCATGTTGCACGCGACTGCAGAAATGTACTAATAATCACTTGGAAACGGAGAGAGAGACTGTTTTGGCTGCTCTAGAAAATTGTTTACTGCGACGACTTCCTCGCATTCTACAACTTACCAAACGAAGTCCAAGTATGGTACTTATTTGAAAAGATTAGCATGTGCCTAGATCCTCAGATGTCAAGTAATCAAGATAAATATTTTATCCTTGGACACACAAGGCACATACTGGTTACTTATGATATGTTTATTTTAAAAGTTAAGTTTGTTTTTCAATTTTATTCAATGTCTATATTATAAAGAGGAGCGTTATATAGCAACTTTGTGTTGAAGCACTTCTCCTGCATTCAGACCATAGTCGTTATTTCATATTTAAATAAAGAGCACACATGAAAGAGAGAGAGACAGAGAGTGAAAAGAGAGAAAATAGATTATGTAATGAAAATCAAGTGATATTTAGGGATATTGCACTATTTAGGATATTATTTGAGTGTGCAACGGAGCGCTCATCTGTTATAAACATGGTTTTATTAACATGTATCCTAATGACACATGTTAAGAATGATATTTATATGCTACATGACAAGAATATTTATTTTAATTACATGATTTGCCCTTGCAACATAAAAAATAGATGGAATTTAAAAGGATCAATTGTGTAATCCCATTAATTTTATTACATACACTTAAGACACATGATAATATTTTTATACAGAACAATCTTAATTGAGGATTTGAGGCTAGAATATCTTTGATTTAAAGGATGTATTTTAAAGGAGAAAAGTTACAAGTGAATTTTATTAAAAATAATTTGAGAATGGGTTTAAAAAAGTTTAATTTAACAAATCCAAGATAGAAGGAGATTTGATTGAAAGCCTATGTGTTTCATAATTGTGTTTTTAATCACGTTTATTATTTGGAAAGACCGAGATCAGATTTATGTCTGAAAATCATTCCAACTAATAATACGACGTTGTGGAGCAACTGAAAACATTGAAGAAGGTATTGAAGACCGGGACCCTTCATATCGTAAGGACGACTTGTTGAATGTTTCAGGTAGGTAGCTCTCATTTGCAGATTGATTTTATATCAGTTAAGTGGCAAGAAGCCCGAATGTATGTAAAGGAAATCTGGATTGTTGTTTCATTCAGACCTAGGACATGTCTGTATGGATTGTGTGTCTGACATTGTAATTGACTGCGTAGTGCGTGACACTGATTTCTATAAATATATATCTGCTTGGTAGCAGAGAATTTATTCTCTTAGCTTAACACTCTTCTATAAGATGTAAGAGCTTAGAGGTTATATATTGATGGAAATCAGTGATACGTTGTGAATGGACAATGTGGTATAATTAAATTATGTGATGAGCTATGAGTGATCAAAACATGACTTATTGAAGCGTAGCTTTGCGTATATCGTTACCTGGACGAACCTCACATCCCGGATTGATGGTAAACTAGTAGTCAGATTTTTATGTTCTTTTGGTATGTTTGGTGCACCGGATGTGATGGTGAAAGGGTACTACGAAGTCCCCAGTCTGGGATGCTACTTATTGGGCACTCTGATTCGCGTATAGTGGGATAATATAACGGTGTCTGAGTCTGGACGTTAAGCGCAGATACTGGGATAATGTGCACAAGAAAGTTTGTGAGCCCACGAATGATCTTTCGTACAAGGGACCATCATGTTGATTTTTGATTGTATAGCCTGCTGGTTACTTGTAGGATTACATCAATATAAAAGGATGGGGCATTATGCTGGCTAGATTAATATATTTACTTTCGAAAGGTTTTTCACACTATGCATTAATAATAATACGAAAGAAGATTTTCATGTATCAAAAGCATTTTTGGTTATTATAAGACAAAATTAGCCCATCTGGTATGCGCTTGCAATGTGTGATATGGGACGAGCTTATGATAGCTTCATTTTCAAAAAAGTCATTGCGGATTTCTATGCATGGGTTTTCACATGGAGTAAACCCGTTCCGCGTTAGCGGCATGGTCCGGTGAACTATCTAACTTTAAAATAACCCAGAAAACAACTGTTTTGAGTTCTCACACCAGTCCCATGACTGACCTGGATTTTATTGTTTCTCCACCAAAACTCTCGGTGCCCATAATTTTCCACACAGGCAGTCTACTAATTTTATTTGCAGATTTAGCATTGGAGCTTGTTAGAGCAGGATTCTGGTTTTAGCTGGAGCTATTGTATTTTGGAGCATTCATATTCTTCCACAGAGTTTAATACATTTTCCACTGAGTAATCGATGTACTCTGATGTAACTCTGGTAACTCTGACATAATATTATTGTAATGATAATGGAAAAGTTCTTTTACTTTCATGCAAATGTATAAGTACCCCCTAACAATCTGTCCGTATGAAAGGTTTAAGTTGGTTTAATTACTGGCGAAAACCGTGCAAAAGGGCGGGTCGTTACAGTTTCATTTGAACTCGGTTGCATAACGAAACTCGCAGGGTCATGAAGGCCTGCGTCAATGGATGTTTACTGGGGAACCAGGCGTAACCATTATATCTGATGCGATCTATGGTCGTTTTACGATGACGAAATCCATAGGGATATGAAGGCCTACGGGTACGGGTGTTTCTTGGGGGATCCAGGCGCAACCGTTGTGTATGCGGTGAACATGGCGTAATTCGTAGGGCAGTGATTGTTTAAGGTCTACGTATGATAGATATGTAACCACCAGTGTTATTAGATGTAGACTACGATCCATGCGATTGTTTTGAGACATTATGGCGAAATTTGTATAAGGCGGGTTGAGTGTCCAGATTTGGTATATCACTACGCCATAGATGACCTATCGCAACGAAAACCCATAGTGTTGCTAGCTACAATGTTGCCATTGCTATGATGTTTTTTGTCTATTGCAACGCACGTTTCAATGTGTTACCATAGATATCAACATGTGTTGCAGTAGCCACGTGAATAAAATTAGTAATCCGCGTCAACAATATCCAACGGTCCAGATTAGTGATCCACATCAATCTAATTTACTTCACCACAGCAGCGATCTTTTACCCAAATTTTCATTTTCCCGCTGTAAAATAATTCGCGTTGTCTTCACTTGAGAAAACTGACCGAACTATCTTTCCCTAAATTTTCATTTTACCGCTAAAAAATAATAAAATAATTATCGTTGTTTTCACTTTTCCACTTTCAACCCTAAATCGTTCGAACCCTAAACTAAAATCCCAATTCATATCGCAGGGAATCCCAATTCTTGTTGCCCTTCTTCTTCCCTAAATTCGCCTTCCTCTCAAAAAAAACCTCTTCTTCCTTCTCCTATCATTTTAGTTATCACTGCAGCAAAATTCGACGAGGCAACCACTAATTACGTTGTTCGCTACCAAATAAAGATCCGATTTTGCATGAAATTGCTTCGCTGTTGATCTACTTTCATTACCCTAAGGTACTGTAAACGAATTTTTTGATCTTAACTTACCTTTTTTCGATGATCCATAGTGTTGTACTTCGTCAGTCTGTACATTCATTTTTTAGGCTAATCTGTTTTAGGCTTAACATGAAGGGATTCCCTAGCCATTTAAGTCTTTTTTCCCTCAAACCTACATCGTTAAATATGTTGTTTCACAAAAGTACTTCTTTGGGTTGTGCCTATCATTCCACCTTGTGAGCACAAGTAGAAATCGTAATTCTTTGGGTGTTAGATTTTGTTGTCCACCATACTGCCTGGTGGAACATTGTCCGGGGAATGGAGGTAGAATGTGACAATGCTTTTGAGCACAAAAGTTCGCCGGATAATGTTCCACTGGGCACTATGGGACAATGCCAAATTCAGAGAGGCACTTTCGCTCCCAAGGCCCTTAATCGTAAGTGTTTGTTTATTTAGCCTTGTTAGATGTCATATAGTACACAGTGCATTTATCATATCCACATTTATGCAATCTTTGTTGGTACTTATAAGAGTACACGTCAGTCACAAATTTGTTTTATGTTGATGTTTCAGCAATGTAATTGATGTTTCAGGACTGCGGATATCACTGAATATTGCATGATGCGGACATCAATTTCAACTTCAAATTCGTCAACAGCGGCTGCGAGAAAGAACTGCCACCACAATATCCCAGCAAAGTTGAGGACTGTAAAGGTGGGGTCGAATGCGGGGAAGAAGTTTTTTGGTTGCTCCATGTGGCCGGTAAGTATAAATTAGGTTTTTTTTTGTTGCGGATTTTACTCGAGTGTGCAGATTGGCGATTGCGGGTATTTTATGTGGCATGACGAAGTGTACGAAATCAACAACAATTATGAATTGGATGATACTAGTGTTAAATTGATGGAAAAAGAAAAGACTATATTGCAATTGCTCATGGAAAAGAAGACAATAGAAGAAAAGCTGCATAAGCAAAAGCAAAAGAGGGTAAAAGCCGATGAATTGGTGGCAGATTTGAAGGAAGAGTTGGCCCTAATGCGCATTGACTGTGGAAAACACGAGACAGGAGAAAAATTCTTTGCAAAAGCTTTAGCTATATCTTGGATCATGTTTGGAGTTCTTTTGTGTGTTGTTATGGCAATGTAGAGCAGTGAAGTAACATGAAATAGCATGCATGGGCAGTTTTCAGGTATAATTTTAAGTTTTGTCACATTGTAGATTAGTGATAATTTTTGCCACATTGCATATTAGTATGCACTTGTATACACATTGTTTAGATCAGTATACACTTGTATACACATTGATCAGTTATGTCACTCAGTTATGTTTTAGATCAGTACACTTGTATCCACATTGTTTAGATCAGTTATGTAACTCACACATTGTTTAGATCAGTACACTTTTATACACATTGTTTAGATCAGTATACTATGTTATATTGATGCAAATGGAATTCAGTTATGAAACTCAGTTTGTGCTGAAAGGAAACTCAGTTATACTATGACCATACTTTGTGCTGAAATGCAATTCAGGCATGCATACCTCTTATTTTGTGCTGAAATGCAACTTATGTATGCAGGTGAAGGAGGCAGTGATGAGGATTTTCAAGAACTTTTGTTAATGAAGGCACTAGAGGTACGATGCAGTAGAGGCATTGAACGCATTGAAGGCTTGTGCTATATTTTGAAATTATTTTAGTTTTATGTAAACATAAATTTAGGACTTGCTGTGTGTTTGTTTTTGAAATGTTTGTAAAATTGAACTTAGTGGCTACGTTTTGTTATTTTGTAGTTGACTACGTACTAGTGTTCCCTGGTTAATTTGAAATAAAAAGTTCTTTGTAAATTTCAGTTTGATGTTATGTTGCCATATATATGATATAATGTTGCAGTATGTGATGTTAAATGTTGCCATAGCTATGATATAGTGTTGCCATTGGGTGGCAAAATTGTTGCTATAAATTTATGCATGTGGGCCCCACAACTGGATTCTGTGGACCCGGGCTACAGATTTTCGTGGCGATTCCGTAAACACGGGTCACAGATTATAGTGGGTCCCACATTTTTGTAAATTTAGTACATGCGGCAACAACTGTGCTGATGTTGCCTTAGGATCGAAAATGTGTTGCCTTTGATTCTAAGGCAACGCGGCAAAAGGCAATCCCAAAAAAGTGTTGCCACAGATCATTTTTTGCCTGCAGCAACACTATTTGGCACCTACTGCGTCATTTCTCTGGGGTTGGCGTAGGCCATCTATGGCGTAGTGTATCTACCTCGGTTCTACTTACCACATTGGATCATTGAGGAGGGTACCTCGTCACTAGATCTTGAGAGGTCAAGATCTTGGGTCTTGTTGGGGCTCGACTGATCAGCCACAACCCAATTTTGCATTGTTGAGAGCTTATAAAATCGCTTTATTAATGCATAATGACTTGTTGGTCTTCTTAGATACAAGCGGTTATGACATAAATGTTATAATGTTTCAATAAATACGCAATAGAATTTTGTTATAATATTATGTTACGTCAATAATAATTATACAATAACAAATGAATATTTCTGAACTGTTATTTTACACCTCAATTTTGTTTTATTCTCATATAATTATAAACACACTGTTATTTGTGTATAATGTATCATTTAGTAACAAAAAATACAAATAAATAAAGTATGTATATTAATATATAATTTTGATTTAATACATAAGACTACACCGGGTCTTGGGGCATGTCAGTTTTATCCTTTCGGGTCTATCCTGATTTGTATGAGGTTTGGATTTTGGACAAATCTTGGATCCGCATCGGGTATACGCGCTACAAAAAGTGCTTTAGCAACAACAAATAGTCACCAACGTCCGTCGCTAAAAGATGAAAAAATAACCTCGACACCAGCTTAATAGCGACAACTAGTTACAGATATATGGACACGTGAAAATTTATGAAAGACTGTTGGGTTGTCCTTGCCGGCACAAGTTGTCGCTATCTTGGAAGGAGATTACCAATGAAAGTCGTCGTTAACTTGAAACCAAATAGCCGATGCTAGCCGTCGCAAAATTGAGAATTCAGATTTGAGCGCAGTAACTATTCGAGCAATCAAACCGACAAAATAATTTAGTATTTTTATCTACTCCGTTTACAACACATATAAACTCAATTTTGCAATTAAAAATATTGCATCCTGTATTACACAAAATCAAATATATAACGCAATTATAACAAAAAAAATCCATTAATCCAACAAACTCCACAATCAATGATCAAGTATCAAATCAACTGATACATGTCAAATAATTACAAAACAAAACGATCCAAATTCATCAGAAATCAACCGTACCAACTTATCATTGTCATCTCCCAACCCGTCCTACCCACGTATTCTCTCGTGCTTGGCTAAAAATCAACTATACATGTTAAAACCGCGCTGTCGGAATTGATCTTGCTACTTTGAGAAGACGAAGACATGTAACTGCTGCGACTGCTATTGAAATCATTGTTAGCAGCACTCTTACCCGTTAATTGCTGCACCAGATTCATGAACTCTTGAGGCTTGGCATAGATGATCTTTGGTGACTTCATATAGATCACTAGTGGTCGCTTCATGATTCCTTGTGAATCCATCGATATACTTCGAAGGCGAGATCTTTGATGTTGTAATTCATGATTTCTAGATGAAGGCATTGTGACTATATTCCTTTTTTCTTTTCTTTCTTTTTAGAGTGAATTTTAGAGATGGTGGTTAATCGACTTATGTATATAAATGAAGTATTGATGGTTGAGGTTCAAACCTGTGAGCTAGATGGCTAGAAATGTCAAACGCAAAATGTCAAACGTATACATGTGGAGGAGGGAGGTCAAACACAACTGTTTTATTGACCAACCGCTGTTGTTATTGTTATTTCTTCAAAGTTGCAGGTTTACCATAAGCGTTTTGTTGGCCTATTTTAATAAATTCTGAAACAAAAAAGAGTTGACCCATGCAAGGGAACTTGTTGATTTTGTCTGCCATATGACTGCATGTTGCATGCGACTGCAGAAATCCATTATTAATCAGAGAGAGAGAGAGTGTGTGTGTTCCTCGCAATATTCTACTGCTTACCAAAGTAAGTCCAAGTATGGTACTTATTTGAACATGTGCCTAGAGCCTCAGGTGTTAAGTAATCAAAATAAATATTTTATCCTTCGACACACAAGGCACACACCGGTAAGATCCATGGTTACTCATGATACGATTACGTATTTTAAAAGTTAAGTTTGTTTTTCAATTTTATTCAATGTCTATATTATAAAGAGGAGGGTAATACAGCAACTTTGTTTTGAAGCACTTCTCCTGCATTCAGACCATGGTCATTATTTCATATTTAAATAAAGAGTGCATGAGAGAGATATAGTGAAAAGAAAGAAAATATAGTATGTAATGAAAATCAAGTGATATTTATGGATACTTCACTATTAGATATTATTTGATAGTGCAACCCAGCGCTCCTCTGTTATAAACATGGCTTTATTAACATGTGTCCTAGTGACACATGTTAAGAATGATATTTATATGTCACATGACAAGAATACTAGTATTACCGCATAACGGTGGAAAAACCGACCGTTAAGTTATATGATATCAAAAGAAGAAAATTCTATTAACTATTTTCCTAAGCGATAAATTAATGGAAAATTCACTATGTTATTTAAAAGAAGTAAAAATAAATGAAAACGTGTAAATTTTATTAATTGATATATTCTGAATCATTATTGATTGATAGACTCACTCTCTATAGCTTAGAATTAACCAATATTATGAAGGTGAAATATCAGTCAAATACGCATTATTAATTGGTTGATATTTCACCTTTATTATATTGATTAATTGTAAGCTTTATTAAATAAAATAACAAATCAACATGCACATCTCAAATATAAGCATTAAGCTAATTTGGTAGCACTGCCATATTAACAGTGATTTTAATGTTCATAATTATGGTTGTATCTCTACTGTAAATACAAGGATTCAATGCACCACCAGCTTCCCTTATTCATCCCTTCATTGCTACTACTGCTTTCACTTCTCTACTGAAAATGCATGTTTGTGCACTTATGCACATGCACTAGCGTTCGACCTACCATCCGCCGATTGAGACCCCCTCCACAAATGCATCTCCACTCCTTAATCCCATCATCGAGCTCAGTTTCATCCCCTGCATCAGATTTTACAGTGCCCATCCGAGCACTTGCTGCTCCTCGATCCAAGAAGAAACCCTCGCACCAATTCTCCTTTCATCGGCTGGCCGCCAAATCCATGCTGCACCTCCGCCAGCAAACCCGAGCAACCCCCTTCAGCACTACACTGACTACCACAATATGAGCTGTTAATTTGTGATCCGAAATTCTCATTAGGATTGGTTCAGCTGATGTGTCATCTAAATGATATTATTTAGTTCCTTAATTTACTCTCTTAATTGAGGATTGGTCCAGCTGATGTGTCACCTAAAGAATATTATTTAGTTCCTTAATTTACTCCCTTAATTGAGGTATTTTCAGCAACCTCATTTAAAGGATAAAGAAGATTCTCTCTTGATTGAGACATTTATAGCAACCTCATCAAAAGGATAAAGGAGATTTTAATTTACTCTCTTGATTGAGATAAATGCAGCAACCTCATTGAAGGATAAAGAATATTCTTATTTTTATTCTTTCTCTCCTTATCTGAATGCATGAAAGTAGAATATAAATTTACTGCTATGGTTGATATGTTGAATAAGCTTGTAACAACTCCATCAATTAAATCAATAAAGTTTGCCTTTCTCCCGTGGTTTTTTCCCGCAAAGGGTTTTTCTACGTTAAATCTTGTGTGTGATTTTATTCTTTACTTGTTTCTTTGATCATTTATTTATTCACAAGTGGTATCGGAGCGCTGGTTTATTCAACATGGCGTCGTTAAAGTATGATCTTCCGCTATTGGATCGAAACACTCGATTCTCATTGTGGCAAGTGAAGATGCGGGCGTTGCTCGCACAAGCTGATTATGATGATGCATTGGATGGATTCGGGAACAAGAGATTTGATCTATGGACCGATGATGAGAAGAGAAAGGATCGGAAGGCTTTGTCGCAAATTCAGCTCCATCTACACAATAATATTTTACAAGAAGTTTTAAACGAGAAGACAGCTGCTTCTCTTTGGCTGAAACTGGAGTCAATTTGCATGACTAAGGATCTCACAAGTAAGATGCATCTCAAACAAAAGCTGTTTCTGCACAAATTTCAAGAGGGAGGTAATTTGCTTGACCATATTTCTGATTTTAAAGAGATTGTTTCTGACTTGACTGCAATGGAAGTCAAATATGATGATGAAGATTTGGGTTTAATCCTATTATGTTCTTTGCCCAGTTCTTACTCAAATTTCAGAGATACCATATTATATAGTCATGATACTCTCACTCTAAATGACGTTTATGAAGCCTTGCACGCCAAGGAAAAAATGAAACAATTGGTGTCTTCAACTGGATCAAGCTCTCAAGCCGAAAGCTTGTCCGTTCGTGGCAGGACAAAGGAGAAAAATTCAAATAATGGATCTCGAGGCAAAAGTTCCAATGCCTATAAAGGTCGATCTAAATCTAGAGGCAAATACAAGTCTTGCAAATATTGTAAGAGGGATGGACATGAAATATCCGAATGTTATAAGCTGCAGAACAAGGAAAAGAGAAATGGCACATACAAACCAAAAGATAACAAAGAAGATGAAGTTAATGCCAATTGTGCTCGTAATGATAGTTCTGACAATGAGATGCTTGTTGTTACCGTGTTTGCTGGATGTGCTGAGATTAAAGATGAATGGATACTTGACTCTGCTTGCACTTTCCATATGTGTCCTATTAAAGATTGGTTTACAACCTTAGAACCCATAAAAGATGCTGGCTCAGTTTTGATGGGTGATGATTCGGCATGTAAAGTAGCAGGAATTGGTTCTATTCATATCAAGATGTTTGATGGCGCAATCAGAACTTTAACAGATGTTCGGTTCATTCCCAACATGAAGAGAAATCTGATTTCTTTAAGTGCTCTTGATGACAAAGGGTACAAATATTCAGGTGGAGGTGGTGTCTTGAAAGTCACAAATGGTTCTCTTATTGTAATGAAGGGAAATCTTAGGCAAACAAATGGCCTTTATTATCTTCAAGGCACTACTGTTTCAGGTAATGCTTCCCCTGTTATCTCAAATAATATTTCTGATTGTGATACTGCTAATCTTTGGCATATGCGTCTTGGACATATGAGTGAATTAGGTCTGTCGGAGTTGAATAAGAGAGGACTTCTTGATGGGTACAACGCAGGCAAGCTGAAGTTCTGTGAGCATTGCATTTTTGGCAAGCATAAGAGAGTGAAGTTCAACACTGCAGTTCATACAACATAAGGCATTCTAGATTATGTGCATTCAGACTTATGGGGACCGTCTAGGAAAGCATCCATGGGCGGTGCTTGTTACATGATGACAATTATTGATGATTATTCCAGAAGAGTTTGGCCTTATTTTTTGAAACATAAATCTGAAGCTTTTTCAGCTTTCAAAGAGTGGAAGACTATGGTTGAGAGACAAACTGAAAGGAAGGTAAAGAAGCTTCGGACTGATAATGGGATGGAGTTTTGTTCAGATGAATTTAATTCATTTTGCAAGGCTGAAGGCATTGTTAGGCACTACACCATACCTCACACTCCTCAGAAAAACGGGGTTGCCGAGCGTATGAACAGGACTATCATTTCTAAGGCTCGCTGCATGTTGTCAAACGCAGGTTTGGATAGACGTTTTTGGGCTGAAGCTGCTTCCATAGCCTGTTATCTCATCAACCGCTCTCCCTCTGTTGCTATTGGTAAGAAAACTCCGATTGAGGTATGGTCTGATTCTCCAGCAAATTATTCTGAATTGAAAGTTTTTGGATGTATTGCTTATGCTCATGTTGACAATGGAAAGTTAGAGCCAAGAGCTGTTAAGTGCATTTTTCTTGGTTATAAGTCTGGTGTTAAAGGCTATAAATTATGGAATCCTGAAACAAGTAAGGTTGTAATTAGCAGAAATGTTGTGTTTAATGAATCTGCTATGTTACATGATATTCCATCTACTAATGATCTTGTTGAGAGTAAGCAGAAATCAAATGTCCAGGTGGAGCATATTATTGATACAGATGCTACATCAAACGCAGAAATTGAGGGACAAGATGAAGCACCCATTGTTGAGGATCCTCCAGCAGTTATGCAACCACCGCAACAATCTATTGCAACAAACAGAACTAGAAGGAATCCAAAACCAGTAAGAAGGTTTATTGAGGAAGCAAATGTTGTTGCTTATGCGTGCGCTGTAGCAGAAGAAATAGAAGGTATTGCCGAGCCTTCTTCATATTCTGAGGCTGTTATCTCTAGTGATTCTGATAAGTGGATGGCTGCTATGCATGATGAGATGAAGTCACTTGAAAGAAATGACACTTGGGACTTAATCAAATTGCCTAAAGAGAAGAAACCTATTCATTGCAAATGGGTTTTCAAGAGAAAAGAAGGTGTTTCTCCAAACGATAAGACAAGGTACAAAGCAAGATTAGTTGCAAAAGGTTACAGTCAGATTCCAGGTATTGACTATAATGAAGTTTTTTCCCCTGTTGTGAAACATAGCTCAATTCGCATGTTACTCAGTATTGTTGCTATGCATGATTATGAGCTTCAACAGTTAGATGTAAAAACTGCATTTTTACATGGAGAATTAGAAGAGGATATTTATATGCATCAACCTGAGGGTTTTATCATCCCTGGAAAAGAAAATCTTGTCTGTAAATTAAAGAAATCTCTTTATGGATTGAAACAGTCACCTAGGCAGTGGTATAAAAGATTTGACACTTTTATGCTATCTCAAGGTTTTAAAAGGTCCAATTATGATAGTTGTGTCTATTTGAAAATTACTACTCATTCAGCCATTTATTTGTTACTTTATGTTGATGATATGTTGATTGCTTCAAAAGACAAGGTGGAAATTGAAAATTTGAAAAGGCAGTTAAGTAGAGAGTTTGAAATGAAAGATTTGGGAGATGCTAAGAAGATTCTTGGCATGGAGATATCAAGAGATAGAACTTCTGGAAAATTATACCTAAGTCAGAGTGGGTATGTTAGAAAAGTGCTTCGCCGTTTTAATATGCTTGATGTCAAACCTGTAAGTACTCCTCTTGCTGCACATTTTAAATTGTCATCAGCCATGTGTCCACAATCAAATGAAGATATTGAGTACATGTCTAGAGTTCCCTATTCTAGTGCAGTTGGTTCACTTATGTATGCCATGGTTTGTTCGCGTCCTGATTTATCACATGCTTTAAGTGTTGTCAGTAGATTCATGGCCAATCCTGGAAGAGAGCATTGGAAAGCAGTTCAATGGATTTTTAGATATCTTCATGGCACTGCAAATGCTTGTTTGCAGTTTGGTAAATCTAAAGAAGAACTTGTTGGTTATGTGGATTCTGATTTTGCAGGTGATTTGGATAAAAGGAGATCATTAACAGGTTATGTTTTCACCATTGGTGGTTGTGCTGTAAGTTGGAAAGCAACCTTGCAAACTACAGTAGCATTATCAACTACTGAGGCCGAGTATATGGCTATTTCTGAAGCATGTAAAGAAGCTATTTGGCTTAGAGGTTTATATTTTGAGTTTTGTGGAGATACATCTTGCATTACTATATTTTCTGATAGCCAGAGTGCTATATGCCTTACAAAGGATCAAATGTTCCATGAGAGAACTAAACATATAGATGTGAGGTATCACTACATTCGAGATGTTATTGCTAAAGGTGGTGTTAAAATTTGCAAGATAAGTACTCATGACAATCCCGCTGACATGATGACAAAGCCAGTTCCAATTACTAAGTTTGAGCTTTGCTCAAGCTTGGTTGGTGTTACAGTATAGTCTTTAGGGACTATTGGAGCAAGGCAGATATTTACTTGTTGAAGGAGTTCGTTTTTTACCTCAAGATGAGAATTCGTCTCAAGGTGGAGATTGTTAATTTGTGATCCAAAATTCTCATTAGGATTGGTTCAGCTGATGTGTCATCTAAAGGATATTATTTAGTTCCTTAATTTACTCTCTTGATTGAGGATTGGTCCAGCTGATGTGTCACCTAAAGAATATTATTTAGTTCCTTAATTTACTCCCTTGATTGAGGTATTTTCAGCAACCTCATTTAAAGGATAAAGAAGATTCTCTCTTGATTGAGACATTTATAGCAACCTCATCAAAAGGATAAAGGAGATTTTAATTTACTCTCTTGATTGAGATAAATGCAGCAACCTCATTGAAGGATAAAGAATATTCTTATTTTTATTCTTTCTCTCCTTATCTGAATGCATGAAAGTAGAATATAAATTTACTGCTATGGTTGATATGTTGAATAAGCTTGTAACAACTCCATCAATTAAATCAATAAAGTTTGCCTTTCTCCCGTGGTTTTTTTCCCGCAAAGGGTTTTTCCACGTTAAATCTTGTGTGTGATTTTATTCTTTACTTGCTTCTTTGATCATTTATTTATTCACATGAGCCACCACCATTCCTCATTCTCTATTTCTTTCTGTTGTTTTCCTTAGTTTGCCTGTGCACCATCACTGGTCCCGTCTACAACTCTTGCTTCCCCTTCTTCTCAGTTCTCCTCCCTTTTTCAGCCGTGTCACTTCTTGCTGAACCATACCAAACAATTCGGCCATGCACCAATGTATAACGCATCCCCTCTTCCATTTATCTTCCGCTAATATTCATTTCCTTTAACCTTTCTTTCTTCGTTAAGCTGATGTCCCTCTTCCATAATTCCAGTTTGCTTCATCCTATATACAGGGTGCACGCAAGTGTTGTGTGCACATACACGCCTCATCAATCCGCCATTCATCAGTCGAGACACCCTCCACAAGTGCGCCGTCACTTCCCGATCTCATCCACGTCCCCCATTTGAATTTTGATCAAGTGAGGCGAGATTTAGGTATTCAACCCAAAACAGCCAAAAACCCATTTCCACTTATTTGATTCCATACGCCACAACGGTCCACTGAATTTCGACTAACGCTGGTCAGAGATCAGCGACACTTCCTCCTAGCCTTTCCCCCGGGTGCGCATGCTTAGTTTACTTCCTCGGCTATGTAGTTCTCAAATGAACAGAGGTTTAAAAAAAACTGTTGAAAGCCTCAAATTTCTCTTGTTTTTCTCAAATCAAGTTATAAAAAAGCGTTTTCCCTGACTCCCCTCATTTGTTCAGAAGCTCTGCCATTAATTTCCCCTTCCCTGGTCACCATCTCCACCTGAAATTGTCCGACAATCATTTTCTGATCGTCTACACATTCACAATTATTCCCTTAACTAAAAATCACCATTTCACTTCTGAAAATCATGATTCTTAATTCCTAAAGTTGCCATCACCCTAAGTCGCGAATTAAACAACTTCGAATTTTCCTTATTTATACTTTTTTTACTGTATAATACATATTTACACATATGTGAAACTTTTTTTACATTGGAATTATTTTTACATTATGCTATGGATATATATATATATATAAACCATTATCATATAGAATTCAGGTTCTAATACTTGATACGATTTGAGCTGTCAACTTTCTAAAATTTACACAGGAAGATGCTTCATCAGTTTTCAACATACTGATATCATTTAACAGGATTTGCAATGATTTAATCCATCATGAAAACCAGATCTTTGACTTAGAAGTGACACAATGTATTTATAAACATGTATAAACACACATATATATTGTATAATTCACTACTTGGGTACTAATTTGAAAGGAACATAAGTGAAGTTCACTCACAAATGTTTACCACCATGTTTGTCCTTAATTAGTATCTTAAACATATTATATCATCACATCAAAACATCATCAAACATGATTTAAGTGTATTAAACAAACATGCATGTGTGCCTTATCAGTAGTATTGAATAAAATGAAATAAAAAAGCAGTATTTACTCACCTTCTATTCTCTGTTTGTACTCTTGCTCCCTGTTCCATTGTTTTTATCCACATGCTTACACCTTCCTATGCCCTATTTTGCTTTGATTTCTAATACCAGTTTTGGTTGCCATTTTTATTTCAAGTGTTGGTCGAAGGCACTTATGAATGTTGTAGTAGCAAATGTATATTTATAGATGCATAAAATATTAAAATAATATGGTATTCAGTTGGTGTATGGAGGAGGTGTATACAACTGCAGATGGGAATGTTGGCTGCTGCAGCGTGACTTGATTTGAAAAATACAGCTATGTTTATAGCTATGCAATGTAGCCTAAGGTATTAGTTATCCTATAAATGAAATAACCATTCAATGCATTCCTATATGTTTCCAAATCCAAGGCCTGTACCTATGCTTTGCTTGATTGATAGGTTGTGTCAATGCTGTTGAAATTTTGTTTTAGAAAAGATGTGGACAGAGTATCTGTAACACCCCACGTCCATTAATGTCGCTCTCAAAGGGAATGCACTAACTTTCATGGAGTATTATTAGTGTACTGAATAGAATATAACAAGACAAATACATATAGTGGTACTTGAAAATTTTAAAACAACTTTTAGTGCAACGGAGAAATAGTTTGATTACAACTTCATAAACCAACAGTAAAACCAAGTACACTTAATATTCATCTTGACAAATCGTTTTCTGAGTACATAAAGTAAAAATCATAACCCCAACATAAGTAGCCATAAAAGAGATGAGCTGAACTTTACTTTCAGCAATCCAAGCACTTCCAAAAGAGAGAGAAAGAGATCCAAGATCAAGCTCCACTAGTACTAGTCCCACCCTGAGAAACTAGGAGGGGGAGGGAGGAAGGAAGAAAAGAGGCGAAAACAAAGGGGGTCAGACATAAAGTCTGGCTAGTATAATAACTTTAACAATATAATTATTAAAGTAATTAGGATAAGACATAAACTGGTAAAACAAGGTATGACCGTGAAACAAGTGGACATGACAAAGCAAACAAGAGGAATATGCTGGCATTAATCTCGTTCCTAATCACTATATGATAATTACTACACTGCACCATTACTAGTCACCCTAAAAGTTGATCCCGCCTACTTAACATAATAATGATAATGATTGTTTCGTGTACCCCTAGTTGCCTTCATAGGTGCCGCCTGCCCCTATCTCCACTAGTTGTACCCACTACCCCCATGCGATCGGCTCCCTAACTCCTAGATACCCGTGCTGGTCCCATAGTGGGGTGTATCACTCCTCAAAGTGACAACCCGATACCACTAAAGATGCACAGCTTATATCTACACAATGCAACAATGTCTTACCTATTAGCCCGGGCCCACGCACGCACATGACCCCGTTGGACTTGCATTGCCACCGCTAACCCGTTTTGACATCTTATAATCAAACTCAGTAAGCGTGTCCTTTCCTCGATCTAACTCGAGCTCACAAAGATACTTAATGGGTTACTGGTTGGAAAAGGGTCCCCATACTTAACATAAGCTTTCCACATATGCTTGGTCCCCACTAGAATTTCCCACTTAACCCCTTCTTATTCATGTCTTCTTAAATGTTTTCAACTTGGTTAATGTTTCTAATCGTATTTCACATGCCACCCAGGCCACCCACTTAACCCCCATGTCCCACCACTTGTTTATCTGGCTAAGTGTTACTTAATTCATTAGAATCGTAACCATATAAAGACCTCCCACATTAGACTACCGTTTGCGGTTGCCAGATTTTCCGGGAGGGTCCGGGCAGTCTTATACCGCAAACGAGCCTAACCTCGTGTCTTTACAATTGTTACGCATTTAATTTGTGCCTTTGACCTCTCACATTAGACTAACGTTTGTGGTTGTTGGATTTGTCGGGCGGGTCCGGGCAGTCTTACACCACAAACGAGTCTAACCTCGTGCCTTAGGCGGTTGATTATTACACATGATTATTTAACCCAAAATTGGACTAATATCCCTATTCAAATTTGTCAATAAATTCCAAATTAATTTATGTCCATAATTGTCACCTAAATTATGTCCATAAATTCCAAGTATACAAATTATACCAATTAATGTCTCAAATTAACTATAAGCCTTTTTAAGCCATATTATGCCAATTCACAATATTAATATTTAATACTATTCCATCGTCCCCACGCTATTCGTACGTTTTAATACGACATATGTTAGACTCGCAAATAGTCTAACTTATAAAAAGAAAAGCAACATCACATCTTGCATAACACATAAAATAGTTCTAAGAATCATGACATAAGTTTGCATAGCCAATAACTTGCATAGGCAATGGGTATACATAAATTTGTATAAACTATCATGGATCTAAATATAGATCTAAACATAAAGATGTGAACTTGCACATATGGATATGGTTTTCCTATAACTTGCATATGAATTTCATTCAAACTAGCATATGATTCACATACAAAACTAGCATAGGCAATGGGTATATAGAACATAAATTTGCATAACTATGTACTATCATGGATCTAAATATAGATCTAAACATAAAGATGTGAACTTGCATATGGATCTAAACATGTAAATTAATGTCACATAAACTAGCACATGTATATACATGATTCACATATGAACTTGTATATAATCCACCTACAGACTTGCATACGATTCATAAACTAGCATATGATTTAACATTCCAAAACTTGCATAAGATTCATATACATATGATTTAACATCCCAAACTTGCATAAGATGAATCAAGTTAATCATGTACAATTTAACATATAAAATAGATCCACAATAAAAAAAACTGTCAACGACAACGTCACATGATTCAAAGTCATATTCTCGTAATCCCAACTATAACTTATCACAATTAAATTAATTAACTATTTTGTTAAAGAAATTATACTCACAACAAAAGAACGGTCTTGTTTTCCTGGGATCTGTATTCTGAAACTGAATTGCTCGCCTTTGATGTAGACTAAATTTTATTCTAATTTAGATTTAGATTTGATTCTTGCTTTTGAGTTGAAAGAGAACGACGGCTACTCTAGGTTCCCCATAGACGGCGTGGTGGCTCTTGGTATAAATTAGTGTGATTAGGGTTGAGGGTTTGGGAGTGTTTTTATAGAAGTTTAATTTAATAAGAGCCGTCGGATTAACCTAGGAATAACCAGAACCATTCGGATAGCCACCTAAGTCCTAGTGACTCAGCAATGACTCACTGTTCGGATCAGAACACTTCAGAAATCTGTGCAGGTTTTTAGCCCGACATGGGCGCACTTAGCAGATGCGCCAGTGCATTTTTGTACTGGCGCACTTCACAAGTGCGCCAGTGCATTCTGGTCTGTTTCCGGTTTTTCTACCTAACTTTGTTCGTCCATATCTCCTTCATACGGTGTCCGTTTTACGCAAACTCGGACTCTATCTCAAGCAGAATTCCGAGACGAACGCAATGGCGTAACCCGTTTCCCTTAATTCTCACATTTGGAATTAAGTATTATTTAATTCGTTAATTTTAATATTTAAAATCACGGGGTGTTACATTCCCCCCTCCTTAAAGGATTTCGCCGCCGAAATCTCCAAGTTAAGGAGAATGTATATCCTAACATCCAATCATTCATATACTAAACCATTAAACACAGGCATCCATTGTGCTTAGAAGATTTCTAATGCCATATGAACATATGCAAAAAGTGTGCGTATATGTTCCTTATGTAATGCAAAATCAGGCGGTCTACTGATTCAGTTGACCTCCTTAATGCAAATCGCGATAGTGCCATGCGTCCATTATGTATGCGAAAGAATCCTAACGATACATATTATTTCTACATGCGTGCACAACCATTCATCAAACTGCAGTGTCCATATGATAGCACAACCATTATACATCCATAAATTTAGATATGTACACACATTTATATGTAATATGAAGGTGATTGAGCCGATCTAGTGCCTAATGTGTGTGTACATGCATCCACGAGCAACCACGAGCAACCACTAGCAACCACTTGCATCCATTTGCATCCATTTGCATCCACCAAACATAACATGTCTCAAACACATGTTTGCAACCATAGGGTTCTTACTATCTTAAGATCAAATATGTCATCGCAAAGATAATACTAAATGATAGGACAAGTATCAACAAAGCGGTAGAAAAAGGAGAAAATAAAAACATACCCTCAAAAATGAAAGGGTACAGCGTACACATCTTGTCTTCTGTCTCCCACGTCGCGGCTCCTTGATCATCTCCCCATTGCATCTTGACCAACTCGACCTCTTTGTTGCGTACCTTTTTGACCTCTGATCCGATAATGTGTATAGGAGCTCGTCTAACCGTGGAATTGAGCTCTACTTCCACTTCTTTGAGCGTGCTCGGCTCCACCACTTCCGCCGTATCATGTAAACACTTAAGCAAATGCGAAACGTGAAACACGTCATGAAAACCACTGAGCTTTTCTGGCAACTCTACTCTCTGTAATTGGAAAGGGTCCTATGAACATCGGCGCCAACTTCCCTACTGATCCAAAACGGACTACGTTTCTCAACGGTGGCACCTTAATAAAAACCATGTCCCCAATATCGAACTCAAAACCGGTTCGTCTCTTATCAGCATATGACTTCTGTCGGTCCTGCGCCGTCTTCATTCGCCGTCGAATCAGGTCAATTTTCTACGAAGTCTCCCTAATCATGTTGGGTCCAAGCAAAACCTTGTCCATGGATTCCCACCAACAAGTAGGTAATCGGCATGGTCGTTCATAAAGAGCCTCAAAAGGTGTCATGCCAATGCTAGCCTGAAAGCTGTTATTATAGGCGAACTTCACTAATTGAAGATGTTCTTCCCATGTTCCTCCAAAGTCTATGATGCATAGCCTCAGAAGGTCTTCTAGAATCTGATTTACTCTCTCGGTCTGGCCGTCCGTCTGAGGGTGATAATCGGTACTTAAGCATAATTGTGTTCCGACCGCCTCTTGTAAGCTTTTCCAAAATTCACTTGTGAAAATGGGATTTCTATCGCTCACAATACTAGAGGGTATGTCGTGCAGACGAACTATCTCTCGAAGGTAAATAGATGCTAACCATTGGCGGTCCTTCTACTTTTAACGGGAATAAAATGGGCACTTTTAGTAAATCTACCTACAATTACCCAAATCCCCGTATTACCCTTCCGTGATCTTGGCAACCCATCTACAAAATCCATGGAAACGCTTTCCCATTTCCACAGCGGAATCTCTAAAGGGTGGAGCAAACCTCCGGGCTTCTTCTGCTCTGCCTTGACTTGCTGGCACACTAAGCATCTAGAAACGAACTCAGCCACATCTTTCTTCATTCCGGCCCAAAAGAAAACTCGCTTCATATCCCTATACATCTTGTCACCACCGGGATGTATGGTCATCTTAGAGCGATGTGAGTCTTCAAGAATTGCCTTCTTCAAACTCTCGTCTTGTGGTATGCAAAGTCTCCCATCTCTACGCAGCCAGCCTCTCTCATCTACAGCATATCTATTAAGATGACTCGAAGACTCCCCTCCTATAAGCTTGCCTACTATCTCAACCAACTGTGGGTCATCTTGCTGTGCCTCTCCAACTCGACCCAAAAGTGTAGGTTGCACCTCTAACAATGCCAACAATCTAGGTACATAATCGACAGAGGGTCTGAAGTCAAAGGTAGATATATACTCCAAACTCTGCCGCTCTACGAATAAAGGACTTAAAGACAACTTCTTTCTGCTTAAGGCGTCGGCTACAACATTACCCTTGCCAGGGGTATATGCGATCTCAAAATCGTAGGATGCCAAAAACTCCATCCACCTATGTTGCCTCAAGTTTAGAACTTTCTGAGAGAACAAGTACTTTAGCGACTTATGGTCTGTATACAACTCAAACCTCTCACCAAGCAAATAATGATGCCATGACTTAAGCGCGAAGACTATGGCAGCCAACTCTAAGTCGTGGGTAGGGTAATTTTTCTCATGGGCTTTCAACTGACTTCCACCATAGCATATCACCCTTCCCTCTTGCATTAAAATTGCGCCAAGCCCTGTCCCGTAAGCATCGGTATATACTGTGAATGACTTACTCCCGTCTAGCAAAACTAAAACTGGAGCTGTCTTCAAAGCCCTCTTCAGACGTTGGAAAGCATCGTCACAATCAACATCCCAAGAAAAAGTCAAGTTCTTCTTCGTTAACCGAGTGACTGGGGCTGATATCTTCGCGAAGTTCTTAATGAACTTCCTATAATAACCAGCCAGCTCCAAAAAGCTTCTTACTTCTGTTGCGTTCTTAGAAATTTTCCAATCTTGGATTGCCACCACCTTTGCGGGATCCACAGCTATCCCTTCCTTAGAGACCACGTGTCCTAAGAACCTCACTTCTTTTCTCCAAAAATAGCACTTGGAGAACTTAGCTTTAAGTTGATGCGCTCGTAGGGTCTCTAAGACTTCCCTAAGATGTAGGGCATGCTCTTCTTCACTTCTAGAGAAAACCAAGATATCATCCATAGAGACTACCACAAACTTGTTTAGAAACTTCCTAAACACCCTACTCGTTAAGTCAACAAAGTATGCGGGTGCACTCGTCAAACCAAAAGGCATGACGAGCCATTCGAAGAAACCGTCAGGAGTTTGTAAATGCAGTCTTATCTATGTTATCTTCAGCCACCCTTAGCTGATGAAACCCTGTAGCCAAATCCAGTTGCGAGAAAACCGAAGCACCCACCAACTGATCGAATAAATCATCTACCCTCGGCAATGGATGTCTGTTCTTCTTTGTTAGTTTATTCAGCTCTCTATAGTCCATGCACAATCTAAGTGAACCATCAGCTTTTGTAGCAAAAACGACTGGAGCACCCCACTCCGAAATACTTCTTCTTATGAACCCCTTCTCAAGCAAATCTTTCACTTGCTTACTAAGTTCTCTTCTCTCTCTCGGAGCCATGTGGCGCACTAGTAATGCAACTGGCTTTGCATTATCTACTAGGTATATTCGAAAGTCTATCTCGCGCCTCGGGGGTAAACTTCGAACTTCATCGAAGACGTCACTGTATTCACGGACCACACGAATAGATTCCAAATCATCATTGGATGCGTCAGGGGATTCTAGGTAGCTAAGCTTTACCGGACCTCTAGGGTCACAAGAAATATCGAGGGTCTTTCCACAACGAGTCAACAATCTCACTATCCTTCTTTCATGGTCTAGGATGGCACCGTATCTAGCTAGCCAATCCATGCCTAGAATCAAGCCGTAGCCCATGAAGCCAAGAACGAAGACGTTGCATTCAAACCCAACGCCCAATATAGACGCTCTCAAATCCTGGCAAATCATTGAAAGATGAGCCGAACCACCAATAGGATTTGAGACTACTATGGGATCCGTAACTAGACTAGTATTTAGGTGCAGTGTTTCAACTAACGAAGCAGATACAAACGAGTGTGAAGCGCCTGAGTCAAACAAAGTATGAGCAGGATGATCAAACAGAAAAACTAAACTTTCAATGGAAATGTTTCTACCTCTCTCCTGTCCTGGTGCCATGAGAGCATGAACCTGCCCTCTTGCCTGTCCTGGTACCATGAGAACCTGAATCTGCCCTCCAGAAGTGGGCCCTGTCCTTTGCCCTTGCCCCTGTTTCCTCGGGCAGTCTTTAATTAGATGTCCCGCCTCTCCACAGTGGAAGCAGCCAGTCTTCTTCTTTTTCCTACAGTCCTTGCTTAGATGGCCTGGTGTCCCACAATTAAATCACCTTTTCTTTCCCTTGCTATTGTTATCCTTACCGCCTCTCTTGTTTTGTTGTTGTGATTTCTTTTGATCCCCTTTCTTCTCCGGTGCCTTATTAGCATTAGCACCTTTCTCCTCTTCATGCATAAGTGCCATGTCAACCAATCTGTCAAAGGTAGCCCCCATCGGAATGTGGGTCATAGCCAACCCGTGTAGCGGCTCATTCAAGCCTTTAACGAACCTCAGAGCCTTCTTCTCGAGTGTGTTCACCAAGTCTAAGCCAAATCTCACCAACTGATTGAACTTTTTGACGTACTCCTTTACTGACAAATTTCCTTGCTTCAACGCTAAGAACCTCTCCATATGTAAATTTTCTTCTGCTCGTGAGAGAAATTTTATCTCGAACCTACGCCTGAAATCCATCCATGTCTCCACTGGACGCTCTCCATTCGTGTCCTCCCACCAAAACGAGGCTTCGTCCTTCATTAACCAAGCAGCCAATTGGACCTTCCTTCCATCTTCTACCTCGAAGATAGCAAATAAATCTTCCACCTCCTTAAGCCAATTTCGAGCTCCAACAAACGTCTCTGATCCGCGAAAAGGTTTCCCGCCCATTGCCCGAAAACCTTTGCATATCTTTGAAAAAGCATCAACGCGAGGCGGGGGAGGAGCGACTGCAGCTGGGGGAGGAGAAATATTTGCTGGGACTGCAGTAGTGGCCCTAGCCTCCAGATACCTTCTAAACCAGCCTGGTATCGGTATGCCCTCGGGTACCTCAGGTTCCCCAGACATGCTGAAAAAGAAAAAGGAAGAGATTCAACATGGAGAAACGAAGAAAAGATATATGGCTCTTAGGGGTTATGTTTTTCTAAAACAAACTTTTCTCTTGAAAATACTTTCCTTAAAACATATTTTTGAAAGTATTTCTTTATAAAATGCTTTTGAAAAACAGTTTTTCAAAATTCATATCTGTTCTGGTAACCTTCAGCTCTGATACCACGTGTAACACCCCACGTCCATTAATGTCACTCTCAAAGAGAATGCATTAACTTTCATGGAGTATTATTAGCGTATAGAACAGAATATAACAAGACAAATACATGTATTGGTAATTGAAAATTTTAAAACGGCTTTTATTGCAGTGGAGGAATAGTTTGATTACAACAACTTCATGAACCAACAGTAAAACCAAGTACACTTAATATCCATCTTGACAAATTGTTTTCTGAGTACATAAAGTAAAAAAGAATAACCCCATAACAAGTAGCCATAAAAGAGATGAGATGAACTTTACTTTCAGCAATCCAAGCACTTCCAAAAGAGAGAGAAAGAGATCCAAGATCAAGCTCCACTAGTACTAGTCCTACCCTGAGAACCTTGGGAGGGGGGGGGAGGAAGAGAAGAGGCGAAAACAAAGGGGGTCAGACATAAAGTCTGGCGAGTATAATAACTTTAACAATATAATTATTAAAGTAATTAGGATAAGGCATAAACTGGTAAAACAAGGTATGACCGTGAAACAAGTGGGCATGACAAAGCAAACAAGAGGGATATTCTGGCGTTAATCTCGTTTCTAATCACTGTAGGATAATTACTATACTGCACCATTACTAGTCACCCTAAAAGTTGATCCCGCCTACTGAACATAATGATGATAATGGTAGTATCGTGTACCCCTAGTTGCCTTCATAGGTGCCACCTGCCCCTATCTCCACTAGTTGTACCCACTACCCTATGCGATCGGCTCTCTAACTCGTAGGTACCCGTGCTGGTCCCACAGTGGGGTGTATCACTCCCCAAAGTGGCAACCTGATACCACTAAAGATGCACAACTTATATCTACATGATGCAACAATGTCTTACCTACCAGCCCGGGCCCACGCACGCACATGACCCCGTTGGACTTGCGTTGCCACTGCTAACCCGTTTTGACCTCTTATGAGACGACCCCAAAACCCCGTAAGACGGTGGCTAGGGTAATCTTCGGTATATAACACATAAACAGATAATAGCAGAACAGAAATAATTAAATACACTCGATAATGTACAATAGAATACATTGGATAAACATAATCATCAGAGTTGCACAGTATACAGGATCATACTTAGTATAGAATACAGTTCAGCTACACATAAATGTCTACAACGGAAAACAAAACATAATATGTACAATAGGAGCTGAACAGCATAAAAAGAGATAAATGGTAGAATCCATCTTCAGCTCTAGCTATCCAGAAAGAGCCTGCTAAAACCTGAACACAAGGCTGTCCGTGTAGAAAAAGGGACACCCAAGTTTGCAAGTGAAACAAACTACAAGTCAGCCATGGGACTGGTATGAGAAGTCCACTTACCATATTTTATAATATGGTCAATCACAGGACCACGCCACTTTCGCGGAACGGGTTTACTCCATTTGATTGCCAGTGCTTTAAAACAAGTAAATCTTTTAAACATCGCAATGCATTTTATAAAAATGAAGCCATTATAAGACTCAGTTCCCATCACACAATGCAACGCAAACCGAAGGATAGAGTTTTTACCTTATAATGGCCAAAATATGCTTGATACGAATAAAACAAAAGCATTTGATATTATTACTAGTGTTTATATGTTTCAAAAACAACTTCAAATCGTAAGTATCAATCATAGATGGCATTAATGCCCCATACAACTATGTCGCCATACATAGGTATACAATCAAAACCGCAAAGTCATGTATTTGGAAATTGGATTTCCGTCATGAACCGAGGCCAGGGATCGTCCTCACCGCTTCGAGACAACCTAGCCTACCATGTCTCAGGATCAGAGCTCGAGTGACCCTTGGATCGTCAGGGTCGGTCCACTCGATGTGGATTAAACTTAAACCCTGGACACTGCATTCCCCCGCCCTATGGGGCGAAAATGAGCCCAATGACTCCATATCTGAGGCGCCTCGCAACAGCAACAACCACACAGGTGAAAATAATATAAATGTCAGGGCTGGTAGGTCACTGACACCACCCTAGCTAGAAGGAAACGCATGCCGTCCCTGATGTCCTCTCCCGTTTCTGGTTCATACCGGGGTGTGAGGTTCGCGAATCAACGTTATACACAAAGCTATGCCACATAGGCCGTGCTTTGATCATCAACCACAAGACTTTGCTTTTCAACAGAAGCCTTGATCATCTGCCACTTAGGCATGCCACACAGGCAATTCACTCCCTGCGACTGATTTCCATTGATATATAACCTCTGAACTCGTACGTCTCAAAGAAGGGCGTTAACCAAGAGAATAAATTCTCCGCCGCCAAACAGATATATATTTAATAGAGATCAATCAGCACAGAACAAATCCAATGTCAGACACATAGTCCATTTACAAGTTCGTTCTGGGTCTGAACGAAACCAGAGGCACTATATACCTCGCATATCCATCGATCTCCAAGTACGTCTGGACGATCACCACTTATTATCTATATTTCGGGATGCCTCCCAATCAAGGCATCAGTTATCATCCAACCGAGGTGAAGATCTCCGGTCTTCAACCACCGTCTTCATCATCGACTTCTTATCGCCGATAAATTATTTGAAATGAATTTTAACTCGGTCTTTTCAAAAAATTCACGTATATTTAGAATTTAAATCAATTCATTTCAATGGTTAAATTATTCAACATCAATAATTTTGTTCTTAATTGTAATTTTCACGCCAAACACATTCAACCATCAAATATCCAATAAACCGGGTAAATTCGGTTTATTTCCATTCCATATCATCTATAATATTTTATAACGATTTATCGCTATTTTTATTCAATTGAAAATAGCCAATTCATTCAAACGACGCTTCAGGCCATAACGCGGCCGTGGCGCTATTTTTCTTCAGATTTGATTTACACATATCTGAAAATCTAACTTTTGGATCTTCACAAATTTTATATCATTAGAAAGATCTTTTCAAAACGAATCCAACGGTTTCAGTTTTGGGAAAATCCGACGGTCGGATCTCCCGGTACACTCGTTCGAAGTTTCGATTTCAAAATACGAACTGCAGCGTCGTTATTCAATTTTTTTTAATTATATATATATATATATAAATATAATCGATTCTGGCGCTGTTTTTCTTCAGATTTGAATTAAACATTCCATATAATCCAACCGTTGGATTTTCACAAAGTGGGTGTCATTGGAAAGATATTTCCAAAGCGAACCCAACGGTTTCGGTTTCGGGAAAATCCGATGGTCGGATCTCCCGCACTAATCGTTTGAAATCACGATTTCAAAACACGAACTGCAGCTTCGTTATTTGATATATTTTAATTATATATATATAAAAACATAATCGATTCTTCGACTTCAAAACCATTTTCACTTCATATATTTGATAAAAATGATATTTTTATCCAATAGATATTTATTTCAATACATGAATTTACTTCAGCACATGAATTTAATTTCAACATTCAACACATGAATTTTATTTCAACATTCAACACATGAATTTCTATTCAACACATGAATTTCTAATCAGCACATGAATTTCATTTCAACACATGAATATTTTCTATAGTTTATATATATAATAAAAATGTGATTTTTAATGTAAAACAATTTATTTCAAAACACGATTATTTTATATAGTTTATATATAAGGTAAAAATGTTATTTTTGGTGTTAAAACAATTTATTTAAAACACTAATATTTTATATAGTCTATATAGATGATAAAAATGTTATTTTTATCTTCCAAAGAATTTATTCAATACACGAACTCCACTCAACACATGAATATTACTTCAACACATGAATTTAATTTCAACATTCAACATATGAATTTTATTTCAACATTCGACACATGAATTTAAATCAAATACAGAAATATTTCAGAAAATTTCGGCAGCATAACGACAAGGTTGTTAAAACCGGGACCGTCCCTAGTACGGCTGCTCGCTCTACCTTAAAGCCTCGTAGCTTTTGACAATGGGGATTTTCAATATCTAGTTCGTATGCAGACGAATTTTCCCATATACTAATCCTATTGGGATTTCAACCACTATCAATCATTTCAAATCAACCATTCATGATATTCACCAAATTTTCACATCAACCAATAATCCAAACAATATCACAACCAATATATATCTCCATGGTCTGTGGACGAGGGGAGTATATATATATATATACGTATATAACTATATTTCGATTTCATTTCAATATCATTTCAATTTATTTCAACGCATATATAACTTATACATCGAACATACAACTTATACAACGCTTATACATGTGGTGTACAACGCTTATATAACTCATACTTCGACTATATAATTTATACATCATTGTTCCCATATCATTTATAATTCAGAAATCTCACATTGGGTTCCACTCCACCAAAAATAGCAGGAAGCTCAGAAAAATATTCGGTCTCTTCTAGAGTGTAGAACACGTCCGCACGTGCCCACAGTCTCTTGCTTCACTGAATTTCGACAAGAAACGAAAAAGATACGATTTTTATAAGTTATTCATAGTTTGCGACACTTTAAAGGTGTTGAAATCAGTTTAGAGGTTTAAAGCCGCTACCTTTCTCGTTGGATTCGAAATAGGGTTTGCCAAATCCGTTCAACCCGAAGCACGATGCTCAGATCGGTTTGTACCACCCGACAGAGCTTGGTCATGCGTCAGGGGGTGGGGACCGCATCAGGTGCGATGGCGGCTGGCGTCCCTAGCGGCGGTGCGAACTGGGCGGATTTCGAGGCTTCGATCTCGAGATTCACGCCACGAGGGAGGGTAAATCTGGTATGGATTGGAAGCCTGCGGGGAGTTCTTCGAAAATCTCCAAAGGGGCAGTGGTTTTTGGTGAGAGGAATCGCCAGAAAATGGCTGGGAAGTTTTGAACCACTTCCGCCGTCGATCGCAGGTCACAGGAGAGAGAAGCGGGTTTTTTCTTTTTCTTTTTTTATAAATTTTCGGATTGGCCGTGGTTTTATAATTTCAAAAATACCTCCTTCCACATACGGACTCCAATCCAAACCCAACGACTGTTGCCGCTAGCTAAATACCCCTATTCCGAACACAATGAGATATGTTTCGCAGGCCAATTCGACTGTTTCAGTCAGTTTTTATTCAAATTAAAATATAAAACATTCAATATTTGTTTTGAACGTACATTTCAATTTGCCGGGGCCACACACTGATCCCAAAAATCCCAGAAAAATAAATCTAGCTATGTTTTGACGATACGGTCCCAACAAAACTAGTTTCGTCGAATTCTGAGACCATTTGAAAAATGGCCCTTTTCTGGTCGATCCAATTTAACAGAAATCGACCAAACACATTTTCCTTTGCCACGCTCACATACTAACTTCAAAAATTATGAAACTTGAAACCTAGCAATAATTTGACGTCCCGGATCCAACAAAAGTGGTTTCGTCGAATTCTGAGGTCGTTTGCAAATGTCTATTTTCATGGGCTATATGAACTCTATAGCGACCTTTCTGAAAATTCCTTTGGCCATAACTTTTGATTCCCGCTATGAAACTTCGATTTTTCAGATTCGTTAGAAAGATATTCACTATCAGATTTAAATATTTTTGGTTTCACTAAAATCCATTTTATTTTGCACCCGGTATAGTCAGTCAAAGTTTGAATTCGAATTTTGAAACTGCCGCGCCATTTTAGGCTTTGTTTATAATTTAAAATAATTATATTCATTTTCAAACATCGATTCAAACATACTTTTTGTCTTTATTATTTAAAATATTTATTTTAAATATATAAAATTCACAAAAATAGCCAAATTAAAAATTTTAAATTGGCTCAGATTTCCGGGTTGTTACATCTTACAATCAAACCCAGTAAGCGTGTTCTGTCCTCGATCTAACTCGAGCTCACAAAGATACTTAATGGGTTACTGGTTTGGAAAGGGTCCCCATACTTGACACAAGCTTTCCACCTATGCTTGGTCCCCACTAGAATTTCCCACTTAACCCCTTCTTATTCATGTCTTCTTACATGTTTTCAACTTGGTTAAGTGTTTCTAATTGTATTTCACATGCCACCTAGGCCACCCACTTAACCCCCATGTCCCACCACATGTTTATCTGGTTAAGTGTTACTTAACTCATTAGAATCGTAACCTTATAAAGACCTCCCACATTAGACTACCATTTGCGGTTGTTGGATTTGCCGGGCGGGTACGGGCAGTCTTACACCGCAAACGAGCCTAACCTCGTGTCTTTACAATTGTTACACATTTAATTTGTGACTTTGACCTCTCACATTAGACTACCGTTTGTGGTTGCTGGATTTGCCGGGCGGGCCCGGACAGTCTTATACCATAAACGAGTCTAACTTCGTGTCTTAGGCGGTTAATTATTACACATAATTATTTAACCCCAAATTGGATTAATATCCCTATTCAAATTTGTCAATAAATTCCA
This sequence comes from Allium sativum, assembly GCA_030737875.1. NCBI lineage: Eukaryota > Viridiplantae > Streptophyta > Magnoliopsida > Asparagales > Amaryllidaceae > Allium > Allium sativum. The sequence goes on from CM060916.1 coordinate 526,989,917, forward strand.
AATTAATTTATGTCCATAATTGTCACCTAAATTATGTCCATAAATTCCAGGTATACAAATTATACCAATTAATGTCTCAAATTAACTATAAGCCTTTTTAAGCCTTTTTAAGCCATTTTATGCCAATTCACAATATTAATATTTAATATTATCCCATTGTCCCCTCGCTATTTGTACGTTTTAATATGACATATGTTAGACTCGCAAATAGTTTAACTTATAAAAAGAAAAGCAACATCACATCTTGCATAACACATAAAATAGATCTAAGAATCATGACATAAGTTTGCATAGCCAATAACTTGCATAGGCAATGGTATACATAAATTTGTATAAACTATCATTGATCTAAATATAGATCTAAACATAAAGATGTGAACTTGCACATATGGATATGGTTTTCCTATAACTTGCATATGAATTTCATTCAAACTAGCATATGATTCACATACAAAACTAGCATAGGCAATGGGTATATAGAACATAAATTTGCATAACTATGTACTATCAAGGATCTAAATATAGATCTAAACATAAAGATGTGAACTTGCATATGGATCTAAACATGTAAATTAATGTCACATAAACTAGCACATGTATATACATGATTCACATATGAACTTGTATATAATCCACCTACAGACTTGCATACGATTCATAAACTAGCATATGATTTAACATTCCAAAACTTGCATAAGATTCATATACATATGATTTAACATCCCAAACTTGCATAAGATGAATCAAGTTAATCATGTACAATTTAACATATAAAATAGATCCACAATAAAAAAACTGTCAATGACAACATCACATGATTCAAAGTCATATTCTCATAATCCCAATTTTAACTTATCATAATTAAATTAATTAATTATTTTGTGAAAGAAATTATACTTACAAACAAACGAACGGTCTTGTTTTTCTGGGATCTGTATTCTGAAACTGAATTGCTCGCCTTTGATGTAGACTAATTATTATTCTAATTTAGATTTAGATTTGATTCTTGCTTTTGAGTTGAAAGAGAACGACGGCTACTCTAGGTTCCCCATAGACGGCGTGGCGGCTCTTGGTATAAATTAGTGTGATTAGGGTTGAGGGTTTGGGAGTGTTTTTATAGAAGTTTAATTTAATAAGAGCCGTCGGATTAACCTAGGAATAACCAGAACCATTCGGATAGCCACCTAAGTCCTAGTGACTCAGCAATGACTCATTGTTCGGATCAGAACGCTCCATAAATTTGTACAGGTTTCTAGCCCGACATGGGCGCACTTGGCAGGTGCGCCAGTGCATTTTTGTACTGGCGCACTTCACAAGTGCGCCAGTGCATTCTGATCTGTTTCCAGTTTTTCTGCCTAACTTTGTTCGTCCATATCTCCTTCATATGGTGTCTGTTTTACGCAAACTCGGACTCTATCTCAAGAAGAATTCCGAGATGAATACAATGGCATAACCCATTTCCCTTAATTCTCACAGTTGGAATTAAGAATTCTTTAATTCGTTAATTTTAATATTTAAAATCACGGGGTGTTACAGTTTCTTCTGCACGGCTAGCAAGAGAAGGAGTAGACGTATAACCATGTGCTAATAGTTGTAGGAAATAGGCTTGATCAGGTTAAAGTTCTAGGCTGCAAGAGTTGATTGAATGAGATGTGTGTGGTTAAGGCCTTTTGATTTGAATATGCTATGTTGCTGCCTATGCTTGTGATTGAAGAGAAATGTATAGACTGTGTCATTTGCAAGAGGGAATGTGCCTAGGCTATTGTACAAAAGAAAAACATCACTTACTTCGTAAGGCAAATCAGCTCATGATCTTGTTGTATAGATTTTTGTACATGTAAATGTCCCCTTCTATTTAACAATTCATTCTATCAAATAGCTATATATATCCTTACATACTTAAGGGATTTCAAAATATCAAAAAATTTATACAATAAAATATTGTATTTTATTGATTTTATTCTATTCTAAATTGCTACTTTCTTTTCGTATGTTTTTTTTAAAAAAACAAATCAAATTTTACCTAAGTAGTTCTGTAAATTAAAAACAAGGTTGAATGCAAATGAAAATTGTTAAAAAAACATTAATTTAAACCATAAACATATATATATGTATATGTGTATATATATATATATATATATATATATATATATATTCCTGGAACTTCCTTAGTTTATTATTCTAAAATTTATTATTTTAACTCAAATTACTAAATTAACCCATAATAAACTATATCACAAACTTAGGCAAAAACCGGAAAGTTACACTTGTGGCATCTTTGGTCACATCTGGAGCAGCTTAGGCTGCCGTTTAATGTAACTTCATGTGTACCTTGTGATTCAATAGCTTGTAACATACCTTTTTTACTTTGTATTTGTTGCTTTATGTCTTGTGTTATACGTATGTAATTGACCTACTATGTGTATAAGGAAATGTAATATGTCATAATCTCCCTGCGTAGAATTTTTACATGTAGTCAAGTTAATTTAGGCTAGCTCTAGTGTTGTAAGTTTGTTAGGTAGAGTAGACGGAACATTATAAATTCCGTTAGTGGTGGACGGTCCACCTTAAAAACCGAATTTGCTAATTGTGAACAACAATCACCAGTTCTATACTATATTTTTTTAATTATTGGTAATAATAAAAGATGTCTGCGGTCACTTAAAAAATCGGTTGGCTTTGCAAAAAAAAAAAAAAAAAAAAAAAAAACTGATGGGACTTAGGCTACCGAAAAGCTAATAAAAACAATTATAAGTCCGCAAAGCTAGCTTATAACTGTTCATCTTGATCAAAACAACTATCTTATTTGGAAATTTCAAGTCGAAACAACAATCCAAGGATATAGGCTTGATGGATATCTTCTTAGAACTCTGCCCATTCCTCCCAAGTTCATAACTGATAATCAAAACAATGTCGTCAGAAAAGAATATATAGAATATTGTAGACAAGAAAGGCTAACAAGTTCTTGGTTCTTATCCTCTATAAGCCCCAATCTTTTATCTCAAGTCATTGAATGTAAAACCGCAAACGAGAATTGGACTACAATAGAGAAAAACTTTAGCTCTCAATCTGCTGCAAAGACATTGCGTTATAAAAGACAACTGCAAAACTGCATAAAGGAAAATTCAAGCATGAGAGAGTATATTACCAAGGTTAAAAATTTATGTGACCAGTTGAAGGAGGAAATATAGATGAATCAGAACAGATCTTATCACTTCTGAATTGTCTTGGTGACGAATATGAGGCTGCAGTAGCAACAATAACATCTCAAAAGATTACACCACCACTCGATGATGTACATATGATTCTTCTTGCACATGAAGCAAGAATTGACATCGAGAAGCCATTAGAAAATGAATACTCTCTAAACTTTGTTGTCAGTAACAGAGGAAAAGGTCAAAGCAATAGAGGTAATTCATCAAATCAAAGAGGTGGCTATTCTAACAGAGGAAGGGATAGATGGAATAACAACAATTGACCCGAATGTCAAATTAAGATTGGACACAGAACATCTAAATGTTATTCAGATATAATTCAAATTATACTCCAAATCCAAATGACAATAGCCAAAGAGGGATCTAACCCTAATGCCAACTATTTTCAAAATCAAACTGACACAAACACTCAACCAGATAACACTAGATACAATCAAAATGAAAGCGCAAGAGCATATTATATACAGGATGACAATTGGTACCCAAACTTGGGGGCAAGTAATCACATGACCAATAATTTAGATAATCTCAATTTAGGAAATAAGGAGTATAGAGGTAAACAGTCAATAAGCATGGGAGATGGTAAGTGTACTAAAATTTCCCACACTAGAAATGTTGCTTTAAAAGCAAAAAAGCAACTTTTCTTACATAACTTATTGAGAGTTCCCAATGCCAAGAAAAACTTGATAAGTGTATCACAGTTTGAAAAGGAAAATAATGTATACTTTGAATTCTATCCTAGGTAATGCTTGGTTAAAGACATTCTAACTAGTGATATTCTTTTATCGGATGGGGCAGTGAATGGTCTTTATCAGTCCAGACATGGTGACAACATCAACATATCAAAAGACAATTCCTGCTACAACTTTGTGATACAGTAAGAAAACACCAGTAAAAGTAATTTTGATATATGGCATTATAAATTGGTACATCCTAGTGAAAAAGTTGTTAAAACATTCTTGATAGAAATAATATCTCTTATGGCAATGTTACATTTCCTTATATTTGTACTTACTGTCAGATGGGTAAACAACATAAATTACCTTTTAGTAAGTCACTAACTGTTTATACTAAACTCTTTGAATTAGTTGCCACTGACTTGTGGGGTCATGCCCCTATATATTCAGATTATAGGTATAAATATTATATCTCATTTGTTGGTGCATTTACTAGGTATACCTGGATATACTTTATGAAACCTAAATCTGAAACTCATGAAACTGTCATGAACTTCTTGAACATGATTGTGAATCGGTTCAATACTAAAGTTAAGGTCATACAGTCTAATGGAAAGTCTAAGTATACAAATTTAACAAATTACTTTAAAGACAATGGTATAATACATAGAACATTCTTCCCTATACCTCTGAGCAAAATGGGATTGTGGAAAGAAAATATCGACATATAGTTGAGTCTGGTCTAACCTTATTAGCTCATGCATCCTTACCATTGAAATTTTGGTCAGTCTTTTAACACTGTTGTACATATAATCAATAAAATGCCAACCAAACTGTTAAAAGGCATAAGCCCTCTAGGAAAAAGGTATAACATTAAACCAGACTATCAAAATTTGCAAAAATTTGGATGTTTATGTTATCCATATCTCAGACCTTACAACTCTGATAAGTTTTAAACTTTAGATCTAAACCATGCACATTTATTGGTTATGCCTCTAGGAAAAAGGGTATAGATGAGAATGGTAGAAAATTTATTAGTAGACATGTTTTGTTCAATGAAAATGTATTCCCATACAGAAGGTCTGATATCAAAACAACTAATAAAGATGTTAACGGTAAGAATGTTAGACCTGAAATCCCACTACAACAAAACAGATCTATTACAACCGGCAATTCCCGTTGTAATAAGTGTTTTACAACGGCTAGCCCGCCCGCTATATTAGGTCATGCTGTAATATGTCCTCTTTTACAACGAGCAATGAACGTGGTAACAAGCAGTTGTAATAGACTTTTTACAACGGTCTTATGTTCCTGTATGTACCTTCAATAAAATAACAGCCCATTGTAATATTTTTTGCAACAGATACTGACCGTTGCAATAGAGTCTATTACAACTGTTTTTGCCCATTGTTAAAAATATACAAAATTATATATAAAAAAAAACCATTGATGCAACATATATGCAAATTGTACTCACAGTTGTTAAAAACAAACACAAACTGTGTATTCACAGCATTTGTGAAGTCGCATATTTAATTCTTTTTATACATATTGTCACACATTTACAAAAATAACAAAGAACATACTCCTTGATAAATAATAATATCTATTGTTTGGCCACCATGCTAAATCCTCATCTTTTGCTAACTTTTGAAGTTTTTCCAACTTTAATCCGTTAAAGCCTGCATAATTAACAACGCACAAATTACAAAAATAGTGTTATAGCCAACTAAAAATAAAGACCAAAAACAGTGGCTAGGAAGAGCCTTAATTATGCTAGAGCGCTTATAGAGATTTCACCATTGAAGTCACTGCCTGATAAGCTTCCTGTGACACTAGTAGAAGGCTATGATGTAGATGTTGATGTACATTATAGCTGGAACCCGGACATCTGCTCTAAATGTCAATCCTTTGGACATACTTCTGACTTGTGTAAGGCTACCTCTGAGAACCCCACCAAGATCCCGCTTTGTAAGCCGAACCTCCAGTGGGTTCCGAAGCCACGTGTTCCTCCGCCTGAACCTGTGGCTGCTATGCCACCTGATCTAAGGGAAGTAGAATCTGCCCCTGTTATTGCTTATACTACCGCTGGTATTGGTGATGCAGAACCGCCTGATGATGTGTGTGCCCCTGATCCTTCGCCTTCTGAAATTGCCAGCATAATTGATGTTAATTTGTACAATGAAGGAACCTTCTTATGGAACAAATCTGAGAAAGCATGGGTGCATGGTAGGACTGAGATGCATCACCGTCCGGGCACAAATAACTATTATATTTATGTTGGGGAAGATAAAGAATCTAGATATCTTATGTATCATATTGTTGGCGATGAGATGATTTTAGCAACTGAGGGAGTGGACGGCTTAAACAATGTGAAGATACTGAGTGATTCTACATGGGATAGACGTTATCTATACGGCCCGAACTCTCCGCAATTCGTTGTGAACCTGGTGTCACACTTCACTCACATCAGGATGGAAACACCACCATGTGATGCTGTCGGAGACTAGTTTTTCAACAGCGCATAGTAGTCTAGGCAAAACTGCTTAGCTCCTGTTTTTCTTTTTTCATGTAAGCGGTGGATGGACCACCTTAAAAACCTTTAGCTGATTGTTAACTCCAATCACCTGAACTTCATGTATTTTATTACTGGTTATAATAAAAGGTGTTTGCGGTCACCTTAAAAACCGGTCGGCTTTGCCAAAAAAAAAAAAAAAAAAAAGACCAAAAACCCAAAGGAGGTTTTAAGGTAATAACCATATACAGGATATCGAAAGTACCTTAAAGGGGTTCAAAGAGCTATGCAAAGATGAATCAGAGAAGAAGTCAACATTTATGAGAAACCATTGTGGAGTACACCGAATCGTAAATAAACGCAATACTCATTTCATCATGTTTTCTTTATCCTTTGCAATTTTAAACTATCGTGAAATTTAAGAATCAATATTTGATTTGGATACTCCTTCCTATTACTGCAATTAAATTACATTTTCCTGACATAATATACTACGTGGAAAATAGAAAGGAGGACAAAGTTAGCAAAATTTTTAGCTAAAAGTATGATAAGTTTTAAAATTAGGGAGAAGGACAAGTTGTAGAGTAAAAGTGAAAATAAGAGTGGTCCCCCTAAATTCCACTTTTGCCTAAGTTTTGTCCTTCTCAACAATTTCAAAACTTAGTATATTTTTGGCTAAAAAATTCGGTAAGTTTGTCATTTGAAAGAAATTCCTCATTACTACCGGGTATGAGAAGATTTAATCTTCAGTAGCAGTCAGAGTGATAAAGACAAAGAGTAAGAATAAAAAGGCAAAACTAACCGCAAAACTTAGCATGGTCAGCATGAAACTTGTGAACCATCTTGTAAACTTCAGAATTCTGAATCCCTTTGAAAAAATTTCAACCTTTGGAATATCAATACAATAGTAGCAATACAGTATATGTTATGCCAATGGGGGACAAAATTAGCAGGAATGGATGAGAAATTGTAAGTATATTATACATATTAATATTATGCTTTGTTTCTTCTTTGCATTTATCTTCATTTACCACATGGTAACATTAGTGATATTATATAATATACTTATAATAGGCTGTAAATTTTCTACATAATTAAAGGAAAATATAATCAGTTGTAGCTTTTTCACCATATGGACCAGAAAAATGTTTTAATGTGATGGCACGTAGCTCGAAAACGAGAGGTACCAAAAAAGAACAGGCTTAGAAATATGACTTTCATTCTACTTAGGGTAGAGAGGCAGAAAAACAAGAGTTTGAAAGCTGGATTTTATTTTTAAAAATTGCAACAAGTACAGTAATTGTAGGCTTACATGAAGCATCTTGAATCTTGTGGAGTAAAGCTTGCTTAGCTAGAACATGATCTTCAGAGAGGCCCATTTCATCGTGTTTTCTTCTCAACCTAGCTCTCTCATTACCACGCATTGCTTCTTTGTGAATACAGGTCCATTCCGTCGTCTTTTCATGTTGCACCATATTGTTTCCATATCTGCACATAATTTCTCTTCATAACCCATAAATGAGAAAGCATTCAAGGGAAATATGAGCTTCATTTTCAGGCTCATTGTCATAGAAAACACAGTAAATTGAAACATCCATACCATAGCTAACAAGCTACTCTAGTTAGGAGAGAATTGTGTATAACTTTACAAGCACATCACTCATTAGCACTACTCTTAATTTTGAGCAAAAATGTCCAATCAACATCTAATATATCAAAAGAATTCATACTACAACAAAAAGAATTTTGAATGACCAAAAAAAAGTATACACACTTCTCTTCCACCATTGTTTGAATGACTGATATTCTCAATGTGATACGACTGTTATAAAGATCAATATATAGAACTGTTTTTGAATGACCAGAAGAATACCTCGTCGGAAAGGTGCCGCAAGGACCGAGGCCAGCAAACGTCGTTTTACTATACAGCGATGACCCGTTTTCAAGCAAGCAAGGGTGAATCGCCAAAATAATATCAATAGCTCTTGCACTACTTTGACAACAATGCATGTTATTGATTTCTCTTAATAAAAGTGCATCTTTACATTTTTCATCCCCTGTAGCATGACAATTCAATAACTTCTGAGATATCAATTTTCTAAAGCACGGTTACATAACACTGAAATGCCAAACATAGCAACTTGTTCAGCTAGGGCCCATGCACTATTTCCATGAAAAGTAGAATGGTAATACTATCATGCCAAGATCTACATTGAAATGCTTGACCAGTGTACATAGCAACTAGGTCAATATTAACATAGCTTGTTCGGATATAATTCAGCATTCAATAGCAGGCAAACTTAGAAATGCTTTCGAAACTTCTTTTTTTCGTTTGTATGATTTAACATAAATCTAACATGGAAAGTTTCAATGAAGTAGCTATGCGTTCAAGAGAACAGGGTAACATCCTAAAATAATAACCCAAATATTACCATTACCAAAGAGGCCAAACCTTCTTGGGTCTTTCCTATCCTCATCATCACAAATGATCAAAGTATCAAATTCAAATATTTAAGATGCAACTACATTATCGCTAATGATACTGGTAACTGACCTTTATGTCTCCTTCCTTCTTTGCTAGTAGCTGATTCAAAACATCAACACATTCAACATATTTCTGACTAGAAAATAAAGCAACTACTCCGACGCCAATTCATGTATTACTGGCAGCGTCGGATCGAACTCAGTCATTACCTCTACCAACGGATCTGTCTTCCATTTCAAATCCACAAACAGAACTAAACAAATATGTAGAATCGATATCTAATAGTAAACCGTAATCTTTAAGACCAGCTTTCAATTTCAAGGGCTAATGAAAAATACACAACGAGATAAAATTAGAGCTTTAAATTCGGATTTGGTACACTGAATCTTGCAATCGAGTAAACACTGAAGTAGCAACGAGCTGGCACTAATCCCGTGTATCCGCTAAATAGTAAATTATAAGTAGAAATGTTTGGATTTATTATGTGAAGACGCAAAGTGGGAAAGAGTGAATAGCGACAGAAAACCGAGGTAAAGGAGAACAAAATTCAAAATGGTGATGAGGAAAATAAAAGAGAATAGATAGACAGAGGGATGAAGGGATGAAATTACGTGAAGTGGCGGGGGATGAAGGCAGGAAGCAAAGTAGACCTGAGAGGACGAAAGGGGAGGCAGTAGTTTAGGGTTAAATGAAAAAGGGTAAGCGGGAAAATGAAAATGAAGAGAAAAGTGGGTGGGAAACAACAATCAGGTATGTGGTAACCAATTTTGAAGAACAACCCAATAATAAAATAATTATTATTACATACATATTATTATGGCAAAAGTAATTACAAATCAATAATGACTAATTATTGAATATAGTACCAAATAGTAAATTAATCAATAATAATTGATTATTAACTGTTGAACTATGGTAATTACTAAATAATAATTATTAAAATTGTAGATTAATTAAATATATTTTTTACATGACGCCTAAAAAGACGTGCACTCGACCTAATGTAAATAAATGTATTAAATATTAATTATTAAAATTTAATTATTGATTATGAGTTATTTAATACTATTTATTATTTAATATTAGTTATTAATTACATTTTATTTAATATTAGTTATTAATTACATTTATAAATTATTTAATGTAATTATTAAAAAATAAATGTAATTTACTAATTATTAATAATTAACATTAAAAAATAATTAAATATTTTTTATTGATTACAGATAAGAATTAATAATTATGGACATACATATTATTACAGCAATAGTGATTACAAATCAATAATTACAAATTATTGAATATAGTACCAAATAGTAAATTAATCAATAATAATTGATTATTAATTTTAATTATTAAACTATGGTAATTACCTAATAATAATTATTAAAAGTTTATATTAATTAAATATATTAAATATTTAGCTTTGATTATTAAATAATAAATATTATACTTTGATTATTAATCATCAATTATTAAAAAGTATTAATTATTAATTTTTTAGTATTAGTTCTTATTTATATTTATTAATTATTTAATGTAATTAATAAATAGTAAATGAATTTACTAATTATTAATAATTAACACCACTTACAACGGATGTTGTGAGCATTGTAAAACTGACACCACTTACAACAGGCATTTTATGACAGTTGTAAAATTAACATCTATTACAATGGGCATTTCCTAGGTGTTGTAAAATTGACATCTATTACAATGGACATGAAGGGACTGTTGTAATAACGTTCTATTACAACGGGCTGATATTGACCATTGTAAAAGGGGCGTTGTATTGGACATCTATTACAACAGTCCACAAATGACAGTTGTAATAGCTTTCTTTTACAACGGGCAACCTATGCCCGTTGTAAAAATGATGTTGTAATAGGGTGTTTTTTGTGGTAGTGTCCCAAACTACACTGATCTGCTACTGTCCACTGATAGAGGAAAGGCTGTTGATGCTCAACCAATAAGCTTCACTGATAATGCTCCTCACGACAATTTATGCTTGTGAGCCACCCAGCCTTGCAAGCCCACTACCTACAATAGAAGAATAAGAAAGAGTTACAAATGAAAACATAGTACACCGTGAGAACAAATCAGATAACTTTGAGAACGTTGTACCAATGAGTTAAAGCAGCACAAGCCAAACTAGTCATTCAACCAAAAGGCCAACTGTAACGACCTAACGGAATTCGACGCCCGAATTTTGCAATAATACATAAACCTGTATTACTTGCCAAAACTCAAGTATCGAAAACACCAGATGATTAATAGAAAGAAATTAGAGGGTGAGAAAATACAAGAAAGAAATATAAGAATAGAAGAAATAAGAAGAAGCAACACGACAAAATCAGAGTCTCACATTGCAGCGGAACAAAATATAATATATAAATAAATCTTTATTGAGAGCTTGAAAATACTTACAATCATCAAAGTACAAAAACATCAAATACATTTGGACGGTTATAACAACCTATCCTCATATACAACGCACAGTGGAAAAATACTAGATACTATCATACGTCTGGAAATCTCTAATACATCCCTGGGCTTCACAGCATTCGATAACCTGAACCTGTAAAACTTAGTCTGACCTAAGCATTGCAAACGGCAGGATCAGTCTGGTGAACTAGCGTGAGAAAATTCACTAAGTTTATAGGCAACACACAACTTGATTTTAAAGTAAAAATTCTTCCAAAAGAAAAAGATAATCGTAAAACCAATCCATACATAAATATAGACGGTTTTTACCTTACGATAACCCAAAACGTTTTAAAATCATATCTTTTCTAATATTATAATAGTCTGTGCAGTTAAAGCGCTTAGCGGTTCTATAGCGGTGGAGGTGTAAAAAGTAATAGCGGGGAAATAGCGTTGGTGCAAAAAGGTTCATTAGATACAAAAACAAACATTTAAAGTTAATTTATTATCATTCTTACATCATTTATACAGAAGAACCTAATATTGTTTAATCTTATATAACAATACTGAAGAATATAATAGTTATGCATACAAGATTTGGTGACTACAATAGAATTCTAACTTATATTGAGCACTCATGCCTAAAAATTAGCTCTTTAAACTAATATTTTTTATTGATTTTAGAATGAATTTAGTCAAATCAACCTTTGCATACTAATACTACTAAAGAGGATGCTAAAAATTCTTGATTTAGCGGGTATGGCGGAATATAGTGGGGCTTTAAGCGGACCTACTGTTCATGAGGACTAAATTGAATTAGCGTAGAAATCGAAGTGTGCTATGGGCTATAGCGAGGATTTTGCGGGGAATTAGCGGGGCTTTAACTGCATAGATAATAGTTTCTAAATCACATACATAACCATCTAGCATAATGCTTGCATCTCACACTCTACATACATAATCTATAATAAAAAATCGCAGGGTCTTATTAGAGATTGGATTCCGACTATGATAAGATATAGAACCACCTTCCGATAGTGTATCTCTAGGGAGGAAACACTAGGTTCAGTAAGAACATCTTGCAACCCGACCACACATGACCTACCACTCATTTACCTTGAGTGTATCGAATATATTATCATCAACGGTTGTGCAACCACTATTCTCCCAGGAGATACAGAAAATAAAAGAAGAAAAATGAATTTTCTCTAGATGGAGACAATACACCCTAATGGGAGTGACCCACATAGCCATGTTGCCTGCTCGATTTTTGTCATTTCCCGGTTGATGAGGCTTGAGGTTATAATTACCTTTTTAGAATATCTGACCGCCATTCACTTTGAATGTCACATCATCAGATCCTATAGGAAACCACTAATTGATTTTCACAAAAATACACTGGGTGTTAATCTAAAGAAGATTCCTTCTTTGCCACCAAACTTGGTACGTTTGAAGAAATCAACGTACGTGACCCTTTTGGAAATACTCTATCAGACATCCATCCATACAAGTTGTCTTGGGACTAGACAAACCAAAGATACTCTCCTACCACATCCTTGGAATCACCCTATAGATCAGTAGCAAGAAGTTCTTGCAATTCGTAGATTCCAATCACGACAGAACTATAGTTTATCTCTGGTTGAAAGTCTGAGATTATTAGTGGTTCTTTCGTTTTATGAAGATCCACGGTCTTCAAATGCTCCATCTCGATTATCATCTGATATCTTCCACATTCATGTATTTGTTGGTCGGAATGGTTTTCAAATATAAATTCGATCTTGGTCTTTCTGTACCAACATTCATGAAAATAAAACAAAGTTCACTGGTTAAGTACTTGGCATCACTTGGCCTTTTTAATTTTCCATTCGTTAATCAAAACCTTTAAATCTTCCAATATTTGAAACAAAGCTTTTTATTTCTTATTTCACAAATAAAATTATACTCAAACACTTCTTTTCAACTTATAAAACTTCTCGAATTATAATTTATAATATCATTCTCGAAAATACAGTTTTATTTCCCTTGATACTTTCATTTCTAAACTAATATCATCCTTGGATAATCATAGTGTCGTTCAAGTTGGGGTATTTTATTTATCTCCCAGACTTTGAATCAACAACATTCTTTTGTTCAGAATAATAGAAGTTTATCAACAAAACCCTATTCCAGTCATTATCCCACATATTCCATTACTATCTGATTTAAAACATGGTTTTAATATCATAATCTCTCTTGGGAATCTCTTTTTTTTTGGCAAGGCCGACAGGGTTGAGTGGACCCCTACCACTTTTATTAATGTACCAGAGAAAAGAGGAGATTACAACACAAACAGGAAAACATAGAAACATGGTACATCAATGGTGAATAAAAGAAAAAAAAGAAACACATATGTACAAGAATTTTAGTTAAAAAAAAAAAGAAAAATCCCAGGATCAAAAGTGAAATTCAGCAACTTTAACCCATTTCTCATTTCCATTTTGACATTTCTCTTGAATTGCTCACTATTTTTCCCCTTAAGTGGATCAATAATTCTTGAGTTTCTTTCTCTCCACACTACAGCAATGAATTTCTTGAGAGCATAGTTCAGTAATCTACCTTTTAACCTCCTTCTACTCGTTTGATTATGTAATCTTCTGCATTCAGTTCCACTGTCATGGCTTGTATTTGTTCTACCAAAAATATTCATTATTTCTTTCCATAATGGATAAACACTACTGCATTCAAAGAAAATGTGATTGATACTTTCATTGCTTGTACCACACATCACACATGGAAGATCAATTTGCATCCCTCTAACATCAAGCTTATCTTTGGAAAGTAGAGCCTTGTATATCACTTTCCAAAGCAACAAATCTTCTTTTGCACAATTGTCGCTATGCCTAATTATTTTCTCCATATACATCTGCTCAAAACATCAAAACCTGAGAGTAATTTGTACATGTTTTTAATTGAAAAGTTTTACCATCATGTCCCCATAGTGTAATATCTTCTTCGTTGCTTCCCAATTTCAATTGCCTTGCTTTCCTCCAGTACCGATTAATCTTCGTGATAGTAGATTCAGGAAGGCAAATCTTATTGTGATGGATATAATCGCTAACCTTGGTTGCACAGCTCAAACCAGATAAGTCAATTTCAAGCTGAATGAGAACATTACTCGGTATAAGTCCTTTGTCTAACCATGGGTCGAACCACCGTTTTATGTCAGATGCGGGGTATACATTGTACTGGTAATGAGGAAGAATTACATAACAAAGTCTGAAAATACATCTCCATGCCCAACTAATCTTTTGTGGTTGTTGCATTGTCCAGAAGTTCTTTTGCTTAATCATTTTATTTCTATACCAATAAACCCAAATGCTCAGTTTGTCATTCAAAAAGTTGTCAACATGCTTAAGAAATGCAACTTTGTTCCAAACTAACATATTAATCATACCAAGCCCACGCTTACCAACTGGTTTTTCAACCACTTTGAAGGCAATAGGAGCTAAGTACCTACCCACTTTCTACCCTTCTAAAGAAATCTCATGAAGGCAGACCTGACCATGCTATCAATTTAGCTGGAAGAAAATACATTCTAGCCAAATACAATTGCATAGAGAACGCAACAAATTTGATTAAGGTTAGCCTACCAGCTTGACTTAAGAGTCTTATGGTCTAAAAGTTCAATCGAGCCATGATTTTACTAAACAAAGGTAAGCAATGATGTAAAGAAATCTTGGTAGTAGTAAGAGGGAGACCAAGGTAAGAGAAAGTATCAGTGTTGTTAGCCAACCCAGTTCTTAAGCACAAATGATTAACTTCACTTTCGCTATAGCCAGCAGATTTCAAGTCAGATTTGGCTAGGTTGACTTTCAGTCCAGTCATCTCATTAAAACAGTTCATAGTGTCAAAGATAGATTCAATAGTGCCAGTGTCAGGAGTGCAGAGTAAACTAAATCATCCGCAAATATAAGGGAGGAGATTTTAGGATCATTACACTTAGGATGGAGCTTAAAATGACCACTATATATTTTGCTATTTAACATTTGGGTCAACATTTCCATTAGTAAAATGAAGATGTATGCTGATAAGGGGTCTCCTTGTCGTATACGTTGTTTCCGCCAAAGAAACCCACTTCAGAACCACTAACAATAATAGATAAATTTTTAGTTGAGATACAAGAGTATATCCAACTAATAATGTGAGGAGGAAAATTCATATATCTCATAATCCTAACAATGGAGTCCCACTAAAGTGTATCAAAGGCTTTCATAATATCAAGTTTGAACATGGAACAAGGGCTTATATTTTTGTTGGCATAACCATTTAAAATCTCATGAGATAGACGTACATTATCAAGAATACTTTTCCCAGGTAAAAAGGGTGCTTGGTTGGGAGAAATGATGGTGGGGAGTTCAATTTTCAATCTAGAAGCGATGATTTTTGAGATGCATTTGTAGATGGTGTTAAAGCAGGAGATGGGTCTAAAGTTAGTAACCAAGGTGGCATTCTTCTTTTTGGGTATCAAAGATATGTAAGTATTATTGAAGTGGAGATTCATTCTGTCTTTCTTGAAGAAGAACAAGATAGCCTTGCACATATCATATTAGATAACAGGCCAGCAAGTGTAAAAGAAAAAATCATTAAAACCATCAGGGCCACTAGATGAGTTTCTATTCAGAGAAATCATAGAAGTCCTTATTTCAACATCAGTTACTTCATTGCAAAGGGTTTGATAGTCATTGGTTGAAATTTTTGGCAATGTATAAGGATTAACAAGTCAATTTTAGGAGTAAAGTTACTCTTATTACCAAAAAGATCAGTAAAGTGTGATAGAAAAGCATTTGGTACCTCAGTGTGGTTAGATCCTGCAATACCAAACTTGTCAATAATTGTCACCAAATTTTCCCTACATTGCTTGTCTTTGAGTGAAGCATGGAAAAAGGCATTGTTGTTGTCCCCCTTTAATTTCCATTTTACTCTAGTTTTTTTGCTTTATCTTGGCATCTTCATTTTGCATGGCTTCCTGATATTGTTTTGAAATGTATCTCTCCATACTTGAGTGATCATTATTGGTTAGATTATGCATCATGGCAGTCTGAACCTCCAGTATGTGCTCTGCTTGTTGCCACTGTCAAACTTTTCTTTGGCCCATTCTCTCAGCACTTTTTTTGTTTCTTTCATCTTAGACAACAAAATAAACATAGGATTACCATAGAAGGGTCTCAACCAAACTTCTTCGACAACATCTAAGAAATCAGTTTCATTGACCCAATTGTTAAAAAAATTAAAAATTGAGGAAACTTTCATGTCTAACCCACTAAGTTGGAGAAAAATGGGTGAATGTTCGGATAGGATAAGTGGTGGAAGATTATAGGTTATGGCAGGCCAAACGGAGAAGCATTTGGATTGCAAAGGGCATGATCAATGAGGAAATTGGTCCTAGGACCATTTCTACTGCAGTTATTCCAAGAGTAAGGCATCCCTGTACTTTTGATATTGATAAGATTAGCATCATGCATGGCTTTCTTGAGAGTGAAGATTTCATTTTATAGAAAGAGGGTTGCCTCCAAATCTTTGAGTAACATCATAGAAGCAGTTGAAATCACCCAAAATTAACCAGGGTAAAGAAGATTGGATAAGGGTGAAAAAAATTTCAACGAGGATTTGCTTGGCAGAGGAGGAGTTGGCAGCATAGACAATGGTAATGAGAAAGGGAATTTGTCCATTTAAGAATAAGGCTTGACAATGTATCATTTGAGAAGTGGATAAAATAGGGATAAGTTTCAAGACAGAGGGATAAAAAGTATAAGTATTATACCATATGGAGCTTCATTGACGTTGTTAATGTTTATCTAGATAGGATTAATACATCTGGAAGCTCTCATGGACAACTCAAGATTGAGTTCGGTTTCAAGAAGTGCAAGAAAATTAAGGTTACTTTTAGCAATATGGTCTTTACATTGGTTGAGTTTGATGTCATTATGGCATCTCCTGATGTTCCACACCCCAATAGTTTTCCTCATTGATTAAACTGTGGGGGGTGGACTCTTCATCTTTCCTACTCCTTAGCATGTAGCCATGAGGTACAGCGGCAAGAGTGGTACACTTTTTACTTTTGGTTAATAAAAGTGGCTTTGGGGTAAAGGAGTCATTTGGAGATGGTTTGTAAGCAGTGGGAGCTTGCAAATTGGAGTAAGGGTTTTAGTTAATCATTGGAGAAGTTACTTATTGAAGAAGTGAATCTGGCAAAGGTATATTTGGTTCTCTCAAAAAGGTGGTGGACGTAGGGTTTTGCATGGGTGTTAACTCATTTTGTTCAAAAGTGTGTTGCTTTTTTGCATGTGATCCAGTGGATGAATGTTCATTTACTGCACGTTCTTTATCACATACAAAGGCTTCAGCTGCATTTTCTTTGACAACTTCAAAATTCAGTATTGACTCATCTTTGTTGCTTTCAATTGTTTTGTGTACTTCACCTACTTCATTAAATCTCTCCTGCAGAACATTTTCCTTTATCATCACATGTATCTTTTCTTCTTTACTTTCTTCACCTAGCTCCTCGTTTTCATTTGCAGTACCATTTCTTCCCACAAGTTGCACTCTGTTATTATTATTCATTCCTTGTACAAGCAATTCCTCAATGGTAGGCATAACATAATCACTTATACCTTTCATATTCGTATCCTGAAACACTTCAAACTCATTTTATTCTATAGTGTTTTTGTCTTCATCTTGTTCAATTTCATCTTCCTCCAGAACCTAAAAACTATTCATCTTCTCAATTTCTTGCACTCGGCTTTTATCCTTATTCCTCATTACACCAAGACTTTATTGTTAACACCTGTTTCACCAGTACTTTGAGCATTCCTTCCTTTCTTGTTAGTAACCACTTGCCATCTCTGAGTGTTATTTCTGAAACCACCATGAGTCCAGTTTATCACTTGTTCCCTCACTTTTGTTCCCTTGGTGTATATTTCCTTCCCTCTATCTACAACTTCTTTTCCTTTTGATTATTTCCTTTCACTTGTCATAGCCTTTATGGTGTCACGGTCTCCACTCGCATGTCCAAAGGAATTGCACTTTACACAAATATCAGATTTCCACAAGTATTCGACATAAATTCTTTGCACCCCACCCTCAACTGATTGGATGTGTTGATGGGATTGGGAGGGATAGGGTACGCAGAGGGAGCAGACATAAAAGTTGAAATTTTGAAAAAAATTAAAAAAATTAGGGAATCTATTAAAGCCTTCTCTTGGAAATCTTATTTCAATCTGAACTTGTTTGCTTAATTTAAGTATTAAGTAAACTATTATTTAAAACCTTCTCTATTAACTTTAACAATCTTTTAAAACATTATATACAAATCTTAATTCTATTACAGATTAAAACCTTTATAAAATTCTGATAAGTTTATTTCAACCCATTTAGTTATATCTCGATAAAACCTCATCTCTTTCTCAAAATATGCGAATTTAGATCAAATCTTTATAACTTAATCTATCTAACCACTTTCATTTAAATTTGGGTTTTCTGTTTTGATCTCCATTTCATACCTTCATCAGTCCCTAACCGTAAATCGATAAGAGAATAATCCTCTAAGTATCGATCTCGAAGGCCGAAACCAACATCAGATCAATACTCAGAAAACCATTCAACTTAATTGATCTCCAGTTAGGTTCCGTTTCTTTAATTTCATATCTTGGACTTTTATTTCATTTATAGACCATTTCTAATAACTCGTTCCAGTAACATATTCAATAAAACTTGGATTTTATAACTTCGTCAAAATCATGGATATTATAAATCCAATTATATAGAATTTCAATAAGAATTAATTTAAAACTTCAATTTAAACTTAACTTATATTATTATTAACATTAAATTGCTTAAAAACTTCACTTTACTATAAACAGTTCCTAATGGTTTCATAAGCCTTCATTAAATGGATTTTAATTCCAATATTACCACTTTGAATATTATTAATAAATAATAATCAACTTTCAACATTTTATTAAAAATAAAAATGGTTTACTTCATCATTAACAATTTCCAATAATTAACAAACTAATTTAATAATCAATTCCAGTTAAATGGTTGACTTAGTCAACTAAAAAACATGATTAACTCGCTATTTATTTCTCATTAGTTCCTTCTTTAAATTAATTTATATATAATTAATTTAAATAATCCTGTTCACTTTGATTATTATCAAATAATATTCACTTTTAATTAGTCTTTTCCTTAAATTAATTAATAATATAATTAATTTAAATAATCCGTTCACTTTCTCTAAAACCAATTAATTCCATTTAGGTAGATTTCTTCCCACTTGCTTCTAAACTTATTAACATAAGAATTTTCTTTATAAAACCATTCAATAATTACTTAAAAACTTCAAATAATAAATAACAAACATTTATTTCCTTTTTATAATCTTCCATTTAAAATAATAGATTTAAAAATCTATCTTCAGTTATAAAATAAATTTTATAACTTCATTTCTGTCGATTCACCAAACGGTAAATCAATCCTTATAAAATGATGAATATTTAGGACATTTGTTATTAATTCCTCAACCAATATTTACCCATTAGTTAATAATAGAACAATGTTGAATTTGGATTCAGCGATAAATAACCAAATCAAAAATCCAATCACTCTCGTTAATCAGCTCATATAATGATAATATGAAAATAAACAATAAATTTTAGGAATCTAATTGGATCCATCCAACCTGTTTTTCCCTACATCCAAATAGGTCACCTCAAATAAAACAATTCATCCAACATGATAATATATTATCTACTATAATAAACATGAATCATTAATTCAACTGATAAGGGTCAACTAATAACAACAATTCATGCATCGAAATAAATTTTATATGTTTATATTATTATAAACGTAATCAATAAGCTAAATTACCTTGTTTGGAAATAATCGTTAAAAATAACGATTTGTTTCGATTAAATTAAACGAACATTTAGATATAGATAAAATATTCAACATGTATTCAAACAATCATCAGATCATCCAATAATTATCAAACATAGTACACAAATAGTAAACTCGACTTATATAAAATATAAGTGGGACAACTGAGTGAGTTATACTCACCTTGATTTGATTATGCGTTAAAAATATTTGTTTTTAATAAAATTAAACAAATGTTTCTGCTTCCGATGCTAACCAGAACAACTCCATCTCGTAGCCTACGACCAAACATTCCAAAAGCGACAAATCGCGCTCCATTCTGTTAACGTATGGTCGAGATATTATTCAAATAAGTATATATATATATATATATATTATTTTATTTTAATATTAAACTTAATTTTTTTTATTTAAAATACACAGCCTTACCAAATCTTCACGTGGCCCAAATATCTGCACCCCAACCTGCCACTTATAATTCTTTATTTCCTCCTTGTCTTTGAAACCGCATACACGCAATAGTATTCCACGATTGCCGCCCACTTCACTTGGTCCACCTTCCTTTCTTCATGAATTTGCAAACAAAAATTATCGTTGCCTTCCTCTCCAACTCTTCTTCTTCCCCATCACCGTCAAACATCACTCATTCTCCCCTTGTAAAACGCATCGTTGCGCTCCAACCCACAAACTCGCGACATTACTTCTTCCAAAAATTCACATGACTTGGGGAAATGGTGCTAATTGACATGCTTGTTCCAAATATAAGCCTCAAACTCTAAATCGTTGCACCATACTTCTCAAACGCCATCCCTAGGCTATGGCCATACTACGACATCAATAAGAAAAAGGTTCGAATTTTTGGAAATAAGTACGAATTCGAAGCTCGTTGAAAGGGGAAAGCAAGAAAATATATTTGAGGATTTAATAGGTTATATACGAATTATTTATTATTTTATTTGGTTACAGGAAATGCGGTTTACCTATTACTGAATGAACGAAAGCAAATGGAGCAGCCCGGTGTTAGACGAGACGACGTGGGCAGGCAGAATTGAGGGTATAGGCTTGTAGAGGAAACATAGGGTAGCTGGGAATTCTAAAAAATTGGGGTTCAAGATGTTGAAACGGATTCGTGCACAAGGAAAAGAGGAAGTTTGGGACGCAAGGAAAGTACAGTGGGGAAAGTTTATAAATAAATATATTACCCATTTTCATGTAATCGACGTTTAATTTTCGTATGACCACACATGAACTCCAAAAATAACTAAAATAGACACACTGCTTTGTCTTGACGTTCTGGATCCAATGAAATTAATTTTGTTGAATTCCGACTCCATTTGTACAATGGCGTTATTTTAATTTCAATATATTCGTCGGTTCACATTTAAGTTTCGTCCGCTCACAAAGCAACTCTGATTGGATCTAAATCATAAATTCTACAATAATTAGCTATACGTATTCCAATAAAATTCGTTTTACAGAAATGAGGATCATTTGAAAAATAGCCATTTTTAAGGGTTAAAAAAATATCGATATAATATAATTAAATCCAAAACAATTAAATAATAACAATAATAAATAAAATTATTATTATCGTATGTATTCAAATAGAATAATATATCACGTCAAATTCAACTAATATGGATTTATAATTCAACATTAATATTTTCAAGGTAAATGACATCCGAATTCTATTCAAATTCCTATTTATTAAACCAACGTTATCGTTTATAAAATGATCTCATAGCGACCATTTGAAAATTTAATTTAGCCATAACTTACAATTTTGTATTATGAAATCTAAAATTTTCTCTTTCATTAGAAAATTATAATTAGTTAGATTCAAACATTTCTTGTTTCAAAGAATTCCGATTTAAAATAAATTCTACATGAAGTTCAAAACTCGATATTATGAACTACCACGACGTTACAAGTTCATTTTAAATTATATAAAAATTTATATGTCTAAACTTCGTTTATTAATAAATTCTATATGTAAATTCAATTATGATATTTAAAACAGATTTAAATATTCAAATTTAAATGACTCCAAAAGTCTGGGTTGTTACACCAACCACAACCCTTGGACATCACATGATGACCAGGACAAAGAGTGGTATATTTAAGCCAAAGACTTATACTGCCACAATCATTAATGATGAACCTTGCACATATGAACAAGCTGCCAAGTAAAAGCATTGAAGAACAACATTAAATGAAGAGTATGATGCAGTCATTAATAATCAAACATGGGAGCTTGTTAGGTTACCAGCAAATAAAAACCTGATTGGACGTAAATGGACTGGACTTACAAGGTAAAAAGGAACTCAGATGGTTCAATAAGCAGACACAATCAGACTTGTTACCAAAGGCTATACTCAAGAATATGGTTTTGACTACAATGAGACTTTCTCACTAGTAGTCAAAACATCAACTATTAGGTTAATCTTTACCATTGCCTTGAACAATAACTGGAAAATCAAACATTTAGATGTGAATGATGCATTTTTAAACGGAGTCTTGTAAGAGGAAATATACATGATGCAACCAGAGGGATATGCACAAAAAGCAGACTATGCATGCAAGCTAAAGAAGGCAATATATGGACTAAAACAAGTCCCAAGAGCGTGGTTTGAAAGGCTAAAATCAGCATTATCCTCAATGGGTTATCATTACACATAATCTGATAATTCTTTGTTTACTAAGATTAACAAATGCTCTACCATATATAGTCTAATATATATTGATGATTTAATCGTGAGATGTAACAATGCAGTAGAAATAAAAGACCTAACAGACTAATTAAACAAAGAATTTTCCATCAAAGACTTAGAAGATGTATCATACTTCCTGGGGATAGAAGTGCCAAGGAAATCAAACTTAGAGCTAATGCTATGTAAAGGAAAATATATAACTGTTGCTCAAACATACATGAATGAAGCAAAGCCTCAACCAACTCCAATGATCTCAAATTAACATTATTCTAAAAACAGGGGAGAAGCTATTAATAATATTAAGCAATATAGGAGTGTTGTGGATGCATTGTAGTATGCAACCAAAAAAAGTCATGACATCTATTTTGGTGTTAACAAGGTATCTCAATTTTTGCAGGAACCAAAGGAAGAGCATTGGAAGGTTGTGAAGAGGATCCTAAGATATCTAAGGGGCACAATTAGTTTTGGATTACGTCTAAAGGGAGAAAGATCCTAAACATCATAGGATACTGTGATTCAGATTGGCCTGCAAATCTAGATGACAGAAAATTTGTCACTGGATACTGCATTTTCATTGGAAATAATCTAATATCATGGAGCTAAAAAAAGCAGTCAACAATATCGAAGTCCAGTGCCGAAGCTGAATACTGAAGCATAGCAAGTGCCTCAGCTGAAATTACATGGCTACAATCAATCTTAAAAGAGCTAAAGCTATCTAATTTATCTGTTGCAACAATATAGTGTGATAATCAAAGCTCTATTTACATGTCTGCAAATCCAATCCAGCATGCTCGAACCAACCATACTGAAATAGACATTTATTTTGTTCAAGAGCTAGTCAAAGAAGGGAAACAACAAGTCAATTACATACCTTCTTACCATCCAAAAGCCAATATTCTTACCTAGGCACTGTCAGCAAGGAATTTCATCAGGCTACAAGATGAACTGAAGATCCAGAAGATCGAAGCATCTGAATCTTCAACTTCAACTCAAAAGTAAATTAAGTAACCCAGATTTGACTTTCTCTCCTCTACTACATCAACTGAAGCCTCAACTCAGATGACAGGCATTCTTCGAATCATCAATAGAACAATCGAAACACCGCCAAGCCTAAATCTGCTTCATTTATAGCTTACAAGAGAAAAAGAGAAAAAAATTCAACATCTATTTCACCAGTTTTCAATGTCGAAGCAAATCTAAGGTTTTCATAACCTAACCCTAGGTTTGAGAGGGGAAATAAGAAACTGCTGAAATACTGCTATAATGGAACTGATATTTCTTTTGTATTTATGTTAGCTCATTTGTAAGTATTGGGCCATCTTAGCCCAATATGGTAATAGGTTGTTACCCAAATGTTATATATAAGTGCAGCTTTGTACAGAAAATTCAATCATTCGGTAATAACATTTCTTCTTCATAGTTTACAATTTTTTTCTTCATCAATCATCTCTACAAATCATTTTTGATCTTCTGAAATACAATTCCATGAAAAATCAAACATTTAATACTAGTTTAAAATTGAAATAACGTTTACTTAACACTACTAAATTAATGCAGGAATGACATAAATGGTGATGATTCATTAACTGATCAGTACAATTATATTAGTGGGTAGACACTTCAACTTGAATACATATTAATATGTAGTATATTGCATATCGTTTAGACTTGTATGTAAGTATACAATTTCTGAAGAAAAAAACACTGTTTATCTTGGTCTCAGGTATCTACATGCCAAACAATTATAATTTAAGCTAATACATAAAAAAACACCAATTTGAAAAAATGAATAATATTACTGATCATCACTCTAAACAGTATAGCACTCCTAAATATCTCATAATTTTCATCATTTAACTCTTTTTCTCTCTCTATCTGAAAGTAAAATGGATGCTTCAAAATAGATGTATGTGTCATATATGTATGTGCGTATGTGTGTGTATATATATGTGTGTGTGTACATGAATATTAATTGACATCTAAAAAACGCAACGCTCTTTTAATACCGATTTCCATCACACAATCCAAATTAAATAATATAGTTTTCTTCCTCCTTCTACCGACCATGTTATTTAATTCGTGTTGTATGGTGGAAATTAAGGGGTTGTAGAGATGCTACAGTATTATTTGAACTATCATTGAACCCTCCTCATATATGCGTGTGGGAGGCAAGGATCAACAATCCTTTTATTCAGTCTTCAACCAATCATCACTCGATCTAATTTAAATAATAATATAATGTGATAAAAAGAAGAATGTATTATTACCTTAATAGGAATGAATAGCTTAAACTAGTTGGCAATGTTTGAAGACTAAATAGGGAGGGTTGTTGATCCTTAAGTCCGCACACATGTATGTATGTGTGTGTGTACACACACACATATGTGCACATACACAAACACACACACACACACACACATATATATATATATATATGCTAAAATCAATGTTATTAGCCTTTTACTTTGGTCTTTTCTAAATAGCGAGCCAATTCCAGTTACATGCTAAAGTATTTCATTTAATGGAGATAACCTTGATCATTTTCTGAAACAATAATTCTTATTATTATTTGGATTTTTGTCATGAGTTCATCATTCTTCAATGGTTTATGTAAAATACTTTTGTTTATTTCTTTGAACTCTATTTTTCAAAAACTTCACCACCCGTCGTCTTCGCACATAGTATGCAAATGGATGGTACACATATTATTTGATTGACATCTTCATCACCATACTTGAGATATTCAGCTTAATTCTTTATGATTCACTATAAGAAAAGCGACTTCTGGTTGCGCTTATTGCAAGCATTTTAACGCTACACGCTACAACATTTGATTTATTAATATATATTTTATTTAGTTTCAACGCTTTGTATAGTGTTTTATTTTTCAACATACTACAAAAAATATGAAAAGTTGAGGAAGGACAAAGGGAATGGAAGAAAGATAGAAGCGGCGACGGAAGGGATGAATAAACGATGAAACGATAATTATATCTTTTCTTCCATTACTTTCTACAACATGGAAAATAAATAAAAGTTATTTTATGTTTCAAGTGTTAACTTCTTTTTCTAAAAGGAGTGTTTTTCACGACATACGTGCATCGTTTATATTTTTATATGAACAAAAACCCAAAGCTAAAAAGATTAAAAAAATCAACAATTTTAGTTTGCTTTAATGCCCGGTCGTTTCCGATAATCTAGCAAAGCACGAATTGACGATTATCAAGATGAATAACTCAAAGTGATGATGCGAAGGTCCAAACATCCATTATAGAAAACATCATGGAATAATAATTGAAATAACCTAACAAAATAGCATTCAAGAACTCACTAAGTGAGGGATCCACTCAAATCTATGCTTCCAATCAGTATAACTATGTGGTGAGTCAGGAGAACTCAAGTTCACTCAACACCACTCCATCTCTCTCAAAAAAGCAGAAAACTACAAAAAGAAAATTCAAAATCGTGAAGCTAGCATCAAGAAAGACATCTAAAAGGGATCGATCCCCCTAATTCAGCAATAATAGGGATCGATACTAATCCCTCCATAGGGACCGGTACCGATCACTGTCTTTCCACAATTATGGGCTTAGGCTACTTTAGAAACTCCATATATAACCTATGACTTTCCCAGAGGTATTTTAAGACAACCCATTCTGGCCTTCGTCTATAAATACCAAATGCCTTTGAGAGAAAGGATTGTTGGGCTCTTCATTTACTTGAGTAATTTGCACGCTCTAAATCTTTACTGATCAATTCTTATGAATATATAAGTCCGCAATAAAGTGACCAAAACTCCTAAGTTGACATATGTCACTTTATACTGTACCACTTAAATTAGCATTTTCTCTTTTCTGTTCTTTTTTCTATTTGATTCCTCTTTTTTACATTTACATTCAATTTAGTTTTTCATAGGAACTCTTGCATGTTTGTGCTAACTTTTGATGCAAACATTTTGTTACTTTCACCAAAAATTGAAATCATGTTCTTAATTGCTTGTTCTCTCAGGTTTCCATTCTAATTCAGATTTGAAAAAGATTTATATTGGTGTTAGCTGGACTTTTGGCCCGGCTATCAGAAGAAAATCCAGGCCGACCTGACTCGAACATCGTGTGGCTAATGACTCAGTAGTGTTACTTAAACGCCTAGAGACCAAGTCCAAATGGATTCGTGCAACTATGGTCATCCCAGCTCATCAAAACATCTCTCAAATGTCTAAGTGTTTGGGTATTAGTATAAATTCATACCCGGAATCGATATAAAGATCCACACTCCAAACCGATCAACAAATACGTATGGCATTAGGGATCAATACATATCCCCAAACATCCTAGGATCGGTACGTATCCCTGTAATCTCAGGGATTAATGCGTCTTCCAACTATCTTCCAGAATATCTCTAAGTATCACTGGATCAGTATATTTCCCCACTGGGATCAGTGCGTATCCCCTGCAACATCTATAATCTCTGTGAAACAAAAGTGCTCTAGGCTTGGTATTTACGAAGCCTTCCCGGATTGGTATTTTCACCCAGTTCTTCCAAATCGGTGCAAAACATGCAGTATGCAAGATCATAGTGAATCCTCAAACACCACTGTTTCCACATGCAAACCTCCATCCCACCATACTTATTGATCCTTCAAACTCCTTCCAACCAAAATCCACCCAAAAACAGAGTGAAGGAAGGAGAACACCATGCCGTGACCCAAATTCTAAAATACCAATTGTTTTGGGATTGGTACTGATCCCGAGATCGATAATGATCCCGACACATCGGATTTGGGCCAATTGCTTCTGGTCTCCTTCCACTTACATGTGTAGTCTCTCTCCTAAAAATACTCCTACCAAATACAAGATAAGGGTTGGTTCCTTGCTCTCTTGATACCTTAGGAAGAATACTTGGCATCTTGGTCTCCCTAGCTCACTCTATCACTTCGGGAAGAAGAAGTTCAGTTCCTTTTTGGAGTTGTTAGGGCTTCTTGAACTCTTGAATCTTCTTCTCCTTCCTTCAAGCTTTTGGGCCACCTTGGGGAGACTTCTTTTCCTCTTCTCAACACTTTGGTACTTGGGATCCTCATTGTAACAACCCGGATTCTGACGGACCAATTTTTTTTCATAAATCCCAATCCATCGAAACCCAAGTTGGTTTGCTTTAGTATCCTACAGAAAAGACAGAGACATGAAACATGTCAGTTTTCGGAAAACATCTCACAACGGAAGGAATAAAATATAATGTAATTAAAACATAGTTTTACCTTACTAATAATACGGCTAAACCAGTACCCAAAGCTATACAGTCTCTGTCATGAACCTAACCTGCGAATGTTGTGAGGAGGAGGGGTCAGAATATAAGTCCTGTGTGACTGGATTTAAATTATACTTCTGGATAATCCTACATATACTGTTCAATTACATTTTGTAATTTATTGGGTTATCTGTGTTATTAGCATTCAAGGCTTACACACATCGCACCCGTCTACTCCCTAGTAGATTAACCTAATACAGTGTATATGTAGCTACCCCCAACTAAGGTACACCCCATGGTACCCTACTCGCATGGTCTCTACCGTTTCATCGCAGGAATATAGAAGTCCCTAATCCTACGCCCGAATGTCGTACGGATTTATGTATATATGTCAATGCTACGTTTGCAAAGAACCACTACTTTTATATTACGTAAGTGTTCGGACTGCCATCTTTGAACCATTCGATCGAATTAGGTTCCATCCTCGAATAATGCCCTCTAGTCTTATGATACACCACCCATAGTGACATGAGTGCACCTAGACTTTCCCACGTACGTATCATCAGTTGTTCTCGATGTTTATTGCACATGTTCTCTATATGTGCGCTCGAGTCCCATGGCAGGGCTAATCAAGAAACACGGAATTCAGTTGGGAGCTTTCATATATCTGCCAATTGCAGATGCTAAGGTCCGCTTTTACAGTGGATATAGTCCCACTGGACCCCTCCCTCAACTAATGAAAGGCACCCAAGAATATCAAGAATGAGAACTTAACCCCGGCCCCATATGCCCTTCAAACCTATTGGCCAACCTTACCCATAACTAGATAGCAAAGTATATGGTCTTTTGGAGTTCTCCGCCTTTCCTCTTTACGTACTAACTGAAGATGGTAGGTAGACGACAAGTTGCTATCATAGGGCACTAACTGGTCTCGCTGAATCACGCTGGTCCATCTTAGTCTTTTGATTGCCCCTTATTATTGCAATCAAGGCATACTCGTTGGTTCACCTACGCAAACCTAACCTCTGTGGGTTCAAGCGGATCATCTGCCACTCACAGAGGAATACCAAGAGTACCCTACGTCCCCGGAAGCCGCGTGCTTCTTAACCCAGTCCGTTGGAGCCTGCAAGAATATCTAGATGGACATGCGCTCCTCTTTGTTTCTTTTGACACCCCGATGATCTAGCCCTTATGGTTATTCATCCTCTAACGTATGTACTGGTCCAAGCGCCTCAGTTTATATGTCATTAGACCCTACGTGTAACCATTAACCACGCGCTTGCGCCACCTCATGAGTTTTCTCATTTAACTTGGTTATTCTCCGTCACGTTGACTTCCTTTTCAAGTTTACCAAGTTACCCTCGCTTATTAATTCAATTTATAACTTAACCCATTTAAGTTCATTAATAAGTCTACAACATGTTATTCTCATAATCTATTCATTATTCCATCCCATGGTTACCATAACATGTTCTACTTAATTTATAACTAAGCACATCTTAATTCACAGATACATTGGTAAGAGAATAATTTCATTTTTCCCTATCATTTCTTATAACTTATCTTATTTCATAAGTTATAATTCCCACTTGTCCCTAGGACAAGCCTACCTATTATCTTTCTTATTCAGGTTCATTCACAATAGGTTATTATCGTCATTCCCCATTTTGGCATTAATTAAGATTAACTTAACCTTTCTCATTTCTTTAGCAAATTTACTTAACCCCTACTCAATTCAACTGGTTTGTAACACTACTACAGATTTAATTAGGTTAAGTATTCCAATATAACAAATTACCATGCTACCCACTTAGCCCTTTTTATTATATCCATGTCAACCCTACATGTGTCGTCTTGGTTAAGTGTTCATTATTATTTATTATGTCCGTGAACAAGCAAGACCTCTCACATTAGATTATCGTTTGCGGTTGTTGGATATGCTGGGCGGTTCCGGGAAGACTTCTACCGCATCTGAATCTAACCTCGTGCCTTGACACCATTACGGGTCCAGTTTCCACCTAAGACCTCTCACATTAGATTACCGTATGCGGTTGCTGGATATGTCGGGCGGTTCCGGGCAGACTTCTACTGCAGACCAAATCTAACCTCGTGTCTTAGGCATATAAGTTCTTATTATAACTTATACTCATAGTTCAAATCTTGGATTATAATATATGTCAATTACCTATAAACCCACAATTCACATTTATGCTTATAATCCTATCAACAGATTATGCATATAATCCCAATTCAACTTATAATCCCAATTTATTGTTCATAATCCCAATTTGATTTATTTACATAAATCCCACCCTAATTATATTCATAATTCCAACCATAGTTATGCCTAATTCCCCATATATGTCGCATTTCTTCTTACATTTAATTAACTTCAATAAAGTGAAATTATTCCAATTCTACCAATTATTTATATCCATCTATCAGTTTTGCCCCAAATTACCCAACCTTAAGTTGCGCTCAAATTACAGTCTTGCTTATTCATGTCCATTATTAATCCATGCACTTTCCAATTATCCCGACATACTTGATTGTTCCAACTTAATTTGCACATATTTTAACTAATGTCCCAGATTAATATTTATAATTATGCGCCAAATTATCATCATTCTCAATTTCCAGTATTTTATGAGTTATACAACAATTCCCCAATCACAGGTTTTTCCCAAAATTCATCATGCAAGTTATTTCAATTTCCCAAACATCCTTCCACTATTACGATATTGTTCGTACGTACGCCTTTCAACGAGATCTGGACTAGGCTCGAAGTTAGCCTAGTCTATAAAAATAAAAAGGAACGTGAAAAAGAACATAATAGGCATTAAGTAAAAGCTATAAGATTTTAATTGAATTAAACATTTTAATTTGGGGAATTGCTAAATGATATGCATACAATTATTCATAAGGGTAATTTAAACCCACTTACCTTGCCAGGATTAGAAAAGAGATAAATCGTTGTTGTAACACTTTGATGTTGATTAACCTTCTAAATTGATTGTTGATGAAGAACTTGTCTCTGAAAATCTCTACTTTAATTTATGTTGAAGGTGGAGGCTAGGTTAGTTGAGAATTTAGCAGCGTGGAGGCTAGGGTTAAATAGATAGATGAGATTAGGGTTGGGTTTGATGTTTATTTATAGCTGTAGTAGGTGAACTAGGGCCTTAGGATTAAAATAGAATCCATCTAAACCTTCCACCTCGCTAAAAAAAAGAAGGTTCTAGAGTAGGCTAAACCAACCCAGGTGCGTTGCACCCATACGCACGCGTGGACACTGATGGTGTTGACACATTCCTATATGCGGTTTCTTTTCATTTTATACAAGAAAAAACTTAAACGCTCCTTAATATATGCAAAGTACGTTTCTTTTCCATTAATGCATCCTTCCATATGTCATTAGTATAATATGAATTGTATTAATTCTTTTGACATTAGCTTGCTTTAATTGAATCAATTTATGTTTATTTTCTAACTTCTTTCCATGCATTCAACTTTCCCAAGTGACATTATTTCTTTGTTGCATATATTTCTAATATTCTTATTTAAATGTATTAATGCTTTCCTGTTTCATGCACTTGATATGTTGCTTCTTTTTAACGCATTAAATTGCTTGGTCCCTCTTTTTTTTTTCTATGCATGCTTTAATCGCATATTTGACATGTTTGCATTCTATATTCTTTTTCTTTTATTTGCATGACATTAATTCGTTTTTATCAAACCGACCATTATGGAGGTTTCCCTACTGTAAGAGCCAAAAACAAATTGTCTGAGCCAATGAATTTTGGCATAATTTTCGCTCAGCCGATATTTTCTTCGCGCTTTGCTTCTCCCTCAATTCTATCAACTCCGACTCTATCTCCTTACCAAAATTCCTCTCTGCGTTTTCCTTCCGTTCATCTCCACCCTACGAATACGTTTTTCCTCAAAACTAAATTTTGCATTTTCTCCTATCTACTTCATTCCTTCGCCGCTACATAAATCAGCAGTCGTTCCTCCACTACATAGATCTGTGCCAATTCCTCCGCTACCCAATTCAGCGCACAAATTTACGGATTCGCCAGAAACCCATGATATCAACTTCAAACTTCAGTACAAATCGCGATTCAATTTGTGTACAACCCTAAAAGATTAAAATTTTCATCTGAAGCCTAAAGGTCATAAAAGGGCATCGAAGGTCATAAAGGAGCATCAATCACGTAAAAACGACATAAAGGGGGGAAACACAAAAGGAAAAGAAGGAAGAATCACATTACTCGATGCTAATTTTTTCTGTCATCGTTGAATGTGAATTACGAAATGAATTCTGTATTTTATTTCATTTATAATGTTTGAATAAACTTTACCCCTACTTAATTAGCAATTCCGGTCATGAAATCATTTATTTGGAAGTGGTTGTACTGATATGTTAGTTTTACATGCTAATATCTGACAAAACATGCATGGGAATTTAAGCAAATCTAAGTTTTTATTTTGTATTTTGAAGTAATCAGTTAATTTTGTATTTTGAAGTTGGTATCAGTTAAAGGCATCCATGTTTTTTTGTGGCCTTATAGCAACAGATGCTGGTGTTTTCAGATGCGGCGCCGTGTGACCCTCCTGCCTCCATGGTAGTCTCTGCTAACGTCTCCAATGTGCCATCGTTTGTTGTACCTCCTTCCTTGACTGGTGTTGCTATGTCTGCTTCTGTCGTGAGTGGCTCTGAGCCTAGTCCCGTTGCACTATTAATTTACATGGTCGTATTTTTGCATGCTATTTTTAATTTCTCACAAAGTATTAAAAGGATGTGCAATACAAGCTTAATCATTTTGAACAATCCTGGAAAAGAAGTAAGAATTAATAAGTTATATTATATTTGTATAGAAGCATATGTGCGATGTAATATGTTGAATAAACAACGGTGTACTGCAAAATTTCGACGATTCTTCCGAGTTCAAAATATTTCAACCCAAGAATTTTTTGAACTGGATGAGAAAAAAGAATGTCATCATAGCTTAGGATTGAGCCTTGGCAAATTTTATTACAAAATTTAGGTGGTGTACTTTTAAATGGACGAGAAAAGCAAGAATGCAATGGCCAATGGTATAGTTTAGGACAATGTCTAAGCAATGGTGTTTTAAAATAGTGTTTACTAAAAATTTCATGTTCAAAGTAGATGAAAATGGATTAGTTAAACCTCTGTACCTTAGGTGTGTAGTGAAAGAATGATACATTTACTACTTAATTTTGTAGATTTCTCTGAATTCACAGTGGTTGTGGCTTCCATGATTAGAATATGTCAGTTTCTCCTTTACACAAGGATGCTATATTATAGTATATTTCTCTGTATATTTAATAATAGAACGAATAAGGAAACAAGAGACATTAGTTTTGACAATTTTTAGCATTATTTGTTGCCATGGTTTAATAGAATTGGATCCGTCAACTAAATTATACATTTTCTGCTGCTTATTTTTATTGACTAATAGAATGAATAAGGAACTGTAGGTTTTTACTGAAGGACCAAAGAGTTTTGGTTGATATTCAAGGATTATACTAGAACATTAATTTTTGTGTGTTGGTACTTTATTTTAAATATCACCAATCACCTCAGAATAGCAATCAAATGCTAGATATTAAGGTATTTTCTGCTGCTTACTTGAAACAATAAATGCATGCATGAGTTATGTCTATCTTACGTGTCATGACATAAATATATGCATTTTGTAAAGTGCATTTATTTTATCATTTAATTATAGTCTATACTGATGTAGCAGACATTAAAAATTAGGCAAATTCTATTCGAACCCAGTGAATTGCTGAGTAGCCCCCTAAAATTCCGTAAAAACAAGTAAACCCATCATTTTGCTGAGTAGCCCCCCGTTTAATTTTTAAAAAAACCAATAATACCCTTCCTCGTAGTGGATCTACGTGGAATTGTATGAAACCACGCAGGGCCACTACTAGGATACTAACCATACCTCGTAGAGGCTCTACGGGGTATGGTTAGTATCCTAGTAGTGGCCCTGCGTGGTTTCATACAATTCCACGTAGATCCACTACGAGGTAGATCGAAAATTAGAAAAAATAATATAACTGAAGAGGGGCAGTTTTGTCATTGATATTTTTTATAAAAATGGAGGGCTACTCAGCATTTCTCTGTGTTCAAATAGAATTTGCCTAAAAATTATTTCAAATATATTAATTTTATATAGTGATAGTGAAATAGAGATCAAGTAATTATATAAGTGATTTGATCCAAAATCACTACATTGATGTTTGGCCATGGAAAATATTAGTGATTCTTGTACCTATTCAATTCTGCTGCGGCAGTGATTGCAAGGTAAAAACTAAAACTCTATGACATTAAGTTTTATATATTGCAACCTACAATTTTTTTTGTTCAAATCTTCTCCAGCTTTTAAAAAATGCTATATCTCTTGCTTGCTTACACCTACGATGTTCAACTGCATTTACAGAATTTCCTTTATTAAGAATTACCTTTATTAAGAATTACCTTTAATGTGGTTTTTTTAATAGCAACGATATTTTTATATTATTTATTTAAATAACATTGTTCGGTAAAAAGTTATTTATAAATAACATTATTCTTGCATTTTTTATCTTTTCAAATATAATGGTATGTTCTGATGTACACTTCTAATTGATCATTTTATTTTTTAAATCCAATAATGGTCTATAGCCTATTTCACAATCTCATGTCTTCCTGGATTAATCATATGTCAAAGGATGTTATAAAAAATTTAAATTATTTTTTAAAATTATACAATTTTTAACAGTCGGTTTTCCCATTGTTATATGGTAGTACTAGTTTAGGTTCATGCATCTACACATTTCTATTATTTTTATTTAGGTTCATGCATCTACACATTCCTATTATTTTTAGTGCATGTATTATCTTCCTATAAAATTTTGAATTTCAAATAACATGTATACACATCAGGAAAATATTTACAAGGACAGAAGTGAAGGCCTTTTATCCATAAGGACAGCCACTAAAATTTTATTCAGAAGGACAATACACTGTTTCTCTTCTTCTTCACGTGCGCTTATTTCTTCTTCCTCTGCTCCCGATTCACGTCCGCTCCATCTTTAAAACAATCGAACCCAAAAATCACAAAAATTCGAATTCATAACAATTCATAAATCACGAAAATCAAAAGGACATCAGAATCGAAATTGCAATCGAACCCAAAAATTCGAATCCATAAACCCCTCGAAAACAAAAAAAATTGTCCAACAACAAAAATCCATTGGAAATCACAATTGAATGGAATAAAAATATTTTTCAAACGATGGAAAACGCAATTGAAGAAGTCGAAATTGTTGAAACAATTTTTTCGTGATTGGAAATGTTTTTTTTATTTGTTACTAGTATAAGCAGTTCGTAGGTATCATTTTGCTATTTTTTTAGGTATCATTTTTCCTATTTTAATTTTAAAACATAGCAGCAGTTTTTAGGTATCATTTTGCTATTTTTGTAGGTATCATTTTTACTGTAGCTTATGTGTTATGTTAAACATCACATCAATGTTAAGGTATCATTTTTATATTTTTTAAGGTATCATTTTTAGTGTAATTTCTCTGTTATGTTAAACATTACTGTAGTTTGAAGGTATCATTTTTATATTTTTTAAGGTATCATTTTTACTGTAATATATGTGTTTTGTTAAACATCATAGCAGTTTTAAGGTATCATTTTTATATTTTTTAAGGTATCATTTTTACTATAGTTTATGTGTTATGTTAAACATCACAGCAGTTTTAAGGTATCATTTTTTATATTTTTTAAGGTATCATTTTTAGTGTAATTTATGTGTTGTGTTTATATACGTCTTTATTTTATGTGGTAATTTTTGTGATGGTTAACTGTTACAAAATTATGTTGGTATCAGTTTTAATTGTGTATGAAATACTTGCAGATACTGCATGCTGCTGGAATTTACTTGAATTCAAGACTGGATTGAGTACAAGTAAAAATAAATGCATTAATTCATGCCTGAAATTGATACTCATACACTATAGGAAAAAAAACAGAATACTGGTACTTACCATGGCCTAAAACTGATGCCTAAACACTGTTAACAAATAAAATAATTAAAACTGATACCTTCTGCGACATAAAACTAATACCTATAAACTACACAGAAAATAAGTAAAAAAAATGATACTTAGAATGATTAAAAACTGATGCCCAGTTCCTGTTACAATACAATTTCAGTTTTAAATGAAAGTAGTTGATATTGTTTTGCATTTGTGTAATGACTGGATTGATGTGATAAACACAAATCTTGCTTATGTTTTGAAGATAAAATAATGAAAAAAAAAAATTATATCACATTTTGATTGATTAAAATGAAATAAGTTCGACTTAGTTTCAAAGCTGATACAACAATATAACTTCAAAATTAACACAGCAACAAAATCTCATGAAAAAAACATATAACGCAGTTAAAACTGTAGAAATGATACCTAAAAAAATAGCAAACTGATACCTAAAAACAGCTGCTATGTTTTAAAGTTAAAACATGAAAAATGATACCTAGAAAAATAGAAAAATGATACCTAAAAACTGCTGCTATGTTTTACAGTTAAAACAGGAAAAATGATACCTAAAAAAATACCAAAATGATACCCACGAACTGCTATACTAGAAACGAAAAAAAAACATTTGCAACCTAAAAAAATTGTTTCAACAATTTCGACTTCTTCAATTGTGCTTT
Organism: Allium sativum; assembly: GCA_030737875.1. Lineage (NCBI taxonomy): Eukaryota > Viridiplantae > Streptophyta > Magnoliopsida > Asparagales > Amaryllidaceae > Allium > Allium sativum. Next base: position 527,026,842 of record CM060916.1, read on the forward strand.
CCATAGTTTGAAAAACATTTTTTTTTCATTCAATTGTGATTTCCAATGGATTTTTGTTGTTTGACCTATTTTTTTGTTTTTTAGGGTTTCTGTTTCGGCTGATTTTTGGTCGTGATTTTGATTTCGTGATGTTTGTCTTCGATTGTGAATTTCGATTCTAATGTCTTATAATATTTGTGATTTCAACGATTTATGATTTCGTGATTTTTTTGATTTCGTAATAAACGATGAAATCGAGATACGCGACAGAGGGAGAAGATGGAAGCATCGGCCGAAATTTAATTTCAGTGTATTGTCCTTATGGATTAAATATTAAGTGGTTGTCCTTATGGATAAATTTTAATGGGCCTTTGTCCTTGTCATTAATTGTCCCTATACACATATGCCCTTCTCATTATTGTTGCATGCAATTTTATTAATTCACCTTTTTACCATTTACATTAATTACATGAACATTTCTCTTTATTAATTGTTATCTCTATCATAATTACATGCATGTACTTCCTTTTCCTTTTTAACATTATTACATGCGTAATTGTATTGCATACTCTCTTTTTTCTTGCATTAACTTCTTCTTAATTTATATATATATATATATATATATATATATATATATATATATTGCATGCAATTCATTTTTCTTCATTTCAATGCACTTATATATTATTTATTTAAATTTTCCTTTAAATATATCTATGCATATAATATATACATATATGCATATTTTTAATTATCACTAAAATGCGGGGTGTTACACTCATGGCTCTTATACCCTCGGGAGAAATGCCAATCCCAACTTGTAATTGATGAAAGTTGATTTATAAAGTGCCAAATTACTGGAGTGGATGTAGGCTTTGAGCCTTTGACAAGCTGAACCACTATAAACATTGCGTGATTGTTTTTCTACATTTTCACTTAGTTTCACTATCGTTGAAATCTTTGGGTGTTGTGCCAATTTTTGAACATCAACATTTTGCCGCGCCAAGTAGGGAGAGTGTTAGAAATGCAACATCTTTCCCGTCGCTTTTATGTTCAAGTCTGGAAAACTATTCAGAACTATGTTGATGTGTACCTTCCAAGTTTGACATTGATGGTAAAGAAAGGGAAATCAACCGTTATTGGAACATCCAATGCAAACCAAGAGGCATCCATCCAGCAATAACCTCCCAATGTTATTATCATAGTCGATGGGGTTACATCTCTTAGTCCCAAGACTCCGATCACTCAAGCCTAGCTGACTGAATTCACAAGAAAACTTGAGAAAAGTCAAAGGCAGATTAACGAGCAAATCAAGCAGAGCCTTGAATTGATGCAATAGCTACAACATAGGGCTCAAGGAGACATCGTACGCCATCAGGAAAGTTGGAGCACTCAACCTCCTTCAGACTACGTCTTCGGGAGCTCTACATCTCATTACCTTCATAGAAATGTAAGACAATGGAGAATAACCCACTGTGATGGTGCTGAAACCATCACCAGAGAGGGAACGTGTTAGCATCACCATTCCCGAGTTGGTCCTAGTCTCGACCAAGGAGCTAGCACTTAACCCCCTACAAGGAAGGCCCATCCTGTCACCTTACACAACTTGGCGCCTACACCTTAAGCAACAAAACAGGACCAAGTTACTTCTTACCAACCTCCACGTAATTGAAGAGTGGATGCTGAAGAATCCTATGACAACGAAGGCATCCATCCATGGAGGCATCCTAGGCTGTTCACACCTGAGTTAGATCACGACCGTTGGAATACAATGGAGATCAGAAATCTGGTTCTCACCGACATGGTCCGTAGGATCGTAAAAGAATCACAGTTTCATATCATCAACATCTGGGAAAACAGTATGAAACATAACTATTTCACCGAAAACGTGCTTAATATGGAACGTCCTATATGTTTCAATATGCCACAACTCATGGTTTAATCAGGGAACTCTGAGCCTCGAAACTTCATAAACTAATATAAGTCGAACATGGATTCCTCCCATGCAATAGACGTCGTGGAGTGCAGGTGTTCCCCTGTCTTTCTCGAAGGCGTGGCTTTATTATGGTTCTCTCGACATCCGCCGAGAACCATATCAGCTTTCGACCAACTTACAAGGGGATTGGTCAGATAATTCAAGATGCATGGGATTAGAACCAAAGACATCCTGACTATTTCAAACCTCTACTAAGGGGAAGATGAAAACATGAAAAGCTATTTAGAGAGATTCAACAACGCCTTGGTAGGCTCGTCCAACTTGCAGAGGGCGTACTTCCTGATTCAAACTTCGGGGCCTGGATCGACTAGAAACAACTGAAAAGCTTGAAAACTTTCTACGAGAATGTGATGACCCCAAAGCCCCGTACGACGGTGGCAAGGGAAATCTTTGGAATATAATACATAAACAAACAACAGCAGAACCGAAATAAATAAATACACCAGATAATGTCCAATATAATACACTGGATAAACATAATCATCAGAGTTACACAGTATACAGGATCATACTTAGTATAAAAATACAGTTCAGCTATACATAAATGTCTACAGCGGAAAACGAAACATAATATGTACAATAGGAGCTGAACAGCATAAAAAGATATAAATGATATAATCCATCTTCAGCTCCAGCTATCCATAAACAGCCTGCTGAAACCAGAATACAAGGCTGCCCGTGTAGAAATAGGGGCACCCGAGTTTGCAAGTGAAACAAACTACGAGTCAATCATGAGACTGGTATGAGAAATCTACTTAACATATTTTATAACATGGCCAATCACAGGACCATGCCACTTTCGCGGAACGGGTTTACTCCATTGGATTACCAGTGCTTTAAAACAAGTAAACCTTTTAAACATCGCAATGCTTTTTATAAAAATGGAGCCATTATAAGACTCAGTTCCCATCACACAATGCAACGCAAACTAGAGGATAAGTTTTACTTATAACGGCCAAAATATGCTTAATACGAATAGAACAAAAGCATTTGATATTATTATTACTAGTGTTTATATGTTTCAAAAACAATTTCAATCATAACTATCAATCATAGACGACATGGGTACCATATATCATGTCGCTATATATAGGTATACAAACAAAACCGCACGGTGTCGTATTTGGAAATTGGGTTTTCGTCATGAACCAAGGAAAAAGATAGTCCTTACCAAATTCGAGACTGTCTAGCCTGAGTCTCAGGCAAGTACTCAGTCAAGCCTTTGGATCGTCAGGGCCGGTCCACCGATGTGGACTAAAATGTCTAAGCACTGCGTTTCCCCGCCCTTTGGGGCGTAAATGAGCCAAATGACTCCATCGGCTCCACATAGTCACCGATATATCCGAGGCGCCTCGCAACAGCAACAACCACACAGGTGAAAATAATATAAATGTCAAGGCTGGTAGTTCACTGACACCACCCTAGCTAGAAGGAAACACATGCCCTCCCTGATGTCCTCTCCCGTTTCTGGTTCATACCGGGGTGTGAGGCTCGCGAATCAACGTCATACACAAAGCTATGCCACACAGGCGGTGCTTTGATCATCAACCACAAGACTTTGCTTTTCAACAAAAGCCTTGATCATCTACCACTTAGGCAATTCACTCCATGCGACTGATTTCTGTCGATATATAACCTCTGAGCTCGTACGTCTCAGAGAAGGGCGTTGAGCAGGAGAATAAATTCTCCGCCGCCAAACAGATATATATTTAATAGAGATCAATCAGCATAGAACAAAATCCAATGTCAGACACACAGTCCATTTGCAAGTTCGTTCTGGGTCTGAACGAAACCGGAGGCACCTTATACCCCGCATATCCATCGATCTCCAAGTACGTCTGGATGATCACCACTTATTATCTATATTTTGGGATGCCTCCCAATTAAGACATCAGTTATCATCCAACCGAGGTGAAGATCTCCGGTCTTCAACCACCCTCTTCATCATCGACTTCTTATCGCCGATCAATTATTTGAAATGAGATTTAACTCGGCCTTTTCAAATAATTCACGTATATTTAGAATTTAAATCAATTCGTTTCAATGGTTAAATTATTCGACATTAATAATTCTATCCTTAAATGTAATTTTCAAACCAAACACATTCAACCATCAAATATCCAATAAACCGGGTAAATTCGGTTTGTTCCATATTGTTTATAATATTTTATAATGATTTATTGCTATTTTTATTCATTTAAAAATAGCCAATTCATTCAAACGACGCTTCAGGCCATAACGCGGCCATGGCGCTGTTTTTCTTCAGATTTGATTTACACATATCTGAAAATCTAACCGTTGGATCTTCACAAATTTTATATCATTATAAAGATCTTTTCAAAATGAATCCAATGGTTTCAGTTTTGGGAAAATCCGATGATCGGATCTCCCGCACTAATCGTTTGAAGTTACGATTTCAAAATACGAACTACAGCATCGTTATTCGATTAAATTTAATTATATATATATATATAATCGATTATGCCGCCGTTTTTCTTTAGATTTGTATTAAACATTCCAGACAATCCAACCGTTGGATCTTTACAAAGTTGGTGTTGTTGGAAAGATATTTCCAAAGCGAACCCAACGGTTGCGGTTTCGAGAAAATCCGATGGTCGGATCTCCCGCAATAATCGTTTGAAATCACGGTTTCAAAACACGAACTGCAGCTTCGTTATTTGATTTATTTTAATTATATGTATATATTTATAATTCATTCTTCGATTCTAAAACCATATTCATTTCACACATTTGATAAAAACGATATTTTTATCCAACTGCTATTTATTTCAATACATCACTATTTTTAACAGTTCATATATATCATAAAAATGTGATTTTTATTGTAAAACAATTTATTTCGAAACAGGATTATTTTATATAGTTCATACATAAGGTGAAAATGTTATTTTTGGTGTTAAAACAATTTATTTAAAACACTAATATTTTATATAGTCTATATATATGATAAAAATGTTATTTTTGGTGTTAAAACAATTTATTTAGAACACTAATATTTTATATAGTATATATATATATATATATATGATAAAAATGTTATTTTTATCTTTCAAAGAATTTATTCAATACATGAACTTCATTCAACACATGAATTTTATTTCAACACATGAATTTAAACCAAACACAGGAATATTTCAGAAAATTTCGGCAGCATAACAGCAGGGTAGTTAAAACCGGCACCGTCCCTAGTACGGCTCCTCGCTCTACCTTAAAGCCTCGCAGCTTCTGATAATGGGGATTTTCAATATCTAGTTCGTACGCAGACGAATTTTCACATATACTATTCCTATTGGGATTTCAACCACAATCAATCATTTCAAATCAACCATTGATGATATTCACCAAATTTCACATCAACCAATAATCCAAACAATATCACAACCAATATATATCGTCCATGGTCTGTGGACGAGGGGAGTATATATATACATATATAGATATACGTATAAAACTATATTTCGATTTCATTTCAATATCATTTCAATGCATATATCATTTTTACAATGCATATATAACTTATACATCGAACATACAACTTATACAACGCTTATACATGAGGTGTACAACGCTTATAAAACTCATACATCGACTATATAATTTATACATCATTGTTTCCATATCGTTTATAATTTAGAAATCTCACATTGGGTTCCACTCCTCCAAAAATTGTAGAAGGCTCAAAAAAATATCCGGTCTCTTCTAGAATGTAGAAGACGTCGCCACGAGTCCAATGTCTCTTGTTTCACTGGATTTCGACAACATAGCAAAAGGATATATTTTTATTGTAAAATCATAAACTGTAGCGCTTTAAAGTGCTATAATCAGTTAAAATTAAAAACAGTCGTTACCTTTCGCGAAGGGTTCAAAACTAGGTTACCACTTTTCACAAAATCCGTGTAGCTAGGGGCCGATCGGCCTGCGCCACAGCGTAGAGCTAGGAGAGGCGCCTCCAGAGGGACCCACCACTCTGAACTCGAAGCTGGCATGGCAGCTGAATCTGGGCGCGAGCGGTCGGACTTTGGGGGATCGATTCCTCACAAACACTCAAGGATAAAACTCGAGAGTGGTATGGATTTGTAGAGGAGGACGAGCTCTACGAAAACCCCAACTGGGTGGAGGGCTATCGAGGCGTGAATTAGAAGAAAAAGAAGAGAGAAGGGGGGAGCCTTTACCGCCGTTGACTGGGAGGTTTCGGGGGGGGGGGGACGGGGAGAGAGAAAGTGTTGTGAATGGCTGTTAATATTTTTATATATATTTTTAAAATCTCAAAAATACCCCTTTTCATATATTAACTCCAATCCAAACCCAACGACTATCGTTTCTATCTAAATACCCCCATTCTGAAAACAATGGGATATGTTTCGTAGGCCCATTCGACTGTTTCAGTCAGTTTCTCTTCAAATTAAAATATAAAACATTCAATATTTGATTTGAACGTACATTTCAATTTGTTGGGGCCACATACTGATCCCAAAAATTCCAAAAAAATAAATCTAGCTATATTTTGATGATACGGTCCCAACAAAACTAGTTTCATCGAATTCTGAGACAGTTTGAAAAATGGCCATTTTCTGGTCGATCCAATGTAACAGAAATCGACCAAACACATTTTCCTTTGCCACGCTCACATATTAACTTCAAAAATTATGAAATTTGAAACCTAGCAATAATTTGACATCCCGAATCCAACAAAAGTGGTTTCGTCGAATTCTAAGGTCGTTTGCAAAATGTCTATTTTCAAGGGTTATATATATTCTATAGCGACCTTTCCGAAAATTCATTTGGCCATAACTTTTGATTCCCGCTACAAAACTTCGATTTCTCAGATTCGTTAGAAAGATATTCATAAACCGATTTAGATATTTTTGGTTTCACTAAAATCCGTTTTAATTTGCACCCGGTACAGTCAGTCAAAGTTCGATTTCAAATTTTGAAACTGCCGCGCCATTTCAGGCCTTGTTTATAATTAAAAATAATTATATTTATTTTCAAACGTCAATTCAAACATACTTTTCGTCGCTATAATTTAAAACAGTTTATTTTAAATATTTAAAATCCACTAAAATAGCCAAATTAAAATTTCTAAATTGGCTCAGATTTTCCGGGTTGTTATAGAGAAGGCAAACCAATTCCTACACCAAGAAAAGAATCATGCCACTCGTAGTGTTCATCCTTACAATACACATCGGGGCACCGTGCCAGACGATGTCCTTGCTGAATAAACCAGAGAAGGTTCTGAAAACTTTGGTTTCATTGCTCCAAGCAAACCTGCTTAAGGAAGAAACAATGAGGACAGTCATAATTCACTTAGCAATTACACTCCGCTCAATGGCTCGCTCTGCTATCTTTACCATGAAGACCACGACACAGTCAATTATCACCATCCAAGGGATGCTTTTGAAAATAATGTATGCTAGAGAAAGATTGAGTAGTACAAACATGCTTCTCCAACCAAAGTTCCAAGCCATCCAACGCTCACCAAGAACTAGAACCTGCGAGGCATTTAGTCATAGACTAGACCCTCAGGGATCAACTTCTTAACTCGGCAAGGTGGAAATCAAAATAAGCATCTTAATTCTACGTTGCCACAATGCTTGTTTCATTTTGCTTGAATTTAAATTCCATGTAAATCTTGTTTTACAATTTAAAAGGCTAGTTTTATTACATCTTTTAACTTTGACGAGCTGCCTGAGTTGTAAACAGGATTGACTTAATTGTAATCCTCGTACGAAGTACTAGACTATCAACCCAAACCTTTGAGATTCATTTGTGCATCATTGGAGTACCTCTACTATAAACGCAATCAAATGAGTTCAACCACACTTACCTCCAAGGATGGAGGCAAGTATTGAAGCCCAACGGAATTGGCGCAACCTATCTATGCTTAGGCGCATTTAGGAGTTTGTCCATCGGCAAAATCCCAAGCCCAACGGACTAGACACAACCTACCCACACTCAGTCGTACTTAGAGGTTGTTTATTGGCACCATTTCATTAACCTCTTAAACGTATGGCAAATACCATAAGCCTAACGGGCACGACACATTCAATCCTTACCCAAGCATGTTTAAGAGTTTGTCCAGCAGCACCACCCAAAATCTCGATTGGTACGACGCATCTTATTTATGCTCAGACATATTTAGGAGTCTATCTGTTGGAACTACCTAAGATCTGTAACACCCCACATCTGTTAAGGTCACTCACAAAGGGAATGCCTTAACTTCAATGGAGCATTATGGGTACTGGAACAGAAATATTACAAGACAGACATATATAAAACAACGGAAGGTAAAGTAGAAGTACTTCAAATCATTTATTAAATATAATGGTTTACAATAAAAGCCCATCAACTTCCAATTACCAATTACATAGCTAAAATATCTGTCTTGCTCAAAAATAAAGAATCATAAAAATAAATTATGATATTCCCCAATAAAGCAAGGCAAGCCATAGCCAAGAGAAATCCAAGCAGTACATGAAAGAGCCTTGGAGCTTGGTAAGATCCGAACTAAGCTGTATTCCCACTCTACGAACCGGGGGGGGGGGGGAACGGAAGAAAAAGAGGCAAAACAAAACGGGTCAGTCATAAAGACTGAGTAAGTCCTAGTGACTTTCAGCATAAAAACAGGTAAAGATAACATGGCATGAATAAACTGAAAATAAACATAAGCACGATGACAAGTTAAGCTACAGGCACGATGAATCAAGTATAACATTCCATAATTCCTATCAAGAGTAGCATCACAAGGTTCCTACCAAGTATCACATCGCAAGATTTCTAAGCTTCATCATTAAAATATTTCAGTGATATCCATTTGCTTTGCACCACCTGACTAGTGTCCCAACTAGTGATCATATGATAATGTGATCCCAATCCCCGAAATTGTGGTTGCTTTCAGGTGTACGTCTATTATTTATCACCTAGATCTAATCTAGGGTTTTCTATCCGGCGCTTCCTAGATTCAACCAGGGTTTACGCGACCTAGGTCCCACTAGGGTTTATGCTACCTATTGAACGCTTCTCGGAATCAGGGTTTATGCGACCTAGGTCCAACTAGGGATTATGCTACCTGCGTGTGTCATACGACCCCCAATGATTGTAGATACCTATGCTGGTCCCACCATGGGGTGTATCAAGTCCCATGGTGGCGGCCCGACACAATTCTAGAATGCATAGTGTATACTACTGGTGCCCAGTGCCTGCTTTTTCTGCTCCGAAGTGTGTGCACGCCCGCACTCCTTTAGAACCTACACTGCTACACCACTCGCCGTCGCTTGGACCGCTTACAATCAGCTCAGTAATCGTGCCCCACCCTGCCTAGTTCCAGGGTACCACGATACACCTATGTGGGTTACTGCTGAAATGGGTCCCCGTTACTAGGGTTTCCTACTGGTTAAGTTTGTGGGACTATATATACAGATATTACCCACCTACCCGTGATGTACTTAACCCACTGATTCAAGCATGTTTATAAATGGTTAAGTTTGTGGGCCTATATTTACTAATATTACCCACCAACCCGATATGTACTTAACCCTTTCACTGATTCAAGTATGTTTATTTAACGGTTAAGTTCATGGGCCTATATATACTAATATTACCCACCAACCTGATATGTACTTAGCCCTGTACGTCCATCACGTTAAGTTGGCTAAGTGTTTTCTCTTGTTTTACTTAACCCTACCGCATGTCTTGTTATATCGGTTAAGTGTTGCCTTCGCGTGTTTACTTAACCCTACCACACACCATGTCATATTGGTTAGGCATCGCCAACCCATCCAAGTTAACTTAACCCACCCATTCGTCAGATTGCATTGGTTAAGTGTTTTCAAGAAATTCGTGACTTAACCCGCCCACGTATCGTGTCAAGTTGGTTAAGTGTTGTCTAGCGATTCATAACTTAACCCCGCTATTCTAGCATATCAAATTGGTTAAGTGTTTTCAAGCAATTCATGACTTAACCCGCCCACGTATCATGTCAACTTGGTTAAGTGTTGTCTATATGTTCAAGTTGACTTAACCCTGCCACGCCTCATGTTTTATTGGTTGAGTGTTATCAACCCATTCAAGTTGGCTCAACCCATCCACTAGTCATGTTATAACGGTTAAGTGTTCTTAACATAATCCTACCCACTTGTCTAATCAACATGTTATATTAGTTAAGTGTCCTCAAGCAATCAAGTTCAGGTTTACTTAACCCATCCATTCATGTCATATTGGTTAAGTGTCATTAGCTCAGTCTTATTACTTAACCTTTCCATTCTTAGCATGTCTATTTATTGTCATTAATTAGTTATTAATGCATCAACCACTCACATTAGACCTGTTGTTGCGGTCACTGGATATGCCTGGCGGTTCCGGGCAGAATTAAACCACAACTCAGTCTAACCTCGGGTTTAAGCATGATATGACTAACTTCTCACATTGGATCATATTATTTGCAGTCACTGGATATGTCGGGCGGTTCCAGGCAGAATTACACTGCAAACTCAACCCAACCTCAAGTTAGCCATGTTTACGTTCATGTTCATATTCATATTCATGTTCATGTTTCAATCACGTTCATATTTCCCGTTATATGTCAATTATCAAGTTCATAGTTCACGTTTTTGCCCCAAAACGTATTCCTAAATTATTACCTTAATTCACTATAAGGTTATGCCAAGTTATAGCCTTTTATTTACAATACATGCCAACTACCCAAAACCCAACTTAGGCGCGTTCATATTAAACCTCTACCAAGTCATAAATTATCAAATATGTTTCAACTCCAAATCTGACATAATTAACATATGCCTAAGTTCTAAATTACATGTCAGTTTTACATATGCCCAATTCATACTAAATTTACATACATTCAGTTCATGTCGTTTTACATGTATGCCAATTTTATGCCAATTTATACATATACCAAGTTTCATGCCATTTTACATATGTCAAGATTCATAATTTACATGTTTACAAAACTATGCTCAATTTACATAGATCAAGTTTTATACCCAAAATTACATGTATACCACGTTTACACCAATTTACCCATAACAAGTTCTAGCCAAATTACATATATCAAGATCCATATCAAATTACATATGCCAATCCCCATTCTTGCAATTACCATTATAATGACAATACCCAAAAATACCCCGTTTCATGTTTATGGTAAATTATCCCTAAACATCCAATTTTCATATTATGCCTTCGATTCCACCAAACACATATATTCCACTAGGCAGTATTCCAATATTTCCCCCGTATACTATCGCATGTATATCGTAGTTTAGACCTAGGTCCGAAATTGACCTAGGTTTATCAAAAGAAAATAAATAGGGGGAGGTAGAAGTTGCAATAAGAACAAGATCAGAGAGAAACAGCATAAATCATCATGATAGGCATAAAGATTACAACTTGACGATAACAACATTACGAATCAAGAAAACTGCTGCGTAGATCGTAAACTTGGCATGAGAATGAAGGCTGAAAAGCCCAAAATTCAAGATTCAAGAAGAAATAGAAATAGACTTGAGTCAAAAGCCCAATTTCACTTCATCACATGCCCATATTAAATTTAAATATTTAGATCTGAAAATAACTAGAACTTACAGATCGTGGCTAATGAATAAAGAACTGAATTTGTTGTAGAAATGCTAAGGCATTGTTGATTTATTGTCTTGAATCATTGTAGAAGCCTTAATCTTCGAATTGGATCGTGTATGAAAGCTTAGGAAATCGATTAGAGGCGGGGCCATAATCAAGAGGGATTTCAGCAGCATTTTGGTGTAAGAATGATTTGTTATGAATTAGGTTAGGTCTTAGGGTGTATTTATAGGTGTAGGAACTATTTAGGGCCTTTAAATCAACCCTAGAACTGACCAGAACCATCAAAAATGTCTCAGGCCCATAAACAGACCCACCCAGCTAACCAGTCGCACCGAGGCCGACCAGGGAGGTCGACCCCCAGGTCGACCCTATGGTCGACCTGGTCTGGCCAGGTCGACCCCCTGGTCGACCTGGGCTCTGGGCGGGAATTTTCCCGCCCAGCCCGCTTCTGGGTCTTGAATTCGAATTTCTGAACTGTTTTTGATTCTGAAAATTCGTGAAACTTCTAGGGGTCATAACTCGATCATACGGACTCCGATTTTCAAAAACTCAGACTCGATTCTGTGCAGAATTCCGAGTCGAACGCAATGGCGCAACTCGTTTCCCATTATTCTCATTTTAAAAATTAATTATACCTTGATTTCATGTTTCCACATGTTATTAAAACTCGGGTTGTTACATTCTTCCCTCCTTAAAGGATTTCGTCCCCGAAATCTCCAGATTAAGAAGAATGTGTCCTACCATCCAATCGTCCATCTACTCAAAACATCATCCACAAGCAATCATTGTCCTTAAAAGATTTCTAATGCTGCATGAACATATGCAGAAGGTGTGTGTATATGTTCCTTATCTAATGCAAATGATCAGGCCTGATTGATCTTCTTAATGCAAAATATGTTTAGTGCCATGAGTCCAACATGTATGCAAATAGTCCTAGTCACATAAACACTATATGTGTGCACAAACATCCATCCATATGTGATATCCACATGATAACACATTCAAATTCATCCTTAAACAAGTATAAACACTCATGCATATGCAATATGAAAGGTGACTGAGCCGATCTAGTGTCTAATGTGCGCGTATATGCATCCACGAGAAACCGCTTGCAACCATCAATCATAACATGTCTCAAACACATGTTTACACCCAATTGTTCCTACCTAAAGATATAGTCGAATGATAGAAGCAATAAAAAAAACTTTGTGCCCATTAGGCAATGTCAAAATTGGAAATTTACGTCACATATATACTAATTAGGAGAAGAACTCCCTAAGCACCAGCCCCAAAGACCGAAATCAACATCAGACTAATACTCAAAGAATTTCTCAACCCAACCAATATATATGTTTCTAGGAAACTAAGTTTAACGAACTCCTTTTAGGTCACAAGAAATCCCTTCCTAAAACTAACCAATATCCTATAAAACCCAAAAAGTTTAGTCAACCCAATGAACACCTTCAAGCCCCAACATGTATTACTAACAGATGAGTCAAACTCCCTATGGGGTTTGCAATAGAAATAGGATTGAGAATAGGACCGAGAGGATATACTTAAAAGATAGCATGCAAGTAAGCTTTTCAGGAAAAGAGGGATCAAGGATATACTCTTAAAAAGAGATATGATGCGCGTATCTAGTCTTCAATCTTCTAAGTCGCATTTCCTTGAGCTTAACTCCATTGTGCTTTTACCGTCTTTAACTTCACAATTTCGTAGCTTCTTAATTCCTATTTCCAAAATACGAGTTGGAACTCATTCCACTATCGCCTCTCGTTCCACTTTCACTTATTCGTTTTCTAGTATACTCGGCTCAAACATAACTGCGTACCCATGGTTTCATGCAAGCTCTCCAAAATTCACAAGTGAATCCTGGATCTCGTTTACTCACTATAAGGTATTCCACGCAGAAGTATTATCTCTTGAAAATACACAGATGTCAACCATGTTGCCAAATGTACTGACTAAGGTGCTTTTCTATAAATCATGCATAAGCGAAATGAACCATCCGCCTTAGAGGTGAACACTACTCGAGCGGATCAATGAATGTATCAAGAGATTCTAGGTACCTAAGCATGGAAGAACCCTAAGGGTTACTAGACTTCGAGAGCATTACCAAGGCAAGTCAAGAGTCTAACTACCCTCTTTTCATACTTGAGAATGGTATCGTTTCTGGATAACCACCCCATCCCTAGAATCAACCCATAGCCCAAAAAACATAAGCATTTCTTCTAAACTCAACACTTAGCATAGACATTCTCAAATCCAATGAATAAATGAGCCGATTCCCCAATAGGATTTGAGACAAAAATGGGATCCTCTACCACGCTAGTACTAAGGTGAAGAGACTCAACTATCGAAGCAGAATTAAAAGGAGGCGATGTACAAAACAAAGTTCCCACTGTATGATAGAAAAGAAAAGCTACACTTTTAACAGAAACGTTACCACCTCTCTTAGGTATGCTGGTAGTGAGAGCATACAATTGCTCTCTCGACGATCTTGTCCTTTGCCCTTGTCCTTGTCCTATAACACCTAACTACATGTCCCTTTTTACCACACTAACGATACTCTCTCTTGTCATGGGTTTTATTATTCTTTCACTTTGGCCTCTCCCCTTTCACCTTTTCCTCCTTCGTGAATTAAGCCATATCAACAAGTTTCTCATCCTTAGGCTTGTGTTTTTTATCCTCATTCTTACTATCCTTGTATAGCTTGTTGACAAGTTTCTCGAAAGCTACCTCCATCACACAACAACCCTACAAAGCTTGAAATAAGATTAGTCGCAGATGGAACTACTGCGGCTACAGATGGAGGTTGGGCACTTCTTTGCCCTCCGACATGTGTCGTACGCTTACAAAACTATGGTGAAAAGAGAGAAAGAAGAGATTCAAAGAGAGAATCTAAAGATGGTGCATATGGCTTTGGGGAATATGCCTTTCGTAAAACAAATTTTTTCTTAGAGAAATGCTTCTTTGTAAACGTTTTGAAAATAATTTCAGAAGGTTTAAAAAAGCCTGTGCCCAGTCTGGTAACCTTCTGCTCCGATACCAAATGTAACACCCCACATCCGTTAAGGTCACTCACAAAGGGAATGCCTTAACTTCAATGGAGCATTATGGGTACTGGAACCGAAATATTACAAGACAGACATATATAAAATAGCGGAAGGTAAAGTAGAAGTACTTCAAATCATTTATTAAATATAATTGTTTACAATAAAAGCCCATCAACTTCCAATTACCCAATTACATAGCTAAAATATCTGTCTTGCTCAAAAACAAAGAAGCATAAAAATAAATTCTAATATTCCCCAATAAAGCAAGGCAAGCCATAGCCAAGAGAAATCCAAGCCGTACATGAAAGAGCCTTGGAGCTTGGTAAGATCCGAACTAAGTTGTATTCCCACTCTGCGAACCTGGGGGGGAGGGGGGACGGAAGAAAAAGAGGCAAAACAAAACGGTTCAGTCATAAAGACTGAGTAAGTCCTAGTGACTTTCAGCATAAAAATAGGTAAAGATAACATGGCAGGAATAAACTGAAAATAAACATAAGCACAATGACAAGTTAAGCTACAGGCACGATGAATCAAGTATAACATTCCATAATTCCTATCAAGAGTAGCATCACAAGGTTCCTACCAAGTATCACATCACAAGATTTCTAAGCTTCGTCATTAAAATATTTCAGTGATATCTACTTGCTCTGCACCACCTGACTAGTGTCCCAACTAGTGATCTATATAAAGTGATCATATGATAATGTGATCCCAATCCCCGAAATTGTGGTTGCTTTCAGGTGTATGTCTATTATTTATCACCTAGGGTTTTCTATCGGGCGCTTCCTAGATTCAACCAGGGTTTACGCGACCTAGGTCCCACTAGGGTTTATGCTACCTATTGAACGCTTCTCGGACTCAGGGTTTATGCGACCTAGGTCCAACTAGGGATTATGCTACCTGCGTGTGTCATACAGCCCCCAATGATTGTAGATACCCATGTTGGTCCCACCATGGGGTGTATCAAGTCCCATGGTGGCGGCCCGACACAATTCTAGAATGCATAGTGTATACGACTGGTGCCCAGTGCCTGCTTTTTCTGCTCCGAAGTGTGTGCACGCCCGCACTCCGTTAGAACCTACACTGCTGCACCACTCACCGTCGCTTGGACCGCTTACAATCAGCCCAGTAACCGTGCCCCACCCTGCCTAGTTCCAGGGTACCATGATACACCTATGTGGGTTACTGCTGAAATGGGTCCCCGTTACTAGGGTTTCCTACTGGTTAAGTTTATGGGCCTATATATACAGATATTACCCACCTACCCGTGATGTACTTAACCCACTGATTCAAGCATGTTTATTAATGGTTAAGTTTATGGGCCTATATTTACTAATATTACCCACCAACCCGATATGTACTTAACCCTCTCACTGATTCAAGTATGTTTATTTAACGGTTAAGTTCATGGGCCTATATACACTAATATTACCCACCAACCTGATATGTACTTAACCCTTTCCGTCCATCACGTTAAGTTGGCTAAGTGTTTTCTCTTGTTTTACTTAACCCTACTGCATATCTTGTTATATCGGTTAAGCGTTGCCTTCGCGTGTTTACTTAACCCTACCACACACCATGTCATATTGGTTAGGCATCGCCAACCCATCCAAGTTAACTTAACCCACCCATTCGTCAGATTGCATTAGTTAAGTGTTTTCAAGAAATTCGTGACTTAACCCACCCACGTATCGTGTCAAGTTGGTTAAGTGTTGTCTAGCGATTCATAACTTAACCCCGCTATTCTAGCATATCAAATTGGGTAAGTGTTTTCAAGCAATTCATGACTTAACCCGCCTACGTATCATGTCAAGTTGGTTAAGTGTTGTCTATATGTTCAAGTTGACTTAACCCTGCCATGCGTCATGTTTTATTGGTTGAGTGTTAACAACCCATTCAAGTTGACTCAACCCATCCACTAGTCATGTTATAACGGTTAAGTGTTCTTAACTTAATCCTACCCACTTGTCTAATTAACATGTTATATTGGTTAAGTGTCCTCAAGCAACCAAGTTCAGGTTTACTTAACCCATCCATTCATGTCATATCGGTTAAGTGGCATTAGTCTAGTCATATTACTCAACCTTTCCATTCTTAGCATATCTGTTTATTGGCATTAATTAGTTATTAATGCATCAACCACTTACATTTGACCTGTTGTTGCGGTCACAAGATATGTCGGGCGGTTCCGGGCAGAATTACACCACAACTCAGTCTAACCTCCGGTTTAAGCACGATATGACTAACTTATCACATTGGATCTTATTATTTGCAGTCACTGGATATGCCGGGCGGTTCCGGGCAGAATTACACTTCAAACTCAACCCAACCTCGAGTTAGCCATGTTTACGTTCATGTTCATATTCATATTCATGTTTCAACCACGTTCGTATTTCCCGTTATATGTCAATTATCAAGTTCATAATTCACGTTTTTGCCCCAAAACGTATTCCCAAATTATTACCTTAATTCACTATAAGGTTATGCCAAGTTATAACCTTTTATTTACAATACATGCCAACTACCCAAAACCCAACTTAGGCGCGTTCATATTAAACCTCTACCAAGTCATAAATTATCAAATATGTTTCAACTCCAAATCTTACATAATTAACATATGCCCAAGTTCTAAATTACATGTCAGTTTTACATATGCCCAATTCATACTAAATTTACATACGTTCAATTCATGCCGTTTTACATGTATGCCAATTTTATGCCAATTTACACATATACCAAGTTTCATGTCGTTTTACGTATGTCAAGATTCATAATTTACATGTTTACAAAGCTATGCTCAATTTACATAGATCAAGTTTTATACCCAAAATTACATGTATACCACGTTTACACCAATTTACCCATAACAAGTTCTAGCCAAATTACATATATCAAGATCCATATCAAATTACATATGCCAATCCCCATTCTTGCAATTACCATTATAATGACAATACCCAAAATTACCCCGTTTCATGTTAGTGGTAAATTATCCCCAAACATCCAATTTTCATATTATGCCTTCGATTCCACCAAACACATATATTCCACTAGGCAGTATTCCAATATTTCCCCCGTATACCATCACACATATATCGTAGTTTAGGCCTATGTCCGAAATTGACCTAGATTCATCAAAAGAAAATAAATAGGGGGAGGTAGAAGTTGTAATAAGAACAAGATCAGAGAGGAACAACATAAATCATCATGATAGGCATAAAGATTACAACTTGACGATAACATCATTACGAATCAAGAAAATTGCTGCATAGATCATAAACTTGGCATGAGAATGAAGGTAGAAAAGCCCAACAATCAAGATTGAAGAAGAAACAGAAATAGACTTGAGTCAAAAGTCCAATTTCACTTCATCACATGCCCATATTAAATTTAAATATTTAGATCTGAAAATAACTAGAACTTACAGATCATGGCTAGTGAATAAAGAACTGAATTTGTTGTAGAAATGTTGCGACGTTGTTGATTTATTGTCTTGAATCATTGTAGAAGCCTTAATCTTCGAATTGGATCGTGTATGAAAGCTTGGGAAGTCGATTAGAGGCGGCAGCCATGATCAAGAGGGATTTCAGCAGCATTTTAGTGTAAGAATGATTTGTTATGAATTAGGTTAGGTCTTAGGGTGTATTTATATGTGTAGGAACTATTTAGAGCCTTTAGATCAACACTATAACTGATCTGAACCATCAAAAACGTCTCAGGCCCGCAAACAGACCCACCCAGCCAACCTGTCTCACCCAGGTCGACCAGGGAGGTCGACCCCCAGGTCGACCCTATGGTCGACCCCCAGGTCGATCCCCGGATCGACCTGGGCTCTAGGCGAGAATTTTCCCGCCCAGCCAGCTTCTGGGTCTTGAATTTGAATTTGAATTTGAATTTCTGAGCTGTTTTTGATTTTGAAAATTCGTGAAACTTCTAGAGGTCATAACTCGGTCATACAAACTCCAATTTTCGAAAACTCGGACTCGATTCTATGTAGAATTCCGAGACAAACGCAATGGCGCAACCGTTTCCCATGATTCTCGTTTTAAAAATTAATTATACCTTGATTTCTTGTTTCCACATGTTATTAAAACTTGGGGTTTTACAAGATCGATGGTGGGTACACGATCTATTTATGCTCTAGCATATTTTAGAGTTCATACGTTGGCACCATCTAAGCCCGATGGTTGGTACATGACCGATTTATGCTTTGGCATATTTTGGAATCCATTCGTTGGCACAATCTCAAGCCCGATAGAGATGGAACGACCAATCCATGCTCAGGCATATTTAGGAGCCTAACCAACGACATGACCCTCAACTTTACCAAATGAAAGTGTGGCCAGAGTCAAACGAGATCCGTCTGTTTACTCATCAAACCGCACAATCGATAAACTCCCATTGTGCGTAATATGGTAAGTTATGAAAATGACCGACTTGCGTACACGAGCGCACTAAACTGGTGAACCAACGATGCCTTCAATTCTAACCTGAACAAAAAGAAGGGAGATTATAAAGGATGAAGCAATGAAATTCACCACTTAGCTCTTCATGACTTGGGATCAACGACCATAAGGTGGTCCTAAAAGTGGAGCCAATACGCCATAGATGGCCTACAGCATCATCCAAGATATGATGCAGTAAGTGCCAAAAAATGTTGTTGTAGGCAAAAAACGATCAAAGGCAACATTTTCCTGTTGATGCAATTCGCCGCGCTGCGCTAGAATCAAAGGCAACATCTTTACCATCCAACGGCAACATTTTTCTAGTGTTGCCATAGATACTAATTTTACTTAAAAGTGGGCCACACATTGTCAATAATAACACTTTTACCATCCAATGACAACACTTTTACATTCCAAAAATGTTGCAACAGATATTTTATCTCTAACAGGATTAAATATTTATTTAATAGAATAATACTGCAGAGAATTTAAATTCAAACAGTGTTTTATTAAATAAAATATTTTATTTCAATAACAAAAATAGTACAAATTCCTGACTCCAACTATTTACAGCTCAATAGTTTATTGCAACGCTGATTATTCACATATACAAATATTGCTCACTACATCACTCAGTTCACTCATTACATACGCAGTTTCAATTTATATGAACATTGACAAATATATGCTGAGTCGAAGGCGAGCCGAGTGTCGAGGCAAAGGCGAACCGAGTAGCGGGTCTGAGGCCCCGCAGTCCGGTTAGGTCGAACAAGTGGGCACCGCACGATTCATCCGATTTCGGAAGACCAAGCCTTCTCTGAAACGACGTTGTTTTGTTTCAAACTTCCACTTCTGTAACACACTTACATCCTCTTCGGTTTTTTGAACAGCCAATAATACACTATCAATTAAAGAAACATACACACAATAAACTGGAACAAAAATATAATTAAATACGAGCAAATACAAATTTATTATTAAATTTTATTTTGCCTCAGATTTCTGGTGTGTTTCTCATCATCTTTTTAGACTTGGTCTGATGATATTCAAGTATGGTATAATACTATACGAGATTGTATACAATCAAGTATAGCAAGCAAGCCTGATACTTGAATTTGAATATATGTGCAATAGAACAGTGAAGGGCAACAAAAAAAATCAGTCCATGGTGCAATACAGGAGAGTACACAAAGCTGTACATAAGAGTGATACAAGATGCACATGAATGACAAAGTACAAACATGAAGCATGTCCGGACTCAAGCAACAAAGCCAGAGAATGGCGACCAACTAAGCATGAATGAGAATAGAAGTATGCAACTGAATCAGTGCACAGGCCGAGTAGAGGTGCAGCTATTCAAATTCATGGTAGCACAAGCAAGGAGCACTGAGTGCACACAAGAACAAACCAACAACAGGGAGAAAAAAAATTCAAGTGTAGAGTGTTCTTATCAGTTATTATATATAAATATTTATGTGCAAGCAAGTTTAAGTCAACTGGATAAATAATTGAGGGAAACAATAACTCATAGTAAGGCAACTGTGCTTATCAGTTCTATATACATAAAGGTGGACAGAACGAGCAAAGTGCACACATTTTCAAGTAGATGCCAAGGCCACAAACAAGCAGTTTCAACTATTGCGACAGTATCAAGCAATTAAGCATATATATCATGGCATGACAATACCACACATAGCATGCAGGGTGCACAAGCGTACAACAATGAAGAGTGAAAGTGTAGTATTGGTTAAGGAAGTAATTTCTTTTGCTACTATCAGTGTAGAAGAGCAACATACATCAGGCACCAGAAGTGCAGAGCATTTGGTAGCAGTATGAAAAAGGATTCAAGGATGGCATCTGGTCTTATCACGACAATAAAGGGGAAAAGGAAAGATTTTATTTTCTATAAGTATTTATGTCCAGAGAGTCAAAGAATTCAAGTCTTTATTTCAGGCATGGTTGAATAATTCAACACGCAGGATATATTTTTGGCAAAGTATTATTTTAGTAAAGTTGAATTATTCAACTATGAAATCGAATTAAATCGTAGAAAGAGCCACAATATCGAAGACTAAATCCAAGCGAGAAATCAGAGAGCATAAGGGTTTCAATATCCCTATATAAATCAATCATCACAGCATAATTGACATCAAAACAGAACATAAAAATCAACAAAGAAAATCCAGAGAAATCAAATCAGAGATTACTCACAAGGTCGCAAGTTTCAATCGCAATAAATCAGTATCAAATCGACGACGAAAGGAGCAGTTGTTATTTGAAGCGATCAGTAGATCATCTCAAATTAAAGAAGCTGAAATTGTGAGTTGTTGAAGAGGGCAAAACCCTAGTTTTTGATCGACCATTAAAAAGGAAGCCGACTATATATTTTTTCTCAAGTGAAAAAGAAACAAAGGCAAATAGCGTGAATTATGTTTCTGAAGGAAAATCAGATTGGTGTGGATTAGTAACGTAGACCGTTGGATTGTATTCATGTGGATTGATAATTTTATTAATCTTTTAATTTGAATATTGCTATAGCTACTACAACAATGTGTTGATGTCTATGCTAACACATTGAAGCGAGTGTTGTAATAGACAAAAATCAGCATAGCTATCGTTACATTATAGGTAGTAGCACCATGTAATTTCATTGTAATAGGCCATCTATGGCGTAGTGAGCTAGCAACACTTCATAAGACTCTAGGCTAATGATCAAAAAGAGGTCTTGTGAATGGAGTCAACACGTCGAACATCACATGACTTGAGTTCATCAAAAGTGAAATCTTAAGATACCTGAATCTAAGTGTAATGACGAGTGACTTTGCATAAGTGAAACCATTGGAAAGTGTAAAAGATACTTGAGCACTTAGAACAAACTCTTCTTTCATTGATGCGATGGTTTCTTAGTCCATCACTGGGGCAACCGGTTTGGAAGCCTCTTCCAACCTCGTATCCTTCATTAGAGATGGAACAGTAGTGAAAAGCAAACCATCTTCTCCATCAAACGCCTCCTCATCACCACCTCCATGGCCTTCCACTTCCCCTAAGCTCCTTCCACTGCTCCTTTATCTAGGGGCACGTCAGGAAGAATGACAGGGGGAATATCCAAAAGCAGGCTCGGGGGAACGCCACCTCCACTAGTTCCCACGCCGACATCATCTTCCCTATGACCCGTGGAGCGGCCTTCAAGAAGAAAACTCGCCACAAAGAGGAGATGATCCAAGGTCAAGTTCTGGGCACCACGGAAGTCACTTTTGACATTCTTCAAGGCCAAGTATCCCTATAGATAAGCACCGATGACAACCTTTAGTTTCATAACTAAAACCATCGTCATCACCGACCATCGATGCGACGCCTGGGTCGACTCATGAATATGTCATGACAGGATTGAGAATCGAATCCCGAATTGATGATTCAACCATATGTCCACATTTTATGTGCATATCCGAATTATTGGTTCAAACAAGTTCATTTTTCAAGCATTAGGTAGCTAGACCGCGGTACGTTCGATTTAAATCTCAAACCAATACACGATGTCGTGAAACAATTCTAGTTTGTAAGCTCGAGATTCTAGTCAAGAAACCCAAAAAAATTGCTTAATTTTTTGGGATATGAATTGAAATTTCGTATCCCATCACACTTGCAAATTTTCCATCCTCGTCTTCATATTCCCGAAACATCCCAACCTTCCATCCAGCTATACCAATCCACAACTTCAGCTACTAATCCCTAACCACTTCTTAAATTTAATATCCTATTTGTTGTCCCTTGCAATCACTAGAAAAATTCAAGTTTTCAGGATACGAAGACTCATTTCGTATCCTCTCATACTCAATTTCCCAAGTTCTGGTGATCGACACATAAGGGATCGGTATTGCGGGGTTTGGGCTAGAAACTCAAGGAATTCCTACTAAAGCATATCGGCCTGACACCATCCTCAAATTTGTATCCCAAAGCCCTACTTCTCTTGGGAAACTCAAGGACTTTTGTCGAACTGATACATGAGTTAAAGTTGAGATTGGGGCAAAAGATAAATGCATGACCACTGAGGACTTTGCTTTTAAGCAAGAAAAGCTTTCTTTACCGAACTTGAGGCATGACGAGCATTGCGAAGTCTACAAAATAGAACTTATGTTCAAGGTAATCAAGTACATTTTATTCCTAAGTGTTTACCCAAATGAAAAAAACATAAAAAAATCAAAGGAAACCGACATGTGTTGGCCAAAGAATTTTGAACGCTAACTAGTGCAAGTGCGACATGTTATCCAAGTGAATTAATCCAATGAGTCCTGAACTCTACAAATGGACCATCTTGCGCGGATAGCCCACTTGTACTACGATTTTTTTTGTACCATCTCATTTTATCTTTTCAAAACTTAACCGCTTATCGATTGAAAAATCAATAACGTGCATGAGCACAAAATGACATAGGAAGTTTTCCTTTTCTGGACCATTAGACATGCAAATGCAGTACGGAAAAATCATCGATATGTTGGTATGCTCAAACTTGAATATGCTCGGTATAATGATCTAAACTTGGTGAAATCTACGAAAAATGTTCTAAATTAAATAGTTTCAAGCTTTCAGTTCAATTATGCAGTTCAATGTCAGTTTTAAGTTCAATCATTCATTCTGGAATCATAAGTGGGCATTTATGCTTTTATGTTAAGTTCAAATTCAATCTCAATTATATGCACACAAATTCTAGTCCAAAATCAACCATTCCAATTTCAACCAAGGTAGGGCATTTCTGAGCTTTGTAATATCGAGTTTAATTCACGGATGTTCCAAGCCCTCTGCCTTAATTACCTTCAACATTCAAACTCAAAGTTAATCGAAGTAGGTCCAATAATCTAAGCTGCTACGGTTAAACCGCTAGATCATGTGGTGACTAAGCTGGAGGATCAAAGGTAGTTCAGGCTGGCTAATGCTTCCAAGGCTATGGATCAGTCTTGGGTGAACATAATGGTGATTAGGGCTAGAGAAACTCAGGAAAATGATTAATGATGGTTTTCACCGATGATTGATTGAGGTAGTCAAAGTAGATCAGAGGCAAAACAAGAGAGTAGTTCAGTTGGCACTATGATAAGTCAATTTCCAGTGATTGATGATGAATCTGGTCGTGCAATTGAGGCCTCAATGATAGCAAGTGACATCAGGTAGCGGCGATGGACGATGGTCGGTAGTGAAAATAGGCAATGATCGGGTGCAAAGGTTTCGGAAGGATCAAATCGACTTTGGAAACAAGGGATGCAAACAGGTAGATGAATAGGTATGGATCTGATACCTTATATCTATACTTGGAAAGCATAGAAAAATATTATAGCGAGTTAATTGTAATTCCTTATATATTACTCCAAACGGTCAACCATTTTGACTTAGATAACAAATTAAAAATGGTCCATTCCAGAGCACGTTCTATTTCCAAAACAAGATGTACTATGAGGAACATATTTTAAAGTAGTTATTATCCCAATCAAATGTTCATAGAAGTTAGAAGTCAAGACGAAGCCAGGATCACTTGAAACTCGGCTAAGACACCCAAAAGAAGACCAAAAAGGACCAAAAAAGAATCAATTCCAATTGGCCAACCTGATCGGTACCGATCCATCACCTACGAATCGGTACTGATCCATAGAGGATGCATATGACCCACCATGAACTGCACCACCATGATCTCCATTATTTTCCTAGGTTATCTTCTAAGTTAGTAACATTCAGATGCTTCAAGCTCAAATTATTAATGAACCATCCAGTCTAGAAAGTAGTTCAACATAGTTTGGATATGAAGTACAATCAAACGAAGTCCAAATCTTACGAAACTTAGGGAAAGACATCACAAGAAGGCAGGAAAGCCAACCAAACTGGTCACATGGCCGTATGGTCCAAAGCTATGTATCAGATCGACCCAAAGGACATGGACCGGCATCAATCCATATAGTTGAGTCATATGATTTTAATTTTCTCTATGTGGCCTCTTATCCCCAATGCAAGCCTATTGGTGCAATATCTAGTCTAACTCGTCTCTAAACTTCTATAAAGCTAGTGAATCTACAACACAAAAAGGGTATGGTTTATCCCTATCATTACTCTGTTGGAATTTATCATCAACCTTCTCCTTTCACCTGTATAGCTAAAGCGCTCAACGAATTCAATGTGGTGTAGGTGCAAAAAGTTGCAGCCGGAATAAAGCGAGGAAATAGCAAGATATAGCAGATGACTCTAAAATAACATATAAAATTTGTACTTAATGCTTTTACAAATATATAAATAAAAAAATAAATGAAAAATTAAAATTCAATTTAATTATAATTAGTACATTCTTAATTTTGAATAAAAACATGTCCACATATATGTAAATAAAATTAATTTTTTCTAACTTAGTTAAATTTAATAGAATATTATAGTATTTTTTATTTTAAAAATATATGGTAAAAAATTCAATTTAACAACTAATTTCATATTTTTTGTAATGTAAAAATATCAATTTTCAATTCATTTCCACTTTAGAAGATATAGCGGGGATCGTGGAATATAGGTGAAATAATAAGATATATTGGGGATATTGGAATATAGCGGGACTTAAAGCGGAAAGGCTACTTCATAGAAAATCTGGAAATAGCATAACGGCATAAATCCACTACCGAGTATAGCATGGATATAGTGGGGTAACAGTGGGGCATTAACAATACAGCCTCTCACACAACATCACTTAAAGACGTCTACAACAATATAAAGACTGCATATGACCATGCACGCAAAAACACCATGCATGTATACATGCCAAACTAATACAGTAAATCAACCAAGGTAGAAAATAGCAGCAAAGCAACTCCAAACATTTATACTTAGAAAAATTCGAAGTAGCAAAACTTGTAATAATTTTAATCATAAGTTAGACTTATTATCGTGGCGGTGAATTGCGGAAAAACGGGCTCGATTTGATGACATGCGGGCTTAGGGGACGGACAACCGTAGTTTGATGGAAGGGCGAAGGCTGCTGTACTAGCTGGCAGCAGACACAGCAGCGAACATTGGTATTAACGCGGACGAGAAGCATGGGCAACTTGGTTTTGGGGAAGGCGTTTGCGGTTGGACAGTGAAGGTTGCGGCTTCAGGTTTGGTGGACGTTAATCGGAGGGTGAGTGATGAGAAACAACAGCGGGGCTTCGGTTCACTAGTGGCATGGCAGAAAACAATGGAGTCACGACTTCGTGGTGTAAGTGATATCGAACCCTCGGTTTAGTTTTCTAGAGGAGGCGAGTAAAGAGGGGAGGTGCGACAACACAGAATTTTAGTTGTATTTTTATTTAATTATTTAATTTAAATTTTGATTTTTTATATTATTTTATTCGTTTAAAACTCAATTTTTTGGATTTTATAATAAAACTATTTTGATTTTAATTTAAAACTACATTTATTTTGGTTTTTATATAACGAATGAATTTAATTTGATATAAATATATTTTAATAATATTTCCAATTTCGATCTTATTTAGTATATAAATTAAATCGAGTACATTTAGTTGAATTTGAATTTATTCTTATATTTTATTTAATAGTAAAGTCGTATTATATAATTTGTTTTCAGTGTTTAATAAAAATTTATATCTTTGATTTAATTTCATAAGATTCTATAATTTCTCGTAACGGGAATTTGAAATTTGAAATACATACAGTGAAAATTTCGTCGAAAAATTTGATTGTTTGTCGGTCGCGCATTTTTCATCGCAAAACTATGCCTAACAGTTCAAATTTTAGCAACCGTAAAATCTCTTCAAACTAGTTTGGACAAACATAAAGGGTATTCTATTCGCTGTCACAAATCCAACGGCGAAATTCGTTTCGCGAAAATCAGACGTTTCGACCTCCGTTAAATTTTTTCTCATGCCATTTTCCTTTTAAAAGGGGTACATAATGCCTTTTTGAACGGAGCATCTTGCAACTGCAAACTATATACCATTGTATCCGTCTCGTCGCGCTGATTTGTGCAATATATTCATTTGTCAGTTTTGGTACCCGGTTCGCGCTGAAATTGCAAAAAGGTCTGCGCATTTCAATTTTGAAACAAAGTCATTTGAGTGTGATGTATCCCTACGCGGATCCCCATATTTTTCTTATCATTTTGAGTCTGCAAAACCTATCCTTTTGTTTTACTAAATCATCCATTTAATTTTTTGTTTTTCACAAGGGTAGAAAGGGGACATTTTAACCATGCGTTAGGTACTCTGTGTTTGCCTCAAAAACATTTGGCTCCATGCATGCGTACATTCCAATTTCATGCATGCGAACGTGAAGATATTCTTATCCATGTGTTACCTGCTCTTCCATAAAGAGACTGCCATTTACATTGTAGTTATCATTATTCCATCTTGAAATTTGTATGCCCTCATGAATTTGTAAACCCCAAACCTTTCTCTTCAAACTCTCTTTTTCCAAACGCTTTTTCTCGACAAATAGTCAATACAACTATTCCTATTCCTGTTCTTCGTATGATAAAACTAGTGCTCTTATTTTCTTCCATCCCATTTTTTTCATTTTGCCAGTTTTTCTTCCATCATTATAAGAAAAAAAACGGTGACCCTGCTGTTTACTTTGAAACACTTCCATTCCCGTTCTTTCCCATCATGAGTTTTCCTTCCATCGGCTCCGTCCACGCCATGCCGAGTTCACCTGCTCCGAACCCACCGACCCCTGCCAAGCTTCTCCACCACGAGCCTCACCACTTTCTTCCCGCCAACCAACCCGCAGCTTCTTCCCATCGACCCAGCATACCGAGCTCCACTCATCAGAACGTACCGGCCACCCTCCGGTTTGTAGCCGCACCCAGCTCTCACCAGCAACCCTCTCGGCCTCGCCCTACTTCCAATGCCGAAGCCAATCTCCACCACGCTGATCTAGACCCACTGTCCCTCCCTTGTATGTTGTTCGTTTCTCCTTGCGTGCGTGGGTGAGTTATTGCTTATCGGGTGTTGTTACTTTCATGTGTTAGTGAACTTGGTGTGTCCGTGTGTGTTTATGGTGTGCGTGGTTGTGTTACTGTGTGTGTCTGGTGTTGTTGCATGAGCGTGTTTCAATTTTAAATTATATACATGTTATGAATTTATATATATATATATATATATATATATATATATATATATATATATATATATATATATATATATATATAGTTTTTAATATATTGTGTGGCATGTGATGAATTTTAAATTATATATATGTTATGAAGTTTATAGTGTATATGTATACAGTAATATTTTATAAAAGTAAGTGTTGGGTGTTTGGTGTTGAGTTTCGAAACCGTTCCAAAATCCAATACCATACCGTTCCATAACCCAATAGCCGAACCAATCTATTTAGAAATTCCATAACCCTCTCCTATAAAAATAAAATAAAATATTGAGTGATATCGAGTTGAAGCCATTCTAAATCGTGCTTGGATATCGTCGGTTCATTCCGCGTCCATCAATTGTAATATATGATTTGATTTGGTTTAAATCGAATTTTAAGATTTGATTTGAATTATATAAAGTGAATTTGAACCTATGTGGTTAGTCTGACGGATCCGTAGATGATGGTGATCCCAAACATCCTTTAAGTTATTGAGTGCATTTCATCGAATATTTCATTTGAGTTGATTTACTTTCATGAGAATGTTAGTCCTGATCCGAATTATTTTGTTTTGCATTATGGTTCGGGTCAGATCGATTATTACTGCTTTCGAGATTCACCTTCGAAGTCTTGAGTTTATCTTGGATTTCCACTCACCTATATCTACCTATTGATTGGTTGTTCTAGTCATCCAGTTATTTCTGTCATTTCTGTTTCAGACAATTACATTTATTCATGTATCTGAAATTTATTGTATTAAACTTCCGTTCCATTGTATTATTTATGTAAACTCTGATGCAAATTTTTTATTTAGTAGCTTCATGAACTACTTTTGTATTATTTATTTTCCGCTGCGAGGTATCATATTGCTATGCATCTGTGATCCGTGATTTTGTGATTTATTCTATTTACCTTAGAAGCTAATAACAATCTGTCATTTTGAACTTTTTGAGTTGGTTTAATTACCGACTTGGAGCAGTTAAAAAGGCGGTTTGTTATATGTGGTATCAGAGCTTTGGTTTATCAAATCTTTAACTTATGGGGTAAAAGCTCATTAGAGATAGGGTAGTGATAGCCTAGAATGAGTGGAATCAGTCGCAAAATCCTTCTTGTAAGACAACATATTTTGAAAATATAAATTATTTTGAAATGTAAAGTATTTTGAAACTTAAATCCTTTCGGAATTCTCACTTTTCGAATCCGTTCTCTTCAATGGCTTCTTTGTTAAGTTCTCCTTCAATTTGAATCTTGATCTCATTTGAAATCCATCTTCGGGTTGTCGTAGTTTTTCGGGATTATGAGAGTAAAGTAAATATTGCAAATAAAGTTAAGATGTGGAATAAAATGATTTAGTTATAAATAAGGAGATCGTTTGAGTAAACTTTAAGAATTTTGTTTCGAAATACTTTGAAATTGATTTCCAAAGTTTTGGAAAAAAGTACTAGTAGTATATACAAGCATTTTTGAATAAAAAGTTCACTACAAGAAAAATACCCTATTGCAACTAGCTATTTGCAACAGGCTTCAAATGACAGTTGCAGTAAATGATATTTAGCAATAGGCATTTTGTTGATGTTGCAATAGATAAGATTTAACAACAGGCTTATTCTTCTTGTTGCGAAAAGCATATTTTTCGCAACAGCGATTTCGTGCCTGTTGCAAAAACATACTTTTAGCAACTGGACTTCCATTCCTGTTGTAGTAGGAATATTATTTGCAACTACACTTTCAAACTAGTTGCAAGAAATATATATTTAGCAACTGTCTTTACCAGTTGCGATAACTGTAATTTTTTTGCAAGTGGTAAAGCCTGTTGCGAATAACGTACTTTTGAAAATTATTTTTTCTTCAAGTAATATTCGGTTGTAATATAAGAAGTATAGCCATAATAGTTATATATATATATGTATATATTTGAAAATTATATGATTAACATAATATATGTGTATATATTTGAAAATTATATGATTAACTTAATATTTATGAGTTATATTGTATGAAAATTATTTGAAAATTATATGATTAACATAATATTTATGAGTTATATTTATAAGTTAAAATATTTGAAAATTATTTGAAAATTATATGATTAGCATAATAGTTCCGAAATAACAAGTAATCAATAAAAATTAGTAAATAATGAGTTATATTTTAATAAGTAATTAGCATAATATTTATTAATGTATGATATTTGATAATCATAATTTAGTTCCCATATAATTTTAAAAGTTATTATTGTTTGATTTTAAAATAAGTATAAGTATGAGTTAATAAAATCCTATGCCATTAGTTACGCCGTCCAGGAGCACTAAAGCAACTCAATTTCAAAAGTATTATTGAATTTCCAAATGTCATCCGTCCAGGAGCACTCCACTGAGTAATAACGCGTTTAAGTTTTTAACCCTTTTGTTTCGTGAAACTTTTATCAATCTATCCGTAACGCTAAAAGCTTTCCACTTCATAACCCTAGTTTGCGATCCCACGTTTCCTCCGTCTTCAATTGATCCTCCGCCATTCGACATCTCAGTCAATCGATCCGTCCAGGAGCTCTCAGTTCGTGCCAACGTTCAATCTCCAGTCTCAAAATCGATCCACTTCGTGTCGGCGTTCTGGTATCAGGTAAATTTCAAACCCTACGTTTCCTTCGTTGTAAATGTTTGCTCGATTTCGATTAATCCCCATCCTGTTCAAATATATGATGAAACGAATTTAAGATTCAATTTTGTTTTACTGTAGAAGCTGTTCAATGTTGTAGGAAACACAGATTTAGGTATAAATGCTACTTGAATGTTTGTTTTACCATATTATCGATAAAAATGAGCTAACTATGGAGCTTAACCGGTAAATTTATATATGCCGGTAGATTTATGCAATTTATACATAAATATCAGAACCAGGAGAAAGCAAATTAGTGTACCCAAGCATCCAGCCAATTTTTTTAGCTCTGTTTCAACTCTGTTTCAGCAATTTTTTTTTTTTTTTGTAGTCGCACCTTGAAAGTAATAATGTGCAAATTGATGATCGTCAAAATAGCAAAAGTCCCGAAAGTTTGCTTAAAAGGAAGTGCAAGCTATTGGGTTTGGGCAAGAATATAGTTACTTGCAGAAGGAACGATTGCAAGCACCGATCTGAATGCTTCGGTACACTTTATGAAACTTGGGCAGGACTTCTGGAAGGTATGGGTTAATAATGTGATATCACCTTGATCTTAGTGTTCTGGGTAGTAAGTGGTTTTATTAAGAAAAATCGGAATTTGTACAGTTACTCATACCGTATTAGAATTCAATAATATATTCAGGATTAGTTTTAGACTATACATTAGCAAGCAAGAATATGAATATACATGTACAAAGAAGCACTTGTGATGTACGTGTAACATAATATTAACTGTGTTGAGGAAAAGCATGAATATGCAAGCAGTGATATTTATAGTAAAAGTAGAATCATTGTCATAATAAGATAGACTATTTTACTGATTTCCAACATCACATTGATAAGCACATGGTTATAAGAAATGCTTATGTTAATGAGGTAACAAACAAATATAGTTTCAGATGATATTGATACTTAGCCTGGCCAACTTAAGGGATTACCACTGCTTGAAAACGTAGACTAGATATTCAACACATTTCAGATCGAACTTTCATAGGAATCCACAAGCGGGAAAGAAGATAAAGAAAATAAATTAAATAACTAAAATTCAATTTGATCTCCCAAATAAATTTCTAGCACCCCTCTAGGAAAAAGAAAATCAATTTGAAAATCTGACAGTATTATCAATATTAGAATAGCATCAAATCTTCTGCAGCAACATGTTAGGATTTTTTTCAACCAAAATGAAATTAAAGTTGACTCTGGCATACCCTAAAAATTGTGTGCAAGCTGTGTTGTTTTTGCTAGTTAAACTATTTATGGTTTTCAGGTTTCTTTTGTGATATTTTTCTTGTATCGCTCAACTTACATTATAAATCACTACGCCAAACGCGTGAATTAGAAACACATGGTTTTTTTTATAATAGAACGGTTGTTAGGTGTTTCTAGGACTGCAACTATTGTTTAGTGTTTCGTTTCTTAATTAGGTGTTTCTGTATTAGTTTCATCATTATTTAAAAAATTAATTAAATAATATCTACAAGCTACTAATTATCCCTCGACCCGATGGCACAAAATAAAATAAAACCGTTCCTAATTTTAGAAGTCGACCGCTTCTCTCCCATTCCAATTAGATCTTTCCTGTTTGATCTCCTTCGCTTCCGATTATTCTTTCTCGGTTCTCAAGCTTCCTTCTTCTCGTAAATGATTGTTTGAGCTTTGCTTTGGAAGTTTTCTCAATAGCCCTAATAAGGTGCTGCATCGTTTATTTCTAGTTCTATCGGATCTGCGTTCTATCGGATCTGCGTTCTTCGAGATAGTTAGGTGGCATCACTTCAATTCGCATTGTTTAGCTGGATTTTTTCTCTTAGATTAGAAACACGTAATTTATTTCTACTTTGATTTGCAGTTTTGATTTTTCAGATCTGGATCGAAGTCAAAACATGTACATTATTTTTTAAACACAGCAAAGGTACCAGTGATTTAGGGAAGAAATCAGAAAAAGGAGGAGGAGGAAAATCATTTATTCATGTTGTAACGAGCTTTCCGAGTTCTCCTACAACTTCGAGTGGCCATAACAGGATAGAGACGCTGCATCAAAGTTTGGATTATATTATTACTATAACCGATAGAGATGCTGAAGCTATATAGATAAAGTAATTCTAATTTCTGGTTTGTTTTGAATTTGCTAGTTTTATTTCTTCATGATTGTTTGATATTATCCATTTGTCACAGAGAGTAGGTGGAATATTGATATTAGCTCCAGGTTATTTTCCTGCTGTGTAGCTAGTGGCATATGCATAGCCGATGAAGTACGGTCGGGACCTGCATGCACATTTGTGGGATCTGATATTGCGACAATGGAAAAGGTAAATTTGAACTTAAATTCACTCTAATGATCATGGTACTATATAATATTAATACATTTCATCTTTAAAGGCCTGGTACTGTTTGTAGACACAAGCCATAGTAATGTTAATATTAACAAAAAGGTGGCTACTATAAATATGAAAGTTAGACACATCCGGGAATTATTTGACACGAAATTTTTGTAATTTTGAATAATTAAACCATGAATTTGAATTGTAAGTTCCAGAAGCAAGCTTTAACATTCTACTTAATAAATATTCATGTAATAAAATTTAATCAATAGTCAAAGGTTGAGAAGAGAGGATGCAAACAGTAGTAATAGTAGAGATATGTACGATGTGGATGGAGTTCTCGATGCAAATAATTTTGTTTCATCGGAAACCTTAAAAGTCTTTGGTAACTGCTACTCCTGCTAAAGCTAGGAAAAACCAAAGAGAATAAGAACCCGTGATAGTTTGATGATTGTTGACAGAGAAGCTTCAGTGCCTCAAAATAATCATCTACTGGAGGAATCAAGAAGCAATATTTCTGACATGAATATCACTGATACAGCAGTAATGAACTAGCTAGTGGAAAACACTAACATGGAGAACTATATAAACCCTTCTTTGATCCCTCATTAAAATTATTATATAGAAACCTATCCTAGCAATACCAGTAATTTGCTGACCATCTCTCAAACTGATCAGTCGTTACTGTTCCCTAATGTAACGAGACCCATTTTGGTGGTATACTAATGCAAGTAGGGTATGGGATTCATCATAGCAATATGGGGCAGTTACCTCAGCCTATTTTGGACCATCATATGAGGGTGGAGGGCAATGGTAATGATATTGGTAACGACCTGCATGATATCGACGAGCATGATCTGGATATGAATGGAAATGGAAGTTCAGGTTCAACTGATGGAAATAACCATCATTTAGTTGAAGGTTCGTTCCAGAATGATTTGAATCACATATCGAGCAGTCCGTTTGATAGCTTGTCTTTCAATTCCGGTGAGTTTCGGAGTCCTTTAGGCAATATTGATGATTACTTTGTCGATGAAAATGATTTGGTGGGATATTTGGGAACATAAGTGAGTGTTATAGTTTATATGTATAGTGAAATGATGCTATTTTTCCTGAGCTGTTTATTTTATTTACACTTTGTATGCTTCAGGGGAATCCTATTTTAACGTGAAGCTACTTGCACATTTGGCTGGGATATGAAGTCATCAATCGATAACTGATAAATTGCATGTACTTGACGACTGTTGTTCATTTATTGTGGGTTTTGATGTTCAAAGGTCGTACTGATTAAGTAGACTAGGTAGTTTGAGGAACCTTTTTTTTAATAAGGAAAAAAGGAAAGAAAAAAAACTGAATTACACATGAAGGAGTTGGCACAGAATCAAGAATGATAAAAAGAATTGATTTAAAATCTTATCCTTTTCTACAGATAAAAGATACAGTTTCATTAAATAATGTTGTATATGTGACCTTATATGATGAAATGGCTATAAAGATAAATGAATAAGCAACATTACGAGATTGAAGAAAATTGTGTACAAGTAAACATAAATATGGAGTCTTGTATTTAAAATTAGCATTCTGTGCTTGTGCACCCCATGCATGAGACATGGGTACATTAGATGTTAAACCATGGAGGTCATATGGAGTTAACTATTTGGTTTTAGTAATATAACTGATGTTACAGAATAATTTATTTAAATTCTCACTATATATCTTTTGTGCACAAAGAAGCCCATGGCAAAACAATGTTATTTTTCAAACAGTCGGTTATTTTGGACCTGCTTTGGCTTTAGCTGAGCTACATGTTGTGGAGGGACGAAATAAAGAAGCAGTTTCTTTACTTGGGAGGTATCTTAAAGACTGGGTTGATGATTCTCTTCA
Source organism: Allium sativum (assembly GCA_030737875.1). Taxonomy (NCBI): domain Eukaryota; kingdom Viridiplantae; phylum Streptophyta; class Magnoliopsida; order Asparagales; family Amaryllidaceae; genus Allium; species Allium sativum. Next base: position 527,061,904 of record CM060916.1, read on the forward strand.
CATAAAACTTGCTCAAGTTTTTGTAGCTACAAATGTGCTATCAGAGGCTTCATCACATTATCAACCTGCATTAAGGTCCAGTACATTTCTTTTTTCCTTGGTTCATTTAGAGTACTTGATTCTTTTTCAATCTAATTCGGGTTTCATTTAATTTGAAACTGTATGCATTTTTTGGCCTTTGAGCAGGATCATCTCATGGTGCAAACTTATAGTGGCAGGTTCGAATGAAGATCGCACTATACATAGCAAGGTCCTTAATCAATACTAATTGGTCTTCATATTTTGCATTGAAGTTAAATTATATATATAGTTCCTTTTTCTTGTTACAGAGGATTAGAGCATCTACATGAGCATTGCAGTCCTCCTATGATGTGTAGATCTTTAGATTCTAGTAAAATTCTTCTCGATTCAAATTTCAATGCAAAGGTGCTTTGGCAGTATTTTTGGCAAAATTATACATTGCTATTATTAACTCATGTCGCATTTATGAGCAACTTTTTTCGTCCATATAAATTTCTGATTTTGGCCATGCTCTCACAAATGTAGGCTCAAATGAACATATAACAAATCTTTCTGAATTTGAAGGATACATGGCCCTTGAATATTTCTTAAATGGTATGTGAATTCTAAATTGAACTTCGGAGTATATATTTATTACATTGGACATTTGTTTCTATGTCACTATTTTTCTTGAGTAAAAGTAACCGTCAAAAGTGATGTGCATGCATTTGGGAATATTCTTTTTGAACTTCTGTTGGGGGAGAAACGGTTCACAGGGACTCGATGTCATTATACTATAACTTGGGTATGCATTGCTAATAGTTTCATTTCACCATACAATATAAATATAAACATTTGATCGTGTATAATTCTAATTCTCAGTTTTATTTGAAATACTAAGCCTCTCATAAACTTCACTACTAATTTAAGCACTCATATCGGATCTAATTTCAAAATAAGCTGAAATAACCTGAATGATTGCATGTGTTTTAAGCTATTACTATGATATGCTCATCTAGACGTAAAGAAGATAAATAGCTAAACCTTGGACTTCAATAAGGACAATAAAATCAATGAAAATCATTCAGAGGTGAAGAGAGATGGCATGAAGCCAGGTTTGACATAAACTTTAATATTAATTTAAGCAATTCATATCAGATCCAACTTCAGAATAAGCTGAAATAACCTGAATGATTTTGTCTCATAGGTAAGCCATTTCACAAATATGTGTAGTAATAGTTTCACTACACGTGTATTAATAACTGATATTCATATAACTGCTTGCATACAGGCAAGCCATTTCACAAATATGTCACTGACTCATAGTCTTGTTTTGTTATTCAAATATGTCAAATAACAGAAGCAAGAAGAGCTAAGAGAGAGTTGTACAAAACTGAAGGACAAACCACAAAATGCTAGGAAGGCTGCTGCAGTTTCTGGAACTTCTTCTGTTCATCTTGCCTGGCGTCTGAAAGATTATATTTTTGGTTGAAATCGGTAATTCTATGAGTGAGTACCATTATATGTAACTTGACATTAATACTATTAAGCTATTATAAAAATAATGCCATGTATTTCCATAATTCACCGGTTGAGTTAACAGTAATTTTTGGTAGCAGTTGAATTAACTTTTCATAATAACTTTCAAGTTGAAACATAATTTTTACTGTGTTATATAAAATTATTATGAAAAATATGTTATATTAAAGTGTATAACATAATTAACGTATTAAAACAACTGCTAAGTCAGTGTTTATCAACCAGTGAGTTGATAACAACATACAAGTAATGCAGAAGTGCATTTGTTGCGATATAATTAAAATGCAGAAGTGCATTTAGTAACAAAATATAATTAAAATGCAGAAGTGCATTCGTTGCGATCATCATAGGATTGTAAAACTGGATGACCTCCATGCATGGCGTGTAGTTACCGAATTGAATACGATCGTGTGAAATATCATAGCCAATGTCTAGTGGAAAAGATATTTGTTAATTAGTGAACTTGGTTACCAACATGTGAATTTAAAGGTAGGATCCCACGAATTTAAAGATATTAATAAGATGCGAGACACATAGCAACTTTCAGAGCTGCTTTCACTATTTGCGTTAAAATTAGAATTTTAATGTGTACTGTATTGCTTTTGGAAGGTATGGGTTAACGTAGCCGTGGATCCTGAAGTTTTTCTACTGAGGCCTAATTCGGAGATAAACACCATTAAAGAGGCCGTTGGAACAACCGTGGCGTGGCACAAAGACTTCATTTCACTAGAGTAATATGTGCTGCTTAGCTTTTAGATGTTATGTTATGCTATATTTTGGAATTGTTGGTACGGTGTAACGGTATGCATTTATATTATGTATGGATTGCGTTTGTTACTATGCTAATTTTGGAATGTAACTTCAACTAATCTTTTGGAATCTTCTAAAGTTATTGAATCTATTGTTTTGTCAATGTCTTTTCGAATGCACGTGTATTTATTTGTAATGTCTTATCGTTACTACAGTAAATTATCGAATTTAGATATTAATGAATTGAATGTAGCATCTGCAACTGTCAGTTGCAGTTGAGTCATTAGCAACAGTAAATAGTAGTTGTATTTGAACTTATTGCAACGGTCAAAAACAGTTGTGGTATCACTATCTGTTAAAAATTAAAATTACCTATTGTAACGGTTATTAGCTGTTGTAATTTGACTTACTGCAACTGTCAAAAATAGTTGTGGTATCTTGTTTGTTGATAACTAATATGGACTATACAACGGTCATTTGTTGTTGCAAAAGGAGATATTGCAACAACAAAAGTCCGTTGCAAAAAGGTATACCGCAACATCTTATTGCAACGGGCAAAACCTGTTGCAGACCTTTGGCAACTTCGGCTATACCAACATGCGCTGGCCTGTTGCAATAGGCCCACTGCAACAGATTTTGCCTGTTGCGATAGGGTATTTTTCTTGTAGTGGTTTGAAGTGATCTTATGAAATGTTTTCAAAAAGGAAATACATGAAGGGAGGCCACTTTGGTAGCTTCGCTACATGTTTATCCAATAAAGTTTGATTTGTGAAGCATGATTTGATATACACATATATGTATATTTTGAATGATTGAAAGAAAACCCGGAATTGATTCTCGAGTTTGGTCGAATGATAATCATATATATTAGGATAGTGTAATTGTACATGTTGAGATGTTTTGATAAGAATGATTGAACTCATGATTTCTAATTATTGAATTGAAAATATATTTTTCAACTATTTGAATGATCCAACCGTTGTGAACAAGATTTGGATTGACATTGAATATTCAATTTATTATAAAATCAAAACTGAATTGGTATTGAAATGAAATTTCGAGAAATCTTTGATATTGAATATCTGATATGAAGTTTTCAAACCTTATATATAGAAGATGTATAAAAGAATTATGATTAATTCGAAAGCTATTGATTTGGAAGGTAACTGATTTAAAATGAAACCTTATATATGGAATTTATATAAGAATGATATATTTGAAAACATGATGTTGGAAAGGAAATCTTACGTAAATTGATATTTATGTAAGTGCAATATATGGGAAATGTGAAATGAAGTACTATATATATAGTATATATGTTTTCGAAATAAAGATATGGGAAGTACTTCCTTCGAAATCGCAATTCCTAATGAGAGGGATTGTATTGACACTCGTCGAGAGTGTCCATCGGAAATCGGAAATCATAGCTACGTTGGTGCTCCGTTGATTGGAGTATCCACAGATATAGGAATCTCACTCGATGAGATCATGCTGATTATTATTATTACTTATCTGTTCTAGCGTAATTCGGTGGGCGAGATGCCTACAGTTACAAGCGATTCCACAGGGATGGTATCGTAACAGCCGTGTAACTGCGATCTAGACGGCATAGCGTAATTCGAGGGGCGTGATGCCTATAGTTACAAGCGATTCCACTGTGATAGTGGCGTAACCACCGCGTAACTGCGATCAATGGAAACAACCATGGAGAAATTCGAGGGGTGTGATACCTATGGTTACAAACGATTCTACTGGGATAGTAGTGCAACTGTTGAGTAACCACGATCCATGAGGGAAGTATTTTCCATATCTATTTTAAATGTTTTAAGTATTTTTACTGAGAGTTGAAACAAGGATATTTAGTATTTAGATATTTTGGTCGTATGTCTGGCCAGTGTATGCCTAACGTCTGTAAGAACGACGGTAAACTTATTAAACTTCGAGTTATCAAGTATTTTCGAATGTTAAATAACAAACCAATAACCTGCAATTAAATTTATATAACCTCAACATAATAAACTAAGAAAGAGATTTTAAATGGTTTAAAGCAAATATCTCCAGATATAAAATTCTGTTTAATATTTTAATCTTTTTCTGAAATTTCCCTTCCAATTGAATCCTTCTTCCTTCATAGATCCTCTTTGATTAGGTTTTCGTTCGTTCAGCTTTTAACTCGAATTCTGTAACCATTCCTTATCCATAACAAGGCAAGAAGTAGAAGGAGAATATAAGTCTTCTAACAAGTTCATATTTATTAAAAGTTGATTTGAAATAAGTATTTTGAAAGGTGTTATAATATATAATTTTCTTAGTATAATATAGAAAATTTTGATATATATATTCTGTTTAAATATAGAAAGATGTTTTGAGTATTTACCTGACGCTAAATTTGGCCTATCGAATACCTAGTGATTTGGATATACGTCTGATCAACGTATATGTTAAATCCTATAAGTATTTGATAGATATAGAGTCACACTCTAGTTGCTTGAAAATGATTCTGGTGATGACTGCGCAGCATCATCGATATATATTTTCGGGTTTCGAAAGTGGGATAGATATATATATCGCCAATTGAGATGTCGAGTAAATACTTAAAATTATTTTTGAAATATTTTAACATTGATTTAAATATATATATATATATTTCAAAGTATATATAGATATGAGGATAAATTTAAACTATTGTTTTAAGAATATTAATTATTTAAATACTATTTCCCTGTCTCGTTCCTTTTTGGGGACGAAAAGGTTTGAGTAGGGGAGAATGTAACAGCCCGAAATTTTAATTGTATTTTTATTCAATTATTTAATTTAAAATTTAATTTTTTATTTTATGTTATTCATTTAAAGCTCAACTTGTTTGGATTTTATAAGAAAACTATTTTGATTTTAATTTAAAACTAAATTTATTTTGGTTGTTATATAACGAATGAATTTGATTTGATATTAATATATTTTAATAATATTTTCAATTTCGAGCTTATTTAGTATATAAATTAAATCGAGTACATTTAGTTGAATTTAAATTTATTCTTATATTTTATTTAATAGCAAAGTCGTATTATATAATTTGTTTTCAATATTAATAAAAATTTATACCTTTGATTTAATTTCATAAGATTCTATAATTTATCGTAACGAGAATTTGAAATTTGAAATACGTACAGTGAGACGTAGTAGTTGTGAAAATTTCATCGGAAAATTTGAATTTTTGTCGGTCGGACATTTTTCATCGCAAAGCTATGCCTAACAGTTCAAACTTTAGCAACCGTAAAATCTCTTTGAAATCAGTTCGAAAAAATATGAAAGATGTATATTCTATTCGTTGTCACGAATCCAATAGCGAAATTCATTTCGCGAAAATCGGACGTTTCGACCTCTATTTAATCATTTTCTCGTGCCTTTTTCCTTTTAAAAGAGATCCATAATGCCTTTTGAAGGGAGCATCCGGACACTGCAAACTATATACCGTTGTCCGTCTCGTCGCGTTGATTTGCGCAATATATTCATTTGTCAGTTTCGATACCCGGTTCGCGTTGAAATTGCGAAAAGGCTTGTACAGTTCATTCTTGAAACAAAGCCATTTAAGTTCGATGTGTCCCTATTCGGATCCTGCATATTTTTCTTGTCATTTTGGGTATGCAAAAACTGTTCTCGTGTTTTACTAAATCATCCGTTTAATTTTTTTTGTTTTTCACAAGTGTAGAAAATGGACATATTAACTATGTATTACTTTCATTTTAACCATGCGTTAGTTACTCTATGTTAGCCTCAAAAACATTTGGCTCCATGCTTGCGTCCAGTCCAATTTCATGCATGCATTGTGAACGTGAAGATATTCTTATCTATGTGTTACCTGCTCTTACATAAAGAGACTGCCATTTACATTGTTGTTATCATTATTCAATCTTGAAATTTGTATGCCCTCATGAATTTGCAAACCCCAAACCTTTCTCTTCAAACTTTCCTTTTTCAAACGCTTTGTCTCGAGAAATAGTCAAAATAACTATTCCTATTCCTGTTCTTCGTATGATAAAACTACTGCTCTTATTTTCTTCCATCCCATTTTTTTTTCATATTGCCAGCTTTTCTTCCGTCATTATAAGAAAAAAAAAAAAACGATGACCCTGCAGTTTACTTCGAAACTCTTCCATTCCCGTTCTTTCCCATCATGATTTCGCCTCCATCGGCTTCGTCCCCGCCATGCCGAGCTCATCTGCTCCGAACCCACTGACCCCCTTCCAAGCTTCTCCACCGCGAGCCTCTCCACTGTCTTCACGCCAACCAACTCGCAGCTTCTTCACATCGACCCAACATACCGAGCTCCGCCCATCAGAACGTATCGGCCTCCCTCCGGTTTGTAGCCGTCGTCCATCTCTCACCAGCGACCCTCTAGGCCTCGCCCTCCTTCCAATGCCGAAGCCGACCTCCACCATGTTGATCCTGACCCACTGCCCCATCCTTATATGTTGTTCGTTTCCCCCGCCTTGCGTACGAGGGTGAGTTATTGCTTATCGGGTGTTGTTACTTTCGTGTGTAAGTGAAGTTGGTGTGTCTGTGTGTGTTTATGTTGTGCGTGGTTGTGTTGTGCAGATCTTTTGTGTCACCAATTGTGTCATCAAATTGTATCAAAATAGACTTTATATATATATATATATATATATATATATATATATATATATATATATATATATATATATAGTTTTTAATATATTGTGTGGCGTGTGTTGAATTTTAAATTATATATATGTTATGAAATTCACAGTGTATACATATACAGTAATATTTTATAAAAGTAAGTGTTGAGTGTTTGGTGTTGAGTTCCGAAACCGTTTCAAAATCCAATAGTACCATTCCATAACCCAATAGCCGAACCAATCTATTTAGAAATTCCATGACCCCCTCCTACAAAAATAAAATAAAAATATTGAGTGATATCGAGTTGTAGCCATTCTAAATCATGCCTGGATATCATCGGTTCATTCTGCGTCAATCAATTGTCGTCTCTATTTCTGTGCCAGGAAAGGTGAGTTTATCTCACACTTGACTTACATTGTTTTATGGATGTTAGATCAATAATAAACTATTATATGAAATGTATAGCTTTACTAGTAGAAATCATATGCTATGTTGGTATGTGTGCACATTTCATATGTGACACAATATATTCATATGACACGTAGGTGCACTGATTATATATATGCTGTGATTGATGCTATGCGATTGTTGATTGCCATAGTTGTAGGAAATCACTATGGGCTGAAACAATATATACTCAAATGAACATTAGATTAATGAAAAATCTTTATGGGTTGAAGTGATGGACCTGAACGATTTTTACTGAATTTGGGATTGCGGATTGAAATGATATATATATCTGTAGAAATTTCAAAATTTGCGGATTGAAATGATAAATATCAATATCACTTGACTATGGAGTACATAAGTACATAAAGACACCGTTGGTTATGTTTTCGAAGTAAAATAATTTGGAAAACTGATTTTAAAATAATAACTTACATTTTTATATTTTTATTTAAACTTAAATTTTTTATATTTTTAAATTATATGCTTTAAAATGATTTTATAAGTAAATATAGATTTAAATGTTTATTTAAGATTTTACTTATAATTTTTTTTAAACTATATATTTTAATTATATATGTATTTTAAACTTTTATATAACAAAAATTCTTTAAACCTGTTTTTATAATATTTTAATCTTATATATGTTTATAATCTATTTTCTAATTAAATTTAGAATTTTTAAACTTATAATTATATATCTATTTTCAAAATAAAATTTCTTTTATATATATTTTATAAACTTTAATAATAAACTAAAAGGGGTAGATAAGTAAAGATTTTTGTGATTTGAATTCGAGGTTTAAGATGTAAATTTATATAACGGAACTTGATTAAATAAATGAATTGGTATAGAATATGAATTTGAATTCAAATTGATTTTAACTTATAAAAAAAGAGGAACTTGAGTTGTGAAATTGTTTTTGAAATTAAATTCCAAATTAAGGAATAAATTTGACTTTTAAAATCAAGTGAATGCGAATTTGAATGGTTTAAATATTGAAAGAAATGATCTTGGACTTGGTAAATGACGTTTAATTGGAATTATAATTGATATGTAATGAATTCGATTTAAAGTAACTAAATGTGAACTTGAATATATATATATATATAAGTTTTATATATAGAATTGATTTTATAGATCATTTGGTTTTGAATTTGAAATTTTGTTAAATCGAATTTTATAAAAATGGTTTATATTGTACGAACTGTTTAAATTGAAATAAAAGAGTTGATTCAAATTTATAAGTTATGAATCTAAATGGTACAACTTGATTTGTAATATATGATATGATAAGATTTGATTTGAATTATATAAAGTGATGAATTTGAACCTAAGTGATTGGATAGTGTTAGTCTGACGGATCCTTAGAGGATGGTGATCTCAAACGTCATTTAAGTTATTGAGTGCATTTCATTGAACATTTCATTTGGGTTGATTTACTTCTGTGAGAATGTTAGTCCTGATCTGAATTATTTTGTTTTGCATTATGGTTCAGGTTAGATCGATTATTACTGCTTTCGAGATTCACCTTCGGAGTTTGGAGTATATCTTGGATTTCCGCTCACCTATATCTACCTATTGATCACTTGTTCCATTCATCCTGTTATTTCTGTCATTTAAGTTTCAGACAATTACATTTATTCATGTATCTGAAATTTATTGTATTAAACTTATGCTGTATTATTTATGTAAACTCCAATGTAAAATATTTATTTAGTAGCTTCATAAACCACTATTGTATTATTTATTTTCCGCTGCGAGGTATCATATTGCTACGTATCTGTGTCTGTGATCTGTGATTTATTCTATTTACCTCACAAGCTAATAACAATTTGTCATTTTGAACATTTCGAGTTGGTTTAATTACCGACTTGGAGCGGTCAAAAAGACGGTTTGTTACAGGAGGACGAGACATAGGAAGGGTGGAGATGGCCCGAGCGGAAGTCATAGCAGCTACGACGCTCCCTGGTGGCGACGGCAAATGAAAGGGCAATGGCTTCAGCTGAAGTTGGGTGGCCATGGAATCAATTTTTGGCTAAAATAAATTTGGGGAATAGAGAATTTTTTTGTTTTTCTTAGCTGGTAAATAGAATGAATGGTGTAAATGAAATAAACAAGGAACGGTGGAAAAGATTGTAAAAGGTGGCCATATTTTGAAATCTCGGAATAATTTGAACAAGTGGCACAAACATATTAAACAATTATAATTTTTTATACCAAATGACATACCATTTTGTACTATGCAAAATACTAGTGCACTCAAAACATTTCAATTACCCATCTAAATTAAATCTAAAACCAAGTTTAACTATTCAACTTATTTAAATAAAATTGCAAACAATATAAAGTGAATAGTATGAAATATCACAAACGTAAAATTTAACAAAACATTTAAATCGAATATAAATTTTTAATCTAAACATATAAAATAAATTTCAAAAGCATGTTTAAAATGAACTAGATCTAAGATTATAAATGATTTCTTAATATAAGTTAAATTAAAAAAATTAAACATGTATAAAATTAATTTATCTACATAAATTAAAATAAATCTCAGGTTAAAATTAAAGTTAAAATTATAGCTTCTAAATAAAATATTTAACAAAATTTAAAATACTTCTTTTTAAAATAAAATAAAAAAACAAAAGCCTCCTCAGTTTCATATAGACCAAAAAAAAAACCATTACAATAGTTACTGTTTTTTATTATTTTCTTATAATCAACCAAAAAGCTTGTAAGGATAAAATCAATTCTAGTTCCATCCTTTCTCTGTATCTTCCCGTTCTCGCCATCCGCTGCCGCCCTCCACGTTACTGCTCCCGGACCCTCCTCCCCAATCATATTCATATGAGGATGTGGCAACCGTCTTGCCTTTATCGACAATTTGTTGCTTTTCAATCTCCGTCCTTTCACCTCTGTTTTCTCCTCCAGGCGGGTTCAAGACCAGTCCATCTCTTTGTTGCCTACTGCCACCCTCCCCTTGCGCAGAGGAGTATCCTGAACCACCTGCCGTTGATGCAGAAGAGTTGCCGGAACCACCTGCTCAATCTGATGTTGCTGCAGACGAGCAGCCGGAACCGCCTGCTGAAAAGCACCAGCAGCCGCAACAATCTCCTCAACCAAATACACACGACGAATAGCCGGAACCGTCACCTCCTCCTCGATCACTTTCACACGACGAATAGGTGAGGACCGCTCTCCTCCAAAACCATTCCTTTCCTCGCTCCGACCGCACAATCCTTTAGACAACCTGATACCCATGATTTTTCTTTATTGATCGATTATGGTGGCTCCTGGGAGCTATGTCTGCTTGATATAGGGAAAATTCTAGGGTTTTATTTTTTTGGGACCGTTGCTGCCTTTTTGGACGGTGGATATCGCGGCCCGATTCCGCATTTGCCGCTGTTTCCCGTTGCCCTAATCGGTGACCAAGATGAAGGCCCATCAGCAAGCCTCCTGCTCTACCCAGATCCAGAGTCGCTCCTGCATCAGACTGGTGACAAGACCCACTTGAAACTCCTACCAAAGCAATCCAGCACCTAATAAAAACGATCTGCAAACACGCAACCAACATAAGATCGGAGGGGAATGGAAAACATCAGAAGATAAATAACCCGCAGAAAATACGGGTACAACATAAGATAAGAAACCCTAAGAAAACAGGCAACTAACAAAATCAAAGACTCACCCAATGCCTGCCCTAGGAGTGCCCGCTAATGACAAAACGTCAAATGAAACAACTAACCTCATAGAGCGAGTACCAATGATACCTCGGAACAGCCTTCCACGGAAGGCAAGGAACACATCGTTCCTAACTTTCTGGATAATGGAAGTTTAAAATACTTCTACTACTATCGAATTTAACAAACAACTCACAATTCAAATATTACATTTTAAATTTACACTTATAAAATCAACTCAAAAATCAATCTTAATAGACTAGAATTCAAAATTATAACCAAATATCAAATTCTTAATTACTAAATTCAAATCCAAACCTTAAATAAATTTTAAGACAAAAATTCAAGTCTAAACAAATAACAATAAATTCTCAAGTTACATAAAATTCATAATTCTCTAATATATCTCAAAAAATTCTAAAATATAACTAACGCTTAAATTAAATAAAGCTATTTAGATTAAAATAAAATTTTAAAATATACAAAATTATTTAAATAAATTCTCAAACAATACATAAATATTAATTAGTTTAACATATCACTTATATTAAATTTAACAAAGTATTTAAATCGAATACGAAAGAAAACTTAAATTTATAAAATCGATTTTAAAAACCAAAATAAAATAGACTAAATTTTAAACTTAAAATCAAATATTAAGCATAAAATAAATTTCCAACACTGAAATAAATTATCTTTAAATTTCAAATGCCAAAAATCTTGTTTCATTACAAGTCACCCCCATCAACCAAGGATCAAATAAAGAATGAATTAGATTCAAACTATTAAGAAAAATATGCCTCAATGCTACTGCATTTTGAGCATATACAGATGTGAAAAAGAAAGAGGATTTTGATGGCAAATGGACACATTTTAAGTGAATATACTGATCAGATGAGGATAACTTAGAATGGTTGAAATAAAGAGGAATCTACATGGTTAACAATCTAACAAAACTTGCATCAGCAAGAAAATGGTCAAAATGCCATCTAGAAGAGATGAATGAAGTAGTTTAATAATTGAATTCATGTCAAGTTTGGTTTCAGAGAGAAAGAGCAGTTAAATATCTTTTTTCCTTGATCAGAACTTTAATTTCACTTTGTTTAGGGCTAAATTCATGCCTCTTATATTCCAATAACCTATATTGTGCATCATCATTAAAGAATGAGAGGATCAGAAAAAAGAGTAGGATGTTTCCTAGTGTGTGTTTTAAAAGGTATCTTTTGGCTACCCAAAGGTAGTGTATCCTTTGGTGTAAATTCTGTACCCTCATTTAAATCATCATCATCAGAAGTAAACCTCTTTGCTTTATTTTTCCTACCCTTAGATGATTTTACAACAGTCTGCGAGGTAGAGAAAACATTATCATTATGCTGAGATGCTAATTTTCCTGTAGCATGAGGGGTCAACTTTTCACTAGTTTAAGAAGTAGAAAGGTCATTGGTAGATTTAGATGATAGATCATTGGCAAAAGTGGAAGATTTTTCAATGGAAAATGAGGAAGAAAAAGTTTGGAAGAAGATGGTTAAGGTGATGGCAAAATAATATGAGATGGTGGAGAGAGGCGTGAATATGGCGAAGAAAGAGATGAAACAGGAGAATTTAATTTGCAACTAAATGATGAAGATGGGTTAACTTGAAAACTGAATGTAGATGCACAAGATGCAGTATGAATAGGTGAGAAAGTTGATGAACTAGCAGAACAACAAGTTGAAGTGGATGAAGCAGCACAAAAAGATGAGGATGTAAAGGCACGGTTTGCCTCATTAACATCAGAGAGATTTTCTATAACAGAGAAAGCATTATTAACATGAAATTCTTCCTCAATTTCTTGATTGCCTATAATAATATGGTTGTCTTTGCCCTTATCAACAGTGTTTTGATCTTTTGAATAGTGCCATTCCCCAAATTACCATTTACAATATTACCTGCATTGCCTTGATCTGAACCCTGATTATCTCCACTTTCATTATGTTGTTTATTTACAACTGATTCAGCACCATTGATATCCCCCACTTAAAACTTTTCGTCCCCGAAAAGGAACAAAGTCGAAAGTGGTTTGATCAATCAACTCTACGTTTCGATCTGGCTTGCATTCTCCAACTTTTCAGTTTCTGAGAACTTTCAAAATTTCAAAAATTTGGCTAACACCCTAAATTTTCGAAAAATTTCGCCATAACCTCCCCTGCACCGGGAGCATCGGGGAATTTCAAATAGCTTCCCCGGTCCTTCAGATCTCAAAAAGAAAAAGAAAAAGCCAAGCGGCTAGCCAATAGGCTCATAAAATCATCATCACCCAAACAAAACAGTAAATTTTGTAGTAAACATGTACCTATTTGTCGGGCAAACAAATTTTATTCTCTGCTCTAGCTTCCTTGCTATGACCTGTTCAATGTAAGTACATGTATATGCAAGCAAATGCGACCAAATTTTCAATACAATTCAATATTTGATTCAGTTAGGCATAATGGTTCAAAATTATCAAACAATTAAACAAACAACACAAACATCAATCAATTAGTGAATTTAACGTTTCAAATTCATAATTTTGATACATATACAGAAAATCTTGTTTTTGATGCCAAATCACAACAATAGACCCTATCTAATTTTGGTTCTCACGCCAGTCAATAGGAAATATATAGAAATCTCACTTTCGTCACTCGAATATAAACACTGATAATGTGATCACAATTATCAGCATCATCCCCGGGCGACTAGAGTGTGATTCTATATCTATCCAGTATATTAAAATTTCACATACACGTGGATCAGACGTATACGCAAAATCTTTATATACTGGACTGTCCAACTCAATATAAATAGATAATCAAATACGAAAAATTGATTTAAATCTTCAAAACAAAATTTTGTTTTCACTTTAAAAATACACTCTTCACACTCGTTCTAGGATACTACTGATCCCATCTCTAACGAGCCCTTCTAATTGGATATTACTAATCCAATATCTGATGAATTCTTTCGTATGGTTCTAATGTGTCTTGTTCTCGAGCTCTGTAAACCAAAGCTCTGATACCAACTGTGAAAACCCGCAACTTCCCCGTAAAGGAAAGCGGCGGATAGTTCGAGAACAAGCCACAACAGAACGCATATAAAAGAACATTTCATTGTATATTACAACAATGCATTAGATTACAAGAATATACAGAGTATAAATGAATCAAAATTACACAGAAATATCAGAGATTTAAATTACATTTAAATACATAGCAGCGGAAAATAATACAATACACAACTAGAAGTAGATATACGGATACAAAGCTTTCCGGATATCGTTCCAGCTGTAAACCAGGATCCTGTGAATATAAATCTGCAAAACCAAAACTATTAGCTGCCCGTGTCAAAATAAGGGCACCCAGAGTTTAGGTTAAAACAATAAACTCCAGGTCAGTCATGTGACTGGTGTGAGAACTAAAACAGTTAATCCTTATTTCAAAGTTAGGTAAATCAAGGGACCACGCCGTATAACACGGAACGGGTTTCCTCCCAAGAATACCAGTGCATAAAACAAACAGCGCAATGCTAAATAAAGAAAAATGAAGCTGTTATAAGACCCAGGTCCTATCACACAATGCAACGCAAGCCGGGGGATAGGGTTTTCCCTTATAACAGCCAAAGAATGCTTGATACGTTTAAAACAAATCATTTGATACTATTATAAGTGCATAGTGAATAAAACAACTTCAAATCATAAGTATCAATCATAGGCGACATGAGCGTCCCATGCCACTATGTCGCCATATATAGGTTTACAAGTAAAACCGCAAAGTTACGTATTTGGAAATTGGATTTCCATCTATGAACCGAGGCAAAAGATAGTCCTCAACCGATTCGAGACGCTCTAGCCTGTGTCTCAGGATCAGAGCTCGAGTGACCCTTGGATCGTCAGGGCCGGTCCACCGATGTGGATTAAAATGCCTGAACACTGCGTTTCCCCACCCTTTGGGGTGTCAATGAGCCAACAAATGACTCCATCGGTTCGAGAACGACCGATATATCCGAGGCGCCTCGCAACAGCAACAACCACATAAGTCAAACTCGTCAGGGCGTGTAAAACCACTGACGCCACTTTTTAGCTAGAAGGAAACGCATGCCCTCCCTGAGGTCCTCTCCCGTTTTTGGTTCATACCGGGTGTGAAACTCGCGAAGTAAACGTTACACAAAGCTACGCCACCAAGGCCGTGCTTTGATCATCAACCACAAGACTTTGCTTTTCAACAGAAGCCTTGATCAATTGCCACTTAGGCGTGCCACATAGGCAATTCACTCCATGCGTTTGATATCCATCAATATATAACCCCTGAGCTCGTACGTCTCAGAGAAGGGCGTTTGTTGTATATAACAGTGTTGTATACACAATTATATGATTTTTGTTTGATGATAACAATCAAATATATTTTATTATTGAATGTGTTTGTAACTGTACTGGTATACTACACATCAGACAGGAATATAATATTTCTATTTGAATAAAATACAACTATACAGAAATTTAAATATTCACACAATATTTTATTTGAATAAGAATATTTTATTTCGATATTTAAACAGTACAGATTTACAACTCCACTATTTGTACATACATCACTGATATACATTTCATTATATTCAATTTAGTACTTAGCTCCTCTTTACAACACTTACACTTTCACATACACTACATTTCTATACAGTTCACTCGTATATGCTGACACATATGAATATCATCATCTTCAGTCTTCTTGACTTCACAGCATTCCACAGTCAATCCAGTCATCTTCATACCTGTTCATACAGAAGAACATACACAGTAGACTGCAACAAAGATAAAATTAAATAAATGCAAATAAAAAATTTATTTTTAAATTCTATTTGCCTCAGAATTACGGTGTGTTTATCATCATTTTTTTCTAGACTTTGTTTGATATGCAGGGACAGAAAAATCTCGTCTGATGGCTGCATATACACACGTGTATACACGTGTGCACTGCCACGCCAATCCAGTGTCGCGACTGAGGAGTAGCCACTTGGACCATCTCGACTCAGCGCGATATACTCATGAACATGAACAAAGTCAAAAGCAAAAGTAAAATGTTTGAAAGGTCAACACACAAGAGAGTCAACAGGCAACGCATGTTTTAAGTGACAACACAGAAAAATAGTTAACTGTTGCTCAATACAAGACTGTGCAAGTACACAAATCATGGTGCAGCTATATCAAATAAATAAATATATGGTATGGAGCGGCTAATTAACACAAATGACAAGTGTAGTGGTCTGTTCTCAAAATGCCAAAGATCCCAGAATTCAAAATGTTATGCTCAGTATCAATTTTACAAGGCCACATAAGCAAGTATGGTCAAGGAGCAAGGTGCACAAGGCTGGAGTAAACACATGGGTAAGCAACACAACTATATGGAGTGCACAAGTATGATCAGTTACAACATGTTTCCAGAAACGGCAAAATAGCATGAACAATATTGATGCAAACAAGGTGCAAAGAAGATTACAGCCTATGTAAAACAGTGCAGTGGATTCAGGCATGAAATGATCATATAAGTGTACAGGCTAAATACCAAGAACCCAAGATTACAAAGTGAAGTATCAATGATCAAGAATTGTTTCTATTCAATGGGGAAATGCCAGTGTAGTATCAACTCAAAACAAAAGGAAAGTATTTAAGTAAAATATACATTTACAAGTTCAGATTTGGCATCAGAGTTCAAAGTCGAGAGTACAAGGCACTATCGGATTCAAGTAGTATCAACAAAATCAAGGCAATATGAAACATATCATGGTTATGGCACAAGCACAGTGCACAAAGCAGTGGGAAAATTCATGAGTGCAGTAAGTGCATGAAGCAAACCAGATTATACTCAGCAAGATAGCAAAGTGGCATACATGTTAAGCGCAGCGACTAATGCAGTGTTGGAAACATGCAAGTAAAACTAAGCTAATTAGTACACAGCAACAAAGGCAACTCGACCACAAAACTCAAGTCTGAAGTACAATATACATCAAGTCAAGCACAAAAGGGAAGTACAGACAACATGCTAACAGGAAAACAGTTTGATCAAGGCAGTACCAAGATCAAATGTAGCATCTGTTCGTATAATTTTTTATAAAGCAATTCAAGGCCGAGGCAAAAGTAGCTGTCCAATTTTTTTAAAGAAGCGACTGTTCATATCAAAGACAGGAAAAATGTTTTTGTTTTTGAAAAGAATGATTCAAAGAATCTTTTAAAATTCCAGAAATCAGGGTTTAAACTTATGAAATATATTCAGAAAAATCATTCAAGTTACTAATTCAAATTCAACTAGAGAAAGCCCAGAATTCTCATGCGAGTATTCAGGAATTCACATACAAGTTTGAAAGATTTCAAGTTTCAAAAATCAAGGGATTGATTTAAAAGCAGAAAATTCAAGTTTAAAGTATACAGGATAAACGAAAATTACTCCACAAAATTTGAATCGAAGAAATCATCAGAATTCCAGAAGACTTCAAGTCCAAGATTTATGCAATATACTCAAGTTTAAATTCGAAGAAACCTTCAGAATTTCAACAAATTTCAAGTCCAAAATTCACGAAAATATCAGACCGAGTCTTATACGAAATTTCAGAAATCACGAAAAGCTCAATTCAAAGCAGTTGTCAAGCCCCAATATTTCGTATATATCATGAACAAGTCTAAGCATGAAATCAGAGATATTTTAGGATTTTAATCCTATAAATACACCAATCCTCATCGGCAGTAAAACATCCAAGTTTCAACGCAATCAAAGAAAAATTAGAAGTGGAAAAATCATACCAATATTCACTTGGATCTGGATCGAGTGAATCTGCAAATCGAAGAACCAGAAAACCATCAGAGCACGAGACCAACATCGGCAAACATCAGAGCAAGAGTACGATCAATCATTTTGCAGAGAATCGGATTCCAGAAGGAAACCCTAGATCGCAAACCCTAGGCCGCCATTTTTGCAGAAACAAGGAGATCGAGCCAAACAAAATAAAGTGGTGAAGCAATAACAAAAGGGGGCCGGCCAAGTCTTTAACTAAAGGGGATAACCCTTATTTAATTACTAGGATTTTCAAAGTTTTAAGGGGTTTTTTTTTATTGTTTTGTTTTTTGTTCGTCTTTAATTTCAATTTGCTATCAAGTCTAGAGTTTTCTAGTTTGTCTCTAAAACTAGGGAGACGAATTACAGGGTTTGTTCGGGGAAATCTGGTTTTGGGGATAAAAACCAGTGCAGGGTTTTGAGCGTAGGGTTAAGAACAGTTGGGAGCGAGTGTCGCGAGTTTACAGGGGATTGTAAGCGTAGAGATTGTTTTTACTCCTAGTAGAAACCTTGGGGAATGCAGCAGTAGGCAGGGTTTTGCCGAAGCTGGGTATATCTGTGTGTTATTTATTTTCCGCATTTATTCTGATTATTATCTGTGCTGTGATTATTTAATTACTCTGTGAAAATATGCGATAAACCCTATTCACCCCCCCCCTCTAGGGTTAATTTAGATCCTACAGCGTTAAGCAAGAGAATAAATTCTCCGCCGCCAAACAGATATATATTTAATAGAGATCAATCACACGGACTAAAATTGAATGTCAGACACACAGTCCATTTACAAGTCCGTTCTGGGTCTGAACGAAACCGGAGGCACCTAGTACCCCGCATATCCATCGATCTCCAAGCACGTCTGGACGATCACCAACTGTTTCCATCTTCTTGGGTGTACAACCCAATCAAGATCATCAGTAATCACCCAAACGACGTGAAGACCTCCGGTCTTCGACCTTCGTCTTCATCTTCGACTTATCGTCGTATCAGTTATTCAGAATGGGATAAACCCGGTCTTTCCGAATAACTCGCGTATATTTTAAATAAGTGTTACACAAACACAACATAGGCCTCATTCCAATTCATCAGTCACTAACCGTAAATTAATCAAGAGAATAATTCCCCAAATATTAACCCCGAAGGCCGAAACCAACATCAGATCAATATCCAGAAAACCATTCTGCTTGGCTAACCGACAGTTAGTTTCTAAATTTCACATTCATAGGGAAAGGTTCCCATTAATTTTACCCAAGATAAATTCTTTATATTTATTCTTTAATCTATTTTTGAATATCAATTCAAAACTAGTCGGGATTAGCAAACCTTACCGAAGTAATCATTTGTTTTAATTTCCCAATCCCAACCTATTCATCCCATGAAGTAAAACTGGTAGTACTTCATATCTAACACCACGGTGTTATCGGTAAATTCAATTACCATTTCACGTTCAAATCTAATTAAAGATTTAACTATCGCCTGGAGCAAAACTGGTGATACTCCATTCTCGATCATCTCAATCTAATTAAAGATTCATTAAAACTCCACTTAGTTTTAATCGTTAACTGGGTTAAAGAATCCATGTCATTTAAAACACGGTTCACGATAAACCCAAAGTCACATTCCATTAATTATCGGGTTAAAGAACGAGTGTTATTTAAAATACTGTCCACGATAAACCCAAAAATCAATATCAATTCAATTCCAATTAAATATCATTTAATTGGTACACTTCATTAAATCTAAATAAAAAGATTTAATCTTTTCTCAACTGGGTTCAAGAACAGTGTTAATGAAGACACCATTCACGACAAACCCAAATCACATTTGATATTAAATACAAGGCTCTGAATAGAAAATATCCCGGCTTATATTCAATATCAAATTCTACGATTAACAAATGTCGTATTGGAAATAACGATATAAATATATATATCTTTCAAATTTCCATAACAACATCTGTATAATCCCGAATTCCAACATCGAAATATTCCGAAGACAATTTCGATTCAAATCCACTCCAATGCAATCATTGGAAATTCTGGTTATTTTCAAAACCATTTCAAAAATCCAATTTATTTATTTAAAAATAAATAGAATTATATTTCTAGTTCAAAACTAGTTCATTTCGATAAAAATCTATTTTTATCTTTTCAAATATGGAGTTTTTCATCCCAATTCTTTCTAAATCATTTCTTACGATTTTACATAAATTATTACTATTTTTAATAATTTTATCGAGGCCCGTACAGTCGATTTCCATCAACGGTCATCGAACTGCACTTACAGCGACCTTTTTCGAATTTGATTTGGACATAATTCCAAATCCAACCGTTAGATTTCTAATTTCTAATATTCTTTAGAAAGCTCTTTTCGATACGAACCCAACGGTTCCGGTTTTAGGAGAATCCGACGGTCGGATCTCCCGTAATGTCCGTTTGAAATAAATGGTCGAAATTCACGAACTGCCGCGGCGCGGCGCGTTCTATTCAGGCCATTATATTATATATATAATATATATATCGTCGATTTCTATTTAAAACGAATTTTATAAATAGTTTTAAATTCGTTTCAAAAGCAATTTCAACTTCCATTTCAATTCAAATCAAAATTGAATTCTTCTTTATAAATTCGTTTTAAAATTCATTTCTATTCAATTCAAATTTCAATTCAATTTGAATTCGTTTTCAATTCGCTTTCAATTCAATTTGAATTCGTTTTCAATTCAATTCATTTCGAAATCGTTTTCAATTCAATTCCTTTCGAAATCGTTTTCAATTCAATTCATTTCGAAATCGTTTTCAATTCAATTCATTTCGAAATCGTTTTCAATTCAATTCATTTCGAAATCGTTTTCAATTCAATTCATTTCAAAATGAATAAAATCGATATAAATATCGTTCACGTCAAAATGGCGTCAATCTAATCAACACGGCTTCATAAATTTCTATTTTCAAATATTCTATTTCAAATATTTCTTTTTCAAAATAGTTGTTATTATCAAAATATTTCGTTCAACACATGACCAATCTCAATGGATGAGTACTGTCAACACATGAACCTTTATTTTATATTGATAAAGATGTAAATTTTATTACTAAAATATTTCGTTCAACACATGACCAATCTCAATGGATGAGTACTGTCAACACATGAACCTTTATTTTATATTATTCTTTATTTTCTAAATTGGAATGAGGCCCAATCAATCACCATATAATGTTAATTATATGGATTTTCATACATTACACACATATAATAGCATTGCAAAATAATCAACCATCAACCAAAGTGCACTACACTGTATAAGCATCAAATATAGATATCTAACGCTTATAACAGCCTGTCAATCAATCGATCGACATATTTAATCAATCAGGATGAGTGAACTTCAAATTTCATCCCAACACCCGTGTGGGGTTTCAAACAATCAAACACAGATTTTATTTGTGCAGTTGGGCGATGTGTAAAATTTATCGACCCAATCAATGTCCTTCAAATAGGTGTACATAAACAAACCGTCTGGTTTGTAAATGAATATTTATTTATTCACATTCACGTTAAAAATTATATTTTTAACGATAAAACATTTTATTCCAACATATGAATTTCTATTCAGTTCATTCTTTAAATAAAATGATATTTTTATTTATCTAACTTATTTTAGAAAATTTCGGCGGCATAACGGCATGATACTAGAAACGGGACAAGGCCTAGCCTTGTCCCCGGTCTAGTGAAGGCCCACGCCATTCACACATCAATCATATCAATTTCATTTCACCAACCAATTCTAATTTCAATCAAATAATCTAACTAATTTATGCAACCAAACAAACAAGTCCATGGTCTGTGGACGATTGTGTCGGGTGCTACTAAGCACCGTCTGCATCCTAGTATATATATATATATAACTAGAAAATGAAATTGAAAGGTGAGAAATTCTCACCAAAAGCTATCCCAATTCCACGTCTCTTCATTGATAGAAATCTTCATCGTTTTCGCCTTTTGCTACTTTCGTTGACCGTATTCTCTACATATATAAAAATCACATTTTTACTTCGATGTTCAATATATAAAAATCATATTTTTACTTCGATGTTCAATATATAAAAATCATATTTTTACTTCGATGTTCAATATATAAAAATCATATTTTTACTTCGATGTTCAATATATAAAAATCAAATTTTTACTGTTATCTTATAAAAATTCCATCTTTATTTCTATTCTAAACAAAGTATATTTTCTATATTTTTAAAACGAATGTATTTATATTTTTAAAATCGAAGTCTTTATACTTTTAAAATCGACATCTTTATACTTTTAAAATCGACATCTTTATAACAATAATATATGTAAACTTCAGCTTTTTATCAACGACATATATATATTTTTCTTATTTTTAAAAATCATATCCTATTTCTATTTTTAAAAACAAAGCCTTCTTCTAATTTTAAAAACAAAGTTGTTCTTCTATTTTTAAAAACAATGTTAATTTTTTTTATTGTTCTATATATTTTTAAAAACCATATTTTTATTCCTGCTATAAATATTATAAAAATCTGATTTTTCTTCTTAAATGTTTTCATTTCTAAAATCGCGTTTTAAAACCCATGCTATTCATAAAAAAATATTTTTAAACAATGCTAGTCATTTTTCTTTTTACTTCTTTGTTTTTCATATTTAAAAATCTATTTTTATTTATATTTCAAACATCCATTTTTTTATTTATATTTCATTATTTATTCTCTGAAAATCATTTATATATAAATAAAGTTTCAGATTTTATAAACAATATGAAATTCATTTTATTTAAAAAGAAATAAAATAAGAAATTTACCTTCTGCTGAAGAGAA
This sequence comes from Allium sativum, assembly GCA_030737875.1. Taxonomy (NCBI): domain Eukaryota; kingdom Viridiplantae; phylum Streptophyta; class Magnoliopsida; order Asparagales; family Amaryllidaceae; genus Allium; species Allium sativum. The sequence goes on from CM060916.1 coordinate 527,084,654, forward strand.
GAGAGAAAGAAAAAAAACTGCGTCTATTCGTCGAACCCATCACCGCCCTAGGGCTCGCCGCCCAAGCCAAATCTGATCGCCGGAGGTGGATCGGCGATACCCTCCAGAACCGCGTCGGCGGCGGCGGAATCAGGGCTTGGGGCCTTCGCGGGGTCATCGAATCGGGGAGAGATGGATGGACTGGGGAGAGAGGGCGATGGAGGAGGTGCGGCTTGCCAGCGGTGGGTCGCGGTGGGAGGACGTGGCGGATTCGACGATCGTTCGTCGTTCTCTTTTTTTTTTTTTAATTTCGATACTGGATCGAATGAAGAAGGGGGGGCAGCAGAATTTAAGGGGAGGAGGGAGAGAGAAATACTTTTATTTTTTTATTTATTTTTAATTTCAATATTTTATTCACATAAAGTAACTTTTTCTATCGACCTCGAAACGAAGCCTACCGCCTGTCGTCCCTAGCGTTTTACCCCCATTCCGAACACAATGGGATATGTATCGTAGGTTGATTTGATCGTTTGAATCAGTTTCCGTTAAATTTACATTTAAATCTATATATTGAATTTTAAACGCGCATTTCAAATTACCGGGGTCACATAACAACTCTATAAATTCCATAAAAATATTTCCTAGCTTCGTACTGACGATACGGTCCTAACAAAACTAATTTCATCGAATTCTGAGACCGTTGGAAAAATGGCCATTTTCCAGTCGATTAAAATCAACTGAAACTGGTCAAACGCGTTTTCCTTTGCCACGCTCGCATATTGATTCGAAAAATTATGAAATTTGGAATCTAGCAATAATTTAACATCACGGATCCAACAAAACTGGTTTCGTCGAAATCCGAGGTCGTTTGCAAAATGTCCATTTTTAAGGGCCTGAATTCCATAGCGACTATTCAGAATTTTCAACTGGACATATCTTTTGATTCCCGATATGAAATTTCGATTGGTCGAATTCGCTGGAAAGATATTATCAATTAGATCCTAATGTTTTTGGTTTCACTAAAATCCGGATTGTTTTGCACCCGGTACATTCAATTGAAGTTTGAAATCGAATTATCGAACTACCGCGCCATTTTCAATTCTATTTATAATTATATATAAATATTTATATTCTAATGACGACGTATATAATATATACGTCGAATTTCAATTCCAAAATAAATTTTCCTTCGTTTTTATTTAAAATGATTCATTTTAAATATTCAAAATTCGCTAAAATTGCCAAAATAAAAATTTTAAACTGGCCCAGATTTTCGGGTTATTACAATATCCCCCACTTAAAACTTTTCGTCCCCGAAAAGGAACAAAGTCGAAAGTGGTTTGATTAATCAACTCTACGTTCGATCTGGCTTCCATTCTCCAACTTTTCAGTTTCTGAGAATTTTCAAAAATTTCAAAAATTTGGCTAACACCCTAAATTTTCGAAAAGTTTCGCCATAACCTCCCCTGCAATGGGAGCATCGGGAAATCTCAAATAGCTTCCCCGGTCCTTCAGATCTCAAAAAGAAAAAGAATAAGCCAAGCGGCTAGCCAATAGGCTCATAAAATCATCATCACCCAAACAAAACAGTAAATTATGTAGCAAACATGTACCTATTTGTCGGGCAAACAAATTTTATTCTCTGCTCTAGCCTCCTTGCTATGACCTGCTCAATGTAAGTACAAGTATATGCAAGCAAACGCAACCAATTTTCAATATAATTCAATATTTGGTTCAATTAGGCTAAATGGTTCAAAATTATCAACCAAACAAACAAACAACACAAACATCAATCAATTAGTGAATTAGAGTCTCAAATTCATAATTTTGATACATATACAAAAATCATGTTTTTGATGCCAAATCACAACAAATAAACCTATCTATATAAGTTTTGGTTCTCACACCAGTCTAATGGAAATATATAGATATCACACCTTCGTCACTCGAATATAAGTGCTAGTAACGCTGCAGCATTATCAGAACCATCCCCGGGCAACAAGAGTGTGATCCTATATCTATCCAATATATTAAAACTTTGAATATACGTTTGCAAGGCGTATATGCAAATTCTTTATATACTGAATTGTCCAAAATCAATATAAATAAATAATCAAATACGAATAGTTGATTTAAATTTTCAAAACAAAAATTGTTTTCATTTTAAACATATACTCTTCATACTCGTTCTAGGATACTACTGACCCCATCTCTAACGAGTCATTCCCATTGGATTTTACTAATCCAATATCTGATGAATTCTTTCGTATGGTTCTAATGTGCCTTGTTCTCTGCTTTGTAAACCAAAGCTCTGATACCAACTGTGAAAACCCGCAACTTCCCCGTAAAGGAAAGCGGCGGATAGTTCGAGAACAAGCCACAACAGAACGCATATAAAAGAACATTTCATTGTATATTACAACAATGCATCAGATTACAAGAATATACAGAGTATAAATGAATCGAAATTACACAGAAATATCAGAGATTTAAATTACATTTAAATACATAGCAGCGGAAAATAATACAATACACAACTAGAAGTAGATATACGGATACAAAGCTTTCCGGATATCGTTCCAGCTGTAAACCAGGATCCTGTGAATATAAATCTGCAAAACCAAAACTACTAGCTGCCCGTGTCAAAATAAGGGCACCCAGAGTTTAGGTTAAAACAATAAACTCCAGGTCAGTCATGTGACTGGTGTGAGAACTAAAACAGTTAATCCTTATTTCAAAGTTAGGTAAATCAAGGGACCACGCCGTATAACACGGAACGGGTTTCCTCCCAAGAATACCAGTGCATAAAACAAACAGCGCAATGCTAAATAAAGAAAAATGAAGCTGTTATAAGACCCAGGTCCTATCACACAATGCAACGCAAGCCGGGGGATAGGGTTTTCCCTTATAACAGCCAAAGAATGCTTGATACGTTTAAAACAAATCATTTGATACTATTATAAGTGCATAGTGAATAAAACAACTTCAAATCATAAGTATCAATCATAGGCGACATGAGCGTCCCATGCCACTATGTCGCCATATATAGGTTTACAAATAAAACCGCAAAGTTACGTATTTGGAAATTGGATTTCCATCTATGAACCGAGACAAAAGATAGTCCTCAACCGATTCGAGACGCTCTAGCCCGTGTCTCAGGATCAGAGCTCGAGTGACCCTTGGATCGTCAGGGCCGGTCCACCGATGTGGATTAAAATGCCTGAACACTGCGTTTCCCCACCCTTTGGGGTGTCAATGAGCCAACAAATGACTCCATCGGTTCGAGAACGACCGATATATCCGAGGCGCCTCGCAACAGCAACAACCACATAAGTCAAACTCGTCAGGGCGTGTAAAACCACTGACGCCACTTTTTAGCTAGAAGGAAACGCATGCCCTCCCTGAGGTCCTCTCCCGTTTTTGGTTCATACCGGGTGTGAAACTCGCGAAGTAAACGTTACACAAAGCTACGCCACCAAGGCCGTGCTTTGATCATCAACCACAAGACTTTGCTTTTCAACAGAAGCCTTGATCAATTGCCACTTAGGCGTGCCACATAGGCAATTCACTCCATGCGTTTGATATCCATCAATATATAACCCCTGAGCTCGTACGTCTCAGAGAAGGGCGTTAAGCAAGAGAATAAATTCTCCGCCGCCAAACAGATATATATTTAATAGAGATCAATCACACGGACTAAAATCCAATGTCGGACACACAGTCCATTTACAAGTCCGTTCTGGGTCTGAACGAAACCGGAGGCACCTAGTACCCCGCATATCCATCGATCTCCAAGCACGTCTGGACGATCACCAACTGTTTCCATCTTCTTGGGTGTACAACCCAATCAAGATCATCAGTAATCACCCAAACGACGTGAAGAACTCCAGTCTTCGACCTTCGTCTTCATCATCGACTTATCGTCGTATCAGTTATTCAGAATGGGATAAACCCGGTCTTTCCGAATAACTCGCGTATATTTTAAATAAGTGTTACACAAACACAACATACGCCTCATTCCAATTCATCAGTCACTAACCGTAAATTAATCAAGAGAATAATTCCCCAAATATTAACCCCGAAGGCCGAAACCAACATCAGATCAATATCCAGAAAACCATTCTGCTTGGCTAACCGACAGTTAGTTTCTAAATTTCACATTCATAGGGAAAGGTTCCCATTAATTTTACCCAAGATAAATTCTTTATATTTATTCTTTAATCTATTTTTGAATATCAATTCAAAACTAGTCGGGATTAGCGAACCTTACCGAAGTAATCATTTGTTTTAATTTCCCAATCCCAACCTATTCATCCCATGAAGTAAAACTGGTAGTACTTCATATCTAACACCACGGTGTTATCGGTAAATTCAATTACCATTTCACGTTCAAATCTAATTAAAGATTTAACTATCGCCTGGAGCAAAACTGGTGATACTCCATTCTCGATCATCTCAATCTAATTAAAGATTCATTAAAACTCCACTTAGTTTTAATCGTTAACTGGGTTAAAGAATCCGTGTCATTTAAAACACGGTTCACGATAAACCCAAAGTCACATTCCATTAATTATCGGGTTAAAGAACGAGTGTTATTTAAAATACTGTCCACGATAAACCCAAAAATCAATATCAATTCAATTCCAATTAAATATCATTTAATTGGTACACTTCATTAAATCTAAATAAAAAGATTTAATATTTTCTCAACTGGGTTCAAGAACAGTGTTAATGAAGACACCATTCACGACAAACCCAAATCACATTTGATATTAAATACAAGGCTCTGAATAGAAAATATCCCGGCTTATATTCAATATCAAATTCTACGATTAACAAATGTCGTATTGGAAATAACGATATAAATATATATATCTTTCAAATTTCCATAACAACATCTGTATAATCCCGAATTCCAACATCGAAATATTCCGAAGACAATTTCGATTCAAATCCACTCCAATGCAATCATTGGAAATTCTGGTTATTTTCAAAACCATTTCAAAATCCAATTTATTTATTTAAAAATAAATAGAATTATATTTCTAGTTCAAAACTAGTTCATTTCGATAAAAATCTATTTTTATCTTTTCAAATATGGAGTTTTTCATCCCAATTCTTTCTAAATCATTTCTTATGATTTTACATAAATTATTACTATTTTTAATAATTTTATCGAGGCCTGTACAGTCGATTTCCATCAACGGTCATCGAACTGCACTTACAGCGACCTTTTTCGAATTTGATTTGGACATAATTCCAAATCCAACCGTTAGATTTCTAATTTCTAATATTCTTTAGAAAGCTCTTTTCGATACGAACCCAACGGTTCCGGTTTTAGGAGAATCCGACGGTCGGATCTCCCGTAATGTCCGTTTGAAATAAATGGTCGAAATTCACGAACTGCCGCGGCGCGACGCGTTCTATTCAGGCCATTATATTATATATATAATATATATAATATATATATCGTCGATTTCTATTTAAAACGAATTTTATAAATAGTTTTAAATTCGTTTCAAAAGCAATTTCAACTTCCATTTCAATTCAAATCAAAATTGAATTCTTCTTTATAAATTCGTTTTAAAATTCATTTCTATTCAATTCAAATTTCAATTCAATTTGAATTCGCTTTCAATTCAATTCATTTCGAAATCATTTTCAATTCAATTCCTTTCGAAATCGTTTTCAATTCAATTCATTTCGAAATCGTTTTCAATTCAATTCATTTCGAAATCGTTTTCAATTCAATTCATTTCGAAATCGTTTTCAATTCAATTCATTTCGAAATCATTTTCAATTCAATTCATTTCAAAATGAATAAAATCGATATAAATATCGTTCACGTCAAAATGGCGTCAATCTAATCAACACGGCTTCATAAATTTCTATTTTCAAATATTCTATTTCAAATATTTCTTTTTCAAAATAGTTGTTATTATCAAAATATTTCGTTTAACACATGACCAATCTCAATGGATGAGTACTGTCAACACATGAACCTTTATTTTATATTGATAAAGATGTAAATTTTATTACTAAAATATTTCGTTCAACACATGACCAATCTCAAGGGATGAGTACTGTCAACACATGAACCTTTATTTTATATTATTCTTTATTTTCTAAATTGGAATGAGGCCCAATCAATCACCATATAATGTTAATTATATGGATTTTCATACATTACACACATATAATAGCATTGCAAAATAATCAACCATCAACCAAAGTGCACTACACTGTATAAGCATCAAATATAGATATCTAACGCTTATAACAGCCTGTCAATCAATCGATCGACATATTTAATCAATCAGGATGAGTGAACTTCAAATTTCATCCCAACACCCGTGTGGGGTTTCAAACAATCAAACACAGATTTTATTTATGCAGTTGGGCGATGTGTAAAATTTATCGACCCAATCAATGTCCTTCAAATAGGTGTACATAAACAAACCGTCTGGTTTGTAAATGAATATTTATTTATTCACATTCACGTTAAAAATTATATTTTTAACGATAAAACATTTTATTCCAACATATGAATTTCTATTCAGTTCATTCTTTAAATAAAATGATATTTTTATTTATCTAACTTATTTTAGAAAATTTCGGCGGCATAACGGCACGATACTAGAAACGGGACAAGGCCTAGCCTTATCCCCGGTCTAGTGAAGGCCCACGCCATTCACACATCAATCATATCAATTTCATTTCACCAACCAATTCTAATTTCAATCAAATAATCTAACTAATTTATGCAACCAAACAAACAAGTCCATGGTCTGTGGACGATTGTGTCGGGTGCTACTAAGCACCGTCTGCATCCTAGTATATATATATATATATAACTAGAAAATGAAATTGAAAGGTGAGAAATTCTCACCAAAAGCTATCCCAATTCCACGTCTCTTCATTGATAGAAATCTTCATCGTTTTCGCCTTTTGCTACTTTCGTTGACCGTATTCTCTACATATATAAAAATCACATTTTTACTTCGATGTTCAATATATAAAAATCATATTTTTACTTCGATGTTCAATATATAAAAATCATATTTTTACTTCGATGTTCAATATATAAAAATCATATTTTTACTTCGATGTTCAATATATAAAAATCAAATTTTTACTGTTGTCTTATAAAAATTCCATCTTTATTTCTATTCTAAACAAAGTATATTTTCTATATTTTTAAAACGAATGTCTTTATATTTTTAAAATCGAAGTCTTTATACTTTTAAAATCGACATCTTTATACTTTTAAAATCGACATCTTTATAACAATAATATATGTAAACTTCAGCTTTTTATCAACGACATATATATATTTTTCTTATTTTTAAAAATCATATCCTATTTCTATTTTTAAAAATAAAGACTTCTTCTAATTTTAAAAACAAAGTTGTTCTTCTATTTTTAAAAACAATGTTAATTTTTTTTATTGTTCTATATATTTTTAAAAACCATATTTTTATTCCTGCTATAAATATTATAAAAATCTGATTTTTCTTCTTAAATGTTTTCATTTCTAAAATCGCGTTTTAAAACCCATGCTATTCATGAAAAAATATTTTTAAACAATGCTAGTCATTTTTCTTTTTGCTTCTTTGTTTTTCATATTTAAAAATCTATTTTTATTTATATTTCAAACATCCATTTTTTTATTTATATTTCATTATTTATTCTCTGAAAATCATTTATATATAAATAAAGTTTCAGATTTTATAAACAATATGAAATTCATTTTATTTAAAAAGAAATAAAATAAGAAATTTACCTTCTGCTGAAGAGAAGAGAGAAAGAAAAAAAAACTACGTCTATTCGTCGAACCCATCACCGCCCTAGGGCTCGCCGCCCAAGCCAAATCTGATCGCCGGAGGTGGATCGGCGATACCCTCCAGAACCGCGTCGGCGGCGGCGGAATCAGGGCTTGGGGCCTTCGCGGGGTCATCGAATCGGGGAGAGATGGATGGACTGGGGAGAGAGGGCGATGGTGGAGGTGCGGCTTGCCAGCGGTGGGTCGCGGTGGGAGGACGTGGCGGCTTCGACGATCGTTCTCTTTATTTTTATTTTTTTAATTTCGATACTGAATCGAATGAAGAAGGGGGGGGGGGCAGCAGAATTTAAGGGGAGGAGGGAGAGAGAAATACTTTTATTTTTTTATTTATTTTTAATTTCAATATTTTATTCACATAAAGTAACTTTTTCTATCGACCTCGAAACGAAGCCTACCGCCTGTCGTCCCTAGCGTTTTACCCCCATTTCGAACACAATGGGATATGTATCGTAGGTTGATTTGATCGTTTGAATCAGTTTCCGTTAAATTTACATTTAAATCTATATATTGAATTTTAAACGCGCATTTCAAATTACCGGGGTCACATAACAACTCTATAAATTCCATAAAAATATTTCCTAGCTTCGTACTGACGATACGGTCCTAACAAAACTAATTTCATCGAATTCTGAGACCGTTGGAAAAATGGCCATTTTCCAGTCGATTAAAATCAACTGAAACTGGTCAAACGCGTTTTCCTTTGCCACGCCGCATATTGATTCGAAAAATTATGAAATTTGGAATCTAGCAATAATTTAACATCACGGATCCAACAAAACTGGTTTCGTCGAAATCCGAGGTCGTTTGCAAAATGTCCATTTTTAAGGGCCTGAATTCCATAGCGACTATTCAGAATTTTCAACTGGACATATCTTTTGATTCCCGATATGAAATTTCGATTGGTCGAATTCGCTGGAAAGATATTATCAATTAGATCCTAATGTTTTTGGTTTCACTAAAATCCGGATTGTTTTGCACCCGGTACATTCAATTGAAGTTTGAAATCGAATTATCGAACTACCGCGCCATTTTCAATTCTATTTATAATTATATATAAATATTTATATTCTAACGACGACGTATATAATATATACGTCGAATTTCAATTCCAAAATAAATTTTCCTTCGTTTTTATTTAAAATGATTCATTTTAAATATTCAAAATTCGCTAAAATTGCCAAAATTAAAATTTTAAACTGGCCCAGATTTTCAGGTTATTACAGATATCCACTTCCACATTGCAGTTTTGATCACCTTCTGCCACATCAGCATTATTTCCAACTATTTCAACAACCTTTTCCATAACTACATTAACATCATTCACCACTGTCTTATTGCCAATATCTCTTTCCCCCTCCAAACTTGTTTCTTTTTAGTTGTTACATTTTTCCACCCATTCTGCATATCATCATTTTGATCATTCATTTTAGCCTGCCTAACATTGACATTTTCACTTTGATACCTTCCATTATAACATTACTCATGTTGTTCCTCTAGATTATCCTCATCCTTAGCAATTAATTCACATTTACTGGATTCATGTCCAAAGATTTTGCAATTCGTGCATATTTAGGTTTCCAATCATAAGAGAGCTTAACAGTAGGGCATCTTTCTCCTAAACCAGCAACTTTAATGAATTCTAGAAGTTCACAATCAAGAGAAATTTCTACAAGCGCTTTAGCATATTTGAATCTAATCATTTTTCAGTACAACTATCAAAGAAAATCACTCTTCCCACATGACAAGCTAACCAGTTTATACCAAGTAAAGTCCAAAGAATAATAGGGATTCTATGACCACACAGGAACTCTTTTAATTTGCGCTTGTGTACTGCCAATCGAGGGATCCCACTTAGTGACAATGAACATCCTACCCCTTATGAAAAACGGATCAGAGTGTAGAACTTCATCTCTATATCCTATCATTCGAGAAATTTAAATAGAAATTAAACCCATTAGATTTTATGCTAACCTCACCATTTAATTTCCAAAACATATTCAGAAAGTTTTCCACCGTGATATAGGATAGAGTTTCAAATGCGCACAAAAAAGCTTATCAGGGTGAGTTACATAGGTTGACATTTATTTTTGATGAGGTATCCCCATATGACCTATGGATCTGAACTTTTTTTTTTTTGGGAATGTTAACAATGACCTTAGCATAGTTGAACTATATACATTATTTAATGATTTCCTTCATTAATGAAGTACCACAGTTATGACCATTCCTAAACCATAAAACAATAAATAAGAAAATTTTGCAGCAATGCAACATGGACAAAGGAAGGACATTGAAAGAGCATTTGGTGTTATTCGATAAAGAATTTTCATAGTTAACAATCCATGCAGACTATGATCATCCCATAAAAGACAACAATATTGTATAGTTGTGTTTTTTACACAATATAATCATTGAAGTGAGAGGGGTATGGAAGATGATTTTGACTAGAAGGATGTTGAAGTTACACTGGATACATAATGTAACGATTTGATTGAAATCACTCTAAAACTCGAGTTTCATTTTAAACCATATTAGGAACCTTTCTAGAAATCTGTAGATGATTGTTTTTGTTGTTGCCGTTATAGTTGTGGTAGAAGATCATTATTGTTGTAGGTTATTCTATGAAAGATTATGATCCGTGACCTTTTCATTAATCACCAATCCTTAAATAGGGAGATAATTGTACTACAAGGAAAGTACAAATTATAAGATAGTACAAGGATAGTACAACAATATTAGGCAAATAATTAAAGCCTAGCCTAATTGATCAATATTAGGCAAATAATTAAAGCCTAACCTAATTGATCAATATGAATACTAATTAGGTAAATAATTACAGCCTGATTGATCAATATGAATACAAAAATATATATTTACATATATAGTTTAACACGCCCCCGCAGTCGCAGCGGGAGGCTCGCGTACGCTGAGACTGTCTCGAAAATCTTCGAATAATATACGTGGAAGACCCTTTGTAAAAATATCAGCAATTTGATAACGGGACGGAACATGAAGCACTCTAACTTCACCTCTAGCGACCTTTTCACGGACAAAATGAATGTCCATCTCAATATGTTTAGTGCGTTGATGTTGAACTGGATTTCCTGACAAATAAATTGCACTCACATTGTCACAGTAGACCAGAGTAGCCTTTTCAATTGGACAATGTAGTTCGAGTAGTAAATTCCTGATCCAACAAGAATCAGACACAACATTAGCAACTCCTCTGTATTCAGCTTCTGCACTAGATCTAGACAAGGTAGGCTGACGTTTAGAGGACCAAGAAATCAAATTGTCCCCAAAAAAGACACAATAACCAGACGTGGAGCGTCTGGTATCTGGACATCCACCCCAATCAGCATCTGTGTATGAGATAAGTTTGCCCAATGATGACTTGTACAGATGGAGGCCATAAGACAAAGTACCTTGAATGTAGCACAAAATGCGCTTGAGAGCATTCATGTGTTCATTCCTTGGATCATGCATGTGGAGACACACTTGTTGGACTGCATAAGAAATATCAGGTCTTGTACAAGTAAGATATTGAAGAGCACCTGCAAGACGACGATACTTGGTGGGATCTTCATATGGATCACCGTTAGTAGCACTGAGTTTAGATTTGCTGTCAACAGGAGTGGGGCAAGTGCTACAATTAGACATGCCTGCCCGCTCAATGATCTCTATAGCATATTGTTTTTGAGACAAGAATAAGCCTTTCGCATGGCGAGTAACCGCGATACCTAGAAAGAAACTCAACGGGCCAAGATCTTTCATTGCAAACTCCGAACCTAAAAGAGCCATGAAATGCTTACGTAGAATATCAGAAGAAGCTGTAAGAATAATGTCGTCAACATAAAGCAGAATATATGCAATATCAGATCCATGTTTGTATATAAACAATGAATGATCAGATTTACTGTGGGTGAAACCAATTGAGGCAACAAAATCAGCGAAGCGCTGATACCATGCCCGAGGAGCCTGTTTCAAGCCATATAGAGATTTCTTTAGTAAAAAGACATGATTAGGCCGGCTATTGTCACGAAAACCCATAGGTTGATGCATATAGACCGTTTCATTGAGATGACCATGTAGAAAAGCATTCTTGACGTCCAATTGATGGATTGACCAAGATTTTGAGAGAGCAATGCTAAGAACAGCGCGAATAGTAGACCACCGGACTAAAAGTTTCCTCGCAATCAACACCCTGTTGCTGAGTTTTACCATCACCTACAAGACGGGCTTTATGCCGCTCAAAAGAACCATCGGATTTACGTTTATGACGAAAAATCCACATAAATCGAATTACATTCACATTAGGTGGCCTAGGCACTAACTCCCATGTTTTATTATCAATTAAAGCATTAAATTCATCCAACATTGCAGTTTTCCAATTTTGATCACGAAGAGCACTAACCGGGTCCTTTGGTATAGGAGAGATGGTTGTAGTGGTGGTCGTGTGAAGATTGGTAGTATATTTTGGGTTTGGTTTAAAGATGCCATTTATTGTCCGGGTTGTCATACGGTGTAGCATGGGATTATTAGGCCTTGAGGAGCTGTTGGGTAAGTGTGATGAGGGGCTTTGTTCACAAACTGGAGTGGGTTGAGCAGTGGGGTGGGGTTGTCTTACGGTTGATGTGACAGCAGGAGTATTGTGAAGAAATGAACCTGTGGGCGAGTGTAGCCCAGTTTGAGAAGAGGGGCGCTGATCAGTAGGATTTGAAGGGGAAGGGAGAATTGGGCCCGTGGGAGACTGTTGTCCAGTTGGAGATAGATAGTGTGGTGGGCAAGTTTGCAAAGGGGGCTGGGTTGTGTTTTGAGCAATGTCATTTGTGGTTTGCGCAATTGATTTTTCACGCAAATGATGCAACAAGTATGGAGAAATATTTTCATCAAGAAAAGCATACAAGTTATTTGTTTCCTTGTGGATTTTTGAGAATGGAAACTCAGTTTCAATGAAACGCACATGGCGACAAATAATAATTTTTCCGCTTGACATGTCGTAACACTTAGAGCCTCTATGATTTGAGGCTGGACCAAGATAAGTACATGGAGTAGACCGTTCCTGTAATTTGTGAATAGAGGTTGAGGGAAATAAGGGACAACATAAGCAACCAAAGACACGCAAGTCAGAATAAAGCGGTGTACTTCGATATAGAATTTGAGTGGGAGATTGGAATCCCAAAACTTTTGTTGGAAGAATGTTTAAGAGGTATGTGGCCATTGCTAGAGCGTGATGCCAGAAGCTAGGGGGCATAGAAGCATGAGCAAGTAAGGTCCTAATGATATTATTTATAGATTTAATATGTCGTTCAGCTTTGCCATTTTGTGGTGATGTATGAGGACATGAGAGACGGAATTGCATCCCATTTTGGGTAAAGAACTGTTTTAAAGTGCCATTTATATATTATGTACCATTGTCACATTGGAATGTTTTGATGTTACGTTCGAATTGTGTTTTGATTAAAGCATGAAAAGAAATGAATAATTGTTTGACCTGAGATTTGTTGGAGATGGGAAAAGTCCAAAGAAATTTGCTGTAGTCATCAAGAAATAAAACATAATAACAATGACCAGAAGAACTTATAACAGGAGATGTCCACAAATCACTATGAATAATATCAAATGGCAAAAGAGTATGCGACATAGAATTATAAAAAGGCAATTTAGAGTGTTTCCCAAGAGGACACGAAGAACAAAAGATTTTACGAGAATCATTACAACCAATCATGTGTTTACTACGAAGAGAGCTAAGAATAACATCTCCAGGATGTCCTAGACGATTATGCCAAAGATCAGATGATGCGGCAGTAAAAGCAGATGAGTTGACTGAGAATGTGTCTCGTTTATTTTGGAAAATAGGATAGAGATCTCCTGTGCTGTCACATCTCATTAGTTTGGTCCCAGTCTGTAAATCATTGACAGAAAACCCAAAAGGATCAAATTCAACTGAAACCATATTATCGGTGGTAAATTTTCGAACAGATACAAGGTTTTTAATGAGTTGAGGAGCATGCAATACATTGTTTAAGGTTAATGGAGGGTATGGTGGAGGCAAGTTAGTGCAACCGTGACCAACAACGGGGATCAAATGACCACTACCAACAACAATGTTATGATTATTATTGCTTGAATTGAAATAAGAAGAGAGTATACCTTGATCTGCTGTCATATGAGATGTAGCACTGGTATCCATGTAAAAATTTCCGTCTGGTTGAGAGAAGGAAAGGGCGTGCATTGCGGCCTCGATGTCAGTTGGTGTGTAGCCGATTGGATCATGATGTGAGTGGGCAGTATAGGCTTGTGAGGGTTCTTGTGAGGGTTTTGATCCCAAAAGTCCTGAGTGCCTACTTGCTTATTGAGGTCTTTGTTGCTGCATGTTTGTGGATGGGTACGGGCTAGGTGGAAGTCCCCATGGCCCTCTCCATTGCTGTGTCCAACCTCCCCAAGGTGCAACAGTACCATTCATCCATGATGTATGAGGATGAACTGCCCATTGCTGCCGTTGCAAATTGCTGCCGCTGGTTGCCTGTCCTCTGCCGTAGCTTCCCCTGCCGGGGTTCTTTCGATTTCCCTTGCCTCTATTGTTTCTATTATTATGATTTTGGCGAGGGTAATTTGCAGAATTTCCATGGTTGCTGTCATTGGAAGATGCTGTGAGAAGAGCAGTAGGTTTAGTTATGGTGTTTCCTTCCTTGGCGAGGCGGTTTTTTATGGTCCGCTCTGCTAGTTTCAACCGTGAACGACAATTTTCAAAAGGAGGTAATGGATCTTGATTTTGTATGAAATCTACCGTGCCAGCGTAGGACTCAGGTAAACCTGCAGTCAGCTTCAAAACAAGGCGGCTATTTGTGACCGGAGCATCAACGTCCGCAAGACGGTCAGCAAGAGACTTGATGTGATTGCAATAAGCGTCAATCGAGCCGAAATTATCAAAATCGGCATGAGCCGATTCCTCCTCGAGATGGGTTGCATGAGAGGCTTTGTTGTCTTGGAATTGTGCCTCCAACCGTTTCCGTACCTTCTCGGCCGAGTCATCTTTGAAGAGAACTGCATGGAGGAGGTCTTGAGAAATGGTGGCATACATCCATTGTTGTACAACTGCGTCAAGACGATCCCAAAGCTCGGGATCCGCCGCTTTTTGTTCATCATATTTGTCCTTGGCTTTCTCCTCCGTAGGAGGAATTATATGATGCAAGAGATTATGAACTCTCGCTTGTACCTTGAATAGAGCAGCCCATGAATGATAAAGACCGGTCTCATTATCCAATGTGATTGGAATCAAGGATTTGACATTGGTGATAGAAAGAGCAGGATGGAATTTTTCAGCCATGGAAGAAGAAATTATGAAGATTTGGAAGCAGGAAGATAGAATACAGTTAGTTTTTGAGAGGATCGTTACAGCTCTGATACCATGAAAGATTATGATCCGTGACCTTTCATTAATCACCAACCCTTAAATATGGAGATAATTGTACTACAAGGATAGTACAAATTATAAGATAGTACAAGGATAGTACAACAATACTAGGCAAATAATTAAAGCCTAGCCTAATTGATCAATATTAGGCAAATAATTAAAGCCTAGCCTAATTGATCAATATGAATACTAATTAGGTAAATAATTACAGCCTGATTGATCAATATGAATACAAAAATATATATTTACATACATAGTTTAACATTCTAGTTCTTGTTATATTAATGTTAGATCATTGTTGTAATATTTTTCAATTAATCTTCATATCATGAATGTATCACAATTTCATTTAGTAGTCTTTAAATGTGAAATGTTCTTAAGTGGTTAAATATTTCTAGAAATCTAACATAGTTAATTCAGGGTGCGTTTTTGGCGAACGAAAACGGGGTATTTGAGTGAGGTACTGTAGCGAACAGGGATGTGTTTTTTGCTGTGAACGGGGTATTTGAGCTGGGTATTTTTAATTGTTAAATTAATTGTTATGAATTAATTAAATACTTAAGTGGACAAAAACAAAACGACCACATTTCATTGCATAAATGAAATACAAACAGAAATACAATAGAAATACAATAATGTGATAACATGAACATCCTACTTGTTGGCGCCACCTTGATTTATCAGATAAGTTTGGTATTCTTTTGTGTGTTGTTTGTCTGCAAGCCCTGATATCAACCAGTTTTTTGCTAGATCGTCGGGAATAAGAGTGAACATCTCAGTCTCGTTGGGTTCCATGACATATACAAAAGCGTCTGCAACATTAAATTCACCTCCTTCTCCAAGACATTGAATGCGAGTAACTACGTTCGCAAAAGTTGTCGAATTTCCCGTTGATTCCACACTAGTTCCCGTATTCGGACTATCAGAATGTATGCGAGATTTTTTCACATGTCTATCGTGCATAGGTCAATGAGCGCAGTCATCTTTTCTTTATTTTCACCCCGTCATTTTCTAGAACCGTGGCGTGAAGTTGGTTGAGAAGGGGGACTCATTGAAATTTGGGTTGAAGGAGAGATTGGCAGAGCTTCGTAAATTGGTGCATTCATTGATGATTGTTGCAATGGGGGATTTGTTGGCGAATTCAAATTTGGAATATGATCATTTTGTGTTGCATCCAATGGATTAAAAAACCCATCAAAATCCCATATTCTATCAAACATGTGCGACGGTTGTACGGTTGCTGCAGGAGTGTAGGACGACTGACCAGTAGCATTAGTCCCGCGAAATAATTGTTGCATCAGCTCCAAGTTTTCTAGCGGACATTTCTTATATTTCGTAACAAATGGTCCAAATTCCTAAAAGGAAAAAACACAATTGTAAGAATCTATCTTCAAAGAAACGGTTAAAAGTAAATTTCACAAACCTTAACACGATCTTCCCACCATTCCTTGCTTTCAGAAATCGTTTCTTTACAAGCATCCCAACCAGCACAGCACCAGTCTTGTTCATCAGTGCATCCCATTTCATCCACTCTCGTCGAAGACTATCATATTTATATCTGATCTTGGTTTCGTCTATTGGTTCGAGTTCTGGATAGTTTTGTATGGAATTGTTGTACTTTTCTGCAATGGCTTTGTGAACACCCTTTTGTTGCTGCCACAAGCTGTATATGTCTCAACAGCACATTGCAACATAATCCGAGTCGCGGTAAACGACCAGTGATGTGCACTTTTTCTGCTGCTCATATTGGAAAAGGAAAAAAATAATATTTATCAGAAATCATTAAAAAAACGAAAAAAAACTATGTTAAGTAACAATATATAACATAAACAACAAACTGAAAAAAAAAACTGATTTCTCAACAGCACATTGCAACATAATATGAGTTGCGGTAAACGACCAGTGATGTGCACTTTTTCTGCTGCGCATATTGAAAAGGAAAAAAAATATTTATCAGAAATCATTAAAAAAAACTATGTTAAGTAACGGTATATAACATAAACAACAAACTGAAAAAAACCTGATTTCTGCTCGGATTTGGTTGAATGAAGAATAGAAGAGTACATCGATTGAAGAGAGTGGAGTGGAGAGGTAGTAGGGGAAAGGTGATTTTTAGGGAGGGAAATGAGATGTTGGAAATCAAGCCGTTCGCGTCCGTCGGACGCCAACGGCTTGATTTCCAATGTAGATTATGCATTCTCATTGTTCAGAAGACATAATTGATGTATCCACAAATACAATCTTTTTCTTCTTCTTCTTCTCTCTCTATATATTTCCACAAGAAATCGTTTCAATTTAAACATTTATTTTTGGTGTTAAGCCGTTGAAATTCCTTCGCACGATTATGCTTGTCACCAAATTCCAGTAAAAAAAATTCGATTTAATCTGCATTAGCGTTCCCTTTTTTTGCTTTGCATCCTACCAAAATCATCTACACTGGGAGTTAATTGATCTTTCACTCTATACTCTGGCATCCTTATGATTCCACATGTTGGATCTTTCTCTCACTCAATGCTTTTCTTTGAAATTTGTTTGATTGGACTTCTTGAAATAATTTCTAAGAAGAAGTTTTTATTTTACATGCTTAACTAGCAAGTCATAAACATGTATGAACTAATAAAAATGTGGTGTGTTTGTGCTTGTTCTCAGGTTCGTTGACTTCTTTAAACAGTTTATTTGCGGACGTCCTCTAAAAATCAGAATATGTACAGAATGATGAATTTTTTTGCAAGCATATGGATATTAGTAGGAATGACAATGGGGCAGATTTCTCGTTCCCCCGACCCGACTCGGGTTTTTAAACCTTGCCCTAGACCCGCCCCGTAGAGCCGGTGCGGGTTCGGAATTTCGTCCCATACCCGAAACCCGTATGGGTCAGGATAGACACGACCCGCCCCACGACCCGATAATATTGTGTTCTAATGTACACAAGTTTGTATACTTATATTTTTTTATCACTAAATGATAAATTATATACATATCATAATGTGTTCACAATAATAAGAAAGTATAATAAAATGAGTTATAAGATAACTAGGTTAGTCCCATGCACATGCACGGTTGCGTTCAATGCAACTGTCATGCAGTTCCATGGTTATAATTATGTCTTTACTTTGATACATTAACACTAATTAATTTTATAATTGTTAGTAACATATTTACTAACAATGTAAATGGAACGTTAACTTTTTGTAAAAGAATTTTATTTTACTTTATTCAAAAAGAGCTTATTTGTCTACCGTTTTCTTTTTTCTTTTTTACTTTAACAACGTTCCAGTTCATTATAATTTGAAATCGTTGTAAGAGTATAATTTGAAATTATATTGCAAATTCTTATTAAAATTTATTATACCTTGAAATAATTGTATGAATAGGCAACATTATATAAGCGTTGTTTAATTTAATTACTGTTAACACTACATGGAAAAGTATATCTGCGCATTAGCACTGCTATTTGGGCCTTATAGCGGTTACAATCCAGAAATTCATAACACCTAGATTACCCAGAAATCAATTCGGACCATGATTTCGTCAGCCCATGTAAATAATTAGCAACACTTAGTCCTTTTCTCTTAAATGAAAATCGCATTGTTCCTCGAGATGTAATCATTCCCTCTAAAACAAACTAAACCAATTTTTTTGCCTATCGTCCACGTGGAGCGAGCAAGCGTTCAGATGGGTCCACAAATCTATCACCAGTCATATCGCATACCTATACAAAATCAAATTTTTAATTAATTACTGACGGCGGTATCCCATCATCTCCCGCGACATTAATTCTATCTGCTTGTATTCCATCATCAATTCAATTAAGCAGAAAAATCCCAGACCTTTGTTCTATCGAAAACTAACAGTGGCAGATACTTCTCTTTGCATCGCCATTGCCGTAGGAACTGGAGCGTTGACGTTGGATAGGCTTCGTTTTATTCTATCTCATCAGTCCAAATGCAGTGATTTTCAAATATGGCTTTTAACTAAACGATATTTTCTAATCCGTTGTCCTAACCTTGAAATTTACGAACACGCCCTCGAGATGGGTACGTTGAGGAAGACAGGTATTTTCCCATCTACAGTTCAGCTTCAACCATGGTAAGACTATGAAGAACAGCAAAAGCCGAATCTTGATCCTGTAGCTTAGGACAGAATTGAAGGGTTTCCGGAATTTTTTAGAAACAGGTTTGAAGTTGTTAGTGAAGCATTGCTACCAATGGGCCAGGTAACGGCAGTAGATAATTGCAAGAATTCTAAGTTAGATCACATGTATTTATTTGTTAAAATGCAATTTTACACCGGCGTTGACACTCCATGCAAGATCGTAGCACAAATAAACAACTCGAAATACATGCTAAAAGTAGAACGGTGGGCACACGCTCATCACATCAAAAAACCGAAAACCATTCTTCTTGGCCTGGATTACAAAAAAGACATTCGGATGTTTCATGAACGACTTGATCCCGAGGATTTCCAGCATTTGAGTGATCCTTACGACATACAGGGCTATGAACCACCCTCATCCCCTGGACCTACTCCTTCATTTTTGCGTGTTGTTGTTCCTAGTGATTCAGTGGAAGTAGTAGGTCCAGTGGGCTGGAGAGCTTGGCCTGAATCTCCAGGACAGCTAATGCGTGATTACGATTATGAGGTCGATCAACAATATCCACCAAACTTATCAGACGATTCTCCCGGTACCACAGTGCTCCAACTTATTGAACCCAAGCGTAGGCAGAAATTGCTTCGACGCCGCACACAAGTTAGTAGGGCCAGATCTCTCCCTGAAACATCTGGTGTTGAGCATTCTGCTCCATTTAGAATGACTCTTCCAGAAGCATATAATGAAGAGTCTGAAGGAAGCACCAATGCACAATGGCTTGCGAGGAGGGACTGCTGATTAGTGTTACCAGTTACTTTGTTTGTGGATGTCTCTTATGTTTTGTGTTTGTTTATGTTTCCATATGCATGTACATATTCTTTTACTCTTGTTTTATGATGATGTGGTCTCTGTGGGGACTGTGGTTGAACCCCAAACTCTATTTTTTTTGGATCATGCCAGATCAAAGATGTTAAGTAACAACAAATGCATGAATTGTAGGTAGCTGCTCTTTACTACGTAGAAAATATCTTGCTACTTTGTTGTTTTTTCTGTCATGGCTAGTACATTACCCTTATACTTTTGTAGAGATGTATATCATCGCTTTAATAAAATTCATTTATGTATAGTATTGATGTTACTTCCCAATATCAACATATCGTTAGTTTCAGACGGACTTGGTTGAATGTTCAGGTCCTTATGTCCTATTTCATCGTTATTTTGAAATATCGTGTTTTGTTACATTGCCTATTGAAAATTTGATTTACCCGTAATAACGTTGGTTGTAGTATTGCTGCTTATTATTTGCTGCATTTTTTGTTGATCTAAAAGATGGTTCCAAATTCGAACTTTATTTGATGTTATATTTGTTGTATAATAATCTTCTGCATCAATTCAGATGATTAACTCCGTTTTCTCACTTTTAATTTCCTAATTGAGTCAACTTAATGCTCAACTTTCATGTTACGGAAAGAAATGTACATTGGTTACTGTTCATAAAACAATAGGCTTTGAAATATTTCAACTGAGACTGTTCGTCCTGATCAGATAGTGAATTAAGTAATTCTATAAAACACATAGATACGGGGAAATGATATTTTCATAAATGGCAATAAATATTTAAACGTATATAATTTTGCAAGAACAAAAGCAGTATATTAAATACATAATAGTCAAGCAAAGTACAGTACAAAAAAAACAGTTTAAATTCATTACAATACTATTTTAGCCATAGACGACAGTTTGTTTAACATTCTATCTGCAGAAAATTTCTACAGTTTCCTTCTCGTCAACCTTGTTCTAGACAACGTAATTCTCGTCGTTTGTATTATGTTTCATGTAACAGCACACAAAATAATAATATTTTGAAATAGCTTGGAATGTTACAGGTACCTTGAAGCCAGTTATTTGTACATAACTGATCGATTATACCTATCATTACTAACAGATCAAGTATACGTATCAACATCAACAAATCAATAAGAGCAACACCATTTAAAGATACAAAATAATGCCTAATTTGTAGGAGACAACAAACTGTAGAAAGTAAAGAGAAACCAAGGTGAAAAAATAAAATTAATATACTAAATTTTAATAACAGGAAGAATAAATAATCAATTTTTACATATAATTGTGGAATCTATAATAGTAATCATTTTTCATAATAATATAACTGAATTTCATATTTTACAACTACTTTTAAGCATTCAAGGTAACCATTTAATTTTCTAATATGCTTATACTAATGCTATGTCTGTAAATATCAATTCAAACAATAAAATGAAACATAAAGCTCTTCTCTTACTCGATTTTAAATCAAAAGAATTTACAATACAACATGTGTAGTCATTGGTAAAGAACACAAAAATATACTGTAGAACTCTGAAACATGAACGTTGAAAAACATGCACACCCAAAATTTGCATGCTTTTTAACATGCATATCCAACACATGTACAGTTTATCCAGTAAACGAATGTTTGCAGTTCACACATTCTGAAAAAATTCCTTGTACACTACATTGGTTGTCGCATTTTCTGTGTTGCCATATTCATTGCATATCAAAACTTTTAATCCTTTTTTGAATTTTACTCTTGAAATTGCTACATATAATTGGCCATGACTGAACACAGGTTTAGGTAAGTATAACCCAACATGAGTAAGAGATTGACCTTGACTTTTATTTATAGTCATAGCAAAGCAAAAAATTACTGGAAATTGCCTTCTTTGAAATTTAAATGGACACTTGCTATCCGATGGAGTTAAAATCAGTTGAGGTATGAATACCTTAGTCCAGCATTACGACCGGTAATGACTTTAGCTTCAATAACTTGATTTCCCAGTCTAGTCACCCGAAGTCTAGTGCCGTTGCACAATCCTTCATTTTGATCAATATTCCTAAGTAACATTATTGGAACGCCCACTTTAAGAGTCAGCTTGTGATTCGGCAATCCAGAACCTTTTATGCTATTCAGAATATCAGGCGAATAAAAATCATCACTACCTGAACCACGATCAACATTACATATACTGTCTGAACTAAGATATACTTTATCTTCTTCTGGTACCTTTGCCAACAAATATGCATTCACTTCCTCAACAATCTCATGCGTTGGAGCCAAAATTGCTCTTTCTTCAAAATAAACTGTATCCGCTAGATTATCCAATACTAATGGATAAATGCATTCAACTATGGAGGCTAAAGGATCGTCTGAATCTTTAATAAGGATGACATTGGGTAATTCGATTATTCTTTCTCCATCATTTTCCTCCCCAATACAACCATCACCAACTTCTAACATCCATTCAGAAAACTCTTTTATTTCAGATACATTTGAACCAATGCTATCTACTTCCAGTCTCATGTTCTTTGTCAGTCTTAAAACCTTACAAAAATTCCAAAGATATGAAGAGTTTATTGTGGACAACACAATCTCTTGCCTTCTTGCTCTAGGGATAACAGTAGTACCTATCGGAAATCACCTCCAAACACAACAATTTTTCCTCCGAAAGGTAGGTTTAAACTATTTGGGTTGCAAGCTTGAAGAATATCTCTCAAACTCCTATCTAAAGCCTCAAAACAAAACTTATGAATCATGGGCACTTCATCCCAAATAATGAGGTCAGTTTTTTTAATCAGCTCTGCTAATTATGATCCTGATTTAATGTTACAAGTAGAATCCTCATCCACAATCAAAGTAATTGCAAACCTTGAATGTGCTGTCCTTCCTCCACTGAGAAGCAGAGAAGCAATACCACTTGAAGCTACTGACAGCACAATACCACGTTTGGACCGTATAACAGATGACAAAGTTCTCCATATATAAGTTTTTCCTGTTCCTCCATGACCATAAATAAAGAAGACACCACCCTTACCATTTGATATTGCCGCCATGATAGTTCATACACCTCTTTCTGTTCCAAGGTTAATTTACAAAACAGGGAGATATGTTTTTCTCGCAAGGATTGTAGGTCGTACCTAAACTCGTCCTGAATCATTTTATTGCCTCCTTCCAGTATTATCAGGTTTTCTGGAAAAGGCATTTCGGGATACCTTCTAAGATTGCTACCATTTTGATTTAAAAAAAAATTCCAGCTCCAACAGTATATAATTTCTCAGCTGTAACTCAGTTAAACGCAAATCTGTAAACAACATATTATATACAACAGTATATCGATAAATGTTACAGAATAAGGTACACTAAACATAAAATATGCATAAACGTAAAAGTCAAAATAGTAACATACCTCGAATTCCCAGAATTCTTTTCTGCTTGTTAAGTATATCATCTGAGAGATATTGCCAACTTTGTTCCCACACAGCCTGAGGCCTGGACATGCTACAACATATCAATAACATTACAAACAGAGTTCGTAGATTGTGACCACTCTCCCAAAAACTTGATTCTCTTATAGCTTCAACGTACTCTCTATCATTATCTAATAACCCAAGAGCATAACATGCCTCTTTAAACGTAGGATATATTACTCCGTCTATTGTTCAGATGTCTTCATAACATGTAGGTCCTTTCACTTTATTCAACAAAATCCTTAAATAATAAATTTCTCCTGAACATGGAGGTACGTACTGTATTCTTCCAATTGAAAAACCATTTTGTCTTAGCTTCCATTCCCTTATATCCTTTTTCCAAACAAATTTCGTTGGAAATTCAACATAAATAAGATTTTCTGCTTCCTCATAAAGCTTGTTACATTCCATCCATTCTAAAAACATTGATTCATTAATTCCCGGTTGATTTATAACCGACTCAATAGTATCATCGTCTTGAAAAATGACACTTTGTTCATCAGGGAGGTGGAAAGACAACCTCTCAACTGGTGGACTTCTATAATGAATTTCAAATCCAAATATTCTCCACACAGCTTCACACGGGGACACATATCTGCAATCCAAGTACATCTTGATTTCATCTATAACATTACTATGTCCATCATTTCCACCTACATTATCTTCACAAACAGTTGCTTTGACACGATCATGACCCTTGTTAATGCACTTAAATAAGTACTTAATTGCCTGACATTGGTTACACCATTCAACATTGATATGTGCATGATACCTTAAAAGAAGTTTTGGGTTACATGGAACAACAAACCTATTATCCAGAATAATTCCGTTCTTTTCAATTACACTTCCATTATCTCTCCTTCTATTAATTGGATAACCATCGCCATCGACAGTTGTTATGTCTTGAAATTTCCTGGGAAAGAATTTCGAGCACATTCCATCTTTCATGCACGGTGAATTCCTGTTTAAGGCACCGCATGGTCCATGTGTCATAAAAGCTTGAACAACTTCATACAACGACGGAAATTCATCTTTAGCAGGAATCTCGGCTGATATCACTTTATCAATGTCTTCACATCTGAGAAATTTGTTGTCTTTATGCATAAATAACAATATGTGTGCATGAGGAAGTCCACGTTTTTGAAACTCCACTGTATAAACCACTAAAAAAGAAGAATAGTAAGCATTAAAAAATGTTGACATGCAATATTTATAACACAATTCATTATGTAAATTTATCAGACTATGAGCAATTACATGTATACAACAACAAAATGCAAGACATATGCTTATAAATCTTTTTGGTTTAAATGATATAAGGTATCCATAACCCTGTACGTCCAAATTTTTGTCTAGGACAGAACTATAAATTTTTAAATGCAAAAGAAAATACATAAAAATGACGTTGATGACATGCCTGCTTGCACACGACCAAGAATATGTTTGTCTTTTAAATCTCTGATGAGTTGATCCAATTTAATTTTAAACACTCTCCAAATGATATCAGGCCTGTCTTCTGACTGAATACCACGCTGGTGAACAAACCTAGTAATTTCTGGCCATTTAGGATTGCATGTGAACGTTAAAAACAAATCTGGATATCCGTAAAACTTATACAGGGCCATTGCATCTAAGTAATTTTGCATCATATATCTAGCACCACCAGTGAAAGAAGATGGCAACACTACACGCTTCCCTATTAAAAATCTGCAGTAGTTCCCCTATATGCAGCCATAGATAGATTATTGTATGTTTCTGACCTCAACTTTTTCTGATTTCTACGAATGTACGACAATCGTTCTGCCTCAATCATTGTATAGCCGTCAACCAAAAATTGCTGGAATAACTTCCTTGAATGAAGATTTGTTGGAGCTTCATTTTTCCTATCTTGAATTCTAAAAGCAAAGAATTCCCTCATGCTCACTCTTGTTCTTTTTCCCAAAGAAGGATTGTCGTTATCTCCTAACGGAATATCAACTCGATAACCATCTTCACCGTAGGGGAAAAGTAGTGGATATTGAAGTGCAAGATAAGAAGGGTGCAATTCGCTTATACGCTCAAGTGATCCGCTCTGTCTTTGAATAATAATATCTCGCTCATCAAAGTCGTTCCATATATCACCGACAATTAATGCAGCCACCTCAGAAGCCGTAGGAAGATTGTATCTCCTACCGTCTTTACTCCTACCAATCAACCTTAGTTGCACGTTTTGACATTTGTTTGAATCAAATCGATCTCTTGCCATCCTAAATGCCTTGGCTAGAGAGTTGTGACAATCTAGCAGCGATTTTAAACCTTCATTAATTTCAGCATCAAAAGTATCTGCATTGCATCTGGAACTGTATTCATTATAAACTAATAATATGTAGGTGAGACGTGTACAGCTAAACATACCAGTCAAGTTCAACGCAAATAAAACTTTGCTTAAAAATACCTAATAAAGGAAATCCTGTTCAAAACCTCATTCTATGTATCATGTATGTATAGTTGCAAAAACTTAGGTGCTGATCCTGGAAGTGGCAGCAAACTGCCAATCCTGTGATAATTTTGTCCATGCAACCTAAACACATATGGCCCACGTCCTTTATTGATGCTAAAATCCACCTTTCCTCCCATAGATGTGAAACAAAACATCATATTAAATTGTCGTATGTAATTCACGAAATGTTTACTTCTAGAGTTATTATTATAGAGCAACTCTTTCAGGAAAGGAGGAGAATCTTGCAACAAAGGGAGTCGTACTTCCCCATTCATACAACACAGAGAAAATGTGGGTAGTAAATCTGGTGAGGATCTCCTACTTCTTTTGACACTCTCCTCGTACCACATCATTGCACCACATTTTTCGCACGGCCAAACTGGATCTCCAATATCCCAATATATTTTTTTTGCATATATTTCAACATATCAGTTTCCAGAAAAGGGAAAAAAAGAAAAAACCTTTCTCCATGAAATAAATATAGGTGTATATAAAGAAAAAAGATGACTATACACTTCAATGTACCTTCACTGGTTAGAATATGAGAAACTTTAGCATTAGTTCCTAAAAAATTGAAAAAAAAACATTTTATTTAATCTTACACGAAAATTGATACATGTAAGTATTGCCAATTAATAGAAATTTACCAATAAACTCTGAAGTTTCGGCTGTGTACCCTTCACCCTCGTGTCTTTCAGCTGAGCACACATCAACATGAGGGCCTGAATATAAATCTTGCAATTTATCATACACAAAACGCATACAATGCTTCGTTATGTTTATAAAAAAATTGGACAAACGAACTATATAAACATACCTACATCAAAGAAGTTTTCATTCCGTCTTTTATTATCTATAATCATCTGTCTATTCATTCCTTCCATTTTTTCGTTATTCTCCTCTTTAGCACACTTTTCAGTTTGTAGATTAGTGTTTGTAGGAAGAGCTTGTGTGCTTGTATACACCAATCCATTTAATCTTTCGTCCAATGTTTGATGGTTCTTTGTATTCCTTGTTAAACGATGAATACCAAAGGTGCACTACATTTTGTATCTCCAGGTTTTAAAGCAACATAACCTGAACTCGGTTTGTTCTCATTTAATGTACATCTTTCAGATTCTAGCCTAGTATTCATTGCAAAGGCTTGTACACTTCTACACAACAACCCATTTGATATTTCATTCATCACTTCACGATTCTGTATGTTCTTTATCAAGCAGTCAACTCCACATTTGCTTTGCAACTTGTATTTTCCGGGTTTTAAAGCACCATGACTTGAACCTAGATCTTTCTCGTTCACCGTGCATGATTCAAAATGTAGCACAGAATTCGTTCGCGAAGTCTGTGTGCTTGTGTACAGCAACCCATGTGCGCCTTCCAATTTGTATTTTCCTGGTTTTAAAGCACCATGACTTGAACTTGTTGAAGGGAGGCCATTCAAGCGTTCTACAGATGTTAAATTTAAAAAAAAATAACTTACAATTAGATGACTCTCGTTGGAGAATAATCATAATTCACTCAGGTAATCTATGAGAAACAAATATATCAATTATCCTACACTGTCTTGACCTTTTTTTCGCAAAATTAAAACTTTATAAAGGTAAAAAAAGGAAAAAACACAATCAAAAGTTTTTTTTATTTTATTTAAACAAAAGAACATTAACTTATAATAAAAACCATGATAAGCATGTTTCTAGCATGCAATAAATTTGCACAAAATAGCATTATACCGATATACCTTTTTGCGTGGAACTTGATTTCCCTCTTATGTTGATGTTAATTATCTTTTGTTTCATGGCTGCATGTAATAAAAATTTACCAAAGCTTTAAACCAATACATATGCACCAATATGTAGTACTTATGGATACACAAATTTCAAAACATGTTGATTAAATTATAAAAAATGTTCAGCTCATGGTAGATGAGAAGCCACTCATAGAAATACTATTAAATTTCAAATAAAAAATGAAAGAAAAGCAAACCATGATGTCAATGAATCATTACCCTATTATATCAACAAAAGCCAACCCATTTCCTTCAATAAAATGGCACTTAATTAACTCACACTCCATTAGTCACGCAAAAACATCGAATTACTCATCTAATATCACATTATTTCAAAAGCTGCATAGATACATGCTGTTAACTAAAATTCAAATGAGCCGATTTTTTTTTTTTAATCCCAAATGGGTTGATTTTTTTTCTTAATCTCCATAAGAAACAATTCTTTTTTACAACTACATACATACATATGCAGTTCGCATACATATTTATTTACAGATGCATTTAAAAAATCATACATCTTGATTAAATTACAACAAAATGTTCAGCTCATGGTAGATGAAAAGCCACTTATAGAAAAGCTATTATTTCAAATAAAAATGAAAGAAAAGCAAACCATGATGTCAATGAATCATTACCCTATTATATCATCAAAAGCCAACCCATTTCCTCCAATAAAATGGCACTTATTTAACTTACACTCCATTAGTCACGCAAAAACATCGAACTGCTCATCTAATATCATATCATTTCAAAAGCTGCATAGATAAATGCTGTCAACTTAAAATTCAAATGAGCCGATTTTTTTTTTAATCCCAAATGGGTTGATTTTTTTTCTTAATCTCCATAAGAAACAATTCTTTTTTACAACTACATAAATATATATGCAGCTCGCATACATATTTACTTACATATGCATTCCAAAAATCATACATGTTATAGCATGTGTGTGTGTTTATGTGTTTGTGTGTGTGTGTATGTGTGTAAATCAGAAGTGAACAAAGAAGTTTTCTTTCAGTTGCATAATTTATTCAATAACTCATTAGGTAAGTCATCAGTCAGTTCTAAAACTACTTGTTTGATACCAGTAAACCTTAAAACCTAAAACATCGTGTAGCTATAAAGACTTCAATAATCCATACAGCAGAAAATTCCACATGTGATAATAACATAAGCAAAATATAAAGAAAAGCCAATGTAAAAAAACAATAAGTTTTCTAATAAGCAACAAAGTAGTTTTCATTCAATCGCAAATCCATCCTTGTTTGCCACAGCAGATAGTACAGCACAAAACATCATGAAGCCACAAACATTTCATTTGCTAATAGCTCAGATACTTGGTAATCCACAATACAAAAAATTCCACTTGATTTCATTGTTCAACAACGATTACATCTTCTCCATTTCGCAATCCTTTTCCACCTTAGCTTCACCAACTCTTTTTTCTTGCTTGCAGACGACTCGCTTGCAAAATCCTCGAAATCAGCTTCCATTGATGATTTTTTGGTTAAACTCAACTCCACCATTTCATTGTCTCCCATAAAAGAAACAGGATCCTAAAAAAGTACATAATCGTTAACCACACGCGAAGGAAAAGAAACCTTAACATAATTAGCGTAGTTTATAGTAAATCATGCATTACCTTTCCATCATAAGTGTGGTTCACTTTAAAACTCTCGTTTGACATAATGTCAGAATCCTATTCCACATCAACAAACAGCAAGAGTGCTACTTAGAAACAAATGGACTAAAACACGAAGGCGTGACATATAAAAATTATCAGCTCAAAAATATTACCTTGTTAATGGTTGTCAAATATGATTGAATGAGATCCTCACTATCACTCAATTTAACAATCGTGTACACAAGCCAATTTTACTTCAAATTAAATTCAGATATTTCAATTTTAAAGAGAAGTTGCCTTCCTATAAGACTATTCAAGTCGTCCGGAAATGAATCATTATCATCATGCTGGATTAAGACAATAAATCAAACAAATTAAGACAACTTACTTAATTTACGAACTCAAACAAATAAAGTAAACAAAGATAAATATAATTGTTAATTATTAACCGAAGATGGAGATCTTTCATATCACAAGCAGATCTGTGCAAAAGAGCAATGACTTCTCGATCAAACATCACGAACGATGCACTGCCACTACCATCAATTACCCGAATCCGAACCTTGAACCTACAAATCACAAAATGTAAAAATGGTTTATTAGCTATGAAATCAAAAGGTACGATGTATACAGAAAATCCGTACCGAAACAACTTTTTTGCAAAATACCTTAGCAAAACATTCTCAGAACTGATAGACTTATCACATTTTTTACAGAAAAACTGATGAATCACTTTTCCACCATTATCATCTGATACAGTTTCATCAATAGGATTCACCTTCTTATGACACTTTTTGAATGCTATGTAGTACCATCCATGTTCCAACTCCATCCCAATAATGGTAGCCAAGATTATACAATTCATTGGCTTGTTTACTTCAAGTAGATTATCCAACGTTCTTATCAGTGCACTTCAGAAATTCATCTTGCAACGATAAACAACTTTGCGACGCCGATGGAGCAGTCCATAGCATGACAGAACTATCAATGTTACTGTCAAGGCTAAATTAGTACAAAAGTAAATGCGCGTACAGCAGAGTAATCTATTTAGCTAACTCTATAAACTCAAAAAAATGAACCAACTTATTTCTGAACGACCTAACTTCGTCAAAATCACCATTAAAAATTAACCGCGTACAAAATAAAGAATTTGACAATGTAGCTACACCTATTAGTCAAAAATTAAAAAAAAGTATATATAAAAAAGAAACTACTAACTGGGAAACAAATAAATAACATAATGGTATGCTAAATTTCACATAATCACCTCCCCATTCCTTTATCTTTGCATTCCCAACAATAAGAATGATAAGTCCGGTTTTATTTTCAGAGAGAAAGTAAAATGCTTCTTCTGCGTATCTATTCCAGAAGGTACATTTCAAATTTTTTGACCTGGAAGTATACCAACAAATAATTAAGAGATGTTCACTGAATATATGTGTACTGTAACGAAGTAAAATCAATGATTCACTAAGCATATGTTTACTAAACCTACCCTTCATCCTTCAGTTCCATTACCAATTTCGTAGAATCTTTATTTCCTTTCTGATTGATTTCAAGAGAACTGTAACCAACAACCATGCCAATAACATCTGAATAAAGTAAATTTATTATACTATCAACCCAATCGAGAATATCATGTGTAAGATATATATGAACTGAAAAAACGTACCTACTAAGAATTTATCATCCAGTGTTTTGGAAAGAATATCATCAAAAGACACAAATTTAAATCCGTGCATAGGAATGGACATATCATCTTCACATTTCACAACCGATGTCGAGAAAAGGAAATTAATTTTGTAGAGATGTTGTGATACTCGATAGTTCCCATTATTTTGTCCAACTCCAAAATTGCTGATAATGAAACACTTGCCTTCCACAAGTTTTGCACAAAATCTTTTAATGAGGCTTTGTTTAACAGTAGCCTGAATACGGTTTACCTGCATAACATAGCGGTGAAATGCATAAATTCTTCTAACAAACTAAATGCACTGCAAAACAACCAAGAAATGGAAAATCAAAACTACACCACCTTTTCATCCAAGAACAACATTTCAATACTATCGTCATCTGCGGGATCTTTAAAGCTTGGTGTCCTCCATAACTGAACAATCCTTATTTTGATGGAGATGTTCTGGTTGAAAGGTGTGATGTCTTCTATAAACTTATATGCAGCACCCATTTTTGACATTCTTCTCTGTATGAGCTTTTCTTCAGTTTCCTCCACTCAATCACAATCACAAATCCACACCAAACCTTCACCTTTTTTAACGACAAAACAATGGCAACAGCGAGATGAATATATATATATGCTCATGTATAATTCATTCAGAACTGTCTAGAAGGTCCAATAGATGTAAAAGATATTTTTTCGATGTATTTTTTTTATATGTATCTCTATGCCATTAAATAAATAGATAATGAGAGTTTCTTATTCAATTATTTTATATTTATATTGTTCTGACACTTATTTATTTACTTGGTACTTGCAAATGCAGTAACCATTACCGAGAGAGATATCATTACTACCTTACATTAAAAAACATACTTTGTCTTTTTGTCCTCATCGTGTTAATTTTATGTTTATTATTTTATAATTATTTAATATTGAATTAAAATATTAATGCTTCAGGTATACGAAATAGACTATCTTGCAAATGGAATGTTATCATTGCCGAGAAGGCTTCATTATTACCTTTTGTCATCTACCCGTCGTCCTGTGTTAAATGATATAATTACTTTATTATTTTGTTTGATGCTTGATTTTGCACGGCTGCCAGATGAATCGTGATCGCAGGAGAGAAAGGAATGGGAGGGAAAACTTTTTATTTTTATTTTTTAATTTTTTTTATTTAGATTATTTAGATGGAGAAATGGGCAACCTTGGAGGGAAACTTAGGAGGGAAAATTGGTAGTTTTGGAGGGAAAATAACTTTGCTTTAGTATTATGTAAGATAGTTCAAAATGTATGCATTTGTTATTGTATGATTATCATTGATGCAACTTAATACTATGTAAATTTTATAGTTTGTTGATTGAAAGAATATATTAATCAAGTTATAACCATGTGTATCTAAGAAAATTAAAAAAGTAATCGTTATAGTTATAAAGTGTTTTAATGATATTTTAATCATGCGGATCGGGTTGGGGTGAGTTAGTCGTGACCTAGACCCGGACCTCCAAAAGCGGATCGCGGGTCTATCCGCCCCAAACACCCTATGAGATGGGTCTGAATTGGTCCAAATAGGGGCGGGTCATGCGGGTTTGGACCCTACACGTGCCCCATTGACATCCTATGTATTAGTTGACCTTAACAAACATATTTTACTTTCAAAACCACTAAGGTTCCTTTGCAATTTGCATCAACTTAAAAATTCGAGAACAATATTTCTCTATTGGTTTTTTTTTTTCCTTTTCATAATGGTCTTTAATCGAAGATAACGATCTTTTGCAGTCGAAGTTCTTTGAATTATAACAATTTGCAATTTTTTCCAAAAATGTACCACCACTTTTATTGATACCTCAAATCGAATCGTTTAGATTGCACACCAGATGAGCATATATACTAGTCATCCGCTGAAGTCCAGCTAACAGAAATGAACGCTACTCCAACCAGAAATCGAATCAGTAGGAAGGTCAATTAGCCGTTCTAATTGATCATTTAATCATAGTCGTTATTGAACGTTTGTTGAACAAACGTAAGTGCACGGAACCAAATGTTTACTAAACAAAAGTGCTTGTTCAATAGATGTCAAAGAGATAGAGGCTTGTTCAAAAGTTCGTAAAACAAATTACAACTTCCCAAGCTTTCCACACGAATTTGTAGCCAATCACAAGATGTAACCCCAGTTGGAGACTTGTGGAGTTTTTGGGTTACATATTATATTTCGTAATATGTAAGCTACTATTATAGATGCTTAAGAGAGCATAACAAAGTCATAATTGTATATTTCATTCCAGTATACGAACGGTTCATCTTAATACCATGTGTCTGGGTGCAACACATGAATCAGAAACAACAGCACATTTTTTTCCCAAAGTCATCACCAAGTACAAAGAACGCTGAACCTGTGAATTACAGAATTAAAAATGCAAAGAACACCTAAGCTGTTGTACATGACAAATGTTTGTTTCATTCAAAATTATTCAATGGTACACAAACAAAACCCTACATATACATCAAAGCCAATAAACAAGCTTTCTCGTACAAATACATGGCAATACCATGAGAATATATAACGACCAAACGTGAATCATTCAACAGAGAACGTCTGCCAATGCTTCTTCTGTTATTTACAGTACCAAGCGCGCACTCATTCACACCGAAGGTATTCGTACATTCTGTTATAATTTACTACTCCTCAGGAGACACTGCCACTGATTCAATCGAGGCGACTTATCTAGTAGAAGCAGTAGCCCAATATTACTGGCTGTTGCCCCACACGTATACCTATTTTATTTTCACAATAGAAAACCATTGTGTTACTTTCAGAAACAAAAGTAGAACATTCTTGCAATGTAGATTTCAATACCTGGGTTTAGTATCTCTTTTTCTCCAGAAGATGGACAGTACCCACTGCAAGAAATGAAAACATGAGTTGACATTTGAAGTTAATAAGACAAGAAATTTATATATTTGGATTAAAAAGAAATAGAAAACCGATATCCAAGGTACTGATGCATCACATAAAGATAAATGATATTTATTCATAATTTTTAGATTCTTTCTATTTTCATGAAAATTCATTTTAGGTTTGTTGCATTTTATGTCAAAGTCGGTAACAACATAGACACTGGACTGGGTGTGGATGTTTGGGATAAAATCCCAGATTTATTTGGCATTATCAAAATAATATATGTTCCTCCTGATAGAACTCTGAAGCATGTTTTCTGAAACTACTACTAGGCTTCTACCTGCTTCCCTCACTTAATAATAGCCACACCTTAAGTTGTTTAAACATAAGGTAAAATTCTAGACAGTTCATGAGTCTCCTCCCATTAATTGTCACAAAGAAAGAGTCAAATGTAGAAATCGGATGATGTATATAAGTTGAAAACAGCGCACATAACAACTAACAAGGGAGAAAGTTAAGAGGGAAGAAACATCGGTTAACAAAAAACTGGCCTACACAAGATTTTGGGGTTCCTAGTTAATAGGAATCCAAAACACCCTATTCAACCGAAGATGGATCATTGTCGCGAAATATAAAAAAAGGTCACAAATAAACTGCAAAAAAACCAACTCACAATTTATCACAACTCAGACAATCGCAGACAATAAGAAATAATAAGAAATAACTGAAAGTAAATAACACCAAAGATTTATGATGGTTTCACTAATCAATATTGGCATGATAGTGAATATCCACTATCGGGAAAATTTCATTGCTTCGAGTGAGCTTAGTGAGACAGATTACGAAAGAGGTTAGACAAAGAAAACAATTGATGGGACAACAATTGAATTTCATGCAATATTACAAGAAGAGAAAATGTAATCAGGTTATATATAAACCTAATTAAGTTTCAGTCACTGAATAACAATAACCCAATCCAACAGAAGCTACTGTTCAGAAGCTATCTTCAACAGCCCATTTGTGTGTCTCACCATTTCGATCATACCTTCTTCGCATGGCCTTCAATTTCCAAACTGTTTTAACAGTTGCAAAGTACACAAATTCCTCTTCAGTTTGATATACAGTGTCACTTATTTAAACATAGCCCAGATGACATTTTCCATACATAGGGTAGGATCGACGCCGGTATTATATTTTTTGCTAGAAGAAACATGACATAAATTCGAATTTTAATTTTGTCTTCTAAATCTACACTCAGTTTCATTTGCAAATATAACCTACTTATTTTTTTGTGTCAAGCAGTATAATTTTCCGAAATATACAAGCACCAGGTGGATTTATTTTTTATAACTGATAATGAATTGTCGAACTCCGACATACCTTATGAATATTGGGTTTAGCCTTAATCAAGAATTGAAGTATTCAATTAACATAAATCCGCTCTCTCCCCGAAAATTCCAAAAAGCAAAAGGCCAAATAATAATAATAATAACACCGCAATTGATAACAGTTTCAATTAATTTGATTTGCCTTGAAGGAAAAGAAGCAGCATACTGCATTAATATTAACAAAAGATTTCTTTGCAACTACATTTATAAAAGTTAATTTTAGAACGATAAATAACACTATTTAATTAGTAACTGGATTAATTTAAAATTCAGGGCCTACAAAAGTGATTCTATAAATTAGAACGAGGGAGTTCTAAAAAAGGGATTCATGGAGACATGGAAGGGATGGTCCAATTTTCATATCGGTGGCGTTCCACACTTGCGCTACACATGAACGTTGCATATAGTTTTAATCAATAGGAGTTGTGAAATTTAAAATTCTTCGTAATTTGATATCCTAAAACACAAAATATTGAGGGTCCACTCATCACTAGACTATGACATTTGGTATGTCATATGTCTGATGCAAGTGACACAGCTCTTGTTCCAGGCGCCATAATTAGAAGAAGCCTGACGCATTTTTTCCTCAACAATGGCACCCCACACCATTGCTGCTACCAACCACATGTTTACGTCAAACACCAAATCTAATTAAACAGGTTAACTTTTTGAAGAAAAAAATTGAAAATTTTGTTTCCGTTGTTTTTTCTATTGTTCTGTGATTTCGAATTCTATCGACCAACGCAGTTGTGGATGTGTATAACTTATATTAAAGAAAAAAAAATACATTCTAAGATATCTATGATAAATTATTTTAAAATGGAAATTTTACCAAAATAGGCCTCTTTTTCATTACAATAACAAACATAGGTCACTTTCCAACTTATTTACAAGAATAAGCATATTTATGGGAACATCATAATTCAAGCAGAAAAAAACGAAGACCATTCTCGAAAATCCATCCAAAAGAAAATTTGAAAATCGCCTTTACACAATTCTTCATTTATGAATTAAGTATGAAGGCGATTTTTGAAAAACCACCTCTGGGCGACTTCTCAAATATCACCTTCACATTTTTCCTGCTCAAAATACGATGTGGCCAAAACAGGCATATTTTTGTAAATAAGTTGGAAAGTGGCCTATATTTGTTACTGTTTTGAAAAAGTGACAAATTTTGGTAAATTTCCTTTTAAATTACACAAAAAACCTTTTTTATTTCGTATAAATAAATTAACATATATAAACAAAATTCTTAACCTTTTGATGCAAAAAATAAAAATATAACATATTATAGAGGGAAAATTTTATTCCTCAAAAAAATGAACGTACAAAGTTAAATTGAAATAAACACGAAGGCATAATTCATAAAGCCTCCATGACATCCCCATCCATTTGCCATTTGTTTATTTTTTGAAATTTAATTTATGGTCAATGTAGCATTTCTCACATAAATAATGTTCATGATGTAATGCAAGCATAACTAATTTATCACTATCCCAAAATAATCACATATGCTCATATCACTTCACTAGCTTCACTCAACTCAAATTATTGCGACACTTAGCTCTGGTCTAATCGTTTTTCTCACATCCAATTTCATTATTATTATTATTATTTGGGGGGGGGGGGGGGGGTAGGCCTTAGAAAGTCATCGTATAGGAAATCTAGTTTCATGGTATACATCTGATCTGATAACATCTCATAATAAAACTCAAATTTGAACATGTAATCGTTACAATCGTACAAAATGCATGTATGTCGTCTTTAATAATTAATGATCAAATTTATTTAACTATGTTTGACTAGGTAATAGTCAAAATTCAAAAGGGTTACCATTTCCATACCCCATCAACTTTGCTAGAATAACGAACATATCATGAATGCAAGTCCTCCACATAGTTGGATCGTAACTGTATTGTGACAATTTCAATTCTTTTGTGATATATATATATATATATATATATAAGTATGTGTGTGCATACATATATATGTATGTATGTATATATGTATGGTAGGAAACACAACTTAGCGGGGTATTTTAGTGTTAAGAAGCTTATTGTTAGACTAAATTGAAAACTTAATTTTTGAAAAAAAAATAGTCCTAATTGCTTTAAAAAAAAATTTGTAAGACTTTAGTTCAATTTTTTATATCTAAATTATCTGTAAGTGTTATATACCAATCAAATTATTAATTATACAAGAAAATGTATATATATTTCACATTTTTTTTGTTAGAATACAATAATTTACAATTTGTTTTTATTAATGTTTTTTTTTTCAAAAAACGAATTTTGTCAAATTAAAAATTGTCATATTATATGCAAAATCATGCAATGATTATTCAAATTTATAATAACTTTCTTCCAAAATAATTACACACATGCTATCGCATGTCAAAAAACTAGTGTATATTCATTGGAAAAAATATATATTGAAATAGCTTCAGTGGAACTTGAACACAAAAACTCGGAATACATGTTGAGAGTTGAAAAAGGAAAAAAGAACGAAAACTAACAGAAGAATAACATTGTTGCATCATTAATGAGAGATTTTGTTATTATTTTCAATACAGCGCTCTCTTGAAGGGCTCAAAAAATGGATAAATGCGGGTTTAATCATATGGACTCCTTTTAAAACATAGTTATAGAAGTGCTAAAAAATGTTAAGGAGAGCCCAAAATATAGCATCCCTTTATCCATTTTTGGAGTCTATTTAACAATGCCAATATCCTTGAATTTTTTTCTATTTTTCAATGCAAAGTTTTCACTAGAGTGTGTGTACGAAAAGTCTATTTAGACACCAAAAATAGACACTAATGGTGATATATAAAATTTGCATCATTAGATTGCACCCTAAATTCCACCTTCCACATAAAGACTAAAAGATCCAATTGCCCAGATCCTTTTTGTCACTAATTGTGTTTAATTTTGTATTCAAATTTTATGTGTGTGTATGAAGAGCATTCCATTGCACCTCAAACAGCGAAGCGCCCCATAACACCCCTCTGATTTCAACCACAAATTCTTTTTTCTCTCTTCACCCGCTCATTCTCTTTTCCTCTCAATTTATTATTTAAATAGAAACTTAAGGCTGATATTGGAGCACTATGAAGCTCGTCTCTCTCTCTCTACATATATGTATGTATATGTATATGTATATATATATATATATATATATACGGAAAGTCTATTTTGACACAATTTGGTGACACAATTGGTGACACAATGAATTCTCATCATTGGATTGCCCCCTGAATTCCACCTTTCCATGTAAAGACAAAAAGATCCAATGGTGCAAATCTTTTGTATCACAATTTGTGTCACCAAATTGTGTCAAAATAGACGCTCCCATATATATACATACATACATATATATATATATATACACACACACACATATAGAGAGAGAGTTTATAAGGCGTGACTGTGTTGAATTTGAAATCATTCAGTGTAAAATTGGTTTATTTGGCATTACATATGTAAGGATTAAAAAGTCATTCAACATTCAAATTATAAAAACAACAAATATCACTCTAAATCTCCATTTGAATTTATCGTCCGAGATATTGCAATATCGAACGATATATCGATCGAGAAAAAAAACTGGAATATCGTCCGAGATCTTAGACTTTTTTGTTAAAATTTAAATCTGTGCCTGAACTAGCACAATAATTAAAAAACTCAAATCTAGTCGTGATAATTTTTTGTTATTTTACATTTTGCATGTTAGATAACCATATTGTATGTTCATATATGTTTTACAATACTTATGATTTTCGTATTCGTCTTTTTTACATACATGTTACCTATGAAATTATGTATTTTATGGTCTATTTATGCTGAATTTTTTAATGCTTTGAATCCTTTTAATGTTTTATGTCTAACAATATTTTTGTTTTAAGCATATTACGATTTAGAGTATGAATGATCTTTTGCAAAATAAAGAATAATAAAGTTATTTTGCAATTCAAGTTTAAGTTAATATGTTTTTAGTAGCATTCATAAAAATTATTTTGTAAAAATATCATTTTTTAACATATCATGTACCCCGAGATAGTTCCAATATGAACTTTCCGACCCGAGATGGAAAAGCGAGACGAACTCCCGAGTTAGACTCATATCGTCCAAGATCTCCCCCGATACGAGATTAGGTCAATAAAATCCCCGAGACGAATCACGGTCGATATCCTAGATTTAAAACCTTGAGCATATTGGAGAGAAGTTAATACATATTGATTTGTGTAGTTATTTGTTGTTGTATAGAATAACATTACAATATTATATCTTTCTTTTTAATTTATTCAATACATCGATGTGTATTATATAAAGATAATGTCTAGGGGATCAAGGAACAACCATTGTTTTAGATCACGAAAATATCGCTCGATGTCTCGTTTTGATATCCCTTTGAAATGAAATAGCAAATCTAGCTGCAAATCTCATTTTGAATATATCATCTGAGATATGGCTATATCGGTCGAGATGAGATACTGAAACATCAATCGAGATTTTGACTTTTTTTAGCTAAATTTTAAGCCCGTGTCTGACCCAAAATAATAAAAACGAAAATCTAGTTTCCATGATGTTATGATATTATAATAATTAACCCTCCTTTATTTCCTAAAATAACCCTACAAAATTCCCTAAACCGAATAACTCATGTGCGACATCCAAGCCACATCCTGAGTACCTTAAGAAGTAGCCATTTAAGATATATTAATGACTCTTTTCGTTAATTAGCTTGTGATAATCAAAATCTGATTTTATTTTGGTTTACCAATATGTTCTTTTTTCTTATATGTAAATTGAAGGCTTGAAAAAAATCAAGTATACTATTTAATATTTTAGGTATATTTTGCATGTTATATGATCATATCGTATATTCGTATATGTTTTACAATCCTAAGAATTTTCATGTTTGTCACTTTTTTTACATATATGTTATTTATGGAGTTTGTATTTTGTCATATTTTTGTGTGATTGTTCAATGTTTTGGATATTTTTCATGTTCTATGTCCAACAATAATACATGTTCATGGATCATAAATTGTAAGCAATATTGCTATAATCTATTTGTATTGTGTTATTTTTTATGAATATGAATGTTCTTTCGTAGGTTAATAAAAATGGAGTGATATGACAAATCAAGTTTGAGTTATTATTTTTATGGTAGCATTCATAAAAAAGATTGTGTAAGAATATCAATTCTTAACATATCATATACCCCAATATATTTCCAATATGAGCTTAAAGATCCGAGATGGAACTACAAGACAGACACCCGAGTTGGATTTGTCCCGTCCGAGATCTCCTCCATACGAGATCGAGTCTCCAAAATCTCCAAGACGGTATGTAACCGAAATCCAAGAGTTAAAACTTTGGGAACAACTACCAATGAATAATCCTAAAAATACTATGGAACACTAACAGTCCCCTGCTTATGGTCTCATTTTATAATAATCGTTTTGAACTGGATACTGCAACAATTGGAAGTTGGAACAACCACTTACATTAAATTATTCGCATTCTACTTTATCAATGAAAGCAAACCCATACTAGCAAAGCAAATACCATAATTGAAATAGCTCCCTAAAATTTGATTGAACACGTAAAACATTTACAGGCATACCTTAATCAGAGACATGAACGAGAAAATGAAGGAGGTTCTCTTAACAATCTTCGTGTTATTCTTGGGTGGTGCCCCTTCCTTGCACAGCTGTCTCGCAATCTCCTTCATTAGCTCAACTTGTGCTTTTTCAGTCCTCATTGATAAAATTGCATGTCTCATTGACTCTCTATCTGCCTCAAGTGCTTGTAACCTCATATACAACTTCCTTATATCGCTCCCATCTATCGCATCATGCTGATCCCTAGTTCCCTCATTTGGCACTGCTGCATGAACCGCATCAATAGTATATACTCTAGCGCTTGTACTCTCATTATCATCACAATTATCAACATCTCCGTCATTACAGCAGTCATTGTTATCATCGTAATTGTCATTGTCATCATTACGACAACTGCCATGGGAATATTCACCATCAAAATCATTGATCTCTTCTTTCTCAACTTCCATTTCGTATATCTTACCTTGCAGAGTATGATACTGGTTCATACTAGTGGTGGGTGTATACTTGTCTAGAGTCAAACTTTCAGAATCATCCTCAATGTTTCCATCGTTCCGAAATGGAACCTTACACCTCAAGTTTGGATACTCACAATCATCCAAATCATTTATTCCAAAACTCTTAAGTTTCTTCCTACAACTCTCAACCTCAAAACTCAAACTTTGAATAAGCTGCTCCTTTTCCAAGACGAGTTCATCCAATTCATTCAACTCCTGCATATCATGCGCCATTTTTTCCTCCGCGAATCTCTTAAACTGCCTGAACTCCATTTGAACCTCAGCCTTCTCTCTCTGCAACTTCAAAATCATGGACATGGCTTCGCTCGTTGCGGTCGAAGCGGCGTTCCGCTCCTCATCGACCTCCAATTGCAGTTCTTGGATCGTCTGCTGCTGGCTAACTAGGGCTTCGCGTAAAGCGGTAACCTCGTTTTCCACTTCCACGCGAACCACCACGTCATCACCTAAGCCAGAGACGGTAAGATGAGGCGCGATAGCTTCAAGGTCTGTATCCAATAGCTTCCTCTTTTTCGATTCCATCAATATTTAAAAATCCCAACTTAAAATATCGAAAACAGAGATCAAATTGTTTAGATTGGGATATTTTCGGGTTTTTCTTTCTTTTTCTTTTCTCCCTTTGTGGATTTTCTTGTATTTTCGATGAAGTTTGTTTGGACCGATGTGATTATTGATTTGGGATGTTTCGTTATTAGTTGAATGCATCCTGAGTTCCAGATTTTAATTTATCAGACTGTATATGACATTAATTCATCAGACCGCCCGCGTGGTGGCCCCAATAATTATAATTAATATTCATTGAATCCAATAAGTAAAGCATCTTCAACAAGCCAATAATTATTCCATCCGTAAAAGAGAACAAAGAAAATATGTCCCCGGCATCCAACACAGGTCCCAAAGGAGCATGGGTTGGTCCAAATGGACAAACCAAGGCAAATCCATGGTCATTTTAGCGACCTACGAAATCACTTAACCCCCGATGTAGGACTTGTCTCAACAGAAAGTGTACGTTAAAAATAAAATTATATGGAATGAAACAATGATTTTGATCAAGAAATCAAGTGGACTTAAAAGAAGAAATAATACACGGGGAGTTAACATTAACAAGTCACCATTCCTGAAAATAACTAGCTATACCTAAAAATTCACATTGGTGGCGATGGTTACGAAAGAACAAGAAGTGTAAAATCTAGATGATTGGCTTATATGTCCAAGTATATATTATTACACAATAATCATGTTAGTAGCAAATAATGTAAGCAACGGAAATTGTAAAGGTAATAATACGATCAATTTATATTGGTTTGGGCCTCTCACAGTCTCACTATACGTCTGATCCCTAAACTCCTTTTTGGGATTTCACATGCTCGAAGGAAAAGATTTCTACGTGCTTTGTCGAACAACCAAATAAAACTTTGATACCTTGTTTGAAGATCTCCAACATAACTTTATTTTGTAACAAAGAAATAACTTGATTGTAGACTTTGCTTTCAGCGTATTGTTAGTCAAATCTAAAGTACAAATTCATATAACCCTCATAAATGATAGAGAATGCATGTGCAAAGGCTATGAAGTGAAAAAAGAACCAGATTTAAATGATACAGAGTAAAAAAAATTATACATCTAAGTTTGTTTTATTTGATCGAATCATATCGTAATGTCTAGCGAACAACAAGAGAGCAATTTGAATAGAGTTAGATGATAAATGAATTTTTAGACTATGAGGGAGATATGAGCATTTTGCAAAAGTGTAGGAATCACTTAAGAAGTCACGATGACTTAGAAGGTCAAAAAATTCAGAAGAAAAAGGAAAGTTACATCTATCCAAAAATTTAAAATATTGTTTGGTTATTTTAGGTATAATCAGTTCGACCGCTTGTACTTTAGGCTTAGGTAGAACTAGTCGACTTGCCTATTGTTGTATCCTCAACATGCAGATAAATATTTTCAAAATGAAACTTGATTTAAAAAATTATGAAAAATATCCTCATCAATTATTAATGGAGTT
The DNA here is from genome assembly GCA_030737875.1 of Allium sativum. Taxonomy (NCBI): domain Eukaryota; kingdom Viridiplantae; phylum Streptophyta; class Magnoliopsida; order Asparagales; family Amaryllidaceae; genus Allium; species Allium sativum. The sequence continues at coordinate 527,128,288 of CM060916.1, forward strand.
TCAAATATTGTGTACAAATTAGGTGTGATTTGGAAATCGTTTGTGGGATTTTCATAAATCAGCTTTTTATTGACTCGATAAAGACTCAAAAAACAACAAACTTATTTAAATCTTTGTAGTATCCAATGATTCATTGAAGTGCATTTAATCTATTAACACGAGTCTATCACTTGAATGCTCTAATAATTCCTTTACTTATTTGTATATGATCTCTTCATATTGCAACTTTTTAAAAAGTAAACTATCAGTAGATTATAATCACTAGTTATCAGTGTAAAATTTAGCTTATCATCACAGACTATCAGCAGATACTTTTATAGTTATTATCAACAAAACACCAAAATCTAAGTTCTAAATAAAAGGAAAAAAATTGTTAGCTATATTTTTCATAAGATCAAAAGAAAGGTACAATCCAAATTAAATTAGTTTTTGGAAATTTATTTCAAACATGTTCCATTTTCGCCTTCCAAGTAGTCTCCCATAAGCATTAACTCGCTAAAAAATTAATGAAGCGGATTTGATAGAGTTAAGGTTGTGCCTTATGATAATTATATAATTTGATTATATTGCTTAATTCGTACAGTGAATCTTGTTTGAACTAAAGTAAGATGTTGGTTTTATCCATTATCTATTTTATTATGCTGAGATATAAATAACATTTTAGGTACATTAAATATATACAAGACATAAACCTAAGAAAAATTATTTAATTCATTGCAATTACAGATGTGTTCAGAACTACGAGTGTTAATCGAAAAAAAATAACCCTTAAATGTTGCTAGTCAAAATGTAACAAGAACAAGATATCGATATATCCATTAAGACTAGTCTATATAATGCCTTTTTTATGACATGCAATGAATTATTCATTATTGTTGCGGACACTAAGGGTTTACGTACGTGTAATTGTTTGGAACAATTATCTCACCAAGAGTCCATTACAGGTTAACAATCAAATAGAAGATCTCATGCGATGATGTGCGATGGTTTTTTAAATTGATAATATTGTTACTCGTAAGTATCTAAATTATATTCTGACTATGGTTAATCATACAACATGGGTGATTTTAAGACAATTATTGTGTACAAGTTGAATCACTTTGAGTGAAACACTATTCCAAAGGGTATTCATCTCACTCAAATGTAACATTGATATCACCATAACTAGTAGTCAACGTAACATCAAAGCTTATGGCCAAAGCAAGTCGGTTAATTGGTAATCATCAAATAATCGAATCATGGACTCTAGTACTGGGCTTTCCAATTAACTATGAATATTAATAGAGTTTTGACCGTTAATCGAGTCATAAATATCAAGCGATATAGTGATGATAATGTGAAAATGTGCACAATGAAATCATTACTTAATGGTATTTCTTTAATACATAAGATAGAATTGTATCTTTATAATATGTAAGCAACTTCATTAGTATTAAACTAATATGCTTCAACAAAGTCCGTGTAAACTTTAATATTTAAATTGTTCAAATATTAGTGATAGTTGAGTTCATACACGGGAGTCACACAATTGCATTTCTCAGTTTTCAATTATTACTATAGAAAAATATTTATAATGTTTATATTGAGTAATTTATTATTAGTAGATGGCTTATAACTAATTAATAAAACAAACAATTTTAGATGTTCATTTAATTACTTTTTGGGCCAATATAATAATTCGGATATAATAAATTTTATGTAAAAAAGGAGAAATTTGACTCTTAAATTTCGACATCAATACATCATCTACATTCACGTGTAAATTCAAGTGCCTAAAAACTCGAGTGTTAGGAAGAAAGAAGTTAGAGAGTGATAAGAAGAAAGAAAGAATAGAAGAAAAAAACAATCACAATAGATCAGAATCTCATGGTGTAATAAATAAAATACAATATTGAAATGCTCTTTAAATAAAAGAGAAAATCGTATAAATATCCATGCGTAAATCAGAATACAAAATGATAAAACAACCTGGAAAGTTATAATAATTTTCCCTATAATTTCTTATACATACATCAGTCATAGCACATCGGAATACCATAGCTATGCACCGCATATAACATATCACAACACAATAAAAAATAGACGGTAGAAGAATACACAAATATGTCTCTACTCAAGCTCCTTTCCTGGAGCTCCAAGAAAATCCAATTCTAATATGGAAAATATACTCGGTCTGACCCGAGCATCAAGGAAAATCTTATCGGTATGAAGTATCAAAGTGATAAATCTCATATCACAAATTACTTGCTTAATTTTAGAAAATCTTTTGAAAGAAAGGTTATCTTGTAAGACCACACCACATATAAACACAGACGAAGTTTTTTCCCTTATGATAATCAATAAACTTTTATTAAATCATGTGATGTTATTTCTAATGACATGTGGGATAAGACCTATCTTAAAATAAAATAATACAAATTGCAAAATTGTTATCCATAACTAAGTTCTGCAAAGTTATACAATCAAACTGTCAGATTCGTAGTGGGAATGGATTTCATACAATGACAAGGTAAGAGACTACACTCTGTATAGTACACCTCTAGAGGGATGTACCAAGGCCGCTACATATGAAGCCGACCCTATTAATGAGACCAACAAGCTACATAGACCCCAAAGGGTGGTGCACTTGACTGAATATGACATTACCTCACTCGTTACCGTCCTAAATGAGTACGATTAACGTAACCGCCATACTTGAACATATAGAGAGTACGTATCTAGAATGGTGACTTAAACACATCCTAATGGGCATAACTCATATAGCCTCAAGGCATTCCTTGATTTAGCCATTTCTAGGTAATGAGGCCAAAAGTAACCTTTTGCCATTCACATAGCACATACATTCACTTTGAGTCTCATACTGTCATTTCATCAACTACTAATTGACTTCCACAAAAGTAAAACCTCTGAGCTAGTATGTCTCAGAGAAAGGTATATATAATGTTGGAGAGTTAGTTTCCACATCACTAAACAATATACGTTTATAGCTCGCTGATTGTCCATTGGGTTGTCGACGTAGCCTGAAAATCCTAAAAGCCCGAGATCATGTCACTTTCATGTTTTTCGTATTTATTTCATCGTCGGTGAAATTTAAATGTGATTCCAAGGAGAAAGGAAAAGGGAAGGATGCTTGAGCTAATGGAGTTGGTTGGAGGTCAAAACAAGGTCGGAAGAGGGAGAAAATCTGGTTTGACCTGATTTGGTCCTTTAGCAATTTTAGGATGGAGAAATGGTAGTTTGTGGTAGGGTTTAAGGATGTGGGCGCTGCTTGTGGTGGCGCTAGTGATAAATGTGGTGCGATCGGTCTGGAGGCTCAGATGGTGGCACAGCGTCGAGGAGAAGAATCATGCATGGCTCGGTGTTTTCCAATTTGAAAATGCGAAAATTAGGCGTGTAATGAATTTGATTGTAAAGTTATTTTGTGAACGAGGTAATTAAGATTTTAATTATATCATTAATAAATTTTAAAATTATTTGAATTTGTGTAAAATTTTGTAAATGTTATAACTATTTCATGTAAGGTTGGATTTGGGCATGGTCGGTTTCTTGAATTCGCATCGAAAAAATCTAGTGAAAGAATATAAGCATTCCATGCTAGTTAGAATTTTTGTTAAAATCAAACGCCTTCGAGGTTAACTATTCGACAACGCGAAAGTTCTATTTAGATAATTTGGTGAGTGAAATTCACACATTTATCTCATATAATTGTATAACTATTCATTGCTTGTTTGGATGATTTACTATTTATCAATTGGTTTGAATATATTTTTTCCCTTGAAATAGATTGCCTTGGACATTGTAAAATCTCGAATTTCAGCGGGCTCGAAATTTCCGTAAAATGCTAAAATCTAAGTCCACTGAAACCAGAGTTGGTTCGCCTAGTATCCTTCTAAAAGACAAAGATAAAGTATGTTAGGGCTGACAATAAAATATATCACAGTGGAACGAATAAAATACAATAATAGATAAATACTTACCTTAATAATGGCACTGTCTAACAAGTGTGGCTAAGCTGTAATCTCTTCCACCTATATTTATAGTGGTTCAAATTAGCACTACCCGTTGGATGTAAAACCCTAAAATCTATAGCGTACACTCTCTTTGCCACATCACGTAGCTTCCTACAACCACTAGATTTTCATTCATCTGCTCAAAATAGTGCGAACACGTTACAGAATGAAACGAATCGTTGGATATTAATCGATGTACCTAATTAGATAATTAATTTCCTAACTTATAGATTGCACATAAATAAATACAATTTATGTTCTTTCCTATTTGTTTTATACGAGTGGAAACCCGTGCGATGCACGGGAGCATAGACTTTAAGTGTTTTAGTTTGCATGTATCAATAAGCGGTGAGAGCGTATTATATAGTGGCAAAATACATAATGTAAGTGATATATGTATGTGTTAGGATTCTGCTGTGTAAACTAAATTTTGCAGCAAAAAGTAAATAATGCATGTATAGGGAGTAGGGACAGGTTGCACGTAAGGTAAACAGTATAAAATTTTGTGTGTCTCTATTGAGTTGACAAAAAGATATATGCATTAATTGATGAATTAAGCAACATTATGTGATTGCTGGCAAGTAATGAAACTAAACTCAGGGTACAAAATATGTATCTCAACATATTGGTACAAAGTTTATAGCAATGTTATCCATAATAACATACTGGTACAAAATATAAGATTTGATTTTTGTTGGCTTGCTGGCAAGTAATTAAACTAACAGAGTTATCAGTACCATTAGTGAAATGGTACAGCTTTGCAATTCTTGGCATTTCTGTATTTAACATCCATATGAACATCAGATTGCTTCAACTACAGCATTTCTGTCTAGCATTTCATCGAAGGAATTTATAATCTTTTGGCTAGCATGTCTGAAGCGTTCACATCATATGATACTTCATTTTAGCCTTCAACCTCTATCTTACCACCATCTTCTTCATATCTTGCACACGTACTCATTTTATTTGATATCATTTGATGATAGTTCTTTCTTTTCTTTGCTTTAGATTTATTATCCCATCTTATTCGCTGTTCCCCGTGCTTGCAATCTCTTTTCCTCCAATTATTTTATATCCCTTTACATAAGAGGGGGAAAAATCACATAATTATTACTGATTCTTTGAGGCATGCACCATTCAGGCACTAAAGATCTTGTTTTTAATTATGTAAATCATTATTAGAATGTAAATAGTACTTCGTCAAACTAACACCACTGGCAATTACCACCTAATGACAAATGTGTAGATTGTTTCTCATATTTAGCAAATGTAATAAATTGGCTAACAAATAAAACATGACAACACAAACTCATCAACTGCAATATCAGAACTACAATTATTAATTTTTTTGAAAATGCAATCTTTTCTTCAATTTAACGGTTCAAGAGGAGGCTTGAATTTAAAAATGTGGACAAATATGCCAGTTATATAAGCTATAACAGTTATATAGCTATAACAGTTCCACTGGATGCAATGATGCACAAAAAGGTTAGTTTGCTACTCTTGAGATGTGGTTGTCATAAATTCGGTATGAATGAATGAATCGCCATATAATTATATTGAAAGAGACAAATCTATATGCCAAATAATTAGTGGATATGGTTTTACGTGGTTGAAGTAGCAAAAAATACCCCTTTCAATTATCTTGGTTAAATCAAAGCAATCCGCCCAGTAGTGTTTTTTTTTACCTTATATAGGGAATTACTCACTTGAAAATTTGATGCTTCTTTAGATAATTATGTATGTAAATATCTAAAATAAATCAGTAAATAAATATTAGGACTGTTGGAAATGAACCAATAAATTGATGAATTGACGATGCTTTGACAGAAACTAAAAAAACGATAAATGACTGTTGTGATATTAGGAAAAGAATTATAAAAGAGAAAAAATATGGATGAAATCGAAGAGGGAATTCTAGGCAGGATCAAAATTATAATGGAAAGATATCATTGGAAAATTAAAGGAAATGAAGATAATAAGAAAAGAATGAAAAACAGTAGATGTAATAAGGAAAGTTGTGAGGTTCCGTATGAGCATTAAAGATTTAGGAATGATCCTGTTTTTTCTTAAATTACAATTTTGAATAAGCCATACTTAAACCACTAATATAAATATAAATTTATATAAATGAGCTATATATTAGGCAAGTGGCACGGATATGTACAATTCACTATAAAAAGAGAATACAGCAGTCCAACTATGGAAATTTATTTAATAAGATTGAAATCATGACAATTATAGCTAGTTTTGAAACCATGTGCTTAAAATTGCATCAATCAAGCCAATTTCCAAATGAACTCTAGGGTACTATTTAATATTTCTAGAAGTTTATTTGGCGTTCTCTTAGCTTCATCAATATCAATAGACTAAGAGAAAGATCATACCATTAATATATCAATTTATTTTATATGTGGTACATAAAATAGATCATACCATTAAACTATCACCCTTTGTTGGATACTCCTTTTCTGGTCAACATCAGCATTTTCATTGAGTAGCAGCCTAAGTGCAAACATATTGAAAAGATATAATGCGCTGATAAGGGTTGAAATTAATTGTGTGAAATTAATTGTGTTTATAGATAAGGGTTGAAATATTCAATTCGAAACGAAGGTATGTGTAGTAACAGTCATGGCTATTCAAATTTTATTCCTTTTTTAACGTTAATAAATTACCTTAATTACCAAATTAATGCGCTGATGTGTCATAAGCTTTTCAAATAAGATATAATTACCAAATTAAGGCGGGTGGAATTAAATCAACCTATTCAATGCTCATGCAAGAATAATGACATGTTTATGGGATGTGTTTAAATTAGGACGGTGGATTTGTTTTTGCGGGATTAAATCTGAACCGTTCTTTGTCTTGTTGTTTGTCTCCTGATTTGTCTAGGGGGGATTGAAATTAATTGTGTCTATAGATAAGGGTTGAAATATTCAATTCGAAACGAAGGTATGTGTAGTAACAGTCATGGCTATTCAAATTTTATTCCTTTTTTAACGGTAATAAATTACCTTAATTACCAAATTAATGCGCTGATGTGTCATAAGCTTTTCAAATAAGATCTAATTACCAAATTAAGGCGGGTGGAATTAAATCAACCTATTCAATGCTCATGCAAGAATAATGACATGTTTATGGGATGTGTTTTAATTAGATGGTGGATTTGTTTTTGCGGGATTAAATCTCAGCCGCTCTTTGTCTCCTTGTTTGTCTAAGGGTTTGTCTAGGGGGGGAATTTTATTATATAGATATACCTCTAATTTATGTTGTCTTTAAACAAGTTAATTAATACTGTCATTAATTGTTGTAACCATATACGTTGTCTGTATTTATTATATTAACTACACACATGCGATTTACATTTGAATTTTGAATCCACTTAATCGATTACATGATTGCCTAATATTTATGTACTATCTAATAAATCCCTGCATGCATTATAATTCATCACCATATTAATTGTCATCTTTATGCATATTGATTTCCTTCCTTCTTTTATTTATTGTGTGCTTGCATTCCACCTTTGAATTTTGAATTACAATTATAAACGTTACCATACTTACTAATTGGCTATATATATGCTTGTTGTTATTTTTTCTTTCTTAATTCTTTGTATGCATGCACCTATTTATCTCAATTTCAATTCCCTTATTAATTGTGAATAAATCACTATGTATTTCACGTCCGTTAATTAACAATAAATGTTAACTAATTGTTTGCAAACCTTATTTTATTTCTTGTGCATTTATTTTCTTCCATTTTCCACACACGACAAACTTTAATTTTAAACATGCATCATTTCTAGAATGAATGCACGCATATTCATTTTAAATAAGAACGTTACTTAACATTATCAAATTCTCTATAATTTAATTCTACTTATGACGTATGTTTATTTCCAATTTCAAATGAGCGGCGTATTTATGTTTATACATATTTTTATACACATGTGCGTTCACATGTGTCAACACTCCATAATTAATTGTTTATTTCAACTTTGACATTATTTTTGTCTAATTCTCTTCTAATGTAAATCCCATTATGTTTCTCCCAGTGACATTAATGACGCGCATTAACTTTCTATTAAAATGTATGTTATTTTTGTTATTTATACATATTTTTTTATGAAATAGAATACTCCCTCCGGTTCATAATATAATACGTTTTAGAAATTTGTATAGGAATTAAGGAAAAAATCAGTTGACACTTTGGTTCTTGCTTAAATTAAATAGGTCCCACAAATTAAGTTCTACTTTTATGTGTAATCTACTGATCACTTCTACTTTCATGCATAAAAGATCGTGAAGCAACCATTTAATCTCAATCATTTATTATTGATCAAGGACATAATAGGAATAACAAGCTTAAACATCTTATATTTTGATCTAAATCAAATAATCTAAAACGTCTTATATTATGAACCGGAAGGAGTATATGTTTACACACGCTTATATGTGCGCTACTATCAGCTAGTCTTCCATTTTAAACTTTAACAATACATTTTATTTATTAATTTGTAACGTGCTATTAATTTACTTCTATTCTTACTTTTGTAATGTTTGTTTCTATTTATTGCCCATTTTATAACATGAGTTTGTTTTCGAAATTCAAACGCACATTACTCATATAATTATTTTATTATTACAAATGTGGGTGTTACATTCTCCTACCCTTTAGGAAATTTCGTCCTCGAAATTTAGTAAGGCTACAATTATGTAGTCCCTCGCATAATTTGCAACCATAACGTGTACATCCAATTTTGCAACCATTTGTGCACTTGTATAAAGTGTAATGCATCACAAAAATACATGAATGCAATGAATACCTTAGCGGTACCTCCTAAATGAATGCAAATTTTCATTTCCCATTCCACTTTTATGCACATTTTTCTCGTACTTGGAACCTTTAATCGTTAACATTACAAAAATTTCTATTTTCTATTTCAAAGCGCAGTTTTCATAAGAAAATCTTCATTTTTAGTTTTCCCAACTTACTTCGGAATGATTCATTTTCTTTTATTGTTTGTATTTACTGCGGTTGTCGTCTTCATTGCTTTTTGTAAATTTTCTTTTTTTTTCTTTTAGTTGTTCATCTTTTGCTTTCACTTCCGTTTTATTTGTAATGTCTCATGTTTTTGTTCTTATATAGTGATTATTTCAAACACCTAGAAAGAAAAAATCAACTGAACTATTCTGTTTTTTACAATATAATAGAACACTACATATGAGTGCAAATCTATATTAAAAAAACTTGCACTTTCTTATTTGTTTATCCTTTATCCTCTTTCCTTAAACCATGCAAGTTTTAAGATTTCCTTTAACTTCTTTCTGTTAAATAGTAACCCTTGAAACATTTTTTCAGAATTTCATTTCTCTCAATTCTCTTACATCACTGCATAGTCTTTGAGTGTTAACTATTTCTCTTTCTTGCTACCGATTTCTCTCTTATGACTTTACCACTCAAGTTTAAGGTTAACACACATCTCAGAATAATTGCTCATACACTAACCTACAGTTCATTCACATCACAGGAACCACTCTCACTAAATTATCTTTAATATAGTAAAATTTTATATTCTCAAAACTTTTCTTAAAATTTAAAATTAGGGAAGATAGGATTATGCACTTTAACTTAGTTGAAGCTCTTATTTAATATATATATATATATATATATATATATATATATATATATTAAGTAGAATTAAGAAGATTACGTTTTTATGAATCTTTTCTAAATAGGGCTTTTGTGTTCTATGTAAGCAACAAGGGAACTTTTTTTTTTAAAATAGGTAGCATAAATATGGTGCTTCGTCTGTATTTTGTACACCTCTTTCGCTGCATATTTCCTTGTTACTTTAACAAAACATGTTTATTTACAAACATATTTATTCATAAAAACTTATCTTATAATTCTTCTTGCTCCAAGAAATCAAAGTGTGTTACAATCTGTTCTTTATGAAAAACTTTTATATCCTCTCACTCAAAATCACTTATGCACCACCTATGTCGAATTCATTTATATTCGCTTTTTTTCTTAACCACTTATACTACTTAAAGCTAAAACTTTCTTACGCATTTTATTCTTTTTGAAATTTTTTTAGCATAAATTTATCAAAATTTATTTTAATGCAAATCTCAATATTACAAACCAGTAAATTTCTGTAAACTTTGCAACTTGAAAACTCTTAATCTTTTACTATATCTTTATTTTTTTTCAAGTTTTCACGGAAAGTTTAATGGGTCCAGCTATTGCCACCCCTACATATACTCTTCACACCCCCACCTATTTGAAAAGAAACAGAACACCCCCCATTTTTCTCTTCCCACCCCATTTATTTCCAAATTTGCCCTTCCACTTAATCAAACTTTTTTTTTGCTTCTTTTAATCTACATTTTATTTCTGCTGCCCATCTCTTTTTTTTTAAAAAAAAAAAACAAAACGCTATTATGCGATATTGCCGGCTGAAAGCGTTGTTATATAAATTCTGATGTATTTTCGTTGTACTAACTTTATGCAAAGTATAGTTTCAGAATAGACTTGAATTTACAAATTTCTATGCCTAATTCTGCCGTTGTTTTATTTTTCTATCGTTGATCGTTAGTTATTTGAACTATTTTAAGGGAATTAGGTTTTGTTTACGTAAAATCTTTGACACAATGTTTTGACTACTAGGTTATTTGAATTGTAATGACATCAAGAAGCAACCTGCATTTATATATCTATTTAATTTTAAAGGGTAAAATTGGGATTATAATTTTAAAATAGTTGGGGGGTGAAGAGCAAACAATGAGGTGGAAATAGCCGGACCCAAGTTTAATTATAGGACAAAGTACAAAGAAGTTTTCTTAATTTTGCGTTTTCTCAAATCTTTTGTACAAAGTTACGTTTCTTTGTCCAAAATTTCCCTTTTACAAAAATTTCTCCAAAACTATCTAAACTGAAAAATAAGACTAGTGTCACTTTTGCATCAAATGTGTGTGTATTCCTAATCCATTTTTCATCTTTCTCTTTCTCAATTTATAAGGCTCTTCTGCCAAACCCACTAATTTGAAATACTAAAATCTCAGATATGAATATATGGAACCCTTCTTTTATTTCAAAACACATTGTACACTTTTCATTCAAACCACCCAAGGGAATATTATTCTCAAATTTGTGTAACCATTTTTGTACTGTACAAACATGATTTCCTAACTCTTTCCATATGCCGCTCTTCCTATTTAGTGGGTTACTTTATGGATCTATGTGTATACATATATATAATATATCTATATTTCAGAAAAACAAATACGCTCACTCATTATCTATATATAGGAATCCTAAACCTGAGCTCTGATACCAGATATAACAACCCGAATTTCAACGGACCCAAATTTTTCATAAAATGCTAAAATCCAAGTCCAATGAAACCTAAGTTGTTTTGTTTGGTATCCCGCAAAAAGACAAAGATAAAAGTATGTCAGTGCTCACAATTAAATATTTCACAGCGAAATGGATAAAATATAATAGTAGGTAAATACTTACCCTAATAATGACACTGTTTAACAAGTGTCTCTAAGCTATAAACTCTACCACCTGTATTTAGAGTGATCCAAATCAGTGCTACCCATTGGATGTAAAACCATAAAATCTAGAGCATACACTCTCATTGCCACGTCACACAGCTTCCTACAGCCACTGAATTTTCACCCGTTAGCTCAAAACAGTGCGAACACGTCACAAAATGAAATGAATTGTTTGCTCAAGTCGTTTAATATTAATTGATGTGCCTAATTAAATAACTAATTGTCTAACTTACAGATTGCATATAAATAAATATAATTTATTTATTCTCCTAATTGTTTTATATATGACTCTATTTTATGGTGTCTTTAAACCAGTTATAAACCAATGTACTCGATTAAAGTAATGCAACATCAGACACTCGCCCATAAAAGTTATCCAAGAATAGGACAAACCGAAAGTATTTTTAACCATATTTTATTGGAATCACCTTAGGACTAGTAACAAGAAGTCTTTGAATCATGCAGATCTTTAGAACGTTAGAACCACTGCAATAATGTAATCATGGTAGATAACCAGAGACAGTCAACAAGCTGTTCCTTCCATTTCGAAGATCCACGCCTCCATTATCATTATAATCAAGATACATGCGCTTTCAAACACATAAGTAGTTTGAAATGGTTTTGGATTTAGTATTGATCCCGGTTCATCGACCCAATAATGATAGAATTAAAAGGGTAAATATTAATAGTCGATTATTAACTATCAGCCATAACTGTGTAGTTAAGCACATGAGCAACCAATAAACCCTTTCAATTAAATATCATTTCATTTGTTCTTAAAAATCGATTCCATATACTTGTCTCAATGGAATAAGAATATCCATAAATCATATTATTTCAATAATTTGAAATCATATACACATACTTATCTCAATCAAATAAGCGTACTCACAAACCATATATTTTTGTACTCAGAAATTACTGCTATATATTTATCTCAATTGAATAAGCGTAATCAGAAGTCATGTACAGGTAAAAACAATGTCATATAATATATTGTTTAGTATAAAACCATAAAAAATTGGTATTGAGTAAAAAGATGTATAGTGATAAGTTTGACCATAGTCAATACCAACTTCCATATTCAACTTGTACCGTTCGTTGAGTAACAGTGAAAACATGTTTTGAACTAACATAAATAGTATGAGTTCCGTCTTCAGAATTTGATACATAGTTAAATCAGAGTATCATATATTCTATTTCAAAATTGTTTAGCTTCCTAAAATAATTCAAATCTCTTTTCAAATCTAATATTTTTTATTTCCATATAAATCAAATCATTTATACTTTTCCTTAAGGAATACTTTAGCCGTAGCCACTATTAAGTTTCAAAATACATAAAACATTCTTGTTAAAAAATATATGTAAATTAGGTCACTCTTTTTTGAAAATCATCAAAAACCATCAAAAATCAAGGTAAAACATTTTTAAGCTTCAAAACTTAATTCATCAAAAACAAAAACAAAAAACAAAAAAAATTCAACTTCAGCTAAACTTGCAGGAATAAATGCAATTTTTCAAAAATTATAGACATTAACGCAATCATATCCAATAATTACAACTTTTACGCAATTTTTCATGAGCATTTTAAAATTTTCAAATTTAACGTCTACACTTATTCAACGTCACATTTATTGTGGAAAAATCATCAAAAACTTGATGTGGACCGAATACAAATCAAAATAGCTCACTTTAAGGGAAAATGCAAACAGAAAAGCAATTAGATTAAATAGTTGCAGACATGTCTGTTGTTTTTTGTTTACTACAAATATTCGTATTTCAATGAAAATTTGCAGGCATGTCTTCAAATATGAAAGCAATATTTGTAGATACGTCTACACTATTTCATATTAAGTACAGACATTAATTTCTACAATTTTTATTTTTCTCGTCGTAATATTTACATTTTCATGAACTTAAGCACTGAAACAAAAACATATTTGCTACAATAAACTAAAAACAGAGATCCATTTTACATTAAAATTTCAAAGGGATCTGCTTTATACCAAACATGATTTTAAGGATGCTACAATAATTTTAAGATTATTTAAAACTCTTTAACTTTAACAAAACTTTATCATAAGTTTAAAAATATATTTATAAGCTTGTTTATAAATTCATAATTATAAAACTTTTTTCATGAGGGTTTGAAATCATTTTCAAAACTTGATGCGTCTACGAAATCTTTATAACTTCAATAAACTTCTTAATAAAACTTGGTTAAGTGTATACCTATTTAAATAGCTTTTATAAAACTTGTTTACAAAACTATAACTCATTGTAGAATCCCTTTATAAAAATGTTCATAAAATTTGATTTCTTTATAAAACCATTTTTATATATAACTTATATAAAATCTATTTTCAATACTTACTTTGTTATAAAATCATTTCTATTACCTTTAATACTTAGTGCTTTTGCCTTAAGGCAAATAGTCATACTTCAAAAATATTAAATTTATGTCATATGTTACCAAACATTTAATCAATACTGCTTATTGAGTTGTTATCATAATAGGGTTAAAATTTAAATGTGTCATAGTCATTTAGAAATCATCATCCAAAATCAGGTTTATAATGTTGAACAGTTCATATGTGTGAATAATATGAATACAAATAACATAACGAGAAATTCTATGGGATCCATCCAACCTGTCCTCCTACATCATAACTCATGTCAACACACACACACACACACACACACACACATATATATATATATATATATATATATATATATATGTGTGTGTGTGTGTGTGTGTGTGTGTGTGTGTGTGTGTATACACCAACCGTGTTAAGAAATTCTGATGGATCCCCTCAACATGTCCCCCAACATCACATACAACAAATAATCATATAATGTTTATCATTCGCTTCTAAGCAGATAATTTCTGTAACACCCTGCATTTTCAATAATAAAATATTAAAATAATTATATGAGTAATGTGCATTTGGAATTCGAAAACAAACGCATGTCATAAAATAGCAATAAATAAAAAGAAACATTGTGGAAGAAGGAATGGAAGTAAATTAATAGCACGTTATAAATTAATAAATAGAATGTAAGGTTAAAGTTTAAAATGGAAGACTAGTTAATAGTAGCACACATGTAAGCGTGTGTAAATATATATTATATTTCATAAAAATATATATGTATAAATATCAAAAGCAACCCACATTTTAATTAGAAACCTTACGTGCACAATTAATAGCATTAAGATAAACATAATGAGAATAACATTAAAAAGGAACCAAACGAAAATAATGTCAGAGTTGGAAGTAAATAATTAATTCTGTGTTGTTGACATGTGTGAACACACATGTATATAAAAATATATATAGACATAAATATGGTGCACATTTGAAAGTGGAAATAAACATGCGTCATAAATAGAATTAAATTGTAGGGAATTTGATAAATGTTAAGTAATGTTCGGATTTAAAATGAATGTGCGCGCATTAATTCTAGAAATGGTGCGTGTTTAAATTTAAATTTTGACGTGTGTGGAAAACGAAAGAAAATAAATGCGGAAGAAATAAAATAAGGTTTCAGACAATTGGTTAACATTTGTTGTTAATTAACGGACATGAAAAGCATAGTGATTTATTCACAATTAATAAGGGATTTGAAACTGAGATAAATGGGTGCATACATACAAAGAATTAGAAAAGAAACGATAACAACAAGCATATATATGACCAACTATAAGTTTGATAATGTTTATAATTATGATTGTAATTCAAAATTCAAAGGTGGAATGTATGCACACAATAAATAAAAGAAGGAAGGAAATCAGTATGCATAAAAATGGCAATTAATATGGTGATTGATTGACATATTAATTTGGTAATGAATCATGTAGGGATTAATTGAATAGTAAATTAATGCTAGGCATACATGTAATCTAAGTGGATTCAAAATTCAAATGTAAATCGCATATGTGCAATTGATATAATAAATATAGATAACGTATATTATTCATGAATGAGTTCTACAGACAATACAAACAACTTTTATGTAATGAGTTTTTTCCTTGAAGGGGATGGATTAGAAGATGAAAATTGGACCATTGGGTTTGAATCTTTTTAGTGGCGACTGGAATTAGTTTTAAGGTTTCTAAAATTATGAGGTGTATTTATTGCAAATTCTGAAAACACTATTCATTCGGGAAAAATCGTACTCCAATCAAGATGTAGCTATTGGCTTTCATAACTAATTACCTCTATTTCAGACTCAATGGAACTATGTTCACGACCTAATTTGATCTACATTACGCATTTCTAGCACGCACGATCACGAAATAAGCCTGATCGCTAGAAAACATCATATAATAATTTACTATTCCAAATACAATGAAACTGGTTTCATCGAAATCCAAGATAGTTTGCAAAAAGGACAATTTCACATATTAACAAATCAAGTTACCATCGATCGATTTCATGATACTTAAATTCTTCGATAAAAGTTTATTATTATCATTTTTTCTAAAATAAGATTTTACATAAGCTTCAAAATCAATTAAATTCCATTTTAAAGTCAAGATTCACAAATTTGGTTGATTCCAATATTCAAATTCTCATATAAATTTAATTTAAGTCATTAAATTTCAAAATCAATCAATTTTCATGCTTAAATTAATTAAATATTTAAGTATCAAAAATTTGGGTCATTACATTCTCTTCACCTTAAAAGTGTTTCGTCCTAAAATCACAATCTAGAACAATGCCACTAGACTTTTCATTAAATTTTCTTCAAAATAGCTTTCAAAATCACTGTTAACTTTTTATAACATTTAAGTTGTAGAAAATTTCAATAGGTCCGAAAAAATCATAATATAAATACAAGCTCATTTCTGAGACCTTCTATGTGTAGGGACAATGTAGTAACCAAGATTTTTTATTACCTTAACTATGATATTTGAATTACTTTAAATATTCAAATATGAGTTTATTCTAACATATAATCAAGTCAAAAGTAATAAATAATGCAGTGAACTAATTTGGGAGAATTACTCTAAAGAATAACCCGTTAGAGGAAAAGGTAGATAAATGGGACTAAATCGTTTTGTTAATCAAACTGCTTATTAACCATAAGTTTCATGAATGATTTTGGGTACATACACTTATTTCCCCAAATAAGCATAAATGTGAAGTAAAATCTTATACTTTTGTAAATAAAATGTATTAAGACATTATCAAAAAGAGGTATTATGTCCAGTAATTGATTTATGGATTTAATGATTTAATACTTATTATAATTATTTAGATAATTATTTTAAATGGTAATAATTCCTTAAAATATGTTATACAATGATAGTAGATCATAGAAATGAATATACTCAACTTAAAAATATAACAAAAATGGATATCTGTTTACTAGTATAATCCCATATTTTGAAAACAACTATTTAATATTATTTAATATGGTTTAATACTTAAATAATTATGTTTTAAATATTTAAGTTAAAATGATAGGAAAATTATTTTCAAATCTTATTTACTTAAATAAATAATTTAACTGAACACTGAAAACGTGATCCAAAAGCTAATTTCGAAAAATGAATGATTTGTTGAATGAAAGTTGTACAACGTTGTAAATCATATATGATATGCATATACACATACACGAACACAAATGTCTTAAGATATGATAATAATGACAAAAAAAGTATGATTCAACAAAATTATATAAGCTTTTATTTTTCAGCTTAAAAATAAAGCAATAGTACATAACCATTCATCTTACAAAACCTTACTCTTACACAACTTGCTCTTACACAGTAGGATAACAGAAAGGAAGGGGGTATTATCAAGAACATTGATTTGATTTTGGTTTGATGATAATAAACATATACATACAAACATGAGGAGTGTTCCGGTGTAACGATCCAGATTTTTAGTGATTGAATAATTAGTTTATTTAGTTATTTAAAAGTTGATATGGAAATTTAAATGACTTGAATTCAATAATTTTGAATATTTAATTAATATAAATAGTGGAATAATAAATTTAATTATGGAATAGTGGGAAATAAGTTGAAATTGCAATATTGTGCGAATTGGATGATTTAAAAGATTTAACTGAGTTCAGATTTGAATTATAATAACAAATTTATTTATTAAACAAAGTTTGAACATATAATTTATAATTAAATTAAAAACGCGCTCATAATGTCGCATTTGTTCGCAGTCTTACGGTTTGAACTTTAAATTAATGTATATGATTCGTTATAAGTCGGAATTCATTGAAACAAGAAACGTTCTAATCTATCGAACTATAATTTTCTAATAAAAGTGAAAATTCGAGATTTTGTCTTATAGATTGTGAGTTATGTCCAAATCAGTTTTAATCAAATTTTTATAAAGTTGCTATGGAATTGTTTATAAACCATAACGGTTCATTAATAAAATAAAAGGGTTTGAAATAAACTGAATATCGTTTTAACTTGAAATTTTAAACAACAGGTTATAAATCAGTATTAGCTTATTCTGGAGCTATATGGTATTCTATTTGAATATATATGATAATATTGATTATTTAATTTTATATTGAATTGTTTTGGGATTAATTAACATTTTATCATTTTATTTAAGCCTAGAAATTAGCCAATTCTAAAACAGTCACGGATTTCAGTGAAATCCGTTTTATTGGATCTGTAATGTTAAATTATTATATGAAAATAAATTACGTGGCGATTCGATATCGTATGTGACCGCGATAGCCGTAAATGTGCAGTTAGTTTGCATAGCGATTAATTTAATTTGATTTAAAAGAAATTTGTATGTAACTTGAGCAAATGATCAAATTTAGACATGAGACCAATTCCGTTGAACTGATATTGACGTTTAGAGTCAGGATATGCCTATAGTTCGTTATTTTTGGCGATCAGGTATTTTGGTGTCCAAAATAGCATCGTTTTACGTGTAAAATATCATTATAGGAGAACAGTCTCGGAATGCAACGAAACTTATGCCATTGGATCTGTATTAGCAAGTTATTATAGGATTTCGATTTTTTTATCGATCGGCCTTACCGTTTGATCGTGTGAATGATAAATGCTTAGATTTTTATTTAACCGTTTTTGTCGATTTAATATGAAACTTAAGAATAACCGATTTTCAAATGAAATCAAAATTTGACAAAACTTGTTCCATCGTGTCCAGAATATTATTTTATGCTAGGAATACAATTTTCATCGCAATCAGAGGCCGTATGTGGTTATTTTAACATGTTACTTCGCATGTAAGTTTCGTAGTATAATAAAATAATATTTTCCTACCCCTATATATAACATCCTCTTATCTCTAACCCTAGTCAAACATTTTCGTGGTCAATCTTTACTAATGCTGCCACCAAGAAACGAACGACCAACGTTCTCCCAAAAAGATCACCTTAGATATCCACGTTCAGGCCGAGATTGGCGATGGGTTCTGAACAAAAATTGCTCGGCTTGGGATGGACTTCTTACAGTCGGAGGCATAGAAACTATGGTGACTTCGTCAGGCGGCGATTGCCTTTATTAGGGCATGTAGTTTTGGTTAAAATCGAGGAGATATGGGCATTGATGGAGTCTTAGACCATGGGATTTGGCAGAGCGTGGAAGGGCGGTAGTAGCTGGAGTACTTGCTGGGGGTCCGGTGACGGGATACGACGCTGGCTATGGTTCAAAGGGATGGAACAATATTCGAACTGTATTGCATAAGATGAAATCGGGATTTAGAGAAGTTTAGGCACAGATTAATTAAGATAAGCACGATAATTAACTAAACGATGGGATTAGTGAAAATAAATTATTTTTAATTTAAGTTAAACCTGGTAACGATGATATATTATTCATATGTAAACAGAATTCGACGAAACAAGTCACATTGGAATCCTAACGATGAGATCTACATTGTGGTACCGATATGGCTAAGAATAGAGCTACTGGAATTTGGTGATAAAGTCAAACACTTATTTGATTTTAAACAAAACAAAAGCCGAATTGTCAATTGCAAGCAATGTGAGTAAACTCACTATCTCTGGTTCATCTATATTTTATATAAATGAGTTCTAAATTAATATATTGTGATTATATGTTGTGCGATGGTTGTTTGGATGAATTGTTGACAAATTGGTTGCAAAAATATATATAGTTATATATATATATATATATAATCGTTTGTTGAATATTGATTCTATTTACCACGATATCTCACATTAGAGTGAAACTAATGTTATTTACGTTGATTAACATATGTGATAAAGGGAAACAGGTTGGATGTATCCAACTAGATTCCTCAAAATTTATATTACTGTTTTTCATTTATTGTGACATATGAAGTGATATATAATCTATGATTGATTATGTTGTGTTTGGATGGCACTAGACCTTGATTTTGGGTATTTTAAGATACTGTGAAAAGATTTCTGGAATATAAGAAGTTCTAAAGATGGGATTTTATAAAATCAGTGGATTTTTAAAAAGGAACATTTGGAAAGTAACTAAGAAACTTCTATAGAAAATCATTTACCGTTTATATGGAAGTTTTAAAAAAAGACAGTTTTTTTATATTCCGAATGTGAGTAATGAAAAGCAAATAAAGGATTATATGGAATAAATTTGAATTTTAGAAAATTAATAGAGTTATAAAGGGGAACATGAGATATGAAAGGATTATGGGAAGGTTGGTTTTAAAAGTAGATTTTAAATAAAAACATGTTTTAACAGATAAATTGAGAGAATAAATTTATAAACGATGTTAATAAATTAAGTAAAATATTTATCATGAGGTAAAGTGAAATATAGATTCAAGTTTGAATTTATATAGAAAAGTGGAAACTGGTTGTGAAACCGATATTTGAAATGGGATTTGAATTCAGTAGTTATAAAGGAAATCATAAACGAGATTATAAATGGTCGGAATAAAAATGTGATTTTGTATGAATAATTCTAAATAGAAGTTGCAAACAGAATTTAGATTTTGAGATATTATTTACAATTACGAAAGCAAATTGATTTGATTGTATACAGAAATATTGTTAACGTTGAAGTGAGTAATGGTTTAAAGCAAATAATTTGCGAATGAGAATATTTATAAAGGAAAATTAGGTTTTGGAAATATTAGTTCAGATGGAAATTTGAATAATAAGGAAATCAGGTTAGAACGAAATAGTGGATTCTATTTCGGGGGAAAATGGGTTAGCTTTGGATTCAAAAGTGTAAATGAATTGGTGATAAATCGAGAGAGGGATTTATAGAATTTCCTTTATATAAGAAAATGATATTTTTACTAATAAGCCTATTTGTTATAAAAGAGTTTTGGAAAATGGATATGGTATTTATGAATTCTCACGAGATTTGTGGATCAAAATTTAGTAAATGAATGAGATCTTATAAGAGAAGTTTTATAAATTAGAATATAAAGGATAGGGAATTCGAAAATGAATGAAGTTGGATATGATGTGGATTTATAAAGTGACGCAATAACTGGGATTTGAACCTGTAATGATATTTACAAATAAAAATCAAAAGTATTTGATAAACGAGTCCAGATTCCTATTAAGGAATGATAATCATATTTGAAATGAATAACGGTTTGAAAGAACACGTTTTGCAAATGGGAATGGTTATCAAGCAATTTGGGTTGAACAATAACGGTAAATTTATTTCGAAGTTCGGAATGTTAATCGAATAGAGATCATTCAGAAGAGAGTTTTACATTGAAATTCGACTATATCGAATTCAGGAAAGTACTTTTTATTTTCCATTTTAATCAAAATTCGTTTATTTGTTTATTCAAATTAGTGAATAAAAGTTATATTTTAAAATTTAATATTTTGAAAGCAGGAATTATAACACTATCATTATAATCTATAATTTTCCATAAAAGAAGTGGTTTCTTAAACTGAATCCGAGAATTTCGTAAGAATGGTTTGTTAAAGATTGAAGTCATGAGCTTTGTCCATTTCAAAGTTAAGGATGTTGTTCAATTAAGGTATGAGAGGTAATTATACCCCAACTTAATCGACTTCATTATTTATTAAGGAATGGTTAAGTTTCGGTGGCGAAGATCGGTTAGAGATACAGTTATTTAATGAGTGATTAACGAGTTGAGTTATCGTAACATTGTTTTATATACGTTCGTTTAAATCCATATAAATGGATCTGGGAAACGTTTTCCTATGTAAAATCAGAGATGTTTTCTAAGCATAGAAAATGAAATGAGTTGGTTGATGAAAATAAGAAATGCAAATGTATGGAAATGTTTCCGATGTTGATTATGCATATTTTCTAAATATAAAAAATAAGAATTTGTGGATATATGGAAATGTTTTTCAACTACGATAAGAGATAATTTCTGGAATATAGAAATAAAGAATTTCTGATATTAGAAATGTTTTTCCAAGAATCATGAGAGACAAACGAGTTTTGAGAAATATATAGGAAAAGATATGGAAAATGGGAAATTAGGAAATGATAATTTCATTAGAAATTAATTTAAAGGGCTTGGTGTTGCTGGATGCTTGATCAGTAGAATTTACATTTGGAAATATGATCGTTGGTTGTATGGTTGTATCCTTTGATAGTTAAATAACCAGCTATCAAGGTTTTGGTTTATTTTATATTTCCGTTATCAATACAAAGAGACCAAGATCATATTTTTTTTTAATATCTGAAAACCATTCTGTATAGGCATAAGCGTTGCGAATCAAATTATGCCGAAGATAATTGAAGACAGAGTAAAGTGCAAGGGCTGTTCTGTTAATCCTGGGTAGAAATTTCCTAAGATGGATCGATGAGATGGTGCCCTCGGATTCTCCGGTCGCAGGACAACGTATATGGACGGATGTTTAATAAAGTATTTCCAGATGGTCACGCACATTGATTTCTTTACTATATTTGGAGGCAGAGAAGGAAACATCTCTTAGCTTAATACCCAATGTATTTTTAGGGACATCAATTAGTGATTTGATGGATTTGATGATGTGGCATTCAAAGTAAATGATTTTGTGGTGTTATAAAGGTAAGACGTAGCCTCTGGCCTTATTAACTAGGAAATGACAAAAATCGGGCAGGGAGCATGACTATGTGGGTCGCACCCATTAGTATGTATTATCACATGATCTAGAGAAAATTAATTTGCTTCTTATTTTATAGTTGTGGTATGCTTTTGGCAATGGTTTCCAATCACAACCGTTGATGATAAGACATTCAATACACTCAAGCGGAATGAGTGGCCAGTCATGTGTAGCTGGGTTGTAAGATGTCACTACAAGAGAAGTTATCTTTTATAATGCTAACAGATAACACATTATTTTGAAGTGTTATTGTTTATTTCAGTTATTTGTTATTTTAATTTTAATTGTTCTGTTTCATGGTAGGTAACGATTTGCCATGGGCAAAAAAAAACTCCCGCCCCTAATTTTCCATTTTCCTCTAGATGAGACCCATTAATATCCTTTTACCATTTTCACTTTTTTTCAGCCCTAGATCAAAAGTCTCTTACCTCATAATTATTCTTCTCTGACTAATAGATATATTCAACACCCAAGAAGAACTCCAAAACCCAAATCGATACCCTAAACTCTTGATCTTCGGGTATCTCTAAAAAAATGCTAAAAGAAGGTTTTGACTTTGCAAAGGAGAAGAAACGGGGACAGTAATTCAAAGAGTGGAATCAGCAAGCATGGAGGATGATATTACGCCTAATCTCCAGCAATTCATTATTAGTAGATGAACTCATTAATGCAGCCGAACCATATGTATACCCAACGGTCTCCGATTACTCTTCGACAATGGAAGCGAGCACATCGAATCATCACAACTGGGTTTTCAAACATGGCTATTTGTGGTCATCCCTCTCCCCTTATTTTTCGTATATGTGACACCCCATGTTCGTTAATGTCACTCTTTATCAGAATGCATTAAGTTCCATGAAGCATTATAGGTAAACAGAAATATAATATCACAAGATAGAAATAAAATAGCAACAGAAATTTAAAACTTCATTATTTTGTAGAAAACATCATAGTCTCAAAACCAGTTACAACATTAGGCATAAAATACCAAAACTGAGTACGTTAAAACAAAATATCCGCCTTGTGCTAAAAGCCATCAGAGTACAGAAATGTAAAATCACAATCCCTAGTAATAGCCATAATAAAGTAGACAAGTAGTCAAAGCGATACATCGAAGCAAATCCAAATCCAAGAAGAAATAGAAGAGAGAGTCCTAATCAAGCCTGAGCGTTCCCACCCTGAGAACCAGAGGGGAAGGAAGCGAGAGAAAAGGAAACAAAATGGGTCAGACGTAAAGTCTGGCGAGTCCAGCAACTTTTAGCATATAAAGAAGTAAAAGTATAATGATAGGCATATAAACTGGATGAGAGATAACAATGTCATATAACAGGTATAAACAGATTGAACAAGATATACAAAATAAACTGGATAACTATGCTTCTCAATTCCTTTCTTTGCACTGATACTAGTATATCAGACTATGACAGGATTAGGTGTCCCCTAATTACTAACAGAAACATAATGATCCAACAGAAACATAATTATAGTTCTAGGTGTACTATAGTAACGGGTTTTACTCCAAACAAAAATAACCAGTGCCTACACAGAAATAACAGGTGTTACCCTAAACGGAAGCACAGGTACGCCAAGAAATAGACAGGTCTAGATGTACCCTAATTATTACCCCTAAGTCGATCGACTCCCAAACTCATAAATACCCTGTGTCAGTCCCACAGTAGGGTGTATCACTTCCTAAAATGGCAACCTATAAAAGGACACAAGCCTATTTACTGGTGCTACAATGGCCTAGTTTCCCCCCTACAGACCGAACTCACGCACGCACATAACTTCGTTGGAATGCGCTCGTATACACCCCCTTTCAGATGAACCTCTTATAATCAGTTCAGTGTACGTGCTTTGACCCCTACCTAGTGCGCATTTAATACCAGAATGGGTTACTAACTGGTATGGGTCCCACACGCAACAGATGACACAAGTCAAGCCCCTAACCTGTGTCCCCCAATTAACTAGGATTTTTCACAGGTT
The DNA here is from genome assembly GCA_030737875.1 of Allium sativum. Taxonomy (NCBI): domain Eukaryota; kingdom Viridiplantae; phylum Streptophyta; class Magnoliopsida; order Asparagales; family Amaryllidaceae; genus Allium; species Allium sativum. The sequence goes on from CM060916.1 coordinate 527,152,916, forward strand.
AAGCCTACATATTTAACAGGTTCCCCTAACCCCCATAGATTAGTAGGTTAAGTTTCATAGGTTAATAGGTTTATTTAACCCCCAACAGATTAAACAAGTTTACATAACCCCAATCAGATTACACAGGTTTAATTAACCCCAGCAGATTAATTTGGTTTCACGGGTTACCTATAGTTTCATTGACATATTCCGCTCAATCCTTACATTAAGCCTATAGATTTATGTTCCTCCAAATTCCAATCATAATACACCGTATAACATATGCCCTAAATTTTAGTCGTATTTCACAGTATAGGTTATACCCCCAAATTTCTAGTCACGATTCGTATTACAAGATATGCCCCAATTTATCGTTCCTAATCGTTCCTAGTTTATCCCAATTTCGTTTGTACGCATATTTCAGCAATATTGACCTAGGCTATAAAAATTAAAAGGGAGTGCGGGAGAGAAAAGAACATAAATATGCATAATAGCAAAATAGACATATGATAACTGAAATAGGTATAAAAACAGAACAAACATATGGCAACAGAAATAGGCATATCAGAAATATGCAAATAAGAACTGAACAGTAGATCAGGTGTACAGAGGAATACATGTAATAGCAGATCTGTTTAGGTATGAATCAGATTCTTAATAGGCATAGGTTTAAATCTAGATTTATAAATATGTCAGGGTTACTGTTAAATTTTTATATCTAAAAGTAACATGAACTCACAGAGATTGGATCTAAAGAACAGAGAATAAGATGCTGATGTTGCAAATAGGATTCTTGTATGTATATAGACTGATGTTGAAGAAGATAGCCTAATTCAATCCAAGCAGAGGCAACATCTCATTGTCTCCATTGCTTCTAGGTGTAGAAAACAATAGAAATGTTGTCCTATATATAGCCTACTGCCAACGAAACCAGTCAAGAAATCAGCCCTAATATAGAGAAATGCACCCCGCTAGATCGGGGACGGGTCAACCCATCCCCACCTGGGTCGACCCACCTGCTCATGAGTCTACCCATGGGTCGACCCAACCCAGGCGTGGGTTGTCCCATGCCGATCCAGATCTCACCAACTTCTCCTGCTTATATTTTCAAAATATTTTGAATTTTGGTTTGAATTTATTTATACATAAGACTCATATATGTATACAAACTTCCAACCTTCATATCCTTCTCATACGATGTCCGTTTTACGCAAACTCGGAGTCTATCTTAAGCAGAATTCTAAGACGAATGCAATGTTCCAGCCAGTTTTACTTAATTCCCACTATTTAATTAAGTATTCTTTAGTTTATCGTTATAATACCCTTTAAAATTATGGGGTGTTACATTCTTCCCTACTTAAAGGATTTCATCCCCGAAATCTCCAAGTTAAGAATAACGTTTATCCCAACATCCATCAGCCATTTACTCATCCATCAATCACAGGCATCCATTATCCTTAAGAGATTTCTAATGATAATATGAATATGTGCAAAGGTGTGTGTATATGTCCTTATAATAATGCGAAAAATTAGGCGGTCTACTGATTCAGTCGACCTCTTTAATGCGATGTATGTTAGTGCCATGAGTCCAACATGTATGCAAATAGTCCTAGGATACCATGTAAACACTATATGTGTGCACAATCATCCATCCAAATGAAACATCCATACGATGATACATCCATTTCGATCCATCAAAAAGAAAAAAATGCACACACACCCATATGCAGTATGAGAGTGCTTTGGGCCGATCTAGTGCCTAGTGTGTATATATGCATCCATGAGCAACCACCAGCAAACACTTGCATCCACTTGCATCCATCAAACATAACATGTCTCAAACACATGTTTACATCCATTGGTTTCCTACCTAAAGGTCGAAGATTCAATCTATAGGATATACTTAAATGACATAAGCAAGTATGAATAAAAGCTTGGAAAAAGAAGTTAAGAACATACCCTTAAAAAGGAAAAGGTACGAAGCACAAATCTTGTCTTCAATCTCCTAAGTTGCATCTTCGCAGTCTTCTCTCCATTGAACTTTCATCAACTTGACCTCTCAGTTGCAAAGCTTCTTAACCTATGATCCAAGTATATGGGTTGGAACTCATCTAAATGTCGCCTCTGTTCTACCTCTACTTCCTCAAGTATGCTCGGCTCAACCACCTCTGCTGTATCGGGCAGACACTTCCGCAAATGAGAAACATGGAAAACATCATGAACTCCTGCCAATCTCTCTGGTAGTCTCACCTTATAGATCATTTAACCTATCCTTTCCACTATGGGAAATGGCTCTACGAACTTTGGCGCCAATTTTGCTACAGATCCAACGAGAACCACATTCCTCAGAGGCGATACTTTGATGAAAACCATGTCTCCCACTTCAAACTCAATATCGGTCTTCTCTTATCTGTGTAGGACTTCTGCCTGTCCTGAGCTGTCTTCATGCATCTGCGGATAAGATCAACCTTTTCTAAAGTTTCTCTAATCATCTCAGGTTCAAATAGAAGCATGTCTGTAGACTCTTACCAACAAGTCAGTGATCTGCAAGGTCGTCCATACAATGCCTCAAAGGGTGCCATGCTTATACTAGCTTGATAATTGTTGTTATAGGCGAACTCAAACAACGAAAGATGCTCCACCCAAGTCTCTCCAAAGTCTAGGATACACAGCCTCAAAAGATCCTCAAGAACTCTATTCACCCTCTCAATCTGCCCATTGTCTGAGGGTGATATGCGGTGCTCAAACATAACTGTGTACTAATGCCTCTTGTGGGCTCTTCTAGAACTTAGTAGTGAAGATGGGGTCACGATCACTCACTATGCTAGAAGGTACTCCATGTAGATGGACTATCTCACGAAGATAAACTTATGCCAACCATGTTGATGTTCTCTTACTCTTTACAAGAATGAAATGAGCCCTCTTAGTAAGCCTGTCAACTATAACCCAGATACTGCTGTTGCCTTTCCTCGATCTAGGCAAACCATTGATGAAATCCATAGAGATGCTCTCCCATTTCCACTGTGGGACCTCCAAAGGATGAAGCAAACCATCGAGCTTCCTTTGTTCAGCTTTTACTTGCTGGAAAACTAAACATCAAGAGACGAACTCCGCTACATCTTTCTTTATCCCAACCCAAAAGAAAACCCTCTTCATATCTCTATACATCTTATTGCCACCAGAATGAATAGTCATCCTAGAAAAATGGGCTTCATCAAAGACTTTCTTCAACAGACTCCCAATTTGGGGAACACAGAGCCTCTCATCCCGCCGCAACCATCCCCTATCATCCGTGAAATATCTACTAAGGTGACTAGAAGTCTCCCATCTACCGAGCCTATCCAAAATGTCTTCTATCTGTGGGTCCTCTTGCTGTGAAGATCCTGTCTGATCCATTAGAGTAGGTCGCACCTCTAAGGATGCCAACAAACCAGGTGTAAGGTCCGTAGAAGGCCTAAAATCGAAGGTCAATATGTACTCCAAGCTCTGCCTCTTTACGAATAGAGGACTCAAAGACATCATCTGCCTACTCAACTCTTCCGCCACCACATTACCCTTGCAAGGGGTATAAGAAATCTCAAAATCATAGGATGCTAGGAACTCCATCCATCTTTACTATCTCAAACTGAGATCCCTCTACGAGAATAAATACTTCAAAGATTTATGATCCATGTACAAATCGAACCTATCTCCAAGTAGATAATCTCGCTAAGTCTTAAGTGCAAACACTATAACAACCAACTCCAAATCATGGGTAGGGCAGTTCTTCTCACAAACTCTCAACTGTCTACCACCGTAGCATACTACCCTTCCCTCTTACATCAAGATGGCACCAAGCCCAGTACCACATGCATCAGTGTATACTGCGAAAACTTTGTTCTCATCAAGCAAAGTCAAAACTGAGGTTGTTGACAGATCCCTCTTTAATTGCTGAAAAGCACCCTCATAATCAATGCTCCAAGAAAAGGTCAGATTCTTCTTCATCAGTCTGGTGAGTGGGGTTAATATCTTTGCGAAGTCCTTGATAAACTTCCAATAATTGCCCGCCAAACCAAGAAAATGCCTCACCTCTGTTGCATTCTTTGGAATCTTCCAATCTTGAACTGCAACTAGTTTCGCGGGATCCACAGCTATCCCATGCCCTAGAAATCTTACTTCCACTCTCCAAAAGTGACATTTGGAGAAATTCGCCTTAAGGTGGTGCGCTCGGGCATGCTCTTCCTTGCTCTTCAATAATATTAGAATGTCATCCACAAAAACCACAACGAACTTATTAAGAAACTCCAAGAGCACCCTACTCATCAGATCCACAAAATAGACAGGTGCATTTTCAACCCAAAAGGCATGACTAGCCACTTAAAGAAACCATCTGGAGTTCTGAAAGCGGTCTTATTTATACTGTCCTCATCCACCTTCAACTGATGTAACCCTATGGCCAAGTCTAACTGAGAGAAAACGAACGCGCCAACAAGCTGGTCAAATAGATCATCAATCCTCGGAAGTGGGTGCCTATTCTTCTTAGTGAGCTTATTCAACTCCCTGTAATCCATACATAAACAAAGCAAGCCATCTTCCTTTGATGTAAAGACGATTGGAGCACCCCATTCTGATACGCTTCTCTTAATAAACCTCTTCTCAATTTTCTCCCTTAGTTGCTTGCTAAGCTCCCTCCTTTCCCTAGGAGCTATGTGGCACACAGGCAATGCGGCTGGCTTCGCATTATCCACTAACTATATCCAGAAATCAATCTCGCACCTCAGAGGTAAGCCTCTCAAAAACATCCAGATACCCATAGATTACCGGTACAGATTGCAAATCATCGACAGAAGCATCAAGTGATTCTAGGAAACTAAGCATGACAGACCCCTTTGGGTCACAGGAAATCTGGAGAATCCTTCCTTAGCAGGTCAAAAGTTTAATGGCCCTCCTCTCATAGTTTAGAATGACACCATATATGGCTAGCCAATCCATCCCTAGCGTTGGACCATAGCCCATAAAACCAAGCACATATGCGTCGAACTCAAACTCGATGCCCAACACAGATATCCTCAAACCCTGACATATCATAGACATATGAGCCATGTCCCCAATGGGGTTTGAGACAATAACAAAATCAAAAACAATACTAGTACTAAGGTGTAGAGACTTAACCGCAGAATCAGATATAAAAGAGTGAGAAGCGTCAGAATAAAAAAGAGTCCTAACTGGATGATCGGAAAGAAAAATCAAACCTTCAACAGAAACTTTCCTACCTCTGTCCTGTACACTAGTCTCGAGAGCATGTACCTTCCCTCCATAAGGTCCTGTCCTTTAGCCTTGTCCTTGCTTCTTCGAGCACTCCTTAGTATAGTGTCGGACATCACCACAGTGGAAACAAGCATTCTTCCTTTTTTTGCAATCTTTGATCAAATGACCCACGTTGCCACAACCATGACATTTCTTCTTGCCCTGAGCTTTGTCATTATTTTTGCCTTTCTTTTGTTGTTCTTTCTTGGGCCACAATTTCTTATTTTGTGTCTCATCTATCTTAGCCTCCTTTTTCTCATCCTTACCATCTTCGTGCATCAATGCCATATCAACCAGTCTCTCAAAAGTAGCCCCCCATCGGAATGTGAGATAATGCCAATGCTTGAAGAGGTTGATGCAATCCTCTTGCAAACCTTAAAGCTTTCTTGTGCGAGGTATTCACCAGCTCCAAACCAAACCTTTCCAAATGATTGAACTTATTGACATACTCTTTGACAGACATGCTTCCTTGCTTAAGTGCTAGAAACATCTCCATTTGCATACTCTTTTCTGCCTGAGAAAGAAACTTCGTGTTGAATCTCTATTGGAAATCGTTCCAAGTATCAATTGGATACCGTACTTGCGTCACTTCCCACTAGAACGAAGCCTCATGCTTAAGCTGCCATGCAGCCAACTGTATCTTTCTACAGTCATCAACCTCGTAAAGCCCAAACAAGTTATCGGTCTCTTTTATCCTGTTCCGTTCTTCCCACTACAACAAAACAGATCTATTACAACGGGAAATGCCCGTTGTAATAGGGGTTTTACAGCGGCCAGCCCACCTGCTATATTAGGCCATGTTTAATATGCCTTCTTTTACAATGGGCAATGAACGTGGTAACAGGCACTTGTAATAGACTTTATACAGTGGTCTTATGTTGTTGTTGTGTGTTCCTTTAATAGAATAGTAGCCCGTTGCAATATTTTTTGCCATAGGTATTGACCGTTTTAATATCTTCTATAACAACAATTAATGCCCATTGTAAAATGCTGAAAGTTGCAATGGATTTGAATAATACACATAATATTAATAATATTTACAAGAATTGAATATTTAATTCAAAAATTATTTTAAAACAAATATTTATTACACTTTCAAATAGTACAATTAGTGTTTCCCCTCTATTTACACAATCACCTGAACATACACTTCCTCACTACATTTCACTCATATACATTGACTCCTCACTATACACTTATTCACTCATATACACGTACACGTTCACTCACACTCTCACTATAGTTTTAATCTTCAGCTTCTTGCTTCAGAGTTTATACAAGATATAAACAGTAGAACATACTCTTTAACTACTATTTAACTTAGCATCTACACCACATAATAAGAGAACATCCTTGATTACTGAAGATCAAAATATCTACTTCCATTCGTTTCTGTTTGAACTTGCTTGATTCCAGCAGGATTCTTGGTCTGATTTTAAAACATAAACCTATGTATGTACATATATTAAGGCAAAAAAATTGTAAGCCAAAATAAGAACAGAATTAGCATTCTAGCATCACAAATATTTACGTTAATTTTATACTGATAAATGCAATACCATGACAGCTTTGAGCCCAACATATCACACCTCTCTCAGCCATGCATTATCAAGCTACTATTCTCCACCTCAGTATGTGCAAAACAGGCCCCTGCTTGCAGTAACCTTCCAATCTAACTGTCAAAAACTAGAATTATTCAATACTTGCCAAACGGGTGTGGTATGTTAATCGACTATTCACTAAAACGCGAAATGCAAGCCATTATATTTACATAAGCACAGAAAACTAAATTTTTGTGTATTACTTGATACGAAATTGTCTTAATCATATCAACACAGACATGTAGTTTAGTGAAGAAAAGTAAACAACATTAGATACTTAATACAAATTTCATATAAACCGATGACGGGTATATGGATTAACTTAAATAAAATTAAACAGAAAAGAAGAGTTAGCTAATATAGGCCCATCTTAAGCTAATGGGTTGTTTTCATATATCTGCCTTATCATCCTAGGCAACAAAGCTTTGACATCTATCCGTTGAAATATACTATACATAGCAGCATCAAAATTGCCTCTTTGATCTTCCGGTTGGCCTAACAGTGCACGTGCTTCTTGGTCAAACAAATTGATCCCTAGTAATTCAACAGTAGTTCAAAAAACAAGGTCTTGTAATGCAACATGTTACACCATAAATCAGTTCTAAAGCAAAACTGCTGATACCTAAAAGTAGTATCAAAACAAACTAATTGAACCATAATTATAGACACCGGATCACGACATTAACAATAACAGACTGAACCAAAATGATAGATGCTATAACACATCATCATTTAGCCAAAAAGCGATGTTTTTCTTTCTTTTTTTAGAGGGGAAAATGGATATTTGAAACTTGAGTAGCATGTTTGAATAATTATTTAGTTTAGAAGAAGTGGCCAGTAAACAACAGGCGAATATTCCATCTACAAATCAACTATACCCGTCGAGGAAAAGAATTGAAAATGTAAGAAAAAAAAGAGAAGCAGGAGAAATGTTCTGCTGTTGCTGTTTCTTTTTATCGCTTGCGTTAGTTCCTTGTTTCCCAGCACTAAAGTTATAACATCAATATACATCACTTTAATCTTAAAAGTAAAAGATATAATAACCACAACCCCGAAGTTGAAAGAACCGAATGTAGCAAAATCCTACTCACGACATTTTTTAACTCAGAAAGAACAACATGATTGAAAATGAATAACCAAAGAAATCACTGAATGCTCCATAAATATATATCGGTAGCACAAAATGATACATTCCATTTATTCAGATTCAATTCCTTTACAAAATTTCCAGGCATAAACAATTTCATGGTAAAACATAATTCAGTGAATCAACATCACTAAAATGACCAAAAATGAGTTAGAGATTACCTATAGCCAAGCACCTGGAGCACAACCAAGATTAAGAACTGAAGCGCCCCCATAGATCAATTTAAACTGCTTTTGCAACTGGAGGAGCTAAGAAACCAGAACAAATATGAAAAAGATGACTAGCTTCCCGACCAAGATTTAGAAGTTAAAATTTAGGCAAATTACTAGAATAAAAACCTTAAAAGTGGATTGGGCAACATATCCTAAGCCTCGAGCCACTCTATAGAAGAAATCGCACGTTCCGCTCATTTGGTTTTGCACGGTCGAGCAGACGAGTGGAAAGGGAGAAGACAGAGAGTCGTGATGGCGAGCACAAGCGAGAATGTTAGGGATTTTGACATTTTTATGATTTGGGGATTTCTAGTCTAATTGAAGCGGCTGCTTTATTGGATCAGTGAAGAAGACAAAGTGAAGAAAAATGAATTGCTTGATGTTCTGTTACGATGAATAAAAATGGGAAGAGCCAAAATTTCGGTGGGGTAGCTAAAAATTTCATGTTACGGAGCCAAAATTTCGACCACTTGGAGCCAAATCAGCTTTCAAGCAAAGTTAAAATTTTCAATAAAAGCAAAACGAAATCTTATTTATACATGTCGAAGAAATTAGTTATAAAATAAACATTCGAATACATAAGAAATTAACGATTTACAATGTGATAACCGTATCATTTAATTTTATTATTCCTTTATTATTCTTTTTATTTTGTATAATTTTGAATATTTTCTAAATTTTTGTGGATGTTAATTTTCATGATAAAAAAGACTATTAAAAATTGGCATTTATTATAAGTGGTGAGTGAAAAGATTGTAACAAAACGTTAATATGTATAAATTATTAATTAACATGTATATATTGTTAATTATTAATTTTCAACATTATTTTTAATTTTTAATAGTAATATTATTAATCATAAATTATTAATATTTATTATTAGTTATAAATTATTATATATTTAATATTAATAACTCGATATTACTCACTAATAATAGGAAAGTAAAATTACGCCTATTGATTATAAATTATTATATATTTTATATTAATTACTCAATTTTACTTACAAATATCTGGAAAGTAAAGAAAAGACCTGTTGGAATACTGATTATACACAATAATTAGTAATTAGTGAGTATTTAATAATAAACATTAATTATTGCAAGTTATAAATGATTAATATAATATTGTTAATGATTAATTATCAAATATTAATAAATAATATAGTATTATTAATGGTTAGTAATTATTAATTAAATATTTTAGTTAAAGGCGATAATATAAGTTATGTAACATAATTGAATGAAATCTAATAGTGTACAATAATATAAAGAAAACATTAGTTAAAACTTTTTATAGCTATTTAAGTAGATATTGTAGATATTATAAATTTTGCAGTGATGTTATAAATAATATAATATTATTGTCAATAATTATTATTAATGAATAATTATCAAATATAATATTATTAATGATTAAATATTAATAAATAATATTAAATTATTAATGATTAGTAATTAGTAATATAATATTATAATTAATAATTAGTAATCTATGATTAATGATTAATTATTAAATAGTAAAACATAATCAGTACTAATTAGTAATAATTTTATGCCCGTTGTAAAATAGACATCTACTACAACGAATATTTTGTGAATGTTGTAAAATTGACTTCTATTACAACGGACCTGAAATGACCGCTATAATAGCACTCTATTACAACATGAAATTTTTACCCGTTGTAAAAATATAAAGGATATTGTAACACCCCGTAATTCTGTTAATATAAATATTCACAAATTAAAGAATAACTAATCTCAGACGTGAGAATTGTGGGAAACGGGTTGCGCCATTGTGTTCGTCTTGGAATTCTGGTTGAAATAGAGTCCGAGTTTGCGTAATTTGGACTTCGTATGAAGGAGATATGGCCATCGGAAGTTTCAGAAAATTCAAAACAGCTCGCAGGAAAATTCAAAAATTCAAACTGGAAGTGCAGAAGCGAGCTGGGCTGGATAATTCCCGCCCAGGCAGGTCGACTGGGGAGTCGACACTAGAGTCGACCTCCCCCCCCCTCCAGGTCAACTGTAGTGTCGACCTGGGTGTCGACCTGGTCAAGTCGGCCAGGTTTGGGCTGAGCCCAATCTTGAGCTGCTGATGTGTCTTTAGGGCTGAGTTGGCTAATTTAATAGTTCAGGTTCATTGTGAGTTGATCGGACGGTCTAAACTAATCCTAAATTCTATATATACCTAGGTAGTCTCTCACTCTAAAATCACATATAAAAAAATAGAATAGCCGCCGTCATGCCGTCGCCATGGAACTCAGTATAGCCGCCGCCAACTAAGAAGGAAGAAAGCTAATCAAAACTCTAATTCTACTCAACTCTAAAGAAAATCAAGACTCTCTTTCTTTTCTAATTGTGAGTATGATGATTTTAATAAGATTATTAGCAAACTAATTAGATTAAGTTGTGATATGGATCATAAGAAAATGATGTGAATTGTCATATATGTTGTTGTAAATCTTATGCTATCATGTATGTTGTAAATCCTATGTTATGTAATGATGATATCATATATATATTGTAATTTTCTATGCTAAGTTGCGATGCTACAAAGTCATGATGTTATTATCTATGTTGTAGTTAGCTTATGCTTGATCAAATCATGATGTTGATTATATATATTTGGGCTATGATGATTCACATGATAAATCACATGTACCTATGCCAGTTTAGATTGATTAGTATGTATAATCTCACATATTCTATGACATCTATTTAGATCTAGAATTATGCTATGACATGTGTGAATTCTATGTGTTAGATGCTAGTTCACACCATCATTATGTTGCATAAACCACATATTCAAGTTTATACATGAACTTGGGTTATGATCATATTATGTAAGTTGTGACATTTAACCAAACAAGTTGACACCTAGATCCATGACATGTGTAGTTTTATGCAAGTTTCACCCCTATTATGATTAGATCTATTTTATTTGTCTATATGTTGTGATAATTTATCTTTGTGCTATGAGTTAGACTATTCGAGTCTAACATATATTTTGCGTTGAATAAGCGAACGTATAATGTGGGGTAGGGGTAATATTAAGGATTTAATATTGAGAAAATTGGATGCAATTGATATGATTTTGCATGCCATAAATGGATGGCCATAATTGAGTCAATTATGGACATCGTTAAAATTGGAATTAATTAATAATTTGAATAGGGATATATTTAAAATTGGGGTAAAAGATTATAAGTGTTAATCAATGCTTAGGACACGAGGTTGGACTCGTTTGTGACGTAAAACTGCCTGGACCCGCCCGACGAATCCAGTAGTCACAAATGTCAGCCCAATGTGAGAGGTCCGAGGCCCAAATTAAAGCATAACAGTTGTAAAGACACGAGGTTAGACTCTTTTATGGTGTAAGACTGCCCGGACCCGCCCGGCAAATCCAGCTGCCATAAATGTCAGTCTAATGTGAGAGATCTTTATAAGGTTATGGCCTTAATGAATTAAGAAATACTTAACCAGATAAACATGTGAGGTGGGACATGGGGGTTAAGTAGGTGCCTTGGGTGGCATAAGGAATCTAGTGAGTGCCTTTAGTGGCATTTGAAATACGATTAGTAAGACTTAACCAAACACACATGTAAATGAACATGACTAAGAAGAGGGTTAAGTGGGATATACTAGTAGGGACAAGCTTAGGTGGATAGCTTGTGGTAAGTAATTGGTGGCCCATTTCAACCAGTAACCCAAACGTATCTTTGTGGGCTCGACCCAAGTCGAGGACGGGACACGCATACTGCGCTTGACTATAAGAGGCCAAACGGGTTAGCGGTGGCAACGCAAGTCCAACGGGTTTCATATGCATGTGTGGACCCGGGCTGGTAGGTAAGACGTTGTTGCATCGTGTAGGTATAAGCCGTGCATCCTCAAGTTGTATCGGGTTGCCACTTTAGGGGAGTGATACACCCCACTGTGGGACTAGCACGGGTATCTACGAGTAGGGAGCTGATCGAAAGTGGGTAGTGGGGTACACCTAGCGGAGATAGGGGCAGGCGGCACCTATGTAGTCAGCTAGGGGTACTCAATGCTATTTATATAATTTCTCAGTGAAGCAAGTGGGATCAACCTTTAGGGTGACTGGTGTGGTGCAGTATAGTAATTATTCGTTAGTATTAGGTGTGCCTTTAACGTTATCTTTATCTGCTCTTCCATACCCAATAGTTCATAGACATTTCCTTGTTTTCCAGCTTATGCCTTAGTCTAGTTATTTTGATAATAGTATTGTTAGAATTATCATACTCGCCAGACTTTATGTCTGACCCCCTCTATTTCTATCTTTTTTCCCTCTTCAGGTCCTCAGGGTGGACCCAGCTCTAGTGGAGTCTGATTGGATTGCTTATTCTCTCTTTTGGAAAGCTTGGACCGCTGAAGTAAAGTCCAGCTTGTTATCTTCTTTAATGGCTATTTATGTAATGGGATTATGTATTTTATTTTATCAAGATGGATATTGTACTTGACTCTGATTTATGGTTTTATGATGTAACAAACATGTTTAATTTCCGCTGCAATGAAATAAAGTTTTAGATTCCCAAGTACTACTTATTATCTGTCTTGTTGTAATTTTTCTGTTCTTTATTCACTTAAAACCTCCATGGAAGTTAGTGCATTCCTTTTGTGAGTGACACTAATGGACGTGGGGTGTTACAGATATCTATTACAATGGCCCCAAATGGGACCGTTGTAATTGTATTCTATTACAACGGGCAGTCAATGCCCGTTGTAAATGGGTGTTGTCCCGGAATCTATTACAACGGCTTAGAATGTGACCATTGTAACAGCATTCTATTACAACGGCCAACCAGTGCCCGTTGTAAGAATGACCATTGTAATAGCATTCTATTACAAAGGCCAACCAGTGCCCGTTGTACGAATGACATTGTAATAGGGTATTTTTTTGTAGTGGCATAAAGTTCTCAGTTCCTTAGAATTGCTTTCCTCCCATAACATAGAAATCTATGAAGAACTTAGAGAAATTATCCGCTCGTGGAGAAATAGGAGAAGCAACAGCGGCGCAGCGGCAGAGGGGTGTTTGCTTGGCCTCTGGCAGACGTCGTCGCCTCAAGATAACTACGGAACCAAGCCGGTATCTGAACGCCCTCTGGAAGATTCGGTTCCCCAGACATGCTGAAAAGAAAAGGAAAAAGGATTCAAACCGAGAATCAAAAGATATTTTATATGACTTTAGGGAATATGTTTTTTTTTCAAAAACAGACTTTTCTTTAAAACTACTTTCTTTTTGAAACCTTTTGAAAACAATTTTCCAAACCTTTTATCCGATCTTGTAACCTCAACTCTGATACCAAATGTAACACCCCATGTCTGTTAATGTCACTCTTTATCAGAATGCATTAAGTACCTTGAAGCGTTATAGGTAAATAGAAACATAATATCATAAGACAGATAAAATAGCAGCGAAAATTTAAAACTTCATTATTTTGCAGAAAACATCATAGTCTCAAACCTAAAATCATGCATAAAATACCAAAACTGAGTACATCAAAACAAAACATCTATCTTGCACTAAAAACATCAGAGTACAGAAATGCAAAATCATAATCCCCAGTAATAGCTAAAACAAAGTAGACAAATAGTCAAAGCAATACATCGAAGCACTCCAAATCCAAGCATATATAGAAGATAGAGTCCTAATCAAGCCTAAGCGTTCCCACCATGAGAACCTAGAGGGAAGGAAGAGAAAGAAAAGGAACAAAATGGGTCAGACATAAAGTCTGGCGGGTCCAATGACTTTTAGCATATAAAGAAGTAAAAGTATCATAACAGGCATATAAACCGGACGAGAGATAACAGTGTCATATAACAGGTATAAACTAAATGAATAAGATAAGCAAGCCAAACAAGATAACTATGCTTCTCAATTGCTTTCTCCGCACCAATACTAGTATATCAAACCATGATAGGATTAGGTGTTCCCTAATTACTAACAGAAACAGAATGATCCCAATAGAAACATAATGGTAGTTCTGGGTGTACTCTAGTAACGTGTTTAACCCCAAAAAGAAATAACCGGTACCTAAATAGAAATAACGGGTGTTACTCCATACAAAATACTGGTACCCCACAGAAACAGACAGGTCTAAATGTACCCTAATTACTATCTCCCAATCGATCGACTCCCTAACTTGTAAATACCCTGTGCCGATCCTACAGTAGGGTGTATTACTTCCTAAAATGGCAACCTACAAAAGGACAAAAACCTATTTATTGGTGCTTCAATAACTTATTTCCCCCTACAGACCGAACTCATGCATGCACATGACTTCGTTAGAACACGCTCGTATACACCTCCTTCCAGATGAACCTCTTATAATCAGTTCAGTGTGCATGCGCTAGCCCCAACCTCGTGCAGGGTCCTCGTTTAATACAAGAATGGGTTACTGACTGATATGGGTCCCACACGCAACAGATGACACAAGTCAAGCCCCTAACTTGTGTCCCCCAATTAACTAGTATTTTAACAGGTTAAGCCTACAAATTTAACATGTTCGCCTAACCTACAGATAAATAGGTTAAGTTTCATAGGTTTATTTTACCCCCAATAGATTAAGCAGGCTTACATACCGCCAATCAGATTAAATAGGTTTAATTAACCCCAACAGATTAAACAAGTTTCACGAGTTACCCACAGTTTCATTAACATGTTTCGCTAATTCATTAAATTAAGCCTACAGATTTATATGCCACCAAATTTCGGTTATAATACATCGTACAACATATGCTCCAAATGTTAGTCATATTTCACAACATCGGTTATACCCCCAAATTTCCAGTCATGATTCATATTACAAGATATGCCCCAATTTATCATTCGCAATCATTCACAATTTATCCCAATTTCGTTCGTACGCATATTTCATTGATATTGGCCTGGGCTCGAAGGTAGCCTAGGCTATAAAAATAAAAAGGGGATGAGGGAGAGAAAAGAACATAAATAGGCATAATAACATAATAGGCATATGATAACAGAAATAGGTATAAAAACAGAACATGCACATGATAATAAAAATAGGCATATAGGAACTGAACAGCAGATCAGGTGTACACAGGAATACTGAAAATAACTATGCATCAATAAGATCGTATGGAGTGAAATATGAATGCATATAGCAGAGTAGGAGCTATAAGTAAAAATCACACAGTCGATTTATACTGTTTCAGACCACAGTCCTACGTCCGGTCCCAGACTCCCTTCTGGTATTTCACTAACACAAACACCTTCACTTAACCTGGAGGAATAGGTTCACAATTAACCGAACAGCCAAACGAGATTTCTTGCCTTAACTGCTGAAGAGACTTTCTCAATATAGAATAGTTGATGACTATATGTGTTCTTAATAACACGAATATGTCAATATGAAGTACACACTTCCTATAGTCTTTCCTTGATGATAGACGTGAAATTGTGAAAGATTATGGAAGATTCAAATCTCAAGTAATTGAAAATAGAGTGCTTTTGGAGATTAGAGAGCTTTGAATAATATAGAAAGAGTTATAATGTAATTTGGTGATTGGATCAGTTAATCAAGTCTCTATTTATAATATGTAAATAACTAAAACTGATGACGAAGAGATTTGATCAAGTCACTACAAGAAAACGATGATTTTGCAACGGAAAAATCCATAGCTAAACTCTCGCTAAAGGCCTATTAGTGATGGATTGCAGCAGAATTCGGCTGTAGCTAAAAAGCACGTCGGTATTTTAGGCATAATTTTATGATGGAAATTAACATCGATTCTCTGTCACTTCGCCGTAGTTTTCTGATATATTATCATTTAATTTTGAAATATTTCACCGACATTTTACCGACAGATATATAACATAATAAAATCAGTAAATATTTTTCTATCGCTAAATGCATGCTATTTAGCAAGGGATCACTGACGGAAATACACAAACACCTTCACTTAACTTGGAGGAATAGGTTCACAATTAACCGAACAGCCAAACGAGATTTCTTTCCTTAACCGCTAAAGAGACTTTCTCAACATAGAATAGTTGATGACTATATGTGTTCTTAATAACACGAATATGTCAATAGGAAGTACACGCTTCCTATAGTCATTCCTTGATGATAGACGTGAAGTTGTGAAAGATTATGGAAGATTCAAATCTCAAGTAATTGAAAATAGAGTGCTTTTGGAGATTAGAGAGCTTTGAATAATATAGAAAGAGTTATAATGTAATTTGGTGATTGGATCAGTTAATCAAGTCTCTATTTATAATATGTAAATAACTAAAACTGATGATGAAGAGATTTGATCAAGTCACTACAAGAAAACGATGATTTTGCAGCGGAAAAATCCGTAGCTAAACTCTCGCTAAAGGCCTATTAGCGATGGATTGCAGCAGAATTTGGCTGTAGCTAAAAAGCAAGTCGGTATTTCAGGCATAATTTTATGATGAAAATTAACATCGATTCTCTGTCACTTCGCCGTAGTTTTCTGATATATTATCATTTAATTTTGAAATATTTCACCGACATTTTACCGACAGATATATAACATAATAAAATTAGTAAATATTTTTCTATCGCTAAATGCACGCTATTTAGCGAGGGATTACCGATGGAAATATATAGCAAACATTTTACATTCCAGTTATCCGTTAGTAAATCCTAGCTATATAGTGACGAATTACCGACGGAAATATATAGGAAACATTTTGCAGCATTTCTAACCATCAATCTAGATATCAGATACATTCATTTCAACAATACTCATCATTCAATACTCATCATGCAATAAAACATATATACATATATATCAACTAGAAAAATTAATGTCATAAAACATTAAATAATAATAAAAAATGGTACAATAATTGATAAAATATTCACGTAACACCCAACATTCATAACATTATCTGATACAACTAAAAACAAAACAAAAATTATGTTTACATAGTTGATGGATCTATGCATCATAATGTCTAAAGTTCAAAAGAAGTAGTAGAAGAAGAAGAACCTGCACATATCTGCATGGATCTATCCTGACAGGGCTTGAATGCTGGTCCTCCTATTTGCTACTTGATCTTGGAACTGTAAGTCTGTAGCATAACATGTGGTTCCAGAATAGTCAGCAGATGAGTGTACGAAACTCTCACGGTCATGCAATCAAACTTACGTGAAAAAAATTGCATAAGTTTTCATATATGCTTTTACTTTGTAAATGAAAACAAAGGAACTAGTTTTCTTCACCAATGTTGTGAATAATTTTGCAGATAGAATTAGTTACGTAAAACTAGATGAAATTAAAATGATTTAGAACAAAGCAAGATAATGGAACTAACTCAAATAGTGTATGTAATAATATAAACCCTGGTTTCAATTTATAATTAACTAAGTATCAACATAAAAGGAAGGCATAGTGATACACTCATTTACCAGTACAAGCCTAAATAATTTATTATTTTCGTTGTCTATTTTCTTTATGCAAGCTTAACTGTTGGACATATACATAGCATGCACACAGGGCTAGTTCGCAACATTGGGTTGCCCTAGACGAAATATAATTTTGTTTCCATCTAACCCAAAAAAAGAAAAAAAATAGCAACAGTGCAAGAGAATTTACCCATCAAAGTAGGCATGAACTTGAAATTTGTTGCTGCAGTTTTGCACGGCAGATCCAATTGTGAGAACAACTCCTGAGAGAAGAAAATGATCTATCAATCTTGCTTCTACACAACTGAAACAAAGAAACAAAGTGATTATAAAAATGACATGTGCAATTGACTTGTACTTGAAATACTATAACACTTACTACTGAAAAGTATAAATACAAAAAAAGGCATTTACTGCTGCACTTGAAATTAGGCATGCACTTGAAATTTGTTGTGTTATTTAGTTTACCCATTAAAGTAGGCATGCATTTGAAAAAAATAAATAAGGCAACAATATAAGAGAATTTACCCATCAAAGTAAGCATGCACTTGAAATTTGCAGCCGTAGTTTTGTATGGTAGATCCAACTAGGCGAACAATTCCTAAAAGAAGACAATGAAATATCCAATTGGGATCATTAATTTAGTTAATTTTAACTCTTCCTTATTAGCCAAATGGTTGTGGAAATTTAGGTGTCCTTTAGTATCGACTACGTGGAAGTTTATTATATCTAAATTTTACTATTCATGAGGAGAGTTTATTGTGGGATCTAAGGAAAGTTGGTATAATAGATTATCTTACTTTTGGAAGTCAGTATTAAAGTGCTTTGATTTTTTTAACTTAGGTTATAAGGTGATTGTTCATTTGGGTGATATGACTTACTTTTGGCATGATAATTGGATTTCTAGACTACCACTTAAAATTGAATTCAGGGAACTCTTTAATAATTGTAGTTTTAAAAATGCGTTGATTAAAGATGTTTTTAGAAGAGATTTGGATCCCCCATGGGAGTTTTCTTTTGATAATATCTTAGAAAGGGAAACGTTAAGACAATTAGCTTTACTATATGCTAAGTTATCATTATATCACATTGATGAGTATAGGGACTTTATTAGTTGGGGGTATGGATAAGAGTCAAGTTTATTCGGTTAATTCTTTGTATAACTTTATAAACTTTTCGGGAATCTCATTTCGGCCTTTTAAGTTTACTTGGAAATCTAATTCTCCTCCTAAAGCTAAATTTCTAATGTGGTTAATCATTCATAAGAAACTTAATACGGTTGAGCTTCTAAAGAGGAAGAATATCATTTTTGATGTTAAGTGTTATTTTTGTAATCTTTTGAATGAGGATGTTGATCATTTATTTTTCTCATGCAATATCACAAATTATAAATTTAATATGGTTTTAAGGACATTTGTTTTTGATTGTCCTAATTCTTACAATAGTTGTGTCGAATATTGGGATTCTTATAGATTTGTTTATAATGATAGTAAAAGATACATTCTAGATACTTTAGTCACTATCATAAGTTGGTTCATCTGGTTTGAGAGAAATCAGAGATGTTTTCAGTCTAATACTGTTTCTACGATAATTTAATTATTAAAATAGTTTATTTTTGTTTGGAATGGATGTCTAATTCACATTACAAGCTATTCGGGAAAGTGGGCTTTGAGAGTTTATTGATTAAGGTTAGATTTAATTTGTATCTATTTTTTAGAATCAGCAGTTTTTTTCGTAATAGATATCGCATTGGGTGTTAATTTCTTTTATTAGTTTTTCCATTGTATTTTTCTCCTACACATATATGTATGGTAGATAAATATGTATGAATATATATATATATATATATATATGCTTATATAATATATATATATATATATTTATATTTATACACATATATTTCCATATATATATATATATGACAAATTACTGATAGTTTTTGTTGAGCTTTTCGCAGATACAGGTTGTTGATTATTCGGAAGTACTTATCGGATAGCTGGATGGATTGGTAGCAGTTATGTGATTTTCAGGTGTTCAGGTTGATGGATATTACTGTGGTGCTTAGAGGATTGCTGTTTGGATTGATGATTCGCTATTCATTTTGGCTTATTGTTAGAGAGTTTTTTTTGATGTTATTATTCGTTATTTTTGATATTACATAGAGAGTATGGGTTATTGTATTGGAGTAGAAATACTTCAATATCGGGTGGTGGCCTTGTCGGAATTCGATATTGGAGTAGATGGGCGGTGGTTTATCCAGAGCTCATCTATCTACGATCCTTACACCCCTTGAGCCGCGTTAGGTTTTATCTTGTATTCTTATGTACTATAGTTGGACTCTGTATCTTTGATTTATATATATATATATATATACATATATGTGTGCTCTCTTCTCTTCAGAAGATCACACATTTTTGTTTCAAAAAAAATATATTCAAAGAAACAAAATGACTATAAAAATGACATGTGCAATTGACTCGTATAAAAGATAGGTTTGATGGATTACTGGATAAATAACGAATACATTCTGGAAGAGAATTAAGGAGATATGATAGAGTAATGTCATTTTTCTCTACATATACATCGGTAGAGTTTGTTTTAGCATCAATATGTCAACAAAAATTTTCTCAGCGGGTTTGGCTATTCTTTTATGTCTTCTACAAGCCAAGTCAAAAGTCAAATTTGAATAAACAAAAGTTAATGGCTTTTAAAAGTTAGGTTATTATTTGCTTAATTTTTTTAATTTGTATGGTATTTTCAAAAATTGAGTTTTCAAATTTTTGAAAGTAGACGTAACAACAGCTAAAGTAATATACCCTAAATGAGGGGAAATGATTGAGCTGATATACAAAATGTTGTTGCAAAAATTGAATTTTGGCACATGTTTTTAAATAAACAGTTGCACAAAAACAAAGACGAGTAATTTGTTATACTTTACCTGCAAAGTAAAAAGGATCGGACATAGAAGCAATAATCGGCCTTCGACACCTGCAGTTTCACCCCATACAACATCCATTCTCCTTGCCTATAATAAAAATTATGAGAAGGGCCATAGAAAGTGACAAGTGTCCTAAATACACAAGCAACTTATGTTACAGATATATCAACTGCCATCACTATCAACTATTTTATCCCTAATAGGATTTATTTCCCAGTATTTACAGTGTACTTAACTCTCATATACAAAAAGAATGGTTATACAATGAAGCGCAGGCCTGAATAGGCCTGTCATCATGATTATAAAGTAAGAGGACGGCTGAAGATCTCATTCTAAAAATGGGAAATGGAACAATGCATTGTCTAGCAAAAAAAAAAATACATGGAGCAAAATAGGGCCCTTTATTGAAATTATTTCATTGTAACTTTAAGATGTTTATGAAATGTGAAATTTATATTGACTTGCTATTTTTGAAAATCCTGCAATATGAATGATATGAAGAAGCTAAGGAATAAACACCCCTCCTCTCTCCCTCTCCCTCTACCTCAATACACACACAACATCTTGTAGCACCTCAAAAGCACATCTATCTTAGTCACAAGTTTCTATTCAAATAATGGTATGAAAGGAAGAGAGAATGAGTAGGTGGAAAGAAATATTCGTAACATAAGTTGTTTGGAAACGAATCCTAAATAATGGTATGAAAAAGGAAGAGAGAATGAGTAGGTGGAAAGAAATATGATCACAAGGAAAAAATGATTTTTCATTTGGAAAGAGTATGATCAGCATTAAATTGGTGAAAGGAAGTTTGGCATAGAGGAAAAAAAATTAGTTAAACTATGATACATACATATTTTTTTAAGAAAACGGATGAATTCAGATCTTTTAAGGTAGTATGATCAAGTACCACTAGCTCAACTGGTGAGCAGTGTGGTGCTTTTGGGTGAAGGTTCCAGAGGTCGTGGATTTGAATCCACCGAGACATCAAAATGAGTATAACCATAACTACCACTCTTATTACCATAACTAGCACTTTTATCATCAAAAATATTTGTGCAATGATATTATAAATGGTATGCGAAATGTTCACACTAACATATTATCTTTATTAATAGACAGCTCGGAAACAGGATCGCCTGGTGAATTAAATTCAATGAACTTGCGCAAAAACGTACCCGATCCAGTTTATAGTTGGATCTCAAATTTTGGAACCACATCTGATCCATTTGATCATTTAATGTGGTAGGATGCAAAAAATTATCGGATTGGAGTGGATCTGAGAATGGTCATACATATATATAGCGAATTTTTGCTAAATTGGTATGTAGAGACGGCTTGTATGAAAATCACTAATTCAATGCTAGATCTTGCTTCATCAGCGAGACTAATGATTATTTTTTGTTATCTAATTAGATTACATTTTGGGTTCATATCATTATTATCAATGATGCATCAAGTCAGTTACCCAATTGGTTTTAACCACAAGGATGCATCAACCAATCCATGATGAGTAGGTTTCTAAATTTTGAATCCAACCAAATCCCTTGCTTTAAATTTGGTTTGGCTCAGATCTTTTTTATTTAGATTATATGGATAATCAATACATTTGCATCTCTGTTTGAAGGATACCGGGTTAAACAATTGCTAAGCCCACTATTAATTAGTTTTTATATCAACTGAAATAAGAAATAACCTTTCCTAAAGCAATTCATGTATATAGCCGCTGGCGCTGATAACGACTCTATAAGAGCATTGCAATCCCCTGCATTATGGCCCACGTCAAGAGGAGTTGCACCCCTTTCTGCAAAGAAAAAACATATTGATTAAAAATTAATATTAAAGAAATCAAGAACAAGTGAACACTTGCTTGCTTATTTGCATAATCGGGTTGCCTTTTTATTTCCCATGTAAGGCTAACAAGAGCCATCAACATAGCATAATAATGATGGTATATCCACCTGCACGATTAAAGAAATATTATAATTGATCATGAATAATGAAACCTCAAAATCAACATTCATATATCAAGTTTGTTCAATAGAACATTCATATTTCAATGGCAGCAAACAGTGCATAAAAAATTGTAGCTACTCGGCTAAGATTTGAATCAATTGATATTTATATCATCTTCATCATCTTTCTAAGGACAGGTTTAGGATTGTTTGGTGTAATCAAAGTTTATACATGGTTTTATATGAACTACATAACTAGTAGGAATTTTCCCATATTTCAAAAAAAGGTTGTAAATTATGAAACCTAGATCATAGATCAATTTTCTATTATTGAATAAATGAAAGATGAAGCAAAACTTTTTATCTTTGCCATCTATGCCATATATATTGTGGCAGTACTGTAGTATCTTTCATATATCATAAACAACTCACTTTTCTCAAATAAAAAGAAATATCGAGAACCTTTACCGTTCCATGATTGAAACATTAGTAGTTCTGAAAATGATCAATGTTATTGTTGTCATTTTCATATAGCAAAAACCTATACATCTCATGGGTGTAGGAAGCAAAAAGGTACACGCAAGAGAAAAGTAAGAAAATAGAAAAGTTTGCGGATAAACTACTTCTGTAAAGCGATACATATGTGTTATAATTTGAACTCAATTGGTAGGATAAGTACGTATTATTTCATTCATGATTTATACAAGAAAATTACTGTGAATTATATTTATTCACCAACACAAAACAAAATCAAGAAAATATTTCAATTGCTAAAAATTATACACTTAATTAAAGTTAAAATATTTCAATTGCTAAAACCTATGAGAAGTGACCTCGTTCTCCAAAATAGAAGCTTCATCCACCGTCTCAACTACTTCTTCATCCTTCTCAATGCTTGAAATTGATTCTCTAGAAAGATTTTCTAAACCCCTCTGGTTTCTTCGTAAATCAAACTGCTGATTCTCTTGACGCCTCCTATTCTGGCAAGGCATCGATTGTCGGGCTCTGTAATTCCCTAGATATTACCACGGAGGACTTTACGATGACGCTTGGCCCCTCCCTTTCCAAAACCTTTACCTCCTTTTCCTCTTCCTGATATTTTGAACCCTAGAAATTGATTCGGGGATTTACTTAGGATTTGATTGCTCTGCGATTGATGATGGGTAATCTCTAGGTTGGGTTCAGAACTTATGCAGTAGCAATCCATGTGCTAAGTACTGAGACATTGTACACCGTCTAATATTTAATTGGATGGTACGATGAAATGGTGCGTATTGATAACTAACCTTGGATGGTGCTTTCTCCATCTGCTAGTTTACAACAATATTTTGCTGTATTTAAACTTTTAAACCATATTAAATACTACTTTTCTTAATACTTATTACATATTATTTTATTATTAATTATTATTAAACATTATTATTATTAATTAAATATTAATATCATTAATATTTAATTACTAAATATTATATCAAAATGGGAATATATTTAATTGTACTTTATCTTAGTCATAGTTTGTAGAAAATTCTAAAATTAGAATATAAAGTATTATACAATTTAAATTAAACTATTAAATGAACTTTTTCAATATTTTAAAGCTTAAAATTTTTGGTTATTTCGTGTCAAATAATAATTGGTTTTATAAACTTTATGATTCATTTCAAATTTATTCAAGATGATTACAAATTTTTAAATCTTTCGAAATATAAAATATAATTATCAACTATAATTATAAATATAAGTATCAACTATAATTATAAAATATAAGTATCAACTATAATTACCAATCGTAATTATTAAATACAATTATATAAAATTAATTATTGAATATTAGATACCATTTCATAAGTATTAAATTTTATATTAATTATTAAATAATTATTATAGTAAACTGATATTTTCATGTCTTGCAAATCTGTTGGAATTCTGCTGCAAAATAGCTTCAATATATATTCGTCTGTATTCTGCCTGCATTTGCTGTGGAAAATGGTGACATAAATTTTCTGTCAGTAATTTGATGCAATTTGCAACAGATTAGTGAGGGATGACAGAAGACAACGGTAATAAATAAAAGGAAAAAAGTTTGAAAATACAAAAAACTATCCCTTGCAAATCACATGGAAATCCATCGCAAATTAGCGATAGAAATTTCCACTTCTAAATTTTCGATGCTAAATCAGTGTTTTCATGTTTTAAAGTTGTGACTTTTCATAATAGGTTGCAACTCTTCGTAATCAGATGTCTGAAAATAATTTTCAGATGTCTGTTTTGATTTGAAAATAAAACAGCAAGGAAATAGTGTATTTCGTAGCAGATTCAGAGGTCTTAAAAATTCAAAATAGACATCTGAATATTATGTAAAATTTAAGTTAGTCTCAACAAACAGATATCTGTCTGATTTATTTCAGACATCTATTTTCTGGACAAAACTTATTCCTTGCCTCTTTTCAGTATGAAATATATATATATATATATATATAATATGTGTGTGTGTAATCATCAAGACTTTAACATTTAAATCTAGGACTAACTAACTCTTACAACATATATAATCTTCATTTTGTGTTCTAATTTGCTTGTCGAATATCTTCCTGAAAACAGAGTTAATCAATATAATATATATGCTTATGTATAGTCGTCATAGTCAAAACGCTATATAGCGAGGTTCAACATTTTCCCCCTTTTTGACTAATGACAACTATATAAGCTCCCCCATCAATATGCATATATCATTACTTGTTTTTCCCCTTTGTCATTTGACTAAAAGGAATACATATGCAAAAACTTAAGTATTTATGCATTGCACACAAACATACCATAGAAACATAATATCCAGACATAACATACCATAGAACATACTAGAGTTTTGTGCTAAAATAGAGAGATATGTACGAAAATATTACACATCACTTAATAGTTTTATAGGCAAAATACATAGACCACTAAATTACTAACCATAATTTACCAATCTTCAGAAGTAGAAGCCACAATAGTTGTTCCACTGTCTTTGGGAGAGCCATGTTTAGAGCCACTATCGGGAACTTCTTCGGCCGAACTAGATGACTATTGAAACGGGGTCGAGCATAAGCTTGGCTAGAAGAGGTCCCGGTGCAAGAAACTACTTCCCAAATTTTGTTTGAAAAGCCTTTGACGGTGTCAAATTTTTTGTTTGTTTGCTTTTCAAAACGTTTTAACTCTTGATGTATTTTTGATTGATTGCATGAAAGGGTAAATAAGGCTTGTTTTGAAGAAGTTTTAGGAGATATGGCTTGAATTTCTTCTTCTTCTTCCCTAAGTTGATGACGATGAGAAGGCTCGATTGTAATTGCTTCTGGTTGTGATGCTACATGTTCAGTCCATGTTGCAAGAGACATATACTCCAAAGTGACGGGATTAGGATCAATATCCATGTAATGACCTAGATTTTTTGAATAGTTTATTTTAAATATTTAATATGGTTTTAAATATTGAATTGATAATATAAATGAATTTTATAATTAGCTATTGATTGAAAAAAATCGATTTTGATTTAATATCGAATATACTAAATTATCGTAACATAAAATATATTGAAATCGAAGTCAAAACTAAATCGAAATGATTCAAATGATCAATGTCAGTTCTGTTTGAATATAAAAGCGATAATAATAATAATTTTCAAAGAATTTGTGGTTTTCGAATTTAAATTATATTAATTCAATATGGTATATACGTTCAAATTAAATTTCAGAATATATACTGTTCAGTTCAGAATAGGGTTATAACATTTAAATGTCGGTCTATACGCTAAAATAGCTGTTCGTGGTTTAAATTAATGGACCCCGAATATTTGATTGTGGATAGGTTCGAAATCAAATCAGAATCTGTTTTAAAAGAATAAAGATCTCTTTAATCAAATCGATATCTATTTAAAAAGAAGTAAAAAAAAAATCTCTAAATCTAATAAAATTAATTTAAATCAAATCATGTATGTACTTTGGCCATACACTAGTTAATACTCATGTATGTTATGTTCCCTTTTCCTTCTATAAAACCGCAATACTCTCTTCAAATTCTTCCTGCTGAAAATGGCCGATCTCTTTTCCTTTTCATTCCTTAAAATACAAATCACAGCTATCCTTTTATTCCAGTTTAATTTAATTCATTGAAAAGCTTCAGCAACCCTTCGAAGTAAAACAGGGCTGTCCCCCTTCCTTATAAAATCATAGTTATCTCGTTTTCCATTTATCTTCAAGTCGCAATGCGTCCTTTCTCTCAGTGGAAATCGAGTCCACCGATTTAAATCAAATTTGGATTCAATCGAAGAAAAGAAAAGAAAAGAAAGGGGAGCGCAATTCAAATCCCTAGATCCTATGTAGCTCGTCAACACGTAGGAATCATTCGCGACTAGGAGATGAGGTTTTGCTATCACCGTGTGTTTTCAGAGTTTGATACGGGTTCGTCGTTGTTACAGTAGCAGGTGCGTGAGGGTCTGTAAACGTCGAAGTTGAAATTTGGGGTAAACGAGGAGGGTATTCAGTGAAGTATAGTGGTGGTTGGATTCGTGACTAAAAGGGGAATATGGCAATGAAGTTTTGCCAAGGATCGACGGTAGTTTGGAGTTCGATTTTCAAAATAGCATTGATGCAGGGAGGGCGTAGGGATTGTTTGGGGGATGGTGCTGAGACGATTGGATTTTCAAGGTAGGGAGCAGTTCGACCAATAAACATAACGGGGATGTGGACTTTGAATTCAACAATTCAGAAAAGGTAAAGGGGACCGTCTTGAAACCGTACAGGGTAGGTGTTGAAAGAAGAAGTCGCAAAGGGATCTCGTGATTTTTATAAAAGGAACGATGAGTTTGTCTTAGGTGATATTTCAGTGGTTTGGATGGAGCAACATGACAGCAGTTTAGGGTGTGGTGATGGTCTGTATTCAGAAATGGTTCGAGCAGGTCCTTGCTGTCAAAATGAGGAGATTAAGGCTTCTTAAATTGGTAATTAAACTTTTACTTTTTTTAGGAAATAAAATTCAAAAATTTGTGCTGTTAAAATTACTGGCATTAACAATGCAATGTTTTATTTCATACTAGGTCCAAAACAAATTTGGTTGCGATCATAAAAGGATTATTTACATGCCAGGATTAAATGGAATCAGGTTTGATCAAAATAAATCTCGTTGAGTAAATCTCACTCACCTTTTATTTAAAAATTATTTTTATCAGTTAAAAACAATTGTTTGTTTCTTGTTTGAATGCTTTCTGGTTGATTTAAAAATATTAGTTATTTAGGGTTGACTATTATATATATATTGGTTTGGTGATTGGATTGTTCTCGCAGTATCATTAACGTATGCCCGCAGTATCATTAGCGGATGACCCTACGCCCACGTATATAAGTGGATCCCCTTTTATATCGCGATATCCTGCTGCGAAATAGGATGGGTATTATTTCTGTTGACTAATGTTTTGTGGATGCAGGAAAAACGGGTTGGAGGGATCCAACTGGATCCCTCAAAAATACATTATCTGTTTGTTTGTTTGCTTGATTTCATATATATTCATATATGACGTGTTAAGAATCAAATGATTGAAAATTGGATGATTTGATTGTTTTAAATATCATTGGGCTAAGTGTTAATTTATAAAAATACCCTGAAAGGGGTATTTGAGATTTAAAAAGTGAGATTCTATTTTAGAAAAATAGAATTTGAATTTTTGAATAGATTTGAAATATAAACTTATTTTGAAAATAAAAACAAGTAGTTCCTTTATAAACGAAGTTTATAAATAGTTCATTTATAAACGAAGTTTATAAATAAAGTGAAATGAATTATCATTAAATAATTTAGAAATAAAAATCCAAGTGTGAATTTAGAAAGGGAAATTTATTTTTCCAAATAGAGATTTTATTCCAAATGAATTTGAAATGGACTTGTTTAACTATATAAACAAGTAAAATAAATGGTCCTTGTAAATAAAAAGGGAAATTATCATTGGATAATTCGAATTTTTAAATTCAAATGTGAATTCAAAAATATGAATGGGGAAATCGTTTTAAGAAATAAACGATGGAATTTATTCTGATGTACATAATATAAATTGAACGAAAACAAATCGATAAGGATTTATGATTTGAATTCGATTAATTCGAATTTATTTAAGTAGAAGTTAAATTGAATATGAAAATAAACTGGGTATTATATTTATAAGTTATTATAAATAGAATTTCCAAAATGAGATTTGGATTTAAATAGAAATTTGAAAGGGGAATGTTTAAATATTAAACAAGGAAATTTGAAAAATGGTGTTTATAAATAAAATGAATAAATTATCAAGAGATAACTTGAATATTAAATTCAAAGAGAATTGGAATGGAATTCGAATAAAGAAAATTCAAATATAGATTGAATATAGAAATTCAAATGAAGTTTAAAAATAGATTTGAATATAGAAATTCAAATGAAGTTTGAAATTATATTGAAATTCAAATGGAATTTGAAAATAGATTTGGATAAAGAATAGTTCAAATATGGAATTTGAATATAGAATTCAAATAGATTGAAATAGAATTTGATAATAGAAATTTCAAAGAGAATTTGAAATAGAAAGTTGAAATCATTTTTGAAATGGGAACGACGAAATGTATTTCAAAATGTGGATTTTTAAACACAATAGAAATAAATCCAAAGGATTTATAATTTATAAAAGGAATTGAATTAAATATAGAAGATCGAAGTATAAATGAATTTATTACTGAATAAGGAAAATCGACAATTTTAGAAGATTGGAAATAGTATATTGAATTTGGAAAAATGGATTTGATATATATTAAAATATATCAGAATAAAGTTGAATTTAGTTTATGCGAAGTTAAAAAGTTTATATATATAAATATAAATTAAAACGAACTCGCCGCAGCGCTGCAGTTCGCAAATTGGCGTTTCGAACTTCAATTGGGTATATAGAACTCAATTGAAGTCAGAATTCTTTGAAACAAGAATCACCAGGACAGATTTGATAATTGTTTTCTAATGGAGGAGAAAAATATGGATTTCGTCGAACAGATTTTGAGTTATGTCAAAATCAAATTTTCAGAAAAACAGCGCCATAACCATTTAAAAACCATAATGGTTTATTTAATTTTATAAAAGGATTTTAAGCGAATAAAATCCGAATTTCTGTTTAGAAAATTTCAGATTTTGAGTTGTAAATTATATGTGAACTCAAGTGGAGTAATGAATTGATTTTTGAAACGGAAATCAAATTTTTGATTATTTAATAGAATTAACTGATTTGAATAGTAATTAGTTAATGAGATTTTGAATTGATATTGGGCTCTGAATAAGTGAATTCGATTTGGAAATTTATATTCGAAATTGAATAGGAAACTAGAATTGAAATTGAAATTCAATTTGGTTATTAGCAAATATTTTGTTTGAACATGTTATGTTCGAACAAAGAAGTGAAATAGGAAAAATAGCTAATTGAAGAATAAATGGGCGAAACTGAATTCAACGAATGGATTGAGTTAAATTGAATTGAAATAGATGAACATGTATTAGACAGGTATGGGATGAAGTATATGAAGATTTTAATTTATGAGCCCGACAAAAAGGTACATGTTTATATTCCGTATGTGGTTTTATGCACCGTATCGGCAAGCCACCTGGCTTTTTGATTTTCTTTTTGAATGGAAAAGGCCATGGGAGGCTACTGAATATCCCGATGCTCCCGGTACAAAGGAGGTTATGGCGAAATTTTCCGGAAATTTAAGGAGTTAGAATATTTTTCAGAAATTTTGATAGTTAGAAATCAATATATCAATATATATTGAATTCGATAAGTAAATGAAAAAAATAAAATATCATAAACAAAATGGAAATCGATAGGCTGGTAATAGGAAGAGAAGTGTATACGTGATTAGAAATGGATAATTGGTTTTTAATAATGTTGATTATTCGAGGTAAGTGGTTTTTGTCTATTTTGAAGTTAATGTTGTTTTCAGTCAAGGTCTGAGAGGTAATTTTACACCAACTTGATTGATTTCATTTTAAATTGATAAATAGCAAGATCCAGTCTCGAAGAAAAGTGTTTGAATAAGAGTTAGTTGAATAAAATATTTTGGGTTGTTGTAACGACAGCATTCGTTTTAACCCAAGTAGTGGAAATTTGGAAATATAAAAATAAATATTTCCTGAGTATAATTAAAGTAGTCGGAAAAGAGATAAGTGATTGAAATTGTTTTCTATTTCATATAGACTATATTTTCCAAGTTTTAGAAAATAAAGGAAGGCGATATTCGGAAATGTTTTCCAAATAGCGTAAAAGGCCAATATGGGTATTGAAAATATTTGGTTAACAAATATTGATAAGGAAATGGAGAAGAGATCTAATTAATGAAATATTAATTAAAGAGCCCAGTGATTTGTTTGATATGTTGAATGAACACTTGTTTTCTTCGATAGTTAAATCATCGACTATCGAAACACTTGTTTTTATTCGATAGTTAAATCACAGACTATCGAAGTTTTGACTTTCGTTGTCAATATGGAGAGACCGGTTGGATTATTATCCGAAGAACCACTCCGTATTGGCATAAGCATTGCAAACCTAGTATGCTGAATATATCGAAGATGGAGTGAAGTGCAAGGACTTTTTCTATTAATAGAAATTGTGCCTTCGGTTTCGTTCAGTCCCAGAACGAACGTATAAGGACGAATGTCTGACAAAGTATTTCCAATGATCGCAAGAGTTGGTCTGTATAAATAGATATGGTTGCAATGGATTTATTCCCTTAGCATAACATCCAGAATATTTGTGCAAATCAATTAGCAATTAACGGATCTGACAATGTGGCATTCAAAGTGATTGGGCTATCAATGAATAGAAAGTAATCGTAGCCTCAGGCCTCAACAACCGGGAAATGACAAAAATCGGGCAGGCAGCATGGCTTGTGGGTCGCTCCCATTAGGGTGTATAATCACCTATCTAGAGATTCATTTAATTCCTTATTCTGTTCGATGCTGTCCCATTCGGGAAACGGTTGCTGATCCCAATCATTGGTGATATACATTCGATACACTCAAGCGAAATGAGTGGTCGGTCATGTGTGGGCCGGGTTGCAAGATGTTCTTGTTGAACCCAGTGTATTCCTCTCTAGAGATACACTTTCGGAAGGTGGTTCCATACCTTATCATGTTGAAAATCCAATCTCTAATAAGCGCCATGCGGTTTTTGATTTTATACTATGTATGTGGAGCGTGAGATGCAAGCGTTCCGCTAGATTCTATTTATTTGATGTAGACATTATTATACTATCGCTGGATTTTTGTATCAAAGTGTTTTTGGTCATCGTAAGGTAAAAACCATCCGTGTTTATGTGTGGATCGGTCTTACGATTATCATTTCTTTCGAAAGGATTTTGAAGGTTAAACAAATGGTTGGAGTTTACTCACACCAGTCCCATAACTGACCCAGAGTTTTATTTTGTTTGTTTTTCCCTAAACTCTTGGGTGCCCAAATTTGTACGGGCAGTCAAGTAGTCGGGATTTTTCAGATTCACTTGGAAGAGCTGGAAGCAGGAGACTATCATATATTTCGTTGTGAACCATGTTTGTATCTAGAAACAGGTGTTTTTAACTGTTCCAGGAATAACTGTTGTGCTCTGATAATGGTATGTATGTAAAGTTACTGATTTGTATTTCAAAAGTTATGTTATTTAATATATTTTATTCGTTCCGCTGTGAGTTTTGATCTTCGTTTTCTTCTATTCTAATATTTCTTTCTTTCTATTTCTCATCCTCTAACTTCTTTCTAATAATGATTCGTATTTCTGTGCGATTTGGGTTGGACGCGTGGTGTTATTAGTCAACTCAAATAGTATGGATTTGCGGGCCACTACAATCCATTAGTTTCAAAGTCTTTGGACCAATTTCTTTGATGCTTAGAGAAGGAGTATTAGGTATGTTTATCTCACAAGCATTAAGGATTCAAGTAATATAAGTACCATAATGTAAAATCTTATACTTTCTCTTATATGTGATATACGTCCATTCATGCATGATGATCTTTTGACTTTTTTATTTGAGTATAGGGTATATAAGGCTTGGAAATCTCATTTGTATACTTTTTCGTAACTTCTTTTGTGGGGTTGAATGGCTCGG
The DNA here is from genome assembly GCA_030737875.1 of Allium sativum. Lineage (NCBI taxonomy): Eukaryota > Viridiplantae > Streptophyta > Magnoliopsida > Asparagales > Amaryllidaceae > Allium > Allium sativum. The sequence goes on from CM060916.1 coordinate 527,185,595, forward strand.
ACTAGTATGCGATTTCATAAGAGATCTTGTGGTCGGAGATGAGTGGAAGTAAGTTCATGCATTTTAATGAGATTATCAGAAAGGAATTTATGTGATATCTCATCCCTTGTAGTCATATCTACTTCTATTGTATCGATATCAAGTTCTTGCTAAGCACATTGCAATATTTTTCCTAATCGTTGCATTGAAAGAAGAAAACGTTTTCCACAAACCCAAGACCAAATGCAATCCATTTTGACTTGAGGTTTAGTATGATCGAGACTCAAATTTGCCAAAAACAACTTGACTAGTAAAGGATAAATTTTGACATTATTTGTATTATAATCAACTAGTGATTCGAAATGAAAGTGTCTTGCATATTGTTGTAGCCTATAATTTGAGAAAGCATCAAACTTTATGAAAGCACCTTCAAAAAGTTTGGAATCCTTCATTGCCTTATATCTTGTCTTGGCAGTATCATCCCATAGCCATTTTTGAATTAATCCTTCATAAGGAGGATTTGGTTCTTCTTCTCTTGTACGTTTTCCTTGATTTGCCATGATTATGTGGTAAAAGATTTAATATTTGAGGTGAATTTGAGAATTGGGGGCATGGGTTTTTATAGGAGGTAAAAAGATGAAAAGGTGTAAATTAGAAAGATGAAGAGTTATAATGGTTGGTAAAGGATGTTTCCCCTTTTAAAAAACACGTCAATATGAATTCAAACGTCAGAAATACTAAAACAGATGTCTGTTTTAGGTTGAGTACGAATCCACAAGAAAACAGTTCATTTTTGGGTACATTCAGACGTCTGATTATTTGTGGTCAGACGTCTGTTTCTGGTAATAGAAAAATATTGACATGTGGATCAGACATTTGAATCTTTCAGTCAGATGTCTGATTCTTGAAAATTGTAAACCCACAAGGATATAGTTCATTTTGTCCACTTTCAGACATCTGGTTTTTTTTATTCAGACATCTATTTCGAAGGTGAAAATTTATTTTCTTTAGAATCAGACGTTTGTTTGAGTTAATTCAGATGCCTTTTTATAAAAATTTCTGTATAATGAACTTTTTTTATATATTAATAAAGAATTGATTAGACAAAAAATAAATAATAATAATAATAATAATAATAATAATAATAATAATAATAATATTAAACAAAAGTTAATTCTTAGAGGGTGGAGCCTTCGTTGGATGTTGAAAAGCTTTTCCCTTCATTAGCTTTGTAATTCTTGTCCCAAGAATTTGGACTACACGATGGTCATTGGGGAGAGAAGGTATAGCATTTCTTTGTAGGATTCACCGGGTTTTTCTCAGGTCAATAAGACGATGAAGGATCTATAGGTTCTGGCGGAATTGGCAAAGGTAAAGAAACATCCTGCATTTTTGGTCCACGGAATTTATAAATCATTTTCTCGAGAAGACTTAAACGTGTCGCGGTGACCTTTTGCTCAAAATATAGTTCTTTCTGGAGTGCTATTTGTTCCGTTTGATAGTGATGAATTTCATCCACTTTCCTTTTTGTGTCTGGTGATGTGATTAGCGCTCTTTTTGCCTTGTTTGCATCAGGAGTAAACCCTGTGTGATAGTTACTCCACAAATATTGTGGTTCACTTCTAGGAGTTGGTGTGAGAAATTGTGGAGTGTCTGACGAACCATCCATTATAAAAGTAATATTTATTGATGAGTTTGAGTTGTTAGAGGACATAGTAGATTTTGGGTTTTGATAATTTATGTTTTGTTTTTGAAAAGTGACATAAGTTTATATAGGTGAGGTTAAGAGATAAGTAAGTGGTTGGTATTATAAGAGAGCTATAGCTAGAGAAATACTCTTGTAAAAAGTGTGTTTTTAGGAAAATGATAAATTTAGCTAGTTGGTTAAATATGAGTGCGAACTTGCTTTACAAATTAAAGTAATTTTATACTAAGCTATATATCTTTAACTGATATTATCCCTAATTCACGTCTTAGTTTAATAAAAGAATTTTCTAATAGTAGTTTAGTGAATGTATCTGCAATCTGATTTTCAGTTAAGACATATTCTAAATTGATAGTATCTTTTTCTATCTTGTCACATAAAAAATGGTGTCGAATATCTATGTATTTAGTTCTGGAGTGATTTATTGGATTTTTAGATAAATTTTTCGCACTTGTATTATCACAATATATTGTTGATTTGATTAAATTTACTCCAAAATCTTTGAGTGTTTGTTGCATATAGATTATTTGTGCACAAGCTATAGCAGCAGATATGTATTCTTCTTCACATGTAGAGAGCGATACACAATTCTGTTTCTTACTTAACCGAGATACAAGTGATTTTCCAATGAAATGGCACGTAGCACCAGTACTTTTTCTATCCGTTTGGGATCCACCAAAATCAGCGTCACTGTAAGATACTAATTCGAATGGACATCCTTTTGGATAAAAATGGCCGAAGTCCTTAGTATTATTAAGATATCTTAGAATACGTTTCACTGCTCTTAAATGTGACTCTTTCGGATCTGCTTGAAATCTTGCACACAAACATACACTCATCATTATGTCAGGACGGCTTGCGGTTAAGTAAAGTAATGAGCCAATCATACTTCTATATAGTTTTTGATCAACACTTTTTCCTCTTTCATCTTTTTCCAGATGAGTTGTAGTACCCATTGGATTTGGCTTTCCAAAAGTGTTTTCTAAACCAAAACGTTTAATGGGATTATTACAATATTTTTCTTGATAATAAAAACACCATTTGAAACTTGTTTAATTTGTAAACCAAGAAAGTACGATAATTCTCCCATATGAGACATTTCAAATTCGTTTGTCATAATTGTAGAAAATTCTTTACATAAATTTTCATTAGTTGAACCGAAAATTATATCTTCGACATAAATTTGTACAATTAAAATATCTTTATTTGTATTTTTAATGAATAATGTTTGATCTGCTTTTCCAATTCGAAAACCAGAATTTATTAGATTACTTTTAAGTCTTTCATACTAAGCACAAGGTGCTTGTTTTAAACCATACAAGGCCTTTTTAAATTTATAAACATAATCTGGATATTTTTCATGTATAAATAACGGTGGTTGTTCTACATAAACGTTTTCTTTAATAAAACCATTTAAGAAAGCTCTTTTAACGTCCATTTGATATAGTTTGAAGTTATGAAAACACTCATATGCTAAGAGAATGCGTATAGCTTCAAGTCTTGCTACATGTGCGAAAGTTTCTTCACAATCGACACCTTCTTCTTGATTGTATCCTTGGGCTACTAATCTGGCTTTATTTCTTGTAATATTTCCAAGTTCATCAGCCTTGTTTTTATACATCCATTTTATACCAATAACTGATTTATCATTTGGTCGAGGTAAGTAGCTCCCAGTCATCATTATGTTCGAATTGATTTAGTTCCTCTTGCATAGATATTATCCAGTAATCATCTGTAGAGGCTTCTTTTGGATTTTTGGGTTCAATAGCTGAAAGAAATGCTACATAACCCATTTGATTTAATCGACTTCTTGTTCGAACGTGTGAATCGATTTCACCAATAATGTTTTGTGTACGATGGTCTCTTAAAATTCTGGGAGGTGATCTAACATGTTCAATGGAATTATTTTCAGTATTTTCAAGACTAGTATTTTCAATGATTTCATCATCATCTTTGCTCTTTATATTTTTATCAAAATTTTCATCAAAGAAAACGTGTAAAGATTCTTTTATAATATTAGTGCATTTATTGAAAATATGATAAGCCTTACTATGTTCTGAATATCCAACAAAAATTCCATGATAAGCTTTTTCATCAAATTTTCCAAGTTGATCTTTAGTGTTAAGAATAAAACATTTAAAACCAAAAACTTTAAAATAAGAAATGTTTGGTTTCCTTCCACTAAACAGATCATAAGGTGTAGTTTTAGTCAAAGGACGAATAGAAAATCGATTTAGTACGTAATAAGCAGTTGCGACAGCTTCTGCCCAAAATTGTTTTGGTAAAGTACTTCCATTCAATAAGGTTCTAGCACATTCTTGTAGAGTTCTATTTTTTCTTTCTACAACCCCATTTTGTTGTGGAGTTCTAGGAAAAGAAATATTATGATTTTTTTCTTTCTTTTTACAAAAATGTTCAAAAGATTCATTCTTGAATTCTTCACCGTGATCACTATGAATGTTTTTGACTTTTAGATCTTTAGAATTTGAATCCTTTAGATAAAATCTTTAAAATGTCCAAAGGTATCACTTTTGTTTTTCATAAAAATAGTCCATATATATATATCTTAAGAAATCATCAATTATTACATATACATACCGATTCTGATTTAACGACTGAACTTGAGTAGGACCAAATAAATCCATATGTAATAGTTCTAATGGTTTTAAAGTTAAAATAACCTTTTTTTTGATTTAAAAGTGGATTTGGTTAATTTACCTATTTGACAATCTTCACATAGAATTTTTACTTTAAAATTTATTTTAGGTAGACCTTTACTAACTCATTTTTTGAAAGTCTTTGTATAATTTTAAAGTTTATGTGACAGAAACGCTTGTGCCATAACCAAGAATCATTGTTATTGGCTATCAAAAACATTTCTTTGTTATTATTAACTTTCATATTTAAAACATAAATATTTCTAACTCTATTTCCTTCAAAAATAAGGTTTATTTTGTCAAAAATACTACATTTATTTTCAGAAAATGTTATTTTCAAACCTTTTCACATAATTGACAAATACTATGTAAATTATTTTTTAAGTTTTTAACTAAGGAAACATTAGTATTAAGGGTTAAATTTGAAATAATATAGTTGCACACATCTCCTTTGCCAATGATAAAGCCTTTTGAGTTATCTCCAAAAGTAACAGAGCCATCAAAGTATGAAATATCAGTAAGCATATCTTTTTCTCCGGTCATGTGTTTTGAGCAACCACTGTCTAAGGTCCATTTTCTCCTTTTGAGTGGGACCTGCAAAAAATATTAGTAAGCACATTGGTACCCACTTTTTGATAAGGTCCTAAGGGTTAGATCTTAGGAAGCCAAACCCAAGTGGGTTTTCTTATAATAAATAATTTTTATTATTATGCATAGATTCCATAAATGAATTGATATGTTTGTTCCTAATCAAACCATTGTTAGTTTTCGGAACCCATATCTCAATTTTATTAATTTTTTGATGGTTTATCTTTTGTTTTTGAGTCAATTTTCCTCTTTAATTTGGCATTTTTCTTTGGAGGAAGTTTTGATTCTTTTCTAAATCCTAAACCATTTTTGTTTGAAGATGGTTGAGAATTTTCTATAATTCCTGATAAATTTTCTCTACCTTTATTGAAGTTAGATACATTTTTAGAGATACTATTTAACTTAGTTTGAATACTTCTATTTTCTAATTCTAATTATTTTATTTTAGTTTTCAAAATGTGATTTTCATAACTAATTTCGTTATTCTTTTCCTTTTGAGTTTCAATTTCTTGACTCAAAAGTGAAAGTTGACTATTTGAATTTGTAAGTGTCTCTTGAACCTTTTCAAGTTCTTCTTCTAAGATTATTTTTTCGTGTTTGAGCATGTCTCTTTCAAATTCAGCCTTATTTTGATTTTCATGAGTTTCTTTAAGTTTCTTCTTTAGAGTTTTTATAATGTTTAAAAATTCAGCATGAACTTCTATCAACTCTTCACAAGACAAATCGCTTTTTTTAGATTCTTGAGCCATGAAGCACACATTTGCTTGTTCATTTTCACTATCACTGCCTGATGAATCTGAATTGGAGTCGTCCTATGTGACAGAAAAAGACCTTCTTTTTGAATTTTTCTTTATTGTTTTTGTTATTGAACCACTTCTAATTTTTTTTTAGCTTTGGACAGTCTTTGACCATGTGACCTTTCTTGTGATAATTAAAGCATTCTAAATTTTGAGGAAGAAGGTTTGCTTGAATTATTTTTCTTGAAATTTCTTTTTTTATATTATAAAAACTTCTTAAAGTTTTTGGCAATAAAGGCTAGATCTTCATCTTCTGACTCAGATTCCTGGCATGAAAGGCCACATTCTTTTTTCTTGAGATAATTCCCTTTTTGCTTGAAGATTTACTGCATAGGACATGAGATTGCCTATAAGTTATTTAGGTTTCATAGTTGATAAATCATTAGCTTCCTCAATGGCTAGTACGTTTCTTTCTCAATTGTCAGTTAGAGAGTTAGCACTTTTGATACAATATCAAAATCACTATATTTTTCTCCCCGTCCTATAAATGCATGTAAAATGTCTTGAAATCTTGAGTACATTTAGTTGATGGTTTCATTTTTTCTCATCTTGAAGTTTTGGAACTGGTTTTTAAGCATTGAAATTTTTGTTTGTTTGACTTTACTTGTTCCTTCATGGATAGTTTTGAGTGTTTCCCATATTTGATATGCTGATGTACAAATGTAACACGATTGAACTCATTTCTATCCAGTGCATAGTATAAAATATTCATAGCTTTTGCATTTGCATTAGCCTCATCTTTTTGAGTTGTTTTCCAAACTGAATATTCAGATGCAGGTGCCGTGAATTCTTTTTTAGTAGCATTCCATGCATTAAAACCACTTGCTTGCATATATATCCTCATTCTTATAGCCTAATAATTGTATTGTAATCCATTGAATAGAGGTGGTCTTTAAGTAAATTGTCCTTCGACAAATGTAGTTGAGCTAGTAATTGGGTTATTCTCCATTTTATTAAAGTGTCAAACAACGGTGTTACGGTTATAAGATGATCTTGCTCTGATACGAACTGAAAATAACTATGCAGTAGTGGAATCGTATGGAGTGAAATATGAATGTATATAGTACAGTAGTAGCTGTAAGTAAAAATTACACAGTCGATCTATACTGGTTCGGACCATTGTCCTATGTCCAGTCCCAGACTCTCTTCTGTTGTTTCACTAACACAAACACCCTAACTTAACCCAGAGAAATAGGTTCACAATTCCTGAACAGCTGAACGGGATTTCTTGCCTCAACTGCTGAAGAGGACTTTCTCAATACAGAATAGTTGATGACTATATGTGTTCTTGATAACACGAATATGTCACTATGAATTACACCCTTCCTGTAGTCTTTCCTTGATGATAGACGTGAAGTTTGTGAAAGATTATGGAAGATTCAAATCTCAAATAATTGAAGATAGAGTGCTTTTGGAGATTAGAGAGCTTTGAATAATATAGAAAGAGTTAGAATGAAATTCGGTGATTGGATTAGTTAATCAAGTCTCTATTTATAATATGCAAATAGCTACAACTAATCACGAAGAGATTTGATCAAGAGATATGAATTAGATAGTTGTGACTTTTCATAAATAGGTTGCAACTCTTCATAATCAGATGTCTGAAAATAATTTTCACATGTCTGTTTTGATTTGAAAAATAAAACAACAAGGAAATAGTATATTTCGTAGCAGATTCAAAACATCTGAAAAATTCAAAACAGACGTCTAAATATTATGTAAAATTTAAGTTTATCTTAGCAAACAGACGTCTGTTTGATTTATTTCAGACATCTGTTTTCTGGGAAAAACTTATTCCTTGTCTCTTTTCAGTGTGAAATATATATATATATAATATTTGTATATGTGTAATCATCAAGGAAGACTTTAACATTTAAATCTAGGACTAACAGACTCTTACAACATATATAATCTTCATTTTGCGTTCTTGAATCTGCTAGTCGAATATCTTCCTGCAAAACAGAGTTAGTCGATATAATATATATGCTTATGTATAGTTGTCATAGTCAAAACGCTATATAGCAAGATTCAACAAATACATGTAATAGAAGAACTGTTTAGGTATGAATTAGATTCTTAATAGGCATAGGTTTAGATCCGGATTTATAAACATGTCCAGGTTACTGTTAAATTCTCATATCTAAAAGTGACATGAACTCACAGAGATTGGATCTAAAGAACAAAGAATAATATGCTAATGTTGCAGAAGGGATTCTTGTACGTATATAGGCTGATGTTGAAGAAGATAGCGTAATTCAATCCAAGTAGGGGCAGCATCTCATTGTCTCCATTGTTTTTAGGTGTCGAAAACAATAGAAATGTTGTCCTATATATAACCTACAGTCAATGAACCCAGTCAAGAAATCAGTCCCGATACAGAGAAATGCACCCCGTTGGATAGGGATGGGTTAACCCATCCCCACCTGGGTCGACCCACCTGATCATGGGTCGACCCAACCCAGGCATGGGTCGCCCCATGCCGATCTAGATCTCACTAACTTTACCGCTCATATTTTCGAAATATTTTGAATTCTGGTTTGAATTTATTTATACAGAAGACACTTATGGTAACACCCCATATTTTTAAGATAATAAAATAAGAATAACTTAATTAAATAATGTGAATTAAGTAAAACGGACTGCGCCATTGCGTCCATCTCGGAATTCTGGTCAATATTGACACCTGGTTTGCGTAAAACGTATAACATATGAAGAAATTATTAAGCCTAGAAGTTTGTATACGTACAAGAGAAATATATATATATATACAAACAAATTAAAATATGAAATAAAGAATAAAATAAGGACTGCATGTAATAAATACATTCACTGAAAAAAAAATTGAAAATTAGGCTCACATCCTTAAAACTAAACTTAATTAGGCTCACATCCTCCCCTTTAGAAAATATAAATTTCATCCCTATTTTCAAACATTGGATCTTTTTTTACAAAACTGCCCTTTTTCACTTAATTAACGCCGTGATTTATGTGATACGAAACACGTATTAGGGTTTTATTTTTTTCCAGAATCATATAGTTCTGTCATGGCGGCGCGACATCGTTCTCAATTTTTTCATTCCGTCAATCTAAAATTTACGGTGCTCGTAATTTTTTTGGTGATTTATTTAGATCCATCCTTGATTTATACAATGAATGTTTATTCTCCGAGGTAATTTATACTTTTTTTAATTTTTATTTTCTACTGGTATCATTTTTTGCTCAATCTTTATTAATTGATTAATTTGATCTTTTTTAATTTTATAGACTTGTCTCTTAATAATATTGTATATAGTTTTTATGTTAATATAGATCATACAGGTTTATTTGTTTAGTTTGGCAGTACATTTGTTCTTATATTCTGAATATGTTTATATAAATATGTATAATTTGGTAATATTTGCATAAAAATATGCAACTATTGTTATAACTAGTGTATAGGGCTTTGCATATATTCAGGAAATTTGCATATATGTATTCATATATTCTGTATAAATGCATTAGAATATAAAACTATTTTGAATATCTGTTTGTGTGTGTTTGTTAATTAATTGTATACAAATATGCATATTTTCTTAATATATGCATATTAAAATGTTTAGTATATGCATATATTGTTAATATTTTTAATTTTTGTAAATATTTGTCTAATGTTATTTGATTACTAGAGATTATGTTTATTCTTTGCTTCATATAACAGTTTTTCTGCTGATAATGGTGTATTGGTGCTGTTGATGTTTGGTAATGATATATGTGGTTAAGGATGTTTAATAGCTGATATCGGAAAAAATGGAATTGAAGGTTTGTTGTGTCAGTTTATTTTTCACTTATAATATCAATTATTGTGTTTTTAATCATACATGTATGCTATTTTTCTGAGTATTTGCATGTGTTCATGAATTTAATCTGAACAGTATAATATTCTTTTGTATATATGCTTTTAATTATGCATATTTTGGTTTATATAGCACGCAATAATGTAGAAATTGAAAACAAATGCATACGATTGTTCGGAATATTGAATTAAATGCATAATGGTATGCAATTATTCTGGATACATGCATACTTGAATGCAATTATTATATCTGTACAGATTGTATTCAACTGTTATAGTTCTGTGCATACCATTATGCAAATATTTATTGAATTTGAATGCATGTGTGCAAATTTGATTAAATATTAAAAAAATAAAACATAAATGTATGTATGAATATGATTTTACTGCAAATTTGCGCTGTAGTATATTAATTATTTGTTCCAGTTTTACTTGTTTTTTGTACTATTTGTTTATGTACTTTATTTTATTCTTTTAATATTTTTTATTCATTTTTTCATAGGTTTTTTCCATGCAGCAATTGCTATTGTGTCTAGAGAAGATGAAGACAATTGGATTTGGTATTGTCAGCAACTCAAAAACTTTCTGAAAGATGATCATAGAAGATGACGTGTTCTTCAAAAGACAATTACATGTTTTTTTTTTTTTTTTTTTTTGTAAATTTTTTTAACAAAATTATATTGTATATTGTTGTGAGTTTGTGATTTTTATAGTTTTTCCTTTAGCCTTATATATATATGCAATAATTCAAAATAGTTGCATACATGTATGCAATTATACTGAATATTTGTATCATCTTTTCCTGCTATTTTGCATTGTTGTGTAAATGTATGAAACAGTTCATAGTAGTTACATACAGATACTAAAGTCTCTTTATAACTGGCTAATGTATATGAGTACTCTCAAATGTTGCATACAAGTATGCAATTATTCTTATTTAGTGCATACAAGTATTCAACTGTTCAGTGTGTATGCATATTCTCTTTTATCGTTGAATATTTGTTCCCTTTGTTTATCATAAATTTTTTTTACCTGCATATTTTCCAGTTTAAAATTTCTTATGAAATAGCAAAGATAACATCGACTGTTGGAATGATTCTGCAAATACTTGCACTTATGTAAGCAATTATATGAAAAAAATGCAGAAAAGTATGCAAGTATTCAAAATATGCTTAGAATACAACAAAATTAAAGCACTTCCATTTACGCTTGCAACTAATAACAATATTTTCATATAATTATGACATTAACATGATTATTTAGACAATACAAATATGCATAACATTTAACAATACTTGCATTTAAGTGTGCTAGTATTATGAAAAACTGTATATAGGAAAGAAACAATTCGTAATTTCATTTAAGATCAGAAGAGTTTATTTAGGTACATTAATTTCATTCGTAATTCAGCAATGGAACTACATAATCATGTCATAGTAATTCAGTATCTTACGCTATCAATTTCTCGACCATATCTATATATGATTTCAAGCTTTCTCCTTCTCAGTTTCAACTGCATCATTTTCTTTTACATTAGGTCTTTGCAAAACAAGGAAAACATTTTTAAATAACCATGTTTAAATGCATATAAGTATGAAACAAATATTGGATATATGCACACTTGTATGCTACAATTATTACTACATCAACAAAATCATGCAGCAATCATTACATAAGTGCACACTTGCATTGTAAAATTTGGATTTACTGCACAGAATTTATGAACATATTTGTTGAATTCAGAGATTTGCTGATATATCAACCAATAATTTCACAACTATGTCCAACATTTGTTATTAGATGCATATAATTTTATAATAACCATGAGTTAAATCTATATTTGCATGCTGTACATCTGAATAGCTACATATAATCATGTAGATATCTGCTGATAGTTGCACATTTGCACGCAACATTTCCTATCTAAATAATATAATATTGTCTGAATCATGTAATATATGCACACTTGTACTCATTAATTTTGAAAATTTGCATAGAGGAATGCTATATTTCTGATTAAATTCATTAATTTATGCAAGTACTATTCCTAAATTTTTGAATATACGCATCTGTGATGAACCCATATTTCCGTTCAGAATTTCATTATATACTCATTTATGTAAATCAAATAATTTTGCAACATTCCTGATAAAAATCACATCAGAACAAATATTTCTGGCTAAAAACTTTCAACCATGTTACTAATTTTGGCATATTTCATAATAAAGTGTTTCAACAACGTTTAAATCCGAAAACATACGATAGTACGAAATTTTTTTTTGCAACCTAAAACATTTTTTCAAACAAATTTGCATGAATAATTGTATGTAATCATATAATCATGCTACAATTCCAAGTTAATCCATATTTTAATATAAAATATGACAATATTAGCTGTTATTTGACAGATAAAATAAAAAATCAAATTTTTACCTTCGTTCTCCTTATCTCGATGATATTTTCTGATCAAGTCGACAATTATTTTAGGCGTCTTCACTTGATCGAGATTAAAAAAATCAAAATCGGCTGAATTTTTTTAATGTTCCTCTTCCATCGGTTGACCTAATTTTGCGGTAAGATAAATGATGCAAAAACATGTGGAACGAGGAATTTTAGGGTTTAAATGGGTAAAATCGGGATTTTTTCAGCGAAATTTCAAAAATAGGGATGTTTTCTATACTCTTTTTATCAGCGGGTTTTTATTTATTTTGAAACTTAATAGGGACCTGTAAAAAAACGCACCCAAAAAAAGGTAATGTATGCATTGAAAGAAAGAAAGGATTGGTTGCGTGCATTGTAAATATGTAGCATGCACTGATTTGCAAACATAATGCATTAACATTAAAAAAAAAGATTCATGCAATGGTTTAATTTAAGTATTGTAACTAACATGAAAAAGATAATAAGGAGAGAACAATAATTATCATTGTTCTAAGATTTATTAACAAAAGACTTCATAGCTCAGTTGGTTAAGGCATTGGATTTGCAACATAAAGGTCGGGGGTTTGAAACCCGACGACAGCATAATTTTTATCTCTGTTTTAGAGAGGGCCAACTGAACATGCAAATACATGTACGTATATAAATTCAAAATTTGAAAGGATAAGAACATACATATAAGGAAATAAAGAAAATATATGTATGTATATATATATATAATGTATGTGTGTGTGTATATATATATGCAGAAATATATGTATACGAAAGATAAAATTCAAGATAAGGCTATAGTCAATGAAATATTGCAAGAATCAAATAATTGCAACATCGTTTGAATTTTGAAAATAAAACGAAAGTTATGCGTATATATATGCACGCAAAATGGTCATTATAGGAATTGTATACATATAAGAATATTTCATATGTATAAAACAGTTAAATAAATTCCAGAAATTAAAAAGTTCGAAAATCAAATTTCTATGCCAAAACAATTCAAACAATCGAAATTCAATTTTCTGCGCCAAAACAACTTGTGGGAGCCAATGCTGACTCAACACTGTGTGTACGATAAGATTTGGCTAGATTCATCTGCGAACCTGGACTATTTTTGTAATGGCCCGCAAATCCGGACTATCTGAGTTGATTAATAACACCACACGTCCAACCCAAATTGCACAGAAATACGAATCATTATTAGAAAGAAGTTAGAAGACGAGAAATAGAAAGAAATAAATATTAGAATAGAAGAAATCGAAGATCACAAACTCACAGCGGTACGAATAAAATATATTACATAACATAACTTTTGAAATACAAATCAGTAATTTATATTCATACCATCACCAGAGCACAACAGTTATTCCTGGAACAGTTATAAACACATGTTTCCAGATACAACATAGTACATATCGGAAATATGGTAGTCCATAGCTAACTGGTGAAGCCTCCTGCTTCCAGCTCTTCCAAGTGAATCTGTAAAATCCCGACTACTTGACTGCCCGTACAAATTTGGGCGCCCAAGAGTATAGGGAAAACAAACAAAATTAACTCTGGGTCAGTCATGGGACCGGTGTGAGTAAACTCCAACCAATTGTTTAACTTCCAAAATCCTTTCGAAAGAAAAGATAATAGTAAGACCAGCCCACACATAAACACGGACGGTTTATACCTTACTATAACCCAAAACACTTTGATACGAAAATCCAGTGATATTATAATAGTGTCTAAACCAAATTGATAGAATCTAGTGGAACGCTTACATCTCACGCTCATATATATATAATATTAAATCAAAAACCGTAGGGCGCTTATTGGAGATTGGAATTCCAGCATGACAAGGTATGGAATCACCTTCCGATAGTGTATCTCTAGAGAGGAATACACTGGGTTCAACAAGAACATCTTGCAATCCGTCCCACACATGACTGACCACTCATTTCGCTTGAGTGTATCGAATGTATATCACCAACGGTTGGGATCAGTAACCGTTTCCCGAATGGGACAGCATCGAATAGAATAAGGAATTAAATGAATCTCTTGATAGGTGATGATATACCCTAATGGGAGCGACCCACTTAGCCATGTTGCCTGCCCGATTTTTGTCATTTCCCGATTGTTGAGGCCTGAGGCTACGATTACTTATCATTTACTGATAGCACGATCACTTTGAATGCCACATTGTCAGATCCATTAATCACTAGTTGATTTGCACAAATATATTCTGGATATTATGCTAAGGGAATAAATCCGTTGCCACCATATATATTTATACAGACCAACATATTCGATCATTGGAAATACTCTGTTAGACATTCGTCCATATACTTTCGTTCTGGGATTAAACGAAACCGAAGGCACAATTTCCATTAATAGAAAAAGTCCTTGCACTTTACTCCGTCTTCGATTATCTTCATATAATCTGATTCGCAACGCTACTACCAATGCAGAGTGGTTCTCGGATAATAATCCAACCGGTCTCTCCATATTGACAACGATATTGGCAAATACTTCGATAGTCAGTTATTTAACTATCGAAGAAAAATAAACAAACATTCCAACCATCAAACAAATCACTGGGCCTCTTAATTAATATTCCATTAATTCAATCACTTCTTCATTTCCTTACAAATATTTGTTAACCAAATATTTTCAACAATCACCTTGGTCTCTTACGTCGTTTGGAAAACATTTCCATATTCCGCCATCTTTTATTTTCTATACTTCGAAAATATATTCTATTTGTAATTGAAAAACATTTCAATCACTTATCTCTTTCCTGACTCGGTTATTTTTATACTTAGGAAATATTTATGTTATATTTCCAAAATTTCCCTTACTTGGGTTAAACGACTGTTGTGTAAAACATCGTTACAAACAACCCAAAATATTTTATTCAACTAACTATTTTTCAAACACTTCTCTTCGAGACTGGATCTTGCTATTTATCAATCAAAAATGAAATCAATCAAGTTGGGGTATAACTACCTCTCAGACCTTGACTGAAAACATCATTAACTTCAAAACAGACAAAACCATTATTCCCGAAAAATCAACACCATACAAACCCATTATTCATTTTTAAACGTATATGTGTTTCTCTTTCTATTACCAGATTATCGATGTCCTTTTTGTTTATAACATTCTATTTTAATTTTGTTTACTTATCGAATTATATATATATATATCGATACATTGATTTCTAACTATCAAATTTTCTTAAAAATATTCTAACTCCTTAAATTTCTGGAAAATTTCGCCATAACCTCCTTTGTATCGGGAGCATCTGGAAAATCCCCAAACTGCCACACAGGCCTCTCCAATCAAAAAGAAAAAGCCAAGCGGCTAGTCGATACAGCATATAAAATCTCATATGGAATTTAAACATGTACCTTTTTATCGAGCACTAAATTTATAAACTTCATTCTCTTCATATACTTCATTCCATACCTGTCTAACACATGTTCAACTGTTTTCATTTCAATTCAACTCAATCCAATCGTTTGAATTCAGTTTCACCCATTTATTCTTTAATTAACTATTTTTCCTATTTCACTTCTTTGTTTGAACATAACATGTTCAAATAAAATATTTAACTTGCTCATACCCAAATTGAATTCCAATTTCAATCCAAGTTTCTATTTCGATTTCAAATATAAATTTCCAAATCGAATTCACTTATTCAAAGCCCAATATCAATTCAAAATCTCATTAATTAATTACTATTCAAATTAGTTAATTCTATTCAACAATTAAAAATCTGATTTCTGTTTCAAAAATCAATTCATTACTCCACTTGAGTTCACATATAATTTACAAATCAAATCTGAAATTTTCTAAATAGAAATTCGGATTTAATTCGCATAAAATCCTTTTATAAAATTAAATAAACCATTATGGTTTTTAAATGGTTATAGCGCTGTTTTTCGGAAAATTTGATTTTGACATAACTCAAAATCTATTCGACGAAATCCAGATTTTTCTCCTCCATTAGAAAACTATTATCAAATTGACCCTGACGTTTCTTCTTTCAAAAAATTCCGACTTCAATTGAGTTCTATATACTCAATTGAAGTTCGAATCGTCAATTTACGAACTGCCGCGTTACGGCGATCTCGTTTTAATTATATTTATAAATATAAACGTTTTAAATTCATTTATAATAAATTCAACTCCATTCTGATGTATTTTTGATTTATATCAAATCCAATTTTCCAATTCAACATAATATATCCGATCTTCTAAAATTATCGATTTTCCAGAACTTGGAAATAAATTTATTTATAATTTGATCTTCTATATTTAAATTCTATTTCAATTCAAATTGAATTTCCTATATTCAATTTCCATTTTCAATCTCCATTTGAATTTTAATCAATTTTCAAACTTCATTTGGATTTCTATATTCAAATCTATTTTTAAACTCCATTTGAATTTCTATATTTAAATCTATTTTCAAATTCAATTTTCAAATTCAATTTTCAAATTCTATTTTGAAATTCTATTTTGAAATTCTATTTCAAGTTTTATTTAAATTCCTATACTAAATTTCCATTTGAACTTTATTTATTCAAATTCTATAACAAGTCTCGATTTCAATTTCTTTGAAATTGATATTTCTACTTTTGGAAAACAGATTTCCCTTTTCAATTACACACTTGTATTTTTATTTCTGAATTATCCAATGATAATTCTTTTCACTTCATTTATAAGCTTCGTTTATAAAAGAACTATTTGTTTTTATTCCTTTAAAACAAGTTAATATTTTTACTCTATTCAAATTTCAAATTCAATTTTAGAAAAATAGAACTTCCCCTTTTAACTCTGGAAATTTCCCTTTTCGATATTTTTAAAATATCAACATTTAAGCCCAGTGGTAATTAAACAACCAATTATTAATTTTAGGTTTTCTAACACATCATATATGACAGTATATATGCAAACAAATAAACAAACAGATAATATTTTTTTGAGGAATCCAGTTGGATCCCTCCAACCTGTTTTTCCTGCATCCACAGACGTTAGTCAACATAAATAATACCCATCCTGCTTCGTGGCAGGATATCGCGGTATAGAAGGTCATCCACTATCATAGCGTGGGGTGTATAGGGTAATCATCCGCTAATGGTACCATGGGCATCCGCTAATGATACTGCGGGAACTCCAACCACCAATATATATATATATATATATATATATATAATAGCAACCACCAAGCCTAAATAACTAATATATTTAAGATGCACAAAAATATTGAATGCAACCAAATAAGCAACAAACAATTATTTTTAACCGATAAAAATAATTATAAATAAAAGGTGATTGAGATTTACTCACCGTGATTTTTATTCGCGTTGAATATCCATTGAACCATATTATATAGATTTCACAGCAATACCTCCGTATGTCTGTTCTTCCAATGTAAAACAAAAATTAATAAAATTTCCATTATCGAATTTTATAAATTACCTAGTGTAAACCAACTCCAAATTAAACCTTAATTTGACAGATGATAAGTCTACACATTTTATTAACTAATTCCCTTTTATATAAACTAATTTATATAAACTAAATTTCCAATTATATAAGCAAATTTTCAGGCATTTAAATCAAAATTATTTCACATAAATACTTAGGTAAATTACTTATCTTGAAGTAAATTTATACCTTAACAATTTAATTTAGCTTGTAAATTTTGATAACCTTATACCTATATTTAATTTAAATTTACAATTAAGCATCAATTTAAATTATAACTAAAGTAAATAAATAATTTACGATATTTAAATAAGTAAATTTAACAACTTAATTAAGAATTTAATTACCTTACTTAGATGAAATAAGCCACTGCTTAATTCCATTCCACTATATCTCCTTTCCTTTTTACTGCCTAACGTAGTTTTCCCCCAATTTCAAAGCTCATGCCCACTTCCTGTACTCTAATATCACAGCGCCTTCTCTCTCCACCACGACAATGCAACCACCCATTTTCCCACCGTTTCATTTCTCCATTGTTCCTCGACATCAATGAAACCATTGATACTATCATTATAGCCGAAACCCACCTGAGCACCCAGACATCTTCACATCAACGATGAATCCCTGCCCTAACTCGAAATGTTTGAATTCGAATAAGCGACTAGGCATCGCATGATATTTGGAGGAAGCTGGTCGAAATCCCTTTTTCTCCTATTAATCGAGGTCGGCCATTTTTAATTACACTGAAGCTTTGATTTGGGTTCTTCAAAGAATGAGGAAAATAGCGGCTTTGGAAGGTACAGGTGCCATGATAGTTTTTTCATGAAGCAATTTTATGGCCATCGCGAGTTTTTCCCTCTCGTTCTATTTGAGAAAAGAAAAAGAAGAGGTTTGTATTCATTTGATTTTTGGAGCAACCTTTTCATCACATTTGAGGCCTTCAAATTTATTTCAGGAAAACGAAATGTAGAGAGAAAGAAAGGAACGGGTATCGCGATTTATAGGAGGAGAATAATTCACCGCTAAGGAGTGTAAGGTAGAAGGTACAGTGTAATAAATCACGATTTGATTTCTATTTAATGCGATTTGAAATAAAGAGATTTCTATCTTTTTTAAATAGATATCGATTTGATATTCGATTTGATTTCGATCTTATCCATTATAAATATTTCAGGGTTCACAATTAAATATCGTGAACCACTATTTTAGCGTACTGACCGTCGTTCCAATGTAATAACGGTGTTCTAAGCTCAACAGAATATATTCTAAAATATAATTTGAACGTATATATAAAATAGCTATAGAAATTTATATAATATAATTTAAACTCAGAAATGAATTAATTCCTTAGTAATAAATTATTTTTATTATCGATTCTATTCAAATTGAATTTCTGTAAATTATCTGAATTGTTTTTGACTTAGTTTTAAATTTCGAATTTAATTATTTCATGTTCTCGTATTACGATAATTATATATATTTGAAATAAATAGTATTTCGATTATCTGATCTATAAATCAATATAAAATATCATTTATATTATCAACTCAATATTTAAATCAATTTAAATATTTAAAATAAATCGACAAAAGTTCCGGGTCGTTACATTCTTCCCCCCTTAAAAGAATTTCATCCCCGAAATTACTAAGCTAGGAAAATGCTACAAACCCTTTTACTTTTCAAAACCCACTATATGAAATTCAACATTTCATATTTCTGCAATTTTAGTTCTACCAAACTTTTAGTTTCCATTTATTTACCTTGAATGATTTTAAATCAACATATTTCCATTTAATTCAAATTCAGTCAAACTGAATTTGATCAATTTATTCACTTCGATCCATTTAACTTGTCTAGGTTAAGTTTCAATTCCAAAATCCAAATCCCAGGGTTTTCATTTCAAATTGCTTCTGAAATCACATAAATA
This sequence comes from Allium sativum, assembly GCA_030737875.1. NCBI lineage: Eukaryota > Viridiplantae > Streptophyta > Magnoliopsida > Asparagales > Amaryllidaceae > Allium > Allium sativum. Next base: position 527,204,994 of record CM060916.1, read on the forward strand.
TATACATATATTTGTTTCCATCTTAAATTCAAAACATTTGAATTTTCCAAAATAACTTGTTTTCTTTTTCAAAAAAATTTCCATCAAAAAACTTTCTAAAGTAGCAATCATCACTTAGAAACTCGAAAATGAACACTGATGAAGCTGCAGTCATCATCAGAATTATTTTCCAGCCACTGAAGTGAGTTCAGTGCTTTATCACTTTCAAAATCTATTCAAAATGATTTTTATTCAAAAATCCCTTTCAAACCAAAGCTATATTATATTAATATACTTCAGGAAATAATTTCAAACTTCCCAGGATTTTAAATTATGAATTCTGGTTTGAATTCAATTTTAATTCATCTCATTTGTATATTTAATTCATATGCAAATTCTGTTTTGGTTATATATAACCATTCCAATTTTTATAATCCCATTTGATTATAAAAATAACAATCAACGCATCCATATATTATAATAATTTAAGAAAATTATTCTTTCTATACAAATTAAAGTTTTGGATAAAATTATTTCATTTACCCAGTTTAAAAACAATATCGTGTTCAATCTTCTGTTCAAGTATTTACAAACTCTTATCGACGTCGTGGCGTCCCACGATTCGACCAGAATTCATAAACCACTCAACAGACTAGCCAACACAATATAAAATAATTTTTATATCAATTAACAAATACGCTCTCTCATACATATACACTCAACTCATTCCAGAGTACTACTTACCCTATCTCTAATGAGCACAATCCCATCAAAGCATAGGTATTCACTCAACCTAAGCTCTGATACCAACCGTAATGGCCCGCAAATCCGTACTATCTGAGTTGACGAATAACACCACACGTCCAACCCAAATTGCACAGAAATACGAATAATTATTAGAAAGAAATTAGAGGATGAGAAATAGAAAGAAAGAAATATTAGAATAGAAGAAATCGAAGATCACAAACTCATAGCGGAATGAATAAAATATATTATATAACATAACTTTTGAAATACAAATCAGTAACTTTATATTCATACCATCATCAGAGCACAACAGTTATTCATGGAACAGTTATAAACACCTGTTTCCAGATACAACATAGTACACAACGAAAATATGATAGTCCATAGCTAACTGGTGAAGCCTCCTGCTTCCAGCTCATCCAAGTGAATCTGTAAAATCCCGACTACTTGACTGCCCATACAAATTTGGGCACCCAAGAGTTTAGGGAAAACAAACAAAATAAAATCTAGGTCAGTCATGGGACTGGTGTGAGTAAACTCCAACCAGTTGTTTAACTTCCAAAATCCCTAAAGAAAAGATAATAGTAAGACCAGCCCACACATAAACATGGACAGTTTTTACCTTACTATAACCCAAAACACTTTGATATGAAAATCTAGTGATATTATAATAGTGTCTAAACCAAATAGATAGAATCTAGTGGAACGCTTGCATCTCACGCTCCATATATATAATATTAAATCAAAAACCGCAGGGCGCTTATTGGAGATTGGAATTCCAACATGACAAGGTATGGAACCACCTTTCGATGGTGTATCTCTAGAGAGGAATACATTGGGTTCAACAAGAACATCTTGCAACCCGGCCCACACATGACCGACCACTCATTTCGCTTGAGTGTATTGAATGTATATCACCAACGGTTGGGATCAGCAACCGTTTCCCGAATGGGACAACATCGAATAGAATAAGGAAATAAATGAATCTCTAGATAGGTGATAATACACTCTGATGGGAGCAACCCACTTAGCCATGCTGCCTGCCCGATTTTTGTCATTTCCCGGTTGTTGAGGCCTGAGGCTACGATTACTTATCATTTACTAATAGCACAATCACTTTGAATGCCACATTGTCAGATCCATTAATCACTAGTTGATTTGCACAAATATATTTTGGATATTATGCTAAGGGAATAAATCCGTTGGCACCATGCATATTTGTACAGACCAACATATTCGATCATTGGAAATACTCTGTCAGACACTAGCCCATATACGTTCATTCTGGGATTGAACGAAACCGAAGGCACTATTTCCATTAATAGAAAAAGTCCTTGCACTTTACCCCATCTTCGATTATCTTCATATAATTTGATTCGCAATGCTACTGCCAATACAGGGTGGTTCTCGGATAATAATCCAACCGGTCTCTCCATATGGACAACGATATTGGCAAATACTTCGATAGTCGGTTATTTAACTATCGAAGAAAAATAAACAAACATTCCAACCATCAAACAAACCACTGGGCCTCTTAATTAATATTCCATTAATTCAATCACTTCTTCATTTCCATACAAATATTTGTTAACCAAATATTTTAAACAATCACCTTGGTCTCTTACGTCGTTTGGAAAACATTTCCATATTCCGCCATCTTTTATTTTCTATACTTTGAAAATATATTCTATTTGTAATTGAAAAACATTTCAATCACTTATCTCTTTCCTTACTCGGTTATTTTTATACTTAGGAAATATTTATGTTGTATTTCCAAAATTTCCCTTACTTGGGTTAAACGACTATTGTGTAAAACATCATTACAAACAACCCAAAATATTTTATTCAACTAACTATTTTTCAAACACTTCTCTTCGAGATCGGATCTTGCTATTTATCAATCAAAAATGAAATCAATCAAGTTGGGGTATAACTACCTCTCAGACTTTGACTGAAATCATCATTAACTTCAAAACAGACAAAACAATTATTCCCGAAAAATCAACACCGTACAAACCCATTATTCATTTTTAAACGTATATGTGTTTATCTTTCTATTACCAGATTATCGATTTCCTTTTTGTTTGTAACATTCTATTTTAATTTCATCTACTTAACGATATATATATATATATATCGATACATTGTTTTCTAACTATCAAATTTTCTTAAAAATATTCTAACTCCTTAAATTTCCCGAAAATTTCGCCATAACCTCCTTTGTACCGGGAGCATCGGGAAAATCCCCAAAACGCCACACATGCCTCTCCAATCAAAAAGAAAAAGAAAAAGCCAAGCGGCTAGCCGATACGGCACATAAAATCTCATATGGAATTTAAACATGTACCTTTTTGTCGGGCACTAAATTTATAAACTTCATTCTCTTTATGTACTTCATTCCATACCTGTCTAACACATGTTCACCTGTTTTCATTTCAGTTCAACTCAATCCAGTCGTTTGAATTCAGTTTCGCCCATTTATTCTTTAATTAGCTATTTTGCCTATTTCACTTCTTTGTTTGAACATAACATGTTCAAATAAAATATTTAACTTGCCCATACCCAAATTAAATTCCAATCTCAATCCAAGTTTCTGTTTCAAAAATCAATTCATTACTCCACTTGAGTTCACATATAATTTACAAATCAAATCTAAAATTTTCTAAATAGAAATTCGGATTTTGTTCGCTTAAAATCCTTTTATAAAATTAAATAAACCGTAAAGGTTTTTAAATGGTTATAACGCTGTTTTTCTGAAAATTTGATTTTGATATAACTCAAAATCTATTCGACGAAATCCAGATTTTTCTCCTCCATTAGAAAACTATTATTAAATCGATCCTAATGTTTCTTATTTCAAAGAATTCCGACTTCAATTGAGTTATATATACTCAATTGAAGTTCGAATCGCCAATTTACGAACTGCCACGTTACGGCAAGCTCGTTTTAATTATATTTATAAATATAAACGTTTTAACTTCGTTTATAATAAATTCAACTCCATTTTGATATATTTTTAATATATATCAAATCCAATTTTCCAATTCAACATAATATTTCCGATCTTCTAAAATTGTCAATTTTCCCTAACTCGGAAATAAATGTATTTATACTTCGATCTTCTATATTCAAATTCTATTTCAATTCAAATTAAATTTCCTATATTCAATTTCCATTTTCAATCTCCATTTGAATTTCAATCTATTTTCAAACTTTATTTGGATTTCTATATTCAAATCTATTTTCAAACTCCATTTGAATTTCTATATTCAAATCTGTTTTCAAATTCTATTTTGAAATTCTATTTTGAATTCTATTTCAAGTTCTATTTAAATTTCTATATTAAATTTCCATTTGAACTTTATTAATTCAAATTCTATAACAAGTCTCGATTTCAATTTCTTCGAATTCGATATTTCTACTTTTGGAAAATAAATTTCTCTTTTCAATTTCACAATTGTATTTTTATTTCTGAATTATCCAATGATAATTCTTTTCACTTCATTTATAAGATTCGTTTATAAAAGAACTATTTGTTTTTATTCCTTTAAAACAAGTTAATATTTTTACTCTATTCAAATTTCAAATTCTATTTTAGAAAAATAGAATTTCCCCTTTTAACTCTGGAAATTTCCCATTTCGATATTTTAAAATATCAACATTTAAGCCCAGTGGTAATTAAACAACCAATTATTAATTTCAGGTTTTCTAACACATCATATATGACAATATATATGCAAACGAATAAACAAACAGATAATATATTTTTGAGGAATCCAGTTGGATCCTTCCAACCTGTTTTTCCTGCATCCACAGACGTTATTCAACAAAAATAATACCCATCCTGCTTCGTGGCAGGATATCGCGGTATAGAAGGTCATCCACTATCATAGCGTGCGGCGTATAGGGTAATCATCCGCTAATGGTACCGCGGGCATCCACTAATGATACTACGGGAAATCCAACCACTAATATATATATATATATATATAATAGCAACCATCAAGCCTAAATAACTAATATATTTAAGATGCACAAAAATATTGAATGCAACCAAACAAGCAACAAACAATTATTTTTAACTGATAAAAATAATAATAAATAAAAGGTGAGTGAGATTTACTCACCCTGATTTTTATTCGCGCTGAATAGCTACTGAAGCATATTATATAGATTTCACAGCAATTCCTCCGTATGTCTGTTCTTCCAACGTAAAACAAAAATTAATAAAATTTCCATTATCGAATTTTATAAATTACCTACGTGTAAACCAACTCCAAATTAAACCTTAATTTGATAGATGATAAGTCTACACATTTTGTTAACTAATTCCCTTTATATAAACTAATTTATATAAAATAAATTTCCAATTATATAAACAAATTTTCAGGCATGTAAATCAAAAATTTTTCACATAAATACTTAAGTAAATTACTTATCTTTAAATAAATTTATACCTTAACAATCTAATTTAGCTTGTAAATTTTGATAACCTTATACCTAAATTTAATTTAAATTTTACGATTAAGCATCTATTTAAATTATAACTAAAGTAAAAAAATAATTTACTATATTTAAATAAATAAATTTAACAACTTAATTAAGAATTTAATTACCTTACTTAGATGAAATAAGCCACTGTTTAAGTCCATTCCACTGTATCTCCTTTCCTTTTTACTGTCTAACGCAGCTTTCCTGCAATTTCAAAGCTCATGCCCACTTCTTGTACTCCAATATCACAGTGCCTTCTCTCTCCACCACGACAACGCAACCACCCATTTTCCCATCGTTGCATTTCTCCACTATTCCTCGACATCAGTGAAACCATTGATACTCTCATTATAGCTGAAACCCTCCTGAGCACCCAGACATCCTCACGTCAATGATGAATCCCTGCCCTAATTCGAAATGTTTGAATTCGAATAACCCACTAGGTATCGCATGAGATTTGGAGGAAGCTGATCGAAATCCCTTTTTCTCCTATTAATTGAGGTCAGCCATTTTTAATTACACCGAAGCTTTGATTTGGATTCTTCAAAGAATGAGGAAAGTAGCGGCTTTAGAAGGCACGGGTGCCATGATAGTTTTTTGGTGAAGCAATTTTATGGCCATCGCGAGTTTTTCCCTCTCGCTGTATTTGAGAAAAGCAAAAGAAGAGGTTCGTATTCATTTGATTTTTGGAGCAGCCTTTTCATCACATTTGAGGCCTTCAAATGTATTTCAGTAAAACAAAATGTAGAGGGAAAGAAAGGAACCGGTATCACGATTTATAGGAGGAGAATATTTCACTGCTAAGGAGTGTAAGGTAGAAGGTACAATGAAATAAATCACGATTTGATTTCTATTTAATGCGATTTGAAATAAAGAGATTTTTATCCTTTTTTAAATAGATATCGATTTCGATCTTATCCATTATAAATATCTCGGGGTTCACAATTAAACATCGTGAATCCCTATTTTATATCATTTATTTTATAAAAGAAAGGAACGTATATATAAAAGAGCCATAGAAATTTATACAATATAATTTAAACTCAGAAACGAATTAATTCCTCATTAATAAATTATTTTTATTATCGATTCTATTCGAATTGAATTTCTACAAATTATCTGAATTGTTTTTGACTTAGTTTTAAATATCGAATTTAATTATTTCATATTCTCTTATTACGATAATTATATATATTTGAAATAAATAGTATTTTGATTATTTAATCGGTAAATCAATATAAAATATCATTTATATTATCAATTCAATATTTAAATCAATTTAAATATTTAAAATAAATCGACAAAAGTTCTGGGTCGTTACAATTTTCTTAACAGGGTTCAACGCCGACTCAGCGCTGCTTGTGCGATAAGGTCTTGAGCACATATAAATAAGACCCTAGCCCAAACCCTAAACATTATAATTCGGTGGATACGTTGGAGCTCTGCCATGGCTCCCTCTCTCTTTCTTCTCAAATCTATTCTAAAATTAAAATGTTAGCCTAGGAGGATTATGAATTCAGATCTGGAAGAGGCAATCAACGTTAATAAAAAGATTATTGAATCATGAAACCAAGGTAAACCTCTAAGAACCAATCTATTTAAATTATTTCTCTTTCCCTTCTCTTTTCATGAAATAATAAATGCATGGTCGTTAGGTCGTATAAGAAATTAAAGGGAAAAGGAAAAACATGGATGATAAAACGGATCAAATCCAAAATTTGGGGAAATCTTAAAGGTGAGTGGGTTTAAATTATCCCTTATGAATAATAGTATGTTTATTGTTTAATCATTCCCCATGGATATTTATAATGAATGTATTGAAAAAGTTAATTTATGTGATGGATAATTGCGCTAAAATGAAATTATGTTCAATAAGTTGAGATGTACATTTATTTGAGTGTTTAAGATGAATATTGTTGTATAGATCCATTTTATGAACCTATAAATTAGGATGATTGAGACATTGGGTAAAAGATGCACTATTTGAGATCTACATATTATTAATTACATGTAAAAAGACATGCTACTCATATTGAGTGATTTGGGTGCAATAAATTATGATGGGGTTAATGGCATAACTATGGTGGAAATTATGCATATAAATTAAATTGGAATTAGGAATGTGAATTAGAAATTATGCAAATAAATTGAATTGGAATTATGAGTGTGAATAGGAAATTATGCATATAAATTATAGGCATAACTAATTGGTAGAATTATAAGCATAAACTTGAATTGGGGAATAAACATGTATTATATTTTAAGACTTTAATTGAAGGCGCAATTTGACATGAACATATATAATTGAATAGAGATGAATATGCCTAAAACTGAACTGCACCTAGGCACGAAGTTAGATTGCACTTGTGATAGAAGTCTGCCCGGACCCGACCGGCATATACAGCAACCACAAGTGGTGAATCTAATGTGAGAGGCCTAGTGCGTATATATGAAACAGTACTAAGACACGTGGTTAGGTTGCATTAGTGGTGGGAGTCTCGGCATATCCAATGGCCACTAATGTTGAACCTAATGTAAGGGATCCAAGGGCATAAATGAAACAAGTAGTTGTGCTAAGACACAAGGTTAAGTCGACTTGTGGTAGAAGACTGCTCAGACCCGCCAAACAAATCCAGCATCCACAAGTGTAGACTTAATGTGAGAGGTCTTAGTGGAAATTGGACCCATAATGGTGTCAAGACACGAGGTTAGATTCGGATGCGGTAGAAGTCTGCCCCTAACTACCCGACATATCCAGCAACCGCAAATGACAATCTAATGTGAGAGGTCTTACGTGTTTACGGACATAATAAATAATAATGAACACTTAACTAGGACGACACTTGTAGGGTTGACATGGATATAGTAAATGGGGTTAAGTGGGTAACATAGGTAGCATGTTAATTTGTTAAATTGGAATACTTAACCTAATTAAATCTGTAGTGGTGTTACGAACCAGTTGAATTGAGTAGGGTTTAAGTAAATTTGTTAAAGAAATGAGAAAGTTTAAGTTAATCTTAATTAATGCCAAAATGGCAAATGATGATAATAACCTATTATGAATGAACTTGAATAAGAATGATAATAGGTAGGCTTGTCCTAGAGACAAGTGGGAATTATAGCTTATGAAATAAGACAAGTTATAAGGAATGATAGGGGAAAATGAAATTGTTCTCTTACCAATGTATCTGTGAATTAAGATGTGCTTAATTATAAATTAAGTAGAACATGTTATGGTAACCATGGGATGGAATAATGAATAGATTACAAGAATAACATGTTGTAGGTTTATTAATGAACTTAAATGGGTTAAGTTATAAATTCACTTAATAAGTGAGGGTAACTTGGTAAACTTGAAAAGGAAGTCAACGTGAAGGAGAATAACCAAGTTAAATGAGAAAACTCATGAGGTGGCGCAAGCGCGTGATTAATGGTTAGACGTAGGGTCTAATGACATAAAAAACTGAGGCGCTTGGACTAGTCCATACGTTAAAGGATGAATAACCATAATGGGTAGATCATCGAGGTGTCAAAAGACACAAAGAGGAGCGCATGTCCAGCTAGATATTCTTTTAAGCCCCAATGGACTGGGTTAAGAAGCACGCGGCTTCCGGGGACGCAGGGTACTCTTGGTATTCCTCTATGAGTGGCAGATGATCCGCTTGTACTCACAGAGGTTAGGTCTACGTAGGTGAACCAATGAGTATGCCTTGATTGCAATAATAAGGGGAAATTGAAAGACTAAGATGGACCAGCGTGATTCGGCAAACCAGTTAGTGCCCTGTGATAGCTCGTCTACCTACCATCTTCAGTCAGTACATAAAGTGGAAAGGCTGAGAACTACAAAAGACCATATACTTTGCTATCTAGGTCTGGGTGAGGTTGGCCAATAGGTTCGAAGGGCATAGGGGGCCAGGGTTAAGTTCTCATTCTTGATATTCTTAGGTGGCTTTCATTAGTTGAGGGAGGGGTTTAGTGGGACCATAGCCACTGTAAAAGCAGACCTTAGCATCTGCAATCGGTAGATATCTTAAAGCTCCCGACCGAGTTCCGTGTTTCTTGATTAGCGCTGCTACGGGACTTGGGCGCACATACAGAGAACATGTGCAATAGACATCGAGAACGATTGACGATACGTACGTGGGAAAGTCTAGGTACACTCATGTTGCTCTGGGTGGTGTATCATAAGACTAGAGGGCATTATTCGAGGATGGAACCTAATTCGATCGAATGGTTCAAAGATGGCAGTCCGAACGCTTACATGATATAGGAGTAGTGGTTCTTTGCAGACGTAGCACTGACATATATACAGAAATTCGTACGACATTCAGGTGTAGGATTAGGGACAGCTATATTCCTGCGATGATATAGTGGAGATCTTGCGAGTAGGGTACCATGGGTTATACCTTAGTTGGGGGTAGCTACATATACACTGTATTAGGTTAATTTAGTAGGGAGTAGATGGGTGCGACTTGTGTAAGCCTTGAATACTAATAATACAGATAATCCAATAAATTAGAAAATGTAATTGAACGATATATGTAGGATTATCCTGAAGTATGTTTTAAATCCAGTCACACAGGACTTATGTTCTGACCCCCCTCCTCACAAATTTCGTAGGTTAGGTTCATAACAAAGACTGTATAGCTTTGGATACTAGTTTAGTAGTATTATTATTAAGGTAAAACTATGTTTTAATAACATTATATTTTATTCCTTCCGTTGTGAGATGTTTTCCGAACATTGACATGTTTCATGTCTCTATCTTTCCTAATGGATACCAAAGCAAACCAACTCGGGTTTCGATGGATTGGGATTTTTGAAAAAAAATCGGTCCGTCAGAATCCGGGTTGTTACACTTGGTGTCAGAGCTTAGGTTTAGGATTCATATATAAATAATGAGTGAACATATTTGTATTTTCAAAAATATATATATATATTATATGTAAACCTAGATCCATAAAAGAGCCCACTAAATGGAAAGAGTTAGGATATTAGTTTTGTACACTAAAAGAATGAATATGGAAATTTGAGACCCTTAGGTAAGTTGGGTGGAAAGTGTTAAAATGGTTGGTATAAAAGGAGGATGTATCCCATATGTTAGTAACTGAAATATTAAGTATTTCAGATTAGTCAGTTTGGAAGTGAAACCTTACAAATTAGAAAAAGATTAAAAAGTGGAAAATGGATTAGGAATATATATAGTTGAGAGAATTAATTTCATATGAGTGTTTAGGAAAACCTAATTGTGTTGGAGACCACTATGAGTCTAACCCTTGTTAACTTTTAAGAACTTAAAATTGTAAAATTTTGGCAAAAGAGTTTATGATGTTTTCCAAGTTTTAATCTTAAAAACATTTTTGATGTTTGAAAAAAAGAGAGGCCAAACCATGTTTTAAAATTAAGGGAGTAGGTAAGGATTAGTGCGTAGAAAGAATGGAGAAATTTGAGGCTATAAATTAAATAGCGAAGGTTATCTTGGAATAGTAGAAAATTCCGATTGAATGCATAGGAATTGTAAAGACTAGAACTGTTGCTCGAAAAAGAAAAAGTATATGCTAGTAAAGAACAACAAGGACTAGTAGAGACTACTAGATAGTGAAGGGCAAGTAAGTGTTGAGGGTTTGTGGTTGGACTTTTCTTAAGTGAAATAGTCTTAAGATTCTTGGCCCTTAGTGGTAGCTGTGTAGGATGTTGAAAGATGGAAAGGCTTATTTGAAAAAGATAAACTTAAATCATTGGATTAAGTAAAATAGGCATAGAAAGGAAGAAAAATAGCCTAACTAAAAAGAAAACAATAAATTCAGAAAAGCAACAAACATGACGGGAAAAGAAAATGAAAATCTTAAGAAAAGATGAATAAAAATTATATTTTTCCAAGATAAGTTGAAAAAAAGAAAGCTTCTTATGTAGTTGTGCTTGGATAGGAAAATAGGAAACCTCTACAGAATAGTTACATAAAATTCAAGTACAATTGGAAAAGGTACATAAAAGAAAAACGAAAGATGTAAAAAATTCCTGTTTTATACCTTTTTGTAACATAAGAAATCAAATTTAGAAAATTAGATTTTTCTAAATTTCAAAATTTAATGATGGTTGGTAGGGTTTTGGATGAAACAATTGGATGAACTACGCTCTTAGTCAGTAAGATTGTGGGAAAATTTGGATGTAAAAGGTGTTTTAATTTTCAAAATATTGCATTCATATAGAACTGCCAGTATATTTAGGATGTGAGCATCATATTTTAAAAAGGATTTTAGAAAAATTTGCATACATATAGGAGGTACTGCTTAGGCATACATGTATCATTGTGATGTATTGCACTATGCGCATGTGCACAACGGTTGTAAAAATTGGATGCACACATGATGGATGTATATTACGCGAGGGGTTAATTGATTTTACCCTTATTAAATTTCGAGGACGAAATTTCCTAACGGTGGGAGAATGTAACACCTCGTATTTTTAAGATAATAAAATAAGAATAACATAATTAAATAATGAGAATTAAGTAAAATGGACTGCGCCATTGCGTCTGTCTCGGAATTCTGGTCAAGATAGACACCTGGTTACGTAAAATGTACATCATATGAAGAAGTTATTATGCCTAGAAGTTTGTATACGCACAAGAGAAATATATATATATATATATACAAACAAATTAAAATATGAAATAAAGAATATAATAAGGATTGCATGTAATAAATACATGCACTGAAAAAAAGGTAGTGCATGCATTGAAAGAAAGGATTGGTTTCATGCAATGTAAATATGTTGCATTCACTGATTTGCAAACATAATGCATTAACATTAAAAAAATAAAAGAAAAGGATTCATGCAATTGTTTAATTTAAGTATTGTAACTAACATGAAAAACATAAGTAAGGTGTAACAACCCTGAATTTTGGGGCCAATTTAAAATTTATTTTAAGTAATATTAAATGAGTTTTGATATTTAGAATAATCTATTTTAAATAATAATGATCACAAATTTGGTTCAAATCGAAGTTAGAATGAATAAATTAATTTTAATTATAAAAAGAGTTAGAAATAGCGCGGTAGTTTGAAAAGTCAAACTTGAACTTTGACTGACCGTACAGGATGCAAAATTTAACGGATTTTAGTGAAACCAAAAATATTAGAATCTATTTAAAAAGATCTTTCCAACGAATCCGAAAAATCGAAATTTCATAGCGGAAATCAAAGGAAATTGAACTCGAAACCACTTCCATTGAGTCCGGAATGACGTTTCTGCATTTGAAAAGTATAAACACTTATATATTTGGAGTTTCGAAAATTATTTGTTTAAAAATGTATTTTTAATATAAAATATATAGCCATGGGAAATAGTGATTTTTCAAACAGTGTCCGTTTCTGACGAAACCACTTTTGTTGGATTCGGAATATTAAATTATTGCTAGGTTTCAAATTTTAGAATTTTTCAAGCTAGTACGGGAGCGTGGCAAGAGAAACAGTATTTAGTCAGTTTCGGTCAAAATTAATTGACTGAAAAATAGCCATTTTTCAAAATGTCTCAGAATTCAACGAAATAAATTTTGTTGGATTCGTATCATCAAAATAAAGCTAAAAATGATTTTTTGGTAATTTTTAGAATTAAAATATAATTATAATTGATTTTTCAGTGTAAACGGGCAAATTTTTGACTTTAAAAATTCATTAAAAATTCATGCGGGCTCAGAATTGAGCGAAATTAATTTTCATATGTCCACAGCATCAAAACATAGCTAAATATATTTTTTCGAGAATTTTTGAAGTTAATTTGTGACCTCGGTGAATTTTCATGTACGGTATACATTAAAATATTAATAAAATAATAGAATTATTCCAAAACTCATAATAAATTTCGGAATTGGGTCCTGTAACATGTTCCATTGCGTTCAGAAGGCCTCAAAACCTTAAGAACGACAGTAAGCAGGCCTAAATCGGAGTTCGGACCAAAACGGACTTTAACGGGCTAATTAAATTATTAACTAATGATTAGGAAAACCTAATATTATATTATAAACCCGAAATTACTGTTCACCGTCCTCTCCAAACGTGAATTTCTGCAGCCACCAAAGAACCCATAGCCTCCGATTTTTCAAACTTCGATTTCTCCTTCGTTTCTCAACGGAATTTAGCGTGTGAGTACTCATTTCGAAGCTCTTCCCGAGCTCTTTTTTCTCCGACAAGAATCACCTCGAACCGTGCCTCGACGAAGCCGCCATACCCCCGTGAACAGCCGCTGGTCGCGCCCCCCTAGGCCCCACCAGGCGCCGCCGAGCACCACCCCCCTCTGGCCGATCAAAGCCCTCTCCGAGCCGGTCCTTCTCCAACAAACGGCTCGTCGTTTCGTCAACTACAACTCCAGAAAATCGGATTTGAAGTTTTGAACAAATTCTGAAAATAAGGTATGCTTCAGATTTTGCGACGCTTTTAAGCGTTGCTGGAGCAGTTGTTAAAAGTCAGAATTATTCAAACATTGATAACTAATGCGTATGAACCCCGAATCTGAAAATTTCAGAACCGACAGGACCGTGGCGACGATTAGGCCTTGCTGAGACTGATCAAAGTGAATTCTGAATTTATTTGGCATTTTAAATTCTTATCCAATCAAGGTGAGAATTCATTTTAAGTTAAATTTAATTAGTTTAATTGTTATGCTTGCGTTATGAGAAGTTGAAAATCAATAATGGATGTTATTATGGATTATAGATTTGGATTGCTTTGCGATGTTAGGATGCTAGATCTGAAACTTTAAGTGATTAGATATGTGAGAATTTATTTTTAATTTAATTTAATTTATTTAATTATTAATTCTTAGTGATTAAAGAATATCTCTTGATAAATCCATTATGTATTAATATTTTGAATACGGATCTAAGTTGTTTATGTCCGTATGATGTTAGATCTATGAACCTAGATATTAGACCTGAATTCATTGACTAATTAAAATGATTATTTGTTAATTCATTTACATCATCCCTCGTTGATTTGTCATATGCCATCAAAAATATCACCTTGTGTAAAATTTGGATGTAAAGTGTTAGATCTATGCTGGTTGATTTATTTGATTTTCTTTTTCTGTTGTTGATTGTGATGATTTATATTTTAGTATGCAAATCAAACATTTAGAATTTGCGATGATTTACATTTTACTATGTAAACCAAAGATTTGGCATTTACGATGATTTACAATTTAGTATGTAAATCAAAATTTTAGAATTTGCGATGATATACATTTTAGTATGTAAATTAAATGTTAGATTTGGCGTTGACATGAATTTACATTTTATTTTGTAAATTCAATATTAAGATTTGGCGTTGACATGAAATTTACATTTTACTTTGTAAAATAAAAGTTAGAATTGTGCGTTGACATAAAATTTACATTTTTTATTTGTAAATAAAAGCTAGAATTATGCGTTGATATAAAATTTACATTTTATTATGTAAATTAAAGTTAGAATTTTGCGTGATATAAAATTTACATTTTATTATGTAAATTAAAGCTAGAATTTTTGCGTTGAAATAAAATTTACATCTTTTTATGTAAATTAAAGTTGGAAATTTGCCGTTGACATAAAATTTACATCTTTTTATGTACATTAAAGTTAGAATGTTGCGTTGCCAACAATTTCACATTTTATTATGTAAATAAAAGTTAGAATGTTGTAATGACATAAATTTTACATTTTATTATGTAAATAAACTTAGAATTTTGCGTCGACTTGAATATACATTTTTATTTTGTAAATACAATATTAGGATTGGCGATGACATGAATTTACATTTAATTTTGTAAATTCAATATCAGAAATTGCGATGACATGAAATTTTCATTTTTATTATGTAAATTATAAAGTGAAATTATACTGTATGTTAAAATTACATTTTTCTTGGTAATTAAAAGGTGAATTTACATCTGATGAATTAAATTATATTTTATTATGTAATTTATACATGAATTTCACCGTATGTCCATTTTACATTATTTTTAATGTAAATTATATAGTAATCACAACGTAGGATAATTTTGCATTATTTTATAATGTAAATAAAAAGGGGATTTACACTGTAGGAAATTAACATTATTTATAATGTTAAGATAAAAGAATGACATCGTAGGATAAATTGACATTACTTATGATGTTAATAAAAAGAGAATTTACCGTAGTATAAGTGACATTACTTATGATGTTAATATAAAGGGTAATTTAACCATAGGATAAGTCAACATTATCTTTAATGTTAAAATTAAGAAAATATGCATCGTAGGATGAGTTAACATTATTCTAAATGTTAATATAAAAAGTGTATATACCATAGGGAAAAATTTACATTATTTTAATGTTAAAATAAAGGAATTCCACCGTAGGATGAGTTTACATTTTATTCAATGTAAATAGGTAAGAATGCAACATGTAAATGCAGGTTTACGTTTTATTCAATGTAAATAAGTAAGAATGTGACATGTAATTGCAAGTTTACATTTTATTAAATGTAAAGAAAACAAGAATGCGATATGTAATGAAAGTTTACATTTTAATTAATGTAAATAAAAATATGATTTTGAGAATGCGTAGTTAAATAAGAAGTTTGACTATTTTAAATAATTAAAACAGAATGAATTGTTAATAAAAATATTATTAACGAATAAGAAGGATTTTCAAAATATATATATATGTATATATATATATATGTATATATATATGAGGATTGTTTGGGGAAGTCCGAGATATTCTCATCCCAAATTAATCCAGCGGCGTTAAAGATCGAAGTAGGAAGACGACGCATGAAGACCGTAAATCTTCCCTCGAATGGACAGCGATCGAGACCCTGAATTGACTTGCTACCAGTTCATGGGTCAAGGTCATTGCCCAGACGTACGTGTTGGTTTCACGGATTTGACTTTCGTTCAGACCCAGAGCATAAGTTTAAATGGATGGTGTGTCTGACATCGTACTTCGTTATATATCATATTGTTGATTTTCTGTTAATATATAAATATTGGTGGTGGAGAATTTATTCTCTACTTAACACCCATTTATGTATTAATGGAGAAGCAGTGGTATGGTATGGAGTGACAGTGTGGCATACTAAGATGCATAAGATCAAGGCTTTGTTGAAAAGTAGGCTTTGTGGGATGATCAAAGCATAGCCTGCTTAGGCATAGCTTTGTGTATGACATGACTTCACGAGCCTCACACACCGGCGGAGTCTAAAACGGGAGAAGGGAACACAGGGAGTGCACACGTTTCTTTCTAGCTAGAGTGGTGCCAGGGACCTACCAGCGCTGGCATTTATTCATTGTGGTTGTTGGATTTTTCGAGGCCTCGGATTTATGCGGTCGCCACTGGCCGTATTATAGGTCCAAAAGGACCGGGAAGCGTGTGTTCAGGCATAACTAATCCACAAAAGTAAGTGTGGACCGGCCCTGCAGCTATCCAAGGGTTGGACAGAGTACCAATCCTGGGGCATTGCTAGAGTGTCTCGAATCGGTAAGGATCTCCTCCCTAGCCTTGACTCAGATGGAAATCCAAATTCCAAATACGACCCTACGGTTTTGATTGTATTACTAGTATGGAGATATAGTAGGATGGGGTACTATGTTTCCTAGGATTGATACATTTATTTTGAAATGTTTTTATTATACACTAATAATAATATTAAACTCGTATTTTCCGTATTTAGCATGTTTAATCACCATAAGGGAAAACTCTATCCTCTGGTGTGCGTTGCATTGTGTGATGGGACTTGAGTCTTATGGTGATTCCATTTTTCTAAAAAGCATTGCGATGTTGTACGTTCTGACACTTTAAATTATGCACGACAATCCATTGAGTAAACCCGTTCCGCATTAGCGGCGTGGTCTTTGGATTTGTCATATTATTATTACTAAACTAGTTATGAATTCTCATACCAGTCCCACGACTGACCCGTAGTTTGTTTCACCTTTTTGCAAACTCGGGTGCCCTTTTTTCTACACGGGCAGCCAAGTAAACAGGTTCATTCTTTGCTTGGAGTCTTCTTGGAGTTGCTCATTATCTTTTCTTGGATTTGCTTTTGCGGAGAGGTGATGACTTGGAGCTTTGAGGACAGCTATCATTTACTTCTATTGCATTCTTCTATCTTTAAGTTCAGTCATTAGACTTGTTTCATTTCGTATTGCTTATTTTGGGAGTTGGAACTTATTTTCATTTCTGCAAACTTGATGTAATAATTTGGATTCTGTGACTGTTGGGATTCTGTGGTTTATAACATTATATTTCCGCTGCTATGATGTTATTATGCTATGGTTTTCCTCTGCTATATTGTATCAGTGATATGTATTGATATATTTTATTTTGTATTCCATATGATTATTCCTTACTTTCACCTAGTGGAAGTTTGGGGTCATCACAGTTGGTATCAGAGCTTTGGTTAAACTTAGCTTTGGAATATAACATATTTATAGCAAATTCGTTTACATAGAATCACAATATTCTATGGCGGGCATTTCATGTGATACATAATAGCCAGTCACTTTCGTCATCTTTTCATTCATCCTTTGATCTTTTCTATCTCTTAGAACCACCATTATAGTTGTTCTGACTCTTCCCTTGATCGTACAGAACTAACTAAAAATGGGTACTCGGGCCGCTAGAACTAGTAGAGCTAGAGCAAGGAGGCAAGACGCTACTGGAACTGAGGAGCTTTATTCCCAACGACACGGTTAAGAAATTAGAAATTAAAACGTTTTACGTTCTCTAGGTTAGTTCCTACTCTTCTATTTCTCTTTTCCTTTTCGAGGACGAAAAGTTTTTAAGTGGGGGAGATTGTAACAACCCTGAATTTTGGGGCCAATTTAAAATTTATTTTAAGTAATATTAAATGAGTTTTGATATTTAGAATAATCTATTTTAAATAATAATGATCACAAATTTGGTTCAAATCGAAGTTAGAATGAATAAATTAATTTTAATTATAAAAAGAGTTAGAAATAGCGCGGTAGTTTGAAAAGTCAAACTTGAACTTTGACTGACCGTACAGGATGCAAAATTTAACGGATTTTAGTGAAACCAAAAATATTAGAATCTATTTAAAAAGATCTTTCCAACGAATCCGAAAAATCGAAATTTCATAGCAGAAATCAAAAGTTATGGCCAATTCAATTTTTAGAAGGTCGCTAGGTAATTTGCATAGGTCAATAATGCTACTTTTTGCATATAAAGGAAATTGAACTCGAAACCACTTCCATTGAGTCCGGAATGACGTTTTTGCATTTAAAAAGTATAAACACTTATATATTTGGAGTTTCAAAAATTATTTGTTTAAAAATGTATTTTTAATATAAAATATATAGCCATGGGAAATAGTGATTTTTCAAACAGTGTCCGTTTCTGACGAAACCACTTTTGTTGGATTCGGAATATTAAATTATTGCTAGGTTTCAAATTTTAGAATTTTCCAAGCTAGTACGTGAGCGTGGCAAGAGAAACAGTATTTAGTCAGTTTTGGTCAAAATTAATTGACTGAAAAATAGCCATTTTTCAAAATGTCTCAGAATTCAATGAAATAAATTTTGTTGGATTCGTATCATCAAAACAAAGCTAAAAATGATTTTTTGGTAATTTTTAGAATTAAAATATAATTATAATTGATTTTTCAGTGTAAACAAGCAAAATTTTGACTTTAAAAATTCACTAAAAATTCATACGGGCTCAGAATTGAGCGAAATTAATTTTTATATGTCCACAGCATCAAAACATAGCTAAATATATTTTTTCGAGAATTTTTGAAGTTAATTTGTGACCTCGGTGAATTTTCATGTACGGTATACATTAAAATATTAATAAAATAATAGAATTATTCCAAAACTCATAATAAATTTCGGAATTGGGTCCTGTAACATGTTCCATTGCGTTCAGAAGGCCTCAAAACCTTAAGAACGACAGTAAGCAGGCCTAAATCGGAGTTCGGACCAAAACGGACTTTAACGGGCTAATTAAATTATTAACTAATGATTAGGAAAACCTAATATTATATTATAAACCCGAAATTACTGTTCACCGTCCTCTCCAAACGTGAATTTCTGCAGCCACCAAAGAACCCATAGCCTCCGATTTTTCAAACTTCGATTTCTCCTTCGTTTCTCAACGGAATTTAGCGTGTGAGTACTCATTTCGAAGCTCTTCCCGAGCTCTTTTTTCTCCGACAAGAATCACCTCGAACCGTGCCTCGACGAAACCGCCATACCCCCGTGAACAGCCGCTGGTCGCGCCCCCCTAGGCCCCACCAGGCGCCGCCGAGCACCACCCCCCTCTGGCCGATCAAAGCCCTCTCTGAGCCGGTCCTTCTCCAACAAACGGCTCGTCGTTTCGTCAACTACAACTCCAGAAAATCGGATTTGAAGTTTTGAACAAATTCTGAAAATAAGGTATGCTTCAGATTTTGCGACGCTTTTAAGCGTTGCTGCAGCAGTTGTTAAAAGTCAGAATTATTCAAACATTGATAACTAATGCGTATGAACCCCGAATCTGAAAATTTCAGATCCGACAGGACCGTGGCGACGAGTAGGCTTTGCTGAGACTGATTAGAGTGAATTCTGAATTTATTTGGCATTTTAAATTCTTATCCAATCAAGGTGAGAATTCATTTTAAGTTAAATTTAATTAGTTTAATTGTTATGCTTGCGTTATGAGAAGTTGAAAATCAATAATGGATGTTATTATGGATTATAGATTTGGATTGCTTTGCGATGTTAGGATGCTAGATCTGAAACTTTAAGTGATTAGATATGTGAGAATTTATTTTTAATTTAATTTAATTTATTTAATTATTAATTCTTAGTGATTAAAGAATATCTCTTGATAAATCCGTTATATATTAATATTTTGAATACGGATCTAAGTTGTTTATGTCCGTATGATGTTAGATCTATGAACCTAGATATTAGATCTGAATTCATTGACTAATTAAAATGATTATTTGTTAATTCATTTACATCATCCCTCGTTGATTTGTCATATGCCATCAAAAATATCACCTTGTGTAAAATTTGGATGTAAAGTGTTAGATCTATGCTGGTTGATTTATTTGATTTTCTTTTTCTGTTGTTGATTGTGATGATTTATATTTTAGTATGCAAATCAAACATTTAGAATTTGCGATGATTTACATTTTACTATGTAAACCAAAGATTTGGCATTTACGATGATTTACAATTTAGTATGTAAATCAAAATTTTAGAATTTGCGATGATATACATTTTAGTATGTAAATTAAATGTTAGATTTGGCGTTGACATGAATTTACATTTTATTTTGTAAATTCAATATTAAGATTTGGCGTTGACATGAAATTTACATTTTTCTTTGTAAAATAAAAGTTAGAATTGTGCGTTGACATAAAATTTACATTTTTTATTTGTAAATAAAAGCTAGAATTATGCGTTGATATAAAATTTACATTTTATTATGTAAATTAAAGTTAGAATTTTGCGTGATATAAAATTTACATTTTATTATGTAAATTAAAGCTAGAATTTTTGCGTTGAAATAAAATTTACATCTTTTTATGTAAATTAAAGTTGGAAATTTGCCGTTGACATAAAATTTACATCTTTTTATGTACATTAAAGTTAGAATGTTGCGTTGCCAACAATTTCACATTTTATTATGTAAATAAAAGTTAGAATGTTGTGATGACATAAATTTTACATTTTATTATGTAAATAAACTTAGAATTTTGCGTCGACTTGAATATACATTTTTATTTTGTAAATACAATATTAGGATTGGCGATGACATGAATTTACATTTAATTTTGTAAATTCAATATCAGAAATTGCGATGACATGAAATTTTCATTTTTATTATGTAAATTATAAAGTGAAATTATACTGTATGTTAAAATTACATTTTTCTTGGTAATTAAAAGGTGAATTTACATCTGATGAATTAAATTATATTTTATTATGTAATTTATACATGAATTTCACCGTATGTCCATTTTACATTATTTTTAATGTAAATTATATAGTAATCACAACGTAGGATAATTTTGCATTATTTTATAATGTAAATAAAAAGGGGATTTACACTGTAGGAAATTAACATTATTTATAATGTTAAGATAAAAGAATGACATCGTAGGATAAATTGACATTACTTATGATGTTAATAAAAAGAGAATTTACCGTAGTATAAGTGACATTACTTATGATGTTAATATAAAGGGTAATTTAACCATAGGATAAGTTAACATTATCTTTAATGTTAAAATTAAGAAAATATGCATCGTAGGATGAGTTAACATTATTCTAAATGTTAATATAAAAAGTGTATATACCATAGGGAAAATTTTACATTATTTTAATGTTAAAATAAAGGAATTCCACCGTAGGATGAGTTTACATTTTATTCAATGTAAATAGGTAAGAATGCGACATGTAAATGCAAGTTTACGTTTTATTCAATGTAAATAAGTAAGAATGTGACATGTAATTGCAAGTTTACATTTTATTAAATGTAAAGAAAACAAGAATGCGATATGTAATGAAAGTTTACATTTTAATTAATGTAAATAAAAATATGATTTTGAGAATGCGTCGTTAAATAAGAAGTTTGACTATTTTAAATAATTAAAATAGAATGAATTGTTAAGAAAAATATTATTAACGAATAAGAAGGATTTTCAAAATATATATATATGTATATATATATACGAGGATTGTTTGGGGAAGTCCGAGATATTCTCATCCCAAATTAATCCAGCGGCGTTAAAGATCGAAGTAAGAAGACGACGCATGAAGACCATAAATCTTCCCTCGACTGGACAGCGATCGAGACCCTGAATTGACTTGCTACCAGTTCATGGGTCAAGGTCATTGCCCAAACGTACGTGTTGGTTTCACGGATTTGACTTTCGTTCAGACCCAGAGCATAAGTTTAAATGGATGGTGTGTCTGACATCGTACTTCGTTATATATCATATTGTTGATTTTCTGTTAATATAAAAATATTAGTGGTGGAGAATTTATTCTCTACTTAACACCCATTTATGTATTGATGGAGAAGCAGTGGTATGGTATGGAGTGACAGTGTGGCATACTAAGATGCATAAGATCAAGGCTTTGTTGAAAAGCAGGCCTTGTGGGATGATCAAAGCATAGCCTGCTTAGGCATAGCTTTGTGTATGACGTGACTTCACGAGCCTCACACACCGACGGAGTCTAAAACGGGAGAAGGGAACGCAGGGAGTGCACACGTTTCTTTCTAGCTAGAGTGGTGCCAGGGACCTACCAGCGCTGGCATTTATTCATTGTGGTTGTTGGATTTTTCAAGGCCTCGGATTTATGCGGTCGCCACTGGCCGTATTATAGGTCCAAAAGGACCGGGAAGCGTGTATTCAGGCATAACTAATCCACAAAAGTAAGTGTGGACCGGCCCTGCAGCTATCCAAGGGTTGGACAGAGTACCAATCCTGGGGCGTTGCTAGAGTGTCTTGAATCGGTAAGGATCTCCTCCTTAGCCTTGACTCAGATGGAAATACAAATTCCAAATACGACCCTACGGTTTTGATTGTATTACTAGTATGGAGATATAGTAGGATGAGGTACTATGTTTCCTAGGATTGATACATTTATTTTGAAATGTTTTTATTATACACTAATAATAATATTAAACTCGTATTTGCCGTATTTAGCATGTTTAATTACCATAAGGGAAAACTCTATCCTCTGGTGTGCGTTGCATTGTGTGATGGGAATTGAGTCTTATGGTGATTCCATTTTTCTAAAAAGCATTGCGATGTTGTACGTTCTGACACTTTAAATTATGCACGACAATCCATTGAGTAAACCCGTTCCGCATTAGCGGCGTGGTCTTTGGATTTGTCATATTATTATTACTAAACTAGTTATGAATTCTCATACCAGTCCCACGACTGACCCGTAGTTTGTTTCACCTTTTTACAAACTCGGATGCCCTCTTTTCTACACGGGCAGCCAAGTAAACAGGTTCATTCTTTGCTTGGA
This sequence comes from Allium sativum, assembly GCA_030737875.1. Lineage (NCBI taxonomy): Eukaryota > Viridiplantae > Streptophyta > Magnoliopsida > Asparagales > Amaryllidaceae > Allium > Allium sativum. The sequence goes on from CM060916.1 coordinate 527,228,230, forward strand.
GTCTTCTTGGAGTTGCTCATTATCTTTGCTTGGATTTGCTTTTGCGGAGAGGTGATGACTTGGAGCTTTGAGGACAGCTATCATTTACTTCTATTGCATTCTTCTATCTTTAAGTTCAGTCACTAGACTTGTTTCATTTCGTATTGCTTATTTTGCGAGTTGGAACTTATTTTCATTTCTGCAAACTTGATGTAATAATTTGGATTCTGTGACTGTTGGGATTCTGTGGTTTATAACATTATATTTCCGCTGCTATGATGTTATTATGCTATGGTTTTCCTCTGCTATTGTATCAGTGATATGTATTGTTATATTTTATGTTGTATTCCATATGATTATTCCTTACTTTCACCTAGTGGAAGTTTGGGGTCATCACATAAGGAGAGAACAATAATTATCATTGTTCTAAGACTTATTAATAAAAGACTTCATAGCTCAATTGGTTAAGGCGTTGGATTTGCAACATAAAGGTCGGGGGTTCGAACCCCGGCGGTGGCATAACTTTTATCTTTGTTTTAGAGAGGGCCAACTAAATATGCAAGTACACGTACATATACAAATTCAAAATTTGAAAGGATAAGAACGTATATATAAGGAAATAAAAAATATATATGTATATATATGAGAATATATATGCGTGTGTGTATATATATGTATGCAGAAATATATGTACACGAAAGATAAAATTCAAGATAATGCTACAGTCAATGAAATATGACAAGACTCAAATAACCGAGCAACATCGTTTGAATTTTGAAAATAAAATGAAAGTTGTGCGTATACATATACGCGTAAAATTGTCGTTAGAGGAATTGTATACATATAAGAATATTTCATGTGAATAAAAAAGTTAAATAAATTTCAGAAATTCAAAAGTTCGAAAATCAAATTTCTACGCCAAAACAATTCAAACATTCGAAATTCAAATTTCTACGCCAAGACAGCTTGTGGGACCCAATGCTGACTCAACACTGTGTGTACGATAAAATTTGACTAGATTCATCTGCGAACCTGGACTATTTTCTTAACTGGGTTCAATGCTGACTCATCACTGTGTGTATGATATGGTCTTGAGCACCTATAAATAAGACCCTAGACCTAACTCTAAACATCATAATTCAGCTGCTACGCTGGAGCTCTGCCATGGATCCCTCTCTCTTTCTTCTCAAATCTATTCTGAAATTAAAATGTTAGCCTAGGGTGATTATGAATTCAGATCTGGAAGAGGGAATCAACGTTAATAAAAAGATTATTGAATGATGAAAGCAAAGGTGAACCTCTAAGAACCAATCTATTTAAATTATTTCTCTTTCCCTTTTATTTTCATGAAATAATAAATGCATGGTCATTAGGTCGTGAATCAAATTAAAGGGAAAAGAAAACCATAGATGATAGAACGGATCAGATCCAAAATTTGGGGAAAGCTTAAAGGTGTGTGGGTTTAAATTATCCCTTGTGAATAATAGAATGTTTATCGTTTAATCATTCCCCATGGATATTTATAATGAATGTATAAAAAAAGTTAATTGATGTGATGGATAATTGCGCTAAAATGAAAATTATGTTCAATAAGTTGAGATGTACATTTATTTGAATGTTTAAGATGAATATTATTGTATAGATCCATTTTATGAACCTATAAATTAGGATAATTGAGACATTGGGTAAAAGATGCCCTATTTGAGATCTACATATTATTAATTACATGTAGAAAGACATGCAACTCATATTGAGAGATTTGGGGGCATAAATTATGATGGGGTTAATGGCATAACTATGGTGGAAATTATGCATATAAATTAAATTGTAATTATGAATGTGAATTAGAAATTATGCAAATAAATTGAATTGGAATTACGAATGAGAATTGGAAATTATACATATAAATTATAGGCATAACTTATTGGTAGAATTATAAGCCTAAACTTGAATTGGGGAATAAAGATGTATTATGTTTTAAGACTTTAAATTGAAGGCGCAATTTGATATGAATATAAATAATGGAATCGAGATGGATATGCCTAAAACTGAACCGCGCCTAGGCACGAGGTTAGATTGCACTTGTGGTAGAAGTATGCCCGGACCCGACCTGCATATCCAGCAACCACATGTGGTGAATCTAATGTGAGAGGCCTAGTGCGTATATATGAAACGATACTAAGACACGAGGTTAGGTTGCATTAGTGGTGGAAGTCCCGGCATATACAGCGGCCACTAATGTTAAACCTAATGTGAGTGGTCTAAGTGCATAAATGAAATAAGTAGTTGTGCTAAGACACGAGGTTAAGTTAACTTGTGGTAGAAGACTGCCCGAACCCGCTCGAAAAATCCAGCATCCACAAGGGTAGACTTAATGTGAGAGGTCTTAGATGGAAATTGGACCCATAATGGTATCAAGACACGAGGTTAGATTCGGATGCGGTAGAAGTCTACCCGGAACCGCCTGGCATATCCAGCAACCACAAACGAAAAATGTGAGAGATCTTGCGTGTTTACAGACATAATAAATAATAATGAACAATTAACCAAGACGACACGTATAGGGTTGACATGGATATAGTAAAAGGGGTTAAGTGGGTGACATAGGTAGAATGGTAATTTGTTAAATTGGAATACTTAACCTAATTAAATTTGTAATGGTGTTACGAACCAGTTGAATTGAGTAGGGGTTAAGTAAATTTGCTAAAGAAATGAGAAAGGTTAAGTTAATCTTAATTAATGCCAAAATGGGGAATGACGATAATAACCTATTATGAATGAACTTGAATAAGAAAGATAATAGGTAGGCTTGTCCTTGGGACAAGTGGGAATTATAACTTATGAAATAAGATAAGTTATAAGGAGTGATACGGAAAAATGAAATTATTCTCTTACCAATGTATCTGTTAATTTAGATATGCTTAATTATAAATTAAGTAGAACATGTTATGGTAACCATGGGTTGGAATAATGAATAGATTATGAGAATAACATGTTGTAGGCTTATTAACGAACTTAAATGGGTTAAGTTATAAATTCAATTAATAAGTGAGGGTAACTTGGTAAACTTGAAAAGGAAGTCAACGTGAAGGAGAATAACCAAGTTAAATGAGAAAACTCACGAGGTGGCGCAAGCGCGTGATTATTGGTTAGACGTAGGGTCTAATGGCATATAAATCTGAGATGCTTGGACTCGTCCATATGTTAGAGGATGAATAACCATAAGGGGTAGATCATTGGGGGTGTCAAAAGACACAAAGAGGAGCGCATGCCCATCTAGATATTCTTGTAGGCTCCAACGGACTGGGTTAAGAAGCACACGGCTTCCGGGGACGTAGGGTACTCTTGGTATTCCTCTGTGAGTGGCAGATGATCCGCCTGTACTCACAGAGGTTAGGTCTGCGTAGACGAACCAATGAGTATGCCTTGATTGCAATAATAAGGGGTAATCAAAAGACTAAGATGGACCAACGTGATTCGGCGAGATCAGTTAGTGCCCTGTGATAGAAACTCGTTGTCTACCTATCATCTTCAGTCAGTACGTAAAGTGAAAAGGCGGAGAACTCCAAAAGACCATATACTTTGCTATCTAGTTATAGGTGAGGTTGGCCAATAGGTTTCAAGGGCATAGGGGGTCGGGGTTAAGTTCTCATTCTTGATATTCTTGGGTGCCTTTCATTAGTTGAGGGAGGGGTTTAGCGAAACCATACCCACTGTAAAAGAAGACCTTAGCATCTACAATCGGCAGATATCTGAAAGCTCCTGACTGAGTTCTGTGTTTCTTGATTAGCCCTGCCGCGGGACTCGGGCGCACATATAGAGAACATGTGCAATAGACATCGAGAACGATTGACGATACGTACATGGGAAAGTCTAGGTACACTCATGTCACTCTGGGTGGTGTATCATATGACTAGAGGGCACTATTCGAGGATGGAACCTAATTTGATCGAATGGTTCAAAGATGGCAGTATGAACGCTTACGTAATATAGAAGTAGTGGTTCTTTGCAGACATAGCGTTGACATATATACAAAAATCTGTATGACATTTGGGCGTAGGATTAGGGATTGCTATATTCCTGCAGTGATACGGCGGAGACCGTGCGAGTAGGGTACCATAGGTTGTACCTTAGTTGGGGGTAGCTACATATACACTGTATTGGGTTAATTTACCAGGGAGTAGATTGGTGCGACGTGTGTATGCCTTGAATGCTAATAACACAGATAACCCAATAAATTAGAAAATCTAATTGAACGGTATACGTGGGATTATCCAGAAGAATAATTTAAATCCAGTCACATAGGACTTATGTTCTGAACCCCCTCGTCACAACATTCCCAGGTTAGGTTCATGACAGAGACTATATAGCTTTGGATACTGGTTTAGCAGTATTATTATTAAGGTAAAGCTATATTTTAATTACATTATATTTTATTCCTTCTGCTGTGAGATGTTTTCCAAACACTGACATGTTTCATGTCTCTATCTTTTCTGCAGGATACCAGAGAAAACCAACTTGGGTTTCGATGGATTGGGATTTTTGAAAAAAATTCGTTCCGTCATAATCCGTGTTGTTACATTTATATGTATACAAAATTCTAAACTTCGTATTTTTCTCAAACGATGTTCGTTTTATGCAAACTTAGGGTCTATCTTAAGTAGAATTCCGAGACGAACACAATGGTATAGTCCGTTTTACTTAATCCCCACTATTTAATTAAGTATCCTTTAGTTTATCGTTGTAATGCCCTTTAAAATTACAGGTTGTTACAATATGGCATTCCTCCATTACATACGTCTGATTTCTTTCAGGCTTATAGTGTTGTGGGTTGGCCTCGGGTAGCATTTGAATACTAGATTTGATGTAGAACATCTAAATTTAGTTCAACCATCCATTATTTTGTTGTTTGTTTGTAGTTTCAGCTATCATCTAGTTTAGTTTGGGTTATATGGATTCAAATTGGCATTTATCATTGGCTTGAAGAAAAAAATAAGCATGTCCCTCTGTTGTTCTCTTTCCATTACTATTTTTTCTATAATTCAGGTTCTATGATTCAGAAAATAGCTCTCTGAATGACGTGTTTGGTCCTTGCTACAAGTGAATTGATATGATGTTTTGTTTGATTTCATATTTGTTCAATTTTGGCATGCTGTATATACTGTTTATAGAACTCTCTTCCTTCCATTAAACATTTACAGGATTTAGGTTCATGGGATTCAAAATTTGATTTTGTGGAAGTTGTTTTAGTATCGGTCCATTTTACAAATGAGTTGCTTTGGTGTTATATTTGATTCATATTTGTGACATGTTGCGGCATATGGTTCTCTAAATGTAACGACCAGCATTCTACGATTCGAAGGATTGTAGAATATTTATTTCTTTTTCATACGAAGTCGTATGGTCGTGTAACTTTAGGGAGCGACTATTGGGGTCATTTTCCATGTTCACGATTTTTGCCGATTTTTAAATAACCGTTTTACCCCTGGCGGATCTTGTTTTTCCTATAACTTTTGATTGGTAAGTATTTTTGACTTGAAAACACTTACATTGAATTCGAATGATGGTTTAGCTTTCCGTAGAGTGGTCACATTTACCAAACGGACTTACCGTTTGGGAGATATGGCTGAAATAAGGTTTGGAAGGTGAAAAACAGCTTAACCAGGTCTAATTAGAGTGATTAACAGCTAGGCCCAAAACCCATTTCAGATTAGGGTTATGGGGAGGCTGAGAGGGTTTGGGAAATCATTTCTAATCAGTTTTCTAGCCACCACTTACATCTTAACCCTAGTCTTGGCCTCCACTTTCTAAAACACCTCCAAATCACTTTCTAACTTAAGATTAAGCTAATTAGCATCAAACCAAGTCTAATCAACATCAAATTAGAGGCAAAGGCTGCTGTGTGCATTGGAATTCATGCCATTTAAAGAATCATTCCAGATCTGAGTTTATATTTTGGCTAAGGTGAGTGATTTGCATTGTTTTTCACTAATTACGGCTAATTGGAGGTGATTAGTGTTAATTAGCAAAATTATGCATGATTAAATTCTGGAAAAATATTTAGAAATTCTTAAATATTATTTTAAGCCTCTGTTAGAAATTTGGTTTAATTTGGATATGTTTTGTTAATCCTATCATTAGTTATGATTAAGCATGGTTAAGGGGAAAACATGGGTTTCGGGGTATGTTTGATCCATATTAACATGATTATTCATCGTTTTGGTGTTTATGTTTGATTATACATGTTGCTATCACTGTTTGGAATGTTTTATGATTTCTTAGAACAGTTAGAATGGTTGAAAACACTATCGTAAGGCGTAAACAGTTTGCTGGAAGAAGTGCAGGAAATGGACTGGACCGTATCAGATCGCCCCTACTCGTGAGCATGTATCACGAACCGACTCGTGCCCACTACCCCGAACCGAAGCTCTCCGACCCACTTGTGATCCACCAACCCGCTCGCATCGGGGACCCACGAACCACTTCAGTACTCGAACCGACTCGCTCGAGTGACCGATCCCGAACCGGAGCATCCAGGAGTCGAGGAGCCCAAACCGATCCGATGCTTTGGAGGAGATATCATGAGTCACAAGTCGAACTAGTGAGGACGACACAGTCATGAACCGAAGAGCACCAGGGAATCACGAACCGATCCAGAAGGTGAGGACCACGAATGGGAGTATGCATCACGGACCGTCCTGGAGCATGCACGACCGAACGGAATGGAGGACAAGGAGAAAGACCGAACCGATCCGGAGAAGACCAAACCCGAGATGCAAAGGTAGTCCAAAAGAGAAGTTGTAACTTAGGCTCCAGATGGGAACCAAGGAGTTAACTTCACGAATTAGACTTTGCTGCGGGACGTGTGCAAAGGGATTATCGATGTCTATAGCTTTGACTCGCCACTGAGGAATAGATTATTGGCTATGGATCAGTGCAGTGAAGTTGTCATGAATTCATGGGGCAGAGTGATCATAGCAAGGCTATGAGCCAGTGCAGTGGAGTTTTTATGACTCCATGGGGCAGAGTGGACATAGAAAATGATTAGTGGCTATGGATCAGTGCTGTGGATTTATCGTGACTCCATGGGGCAAAGTGATCGTAGCAAAGGATTGGGTGATCAAAGTGGCAGATATTATATGCTTTACGCACTGAGTGAGAGATGTGAGGATGATTGCTATGCTTGATTGTTTGACATTACTATGACATGCATACCCCTCCCCATATCTTTACACCATATGTTAGTGTCACCTTAGAGCATTGTACATCTTGTTGTGCTAACTCTTTGGTTGCAGGTCCAGGTTCAGGTATGGTTAGTTATACCTATTATTGTTCTGTTTTGCTTCTTATGGTTCATACCAGACTTTTGTCTGACCCAGAGTTTAATGTCTCTTCTTATTACTCTGGGTGCTCCTAAACGAGCAGACTAGAGACAGGTTAGCTGGCTATGCACGAGTAGCTGATCCGGAGACGAGCAGGAGGCTCCCACGTATTATCTACATATATTCTCCCTGTGTTGTTACTAGTCACTGCTTGGGCATTAGTAGCATACCTTTCCATTCTTTTGCTTTAAAGACAGTAATTTGAAGTTGTAATAATGATGTTGGATCATAAGCTGTATTTTGAATTCCGCTGCTATGATGGTTTAGTTTTCAGCTTACACACTGTCTCTCCTGTTTTATGTCAAAATTATGTTATTATCATATTTTATCCATTGCGCTGTGAGACATTCTACAGGTTCCTTGTTAGTTCAAATCCCTTTCTTTTCCTTTCTTTGACGATCGTCCCGTGCTGGTTGGACATCGATACAACGCATTTCAGGGAAATGCAGGCCGATGCGGGGCAGCCCGTCACACTTGGTATCAGAGCTCTAGGTTGCATAGTTAACCTAGGGAAAGACACATGGGAGAGATAGTATACTTATACAAGAGCACGTATTTGTTATATTTTGGTTTTCAAAAGTTACATACATATATGTACTGCTAGTATATACAAGGATGGAGTAGCACTGCACTGGCACCACTAGGAAGATGGTTAATCGTTTCTCCTTACAGATTGAAAGATGAGCCAATATACGAGAAATACTGGGTTCAAGAGCCAATAATAGGAATGCTCCTGACATGAGTACGATGTTCACCGACTTCATGAGGAAGATGCTTAGGGATGTTCAGAGGGCAGCTCCTAATGCTGCAAATGATGGTGGTTCAGCGGTGCAGGCGCCTAGGGCCGATTTCGCCAAGCTCTGTAAGGACTACACTAGTCTTGGTGGGAAGCCGTTCCATGGAATGGAATCGGCTACAGAAGTTCAAGATTGGCTTGATAGTTGTAAGCGCATCTTCGAAGATTTGGGTATCGAGGATGCGATAAAGAGAAAGCTAGCATCCTGTCAGCTGCAAGGATGGACAATGAATTGGTAGAATGCTATTAAAGTAGCTACCCCTGAGGATCAAGTTACTTGGGATCAAGTTAAGGCCCGATTCTGTGATAAGTTTATCCCAGCTGCCCAGAAGTCAGAGTTGTTCAGGAAATTCTTGGAACTTAAGCAGAACCGTAGGGCAGTATATTGCTGATTCGATTCTTTATCGAAGTATGGATTATCCCTTATTGACACTCCCGAGAAAAAGAATGAGAAGTTCATAACAGGCTTAGATCAGTACTTGGGGGGAAAGGCTTATAAACCATATTGATGAGACTTTTGAATGATTATTGGGAAAGCACTGAGATCAGAGAGTCTTTATCCTAAGCCCAAGGCTGAAGTCGCTGTTGCATCTGCAGGAGAGCCAAAGCCGCAAGCAAGCAGTGAAGGCAAGAATAATTCTCAGAATAAGAGGAAACAGAGCCAAGCTAAGGATGGTCAGAAAAAGAATAAGAAATAAGTTGAGTGCTTTAGCTGTGGCAAGAAGGGCCACTATGCCAAAAAATGTCGAGCAAAGCAAGCGGACAGGAAGTGCTTTAACTGCGGCCTAGTGGGACATCACAAGGATAAATGTCTGCAACCCCCCAAAGAGAAGCAGATTGTGGAAGCATATGCTATTAATGACGTTCCTTCTTCGTAGAATGCCCCAACTACGACAAAGAAAGGAAAGAATGTCGTCATTCAAGGTATGCTTTCTGTTTATGATTTTCCTGTTCGAGTACTGTTTGATACTTGGTCTTCTCGTTCCTTCATATTTAGTGACCTGGTAGATAGGTTGGGATTGGAACCCGAGATAGTTGATAGACCTTTAGCAGTGACGAACCCGATTGGTGGTTCGACTAGCCTTAGTATGATTTGTCGTAATGTGGTCTTATCGAGTCATGGATATATGTTTGTTTGTGATTGCTTTGATTTGGGCTTTACTTGGTTTGGCATTATTTTGGGAGTCAATTGGCTCCAAAGATATCGGGTGGTGGTAGACTATGAAGGATTTTTGGTGATTATTAGGGCGGATGATGGGCAGAGGGTAGTGTTTGGTGGCCTACTAGTGATAAGGTGATGGCTAGTTTTCTAAATTCCCTCGATATCCCGTAGGATGAGTTATCAGGGGTTCCCGTTGTTGGCTAGTATCCGGATATCTTCGAGGAAGTGACAGGACTTCCACCACACCGAGGGATTGAGTTCCATATTGATTTAGTGAAAGATGCCAGACCTATAGTGATGCCACTTCGTCGTATGGCACCAACGGAGCAGCGAGAGCTCGAGGTGCGAGTAAGCGATCTTTCGAAGAAGGGATTTATCAGAAGAAGTGTTTCCGAGTGGGGAGCACCAGTTGTATTTGCTACTAAGGCAGATAGTTCCCTTCGTTTGTGTGTGGACTATCGCAAGTTGAATAAAGTGACTAGGAAGAATAAGTATCCTTTTCCGCGGATAGATGATTTGTTTGATCAACTTGAGGCAGCAAGAGTGTTCTCCCAATTGAACCTCGCGACAGGATTTCATCAGCTCCGAGTAGCAGCTGAGAGTATTCCTAAAACGGCATTTCGGACGCCGTCTGCATTCTATGAGTGGTTGGTCATGCCATTCGGGTTGACCATTGCACCAACATATTTTTTGGATCTTATGAATAGAGTATTCTGAGATCAATGAATAAGTTTGTTCTTGTGTTCGTAGACGATATCTTGGTTTACTCGAGGACAAAGGAAGAACACAAGGAACATTTGAGGATAGTGATAGAGGTGTTGAGGAAATGCCAATTGAAAGCAAAGTTTTCTAATTGTCACTTCTGGAGGAGGGAAGTGAGATTCTTGGGCCATATTGTTTCAGAGAATGGTATTGCAGATCCTGCGAAGGTGGCTATGGTACAAGATTGGTCTACGCCCAAGAATGCAACAGACGTAAGAAGTTTCTTGGGATTAGCTGGATATTATCATAAGTTTATCCAAGACTTCTCCAAGATAGCGGCACCGTTAACTCAGTTGACCAAGAAGAATCAAGCTTTCATTTGGGACGAAAGGCGTGAAAATTCATTTAAGAGCCTAAAGGAGAAGTTGACATGTACACCAGTGTTAGTCATTCCTAAAGGGAATGAAGAAATGACGGTATACATAGATGCCTGTGGTACCGGACTAAGTGTTGTATTGATGCAAGGAGGTAGGGTTGTAGCTTATGCAAGTCGGCAACTGAAACTGCATGAGAAAAGACACCCTACCCATGATTTGGAATTGGTAGCGATCGTGTTCGCGTTGAAGAAGTGGAGACATTATCTCTTGGAAGAAAGATTCGAGTTGTTTACCGATCATAAATCATTAAAGTATCTCTTCTCTCAGAAGGATCTAAATCTCTGACAGCAAAGATGGTTAGAATTCTTGGCTTCCTATGATTTCGATATCATATATACTCCAGGAAAGGGAAATGCAGTAGCTGATGCATTGAGTAGGAGACATGCACGTTTAGGGGCTATGTTTCTTGAATGGAAGCAACTGGAGTATATCGCAGGGTACGATTTTAGACCAAAGTGCGAATTGGATCTAGAGATATTAGCAAGTTTAACGATCAGACCCACTTTGATTGAGCGAATCGGTTCCAGTCAGAGGGACGATCCTAACCTATTGGAAATCATCTCTAAGTTAGAGATGGGAATCGATGAGGAGATGAAAAAGTATGGGCTTGATCGATATGGATGGCTTAGAAAGAATGGGAGATTAGTTATACCCAATGTCAATAGATTGAGAGACGAAGTGCTTAGAGAATTTCGTCACTCAAAACTGACTATACATCCCGGTGGTAACAAAATATATAGAGACATGAAGCACACCTACTACTGGGAAGGAATGAAATGAGACATTGGGAAGTTTATATCCAAATGCATGAACTGCCAGCTAGTTAAAGCCGAGCAAAATAAGCCTAATGGTTTGCTACAACCATTGGAAATTCCAGAATGGAAATGGGAACAAGTCTCAATGGATTTCATTGATGGGTTACCAAGGACTAGATCGGGACATGATAGCATTTGGATGATTGTAGACCGATTGACTAAGAGTGCAAGGTTTATAACCATCAAATCGAATAGAACAACAACTAAGTTAGCAGAACTGTATATGAAGTGGGTAGTGAGATTTCATGGTGTACCCAAAGGCATTGAGAGCGACCGAGATCTGTTGTTTACTAGTGGATTTTGGAAGAGCTTACAAGAGGCATTAGGATCAGAATTACATCTCAGTATCGCGTACCATCCTCAAACCGACGGTCAGACGGAGAGGCTGAATCGAGTGTTAGAAGATCTCTTAAGAGCTTGCATATTTGATTTCGGAGGGTCATGGGACGACCATTTGCGTCTAGTGGAATTCACATATAATAATAATTATCAATATAGTAACGGTATGGCTCCATTTGAAGCTTTATATGGAAGACCGTGTAACTCACCATCATGTTGGTTAGAAACTGGTGAGAAATTCTTACTTGGGCCTGATGTGGTAAGAGAAACTTCAGATAAGATCAAGGTTATCCAACAATGAATGAAGGCTGCCCAAGATAGGCAGAAGAGTTATGCTGATAAGAGACGGAGAGAATTGAAATTCTCCGTTGGCGACTTAGTATTTGTCAAGATTTCTCCGTTAAAGAGCATGATTCGATTCGGTAAGAGAGGCAAGTTAACACCAAGATTTGTTGGTCCATTCCCAATTCTCGAACAAGTTGGGAATTTAGCATATAAAGTTGAATTACCTGACAAGATGGCGGGAGTTCATAACGTATTTCATGTTTTCCAGTTAAGGAAGTTCGTGCATGACCCTGATATGAATATTTCACCAGATCAGTTGGATGACATCGAAGTAGAATCCAAGGCGGTTGGGAACTGCAAGCCGATCCATACTGTCGAGAGCGATACGAAGCAACTTCGAAGGAAGGCGGTGAAACTGGTCAAGGTTCAGTGGGGTGAGAATGAGAGTGACTGTACTTAGGAAACAGAGGAGAGCATAAGGGAATCACATCCAGAACTCTTTGCCTGGTAAGATTTTAATATGATAGTTTCTTCCCTTGTTAGTAAACCGCATGCTAGGTAGGCTTATTGTTCTTATTGTGTATGTTTGATTGTTTGTGGATGACTCATTGGCATGCAGAACACCTTTATATGTTTTGGTTAAGGAATTTCGAGGGCAAAATTTTTTAAGGGGGAGGGGGGAGTGTAATGACCCGCATTCTACGCATCGTAGGATCGTACAATATTTATTTCTTTTTTGTACAAAGTCTTATGGTCGTGTAACTTTGGGGAACAACTATTGGGGTCATTTTCCATGTTCATGATTTTTGCCGATTTTTAAATAACTGTTTTGCCCCTGACGGATCTTGTTTCACCTATAACTTTGATTAGTATGGAGTTTTGACCTGATACCACTTCCATTGGATTCGGATGATGGTTTAACTTTCCGTAGAGTGGTCACATTAGCCAAACGGACTTACCATTTGGGAGATATGGCTGAAATAAGGTTCAGAAGGTAAAAACAGCTTAACTGGGCCTAATTAGAGTGATTAACAGCTAGGCCCATAACCCATTTCGGGATTAGGGTTATGAGGAGGCTGATAAGGTTTGGGAAATCATTTCTAATAAGTTTCCTAGCCGCCACTTACATCTCTTGAACCCTAGCCATGGCCTCCACTTTCTAAAACACCTCCAAATCACTTTCTAATTGAAGATTAAGCTAATTAGCCTCAAACCAAGTCTAATCAACATCAAATTAGAGGAAAAGGCTACTGTGTGCTTTGGAATTCCTGCCAGTTAAAGAATCATTTCAGATCTGAGTTATATTTTGGCTAAGGTGAGTGATTTGCATTGCTTTTCACAAATTACGGCTAATTAGGGGTGATTAGTGTTAATTAGCAAAATTATACATGATTAAATTCTGTAAAAATGTTTAGAAATTCTTAAATATTATTTTAAGCCTCTGTTAGAAATTTGGGTTAATTTGGATATGTCTTGTTAATCCTATCATTAGTTATGGTTAAGCATTATTAAGGGGAAAACATGGGTTTTGGGGTATGTTTGATCTATACTGACATGATTGTTCATCGTTTTGGTGTTTATGGTTGATTATACATGTTGCTGTGACTGTTTGGAATATTTTATGATTGCTTAGAACAGTTAGGATGGTCGAAAACACCGTCGTAAGGCGTAAACAGTTTGCTGGAAGAAGTGCAGGAAATGGACCGGACCAGATCGGATCACCCCCACTCGAGAGCATGTATCACGAACCAACTCGTGCCCACTACCTCGAACCAAAGCACTCCGACCCGCTCATGATCCACTGACCCGCTCGCATCAGGGACCCACGAATTGCTCTAATACTCGAACCGACCCGCTCGAGTGACCGACCCTGAACTGGAGCATCCACGAGCTGAGGAGCCCGAACCGATCCGATGCTTTGGAGGAGCTATCATGAGCCACACGTCGAGCTGTTGAGGACGACATGGTCACGAACCAAAGAGCAATAGGGCATCATGAATCGATCCAGAAGGTGAGGACCATGAACGGGAGTATGCATCACGGACCGAGCTGGAGCATGCGCGACCGAACCGAACCGAGGACAAGGAGAAGGACCGAACAGATCCGGAGAAGACCAAACCCGAGATGCAAAGGTAGTCTAAAAGAGAAGTTGTAACTCAGGATCCAGACGGGAACTAACGAGTTAGCTCCACGAATTGGACTTTGCTGCGGGACGTGTGAAAAGGTGTTATCGATGTCTATAACTTTGATTCACCACTGAGGAACATATTATTGGCTATGGATCAGTGCAGTGAAGTTGTCATGGCTTCATGGGGGCAGAGTGATCGTAGAAACGCTATGAGCCAGTGCAATGGAGTTGTCATGACTCTATAGGGGTAGAGTGAACATAGCAAAGAATTAGTGGCTATGGATCAGTGCAGTGGAGTTATCGTGACTCCATGGGGCAAAGTGATCGTAGCAAAGGGTTGGGTGATCAAAGTGGTAGATATTGTATGCTTTATGCACTAAGTGAGAGATGTGAGGATGATTTCTATGCTTGATTGTTTGACATCAATATGACATGCACACCCCTCCCCCGTATCTTTACACCATATGTTAGTGTCACCTTAGAGCATTGTACATTTTGTTGTGCTAACTCTTTGGTTGCAGGTCCAGGTTCAGGTATGGTTAGTTATGCATGTTATTGTTCTTTTTTGCTGCTTATCGCTCATACCAGATTTTTGTCTGACCCAGAGTTTTATGTCTCTTCTTATTAATCTGGGTACTCCTAAATGAGCAGACTAGAGACAGGTTAGCTGGTTATGCAGTAGTGGCTGATCCGAAGACGAGCACGAGGCTCCCACATATTTTCTACATATATTCTCCCTGTGTTGTTGTTTGTCACTGCTTGGGCATTAGTAGTGTACCTTTCCTTTCGTTTGCTTTAGAGACAGTAATTTGAAGTTGTAATAATGATGTTGGATCATAAGCTGTATTTTGGATTCCGCTGCTATGATGGTTTAGTTTTCAGCTTACGCACTGTCTCGCCTGTTTTATGTCGAAGTTATGTTATTATTATATTTTATCCAATGCGCTGTAAGACATTCTACAGGTTCCATGTAAGTTCAAATCCCTTTCTTTTCCTTTCTTTGGCGACCGTCCCGTGCTGGTTGCACATCGATACATCGCATTTCAGGGAAATGTCGGCTGGTGCGGGGCGGGCCGTCACACTACATGCTTCTTTTATGTTGTTTGGTAGGTAACGATATGAGCCATCGCTGTCAGTAAACCCATTCGCGAATGTCCCATACTTTCTCTAAGTCATGTTGATTAGCATGATACTCATTTGTTTTAGTTCATGGTAGTAGAACTTGCTGAATGTTCAAATTTGTGTTTTTGGATCTTAGTTTTATTTACCTACCTTGAATTTCCATATCCAACTCATAATTTTTGTAGATATCTGCTCATACTTAAGCTATATATAATTTTTTTTTGGCTTTTTCATTGTTCCCTATTTTCTTCAATCTAATTGAATTGTTAGATGTTTAATAGCCACTTCAAATTTATTACTGTAGTGTTACAATGTGGCTATAAACAAATCAGCTACTGAGTTTGCACAACTTGGATTAATGATGTCTATAGTTTAATCTTTTTCACTGAGTTACTCTTTCGTGCATCATTTGCCCATATATATATGATGTTTACCGTATGCATTATAAGTCTTGCAAGCCTTAACTCATTTTCCATCGAATTCACACTAATTTTGTATTTTGGTATATAACGTTTCATGGTACCTTTAAGTGGGCTAATTTAGGTGAAAAGCCATAATAAAATTGAATTTCTTTATTTTTGATAAAGTGAGCCATTAAATATAAGTATTTGCTAATTTTTTTCTGAAAATATGTGCGGCACCCTTTGAAAGAATAAGACATGGCTTCTTTCTTTGAATATCTTAAGTGAAAAAACTTGGAACTAAAATGACATGAACGTAACATATCTTCATAATTTAAGAAAATGTACTGTAACTATGGAAAAAGTTACATGAGTGTATAATGTCTTCAGGACTTAGTAAATGACAACGATTTATATGATATATTATTTTTGTACACTTTCCCTTAATTTCCTTTAAATGGAGCTAACAGATGATATGCATGCGTATTACCTTTTATAGACTTTACTTGGAGATGTTTGTTGCAATATTTCAATCTTAGAATAGAGAAATTTAAATTTTAGATCAAAGTGTTAGCATTTGTAATTGTTGTAGTTCCCATATTATTATCGATAACTATATTTCACGATCCATGCTCTAATTATGAACTAACGGTATGATCAACATTGCAAGAAACTTATGGTATACATACGTTTACACGAAAATATTAAGTTTACTTCTATATTTAGTTAAAGCCCCGCAAAATCCACGCTATAGCCCGTAGCACTCTTTGACAGCTACGTTATTTCAATTTAGCGCCGATGAATAGTAGTTCCACTTTAAGCCCTGTTATTTTCCGCTACACTTGCTAAATCGATGCTATTTAGCATCCGTTTTAGAAATATTTATATACAAAGGATGATTTGACCAGTTCTCTTTTAAAATAAATCAAAAAAGTTAATGTAAAGAGCTAATTTTAAGTCATAAGTGCCTTGTATAAGGTAGAAATCTTTAGTAATCCTCAAATCTAATGTGCATAACCATGATATTATTTGATTTTGTTATATAATATTATTTAATTTTTGTTTCTTCTATACAAATAATGCAAGAATGATAATTAATTAATTTTAATTATATAGTTTTACATCTAATTAAAGTTTTGGCATCTCCCCTATATCCCCACTACAACTTTTTATATCTCTACCGCTATAGAACCGCTAACCGCTTTAACTACACAACTTCTAGCATAAAAGCTATGTTGCTAGTATAATCGACTTTTAGAAGAAAAAAAATCAAAGGAAAAGAAATCCAAAATAAGAGTTGCATCAAATGTTCAAAGAATTAAAGGATTTAGGTTTACACTGGATAGAGAATCGACTAAACAAGTAATATATCTATTAGAAAATGGCTATATCAAAATGAGTTTTAACATACACATTTAAATTCATAGCGAAGTGTTATTCTCACTTTGAATTCAAGTACCATTATAAATATATTTATAAATCCTTTTTCTATCTACTTTCACCCCCATAATTTCTTATTCCTTCTTTAATAACATAACATTATAGTTCTCTTTGTAGTTAAAAGCTACAAATAAGTAAGTTCATCACCTCAGTCTGTTTTTTTAACAATCAAGTTCGTTTTTTCTTCTTTTTTTCCCATGTCCCTATCCTCCTTAAACTCCGGATTCAAGTGTAACTCAAGCTATCTATTGTAAATTTATTTTATATGTGCTATCTCTGCTTACTTCATGTTCTTTTCAATTTTGCATAAATTTTATTCACTAAATACTATAAATACATAGTAATAATTTAATCTTACATTGCATTTTTAGGTTTATTTTTCATGCATTTTTCAGATGATTTTTACATGATATTTGATACCTTTGTCAACTTTTCAAACCTAGGATAAAATTAATTTAATGAGTTCCAGAAAATATTATGAAGTCACTTGGTGCAAACTTTTGGGAGTAAGTTTCTAAAGATTGTTTCAAGTTACATGGATAACAACACAAAAATTATGGAACCCTGTATTAATAAATAAATATGCCCTAAATTTTTTTGACTTCTCTGTCTGAGTTATCTTCAACATATGTACATATATATGGCTGTTGATAGTGTACAAATTTATTTTGTTAATGGATACACATATATTTTGGTTGGTTATTTCATACAGTATCTGCTTTTGAATCCTTAACTAATCTTCCAGTTGGCATTAATTATTTCTTAAGTACATTCTGATTGTTTGATTTGAAAATGTGAATAAATGAGTTAGTTTTTCTTTCTTAAAATGATGCTTTTAATATGTGTTCATTTGTAATTTAGATAAATATTGCTCTTAATAATTGGAATGGATCATTATTAATTTACTGGGTCATATTATTGCAACTACTTTTTTGCTTATGACATTTAAAGTTGTACCATGCTGTGCAAGCATTATTCTATGCCAGTGTTTTTTTATACAAATCTATTACTTATTTCTTGCTGAAGTTATAGAGTTGTTCTTCAAAATAAAATTTTCAACTAACTAAATTAGCAAAAATGAATGTAGTTGTATCTGTAGTTTATCTATTACCTTACCAAAGAGAAAATTTTATTTATTTTATAATAATCAAATTTACTAACTTGATTTTACTATATCTAATGACCTTATGATAACTAAGTTTATTTTTCTGCTATGATAGTGGATTTGGTGAAGTAGAGTAAACATATTAAATATAGGTAGCTTTTTTCCAAAAAAATTAGTCAATGGTGCAACGTAAACTATTGTATGGCCTACATCAATATAATCACATAATTCTTTTGCAAAAAAATCATCACTTCACCTTCATGTATTAATTTGACTATATTAGGAATTATTTATAGAAAAAGTTTCTCCATCGGCATTAGATCATAAAATTCTCATAGAATTAATGAACTAGTTTGACAATATTAAGAACTATGTGCAGGAAAAAGTGTTTCAATCAGCATTAAATGGTAAAATTCGCATAGGATGAACCAATTTAATGTAACACCCTGTAATTTTAAATATTAAATGACAAATTAAAGAATACTTAATTTTTAGATGAAGAATTAAGTGAAACGGGTTACGCCATTGCATTCGTCTCGGAATACTACTTGAGATAGAATCCAAGTTTGCATAAAACGGACATCGTATGAAGAAGTTACGAAGCTCGGGAGATTTAAAGTTTAAAGTTGTAAAACAAGTCGGCCGCCCATTTTTCACCATTCGACCAGTACAAGTTGACTGCCCATTTATCACCGGTCGACCATTTTTAGACAAAAGTGAAAATTGTCGGCTGGTTGAAATTGGCCAGTTGACTGGTTGATTCTGGGCAGTTTCGTGATGACGTGTTTTTCTAATTTGAGTGGATCGGATGGTTCCCAATCAAATCTAATGGCCCTTATACACCTAATACATTTATAAATAAATACCTAAACCTAACCCTAATCTCATTATGTTCATCAATGGCGCCTCCATGCTGCTCCAATCTAAATTAAAACAAGCCTTTCTTCTCCATCAAGTCAAATTAGAAGATCAAACTCAACAACAACGGTTTAGCTAATCAAATTTAGAATTCAGATCTATTCTCTCTCAATTCTCTAAACCTAATGCTGTGAGTTTCTAGATTACTTTTAGGTTTAAATAAATAAAAGTATGCTTTGATAAACAATGAATTGGATAAGTTCTAAAGTATGATTCTGTGTTGATATGAAACTTTATCCTATGTCATGACAAGATATAATTTCCTAGATCTAATATAATTGTGGTGATTCGATTATGATGTTTATATGGATCTTGAATTGTAACCATGTTATGATGGAAATACATCTATTAATTTAGATAATTATGACACTACTTGGATCTAGACTTTTATGCTAATCAGCTTTCACTTGTCATATTGTGATACATTGATATATGTTATAAACTTGACATGTGAATCTACCTTTTGATCTAAACATGTTGCCATGACTATACTAGATCTAGGTAATTGGACACCTAATGTTATATCTAGATCTTATTATGCTTGCTTAAACATCATAGTAATTTCCACAAGTTATTAATTATGCCCACTTAATTATGATGTTAATACATGTCCATTCACTTTGTTACTATGCTAGTTTATGATCATGTTTATGTCACGACATGTTAAAATTTTCACCCTCATCATATTCCCTTTTAATTATTATAGCTAGGCTACTTTATAGCCTAGATGCCGCCAAAAAACGTACAAATACGTTAGAGAGAAAACGGGGAAAAAGGGAATTAAAATTGGCATGATTTATGTAATGTTTGATAAGAAATGGGACATGTAATTCAAATGGGCAAAACATAGAAACTTTTGCCTATAATGACATAGGTAGATTTAGATTAATTTGGAATGTTTAGTAATTTACAATTAGGAATCATAAATTGTACTTACGACACGAGGTTAGGTTACATTTGTGGCGGAAGTCTACCCGGACCCGACTGGCATATCCAACAGCCACTAATGTTGAACCTAATGTGGGAGGTCTAAGTATGCAAATATGAATCGGGCTAAGACACGAGGTTAGGCTCAACTGTGGAATAAGACTTCCCGGACCCGACCGACATATCTAGCATCTACATGTTGTAGGCCTAATGTGGGAGGTCTAGCCCATTATAACCATAATTGGACATGGTAAAAAATGGACTACTTAACCTAATTTAATATGATTATGGACTTAAGTTAGGGTTAAGTAAAATTGGATGGGTTGTGCAGGGTTAAGCAAGTTAGAGGGGATGGGTAATATATATAAATATATATAGGCCCACATATTTAACCCAATAAGGTTATGTAATTAAAGACACCTAGTGGTATACATAACCAGTAGATAGTGTAACACGGTTATGTAATTAAAGAGACCTAAGTGGTCTACATAACCGGTAGATGATGTAAGAAAGATATGTAATTAAAGACACCCTTTTGGGTAAGCATAACTAGTATAGGACTATGTAATTAAAGATACCTAAGGTATACAAAGTCAGTTGAAAAACCTAGTAGGGATACATGACAAAGGGAAGAGCTTATATCATATATTAAGAGGGACCCATTTCGGTCAGTAACCCGAAGTGGTATCAAGTAATGACCTCCGTAATAGGAAGAGAAGAGGCACACTTACTGATTGATTGTACGAGATCCAAATGAGGCGGATGGTGTGGGCGGCGCAAACCGACCTGGGACATGTGTGTGCATGGGCCAGGCAGAGTGGACTAAGACGACCGTGACACTAATAGATATAGTTGTGCAAACCATGGGTTGCCACTTTAGGAAGTGATACCTTCTACTATGGGGCCAGCACAAGATATCTACAAGGTATGGAGCCGATCGATTAGGGTAGTGGTTAGGGTATACTTTGACGTATGACCTAGGCCTACAAGCTTATAGTGGAAGGGATCATTCCATCTCAGTTATACTAGTAATAATGCATAGTTATCATTAGTAAGGCACATATACCGTAACTTGCTTACCTTGTCACACCTGCCATTTATGTAGTGATTTCTCTCTTATCCACTTTATATGCCTATCATGTTGTTTTTAATTATCTACTGGCTAAAAGTAACTAGACTCGCTAGACTTTATGTCTGACCCTGTTGTTTCTCCTTCTTTCTTCTGTTCCCCCCCAAGGTTCTCAGGGAGGAAATAAGCAGACTTAATCAGGAATCAGATATCATCTTGTTAGGAGCTACTTTTGAAGTGCGGCTCAAGTTCTTGACTCTACTATGACTTAACTCTTTTTATTGGGGAAATGATGCTTGTTATTTACTTATGTACTCTGATGGTGCAGGACAAAAGTATTTTTATTGTAATGATTTTTTTGACTTATGAAATTGTGGACCACGGAGATATGACTTATGTTTGAAATAAAAGTTTAAATTTCCCCTGCTGCCTTATTTATCCCTGTCTTGTAATTATTCCGTGTCTGTTTACCTATAGCGCTTCACGAAACTTAATGCGTTCCCTTAGTGAGTGACATTAACGGACTTGGGTGTTTCACTTGGTATCAAAGCTGAAGGTTACTAGATCAGATAAAAGTTTTTGATTTTTTTTTTCAAAAAGAAAAGTCTGTTTTGAAAAACATTCCCCAAAGAGCCATATGTAGTATCCTTCGGTCCTCTGTCTAAATTTCTTCCTTTTCCTTTTTTCTGCATGTCTGTGGAACAAAACATCCCTAATATCGCAGAGGGCATCACTATACCCAGATGGTTCCATAGTATTTGGAAGCCACGACGCCAGCTGAAGGCCAAGGAGACATTCCTCTCCCAGTTGCACCAGTTGTTCCTCCCCCTCCCGCTCCAAGAGCAGATAACTTCGCCAAGATCTGCAAGGACTTCCGTGCTATGGGAGGGAAGCCATTCCATGGGAACGAGACAATCGTAGAAGCTCGTAATTGGCTCAAGGAGACCGAGGACTTATTCATAATCTTTGAAGTGGAGGATCGAAGAAAAATCCAATCAGCTGCTTGGTTGTTAAAGGACGAAGCCTCATTTTGGTAGGAAGTCACCCAAGATGGACGTTCGATAGAGACATGGGAAGACTTTAGACAGAGGTTTGAAATAAAATTTCTTTCCCAAGCAGAGCAAAGCATACAGATGGAGAGGTTCTTAGCTCTCAAACAAGGAAATTTGACGGTGACGTAATATATGAACAAGTTCAACCAGCTGGCAAGGTTCGGTTTAGAGTTGGTGGATACGCCGCACAAAAGGGCTTTGCGGTTTGCTAAAGGACTGAATGAGCCTCTGCATGGGCTAGCAATGTCCCATATTCCAATGGGGACCACGTTTGAAAAGCTTGTTTATATGGCCCTAATGCATGAGAAGGACAAGGGAGAAAAGAAGGAAGTGAAAGCTGAGGGGACATCGCAGAATAAGAAGGTATGGCCCAAGAAGGGGAAGCAGCAGCAACAACAACAACAACAGAAGAAAGGGGGAAAAGATGTTAAAGGCAAGGATAATAGAAAATGTCATAATTATGGAAAGGAGGGCCACCTGATCAAAGATTGCAAGAGAAGGAAGGCCAGTTGCTTTAATTGCGGAGAGGTCGGACACTTCTCTAAGGAGTGCTAGAAAAACAGGGATCGCAGGGACAAGGGAAAAGAGCAAGGACTTCTGGAGGGCAGCATCATGCTCTAGCGATTGGTGTCCCTGAAAGAGGTAGAAAAATTTCCGTAGAAAGTTTAATTTCTCTTTCAAACTTTCCAGTTAGAACAGTTTTTGATTCTGGTGCTTCACACTCATTTATATCTAGTTCTTTGGTTGAATCTCTGCATTATTTACTAGTATGTTAGTAGATCCCGTAGTTGTTTCAAACCCCATTGGTGGTTCGGCTCATTTGTCGATGATTTGTCGGGGTTTGAAAATATCTGTGTTGGGCGTCAAATTTGAATCCGACGCGTATATGCTCGGGTTTATGGGCTATGGGTTGATTCTAGGAATGGATTGGCTTATCACATATGGGGCCATTCTTGATTGTGAGAAGAGGGCTGTTAGACTCCTGGCTCATTATGGAAAGACCCTCGAAGTTTCTTGTGACCCTCAAGGGTCTGTTATGCTTAGCTTCCTAGAGTCTCTAGATGCATCCATAGATGATTTGCAAACTATTCCAATGGTTCGAGATTATCCCAATGTTTTTGATGAGGTACGGGGTTTACCTCCAAGACGTGAGATCGACTTCCGCATATATCTGGTGTACAATGCAAAGCAAGTTGCATTACTAGTGTGCCACATGGCTCCAAGAGAAAGGAGGGAGTTGAGTGAGCAAGTAGGGGAGCTATTTTAAAAAGGGTTTACCAGATGTAGCATATCTGAGTGGGGTGCTCCAGTAGTATTTACAACTAAAGCGGATGGTTCGCTTCGTTTGTGTGTTAACTATAAAGAGTTAAATAAGCGCACCAAGAAGAATAGGCACCCGCTTCTGAGGATTAATGATTTTTTGACCAACTTGTTGGTGCCTTGGTATTTTCTCAGTTGGACTTGGCTACGGGGTTCCATCAGCTGAGGGTGGCTGAGGATATCATAGATAAGACTGCTTTCAGAACTCCAGAGGGTTTCTTTGAATGGCTAGTTACGCCTTTTGGGTTGACAAATGCACCCGCCTATTTTGTTGACTTGATGAGTAGGGTGTTTCGGGAGTTCCTAAACAAATTCGTCGTAGTCTTTGTTGATAATATTTTGGTCTTCTCCAAGAGTGAAGAAGAGCATGCCCAGCATTTTGGAGAAGTTCTGAAAACTCTCCGTGACCATCAGCTAAAAGAAAAGTTCTCCAAATGCCATTTCTGGAGAAAAGAGTGAGATTCTTGGGGCATGTAGTCTCCAAAGAAGGGATAGATGTAAATCCCGTGAAGGTGGTTGTAGTACGAGATTAGAAGATTCCTAAAAATGTAACTGAGGTGAGAAGCTTTCTTGGGTTGGCATGTTATTACAGGAAGTTCGTTAAGTACTTCACAAAGATACCAACCCTTCTCACCAAGATGACAAAGAAGAATTTGACATTTTCATGGGACATAGACTGTGACGTTGCTTTCCAATGACTAAAAAGGGCTCTGACAACAGCCCTAGTCTTGACCTTGCCCGATGGGAGTAAAGTGTTTACTGTTTACACTGATGCATGCGGTACAGGGCTTGGTGCGACTCTGATGCAAGAAGGAAAAGTAATATGTTATGGGGATAGACAGTTGAGAGTTTATGAGAAGAATTGCCCCACACATGATCTAGAGCTAGCAGCCATAGTATTCGCGTTAAAGACGTGGCGTCATTACTTACTTGGAGAGAAGTTCGAGTTATACACTGATCATAAATCTCTCAAGTATCTATTCTCCCAGAAGGATCTAAACCTAAGGCAACAACGATGGATGGAGTTCTTAGCCTCATATGATTTTGAGATTGCTTATACCCCCGGCAAGGGTAATGTGGTGGCAGATGCACTAAGTAGGCAGAGGGTAGCCCAGAGTCCTTTGTTTGTGGAAGGAAGAACTTGGAGTTCATATCAGCTTTTGATTTTAGACCCTCCGTCGAAGTTTTGCCTGATTTATTTGCATCCTTGGAGATACGACCGACTCTTGTAGAGCAAATAGGAGCTTCGCAACAAGGTGACCCATAGATTCTAAACATCATGGATAAGCTCAGAAGAAGGGAGACTTCTGGTCACCTCAGAAGGTATGCCATAGATGAAAAGGGGTGGTTGCGACAAGATGGAAGGCTTTGTGTTCCTCAAAGTAGAATATAGATAATGGCAGTCCTAGAAGAAGCCCACCATTCTAAGATTACATCCAGGCGGTGACAAGATGTACAGAGACATGAAGAAGTTTTTCTTTTAGGCAGGGATGAAGAAGGATGTGGTCGAATTTGTTTCTCAATGTTTGGTTTGCCAGCAAGTCAAAGTTGAGCAAAAGAGGCCTGGTGGATTACTTCATCCGTTGGAGGTTCCGCAGTGGAAATAGGATGCGTCTCTATGGATTTCATAGATGGCTTGCCTAGATCGAAGAAAAGTAATACCAATATTTGGGTGATAGTGGACAGACTCACCAAGAGTTCTCACTTTATTCCAGTTAAAAGTAAAAGGACGACACCATGGTTAGCAACCATTTATGTCCGTGAGATAGTTCGTCTCCATGGAATTCCTTCCAGCATCGTGAGTGATCGTGACCCCATCTTTACCAGCGAATTTTGGAGGAGCTTGCAAGAAGCATTGGGTACACAGTTGTGTTTGAGCACCGCTTATCATCCTCAAACCGATGGGCAGACGAAGAGGGTGAACAGAATTCTAGAAGATCTTTTAAGGCTGTGTATCCTCGACTTCGGAGGGACTTGGGAAGAGCATCTTCTTTAGTAGAGTTTGCCTATAATAACAGCTATCAGGCTAGTATCGATATGGCACCCTTCGAAGCATTGTACGAATGACCCTGCAAATCGCCAACTTGTTGGTGGGAATCTACAAAAAGATTATTGCTTGGACCAGATTTGATTAGGGAAACATCCGAAAAGATTGACCTTATTCGACGACGGATAAGACTGATCAAGATAGGCAGAACTCCTATGAAGACAAGAGAAGGACTGACATCGAATTCGAAGTAGGAGAGCTAGTTTTTATCAAAGTATTTTTGAGGAATGTGGTTCGCTTTAGATCAGTAGGAAAGTTAGCACCTAGTTTTGTGGGACCACTTCCTATAACCGAGAGGATTGGCCAAATGGCCTACAGAGTAAAGCTCCCAGAAAATTTATCCAGTGTTCATGACGTTTTCCATGTCTCTTAACTACGGAAGTGCCTACATGACACCGCGAAAGTTGTTGATCCGAGCATGTTGGAAGAAGTCGAAGTGGAACGGGAGGCGACAGTCAGACGGGTCCCCACCCGTATTCTTGGGTCAGAGCTTAAGAAGCTGCACAATAAGGAAATCAAGTTGCTAAAGATTCAATGGGGAGATAACCCAGAAAGATGTGACTCGGGAACCTGAAGATAAGATTCGTGCTTCGTACCCTTTTCTTTTCGAGGGTATGTTCTTAACTCCTTTTTCCCAAATCTTATCAGTACTTGTTTCTGTCAATAGAGTATGTCTTATCCATGGTATTTTCGACCTTTAGTTAGGAATCCTGTAGATGTAAATATGTGTTTGAAACATGTTATGTTTTATGGATGCAAGTGGATGCAAATGTTTGCAAAGTTTCCTGTGGACGCATATTCACACACATTAGGCACTAAGATCGGCTCAATCACGCTCATATTGCGTATAAATGTGTGTGCATTTTCTTTTCTTTTATGGATAAAAATGGATGAACTGGCATATGGATGTCGCATTTGGACGAATGGGTGTGCACACATATAGAACTTATATGATACAATAGGTTAATTTGCATACATATTGGATTCATGGCACTAACATACATCGCATTAAGGAGGTCAACTGAATCAGTAGACCGCCTGATCTTTTGCACTAGAGTTGGGACATATACATACACGGTTGCATACATTCATATAAGCATTAGAAGACTTTAAGGAAAATGGATGCTTGTGGATGATGGATGATGGATGGTAGGATACATTCTTGTTAACTTGAAGATTTCGGGGACGAAATCCTTTAAGGGGGGAATGTAACACCTCGTAATTTTAAATATAAAAATGACAAATTGACCATGAGAATGTGACATATCCAGCAGCCACTAATGTTGAACCTAATGTAGGAGGTCTAAGTACACAAATACGAACCAGACTAAGACACGAGGTTAGGCCCAACTGTGGAATAAGAATACCCGGACCCGACCGGCATATCCAACATCCACACATTGTAGGCCTAATGTGGGAGGTCTAGCCCATTATAACCAAATTGGACATGGTAAAGAAATTGACTACTTAACCTAATTTAATATGACTATTGATTTAAGTTAGGGTTAAGAAAAATTGGATGGGTAGTGGGGGTCAAGTAAGTTAGAGGGGATGGGTAATATATATATTTATATATATAGGCCCCCATACTTAACCCAATAAGGTTATGTAATTAAAGACACCTAGTGGTATACATAACCAGTAGATAGTGTAACAGGGTTATGTAATTAAAGATACCTAAGTGGTATACATAACCAGTAGATGATGTAAGAAAGTTATGTAATTAAAGACACCATTTAGGGTAAGCATAACTAGTATAGGGCTATGTAATTAAAACACCTAAGGGTATACATAGTCAGTAGAAAAACCTAGTGGGGATACAAGACAAGGGGGATAGCTTGTATCATATTGAGAGGGACCTATTTCAGTTAGTAACCCGAAGTGGTATCAAGTATAGACATCCGTACTAGGCGGAGAAGGGGCACGCTTACTGATTGATTGTAAGAGATCCAAACGAGGCGGATGGCGTGGGCGGCGCAAACTGACCGGGGACATGTGCGTGCATGGGCCGGGAAGAGGGGGCTAAGACGACCGTGACATCAGTAGATATAGTTGTGCACACTATGGGTTGCACTTTAGGAAGTGATACCTCCTATTGTGGGGCCAGCACAGGATATCTACAAAGGTAGGGAGCCGATTGATTAGGGTAGTGGTTAGGGTATACTTGGACGTATGACCTAAGCCTACTAGCTTATAGTGGAAGGGATCATTTCACTTCAGTTGTACTAGTAATAATGCAGAGTTATCATTAGTAAGCACAGAGTTATGACTTATGTTTGAAATGAAAGTTTAAGTTTTCCGTTGCTGCCTTATTTATCTCTGTCTTGTAATTATTCTGTGTCTATTTACCTATAACGCTTCACGAAACTTAATGCATTCCTTTAATGAGTGACATTAACGGACGTGGGGTGTTTCACTTAATGCTGGAAATTATTTGATGGTGAAAATCTTATTTTATATATCCTTATTGGTGGAAAAAAGAAATCACAACATATTCAAAAAATTCTCCATTTGCTAGGCATAACCATGATTCACTATTTGATCTCTAATGAATTATTTTGGATTTATTGTTTGGCCTTAGTATTTATCATTAACAAACTTTATGTTTCAGCAGGTGGTGCCAAAGCATTTATCTTCTTCATGTATACATGGTTCTTGACTGAAGTTTTCTTATGTATGCTGGAAAGTCCACAAAATTGAAATGATAGCCAATAAATCTGATAAGTACATGTTAAGTAAGAAAAACTATTTTCGTCTAGAATTGGTTTACACACAAGAAAAAAAAACATTCGTATGGTTTCAACATCAACCTTATTTCAAAATTTCAAGCCATTCTTTCCCAATTATGAAATATATGAGGCTTTGATTAAAGCTTTACTCAAGTATGTAAGAAACCAACTAAATGGGTTTAAAGAATGCAATGATAAAATAAGAAATAACAGTGGTCTGCAATTATTCATAGTGCTAAATCCATTCAAATTTCTGGAAAAAAATTAAGTATTGGTATATCTACTCCATTTTTTAATTCTTTTACACAACATATGAAACCACGTTTCTATGGAAAAGCACTCAAAGCAGTAATTAAAACTTTGTTGAGTAGTCAGTATCTCACAAGTATCTTGACCTTTTAGAAGTGGTGTACTTATTTGTGACAATGACTTAATTTTTAAGAATGATAATTTGATTCTTTGGTGAATGTCCATCAATACAGAGGTATTTTTTTTGTTTATAACGGCATGCAACCATGATAACATTGATAATATATGCTTAGGCGCATCTACATACATAGTCAAATTTCAATATTTAGATGTATGTGGTCAACTTTAACAATGTATAGAGATAAATGAAGTCATGTCAAAGTGACTTTACTTTTATTAGAATTTAACAAAATATTATTTTCCACACCCGTTAAATCGGAAATAGTTTGTCAACAACCATTTTACTCTAGACAGAAGTTTGCAAAGTAGTGCAACTGATTCGATTTTCTATCGTGATAGGTTTTTGAATTAAATTATGATTGTTTCTTGACTTGATTTATTTACTTTGTATGTTACATAATAATATGTCTCAACGCAAGTCCACCCCCTACTTTTAAAGTTTTAAATATAAAAATAATATAGAGATAGATCCTTAAAATCCCTAAATTGAAGAGTGTTACTTTCTACGCCATATCAAACCTGTAAGAAAAAAGAAGTTTTCATTTTGATCAAAATTGGAGCTAAGTAAATGTTTAAGAAAAAGGAAGAACTTGTGTAAGAGAGCAAAAATAGAGTAGGAAAAATTGAAGACTGCTAGTTTGAGAGCTTCAAAATAGAGTGATACGTAATAAATTTTAGTCCCAATTCTTATATTTTAACTTGTTTTTTTCTCAGAATTTCAATTTAAAAAGTGTACAAAATTATCGTTAAAATATGATAAAATTGTTTCTTTTCTTCTTTTCAAACCAAGATTTCTAAACAAATTCTTGAAAAATATAGAAAGAATGAGAAAGTAGGACGAGCTGTAAGCAAAAAGAGGGTTTAGGATACCCTATCAGTGATTTGTGGCCACTGTTATGGTAAAGAATACCTTGTTTCTGCAGTAGCAGGAATTGCTGCTTAACAACAGTAATATGCTACTGCACACAACAACACATGCTGCTAATAGTTTTATGGGACATTCCACTGGTCTGACTACCTAGCTGGGCCGAGGTCTGACCAGAGGGAGGTGGCAAGCTAGGCATGTAGCCTAGCATAGCTCAAGTTGGGCTAGGCCATGAGTTCAGCCTACCTTGTATTGAAAAACATTACTGAAAAGAAGAGGGGGCTGCGCATGCATGTGTGTGATAGAGTGCATGTATATAACAGTGTGCATGTGTATGTGCACAAAGCGTTAGAAATTATTAATAGGAAACGAGGGAAGGAGATTAAGCATCTACATATTCTTAGTAATAAGGATGTCAACTCCGAGCATGTTCACCGTAAATTTACAATTAAACATACAAAAAAGCGACTTTTAATCTTCTTTAGGTCTATGGACCCAAACTACACAAGATTTGAATACAAGTGAGTAAAATGGTAAATGAAACTTGCTAGAACTAAAATAGTTTTCAAAGTTATATATGTACTACTCCTTATGTTTCCGATTTTGTTATGTTATCTGCTATATTATCTCCCTGTGTTACCAGTATTTCAACTCGGTTGAGGTACTAATTCTTTTGTTTTAATAAATCTGCATAAAATACAAACAATGTCTAAAAAAATTTAAAATCCAATAAGGTATGTAAAAAAATAAGTTACATATAGGGAATACTGGACTATTGTTCATTAGAAAAAATGCACAACAATAGAAAAACGTATAAGGCAACCATGGGTTCTTGCAATAATAAAAATATATATAACAAATATGAAACAAAAAATATTAAATTGACCCGTGCCAAATTTAGAACAGAGTGCATGCAGTTGTGCCAGACTTGTTTTGCTACAAGTACATAATGAGTGTAGAGCGAATGATTCATGTGAAAAGTTTCATCTCCATCTGAAATCTATTCGTTTGTTATCTTTTTCTTCCCACTATGCTCTTTGTATCATATAGAACATATATGACTAACTTGATTCCGAGCTCTGATAACGCATTTTACAAGTACACAAATTTACAAGTCCACTGACTTGTTTCCATTTGGAAGAGCGTTGGCGTAACGACCCAGAATTTCTAATATTTTGAAAATTAGAGTTTTTAAGAATCTGAAATATCGGCGCATGGTCCTAGATACATAAACTCTTTTTTTAATACGATTTCAAAAAGTATAATGATCATATAAGTTATTTATATCAGTTTTATATACACACCGGTTCAAACAATTTTAAGAATTTGACACAATTCACCAATACTGAAACTAGGCTTGGAAAATCATTGGAAATGAATTCTAAATTTATTTTATATTATAATAAGTTAAATAAGGTTATAGGATTTTTAAAATGATAATTAAAAATAATATTTTGAAAATCGATAATTCAGTGCTATTTTAAAAGCTAAGAATAAGACCATTTTGCAAACAATCTCAGAATTCGACGAAACCAATGTTATCGGATCCGTAATGATAAATTATTGTAAGCTTATAAATTTCAAGTCAATCGGAGAAACTGTGATAGCGTGCGTAATGTTAACGCAGGTAGAAAGGCAGTTAAAATTAAATAATAATATAAAGAAAGGCCATTTTGCAAATGGTGTCCGGATTCGACGAGACCAGGACCATTGGAACCGTATTTTAAAAAACATAGCAGAATTTCAAATTTAGTAACAAACAAGGTTAGTACGTGACCTTGCGAGTAGAAAACGCATTGGTAGATTTCAAAGAGAATTGATTTAAAATGATTGTATTAATTAGTTTTGAGCCAATAATTAACATTTAAAAATTTATTAAAAATTAAATATAGTTGTCAAACATTAGGTAAATGCTTTTATAACATTAATTTATTTCGTAAGCATTAATATGCCATGATACAACGTTTAGAAGTGTTAAACAAAGTTAAATTAGCCTAAAACACTTCAGTAGCCTAGTAATGTGTTTCTTTTGAGCTGCCACCACCCTAATAACCCTCTTGTGTTTCTTTTGAGGTGTCACCCGATCCTCTTAGATAGCTGACACATCACCGATCTAAACCCACTTCATTTCCTATAAATACGACCACCACTTTTCACTTCTCCTTCCTTTCGTCCATTCTCCTTCTCCTTCTCTCCCCTCCTACACCCGCCGACGCCCCCTCCCACCAGCAGTTGCCGCCACCGCTCCTCCTCCTCATCGCCGGCATACGGGAGCCCACCATCCCCATGGCCTCTACTTCAATCTAAAAGCTCCTACATCCTTTTAAAACCCTAAAACACCACCCTCTCCCCTTAAAACCACCACACCCTCACCTAAAACAGCCCAAACCCACACCCCCTAGGCCCCACTAGCCACATCACCAACCCCACCAGCATCTGCGTGCCCCACCTCCAAAAACCCAAGCCCCGTTTGCTTAATACCATTCCCTATTTTCTTCTCGAACCAAAATTACATCCTATTATACACCCGTTAATTTATAAAACCAAATCGCATTGAACCCTTGTCCGTTTGGTTTTAAGAAAACTCCAGTGACTCCAAAAGGCCACCTAAATTATTCAGAATCGTTGAGACATCCTACGATTGAAGTTAGATGGAGTGGAAAGCGATGGTGAGTAATTTATTTCTCATATTTGAATTAGTTTGTTGTATATGTGGTAGTTGACGTTGCATGTGAGTTGACGTCGCATGTGATTATATGCAAGTTGGTATATGCTATGTTGCACGAGATTGAAGTTTGGTTATGAATTGTTGAAGTTTTTTAGAAATTAATATGGTCTCATAAGTGATTTATAAGTTGAAACCATAAATAAAACGATTGGTTGAATTGGTTTATAAATTGGTTGCAATTTTGCCTGAACGTTCATTGGAAAAACAAATATTTGCAAGTTTGTTTGGTTTGTTAAGTGATTAAAATGTTAACAATGTGGTTAGGATAATTTACCACATCTAAACGAAGTATATATGTAGTGGAAATGGTAGTTGAAATATATATACTTGAATAATAAGTATATGGAATGAATAGTAAACATTTATGTATATTGACACAACTTTCATCAATACAAAAACTGACATGGAAACAATTTTCTATGTTGTATGTTGGGGTGTTTTGATATGGATTGGCTAGAAAAATAATAGCTAATCAGTTATTAACAACAGTTAATAATTTTTTTGAAATACAGTTTGGAAGGGGTTTGAGTGTTGACAATTTTGGCACTTAGGCCGATGACGCCATATTATGGTGTTTGAAGATTGATAAATGTTAACTGAGTATTATTAACATATTGAATCCACATAAATTGAATTATATGGAAATCTATTGAGTTTTATTCCAAAATAGGAATTAATTGAATATATTAATAATAAAATATTGGGTGAAAAATGAAAGTCCAAATTTAATATCTGTTTTTTCATGGACGTAAAGTTTAAATCATTACGATTAGCAATTGCAAAAGAAAGAAATGGTTATGGAGAAATTAAAAGTAGGTTATGGCATGTCAAAATTTTTATTTTGAAATGAATAGTAATGGGATAAAGTGAAGTTTGGTTAGGGTATCTAGAAAATATTTTAACAAAATTTTCTTTTCAAAACTTTCTTATTTATTTTTATAATGAACATCAGGAAAGTTTGGATTCAAAATAATAAAGTTTGAAAAATAATATTATTTTAATAATAAAGTAGTATTGTAGTAATCATTTAATGGAAATATTTGAACTTGAAGTGAAATATTGAAAATATGAGTTTCAATAGTTATTATATAATTAATAAACTATTTTATAAGTAATTCGATTTAATTTTAATATATAATCAAAGTTTGGTCTGAATAGAACTCGCCGCACAGTAGTAGTTCATGAATTTCGACCGTTAACTTCAAACCGATGTACTGGGAGATCCGACCATTGGATTTTTCCTGAAACGAAAACGTTTTGTTCGAAATGGAAAGAACTTTTTAATGATATGCAGAGCTTTAAAATCTAACGGTTAGATCTTGAGATAAGTTCAAAACAATTTGAATAAAAACAACGTCATAGCCATGAGTTTATTAAAATTTATTGAAAAATTATGATAAATCATAATAAGTGATTTGGAAAAAGAAATATGAAGTTTCGAACTATATTTTGGATATTGGTGTTTTCAGCCTAACTGGTTGAAGACGGTTAAACAACATTTTGAGAATTTAATTTAAATAAAGTTAAATTATTTGGTTTATTACATATAATCATGTTTTGGAAGAAGTGTTTAGATATTTTGATTTAGAAGAGTTTTCCCATATGAATAAAAATCGGATTTGGATAGAAATGATCTTCAGATATTTGGTATTGATTACCGTTGTGTAGATGTTTACTATTTGAGGAATTTGAAAGATATTCATATCATTATTTCATTTATAGTATTCGTTGATTACAAGAATTGGTGTTAAATATAAGTTGATATAATTCTGTTTGAATTCTTATATTTAATACCGATTGGATTGGGTTTATTGTGAATGTTGTTTTAAATAACGTTTATTCTTTAATCTGGTAAAAGGAGAAGATAATTTCTCAATAATAGTTGAAATGAAATCTTAATTTAATTTGATATAAAGATTTAATGAAAAGAGTTTCCCTATCAAAACGATAATGGGAACAGCTTAAGAAATCGCTTAAAGAAGATAAGCGTGTTTTCCGCATAGCGATAAGATTAAGAAATCGTAAATACGATTTTAGGCGAATGAGATGATTGTTGAAAGATTTAAACAAAAGGTTTAAAGTGAATAAATCTTCGATAAGATTTATGGGAATAATTCCCAAATATAAAGGATGATTTGAATAAAAGAATACTCCTAAAATGGAATAAGACTTGTGACGTCTACTATATCTTTGTTGATTTTAAAGATGCGATGGTTATTCAGAATGATCGGGTTTCGACCCATTGTAAATAAATAAATGTCGTAATGAAAAAAACGTTGAGTGTGATTGAAGTCCGGAGACCTTTACATCGGAAGGATTGCTCGTTGATGCCTCGGGATGATCCCCCTTATGAGGTTATGTAGTGAAGGTGATATGACCGTACTTGGAGCAGTTCAGGTTGTAAGGGATTTCGCACCTAGGCGGGTCATGGAATAAAGCGCCTTTGGTTTTGTTCAAAACAAAGAATTGACTTGTAAATGGATGTGTGCCTCATGTTGTATTTTACAGCATAACCGATTGGTTTTTATTGATGCTATATCAGTTGGTGGCGGGAAATTTATTCTCTTAGCTTAACACCCTACTCTAAAATTTATGTATTCAGAGGGTTATATATTAATAGACACCGATTATATGTTGTGAATTGACAGTGTGGCATGCTGGGTGCTATTGGCAGCTAGATCAAAGCTGTTGTTGAAAAGCAAAGATTTGTGGGACATTGACTCTAGGGCCTCACACCGCGGAATGAGCCGAAAACAGGCTGATGGACAACAGAGATATGAACTAACGTTTCCTTCTAGCTAAAAAGTGATGTTATGGTATGGATCCCAAGCAGGTTTACTTACCCGGATGATAGACCGAGGCGCCTCAGATGACGGTCAAATACGACCGGGGGAACGTTATGTTCAAGAAAGATTCCAATCAGCCCGTTAGTGCTTACCAGCTATGCCGATCCGAAAGGGCTCAATGGTTGACTCCTGGGACATCTTGCTAGAGGTATTCCGAATGCGGTTAAGGAAGATCCTTTGCCTGGGTTAATGGATGGAATCCAATTTCTAATACGAGCTTACGTTTTTGTTTGTACCCAACTAGCCAACATATTAGGATGGGGCATTATGCGAGCTAAGTTTGATACATTTATTTTCGAAAGTGATTTCCACACCTAGACATTATTAATAGTATAGAATTATTTGTTTTAAGAATATCAAGCATGTTTGGTTATTATAAGGTAAAAAACTATCCTCTGGTATGTGTTGCATTGTGTGATAGGACATGAGTTTTAAAATAGCTTCGTTTTTCAAAATCTCGAATTTTGAAATTCTGAATCTTGGTTGATGATTGTATGATATGGCTTATGGTTTGTTATCTAGTTTTAAACTGGTTAATTCAAGCCTGACCCAAGTGTTTGACGCTCAGGTCAGATCCAAGAGTGTTTCGTGTATAAACAAGTGGATGAGGAGTTTTCAGTTGATTTTGAAAAGCTAGAGTTCTTCGTCAAATGGTAGGGCGTACTATTCTAGCTATACTTGGATTTATATGGAGTGAGGATGTAAGGATATATTTAACTGAGATGATATAAATGTTTTTCCGCTGTAAAAGTCTTCCGCTGTATATATATATAATATTATACTTTGTTCTATTCTGCTGTGTTTTGCTTTGATAAAATCCCAATGAATTGAGTTTGCGACATTTGATTTCGTGGTACATGAACACCATGTATGTGTGAGTATCAGGTATCGAAGGTGGAAAATTTGGTTTATTGCAGGACCTTCCGATGAAGCTTATTTTTGAACTAGACTCGTATGGTTTATAGTGGGTTCAAAAGGCGAGTGGATTTGGGTCGTCTCACTTGGTTTGGGGGAGGTAGTGGCAGGGTTGATGTTCAAGTCTAGGTAGTGGTATCTGGCGGAGCGTTTCCCTAAGAAAAGTTAAGAGAAGAGTAATTTTTTGTTAAACTCTAGAAAATGCTAATATCCATTCCTATGAGTTTAGATATTCTTTTTACTGAGCGGAACTCTAGCATTAAGGTCATTCACCATATTGACAGTCCTTTATTTTTTCTTATAAAATGAAAATATCAAAAATCTGTACCATATCCCCCTTTTATTCTTAAGCTATAAATATTGTTCTCATATGAATATATATCACCGCCAATATCATTGTCAATTAGTTGTCCTTTTGTACATGTACGAATGTTTTTTTTCAATAATCATGTTTTTTGATTGCATTTCATATTTATAGTAGATGGCTGGTTGTATTAGCTTGCATCTCCTTCAATTTCCTACATGTTTGGTCTCTTATATGACATCTTTTTATCAGCTATCGTACTAGTCAGTTTCTGAGGTGCATTAAGTTCACAATAATGTAGCTTCCAATATAAGGATTAAAAAATAACCTATAGAATTAGTAAGCAGCGAAAAACAAAACAATGTGATGAGCTTTAGCCAAATTTGTTCTTAAAAATCCCCTTATGTAACAACCCTGAATTTTGGGGCCAATTTAAAATTTATTTTAAGTGATTTTAAATGAATTTTGGATATTTAAAATAATCTATTTTAAATAATAATGATCACAAATTTGGTTCAATCGAAGTTAGAATGAATAATTTAATTTTAATTATAAAAAGAGCTAGAAATAGCGCGGTAGTTTGAAAAGTCAAACTTGAACTTTGACTGACCATACAGGACGCAAAATTTAACGGATTTTAGTGAAACCAAAAATATTAGAATCTATTTAAAAATATCTTTCCAACGAATCCGGAAAATCAAAATTTCATAGCGGAAATCAAAAGTTATGGCCAATTCAATTTTTAGAAAGGTCGTTGGGTAATTTGCATAGGACAAAAATGCTACTTTTCACATATATAGGAATTTGAACTCGAAACCACTTCCATTGAGTTCAGAATGACGTTTCTGCATTGAAAAACAGTAAACACTTATATGTTTTGAGTTTCAGAAAATATTTGTTTCAAAATGTATTTTTAACATTAAATATATTCGCCTTGAAAATAGCCATTTTTCAAAAAGGCTCAGAATTGAACGAAACAAATTTTGTTGTGATTGTATCATCATAAGAAAGCCAAAAATAATTTTTCTGGATTTTTCTGAGTCCGTATGTGGTCCCGGTGAATTTTTGCGTACGTTTGAATTCAAAATAATGATTTATATTTAAAACTGAAAAACGGAGACCAAGATGATAGTTTGGGCTAACGGGACAGGTCCAGATGAGTCCGGAACGGGGGCTAAATGGTATGAACGGCAGTCGTTGGGCCTGAATCGGAGTTCGGACCAAAACGGGCTTAAACGGGCTAATTAACTAATGATTAAATAAACCTAATATTTTAATATATAAGCCGCTACAGTAGCTTCTTCTTCCCCCGACGTTACTTTTCAGCCGTAAGAAACCCATTAGTGCTCCGATTCCTCACTCATTACTCAACGAAAACCAGCAAACCAATACTCATATCGAAGCTCTTCTCGAGCTCTACGATCTCCGACAAGAACCAACCCTCCCCGTGCCCCGTAGCTCCGCCACCAGGCCCCCGAACCAGTGCCGAACGCACCCCCCTGGGCCCACCACGTCAGCGCGCGGCCTCCCCCCTTCCCGGCGTGGATGCACCTCTCGTAGCCGGACAACCTCCAACAAACGGTTCGTGAAACCATCGCCTACAACTCCAGAAAATCGGATTTGAATTTTTGAACAATCATGGGTTCTAAGGTAGATTTTATTTTAGTTTTCCCCACGCTTTAAAGCGTTACACAGCCAGTTGTAAAAAGCTGATTTTGATTTTTCCTATGAATTTGCATTAGAATTGTCCCAGATCCGCAATTGTTTTGAACTCGAACATCAAATCTGATCGAACCTGAATCATCTCCTCTGACCAAACACGGTGAGAATTTTATTTATAAATTTAATTTAATTTATTAAATTATTATTTGCATGATTGTTAACCATAGATCTAATATGTTATGACATTTAGAACATAGATCCGAATTGTTCACCCCGTATGTTGTTAGATCTGAATTGCATGATATTAGATCTGAAAATTTAGGGAAGAAACCTGAATTAATAATTAATTATAATTAATTATGGTTATTTGTTTAATCACGCTACGTTGATTTTACATATGTCAAGTTAAAACATCACCTTATAATTACATTGATGTTAATTATTGGAATTGGACTTGTTGTCATGGTTGGATGTTGCTGTTATGTGATGTGATGAAAATTTACTTTTTATGGGATGCAAATAAAATAGGAATGCGATTTGTGGTGGAATTTACATATTATTATGTGAAATTAAAATAAGATGAAAATTTGACCATGTAAATAAATAAATAAAAAGACGATCTTTTTATACTTAAAATAAAAAGACAAATCTTTTTATATTGAAAACAAAAAGATGAAAATCCGACGATGTAAATAAAAAGACAATCTATTTGCATTGTATAATAGAAGAGATAATATTTTTACATTGTAAAATAGAAAGATTAATATCTTTACGTTGTAAAGTAGAGAAGTTGATATTTTTACATTATCAAAATAAAAAGTTGATATCTTTACATTGTAAACATAAAAGTGAATATTTTTGCATTGTAAGTAAAAGAATGAATTTTGCGATGTAAAGTAAAATAACATTTTTAAATGTTATTTAGATAAGAATTTACACCGCATGAATTAAATTACATTTTTCTATGTAATTTACATATGAATTAGGATGGGATGATAAAAATTTACCTTTTTATATGAAATTAAAACATAAATTCACTGTATGACAAATTTAACATTTTTGTTAATGTTAAAAATAAGAAATTTCATCGTATGACAAATTTAACATTTTTGTTAATGTTAAAAATAAGAATTTACATGGTATGAGAAATTAACATTATTCTTGGGGTTAATAATAAGTATTAGCAATGCATGAAAAATTAACATTTTCAATGTTAATTAAATAGTTATTTCATCGTAGGATGTAATTAACATTTTTAATGTTAATATTATAAAAATTATAATGTATGATGTAATTAACATTTTTTTTTAAAGTTAATATTAAAAAGGAATTTTACCGTAGGATAAGATTAACATTTTATTTAATGTTAATAATGAGTAATTTCACCGCATGTATGAATATACATTATTGTAAATGTATATTAAATAGTAAATTTAACCATAGGATGCAATTAACACTTTTAATGTTAATTTTAAAAGATAATTTAACCGTATGAATTAACATTATTTTATAATGTTAATATTTAAGAAATTTACAACGTACAACATTTAAATCTATTTTTAATGTTAATATTAAAAGTATTTACATCGTAGGAAATTACCATTTATTTTTAATGTAAATATTAAGAGTATTTCACCGTAGGATGATTTAACATTATTTTTGATGTTAAAATAAAAGAAATCCACAGTATGTTCATTTAACTTTATTTCTAATGTTTATACTAGAGTAATTTTAACCGTATGTATATTTCACATTTTTATTTATGTGAAGTAAAAGAAAATTCACCGTATGATAATTTACATTATTTTATAATGTAATAAAAAGAGAAAACCAACCGTATGATGATTTACACTATTTTATTATGAAAATATGTAAGTAGAAATTTGACATGAAATGAAATTTACATTTTATTATGTAAGATTAAAATAGGAATTTCCGATGACCTTAAATTTACATTTTTATATGTAAATTATAAAGTGAAATGATATGGTATGTTAAAAATTACATTTTTCTTTGTAATTAAAAGGTGAATTTCACCGTATGTCAAAATTTACATTTTTATTTGTAAATATAAAGTAGGAATTCACTGCATGACAAGATTTACACTTTTTATTTATAAATAAAAAGTAGGAATTTACGGTGTATTAAAATTGTACATTTTTCATATGTAATGTAAGAGTAGGAAAAGTTTTCATTATTTTTAATGTAAATATAATTGGAATTTCCAAAGTAGGAAAAGGTTACATTATCTTTAATGTAAATATAATTGGGATTTTCAAAGAAGGAGAAATTGCATTTTTGTTAATGAAATAAAAAGAAAATACACTGCAAGTTAAGTTATCATCATTTATAATGTTAATATAAAGAGGATTAACTATAGGATTAGTCTACATTATTTTGTAATGTAAATAAAAAGGAATTTAACCGTAGGATTAAAGTATATTATTCTTAATGTAATAATGAAAAGAAATTCACCGTATGTTATTTTACCTTATATTATAATGAAATGTAAAAGAATTCCACTGTATGTAAATTTACATTAGAAGAATTGCACCGTATGTAAATTTACATTATATTATAATGTATTATAAAAAGGATTTATACCGTAGAAAATTTACATCATTTTTAATGTAATTAAAAAGGGAATTTCACTGTATGATAGTTTACATTATTTTATAATGTGATTAAAAATGAATATACACCGTAGGAAAAAGATTTCATCTTATTTATGTGATATATATAAGAATTTACACCGTAGGTGCAATTTACATTTTTATTTAATGTAAATCAAGTAAGAATGTGTCTAGAGTGGAAATTTACATTTCTGTAAATTGAATAAGAATGGTGATAAGAATGAAAGTTCACATTTATTTTGTATAAATAAAAAATAGGAATGTGGCAAGTAAATAAAGATTACATTTTTATATGTAATTAGGAATGGAAATTACATCGTAAAATAAGATTACATTTTTGTCGTGATTGCAATTAAGAATGCACTTAAAGAGAAAATGAATATTTTATAGAATTATAATATAGTGGAAAGATGAAAATAAATAAATTGAACGATGTATTATAATTTACATTTTAATGTAAATTATAATAATATAATAAAAATAAATTAAGAGGAATGATTCATTGACTAATTATAAATTGCATTTTCATGTAAATGTAATTGAAGAGATAAGAGAATGAAAATGTACATAAGAATAAGAATTAACGATTTATTTATTTATTTATATATAATAATTAAAATAGAATGAATTGTTAATAAAAATAATTATTAACAAATAAGAAGGATTTTCAAAATATATATATGTATATATATACGAGGATTGTTTGGGAAGTCTGAGATATTCTCATCCCGAATTAATCCAACGGCGTTAAAGATCGAAGTAAGAAGACAACGCATGAAGACCGTAAATCTTCCCTCGAATGGACAGCGATCGAGACCCTGAATTGACTTGCTACCAATTCATGGGTCAAGGTCATTGCCAAGACGTACGCGTTGATTTCACGGATTTGGCTTTCGCGCAGACCCAGAGCATAAGCTTATAAATGGATTGTGTGTCTGACATCGTACTCCATTATATATCATGTCATTAATCTTCTGTCGAATGTATGGATGTTTGATGGCGGAGAATTTATTCTTTTGCTTAACACCCGTTCATATATTTCGGCAAAGGATTGGTAGTGTGATATGGAGTGATGATGTGGCATGCTAAGATGTATATGATCAAGGCTTTGTTGAAAAGCAGGCCTTGTGGGATGATCAAAGCATAACCTGTTTAGGTATAGCTTTGTGTATGACGTGACTTCACGAGCCTCACACACCGGCGGAGTCTAAAACGGGAGAAGGGAACGCAGGGAGAGCAGCACGTTTCTTTCTAGCTAGAGTGGCGTCAGTGACCTACCAGCCCTAACATTTTACTTATGTGGATGATGGAATGAGGCGCCTCGGATAGGTCCTATAGGACCGGGGAACGTGTGCTTGGGAATAACTAATCCTCTAAGCTGTATGTGAGGACCGGCCCTGCCATTTCCAAGGGTTAACTGCGGGTAATCCTGAGGCATTAGCTAGAGTGTCTCGAATCGGTAAGGAGCTCCTCCCTAGCCTTGACTCATGATGGAAACCAATTTCCAATACGCGCCATTCGGTTTTTATTGTATTACTAGTACGGAGGCATAGCATATGGTACCTATGCTTCCTAGGATTGATACATTATGATTGAAATTGTTTTTAAAAACATATACACACTAATAATAATATCAAACTCGTATTTGCCGTATTTATCATGTTTGATCACCATAAGGTTAAACTCTATCCTCTGGTGTGCGTTGCATTGTGTGATGGGACCTAAGTCTTATGGTGATTTCATTTTTCTAAAAAGCATTGCGTTGTTTTACGATTTACTTTAAGTTATGCACGGCAATCCATTAGAGTAAACCCGTTCCGCATTAGCGGCGTGGTCTTTGGATTTGCCCTATTAATAGTGATTTATTAGTTAAGAATTCTCACACCAGTCCCACGACTGACCCGTTGTTTGTTTCCACCTTTTTGCAAACTCGGGTGCCCTTTTTCCACACGGGCAGTCGAGCAGTGTCTACAGGTTTATCTTTTTAGCAGGATCCTGGATTGAAGCTTAAAGCTGTGTCCAGAACATTGGAAGCCTTCCGCTGCCTTAGTTATTTTATTTCCGCTGCATTGTATTAAAATTATTGTAAAATTTTCTTCCGCTGTATTTTAATTTCGATGTACTCTGATATATTCTGTACTCTGATGTTATATTATCATGATGTAATAAAAGTCTGTTGTTGTTGTTCTGATGTGTTGTATTCCCAAAGTTAACGTATGCGGATTTTGAACGGTCTTGGTCGATTTTGCGATCGATTAAGGTCGGGCGAAACCCGTGTCGTTACAGTTGGTATCAGAGCTTTGGTTAGCTCAAATCTTTGGGGTACAACTCATTAGAACTGAACAAAAGACTCATCAGAGATTGGATTAGTAACATCCAATAAGAATACTCATTAGAGATAGGATCAGCAGTATCCTAGAATGAGAAAACTCATTAGAGATAGGGTTAGTAATGCCCTAGAATGAGTTGGGAGTAGCAAGCCTATAATATACGTATTTGTGATTAATTATACTTTATTTTGGAAAATATGATTTTGAATATATAAAAAGTTATATATTTGAAAGTTAATCAACTAATGAAACTATTTAAACCAATGGAGAATATATATATATAAATTAGTTAGTTAATTAATCAACTTTTAGCTTCGTCCCTTTTCGAGGACGAAAAGTTT
The DNA here is from genome assembly GCA_030737875.1 of Allium sativum. Classification (NCBI taxonomy): domain Eukaryota; kingdom Viridiplantae; phylum Streptophyta; class Magnoliopsida; order Asparagales; family Amaryllidaceae; genus Allium; species Allium sativum. Next base: position 527,271,438 of record CM060916.1, read on the forward strand.
TTAAGTGGGGGAGACTGTAACAACCCTGAATTTTGGGGCCAATTTAAAATTTATTTTAAGTGATTTTAAATGAATTTTGGATATTTAAAATAATCTATTTTAAATAATAATGATCACAAATTTGGTTCAAATCGAAGTTAGAATGAATAATTAATTTTAATTATAAAAAGAGCTAGAAATAGCGCGGTAGTTTGAAAAGTCAAACTTGAACTTTGACTGACCATACAGGACGCAAAATTTAACGGATTTTAGTAAAACCAAAAATATTAGAATCTATTTAAAAATATCTTTCCAACGAATCCGAAAAATCGAAATTTCATAGCGGAAATCAAAAGTTATGGCCAATTCAATTTTTAGAAAGGTCGTTGGGTAATTTGCATAGGACAAAAATGCTACTTTTCACATATGTAGGAATTTGAACTCGAAACCACTTCCATTGAGTTCAGAATGACATTTCTGCATTGAAAAATAGTAAACACTTATATGTTTTGAGTTTCAGAAAATATTTGTTTCAAAATGTATTTTTAATATTAAATATATTCGCCTTGAAAATAGCCATTTTTCAAAAAGGCTCAGAATTGAACGAAACAAATTTTGGTGTGATCGTATCGTCATAAGAAAGCCAAAAATAATTTTTCTGGATTTTTCTGAGTCCGTATGTGGTCCCGGGGAATTTCTGCGTACGTTTGAATTCAAAATAATGATTTATATTTAAAACTGAAAAACGGAGGCCAAGATGATAGTTTGGGCTAACGGGACAGGTCCAGATGAGTCCGGAACGGGGGCTAAATGGTATGAACGGCAGTCGTTGGGCCTGAATCGGAGTTCGGACCAAAACGGGCTTAAACCGGCTAATTAACTAATGATTAAATAAACCTAATATTTTAATATATAAGCCGCTACAGTAGCTTCTTCTTCCCCCGACGTTACTTTTCAGCCGTAACAAACCCATTAGTGCTCAAAAATTCAAACTCCGATTGCTCACTCATTACTCAACGAAAACCAGCAAACCAATACTCATATCGAAGCTCTTCTCGAGCTCTACGATCTCCGACAAGAACCAACCCTCCCCGTGCCCCGTAGCTCCGCCACCAGGCCCCTGAACCAGCGCCGAACGCACCCCCCTGGGCCCACGACGTCAGCGCGCGGCCTCCCCCTTTCCCGGCGTGGATGCACCTCTCGTAGCCGGACAACCTCCAACAAACGGTTCGTGAAACCATCGCCTACAACTCCAGAAAATCGGATTTGAATTTTTGAACAATCATGGGTTCTAAGGTAGATTTTATTTCAGATTTCCCCACGCTTTAAAGCGTTACACAGCCAGTTGTAAAAAGCTGATTTTGATTTTTCCTATGAATTTGCATTAGAATTGTCCCAGATCCGCAATTGTTTTGAACTCGAACATCAAATCTGATCGAACCTGAATCATCTCCTCTGACCAAACACGGTGAGAATTTTATTTTTAAATTTAATTTAATTTAATTTATTAAATTATTATTTGCATGATTGTTAACCGTAGATCTAATATGTTATGACATTTAGAACATAGATCCGAATTGTTCACCCCGTATGTTGTTAGATCTGAATTGCATGATATTAGATCTTAAAATTTAGGGAAGAAACCTGAATTAATAATTAATTATAATTAATTATGGTTATTTGTTTAATCACGCTACGTTGATTTTACATATGTCAAGTTAAAACATCACCTTATAATTACATTGATGTTAATTATTGGAATTGGACTTGTTGTCATGGTTGGATGTTGCTGTTATGTGATGTGATGAAAATTTACTTTTTATGGGATGCAAATAAAATAGGAATGCGATTTGTGGTGGAATTTACATATTATTATGTGAAATTAAAATAAGATGAAAATTTGACCATGTAAATAAATAAATAAAAAGACGATCCTTTTTACTTAAAATAAAAAGACAAATCTTTTTATATTGAAAACAAAAAGATGAAAATCCGACGATGTAAATAAAAAGACAATCTTTTTGCATTGTATAGTAGAAGAGATAACATTTTTACATTGTAAAATAGAAAGATTAATATCTTTACGTTGTAAAGTAGAGAAGTTGATATTTTTACATTATCGAAATAAAAAGTTGACATCTTTACATTGTAAACATAAAAGTGAATATTTTTGCATTGTAAGTAAAAGAATGAATTTTGCGATGTAAAGTAAAATAACATTTTTATATGTTATTTAGATAAGAATTTACACCGCATGAATTAAATTACATTTTTCTATGTAATTTACATATGAATTAGGATGGGATGATAAAAATTTACCTTTTTATATGAAATTAAAACATAAATTCACTGTATGACAAATTTAACATTTTTGTTAATGTTAAAAATAAGAAATTTCATCGTATGACAAATTTAACATTTTTGTTAATGTTAAAAATAAGAATTTACATGGTATGAGAAATTAACATTATTCTTGGGGTTAATAATAAGTATTTGCAATGCATGAAAAATTAACATTTTCAATGTTAATTAAATAGTTATTTCATCGTAGGATGTAATTAACATTTTTAATGTTAATATTATAAAAATTATAATGTATGATGTAATTAACATTTTTTTTAAAAGTTAATATTAAAAAGGAATTTTACCGTAGGATAAGATTAACATTTTATTTAATGTTAATAATGAGTAATTTCACCGCATGTATGAATATACATTATTGTAAATGTATATTAAATAGTAAATTTAACCATAGGATGCAATTAACACTTTTAATGTTAATTTTAAAAGATAATTTAACCGTATGAATTAACATTATTTTATAATGTTAATATTTAAGAAATTTACACCGTACAACATTTAAATCTATTTTTAATGTTAATATTAAAAGTATTTACATCGTAGGAAATTAACATTTATTTTTAATGTAAATATTAAGAGTATTTCACCATAGGATGATTTAACATTATTTTTGATGTTAAAATAAAAGAAGTCCACAGTATGTTCATTTAACTTTATTTCTAATGTTTATACTAGAGTAATTTTAACCGTATGTATATTTCACATTTTTATTTATGTGAAGTAAAAGAAAATTCACCGTATGATAATTTACATTATTTTATAATGTAATAAAAAGAGAAAACCAACCGTATGATGATTTACACTATTTTATTATGTAAATATGTAAGTAGAAATTTGACATGAAATGAAATTTACATTTTATTATGTAAGATTAAAATAGGAATTTGCGATGACCTTAAATTTACATTTTTATATGTAAATTATAAAGTGAAATGATATGGTATGTTAAAAATTACATTTTTTTTTGTAATTAAAAGGTGAATTTCACCGTATGTCAAAATTTACATTTTTATTTGTAAATATAAAGTAGGAATTCACTGCATGACAAGATTTACACTTTTTATTTATAAATAAAAAGTAGGAATTTACGGTGTATTAAAATTGTACATTTTTCATATGTAATGTAAGAGTAGGAAAAGTTTACATTATTTTTAATGTAAATATAATTGGAATTTCCAAAGTAGGAAAAGGTTACATTATCTTTAATGTAAATATAATTGGGATTTTCAAAGTAGGAGAAATTGCATTTTTGTTAATGAAATAAAAAGAAAATACACTACATGTTAAGTTATCATTATTTATAATGTTAATATAAAGAGGATTAACTATAGGATTAGTCTACATTATTTTGTAATGTAAATAAAAAGAATTTAACCGTAGGATTAAAGTATATTATTCTTAATGTAATAATGAAAAGAAATTCACCGTATGTTATTTTACCTTATCTTATAATGAAATGTAAAATAATTCCACTGTATGTAAATTTACATTAGAAAAAATTCACCGTATGTAAATTTACATTATATTATAATGTATTATAAAAAGGATTTATACCGTAGAAAATTTACATCATTTTTAATGTAATTAAAAAGGGAATTTCACTGTATGATAGTTTACATTATTTTATAATGTGATTAAAAATGAATATACACCGTAGGAAAAAGATTTCATCTTATTTATGTGATATATATAAGAATTTACACCGTAGGTGCAATTTACATTTTTATTTAATGTAAATCAAGTAAGAATGTGTCTAGAGTGGAAATTTACATTTCTGTAAATTGAATAAGAATGGTGATAAGAATGAAAGTTCACATTTATTTTGTATAAATAAAAAATAGGAATGTGGCAAGTAAATAAAGATTACATTTTTATATGTAATTAGGAATGGAAATTACATCGTAAAATAAGATTACATTTTTGTCGTGATTGCAATTAAGAATGCACTTAAAGAGAAAATGAGTATTTTATAGAATTATAATATAGTGGAAAGATGAAAATAAATAAATTGAACGATGTATTATAATTTACATTTTAATGTAAATTATAATAATATAATAAAAATAAATTAAGAGGAATGATTCATTGACTAATTATAAATTGCATTTTCATGTAAATGTAATTGAAGAGATAAGAGAATGAAAATGTACATAAGAATAAGAATTAACGATTTATTTATTTATTTATATATAATAATTAAAATAGAATGAATTGTTAATAAAAATAATTATTAACAAATAAGAAGGATTTTCAAAATATATATATGTATATATATACGAGGATTGTTTGGGAAGTCCGAGATATTCTCATCCCGAATTAATCCAGCGGCGTTAAAGATCGAAGTAAGAAGACGACGCATGAAGACCGTAAATCTTCCCTCGAATGGATAGCGATCGAGACCCTGAATTGACTTGCTACCAATTCATGGGTCAAGGTCATTGCCCAGACGTACGCGTTGATTTCACGGATTTGGCTTTCGCGCAGACCCAGAGCATAAGCTTATAAATGGATTGTGTGTCTGACATCGTACTCCATTATATATCATGTTATTAATCTTCTGTCGAATGTATGGATGTTTGGTGGCGGAGAATTTATTCTCTTGCTTAACACCCGTTCATATATTTCGGCAAAGGATTGGTAGTGTGATATGGAGTGATGATGTGGCATGCTAAGATGCATATGATCAAGGCTTTGTTGAAAAGCAGGCCTTGTGGGATGATCAAAGCATAACCTGTTTAGGTATAGCTTTGTGTATGACGTGACTTCACGAGCCTCACACACCGGCGGAGTCTAAAACGGGAGAAGGGAACGTAGGGAGAGCAGCACGTTTCTTTCTAGCTAGAGTGGTGTCAGTGACCTACCAGCCCTAACATTTTACTTATGTGGATGATGGAATGAGGCGCCTCGGATAGGTCCTATAGGACCGGGGAACGTGTGCTTAGGAATAACTAATCCTCTAAGCTGTATGTGAGGACCGGCCCTGCCATTTCCAAGGGTTAACTGCGGGTAATCCTGAGGCATTAGCTAGAGTGTCTCGAATCGGTAAGGAGCTCCTCCCTAGCCTTGACTCATGATGGAAACCAATTTCCAATACGCGCCATTCGGTTTTGATTGTATTACTAGTACGGAGGCATAGCATATGGTACCTATGCTTCCTAGGATTGATACATTATGATTGAAATTGTTTTTAAAAACATATACACACTAATAATAATATCAAACTCGTATTTGCCGTATTTATCATGTTTGATCACCATATGGTAAAACTCTATCCTCTGGTGTGCGTTGCATTGTGTGATGGGACCTGAGTCTTATGGTGATTTCATTTTTCTAAAAAGCATTGCGTTGTTTTACGATTTACTTTAAGTTATGCACGGCAATCCATTAGAGTAAACCAGTTCCGCATTAGCGGCGTGGTCTTTGGATTTGCCCTATTAATAGTGATTTATTAGTTAAGAATTCTCACACCAATCCCACGACTGACCCGTTGTTTGTTTCCACCTTTTTGCAAACTCGGGTGCCCTTTTTCGACACGGGCAGTCGAGCAGTGTCTACAGGTTTTTCTTTTTAGCAGGATCCTGGATTGAAGCTTAAAGCTGTGTCCAGAACATTGGAAGCCTTCCGCTGCCTTAGTTATTTTATTTCCGCTGCATTGTATTAAAATTATTGTAAAATTTTCTTCCGCTGTATTTTAATTTCGATGTACTCTGATATATTCTGTACTCTGATGTTATATTATCATGATGTAATAAAAGTCTGCTGTTGTTGTTCTGATGTGTTGTATTCCCAAAGTTAACGTATGCGGATTTTGAACGGTCTTGGTCGATTTTACGATCGATTAAGGTCGGGCGAAACCCGTGTCGTTACACCTTAGGCTAACATGGTTGATAGGGATATTATAATACATGTAGCATTTGAAGCATATGGCTCAAAAATGACTCCAAGTAAGCTGATTACTAAGTATGTGATAGATGGATAATTATGTAATCTTATTCTAGGGTTAAAAAAGTTGTAAACCAGTCAATATCCTTGCCTTCCTCGGATATTGAGCTTAAAGAATGTGTTCCAAATGGGGGTGTTCTAACTCTACATCTACAATTTTTGGTTCTTTTATTCATTTTTATATAAAGTAAGGCCACTTCTTTCAGTAAGTAAATTGAAAATAGACTAATCACTGTTTCCTTGGTAGTGACTTTGAATGAATAGATGATCAACATCTTTAACTTGATTTCCAATATCATAATGTTCTGATGGAGATCATGACAGGTGGTAGGTATGATGGTTGGGTTGTTTTTGAAGCCATTTAAGATGTGCGTGAAGGATGGATATGTTGGCATGGTAACGTGCTTATATAACAAGGTCAACAACTACCGTACTTATGTCGATAGGAAGCACAACTCATATTAAGAATGACAGTGTATTATGCTCAACATAACTTTGTAAGTTATTATTATATTTTCCATATGAGATTTTTTTTTCTCATTTCCCTGTTTAAATATCATAACTTTAATTTATAGAACATAAGTAAAAAATTGGAAAAAATTGGATTTGCAAGTTACAACTTAGTGACATCATTATTATACTATGACAGTTTTGCATGACAATGTTTTTATGATCATCCATCTCAATGCATAGGTTGTGCATTAGTAAGAGATTGATGGTCGAATGGTTTGGTTTTCACTTAGTATTACAAAGTAACTATATTATACTGGTCCACTTCTGTGAAAATAACTATTACAACACTGAACTGCTATTACTAATTAAACTAAAATTCATTTGCAATGTAGGAATAATTACAAAATCATTAGTTGACTTACCATAAAAAAGTATAGCAACCCTCTTTGTCAAAGAAGTCGTACATGATGATCCCTTTTACTATTTCTGCTCTTCCTTGTCACATGATAAATTCTTTAATATTTATATTGGATGCTTGCATGAGTTTTTATTTGAGCATGCTAATTCTATCAGTAATGCATGCATGAGTTTTTAATATTTATAAGGATTTACTAGTTCTGCACAATTATTATAGTAAAAAAATGTCACTCATACAGTTGGTTATGTAAGCCAAGATATCACTATAAATAAAGTAAAATCCATAGTCAAAAGCATGCAGATTTAAATGAAGTCCAAAAATCAAGCATTTGTCACAAATGTATGGGTACCTTACACATTTGAAATTCGTTTCAGATTTTCGTCAATTAAAGGTCAGGCCAGGTCCGATCATAACATATACTTCAAATAAAAATTATGTTTAGAACATTAGAATTCGATCACAGCCTGCCTGAGTATAGGAATATTTGGCTATTCAATCTAAAATAAAATAAAATTCCAATGTCTTTCCATTTCATCTTATGAACTTTTTTTATTTCTGCGGACATGCTTCTTTGGTAGCAAGGTCCTTTATACATAAGTTGATCAAATCTTTTTGGAACCAGGTGATTGCATAGTATCCATGGATTTGATGGAAAAAAGGTTTTGAGCAGTTGAAGTTCTTAGTGATGCATTTGGTACTTGTAGATTTTAAATATGAACTACATTTTGTCTTTTGTGTATTCAAATTGACATCAATATGGAATTGAAAACATATGTATTGAATTTGGTAACCCATGTATTGAAATTATATTTTGTTAGTTGATACTTGATTTTATTATCATGAATATGCGTTATATTTGCTGATTATTATATTTTTTCCCTTCATACATTGCTCGTTTAATTGTTATGAAGATTCCTTTTGATTGCTATTATTAAAATATAATATATAGGCATAATATTTGAAAATCGTTATAACGGTTATACTGTGTTATAACATGTTGATTTAATAGCATCACATAGTCGCCATCGAATAAATATGTTATAGTGGCTATACCATGTTAGTAAAATTATCACTTTCATTGAGATTTAGATGTTTAATAGCGGTGAGGATGAGCTATGTCTTTAAGTAACATAACGTCAAATTTGTGCTATAAAACCATGCCCTTTTATAGCGACATTTTATGTGTCATAAATATTAAGTAGTTTTTTTATAACATGTTGATATACAACGTTTATCGAACCGCTATGGAACTGATTGTTAACTGCTATATGTCGTTATAAAAGACAATTTCTATTGTAGTGATGTTCTAATTGAACCCAGTGTATTCTTCTTTAAAGGTATACTATCGGAAGGTGGTTCCATACCTTGTCATAGTTCGAAATTCATTCTCTAATTAGCGCCCTGTGGTTTTAAATTTTTTATTATGTATGTGGAGCGTGAGATGAAAGCATTCCGCTAGATTGAGGTTTATTTGATTTAGATACTACTAAAATCAAAATATTTTGATATAAATATTATTTTGGGTTATCGTAAGGTAAAAACCATCTGTGTTTATGTGTGGATCGGTCTTACGATTACCCTTTCTTCTAAAAAAAGAATTTTTAAAAGTTAAACCAAATGGTTGGCGTTTGCTCACCCTAGTCCCATGAAAGACCCAGGGTTTGTTTATTTTGTTTAACCCTAAACTTTTGGGTGTCCAAATTGGTATGGGCAGTCAAGTAGTCAGGACTTTACAGATATACTTGGAAAAGCTTGAAGCAGGAGGCTTTAGTATTAGATAACTACCGTTTGTTTCTACCGTGATTTATTGTGTTATACCCGGATGATGTATATATAGTTACAATTTGTATCTCAAAAATTGTGTTATATAATATATTTTATTCGTTCCACCGTAAGTGTAACAAACTGGATTTTCGACCTCCGAAATTCAACACACAACACCATGTAAATTATTTAAATATCGAAAATACCGGAACGTCAATATAAATAAGTTAGAGGGCGAGGATAGATAAGATAAAAAATTTGAACAGAAGAAGAAGAAGATGAAAATAACAACAACAGAATCAAAGTAACACGAATCTAACAGCGGAATGAACAAATATATTATATAACATAACAGTATCTGTATACAATACCATTATTGGAGTACAACACTTACAACATAGCGGAAATAACAATAGCTATATAATCCTGAAGCCTCCTGCCCCATCTTCTCAATTATATCTGTAAAACCTGACTACTAGATTGCCCGTACAAATTTGGGCATTCAAGAGTTTAGGGAAAACAAAACAAAATAAACTTTGGGTCAGTCATGTGACTGGTATGAGTAAATTCCAACCATTTGTTTAACTTTTAAAATCCTTCTAAAAGAAAGAATAATCGTAAGACCGACCCACACATAAAAACAGATGGTTTTTACTTTACGATAACCCAAAACATCCTTTTATAATTCATACTCTTCTGATATTATAATAATGTCTAAATCAAATAAATAGCAATCTAGTAGGACGCTTTCATCTCACGCTCTGCATATATAATATACAATCAAAAAATCGCTGGATCTTATTAGATAATGAATTCCCAACTATGACAAGGTATGGAACCACCTTCCGATCAGTGTATTCTAGAAGCGATACACTAGAGTTCAACAAGAACATCTTGTAACTCAGCCAAACATAACCGACCATTCATTTTGCTTGATTGTTCCGAATATATTGTCACCTTACAGTTGGTATACCAACATAACCATTCCCAGGAGATACAGAATTGGAAGAAGTAACAAATATGAATATTCTATAGATGGTGACAATATACTCTAATTGGGTGCGACCCACTTAGCCATGTTGCCTGCCCGATTTGTGTCATTTCTCGGTTGATAAGGCTTGAGGTTATAACGTATCATTATACAGATCACATCTTTATGTCCTTTGAATGTCACATCGTCATACCCGCTAAATCACACATTGATTTCTCCAAAAATACCATGGGTATACAGCTAAGAGAAAAGAATTCCTTGTCACCAAACGTAAATACATTTGAAGAGATCAACTTACATTATCTATTAAATATACTCTATCAGACATTCTTCCATACAGGTTGTCTTGAGACTGGACAATACGAAGGCACCATTCTGTAAACCCATCTTAGGCAATTTCAACCTAGGATACGCCAGAACAGACCTTCACAAACTCTATCTTCAAATTTTCTTCATCATATTTGATTCGCAAGCTAATGCCTATATGGAGGGGTTTTCAGAAAATAAATCTGATCCCGGTCTCTCCCTATTGACAACGAAAATGGTCAAAAACTTTGATAGTCAGTTAATTAACTATCAAAGTAAAATATGTGTACATATAACAGTCATATTTCCAAATGGAAATCTTACCGAGCAAATCATCAATCAACACTGATCCCCTTTAATTTAATTTGTCATTCAATTATCCATTTCCCTATTCCTGTTTCCATATATTCGTAAATTCATATTTTCTAAATTTAGAAAATATATGTTATTAATCATTGAAAAACATTTCCATATTTACTCTCATTTCTATTTTTTATATTAGAAAACATTTCTGATTCTCATTTGAAAAACATTTCCAAAACTTCTTTATTGGATTTAAATAGATGTTTAAATAAAACATCGCTATGCCAACTAAAACCATTACACTCATTAACTAAATTCACTTAACCAACTTACACTGTCGAACCTTAACCACTCCTTAGTTAATAATGAAGTCAATCAAGTTGCGGTATAAATACCTCTCAGACATTAACTGAACAACATTTCTAACCTCGAAATAGACAAAGTTCACGTTTTAAATCTTTAACAAACTTCCATACGTAACTTTCGGATTCTATTTACGAATCCACTTCTTTTACAGAAATCATTTGATTATAACAATAGTGTTATAATCCAATGCTTCCGAAATATAATAACTTAAATATAACTTTTATTTATTAATTTGGATAAATAAACAAACAACTAATTTATTAATAAATAAATAAATCTTGATTAAAAATGGAAAGTGAATAGTACTTTCTCGAATTCGATAAAATCGAATTTCAACGTATAATTCTCTCTCGAAAAATCTCTATTCGATTACTCTCTTTTGAATAAACTCTATTTGATAACTCTTTTCTTCGAATAAAGTATATTCGATAATCTCTCTTTCGAATAAACTATATCCGATAATCTTTCTTCGAATAACTATATTAGATAACTCTTTTCTTCGAATAAACTATATTCGATAATCTCTCTTTTGAATGAACTATATCTGATAATCTTTGTTCGAATAACTACATTGAATAACTCTTTTCTTCGAATAAACAATATTCGATAATCTCTCTTCAAATAACTATATTCAATTAACTCTCTTCTTCAAATAAACTATATTTGATAATCTCTCTTCGAATAACTATATTCGATTAACTCTCTTTGATAACTCTATTTCGAATAACTAATATTCGACTAACTCTATTCGAATAACTAATTTCGACTAACTCTATTCGAATTCGATTAACTCTATTCGAATAACTAATATTCGATTAACTTGAATTCAATTAACTCTATTTGATTAACTCTTATTTGAATAACTAATATTCGACTAACTCTATTCGATTAACTAAATTTCTTTTAACCCTATTTCCTGTCTCATTCAAATTCCCATTTGAATTCCTATTTCAAAACCCAATTTTCCTTATAAATGTTTTAAATTGTTAAATATTGATTTTAATCCATTATTCACATCGAATGTGAAAAATATTTCTTTTATGTAATCCACAAAGTTTGATTTTTTATTTTATAATAATATCCCATTTCCAAATTCAATTTATACTTCTATTTATAGAATTATTCATACGAAATCTCCTTTTTATTTCTAATACTTAAATCTCATTTATAATTCCCTTTATAAATGTTGAGTTCATATTCTATTTAAAATATCGATGTCAAAACCGATTTCTACTTCTCTATATAATTTCAGACTTGTATATCCAATTTATCCAATGGTAAATAATTTACTGAATTTATAAAACATTATTTATAAATTAATCTTCACAATTTATCTATTAAAACAGATATCTATTTAATATCCACTTTAAATACATCTTCTCGTAATTCTTTTATACCTCGTCAATTTCCTTTTATAATTCTATTTATTTTCTAAATGTTCCTTTTATAATTCTATTTATTTTCTAAATAAATATTCCTTTTATAATTCTATTATTTTCTAAATAAATATTCCTTTTATAATTCTTCGATTTTATAATATTTACTTCTATTATTCTATTTATTTTCTGAATAAATATTCCATTTATAATTCTTTGATTTTATAAATAATTTCCTTTTATAAAACCCTTTGATTTTATAAATATTTTCTTTTATAAAACCCTTTGATTTTATAAACATTTTCTTTTATAAAACCCTTTGATTTTATAAATATTTTCTTTTATAAAACCCTTTGTTTTTATAAATATTTTCTTTTACGAAACCCTTTGATTTTATGAATATTTTATTTTATAAAAACCTTTGGTTTCATAAATATTTTCTTTTACAAAAATCTTTGATTTTATAAATATTTTCTTTTATAAAACTCTTTGATTTTATAAATATTTTCTTTTAAAAATCCTTTGATTTTATAAATATTTTCTTTTATAATACCCTTTGATTTTATAAATATTTTCTTTTATAAAACCCTTTGATTTTATAAATATTATCTTTTATAAAACCCTTTGATTTTATAAATATTTTCTTTTATAAAATCTTTTGATTTTATAAATATTTTCTTTTACAAAACCCTTTGATTTTATAAATATTCTCTTTTTAATATACACTTTTAAAATTCCCTTTCTACATTCCAATATTACTTATGGTAATTTAGAAATACCGAACCACAGTGCCAATGTCATTCACACATCCAAAATCAATCACAGAAAATATATCACATCATATATCACAATATATGAAAAGAAACAGTAATAATATTTGAGGGATCCATATGGATACCTCCAACCTGTTTTCCTACATCCATAGATGTTAAACAATATACTAAACATCAACTTCATTTCAATATAAAATATTCTGATAGACAGAATCAATATTTGATTAACGATATATATATATATATATATATTGTTATCTATAATTTCAACCAATCAATTAGCAGTTCATCCAAATAAACAACACACAACAATCAACCATCATTATCAATTCTAAAAATATGTTATAAAATATAACTGGGTAGATTTAGTGAGGTTTTACTCGCATTGGACGATCATCGTTAAATAACGATAATTGTCGTTGGTTCAGATTAGGCAATTTTTTTGCTATAAATTGTAACAGGCTCCAATTCACTCCCAGTCAAATTCATTGTGTAGCCACCATCCATACGATCCTAAAGGATCTTGTTTTGCTGAATTTGGGTAATGTATGACAAAGTTATAATATTTACAAGTTGTAATACTTTTACAAGTAATTAACTAAACTAATTATATATTAATTAACATTAAATATACCATTATCCATTCCATAATCCACGTCAGATATTCTTCATTGTCTTCTCCAAATCCCGCGATAGGAAACGCTCACTCCATTCCCAAACCTTTCTATCACTGTTCCCCCTCTTATCTTCCTTATCAAGATCTGATTCTCCAAACCAAAAACACCATCACACTCTCCATCATCACCTATCCGCAGCCATCTCCATTTTTCAATAATCCAACTCAAATCTTGAAATGTGGTAGCACTCCTTTTTGCGCACAAACCAAAAAACTCGCGACACCAATCACGACGGATCCTCACCAAACTATGCCAAATGAGGCGCCTTACTCCCTTGATCATCGCACAACCCTTCGATTTGCCTACGCCATCGCCAACTTTCTCGAAAAGCCAACCCTAGGTTCTGCGATTCAATTTGGAGCAACAGAAAAATCAAGTCGAACTCTTCAATACTTATACTCGCCCAAAGGTCTTGCGAAAATAGAAACAATGGACCAAAAATCGAATCATTTCATCTAGGGTTGGATTTAATTTTAATTTATGAAGATCAGAATTATTTTACTAGAAGAAAACTGGCGGCTTGAGGAAGTTTGACTATCGAAAAAAAATGAATTAGGGTTAGGCTGGTAAGCGTATTATATAGGATAGTTTGGCTTGCTCAAGAAGCTTCATATATATTTTTATATTAATTTATATTTGATAATTAACTTAATTTATCGCTTTAAAAATTCCTATGATCACATAACATATCCAAATTCGACGAAATTGGACATACAGCTACAGTTTGACATTACAGACCCAATGAAACTTGTTTCGTCGAATTTCAAATCCGTTTGCTCACACATGTATTTTTGACGTCAAATTATCGACTATTTTTCACATTAAAATCCCGAACGGCCACATACTGACTCCAAAAATCACGAAAGTTGAAATATAACAATAATTAAAGATTCCGGATCCAACAAAATTAGTTTCGTCGAAAACGGAGTTCATTTGCAAAAACGGTTATTTTTAAAGCTCTAAATAAACCCATTTAAATATTAATATATTTAAAAATAATTAATTTTAATATTAATAAATTAATATTATCGTATATATTCACATAGAATATAATACAACTCCAAAATATTCCTACGTGAATTTATAACTCGACATTTCAAATCTAGATTAAATCAGTATTCAATTTGTATTGAAAATCTATTTATGATATAAATAAATCGTTATAAATTATAAAGGAATTCCATAGCGACTTTTTGAAAATTTGATTTGATCGTAAATCAAAATCTACATGACGAAATCCTGATTTTTCTCTTCCATTAGAAAAATATACTTCACTAGCTCTGAATGTTTCTTGTTTCATAGAAATCCAGTTTAAAATGGATTATGTACATTCGTTTATAGTTCGAATCGCCAAATTATGAACTGCCGTGCCATTTCGAGCTCGATTATAATTATAATATAATTATACATTCAAAATTTGTTTAAATTATATATCCGTTATTATAATTCAATTCTAAACTGAATTAAATATTATAAATAATCCAATTCTCAAAATATTGCCATTTCAGCTATATTCTGATTATTTCAAAACTTAATATATTATTCTATTAAATATATTAATTAAATATTCAATATTATTTAATTAAACAACCATTTAATTCTCTGAATCACTATTTAAATAATTAATTAAATTAATTATACCGTAAAAATACGGGATGTTACATTCTTCCTCCCTTAAAATAATTTCATCCTCGAAATTGCTAAGGTAGAAAACAAGCTCTATTAGCTGGGTTAACAATCATTTGTTTATCTATTATCTTCAGTTTCACAGTACCAATTAATTTCAATTAAATATTAATTTATTTCTTGTAACCAAAATTTCTGAAAATTTTCTAACACCCGAAATTTTTGAAATTTTTTGCTAGCACCTCCTTTGTACGGCTCAATCGGTACAACTACAACTTGCCTCTTTGGACCTTCTCCAACCCAAAATAAAAAAATCAAACATCCAAGCGGCTTGCCAAATGGGCTCATAAATCACCAAACTCATATATCAATAAACTTGTACCATTTTGTCGGGCGTATCATTATATCCTTTCCATCTACAATAAATTCAGCATATACCAATGTCATCTAAATCAAACTCCAATTAGTTTTTATCCTCAAACCCAATCATTCGCTTTTAACTAAGTCGAATTTCATTTCAACCTCGAGTTCCATTCTCGATTCCAAACTCTTAACTCACCAATCCAATTTATTTAACCTTGTTAAGTTGCATTACGACATTCCATTAACTAATTAATTTCCCAAATCAGTTATCTTTGTATCAAAATCTAAAATATGTTTTTTATTCCAAAAATCAATCCATGTACTCAGCCAAGTCAAATTATATCAGCCGAGTCAAATTATATACCAAATTCCAGTTTTACTCGATATTACTCCATTTCAATACAGTTTCCACTTAACTGGTTTTAATTTCAATTTGTTTCCACAAATTTTTATTAATTTGTTTTTAAATCAAACCATCTCTCCTGGGAGTTTTAAACGGCTTATTTTTTTCTAAAATCAATTATTCCTTTTTGGTATTTCAAAACAATTCGAAATCAATATCTTTGGTAGTAATCCGTCACTTAGAACTCGAAAATGAACACTGATGATGTGGCCAGTGTCATCAGAGTTATTTCCGAGGAATCGAAGTGAGTTCAATACTATATCACTTTCAAAACCATTTCTAACCATTTCAATTTTGAAATACATTTCAAAATATTATTCACAATGCTTGTAAACAATTTAAAATCTCTCAGGATTTTAAAATTCTCATATACTTAATCCAAATCAATTTACAAATACCTTTCCAAACCCTGAAGTTTTAAATTTCAATTCTTATTTAAATTCAGATTTAATTCATTTCGTAACACTTTTTAACCGACTAAATTTTAATCTTATTCGATTAATATAACAACCAACACATCCAATACACTTAAGAATTCGAATATTAGTCATTCTTTTATATCATAATATAATTTGGGTAAAAAAAAATTCAATTACCCTCTTTTAAAGCATATTGTGTCGGTTCATCGTATTCAAGTGTTTAGAAACCCCTACCGATATAGTGGATCAAACTGATCGACCGGAACTCATAAACAACTTTACCAATAAATCTATACAATATAAAACAATTTTTGCAAAATTTACAAATACGTTCACCCATTTATATACTCTCAACTCAATCTAGGGCGTTATTAACTCCATCTCTATTGAGTTACGCCACAGAGCCAAGGTAATCACTTAACCTTTGCTCTGATACCACTGTAACGAACTAGATTTTCGACCTCTGAAAATCGACACATAGCACCATGTCAACTATTCTAATATCGAAAATACTTTAACGTTAATAGAAAGAAGTTAGAGGGAGAGGATAGATAAGATAGAAAATTAGAATAGAAGAAGAAAAAAATAATAACAACAAAATCAGAGTAACACACATCTCACAGCGGAACGAACAAATATATTATATAATGTAACTTTGAAATAGAACTGTATCTGTATACAATATCATTATTGGAGTACAACACTTACAACACAACGGAAATAACAATAGCTATATAATCCTGAAGCCTCCTGCTCCAGCTCTTCAAGTAGATCTGTTAATCCTGACTACTTGACTACCCGTACAAATTTGGGCACCCAAGTGTTTAGGGAAAATAAAACAAAATAAACTCTAGGTCCGTAATGTGACTGGTGTGAGTAAACTCCAACAATTTGTTTAACATTTAAATCCTTTTAAAAGAAAGAATAATCATAAGATCGACCCACATATAAACACGGATGGTTTTTTACCTTACGATAACCCAAAGCATTCTTTTATAATTCATACTCTTCTGATATTATACTAATGTCTAAATCAAATAAATAGAAATCTAGTAGAATGCTTTCATCTCACACTCTACATATATAATACACAATCAAAAAATCGCAGGCTCTTATTGGATAATGAATTTCCAACTATGACAAGGTATGGAACCACCTTCCGATCAGTGTACTCTAGAAGCGATACGCTAGAGTTCAACAAGAACATCTTGTAACTCAGCCACACATAACCGACCATTAATTTCGCTTGAATGTTCCGAATATATTGTTACCTTACGGTTGGTATACCAACATAACCGTTCCCGGGAGAAACAAAATTGAAAGAAGTAACAAATATGAATATTCTCTGGATGGTGACAATATACCCTAATTGGGTGCGACCTCTTTAGCCATGTTGCCTGCCCGATTTCTGTCATTTCTCGGTTGATGAGGCTTGATGTCATAACATATCATTATACATATCACATCTTTATTCCTATGAATGCCACATAGTCATACCCGCCAAATCACAAATTGATTTCTCCAAAAATACCACGGGTATACAGCTAAGAGAAACGAATGCCTCGCCACCAAACTTAACTAGATTTGAAGAGATTAACTTACGTGATCTATTAAATACTCTATCAGACATTCTTCCATATAGGTTGTCCTGGGATTGGACAATCCGAAGGCACTATTCTGTAAACCCATCTTAGGCAAATTCTACTCGGGATATGCCAGAACATCCCTTGCACAAACTTCGTCTTCAATTATCTTCATTATATTTGATTCGCAATGCTAATGCCTATACGGAGGGGTTTTCAAAAAATAAATCTGATCTCGGTCTCTGCATATTGATAACGGAAATGGTCAAAAACTTTGATAGTCGGTTATTTAACTATCAAAAGAAAATATGCATACAAACAACAGTTGTGTTTCCAAATGGAAATCTTACTGAGCAAATCATCAATCAACACTGATCCCCTTTAATTTAATTTGTCATTCAATTATTCATTTCCCTATTCATGTTTCCATATACTCATAAATTCTTATTTTCTAAATTTAGAAAAATACATTATTAATCATTGGACAACATTTCCATATTTACTCTCATTTCTATTTTTTTATATTAGAAAACATTTCTGATTCTCATTTGGAAAACATTTCCAAAACTCTCTTATTGGATTTAAACAGATGTTTAAATAAAACATCGCTATGCCAACTCAAACCATTACACTCATTAACTAAATTCACTTAACCAATCATCACTGTCGAACCTTAACCACTCCTTAGTTAAAATGAAGTCAATCAAGTTGGGGTAGTGAAACACCCCACCTCCATTAAGGTCACTCACAAAGGGAATGCCTTAACTTTGGTGGAGGTTTATAAGTAAAAGCCACAGATGAACTCAAGACAGATATAAATACACATATTTTAAACAGCGGAAACCAAACAAACTTTTATTTCATCAATACGTATATCAAACAAAGATTTCCATAACTGTCTCAAAATACTTTCAACATTACAACATCATAACTGCCTTGATTTTTAAAGGAGCATGAAAACATAAATAAAGTGACAAAAATCCCCATAGTGATATCCAAAGCCATTATCCGAGCAAGAAAGATCCAAATCATACATCTACGTTCTTGGTGCTTGTAAAGAGCCTGATTGAGTTGAGTTGTTTCCTCCCTGTGGACCGGGAGGGGGGAACGAAAGAAAAGAAGACGAAAAGAAAATAGGGTTAGACATAAAGCCTGAGTAAATCTACTAACTCTTCAATATGTGAATAAGAAAAGGATATGATGGATATAAACTAAAAATAGGAAAGTGTCACAGGCTAAGGAAGTGTCGAATGTACTATCACACCCATACTATATCTCTGCACCTACTCGAGTTTATTCTAACTAGCACCCCGTGGTGAGGGTGAAGTGATCCCCATTCTTATTAAAGATCGGCTCCTACTCGCGTTAACATGTGTCATACGGCCCCCAAGAATTGTAGATACCTAGCCGGTCCCACCATGGGGTGTATCAAGACCCATGGTGGCGGCCCCGACACAAAACTAGAAGACATAGGTTATACTACTGGTGTCCCCAGTGCCCTGGTTGTCTGCTCCGGAGTGTGTGCACGCCCGCACCCCGTTAGACCTGCACTGTGCACCCACCACCGTCGTTTGACCGCTTACAATCAGCTTAGTAATCGTGCCTCACCCTGCCTAGTTTCAGGGTACCGTTGATACCTAACTTTGGGTTACTACTGAAACGGGTCCCTCGTTACCAGGATTTTCTAGTCAAACATGTTAAGTGGTTAAGTGTCTGTATTTACCTAACCCACCCATCAATTCTTGTTATCATATTGAATTTGGTTAAGTGTTATAGTTGACTTAACCCTACCATCTGTCCTTAGCCTCTTAGGAGCACCAGACCACTCACATTAGACAGGTATTGCTACGGTTACTGGATATGCCGGTCGGTTCCGGGCAAGTTTACACCGTAGCTCAGTCTAACCTCGGGTCCTTATTGGGCTCAATGCTTAACCACCCACATTGGATAGGTATTGTTGTGACTACTGGACAGCCGGGCGGGTCCGGGCAGGTTTACATCACAACTCAATCCAACCTCGGGTTAAGCATATCGTGTTTTCTAAATTTACATATTTGTCTTTATTACTGAATATATGTAAATTTGTCAACAATTAAATGTTATGGCCCACGTTCCAAGTTTAATATTTCTGGTATAGGAATTTATACCATTTAAATGTCACCAATTTTGGCATGTGACAAACATGCCAATTCAATATATTTTTATGTCAAGTTTTCAAATATTCCCAACGTTCCCCCGTTTAAACATTAGGCTAACAAATCTTAGCCTAATATTCGTTCGCCAAGTTTTTAACATATAATATTAGGCTAAAAACTTAGCCTAATTTAGCGCACACAAATAAGCATAAGGGAATTCATAAACGTAAACGAGACATAGGTGTAAACTTGGCATTTTTGGCATAATCAATATGAACATGTAATACATAAAGGTGTGTGGCGCATGAACTTGCAATTTGGCGATTCAACTAACATATAGCATGGGTCATGTGAACTTGCATTCAAATCAAAGTATGACTAAGTAGGTGACATATGAAATGGCATAGTTTAGGCAAATACAAGCTTGTGTTTAAACATGTTAACTTGGCATAATATCGACCACAAAACTAGCATGCTATATATTCATCAAAATGTACAATTTTTACATCTAATCATATAGCCTATTTCAACATGAACTTGCATAGTCTATGAAACCCAAACGATGTTTGACATAGAATCAATTATATTTTGCAAATAGACATGAACTTACATAGTTTATGAAACATAGATCCAATTATACTTGCAAATAGACAAAATCTTGCATAGTTTATGAAACATAGATCTAATTACACTTGCAAATAAACATAAGAACAATATCATAGGTTTTGGATCATGCAGGCATAAAAGGTCTATAACATGTTTACATAAATTCCAATCTTAGACATAGTCCATGCCATCGCCATATACATAAAATGATCAAATTCTAATTTTTGCCACAAACTTGCAAGTACAATCGTTCAACAGGCTTGCATAAATAAATTTTATGCCACAAACATCAATAAATAAGTCATGATAGATCCATCACAATACATAGAATAATAACACAATTCTATTTTCATATACATCGAATCACATCGTAGTTTTTATTCATATTCTGAAAGGTTAATATACTTACAACGTGTGATGAATTCTTGTTTTCTGATTTCTGTTATTCTGATTTGGAGATGCTCTCCTTTGGGTAGCAAAGTTGCATTGAATGATTTGATTAAGCTTTGATTTGATTCGTCCCTTAGGATTGTTGGCTTGTCTCTAGGGTTTCTAATTGATGGCCATTCCTAATTACTCTCTAGCAGCATGGCGGCTATTGTATTCTATTATTTGTGTGAGTTTAGGGTTAGGTTTGAGTTGTATTTATAGAATTTTAAATTGTTTTGAGTCATCGGATGAAGATAGGAGGAATCTAGACCATACAAAGTTCAAAGAGCCACTTAAAAGGTAACACGTAAGCCCTAGTGACTCAGCCAAGCATCAGAATTCGACCAGACCCTGACCAGGCCAGCCAGAGCCTGACCAGTAGGTCATTCTGACCTGGGCGCACTTGGCAGGTGCGCCGGGTCAAAAATGTACCGGCGCACTTCCCAAGTGCGCCAGTTCACTTCTGTTCTGGCGCACTTCCCAAGTGCGCCAGTGCATTCTGACCCGTTTTTCTGGTTTTTCGACCAACTTCGCTCGTCCATATCATCTTCATACGATATCCGTTTTACGCAAACTTGAACTCTGTCTCAAGCAGAATTTCGAGATGAATGCAATGGGGTAACCCATTTCCCTTGATTTCATCATTTATAATTAATTATATTTTAATTCGTGAAGCTTAGCATTATAGAATACACGGGGTGTTACATTCTCCCCCACCTAAAAGGATTTCGTCCCCGAAATCTTCAAGTTAGGAAGAATGTATATCCTACCATCCAACAGTCCATCTACTCAACCAACAAACACAGGCATCCACTGTCCTTAAAATACTTCTAATGCTTCATGATCATATGCATAGTGTGTGTACATGTCCTTATCTAATGCAGAAATCAGGCGGTCTACTGATTCAGTTGAGCTCCTTAATGCGAATCATGTAAGTGTCATGAATCCATTATGTATGCAAATTTTTCCTACTCATAATTCTACATGAGTGCACAACTATTCATACAAATGCAACGACTATATGACAGCATATCAAGTTTACAATCACATACAAATAAGAATACATATATGCATATGCAGTATGAAGTGATTGAGTCGATCTAAGACCTAGGTTGTGTGTGTATATGCATCCACGAGTAACCACTAGCAACCACTTGCAACCACTTGCAGCCATCAACCGTAACATGTTTCAAATACATGTTTACATCCAAAGGGGTGTCTACCTAAGGATAAAGGATAATATCGAGGAGATATCCCTAAAAAGATAGATATAAGCACAACTTAAGAAAAAGAGAGGTCAGAAATGTACCCTCAAAAAGAAAAGGGTATGCCGCGCGTATTCTATCCTCAGTTTCCCAAGTCGCGTCTTCCTCGGCGTCGCTCCACTGAACCTTAATGAGCTTCACTTCGCGGTTGCGTAGCTTTTTGATTTCAGTTCCTACGATGCGGGTTGGAATTCTCCTCACAGTTGCTTCGCGTTCCACTTCGGCTTCTTCTAGAATGCTTGGCTCCACCACTTCCGCTGATTCATGTAGACATTTCCGGAGATGAGAAACGTGAAAGACGTTGTGGATTCCAGCTAATCTTTCAGGCAGACTACTCTATAAGCCATTTTCCCAATCTTCTCGATGATAGGGAACGGTCCTACAAATCTTGGTGCTAGCTTTCCTGCGGATCCAAAGCGAACGACGTTCCTTAAAGGGGATACCTTAAGGAAAACCCTGTCCCCAACCTCAAACTCAAGGTCGGTCCTTCTTTTGTCGGCGTAGGATTTCTGTCTGTCTTGGGCTGCCTTCATTCTCCTACGTATCAAGTCCACTTTCTCTGAAGTTTCTCGAATCATGTCTGGCCCAGTTATAAGCTTATCTGTAGACTCCCACCAACAAGTTGGTGATTTGCACGGTCTTCCATACAAGGCTTCGAAGGGTGCCATGCCGATGGTAGCTTGGTAGCTGTTGTTGTAGGCAAATTCCACTAAAGGAAGGTGATCCTCCCACGTCCCTCCAAAGTCAAGAACGCAAAGTCTTAAAAGATCCTCTAAAACTCTATTCACCCTTTCCGTCTGACCATCAGTTTGGGTGTGATAGGTCGTGCTCAAACATAACTGTGTGCCTACAGCTTCTTGCAGACTCCGCCAAAACTCACTCGTGAAGATAGGGTCTCGGTCACTAACAATGCTGGAGGGTACCCCTTGGAGTCGAACTATTTCCTTGAGATAAAGAGATGCTAGAGATGCGGCAGTCCTCCTACTCTTGACAGGTATAAGGTGGGTGCTCTTAGTAAGCCTATCCATTATTACCCAAATGCTAGTGTTGCCTCTCCTCGACCTAGGCAGTCCATCAATGAAGTCCATTGAAATGCTATCCCAATTCCACTGTGGGACCTCTAGAGGGTGAAGTAGTCCTCCAGGCTTCTTTTGTTCCGCCTTGACCCGTTGGCAGGTCATGCACCTAGAAACAAAATCTTCCACGTCTTGCTTCATGCTGTTCCAAAAGAAAGTCCTTTTTATATCCTTGAACATCTTATCATCGCCAGGGTGTATAGTCATCTTGGAATGATGGGCTTCCTCAAGAACCTTCTTTGTCAACTCCCTTGCTTGTGGGACGCATAATCTTCCATCTCGTCTCAGCCAGCCCTTATCATCGATGGCGTATCTACTGAGGTGACTAGAAGTCTCACCCCTAATAAGTTTATCAATCATATCAACAAGCTGAGGGTCTTCACGTTGTGCTGCCCCTATTGAGTCCAAGAGAGTAGGGCGTACTTTGAGAGATGCTAACAAACCCGGTACAAAATCCGAGGAGGGCCTAAAGTTAAAACTGACTATATACTCCAAGTTTTGCCTTTCCACAAAGAGAGGGCTTAAGGTCAGTTTCTTTCGGCTCAACGCGTCAGCTACCACGTTGCCTTTTCCGGGAGTATAGGTAATCTCAAAATCATATGAGGCAAGAAACTCCATCCATCTTTGCTGCCTCAAGTTAAGATCCTTCTGGGAGAAGAGATATTTCAACGATTTATGGTCAGTGTATAATTCAAACTTCTCACCTAGGAGATAATGGCGCCAAGACTTAAGTGCAAAGACGATGGCGGCCAACTCAAGATCGTGGGTTGGGTAGTTCTTTTCATGAACTTTCAATTGTCTTCCGCCATAAGCTACTACCCTTCCTTCTTGCATTAGAACAGCGCCTAGTCCCGTTCCATATACATCCGTGTATACTTTGAACATTTTGCTTCCGTCAGGCAGAGTTAGAACTGGGGCTGTTGTGAGAGCCCTTTTTAATCGTTGGAAAGCAATGTCACAGTCCAAATCCCAAGCGAACGTCAGATTCTTCTTTGTTAGCCTTGTGAGTGGGGATGAGATTTTCGCGAAATCCCTAATAAACTTTCGATAAAAACCGGCTAGCCCAAGAAAGCTTCGAACTTCGGTTGCATTTCTTGGTGTCTTTCAATCTTGCACTGCCACCACTTTCGCAGGGTCCACAGCCAACCCTTCTTTGGACACTATATGCCCAAGAAACCTTACTTATTTTCTCCAGAAGTGACACTTGGAGAATTTGGCTTTTAGTTGATGTGCACAGAGAGTATCCATGATTTCTTTCAGATGCTGAGCATGTTCTTCCTCACTCTTTGAGAAGATTAAGATATCGTCTACGAAGACAACCACAAATTTGTTGAGGAATTCTCTGAACACCCCGATCATTAGGTCTACGAAATAAGCGGGTGCGTTTGTCAAGCCGAAAGGCATGACAAGCCACTCGAAGAAACCGTTTGGGGTTCTGAACGCTGTCATATCAATGCTGTCTTCATCTACTCTATATGCCAAATTCCTGACTAGTTCAAGAACAGGGAATGGTCCAACAAATCTTGGTGCCAACTTGTCTCTCCTGCCAAATCGTATCACGCTCTTCAACGGAGAGATCTTGACAAACACCAAGTCACCAACGGAGAATTTCAAGTCTCTTCTCCTCTTATCAGCATAACTCTTCTGCCTATCTTGGGCAGCTTTCATTCGTTGTTGAATGATCTTAATCTTATCTGAAGTTTCTCTCACCACATCTGGTCCAAGCACAAACCTCTCGCCAGTCTCTATCCAACATGATGGTGAGTTGCACGGTCTTCTGTACAAAGCTTCATATGGAGCCATACCGATACTGGATTGGTAGCTATTATTATATGCAAACTCTACTAGATGCAAATGGTCATCCCATGATCCACCAAAATCCAATATACAAGCTCTCAAGAGATCTTCCAATATACGATTCACCCTCTCCGTCTGACCGTCGGTCTGAGGATGATATGCAGTACTGAGATGTAATCCTGACCCTAGAGCTTCTTGTAAGCTCTTCCAAAACCCACTAGTGAACAACGGGTCTCGATCACTCACAATGCTTTTGGGTACTCCATGAAATCTCACTACCCATTTCATATACAATTCTGCCAACTTGGCTGTCGTTCTGGTCGATTTGACTGGTATAAATCTTGCACTTTTAGTCAATCGATCCATAATTACCCAAATGCTATCATATCCCGATCTAGTCCTTGGTAGGCCATCGATGAAATCCATCGAGACTTGCTCCCATTTCCATTCGGGAATTTCTAATGGTTGCAATAACCCACTAGGCTTTTTTTGCTCGGCTTTAACTAGCTGACAATTCATGCATTTGGATATAAACTTCCCAACGTCTCTTTTCATCCCTTCCCAGTAGTAAGTCTGTCTCATGTCTCGATACATCTTATTACCACCGGGATGTATAGTCAAGTTTGAGTGATGACATTCTTTAAGCACTTCATCTCTCAAACCATTCACGTTGGGCACAACTAGTCTTCCATTCTTTCGAAGCCATCCATCTCGATCAAGCCCATACACATTCATCTCCTCATCGATACCCATCTGTATCTTGGAGATGATTTCCAATAGGTTAGGATCGTCCTTCTGGCTGGAACCAATCCGCTCTATCAAAGTGGGTCTGATCGCTAAACTAGCTAGCATAACTGGATCCAATTCGCACCTTGGTCTGAAATCAAACCCCGCGATATACTCCAGTTGCTTCCAATCAAGAAACATTGCCCCTAAGCTGGCATGTCTCCTACTCAAGGCATCGGCTACCGCATTACCTTTCCCAGGTGTATATGCAATATCAAAATCATACGAAGCCAAGAACTCTAACCATCTCGACTGACGGAGATTCAGATCCTTCTGGGAGAAGAGATACTTTAACGATTTATGATCGGTAAACAACTCAAATCTTTCTCCCAAGAGATAGTGTCTCCACATCTTCAACGCAAACACAATCGCTGCTAATTCCAAATCATGGGTAGGATACTTCTTCTCATGCGGCTTTAGCTGTCGACTAGCATAAGCTACAACCCTACCTCCTTGCATCAATACAGCACCCAGTCCGGTACCACAAGCATCCGTGTATACCGTCATCTCTTCATTCCCTTTAGGAATGACTAACACTGGCGCACGCGTCAACCTCTCTTTTAGACTCTTGAAGGCATCTTCACACACACCGTCCCAGACGAAGGACTGATTCTTCTTAGTCAATTGAGTCAACGGTGCTGCTATCTTGGAGAAGTCCTGGATAAACTTACGATAATATCCAGCTAATCCCAAGAAACTTCGTACATCTGTTGCATTCTTGGGTGTAGGCCAATCCTGTACCGTAGCTACCTTCGCAGGGTCCACGGCAATACCATTCTCTGAAACAACATGACCCAAGAATCTTACTTCCCTTCTCCAAAAATGACACTTAGAGAATTTCGCTTTCAATTGGTGTTTCCTCAACACCTCCATCACTATCCTCAAGTGTCCCTTGTGTTCCTCCTCTGTCCTTGAATAAACAAGGATATCATCCACGAACACAAGAACGAACTTATTCAACTGATATCTGAATACTCGATTCATAAGATCCACAAAGTAGGCTGGTGCATTGGTCAACCCAAACGACATGACCAACCACTCATAAAATCCAGACGGCGTCCTAAATGCCGTTTTCGGAACACTCTCATCTGCTACTCGAAGCTGATGAAATCCTATCACGAGGTCCAACTGGGAGAACACTCTAGCTCCTTCCAGTTGATCAAACAAATCATCTGTCCGTGGTAGAGGATACTTATTCTTCCTCGTTACCTTATTCAACTCGTTATAGTCCACACACAAACGAAGGGAACCATCTGCCTTAGTGGAAAACACAACTGGTGCTCCCCACTCGGAGACACTCCTTCTAATAAATCCCTTCTTCAAAAGATTGCTGACTTGCACCCCGAGCTCTCGCTGCTCCCTTGGTGCCATACGACGAAGTGGCATCACTATAGGTCTGGCATCTTTCACTAAATCAATACGGAACTCAATCTCTCGGTGTGGTGGAAGCCCGGTCACCTCCTCGAAGACGTCCGGATACTGGCCAACCACGGGAACATCTGACAACTCATCTTGCGGGATGTCGAGGGAATTTACAAAACTAGCCATAACCCCATCACTAGGTAGGCTACCAAACACTACCCTTCGCCCATCATCCGCCCTCACTGTCACCAGAAAGCCCTCACGGTCTACCACCACCCCGTATCTTTGGAGCCAATCGATTCCCAATATAATGCCATACCCTGTAAAGCCCAAAACAAAGAAATCACAAACAAACATACATCCATGACTCGATAAGATCAAATTCCTGCAAATCATACTAAGGCTAGTCGAACCACCAATCGGGTTCGTCACAACCAATGGTCTATCGACTATTTCGGGTTCCAGTCCCAACCTATCTACCAGGTCACTAGATATGAAGGAACGGGAAGCCCCAGTATCAAACAAAACTCGAACTGGTACATCATAAATAGAAAGCATACCTTGAATAACAACATTCTTTCCTTTCTCCACCGCAGTTGGGGCATTCGACGAAGAAGGAACAACATCAATAGCATATGCTTTCACAATCTGCTTCTCCTTAAGAGGTTGCAGACACTTATCCTTGAAATGTCCTACTTGACCACAGTTGAAGCACTTCTTATCCGCTGGCTTGGCCCGACAATCTTTGGCATAATGGCCCTTCTTACCACAGCTGAAGCACTCAACATCCTTCTTGCTCTTTTTCTGGCCACCCTTAGATTGGTCCTGCTTCCTCTTATTCTGAGAGTTATTCTTGCCTCCACCGCCTGCTTGCGGCTTTGGCCCTTCTGCAGATGCAGCCTCAGTCTTTAACTTAGGGTAAAGACTCTCTGATCTCAAAGCTTTCCCCACGGTCGATTCAAAAGTCTCATCGATGCAGTTAATAAGCCTTTCCCCCAAGTATCCATCCAAACCAGTAATGAACTTCTCATTCTTCTTCTCAGGAGTGTCGATAAGAGACAGTCCATACTTCGAAAAAGTGTCGAACTCAGCAATATAGTCAGAAACTGCCCTGCCACCCTGCTTGAGTTCCAAGAACCTTTTGAACAATACTGACTTCTGGGCAGCTGGAATGAACTTCTCGCTAAAGCGAGCCTTGAACTGATCCCAAGTAACCTGATCCTCTGGAGTAGCTGTTCTAATGGCATTCCACCAATTCATCGCTCGCCCTTGCAGCTGACGAGACGCTAGCCTTCTCTTCATCGCATCCTCAAGACCGAAGTCATCAAAGATACGGTCACATCTATCCATCCAGTCTTGAACATCTGTGGCTGACTCTGTTCCGTGGAACGGCTTTCCACCAAGGTTAGTGTAATCTTTGCACAACTTGGCGAAATCGACCCTAGGTGTCTGCTCTACTGGGCCAACACCAACTCCGGGATTGGGAACTGCCCCTTGCACTTCTCTAAGCATATCTCTCATGAGGTTGGTAAACATCGCCCTCATGTCAGCGGGATTCCCTTGGTTGGTCCCTCTACCAGCACCCCTCGTGTCTCGGCTCATCGTCAATCTGAAAAAGGGAAACAATTAACGACCCCATAGTGGTGCTAGTGCAGTGCGACTTCATTTTTATACTACTAATAGTATATATATACATAGCTTTTGAAAACCAAAATAATCACAAATACGCGCTCTCATATACGTACCATCTCTCCCTGGTGTCTTTCCCTAGGTTAACTACGCAACCTAGAGCTCTGATACCAAGTGTGACGGCCCGCCCCACACCAACCGACATTTACTCCAAAAGTGCGCTGTACACATGTCCAGTTAGCACGGAACGGGTCGTGAGAGGGAAAAAGAAGAAGGAAATGAACATACAAGAACCTGTAGAATGTCTCACAACGCATAGAATAAGATATAATAATAATATACTTGACATAAAACAGGTGAGACAGTGCATATGCTGAAACCAGAACTAAACATCATAGCAGCGGAAATCCAAAATACAGCTTATTACAACTTTCAAACTGTCTCAAAGCAAAAGTATGATAAATGAGGTACACTACTAATGCCCAAGTAGCGACCACCAACGACACAGGGAGAATGTATATATATATATATAATACGTGGAAGCCTCCTGCCCGCCTCCGAATCAGCTACTCGCGCATCACCGGCTAACCTGTCTCTAGTTTGCTCGTGTGAGCACCCAGAGTAATAAGAGGAGACATAAAACTCTGGGTCAGACATAAAGCCTGGTATGAGCGATAAGCATCTAAAGTGAACAATAACAGGTAGACTAAAACATACCTGAACCTGGACCTGCAACCAAAGAGTTAGCACTACATACTATACAACACTCTAAGGTATTATATCAAACGGTGTAAAGATACGGAGGTGGGGGAGGTGTGCATGTCATAGTGATGGCAAACAATCAAACATAGCATCCATCCTCACATCTCTCACTCAGTGCGTAAAGCATACAATATTCACCACTTCGATCACCCAACATACCTTGCTACGATCACTCTGCCCCATGAAGTCATAAATGGCTTCACTGCACTGATAACGTAGCCACAAATCCTTCGCTATGTCCACTTTGCCCCATGGAGTTATTCACCCCATCTGCGCTGGCTCATAGCCTTACCAATCCTTACTATGTCCACTTGCCCCATGGAGTTATTCACCCCATCTGCGCTAGCTCATAGTCTTACTACGCATCACCTTGCCCCTCAGGTCATAATGACCCTACTGCACTGATAACGTAGTCTTGCTACCATCACCTTGCCCCTCAGGTCATAATGACCTTACTGCACTGATAAGTAGCCATCCTTCATCTTTAGTGGTGAATCGAAGTTATGAACGTCGACGACTCCTTAGCACACGTCCCGCAGTAAAGTCCAACCATGAAGTGAACTCATTGGTTCCCAACTGGATCCTGAGCTCTAACTTCCATTTGGACTACCTTTGCATCTCGGGTTATTGGTCATCACCAGATCGGATCAGGTCGTGGCCCTCAGGTCATAGTGGTTCGGTTCGGAGTCCCGTTTCCCCTCGTCAACACGGTTCGAATCGAGTCACGTCATCAGCTCGTGGTCACCCATACGGATCGGGTCGTGGTCACCCTTTCGGATCGGGTCGTGGTCCCTCCTTTCGGATCGGGTCGTGGTTCCTCCGCCACGTCAGTTCGTGTTCCCCCACTGGTCGGGTCGGGTCGGGATCTTCCCAGGTCGTCAGCTCGTGAGCTTCTGAAGTGGATCGGGTCGTACTCCTCCCTTCGGATCGTGGCGCCTCATCAAGCTGAATCGGATCGTGGAGAAGATTTGCGATCGGGGGTGGCCATACGGATCGTTGTCTTCGGATCGGATCGCCCCTATGCCCACCAATCCGGTCCGGTTCGGGCAGATTCCTGCAGTTCTTCCAGCAAGCAGTTTACGCCCCTCGACGGCGTTTTTGACCATTCCAACTATTCTAACCAATCACAAAGCATTTCATACAGTCATAGCAGCATGCATCATCAACCACAAACATCACAACAACAATATGATAGGTTAAAATGGATCAAACATAGCCAAAACCCCCTATTTTCCCTTAAGCATGTTTAGGTGAAACTTATGATATAATTAGCAAAACTTAACCAAATTAGCCCAAATTCATTTCAGAGGTCTAAAACATCATTCCGAATTTTATAAACATTTTTCCAGAATTTTATCACGTTTAAATTCGCTAATTAACACTAATCACCCCTAATTAGCCATAATTAGTGCAAAACTATGCAAATCACTCACCTTAGCCACATAAACTAAGATCTGAAATAAAGCTCTGATTTGATGTGAATCTCTATGCTAAACAGCAGCTCCAATGTTGATTTGGTGTAGATCTTCCTTGATTAGGGGTTGCTAAGCCAAATCCTTGAACAAAAGGTGATTTGGAGGTGATTTAGAGGTTAGAGGCCATTTTTAGGGTTCCTTGGTGATAAGTGGAGGCTAGAAAACTGAAATGGAATGATCCTCTATCTCATTTCAGCCTCCCCATAACCCTAATCCCGAATTGGGTTATGGGCCTATCCACTAACCACCCGATTTGGCCCGGTTAAGCAGTTTTTCACCCTCCAAACCTTATTTCAGCCATATCTCCCAAACGGTAAGTCCGTTTGGCTATTATGACCACTCTACGGAAAGGTAAACCATCAAACGAATCCAATGGAAGTGGTTTTAGGTCAAAATTCCTTTCAAGTCAAAAGTTATGGCCAAAACAGTACCAACTAGGGGCAAAATGGTCATTTAAAAATCGACAAAAATCATGAACATGGGAAATGACTCTAATGGATGTTTCCCAAAGTTACATGACCATACGACTTCACATGGGAAAGAAATAAATATTTTATGATCCTATGATGTGTAGAATACGGGTCATTACACCGGACGAGGAGAACACGAGTTTCATAATGGATAGAGGGCTATACTGCTATAGGGTCATGCCATTGGACTGAAAAATGCTGGAGCAACCTACCAACGTCTCATAAAATCCATGTTTAAATCACAAATAGGGAATACAATGGAGGTATATATGGACGATATGCTAGTCAAATTAAAAAAGGTCGAAAATCATCTCGAGGAAATGTTTCACATACTCAGAAAATACGAGATGAAACTAAACCCGTTAAAATGTTCGTTCAGAGTCTCTTTAGGGAAATTTCTCGGGTTTATCGTCAATGTTAGGGGCATCGAAGCAAATCCCTCTCAAATTGCGGCTTTAAGGGAAATGCGGGTTCCAAAAACCAAAAAGGAACTCCAAAGCTTAAATGGAAAGGTAGCAGCTTTAAACCGGTTTGTTTCCAAAGCAACAGATCGGTGTATCCCGCTTTTGTTGCCTTGAAAAAAGTAAAGAAAGTCTTCCATTGGACCCCAGAGTGCCAGGAGGCTTTCGAGGAATTGATAAGACATATGGAATCACCGCTAATGTTATCGAAACCTAAAGATGGGGAGGATCTATTCTTATACTTGGCAGTCTCATCACATGCTTTGAGTGCAGCGCTAATATGAGAAGAAGCAGGGGTGCAATTGCCGGTGTATTACATCAGTAAAAGACTTGCCGGGGCTGAATTGAATTACCCTAAGGTATAGAAGCTCGCGTATTGCCTCCTCGTTGCCTCAAAAAAGTTGAGACCATATTTCCAATCTCACTCTATCAAGGTTCTTATCGATCAACCATTAAGGCAAGTTCTCTTTAGCCCAGAAACTTTAGGAAGGTTACTAAAATGGAACATCGAGCTGAGTTAATATGACATCACTTACCATCCTCGAAGAGCGATTAATGGCCAAGCCCTAGCAGATTTTATTGCTGAGTTTACAGACAGAGGAGAAAAGATCGAGGAACCAGCGGAAACAGAGACCATTTGGAAACTATATTTTGATGGATCCAAAAACGAATACTGTTCAGGGGCTGGAATTGTCTTGGAAACCCCAGAGGGTCACTCTTTATGCTACGCATTAAGATTAGAATTTCCATCAACTAATAATGAGGCCGAATATGAAGCGCTAATAACAGGGCTAAAATTGGCAAAAGAGCTAAACCTAAAAACTTTGCAAAATTTTTAGCGACTCTCAGTTGGTGGTGGGTCAAGTGCGCGAAGAGTTCCAAACCAAAACTGGGAACCTACCCTCTTATCTAATCAAAGCTATGGAACTTCTAGACAATCTTGATCATTATGTTATATGTAACACCCCACATCCGTTAAGTTCACTCACAAAGGGAGTACCTTAACTTCAATCGAGAATTATGGGTACGGGAACAGCAATATTACAAGATAGACATATATAAAATAGCAGAAAGTAAAGTAGGAGTACTTCAAATCATTTATTAAATATAATTGTTTACAATAAAAGCCCATCAACTTTCAATACCCGATTACTGTCTTGCTCAAAAATAAAGAAGCATAAAAATAAATTTTGATATTCCCCAATAAAGCAAGGCAAGCCATAGCCAAGAGAAATCCAAGCCGTACATGAAAGAGCCTTGGAGCTTGATAAGATCTGAAATAAGCTGTATTCCCACCCTGCGGACCTGGGGGGAAACGGAAGAAAAAGAGGCGAAACAAAACGGGTCAGTCATAAAGACTGAGTAAGTCCTAGTGACTTTCAGCATCAAAACAGGTAAAGATAACATGGCATGAATAAACAGAAAATAAACATAAGCATGATGACAAGTTAAGCTACAGGCATCCCATAATTCCTATCAAGAGTAGCATCACAAGGTTCCGACCAAGTATCACATCGCAAGGTTTCTATCAAGTATAACATCACAAGATTTCTAAGCTTCGTCATTAAAATATTTCAATGATATCTATTTGCTCTGCACCACCTGACTAGTGTCCCAACTAGTGATCTATATAAAATGATCTTATGATAACGTGATCCCAATCCCCGAAATTGTGGTTGCTTTCAGGTGTACATCTATTATTTATCACCTAGATCTAATCTAGGGTTTTCTATCGGGCGCTTCCAAGATTCAACCAGGGTTTACGCGACCTAGGTCCAACTAGGGTTTATGCTACCTATTGAATGCTTCTCGGATTCAGGGTTTATGCGACCTAGGTCCAACTAGGGATTATGTTACCTGCGTGTGTCATACGGCCCCCAATGATTGTAGATACCTATGCTGGTCCCACCATGGGGTGTATCAAGTCCCATGGTGGCGGCCCGACACAATTCTAAATGCATAGTGTATACTAATAGTGCCCAGTGCCCGCTTTTTCTGCTCCGAAGTGTGTGCACGCCCGCACTCCGTTAGAACCTACACTGCTGCACCACTCGCCGTCGCTTTGACCGCTTACAATCAGCCCAGTAATCGTGCCCCTCCCTGCCTAGTTTCAGGGTACCATGATACACCTATGTGAGTTACTACTGAAATGGGTCCCCGTTACTAGGGTTTCTTGCTGGTTAAGTTTGTGGGCCTATATATACAGATATTACCCACCTACCCGTGACGTATTTAACCCACTGATTCAAGCATGTTTATTAATGGTTAAGTTTGTGTGCCTATATTTACTAATATTACCCACTAAGCCTGTAACACCCCACCTCCGTTAAGGCCACTCACAAAGGGAATGCCTTAACTTTGGTGGGGCATTTTAGTAAACAGAACAGAAACTTACAAGACAGATAAAACAGTACTTGAAAATTTTTAACTTTATTACAGAGGAAACAGAAATTAATACGGTTACATCCTTTCAATTTCAGAATTCAAGTACAAAATATCAGTCTTGTACAAAAGCCTTCAAAATGCATAGTTTAAAACCATAATCCCCATGGAACGGAAGCTATACAGAGCCAAGCCATACTTTAAGCACTTCAAGCAAAGAGAAATCCAGATCAAGCTAAAGTATTTCCCTCCTTGGATAACCTGGGGGGAGGGGAAACGGAAGAAAGGAGGCGAAACAACAAGGGTCAGACAAAAAGTCTGGCAAGTCCAGTGATTTTCAGCATATGAACAGATAATAATAATATGATATGAATATAAAACTGGATGTGAGATAACTATAACAGGTGTAGCAGATATAACAGAAAAACAGAATGATATAAACTATTGTTTTACACTTCTCTGCACTAATACTAGTATAGCAGAATTAGGTGTCACCCTAATGTCTAAATTGAAGCAGGAACGGGTACAGAATACTTTAACAGAAACAAAATGCTAATAATGGGCCTTTACTACCCGATCAGAAACAGACAGAAGAAGAAACAGATTTATCCCTATGGAGACAGAATGTGGAATTAGGTGTACACTAGTAATGGGCCTTTACCACCCGAACAGACGGTACCACACAGAAACAGACAGGTGTTACCACCCAACCGAAACAGACGGTACCAACAGAAACAGACAGAACTAAGCGTACCCTAAAACCCTACCCCAAGCGATCGGCTCCCTAATACATAAATATCCTGTGTCGGCCCCACAGTAGGGTGTATCACTCCCTAAAGTGACAACCAATTGGCACAGACCTATTTACAGATGTCACGGCGTCTTACATCCTCAGAGGCAGGCCGGGATCCATGCACGCACATGACCCGGTTGGAACGCACCATCAACACCCCTCGCCATTATCAGAATGAACCACTTATAATTAGTTCAGTAAGCGTGCCCGGACCCTACCTACTGTTGGGTCAAAGTTTTGATACCAGAAAGGGTTACTGACTAATATGGGTCCCAAACAACAGATGACACAAGTAATTCCCCTCCTAACCTTGTGTCCCCAGACTAACAGATTTCAGATTAACTTGTTTACAAGTTCAGACATACAGAATTCAGATTTACTAATTCACAAATTAAGTTAACAAGTTTTCAGACTAACAGGTCAGATGTACAGATTTTTCAGATTTGTCTAACTTTGTATTGGGCCTACAGATTCATGGACGGGTTTTACTACATCTATTAATCCCTTTGGTTTAACCCAATTTTCCCCAATACGTTTTAGACGTCATTCTTATCTTAGATTTTGCATTAATTAATTATTAATGCACAGACCTCTCACATTAGGTCGGTAGCTTGTGGCCGCTGGATATGCCGGGCGGTTCCGGGCAGACTTCTGCCACAAGCCAGACCTAACCTCGTGTCTTACGCATGATATGACTAACTTCTCACATTAGAACCTATTGTTTGCGGCCACTGGATGTGCTGGGCGGTTCCGGGCAGATTTACGCCGCAAACTCATTCTAACCTCGAGTTAGCCATGTTTATCTTTGCGGCCAATTAATTAATAATTTACCGTTTATGCGCACGCCCAATATATATGCCAATTCAGATT
Organism: Allium sativum; assembly: GCA_030737875.1. Classification (NCBI taxonomy): domain Eukaryota; kingdom Viridiplantae; phylum Streptophyta; class Magnoliopsida; order Asparagales; family Amaryllidaceae; genus Allium; species Allium sativum. The sequence continues at coordinate 527,307,839 of CM060916.1, forward strand.
ATATCAATAACAGGATGATTATATCAACATAGCAGATAACAGATTTTATATGACTTAACGGATTTAGCAACTTAGCAGATTTTGGCATATAACAGGTTAGGTATTTCAAATTTAACAGATTAGGCATTTCAATCTAATTAGCAGTCTAGGCAATATAACAAAACCAGTAGTTTAGGCAACTTGACAAATTAGCAGATTTAGCAAATTTAATATTTCTAAAAGTTCTATTTACATGCCTTGCCCAATCATAAATTGGCCTAAATTCATATGCCTACATAATTGTCATGATTCACAACATATACTCCATGTTTGCATAAGCGCAGAATATGGACATAATTTGCCATATAACATATGTTCCAATTTTTGTTAAACTAGCATCTTACAGCAGATTCACATATAAATTATACCAAATATAACCATTAATTTCAAGGCATGCCATATATCCAAAAATCCCTATTTAGGTGTAATCACAATAATAGATATCCTAATTAATGTAAATCTTTACACCTAAGTTTCCATATTTTCTTCTTTTTGAGTCATGAATCATTATGCAAACTATACCCAACAATATAAATCTTTAAATCATATCTTCTAAAAATCATATCTTGACTTTTATATGCATTTTGTCCAAAGTCTCAAATCATATGTAATCTTACAATGGTTCCTCTTTTCTTCTATCATAGAATATGCATAGATCCGAATCTAGTTTACAACATATGCTCATTAATTACAGTTCTAAATTACAACATAACTATGCATACAACATGCATAAATTATATGTTCATAGTCAAATTTATGCATATGTCCAATATATTTTATGCCTCAGAACTAAAGTCATACATTCAACTTAGTCTTGTCAAATTTTGCATCATTCATTATTTATCCCAAAATTTGCGTTCATACGTTCATCTCTTATGAGATTAGGCACAGGCTCGTGGTAGCCTGGTTATAAAAAACAGAAAAGAAGAAAAGGGATACAGAACAGTCACAGAAAAACAAATCTGACAGAAGAGAATATATATACAATCTCAGATTCAGAATTAAAAACATATCAAAATTATGATTAACGTTTATAGCGGAAAATAACTGTACTTGCCTTGATTGGATTAAAGAAAGAACTTTAACTTGTTGTAGAATCTTTGCAGAAACTTTAATCTCTAGTTTGAATTGAGTTGCTTAGGCTGATGTTGATTATCTTATAGTTTTAATTCCAGCAGAGCAGCGACGCCATTTTTATTTTTTTATTAGAAGAAGAGAGCAATGGAGGCTAGAGAATTGTGTAAGAAACCTAGGTAGAGTCTGGGGTCATTTTTATAGGGGTTATGAACCGATTAGGACCATTGATGTTGCTTGGATTGATCGTAGCCATTCATCCTAAGGAGAGACCAATTAGAGCCTGCCACCTAGCCCTAATGACAAAGCAGACTGCAGAAAATCGACCAACATAGAATAGGCCAGCCAGGTTGGGCTGGGTTCGACCTGGCTCTGGACCAGGTCGACATGCCTGTCGACAGCCCTGTCGACAGCCCTGTCGACCTGGCTAGACCAGGTCGACAGCCCAGTCGACCTGGGTGCGTTAGGCGGGTGTTTTTCCGCTCTGGCCCATTGGGCCCCATTTTGGAATTTAAACTTGATTTTCTGAGCTATTTTATTCTGTTTGAATTTTAAACTTAATTCAGAAACTTCCGAAGGCCATATCTTCTTCATACGGACTCCGTTTTTCGAAAACTCGGACTCTATTTCGCGTATTTTTCCGAGACGAACGCAATGGCGTATCCCGTTTCCCTTAGTTCTTTGATTTCAAATTAATTATACTTTAATTTGTTAATTCCACAGTTATAGAATACACGGGGTGTTACATTCTCCCCCACTTAAAAGGATTTCGTCCCCGAAATCTTCAAGTTAAGAAGAATGTGTCCTACCATCCAATCACCCATCTACTCAACCATCATCCACAAGCATCCATTGTCCTTAGAAAACTTCTAATGTTGTATGAACATATGCAAAAGTGTGTGTATATGTTCCTTATCTAATGCAAAGATCAGGCGGTCTACTGATTCAGTTGACCTCCTTAATGCGAATTATGTCAGTGCCATGAGTCCAACATGTATGCAATAGAATTCTGATGATATATATTATTTCTATATGAGTGCACAACCATTCACTCAAATGCAACATCCATGTGCTGAATCAACCAATTTGCATCCACAAGAATTGAAAAATGCTGACCCATCCATATGCAGTATGAGAGTGTTTTCGAGCCGATCTAGTGCCTAGTGTGTGTATATGCATCCACGGGCAACCACTAGCAACCACTTGCATCCACTTGCAACCATCAAACATAACATGTCTCAAACACATGTTTACACCCATTAGTTTCTACCTAAAGTTCAAATATTCGATCAATAGGATACAGTCGAATGAGGGAAGCGAGTACAGATAGAACGAAAATTTGGTTCCCATTAGACATGGGTCCTAAGTATCGGCCCCAAAGACCGAAACCAATATCAAATTGACACCTCACGAAAACTCAGAATGTATGCGTCATACTTGACGCCTAACACAGATATCCCTCAAATCCCAGTCTCAAACAGATGATCCATAACCCTTATGGGTCTGAGTCTATAGCGGAATTCAGAAATAATACTAGCATTAAAGTGCAGAGTATCGATTACAAAATCAAAATACCAAAATCAGAAAAAGTCACAATCAGATAAAGAAATTAAACCTACTATAGAAATTTTCCTATTTCTATCCTAGCCACTAGCCTCAAGAGTGTTCGCCTGCCCTCCTTGTCCTCGTCTCTTCGGGCAGTCCTTAGTGAAGTGTCCCATCTCCCCACAGCTGAAGCAAGCGCCCTTCCTTTTTCTGCAATCCTTGTTCAGATGAGTTGAGCTCCCACAAGTAAAGCACTTTTTCCCCTTCTTATCTTCAGGCTTCTCATCCTTCTTTTGTGTTTCCTTTTTGGGCCCCGCTTTCTTATTCTGTGGTTCTTCCTTCTTTGTCTCTTTCGGGCCCTTGTCTTCCTCGTGCAGTAGTGCCATATCCACCAATTTCTCGTAAGTTGCTCCCATGGGTACATGGGTCATGGCTAGGCTGTGCAGTGGCTCATTCAATCCTTTAACAAAGCAAAGAGCCTTTTTATGCTGAGTGTTGACTAAATCCAATCCGAATCTTGCTAGTTGGTTGAACTGGTTGACGTATTCCTTGACCGTCATACTTCCTTGCTTAAGAGACAAGAACTTTTCCAATTGTAAACTTCGTTCAGCTTGCGAGAGGAATTTTGTCTCAAACCTTGTTCTGAAATCCATCCATGTCTCAACCGGCCTCTCGGCGTTAGTGACTTCCCACCAGTAGGAAGCTTCGTCTTTGAGCAGCCATACTGCCAACTGTACCTTCTGCCTATCGTCCACCTCGAAGATAACGAATAGATCCTCAGTTTCTTTGAGCCAATTCCTTGCTTCTACGAATGATTCGGTTCCTTTGAAATCCTTCCCACCCATGGCCCTAAAATCTCTACAGATCTTTGAGAAAGCAATTGCACGAGGAGGGGGTGGAGGAGGGGGATCATTTGCTGGACCTGCAGCGGCGGTCCTAGCCTCAAGATATTGATGAAACCAACCGGGTACATGAACACCCTCTGGTATCTCAGATGCTTCAGACATGCTGGAACGAAAAAGGAAAGGTTCAATACAAAAAGGACTGAAAGAAAGATATATGGCTCTTGGGGATCATGTTTTTTTTTTCAAAATAAGCTTTATTTTTGAAAATACTTCCTTTCAAAACCTTTTTGAAAACAGTTTTCAAAAACTTTACCCAATCTGGTAACCTTCAGCTCTGATACCAAGTGTAACACCCCACCTCCGTTAAGGCCACTCACAAAGGGAATGCCTTAACTTTGGTGGGGCATTTTAGTAAACAGAACAGAAACTTACAAGACAGATAAAACAGTACTTGAAAATTTTTAACTTTATTAAAGCGGAAACAGAAATTAATATGGTTACATCCTTTCAATTTCAGAATTCAAGTACAAAATATCAGTCTTGTACAAAAGCCTTCAAAATGCATAGTTTAAAACCATAATCCCCATGGAACGGAAGCTATACAGAGCCAAGCCATACTTTAAGCACTTCAAGCAAAGAGAAATCCAGATCAAGCTAAAGTATTTCCCTCCTTGGATAACCTGGGGGGAGGGGAAACGGAAGAAAGGAGGCGAAACAACAAGGGTCAGACAAAAAGTCTGGCAAGTCCAGTGATTTTCAGCATATGAACAGATAATAATAATATGATATGAACATAAAACTGGATGTGAGATAACTATAACAGGTGTAGCAGATATAACAGAAAAACAGAATGATATAAACTATTGTTTTACACTTCTCTGCACTAATACTAGTATAGCAGAATTAGGTGTCACCCTAATGTCTAAATTGAAGCAGGAACGGGTACAGAATACTTTAACAGAAACAGAATGCTAATAATGGGCCTTTACTACCCGATCAGAAACAGACAGAAGAAGAAACAGATTTATCCCTATGGAGACAGAATGTGGAATTAGGTGTACACTAGTAATGGGCCTTTACCACCCGAACAGACGGTACCACACAGAAACAGACAGGTGTTACCACCCAACCGAAACAGACGGTACCAACAGAAACAGACAGAACTAAGCGTACCCTAAAACCCTACCCCAAGCGATCGGCTCCCTAATACATAAATATCCTGTGTCGGCCCCACAGTAGGGTGTATCACTCCCTAAAGTGACAACCAATTGGCACAGACCTATTTACAGATGTCACGGCGTCTTACATCCTCAGAGGCAGGCCGGGATCCATGCACGCACATGACCCGGTTGGAACGCACCATCAACACCCCTCGCCATTATCAGAATGAACCACTTATAATTAGTTCAGTAAGCGTGCCCGGACCCTACCTACTGTTGGGTCAAAGTTTTGATACCAGAAAGGGTTACTGACTAATATGGGTCCCAAACAACAGATGACACAAGTAATTCCCCTCCTAACCTTGTGTCCCCAGACTAACAGATTTCAGATTAACTTGTTTACAAGTTCAGACATACAGAATTCAGATTTACTAATTCACAAATTAAGTTAACAAGTTTTCAGACTAACAGGTCAGATGTACAGATTTTTCAGATTTGTCTAACTTTGTATTGGGCCTACAGATTCATGGACGGGTTTTACTACATCTATTAATCCCTTTGGTTTAACCCAATTTTCCCCAATACGTTTTAGACGTCATTCTTATCTTAGATTTTGCATTAATTAATTATTAATGCACAGACCTCTCACATTAGGTCGGTAGCTTGTGGCCGCTGGATATGCCGGGCGGTTCCGGGCAGACTTCTGCCACAAGCCAGACCTAACCTCGTGTCTTACGCATGATATGACTAACTTCTCACATTAGAACCTATTGTTTGCGGCCACTGGATGTGCCGGGCGGTTCCGGGCAGATTTACGCCGCAAACTCATTCTAACCTCGAGTTAGCCATGTTTATCTTTGCGGCCAATTAATTAATAATTTACCGTTTATGCGCACGCCCAATATATATGCCAATTCAGATTATATCAATAACAGGATGATTATATCAACATAGCAGATAACAGATTTTATATGACTTAACGGATTTAACAGATTTAGCAACTTAGCAGATTTTGGCATATAACAGGTTAGGTATTTCAAATTTAACAGATTAGGCATTTCAATCTAATTAGCATTCTAGGCAATATAACAAAACCAGTAGTTTAGGCAACTTGACAAATTAGCAGATTTAGCAAATTTAATATTTCTAAAAGTTCTATTTACATGCCTTGCCCAATCATAAATTGGCCTAAATTCATATGCCTACATAATTGTCATGATTCACAACATATACTCCATGTTTGCATAAGCGCAGAATATGGACATAATTTGCCATATAACATATGTTCCAATTTTTGTTAAACTAGCATCTTACAGCAGATTCACATATAAATTATACCAAATATAACCATTAATTTCAAGGCATGCCATATATCCAAAAATCCCTATTTAGGTGTAATCACAATAATAGATATCCTAATTAATGTAAATCTTTACACCTAAGTTTCCATATTTTCTTCTTTTTGAGTCATGAATCATTATGCAAACTATACCCAACAATATAAATCTTTAAATCATATCTTCTAAAAATCATATCTTGACTTTTATATGCATTTTGTCCAAAGTCTCAAATCATATGTAATCTTACAATGGTTCCTCTTTTCTTCTATCATAGAATATGCATAGATCCGAATCTAGTTTACAACATATGCTCATTAATTACAGTTCTAAATTACAACATAACTATGCATACAACATGCATAAATTATATGTTCATAGTCAAATTTATGCATATGTCCAATATATTTTATGCCTCAGACCTAAAGTCATACATTCAACTTAGTCTTGTCAAATTTCGCATCATTCATTATTTATCCCAAAATTTGCGTTCATACGTTCATCTCTTATGAGATTAGGCACAGGCTCGTGGTAGCCTGGTTATAAAAAACAGAAAAGAAGAAAAGGGATACAGAACAGTCACAGAAAAACAAATCTGACAGAAGAGAATATATATACAATCTCAGATTCAGAATTAAAAACATATCAAAATTATGATTAATGTTTATAGCGGAAAATAACTGTACTTGCATTGATTGGATTAAAGAAAGAACTTTAACTTGTTGTCGAATCTTTGCAGAAACTTTAATCTCTAGTTTGAATTGAGTTGCTTAGGCTGATGTTGATTATCTTCTAGTTTTAATTCCAGCAGAGCAGCGACGCCATTTTTATTTTTTTATTAGAAGAAGAGAGCAATGGAGGCTAGAGAATTGTGTAAGAAACCTAGGTAGAGTCTGGGGTCATTTTTATAGGGGTTATGAACCGATTAGGACCATTGATGTTGCTTGGATTGATCGTAGCCATTCATCCTAAGGAGAGACCAATTAGAGCCTGCCACCTAGCCCTAATGACAAAGCAGACTGCAGAAAATCGACCAACATAGAATAGGCCAGCCAGGTTGGGCTGGGTTCGACCTGGCTCTGGACCCGGTCGACATGCCTGTCGACAGCCCTGTCGACAGCCCTGTCGACCTGGCTAGACCAGGTCGACAGCCCAGTCGACCTGGGTGCGTTAGGCGGGTGTTTTTCCGCCCTGGCCCATTGGGCCCCATTTTGGAATTTAAACTTGATTTTCTGAGCTATTTTATTCTGTTTGAATTTTAAACTTAATTCAGAAACTTCCGAAGGCCATATCTTCTTCATACGGACTCCGTTTTTCGAAAACTCGGACTCTATTTCGCGTATTTTTCCGAGACGAACGCAATGGCGTATCCCGTTTCCCTTAGTTCTTTGATTTCAAATTAATTATACTTTAATTTGTTAATTCCACAGTTATAGAATACACGGGGTGTTACAAAGCCAATATATACTTAACCCTCTCCGTCCATCGCGTTAAGTTGGCTAAGTTTTTCTCTTGTTTTACTTAACCCTACCACACATCATGTTATATCGGTTAAGTGTTGCTCCTTGTGTTACTTAACCCTACCGCAAGTCTTGTTATACCGGCTAAGTGTTCTCCCTTGTGTTAACTTAACCCCACCGCATGTCATGTCATATTGGTTAAGTGTACGTTGACTTAGCCCACCTACTTATCATGTTGTGACGGTTAAGTGTTACCCTCTGTTGTTACTTAACTTTACCATGCATCACGTTATATTGGTTAAGCGCATGTTAACTTAACCCCACCCACTAGTCATATTATAATGGTTGAGTGTTACCCTCGTCTGTTTACTTAACCCTACCACGCATCAGGTTATATCGATTGGGTGTTATCAACCCATTCAAGTTAGACAAACCCATCCGCTAGTCATGCTATAATGGTTAAGTGATATCAATCAATTCAAATTAACTTAACCCATCCACTTATCATATTATGTTGGTTAAGTGCTATTAATCTACTCAACCGCACCCACTTGTCTAATTAACAAGTTGTATTAGTTGAGTGTCCTCAATTTTCTTAACCCTTCCCACTTGTCTAATTAACATGTTAAAATGGTTAAGTGTTCTCGAGCAATCAAGTTCAGGTTTACTTAACCCACCCGTTCATGTCATATCGGTTAATTGTCATTAGTCTAGTCATATTACTTAACCTTTCCATTCTTAGCGTGTCTGTTTATTGGCATTAATTAATTATTAATGCATCAACCACTCACATTAGACCTGTAGTTGCGGCCACTGGATATGCCGGCCGGTTCCGAGCAGTATTACACCACAACTCAGTCTAACCTCGGGTTTAAGCATGATATGACTAACTTCTCACACTGGATCTTATTATTTGCAGTCACTGGGTATGTCGGGCGGTCCCGGGCAGATTTACACTGCAAACTCAACCCAACCTCGAGTTAGCCATGTTCACATTCGTGTTCATACTCATATTCATGTTCATGTTCCAACCACGTTCATATTTCCAGTTATATGCCAATTACCAAGTTCATAATTCACGTTTTTGCCCCAAAATGTATTCCCAAAGTATTATCACAATTCACTATAAATTCATGCCAAGTTATGGCCTTTTTTTTACAATACACACCAACTACCCAAAACCCAACTTAGCCACGTTCATATTAAACATCTACCAAGTCATAAATTTTAATATACGTTTCAACTCCAAATTTTACATAATTGACATATGCCCAAGTTCTAGATTACATGTCAGTTTTACATATGCCCAATTCATACCAAATTTATATATGTTCAATTCATGCTGTTTTACATGTATGCCAATTTTATGCCAATTTACACATATACCAAGTTTCATGTCGTTTTACAAAGCTGTACTCAATTTACATAGATCAAGTTTTATACCCAAAATTACATGTATAACACGTTTACACCAATTTACCCATAACAAGTTCTAGCCAAATTACATATATCAAGATCCATATCAAATTACATATATCAATCCCAATCGCGCAATAACCATTATAATGACAATACCCAAAATTACCCCGTTTTATGTTAATGGTAAATTATCCCCAAACATCCAATTTTCATATTATGCCTTTGATTCCACCACACACATATATTCCACTAGGAAATATTCCAATATTTACCCCGTACACCATCGCACGTATATCGTAGTTTAGGCCTAGGTCCGAAATTGACCTAGGTTCATCAAAAGAAAATAAATAGGGGAATGTAGAAGTTGTAATAAAAACGAGATCAGAGAGAAAACGACATAAAAACATCATCTCAGGCGTAAAGAATAGATCTTGATAATAATATCAACATGAACCAAGAAAATTGATTTACAACAAGCTGAATAGACCATAAACTTGTCATGAGAATAAAGATAGAAAGGTTCCCAAAATCAAGATCCAAGAAGAAACAAGAATAGACTTGGATCAAAAGTCTAATTTCACTTCATCACATGTCCATATTAAGTTTAATTATTTTAATCTGAAAATAACTTGTTTTTACATGTCATTGACAAGGAATTAAAAACTGAATTTGTTGTAAAAATGTTGCGGCGTTGTTGATTTATTGTCTTGAATCATTGTAGAAGCTTTAATCTTCGAATTGGCTTGTGTATGAAAGCTTAGGAAATCGAATAGAGGCGGCGGCCATGATCAAGAGGGATTTCAGCAGTATTTTGGTGTAATAATGATTTGTGGTGAATTAGGTTAGGTATTAGGGTGTTTTTATAGGTGTAGGAACTATTTAGGGCCTTTAGATCAACCTTAGAATCAATCCGGACCATCAAAACACGTTTCAGGCTTCAAAAATGTGTCCTGGCCAAAACAGGTCGACCAGGTCGACCTGTAAGGGGGGAGGTCGACCATATGGTCGACCTGTAGGGTGGTAGGCCGACCCCCAGGTTGACCACCTGGTCGACCTGACCCCCAGGTCGACCCCCAGGTCGACCCCCAGGTCGACCTTCCTGGTTCTGTGCTGCCTGAAATTTGCTGAATCTTCTACAGGCCATAACTTCTTCATCCAGACTCCAATTTTCGAAAACTTGGACTCTATTTCATGCAGAATTCCGAGACAACACAATGGCGCAACCTATTTCCCATAATTACCATTTTAAAAATTAATTATACCTTGATTTATTGTTTTAACATGTTATTAAAATTCGGGTTGTTACATTCTCCTCTCCTTAAAGGATTTCGTCCTCGAAATCTTTAAGTTAAGAAGAATGTGTCCTACCATCCAATCATCCATCTACTCAATCATCAATCACAGGAATTCATTGTCCTTAAGAGATTTCTAATGCTGTATGAACATATGCAAGAATTGTGTGTATATGTTCCTTGTCTAATGCAAATGATCAGGCCTGATTGATCTTCTTAATGCAAAATATGTTTAGTGCCATGAGTCCAACATGTATGCAAATAGTCCTAGTCACATTAACACTATATGTGTGCGCAAACATCCATCCATATGCAACATCCACATGATAACACATTCAAATTCATTCATAAACAAGTATAAACACTCATGCATATGCAATATGAAAGGTGATTGAGCCGATCTAGTGTCTAATGTGCGTGTATATGCATCCACGAGCAACCACTAGCAATCGCTTGCAACCACTTGCAACCATCAATCATAACATGTATCAAACACATGTTTACACCCAATTGTTCCTACCTAAAGATATAGTCAAATGATAGAAGCAAGTAAAAACTTTGTGCCCACTAGGCAATGTCAAAACTGGAAATCTATGTCACATATATACTGATTTGGAGAAGAACTCCCTAAGCACTAGCCCCGAAGACCGAAATCAACATCAGAATGACACCCAAAGAATTACTCAAGCCAACTAATATATATGATTCTAGGAAACTAAGCATGATAGACTCCTTTTAGGTCATAAGAAATCCCTTCCTAAAACCAACCCGTATCTTATAAAACCCAAAAAGTTTAGTCAACCCAATGGACACCCTCAAGCCCCAAGCATGTATTACTAACAGATGAGTCATACTCCCTATGGGGTTTGCATCAGAAATAGGATTGAGAATAGTACCGAGAGGATATACTTAAAAGATAGCATGCAAGTAAGCTCTACAGGAAAAGAGGGATCAAGGGTATACTCTTAAAAAGAGATATGATGTGCGTATCTAGTCTTCAATCTTCTAAGCCGCATTTCCTTGAGCTTAACTCCATTGTGCGTTGACCTCCTGTAACTTCGTGATTTCGTAGCTTCTTAATTCCTATTTCCAAAATATGAGTTGGAACTCATTTCACTATTGCCTCTCGTTCCACTTTCACTTATTCTCTTTCTAGTATACCCGATTCAAACATAACTGCGCACTCATGGTTTCATGCAAGCTCTCCAAAATTCACTAGTGAATCTCGGATCTCGTTCACTTACTAGAAGGTATTCCACATAAATGAATTATCTCTTGAAAATAAACAAATGCCAACCATGTTTCCAAGTGTACTTACTAAGGTGATTTTCTATAACTCATCCATAAGCGAGATGAACCATCCGCCTTAGTAGCGAACACTACTCGAGCGGATCAATAAATGTATCAAGAGATTCTAGGTAACTAAGCATGGCAGAACCCTGAGGGTTACACTAGACTTCGAGGGTATTACCATGGCAAGTCAAGAGTCCAACTACCCACTTTTCATACTCGAGAATGGCATAATTTCTGGATAACCACTCCATCCCTAGAATCAACCCATAGCCCAAAAGCATAAGCATTACTTCTAAACTCAACACTTAGCATAGACATTCTCAAATCCAAAAAAGTCATGAATAAATGAGCCGATTCCCCAACAGGATTTTAGACAAAAATGGGATCCTCTACTATGCTAGTACTAAAGTGCAGAGACTCAACTATCGAAGCAGAATTAAAAGGATGCGATGTACAAAAACAAAGTTCTAACGGGATGATAGAAAAGAAAAGCTAAACCTTTAACAAAAACGTTACCACCACTCTAGGGTACGCTAGTAGTGAGAGCATACAATTGCCCTCTCGACGATTTTGTTCTTTGCCCTTGTCCTTGTCCTATAATACTTAACTACATGTCCCTTTTCACCATACTAAAGATACTCTCTCTTGTCATGGGTTTATTATTCCTTCACTTTGGCCTCTTCCCTTTCACCTTTTCCTCCTTCGTGGATTAAGCCATATCAACAAGTTTCTCATCCTTAGGTTTGTGTTCATTATCCTCGTTCTTACTATCCTTGTATAGCTTGTTGGCCGGTTTCTCGAAAGTTACCTCCATCACACTACAACCTTACAAAGCTTGAAATAAGATTAGTCACAGATGGAACTACTGCGGCTACAGATGGAGGTTGGGCACTTCTTTGCCCTCCGACTTGAGTCGTACACCTATAAAATTATGGCGAAAAAGAAAGAAAGAAGAGATTCAAAGAGAGAATCAAAAGATAGTGCATATGGCTTTGGGGAACTTGCCTTTCGTAAAAAAAAAACTTTTCTTATAAGAATGCTTTTTTGTAAATGTTTTGAAAATAATTTCAGAAGTTTTTTTTTTAAAAAAACTTTTGCCCATTCTGGTAACCTTCTTCTCTGATACCAAATGTAACACCCCACATCCATTAAGGTCACTCACAAAGGGAGTGCCTTAACTTCAATGGTGCATTATGGGTACCAGAATAGAAATATTACAAGATAGACATATATAAAACAACGGAAAGTAAAGTAGGAGTACTTCAAATCATTTATTAAATATAATTGTTTACAATAAAAGCCCATCAACTTCCAATACCCAATTACATAGATAAAATATCTGTCTTGCTCAAAAACAAAGAAGCATAAAAATATAATTTGATATTCCCTAATAAAGCAAGCCACAGCTAAGAGAAATCCAAGCCGTACATGAAAGAGCCTTAGAGCTTGGTAAGATCTGAACTAAGCTGTATTCCCACCCTACGGACCTTGGGGGGGGGGGAACAGAAGAAAAAGAGGCGAAACAAAACGGGTCAATCATAAAGACTGAGTAAGTCCTAGTGACTTTCAGCATCAAAACAGGTAAAGATAACATGGCATGAATAAACTGAAAATAAACATAAGCATGATGACAAGTTAAGCTACAGGCACGATGAATCAAGTATAACATCCCATAATTCCTATCAAGAGTAGCATCACAAGGTTCCTACCAAGTATCACATCGCAAGGTTTCTATCAAGTATAACATCGCAAGATTTCTAAGCTTCGTCATTAAAATATTTCAGTGATATCTATTTGCTCTGCACCATCTGACTAGTGTCCCAACTAGTGATCTATTTAAAATGATCATATGATAACGTGATCCCAATACCTGAAATTGTGGTTTCTTTCAGGTGTACATCTATTATTTATCACCAAGATCTAATCTATGGTTTTCTATCGGGCGCTGCCAAGATTCAACCAGGGTTTACACGACCTAGGTTCAATTAGGGTTTATGCTACCTATTGAACGCTTCTTAGATTCAGGGTTTATGCGACCTAGGTCCAACTAGGGATTATGTTACATGCGTGTGTCATATGGCCCTCAATGATTGTAGATACCTATGCTGGTCCCACCATGGGGTGTATCAAGTCCTATGGCGGTGGCCCGACACAATTCTACAATGCATAGTGTATACTACTGGTTCCCAGTGCCTGCTTTTTCTGCTCCGAAGTATGTGCACGCCCGCACTCCGTTAGAACCTACACTGCTGCACCACTCGCCGTCGCTTTGACCGCTTACAATCAGCCCAGTAATCATGTCCCACCCTACCTATTTTCAGGGTACCATGATACACCTATATAGGTTACTGCTGAAATGGGTCTCCATTACTAGGGTTTCCTACTGGTTAAGTTTGTGGGCCTATATATATATACAGATATTACCCACCTACCCGTGATGTACTTAACCCACTGATTCAAGCATGTTTATTAATGGTTAAGTTTGTGGGCCTATATTTACTAATATTACCCACCAAATCGATATGTACTTAACCCTCTCCGTCCATCGCGTTAAGTTGGCTAAGTTTTTTCTCTTGTTATACTTAACCCTACCACACATCATGTTATATCGGTTAACTGTTGCTCCTTGTGTTACTTAACCCTACCGCTGGTCTTGTTATACCGGCTAAGTGTTCTCCCTTGTGTTAACTTAACCCCACCACATGTCATGTCATATTGGTTAAGCGTACGTTGACTTTGCCCACCTACTTATCATGTTGTGACGGTTAAGTGTTACCCTCTGTTGTTACTTAACTTTACCACGCATCACGTTATATTGGTTAAGCGCATGTTAACTTAACCCCATCCACTAGTCATATTATAATGGTTGAGTGTTACCCTCGTGTGTTTACTTAACCCGTCCACGCATCAGGTTATATCGATTGGGTGTTATCAACCCATTCAAGTTAGACAAACCCATCCGCTAGTCATGCTATAATGGTTAAGTGATATCAATCAATTCAAATTAACTTAACCCACCCACTTATCATATTATGTTGGTTAAGTGCTATTAATCTACTCAACCGCACCCACTTGTCTAATTAACAAGTTGTATTAGTTGAGTATCCTCAATTTGCTTAACCCTGCCCACTTGTCTAATTAACATGTTAAAATGGTTAAGTGTTCTCGAGCAATCAAGTTCAGGTTTACTTAACCCACCCATTCATGTCATATCGGTTAATTGTCATTAGTCTAGTCATATTACTTAACCTTTCCATTCTTAGCATGTCTGTTTATTGGCATTAATTAATTATTAATGCATCAACCACTCACATTAGACCTGTAGTTGCGGTCACTGGATATGCCGGCCGGTTCCGAGCAGAATTACACCACAACTCAGTCTAACCTCGGGTTTAAGCATGATATGACTAACTTCTCACATTGGATCTTATTATTTGCAGTCACTGGGTATGCTGGGCGGTCCTGGGCAGAATTACGCTGCAAACTCAACCCAACCTCGAGTTAGCCATGTTCACATTCGTGTTCATACTCATATTCATGTTCATGTTCCAACCACGTTCATATTTCCAGTTATATGCCAATTACCAAGTTCATAATTCACGTTTTTGCCCCCAAAATGTATTCCCAAAGTATTATCATAATTCACTATAAAGTCATGCCAAGTTATGGCCTTTTTTTTACAATACACACCAACTACCCAAAACCCAACTTAGGCGCGTTCATATTAAACCTCTACTAAGTCATAAATTATAATATACGTTTCAACTCCAAATTTTACATAATTAACATATGCCCAAGTTCTAGATTACATGTCAGTTTTACATATGCCCAATTCATACCAAATTTATATATGTTCAATTCATGCTGTTTTACATGTATGCCAATTTACACATATACCAAGTTTCACGCCGTTTTACAAAGCTGTACTCAATTTACATAGATCAAGTTTTATACCCAAAATTACATGTATAACACGTTTACACCAATTTACCCATAACAAGTTCTAGCCAAATTACATATTTCAAGATCCATATCAAATTACATATATCAATATCAATCGCACAATAACCATTATAATGACAATACCCAAAATTACCCTGTTTTATGTTAATGGTAAATTATCCCCAAACAACCAATTTTCATATTATGCCTTCGATTCCACCACACACATATATTCCACTAGGAAATATTCCAATATTTCCCCTATACACCATCGCACGTATATCATAGTTTAGGACTAGGTACGAAATTGACCTAGGTTCATCAAAAGAAAATAAATAGGGGAATGTAGAAGTTGCAATAAAAACGAGATCAGAGAGAAAACGACATAAAAACATCATCTCAGGCGTAAAGAATAGATCTTGATAATAATATCAACATGAACCAAGAAAATTGATTTACAACAAGCTGAATAGACCATAAACTTGTCATGAGAATAAAGATAGAAAGGTTCCCAAAATCAAGATCCAAGAAGAAACAAGAATAAACTTGGATCGAAAGTCCAATTTCACTTCATCACATGTCCATATTAAGTTTAATTATTTTAATCTGAAAATAACTTGTTTTTACAGATCGTGGACAAGGAATTAAGCACTAAATTTGTTGTAAAAATGTTGCGGCGTTGTTGATTTATTATCTTGAATCATTGTAGAAGCCTTAATCTTCGAATTGGATTGTGTATGAAAGCTTAGGAAATCGATTAGAGCCGGCGACCATGATCAAGAGAGATTTCAGCAGTATTTTGGTGTAAGAATGATTTATGGTGAATTAAGTTAGGTCTTAGGGTGTTTTTATAGGTTTAGGAACTATTTAGGTCCTTTAGATCAACCCTAGAATCAATCCGGACCATCAAAACACATTTCAGGCTTCAAAAATGGGTTCTAGGCTAAAACAATCCGACCAGGTCGACCTGTAAAGGGGGAGGTCGACCATATGGTCGACCTAAAGAGGGTAGGTCGAAAACCTGGTCGATCTGACCCCCAGGTCGACCTGCCTGGTTCTGTGCTACCTGAAATTTGCTGAATCTTCTACAGGCCATAACTTCTTCATCCGGACTCCGATTTTCGAAAACTCGGGCTCTATTTCATGCAGAATTCCGAGACGAACGCAATGGAGCAACCCGTTTCCCATAGTTCTCATTTTAAAAATTAATTATACCTTGATTTCTTGTTTCAACATGTTATTAAAATTCGAGTTGTTACATTGTATCTCACATCCCAAGAGAACAGAACTCAAAAGCGGATTCTCTTGCCAAGTATGCTAGTTCATCAGATGCTCAACTACTAGGTTTAATCCCCATCGAAGTCCTTTCTACCCCTACTATTGAGGAAGCGAGTATTGACTGGATAATGGAAACTACTGAGGAACCTACATCATTGATGACTCCAATCAAAGAATATATCATCAACGGGACACTTCCTAAAGAACGGAGAGATAAAAGGAAAATTTTGCGCAAGGCCTCTCTGTACCTCATTCAAGATGGAAGGCTGCACCGACGAGGATTCTCCATGCCCTTGCTGCGATGTGTGACTTAGAAGGAATCTAGAGAGGTCTTGGCAGAATTGCACGAGGGAGAATGCGGAGGACACACTGGCGGTCAAACGTTAGCCAAGAAGATTCTGCGATATGGCTATTTCTGACCTGATGTAAATCTAGATGCCATGACCTATGTAAAGAAGTGTGATAGATGCCAGAGATTCGCTAAAATTCCAAGAGCACCTCCCACGGAGCTAGCTCAAATGGTTAGCCCGTGGCCATTTGCTGTCTGGGGGCATAGATTTAATTGGGGTATTACCCACCGCAAAAGCAAATATGAGATACGCTATAGTAGCTATTGACTACTTTACCAAATGGGCTGAAGCAGAACCTTTAGCTATAATCACATCAAAGAAAGTGATCAATTTTGTCTTAAAAAACATCATTTGCAGGTTTGGAGTGCCGCAAAAGATCATTACCGATAATGGAACCCAGTTTGAAAGCAATGAATTCCTAGACTTCTGTGCTAATTATAAGATCGAAAAGAGTTTTGCAACTATGGCCCATCCGCAAGCAAATGGGCAGGTGGAAGCCATCAACAAAATACTAAAGTCAACCATCAAGAAGCGTCTTGAAAAATCCAAAGGCAACTAGGTTGATGAACTTCCCTTTGCGTTATGGTCGTATCGGACAACACATAAAACCACTACGGGGCACACCCCATTCTCACTTGCATTTGGCTCAGAAGCTTTGATCCCAGTGGAGCTTGAAGTGCAAACTCACCGCAGAATCCACTTTCACCAGAAGGAGAATGAAAAGCTGCAATTGGAAGCACTTGATTTACTCGAGGGAAAGCGAAGAGAAGCAGGGCTTAGCATAGCGGCCCATCAACGGAAAGTAGCCAGATATTTCAATACAAAAGTCAAGCCAAGAACTTTTCAAATCGGGGACCTCGTCCTGAAAAGAGTTATGATAGGAACTGGGGTATTCGGACATAAGTGGGAGGGGCCATACATGATTAACCAGAAGTTTGCAAATGGCACTTTTAAGCTAAAAAAGACAGACGGAATCGCACTCCCTCCGGCATGGAATAGCATCTACCTTCGCCGTTATTTTGTTTGAAGTTTCTTTCACACATTACTCATTATACATACATCATGAATTGTAAATATATCATGCATTGTGAATATCCTGCAAAGTATGTACAAATTAATGAAAGAAACTACTTTACCTGTCTAAAATCGTACATTTGCAAGTTTTAATATCAAGCTGCTAACGTCGATTTTAATTATAGGCTTTTTAAGTAGATAGATGCACACTCAGAACCAAATAGAGCTTAATGAATGCTGCATCACATCTCCAACCGAAAGAGCTCAAACACCCATTGCATGAAAAAAGAACACCCTTGCGTTTCGTGTCATTAAGGGTATGAAATATGAAGCCATAAATAAGGGGCATCAAGAACTTTAAACCTAAAAGATGTGATACCCAGGCTACGGACCGAGTTTTGAATTTCACCGTGGGGGTACATTCTTAACAGAGTTCGAAGTTCTAAATCTAAAGATTCACAATGAGAGGACAACAAATAAACTAGAGTCAGCCCCTAGAAACAATGTGACTATTAACCCAAGACCTCCCCAAGGGGCATCCGGTTCATCGCCGACGCCATTAATATATGGCTGGACAGCGATACAAACACTGGGCTCTTTAACCCAAGACCTCCCTGAGGGGCACCCAGTTCATCGCCGACGCCATTAAGATATGGCTGGACAGCGATACAAACACTGGGCTCTTTAACCCAAGACCTCCCTGAGGGGCACCCGGTTCATCGCCGACGCCATTAAGATATGGCTGGACAGCGATACAAACACCGGGCTCTTTAACCCAAGACCTCCCTGAGGGGCACCTGGTTCATCGCCGACTCCATTAAGATATGGCTGGTTAGCGATGCAAACACCGGGCTCTTTAAACCAAAGAACTCCTCGAGGGGCACCCGGTTCATCGCCGACGCCATTAAGATATGGCTGGACAACGATACAAACACAGGGTTTTCAAAGACCTCTTTGGAGGCATCCGCTCAGATGCTGGATCTTCCAAATTCAGCTATTGATTCTGGGTCCTCCAAACCCAGTTACTGATGGACCCAAAGACCTCTTAGGAGGCATCCGACAAGTTCAACAAGCGTCTGAATTGTTCAGAATCAATGAACGACGGATCAAAAATACTTTCAAGGGCATCCGATCATAAGCCAAATCTTCCGAATTCATTTAGTAGCGGAACCAAAAATTTCCCTCAAAGTTATCTGATAAGAAACCACAAGTAACTGACCCACTCAGTTACCAGAAATAACAGATTCCTTTGTCTAGATGTAAATACCATGCCTAAATTTCCGAAGTATTGAAACCAATTGTGGTATGGGGGCATTACCATCACATTAATGAAATATAATAATGCTCTCTTAAGAACATACCACAATCTGGTCATAATTCTATGAAAACTCGGCATTGGATCATCCTAACAAACAAAACTAGATTTCCTGAAATGACTAAGGTGAAATCAAAGATCCTAGTAAAATGGCTATTTATGCGAAAGTATTTTGGACATCATCTCAGTCAAGGTCGGGAAAATCTAATCTTGTTGGTTAGGTTAACTCAATCTATAATAACAAACAATTTATGATGCAGAATCTATATTGCAAATGTAAACCAGGCATGAAATGCAGAATAGAGAAGTAGCAAGACTGATAGCGAAATTTAAAGCATGGAAAGCAGGACACAATTTCCTGACAACAAAGAAGAGTTATACCATAAAGTCACAAGCTAAATGCAGAATGTTAGATGATAGAGTGCATAAAGACGCCAAGTACAAAAGTAATGAGCGGGGGTCGGCGCCCGCATATACAACCGGCCTGAGTACAACATGCAAAAGGAAATAGTTAACAACTAAAATCAAGCTACTACTAAGCGCGGTCATTTCTTCCTATCACTTGATCCCAAAGCAGGTTTGCTAACCAAAGGTGGAGGGGTCTCTTCTATGTTACTCCGGCTCTCTTGGGAAGAAAAAGCGGTAGCCTCCATCTCCTTCTTCCTCTTCCTCTTCTTCTTAGACAATGAAGACTTGGTAGACTTCTTTCCTTTCTCCTTGATAGTAACCCGGTGACTCTCATTTGCATTAATAACTTCAAGATCGTCACTAAGGCTGTAGTCAACGACATCCAAATCTAAGAAGGCACCGATTTTTGCATCTTGTGACCTAGAAGCTACAACAAGCAAGAGTGTGTTGCTAGGAGGAGGGGGAGTAATGATAGAAGTAAGAGGAAAAGTTGTCAATGGTGAGTCAGCCTTAATAGCTCCTGTTGTCAATGCATTGCCTACGGCAGGAGAAGACAGGGGTGAAATTAAATTCAAAGTATGGAAACATTGAGCATAAAAAGCAAGGGACCCAGGTGAATCAAAAATCGACTCTAAGCACGACAGGGTAAAGTTAGTTTCAATTTTACCTATATCTTGAAGATTCTCTGAGGGATCCCTATGCTCGATTCTCCAGTGGTCGGGATTGTCCTCATTAGCCTCATCGTTTTCCCCATGCTCATTAGCAATATCCACTGTATTGATATCCCCTTCGATAGTGACATTTTTGCCTTTAGGAGCATCACTCGGGTTAGCTAATGTCTGTGATCCAGAAGCTTCAAAGGCTGAGGGATCAACAGGAAGGTTGACATCTGGTTGGTATCAGTCCTCTCGTCCATTAGTTGCGCCTTTCCTTCTGCCAAAGCCTCTTTGGACCTATCGTCTAAAAGTTTGTCAATAAGTTCGTCCTCGCTACAATCATCACCATTAATCTCAAGCACTTGCTCCCAAACAAGCGACAAAGTACGTGCAAAACTATCCCCTAGGTAATACAAGCTCCCACGACTCATGACGCTATAGACATAGAAGCGGAACATGTCATCATCAGCTTCGTCCATGGCTTGCTTGTTAGTTTCTTCTGCAGTTGTCATGTCCTTCTCAAGGGATTCGACCTTGGCCATGAGTGTCTGGTTGGAAGCCTTCAGAGATTTTACCTCCTTACGGAGATTAGCGGCATTTCCCGATATTGTTTGGAGAAATCCTTCTCTACAGCCAATTCAGCATCAACATCGCGCTTGGCAGCTATGGCATCCTTTTCTCTTCGTTTGGAAGCCTCGAGTTCTTCCCGGAGTTTTTTAATCTCGTTGTCTGATGCCTCCAACTCTGCGACTCTTTTATTAAGAATTGCAATGGTAGCGTCACGATCATTCAAAACCTTCTCCCATTTGACTTTATCATCCTCAAGCTCGGCAATTTTCGTAAGATGAGAATTATGGCGCTTTTGGAGGTCATCACCAAGTTTTTCCCATCCACGCAACTTTTGGTAAAAGATATCTCTTACAATATTCCATTTTGTCTCGAGTTGACTCTTAGCAGTATTGAGCTGGTTGTGTTTTTGACTTATAACTGCATCCACCTCTTTAAGAAAATCGTCGGCGTCGGTTATACTTACTCCACGATCAAAGTAAAGTCCTTTCAAGTTCCAACCCGGGAGCTTTTCGGTAAAGGAGATGTTCGTCGAGCCAGGAGTATGGCGAGATTTATTGATAATTGAATGGATCTCAGATGAAGGACCAGGTGGGCCAGAGGATGAAGGAAGTTGGGGTTTAATAGGCGGCTTCTCTACTTGGGAATGATTATAAGAACCATCCCTTTCTCGTTTCCTTCCTTGCTCCCTTTCATCGGGAGTGTCTTCCCTTAGCCAACTGTGCCTTCTAGCCTCTTCCTCTTCTTCCTCGCGTATCTTCTTTCTTTGTTCCTCAGTCAAAACGGATTCCGATACATGAAAAGACTGAGAAGAGGGCTTTGAAGGCGGAGGAGGATGGGGCTGCTCATGGTGACGGGATGACTGCCGAGGTTCGGATTGTAGTAAGTGCTTCGGTCGATAGCTTTTCTCCTCTTACTGAAATCTGATCTGATTCCTGACGAGCGTTTCCCGTACATGTCTAAACCTGAAATGAGACATGCATGAGTTTTCGATACTTGAAACTATACAGTACCTAAGAATTCTAAAGCAAGATACCAATACAGGAAAATAATTGGAATACACAAGATGAATTTCTTTAAAAGGTACTATTGTTAACAGACTAGTCATATCCTCTGAGTTTAAGGGAATTCCTAAAAATTTAAGACGCCTTTCTAACTCAGTTGTGGCTGCATCCCTAAGTCCGGTTTCTATGGTTTGAGGGTCGAGAGGTTGAGTAACAGAACCATCTTGACTAAGATATCTAGCAGAGTTGAGATCACTCAAATTATCAAATGTGCCTATAGAATCTTCCTTAGCTACATTTCCAGTAGGAGAATCTCCAGTTATAGTCGCAGTATTTCGATCAGTTTCTAATACAACTACGTCCTCACCATCATGTTTAATCCCGCACTCAAGTTCAGAAGGATTCACTTCCCCATTATCTCTTCTAACCTGTTCGGAATCTAACTCCGGCTCAGGATGCAGGGAAATGTTTTCTTTCTCAATCAACTCAACCGATGTTGTGGGATCTTCGCCTTTATGACAGTTAGAGTCTCCATCCTTATCCAAAGCCTTTGATGAGGGCGACGTTTTTTCACTAACAAACCCTGAAAATCTTTTCAAGAAAGGGTCAACGGAAGGGTTTCGATCAGCTTGATTTACACTCCTGTCGTCCAGATTTACTAAATCTGATTTTGTAAGGTTAGGTTTAGGAGTGGGAGGTCCAACCTTACACAAAAACTTCCTTAAGGGATGAAGAAGTTCGTATTAGTGAAGATTGCTCTCTGCAATTAAAAGCTTTCTACTTCTCTTAGCCTAGTCAATAGCTTTTAGTGCTACATAGGTGGCTTTAATGGAAGGGGTGCTTTGATGTCCTTAACCAGGGTAGGGAGTACTGCATTTCAAATGATGTAAGAACGTATAACTCAAAGGGAAGTGAAGTCAAGACCTCTGAATAAGATACGCATACCTCCATCTGTCCATTGCCCTCGGAATGGCTCGGCGCATCTGACGAAGAAGAATTGGCTTAAAAACCCTGAAACACTGTCCCGTAATTCGAGAACCATCTTCCGGTTTCCGGCACCTTCAACATGCATAATAGAGGGGGTGTCCTTCCTGCTCTTGAAAGAACATAAGTACCAAAGCTCCTGGAAAGTAGGCTCTTGCTTTATCGCATCCATGAAAAGGACATAAAAGCCTAGTAGAACTGTGTAGCCATTAGGATGGAGTTGGAAAGGAGCGATGCCTAGATGGTTTAAGATTCGCCCTAAAAAAGGATTAAACGGGGGAATAGCACCACCTGGAAGCATTTGTTTACTTACGACAACATATCCAGCAGGAGGGTCATCAGCAAATACACCATCTTTTGGTAAAATCGCATCCGTAAGAGGAATTCATTATTGACCACACAATATTTCATATTGATCCTCAGTTAGGGTGGTAGATTGTCTCTCTTGATCCCTAGCTTTAATCGGGAGAAAGTCCGAAGGAAGGGCAGCGAAAGCTTGGCTAGAGGTAGTAGCTATTTTAGTCTCGGAAACCTTGTTTAGAGAGAGATCGGTTTGTGCCGTGGAGGTCTCTTTACTTTGAGGAAGAGTTTGCTTTACAGTAGTCATTCTACACAAATATACACGAATACATCTCAATTTTCTAAAAGCAAAAGTTGAAGAATAAAAATATGAAAACGCATCAAAACTTCGAAATAAAAGGAGACAAACATCGTGGCAAGGCCCTTGTTGGCATTAGAATTAATTCGTTATGGCATGGTACTCATATCGATTCATGGCATGATACTCATGACGGTGCACGGCTTGAGGTCCATGTCGGTCCACGACATGAGAGGCATATCGTTTCACGACATGAAACCTTAAGCTAAAGTCACCAGAGCATCAACTCGTCTAACCAGTTCCCAAACTCAAGTCACTCATGCGACATGTCACCTTGACCGACTTGAATTACAACTACGGACTGATAACTCACATGGGCATAACGACATGGATTTTTCATCACGACTTAATGGTGGGATTGTTGAATAAATACAATTTAAAAGCATGCCGTATACTTACCATTGGAGCGACACAAAAAGAAAATGTGTCACAGCTATGATAAAACAATGAAAGGTTCATGGTTCAAGTATTTTAACAAGCAACTGGTGTGCAGTATAATGAAGTGCTCAAAAAACAGTCCAAGTCATTAGAAATATTTAAGTCAACTGAGCACGGTATGAAACCCATGTCGTTGGAACGACATAAAATTCAAGTCTTATAAATTAGACAAAAAATCAGAGCTCAAAGAAAAGCAAAGAATTTCTAAGCTCTTATAGACATTATATCCATTTTGATTTGACTCGTTTTTGGTTCATAAACATCCCAAAAATACAAGACAGTCAAAGTCGATTCACAAGTCTATCACTTTACCAAAAAAAACCTTAAATCCTATACAAATCCTAGCAATTAGAAGAACAAAGAAGAATCAAGTTCCGAAAATTACTTGCGATAAGCTCTGAAACAGTCGTAGAAGGAAGAATTCTCTGAAATCGAGAGTATGGGTATCGATTTGGGTTGATGGAGCTAGTCGAAGTCGGTCGGAATCTGGTCACGATGGCTCTAACGAAGGCGTCAGCTTAGTTGGATAAGTCGTTTAGAAGGAAGGCGAAGATATATCTCTGGTCCAATCCACCATTAACGAGGAAGAAGCTTTAGATGTGATTAATAATGAGAAAGCGAACGACTTAGGAGATAATATATAGACATAAAGTCAAATGGGCCGGCCCAGATCGGCTTAAGGTCCAGAACGACAAGAATTCCGGAGCGAGATGAAAAAAGGATAGAACAACTTGCGGCATGGTTATATGAACGGGTTGATCAATAAATTAACATAAATGCGTGACAGAAGAGATCGGTAATATTATAATTCGAAGCCTGTGTCATTTTTCAATAACACAAACTTCGAGGGGCAAATGTTAACCCATAAAAAAGGTAAGAAAGCCATGCCATTTTAGCTAAGTCGTTAGAGGCATGTCGCAAGGGAGAAAATTCACCCATATCGCACCAGGTCGCTCACAATCATATCACACTCATCCATGTCGTGCCCTACTTATAGCATTAAAGCTAATTTGAGTCATCTACGACATGGCGTCGTGACATGCTATAAGCCCAAGGCGCTAAGGAGCATAAGTTGTACGACATGGGTCTTGCCGCTCTAACGAAATGACATAAGGTAAGGTTAAGTTTCATGTCGGACAACGACATGATGCTACGCTACTATCATCCATGTCGTTCAACGACGTAATGTACAAGTAATACATGTCGGTCAGCGACATGACGTTATGCTAGTGTTATCTATATTGTTCAACAACATGGCATACAGGTAATCCATGTCGGCCTTAAACCGTATCGAGAGAACCAGATCACATTCAGGAAACACTCCATGTCGTTTATCCCCCATGTTTTTCAGCGACATAAGGAGTAAGCTGCTGCTTAAGATCTCAATACGAATTGTGTCGTGACCTACTTATGCCGTATCCAGTTATTATTGGGTTGTTGACAACTGTCATCCGAACAACATAAACCTAGTCAAGGGAACTCATGCAGTGTCGCGAGCTCAAGGCGCCAGGGGCTAACACGCCAGGCGGCATGAGTCATATCGTCAGCAACATGAGTTATAGCGGAGACCCAAGTCATGTCGGTGGCGACATAAGTCATGGCGTTTTCTATGTAATTACAGAACTGCCACCTGGACTGGAAATCTCCTATAAAATACCCCTTATTTCTTCATTTGGGGGGATCGAATCTTGAGACCACGAAGTGCTGCCGAAAATATTCCACAACAATTCTAACATCCATTCAACATCATAAATTGAAGATTAATCCATGGATTATGATCTCTATCAAACACATCCAAATGATTCAAGAGTTGAAGATTGATTGAGCAAGCTTACATGAGAGGGGGATTCCTTTCAATTCTACCACATCCACATCAAATCTCCACTGAATAACACTCTTCTCAATCATCTTTAGTAGATTAAGTGTAATTCATGAGTAAGGGAGTGATAAAATTGTTGTAAGAGAGAAGATAATCTTGTAATCTTCATCTAGATAATGGAATCTCTTATGAAAGTGGATGTAAATCCCTATTCGGTTGAACCACTATAAAACCTTGTGTCTTCTACTTACATTTCAATCGTTGTAAGGCTCCGCTTTTCATTTTTGTGAGACATTTATTCACATTTTTGGTGTTTTGCCCAATTTTAGGGAAAATAGAAAGCGAGCATGAAAAACATTTGGAACAACTTTTAGAAATTCTCAGAAAGAATGTTTTAAAAGCAAAGTTTCTCAAATGTATACTCTGGCAAGAACAAGTCAAATTTCTTGGCCACTTCATGTCAAAGCAAGGAATTTCAATGGATCCCAGTAAAATCACTGCTATTCAAAATTGGAAACAGCCTCATACGCCCACAGAAGTCAGAAGTTTTCTTGGATTGGCCAGTTATCATTGGAAATTCATTAAGGATTTTGCGAAGACATCCAGTCCCTTAACAAAGCTTACTAAGAAACATTCAAGATTCAACTGGACTCCTGAATGTGAGGCAGCTTTCCAAGAGCTGAAGTTAAAACTAAAGACTACTCCAGTGCTCACAATTATTGATGGCAACCAACACCTGAAAGTCTAGACCGATGCTTCTAAAGAAGGCCTTGGCGCAGTATTAATGCAAAGAGGCCAGGTAGTCGCTTATGCTAGCCGTCAATTGATGCCTTATGAGAAGAATTATGCAACTCACGATCTTGAATGGTTAGTCATCGTGTTTGCTATGAAAATTTGGAGGCATTATCTATTGGGTGAAAATTTTGAATTATACACTGATCATCAATCATTGAAGTATTTATTCACCCAGAATGATCTAAATATGAGGCAGCAGCATTGGTTAGAATTCCTCACGGCATATGATCTTGATATCTTATATATCCGGGGAAAGCTAATGTTGTGGCTGATGCGCTCAGCAGAAAGAATGTGATCATCACTAGTATTATCATTACACCATCGTTGATTGATAAAATAGCTATTCTTCAGAAAGACGATAGCTTTGTTAAAGAGATGATCAAAAGAATTCAAAAGGGCGAAGTGTAACAACCCAAAAAATCTGAACCAGTTTGAAAATTTTATTTTTAGAAATTTTGTTGGAAATTTAGTCCAAATTTAAAATTTCCAATTTTAAATAATTATTAAATAATTAAAAATAGCCATTTTCCAAATGACCTCTGTTTTCGACGAAACCACTTTTGTTGGAACCGGAATGTCAAATTATTGCTAGATTTTAATTTTTAGAATTTTCCGAGTTGACATGTGAGCGTGGCAGAGGAAAATGTGTTTTTTTCAATTCAGTCAAATTTAATCGACTGAAAAATAGCCATTTTTCAAACAGTCTCAGAGTTCGACAAAATTAATTTTGTTAGGACCGTATCGTCATCACGAAGCAAAATATATTTTTTCTGGATTTTTCTGGGTCCGTATGTGGCCTAGGTGAATTTATTTATGCGAATGAATTAATTTAATAAAGAAATTAAATATTAAAATAATTAATACAGGCCATAGACAACCGTTTGGGCTGACGGGGCCTAGCCCATTGGATCCGGAATGGGGGCTACTAGGTAGGGTCACTTTCTGTTGGACTGATATTGGTTCGGTTTGAAACTTATGGATTTAATTGTAAAAATACATAGAAAACATTATAAAAATAGGAAAATCAAACACTAGCTACTATTCATTCTTCTTGTCCAGCCGCCACCCTTAATATCTATGGCCGAAAACGCCCCCACTTTCTTCCACTAAGTTCTCCCTCTCCTCTAAGAATTAGACTCCATACTTTACACCATTTTGAAGCTCTTGTTCTCCTCTCCAATTCCATACGACTTGATCGTTCTCTGGTGGCTCGAAGACCGAGAACCGTGCGCCCAAACCTCGGCCATACGCACCGCCGTAGCCCCTCCTGGGTCCCACCGAGTTGCGCCATAGCAGGGTCCCATGGTGCGCCTTCCTGTGCTCTCCGTTGTAGCATATTCAGATCGTGCCAATTCTCTCTACCTTGGTCGGAAAACTCAGCCCTAAGTTTGAACAAAGGGAATAACTCACGGCCGATCTTTGTTGTTGAGTAAGAAGGGTATTAAACCTTGTTTAATATTAATTAAATAATTTAAATTGTTTCTAATCTTAGTTAGACGACAACTAATGCATACAACGACGAAAATTTACAATTTCAGAAGCGTTGTGACCCTATCGACAAGATCTACGACTCTGAACTGAAACAGGACAATTCTGGTCTGTTGGAATTTTGGACTAAATCGCGAACGACGGTGAGATTTCTTTGTTTAAAATTAATTAATGAATTAAGTTAATTTGTTTGCGATGTAATAATCACATGGTTGTGCTTCAGTTCTATTTTGTTTTCGACGTGTTGATGATAGTTGATCTGTGTTGTGATGGATAGTTGTAGATCAATATATATTAGTCATTTTGTGTTATCACTTTTGTTTATTTTGAATTGATCTATTTTATAAAAAAAATATGATTGTCACCTCTTATGTTATTACTTTTGCTCGATTTGAATTGATTTAATTTATCAATTCATAATAAAAGAAATATGATTTGTCATTTCATATTATCACATTGAAAATGATCCTTATATTTAGCGTAGTGTTATCAACCTTATAATTTGTGTGATGTCAGGACATTAGAAAACATGACATTGAATTTTATTCATATTTCTTTGTGAATATAAAAAGAGAACAAAACATGACATTAGAAAACATGACATTGAATTTTAATCATATTTCTTTGTGAATATAAAAAGAAAACAAAACATGACATTAGAAAACATGACAATAGAAAACTTGTCATTAGATTTTATTTACATTACATTTATAAATAAAATGTCAAAACTTGATTATTGAAAAGTGTTTTATTTACTTTTCCTTTGTAATAAAAAGAACAAACCTAGCGATGGAATTTTATTCACGTTTTTTATGTGAATAAATGAACAAATGTATCGATGAAATTTTATGTATATTTTCTTGACAATAAATCATTTTTTTATTACATTTTTATAATGTAATAAAAAGGTAGGATTTACACTGTAAATAAAAATTACATTTTTCATATGTATTAAAGTTAAGACTTTGCAGTGTAAATAAAAATTACATTTTTCATATGTAATTAAAGTTAAGAATTACATTTCTCATATGTAATTAAAGTTAAGACTTTGCAGTGTAAATAAAAATTACATTTTTCATATGTAATTAAAGTTAAGACTTTGCAGTGTAAATAAAAATTACATTTTTCATATGTAATTAAAGTTAAGACTGTGCAGCGTAATTATAAAATTACATTTTTTATGTAAACAAGAAGTAGGAATTTTACATGTATTATAAAATTACATTTTTTTATGTAAACAAGAAGTAGGAATTTGACATGTAATACAAATTACATTTTACATGTAATAAATAAGAGAAATTTGCATTGTAATAAAAATTACATTTTTATTATGTAATTAAAGTTGAATTCACATTGTAAAGTAAAAATTACATTTTTATATGTAATTAAGGAATGAAGATTTACATGGCAATTAAAATTACATCCTTTTTATGTAATTAAAGATTAGCATTTTTGCATAATAATCAGAATTACATTTTTATTATCTGAATTAAGAATGAGGATTTGCATAGTAAATAAAAATTACATTTTTAATGTAATTTAAAAAGTTTGAATTTTTCACTATAATGTCAATTATATTTACAATGTAATGAAATTTCATTTTTTAATGAAATTAAAAGGTTAGATTTTACCGTTGAAATGAAATTCATTTTCCTTTATGAAATTGTTTAAGTAAGATTTCACACCGAATGACAATTACATTGTTAGTGTAATTAAAAAGAGATTTTGTCATTATAATGTAATGAAAAGAACATATATAAAGGTTGAAATATTATTTTCATTTTTAAATGAATGAAGAGAAATGGAATGGATATGGTAATTAAATTTATTTGAGTTGAATTGGTTGATGTTATTATCGTTAAATGTTTATATTTATATGTATATATAAATATAATTAAAATTAATCGAATCGAGCGCGGTAGTTCGCATTTTGAAATCGCGTCTTCAAACGACTATACCAAAAGATCCGACCGTCGAAATTTCCCAAAACTGAAACCGTTAGGACCGTCTTAGGAAGATCTTTCCAACAATATAAACTACGTTAGGATCCAACGGTTAGATTTTGAGAAATGTGAAAATCAAAATTGGTTGATAGAAGAGCCATAGTCGCCCATTTACCCGAGGCGTCGTTGAATAAAATTTAATTATTTTAAATAATTAAAATGGGAATTAATCGTTATAATAATATTAACAAATAGGAAGGATTTTCAATATGTATATATACGAGAATTATTTGGAAAGTCCGAGTTTCTCTCATTCCAAATAATCAATCGACACTAAGAATCAAAGTGTGAAGATGGCATATGAAGACCGTGAATCTTCCATCGAGAGGACAACGATCGAGGTCCTGATTTGATTTGCTCCCAAATCAAGGGTCATGGTCATTGTCCAAACGAACATGTTGATTTCACGGGTTTGTTTTTCGCTCAGACCCAGAGCATAAGCTAATAAATGGATTGTGTGTCAGACATCGTACTCCATTAAATATCATGTTATTAATTTTCTGTTGAATGCATGAATGTTCGTTGGTGGAGAATTTATTTTCTTGCTTAACACCCTTTCATATACTTTGGCAAAGAGTTGGTAGTGCGATATGGAGTGACAGTGTGGCATACTAAGATGCATCGATCAAGGTTTCTTGTTGAAAAGCAGAACCTTGTGGTGATGATCAAAGCACAGCTTGGATAAGCATAGCTTTGTGTATTACGTAGCTTCACGAACCTCACAACCCAGTGGAGTCTAAAACGGGAGAAGGGAACACAGGGAGAGCAGCACGTTTCTTTCTATCTAGAAGTAGTGTCAGTGCTAAAACTGGCTGATATTTTACTTATGTGGATGATGGAATGAGGCGCCTCGGATGATAGGTCCTATAGGATCGGGAAACGTGTGTTCAGGAATAACTAATCCACAAACCGCAAGTGTGGACCGGCCCTGTAGGATCCAAGGGTTCTCTACGGGGAATCCTAAGACATTAGCTAGAGTGTCTCGAATCGGTAAGGAGCTCCTCCCTAGCCTTGACTCATGATGGAAACCAAATTCCAAATACGACCCTACGAATTTGATTGTATTACTAGTATGGAGACAGAGTAGTATGGGGTACTATGTTTACTAGGATTGATACATTTATTTTGAAATGTTTTTTTTATATACACTAATAATAATATTATATTTGTATTTATCGTATTTAGCATGTTTAATCACCATAAGGTAAAACCCTATCCTCTGGTTTGCATTGCATTGTGTGATGGGACTTGGGTCTTATGGTGATTCCATTTTTCTCAAAAGCATAGCGTTGTTTTACGAATTACTTGTCGTTGGTTATGTCACTTTAAATCATGCACGGCAATCCATTAGAGTAAACCCGTTCCGCGTTAGCGGCGTGTTCTTTGGATTTGCCTTATTACTAGTAGTTAAATTAGTTAAGAATTCTCACACCAGTCCCATGACTGACCTGTAGTTTGTTTTCACCTTTGCAAACTCGGGTGCCCTCTTTTCCACACGGGCAACCAAGTAACAGGTTTTGCTTTCTTTGGAGTTGCTGTCTTTGGAGCTTTCTTGGTGTTGCTTACTTGAAGGTGCTTATGTTGGACCACGAAGACTATCTATCTTTTATCTTTTGCTTACATTTTATCTTTAGACTCTGAAACATGCAGACTTATTTTACTTTCAAGTTGTACTATTTAGAGCTTGAACTTATTTCCTTTTGCTGAAGCTTGATGTAATAATTTAGAACTCTGTGACTGTGGGATTCTGTGTTTGATGACATTCATATTCCGCTGCTATGATGTTGTTATTCTATAGTTTCCTTTACTATGTTGTATCTGTGATCTGTATTGTTGTATTTATGTTGTATTCCAAATGATTATTCCTTACTTTCATACCATGGAAGTTCGTGGTCATCACAGTTGGTATCAGAGCTTTGGTTAACCTTACCTTTGGAACATAACATATTTATAGCAATTCGTTAACATAGAATCACTAATATTCTATGGCAAACAGTTCATTAGAGTTACATAATAGTTAGTCATTTTATCACCGTCCTTTTTCCACCCTTTTATCTATATCATTTCTTAAAATCACCATTACAGTTGTTCTGACTCTTTCCTGGATCGTACATAACTAACTAAAAATGAGTACTGCTGCCGCTAGAGCCGCTAGAGCTAGAGCAAGGAGGCAAAATGTTGCTGGAACTGAGGAGGCCACTGTTCAACAGCCACCACCACCGCAGCCCTTTGATTTGGATAAGGTGGCGAAGAAGTTCAAAAACCTAGGTGAAGTTCCATTCACCGGTACAGAGACCGTGGTACAGGCTGAGGCATGGCTAAAAAATTGTGAAAAGATATTTGGAGGGCTAGAGTTAGATGATCAGAGGAAGAGATTCACTGCTGCATGGCATCTCCAAGGCGAAGCATAGAATTGGTGGAGAGGCGACGAAGATAATATGACTTGGGCCAGGTTTAAGGAGCTTTTCAATGATAAATACATTCCAATGCAGGAGGTAGAAAGACTGCATGACGAGTTCGCCAGTCTGAAGCAAGGCGACAAAACCATCTCAGAATATGTACGAAGATTTGAAGACCTCTCCCGCTATGCCCCTGAACTGATTCGGGATGACTTTCATAAGAACAAGAGATTCATAAATGGGCTTGCGAGAAAATATATTAATAGAGTCACTGCCCACATCCACCTTTCTTTCAATAAGCTGGTGGAGTTTGCTTGTCTATATGAGGAGAATGATAAGAAGAATTCTCAACAGGATAGAGAGAGGAGCTTAGCCAACAACAATAACAAAAGAAAGCAACCCGAGAAGAAGACTGAAGGAAGCAGGTCTGGAGCTGCTAAGACTCATGATAAGTCTAAGGTGCAATGCTACAACTGCCAGAAGTATGGAGAGCAAGGAATGCAGAAATCCAAAGAAGGCCAGAAGTGGGGACACTAGAGAATGCTATAACTGCCATAAAAAGGGTCACCTCAAATCTGATTGTCCACTGACGAGGAGTGCCCAAGTTGCACATGTGTATGAGGGGGCAAGTGCAACATCTTCTTCTGCACCTACTTCTTCTGAAGGAGCTGGTAAGCCTGATGTTTTAGATGGTACCATTTCGGTTAAAAACATTCCTATTACTGTTTTGTTTGATATGGGTGCCTCGAGGAGCTTTATTTCTAGCAACACGATTAAGAAATTGAAATTAAAAACAAGAAATCTTAAAGAGCCAATTAATGTTCATAATCCTGTAGGAGGTTCTACCACTCTAGATTTATTTTGTAAAGTGCCTGTATCCTACTCCTCTTTCCAATTTCCGTTTAACGTGATCATTATGAATTTTTCCGTGTTTGATATCATCATTGGTCTGGACTGGCTAACAAAATTTGATGCCGAAGTAAGCTGTGCGGATAGAATAGTTGAAATCAAAACAAAGTTTGGAGATATTATTTCTATACCTTGCCATGGTTCACAATCTAATAGGAAGGCATTTTGGTCTTCTCTGGAGATCACTCCTATTTCCTTAGAAAATATTCCCGTGGTCAAAAATTTCACCGATGTATTTGAAGAAGTAGACAGCTTACCC
Source organism: Allium sativum (assembly GCA_030737875.1). NCBI lineage: Eukaryota > Viridiplantae > Streptophyta > Magnoliopsida > Asparagales > Amaryllidaceae > Allium > Allium sativum. The sequence goes on from CM060916.1 coordinate 527,341,589, forward strand.
CCGCGAAGGGAAATCGATTTCAGAATTGATCTTGTCCCAAATGCAAGGCCTGTAGTTCATGCTATCAGGAGGATGACCCTTAAAGAAAAAGAAGAGTTGCAAACCCAAACTAAGCAGCTCTTATGGAAGGGACTAATCCGGCCCAGTTTTTCCAATTGGGGTGCAGCTGTGGTGTTTGTCCTCAAGTCTGACGGTACTCTACGGCTCTGTGTGGATTACCACGACCTTAACAAACAAACATTGAAGAACAAATACCCCTATCCTCGCATAGATGACTTAATGGACCAATCAAATGGGGCCAAGGTGTTTTCAAAGATGGACCTAGCCACAGGTTTCCACCAACTCTGCATAGCCGAAGAATGCATACCTTTGACCGCCTTTAGAGGTCCTGACATATTCTACGAATGGTTAGTAATGCCGTTCAGTATATGTAATGCTCCCGCCTATTTTGTTGACTTGATGAATAGGGTCTTCCGAGATGTCCTAAACAAGTTCGTCCTAGTCTTCATTGATGATATTCTAATCTATTCTAAAACTAAGGAGGAGCATGAAGGGAATTTAAGGGAAGTGTTGGAAATTCTACGAAGAAACGTTTTAAAAGCAAAGTTTCCCAAATGCACATTTTGGCAAGAGGAAGTAAAATTCTTGGGCCATGTTGTGTCAAAAGAAGGAATTGCTACCCAAGTAAAATTGCCGCCATTCGAGATTGGAAGCAACCAAGTACACCCACTGAAGTAAGAAGCTTCCTAGGATTAGCTGGATATTACAGGAAATTTGTCAAAGACTTCGCCAAGCTGTTTGCCCATTAACAAAGCTCACCAAGAAGCATACCAAGTTCAATTGGACATCGGATTGTGAGGAGGCCTTCCAAAAGCTAAAAGTGAGTTTGACAATTGCTCCCGTACTAACCATCATCGATGGCAACCAAGATTTAAAATTCTACACCGATGCTTCTCAAAGTGGTGGCGCGGTACTGATGCAAAGAGGCAAAGTTGTTGCTTACGCAAGTCGTCAATTGAAGCCGCATGAGAAAAATTATCATGTCCATGACTTGGAGTTGTTGGCCGTAGTCTTTGCCTTGAAAATTTGGAGACATTATCTTTTGGGCGAAAAATTTGAATTATTCACAGACCATCAATCTTTGAAATATCTCTTTGATCAAAAGGATTTGAATTTAAGGCAGCAACGATGGCTAGAATTTCTTTCGGCATATGATCTTGACATCTTATATATGCCGGGAAAAGCCAATATTGTGGCGGACGCACTTAGTAGAAAGAACGTCATCGTCGCAAGCCTCATCATTACCCCTTCTTTGATTGATAAAATTTCTTCTCTTCAGAAAAATAATGCTTTTATTCGAAAATTGTTTGAAAGAATTCAAGAAGGTGAAAACACAAATTTTCAAATAGATGGCAAGGGAGTTCTTAGATTGCACGGGAGGATTTGTGTTCCAAATATCCCCGAGCTCATAAGGGAAGTTTTAGATGAAGGTCCAAAATCAAAGCTTAGCATCCATCCAGGCATAAGCAAGATGTATCAAGATCTTAAGCGCACGTTTTGGTGGAAAGCTATGAAGAGAGATATATCCAGTTATGCAGGTTAAAAGCAATCAACAAAAGCTTGCGGGATTGTTGCAACCATTGGAGGTTCCAGATTGGAAGTAGGACCAAATCTCCATGGATTTTATAGATGGTCTGCCCCGTACTAGGAAAGGAAATGACAGCATATGGGTGATCGTGGATCGCTTCACAAAGTCCTCTCATTTCATACCTGTCAAGTCCACTAGAACTGCTCAAATCCTGGCACAAATTTATTGCAAAGAAATAGTCAAGCTACATGGGTAATAAAACTAAATCTTTCCTTTTCATCATTTTCTGAATGAAGATTTTCATTTTCTAATTAAATAATAATCTTTTGTTTTAAACAGAGTCCCTAGTAGCATTGTTAGAGACCGTGATCCTATCTTTGTTAGCAAATTTTGGGAGGCATTCCAAAATGAGTTGGGAGCGAAGATAAGTATTAGTACCGCATATCACCCTCAGACCGACGGCCAAACTGAGAGGATGAATCGCATTCTTGAGGATTTATTGCGAGCCTGTATACTCGAATTTGGAGGCTCTTGGGAGGATCACTTGCATTTAGTTGAATTCTCATATAATAATAGCTATCAAGCAAGTTTGAAAATGTCCCCATTTGAAGCCTTATATGGCAGGCCATGTAGATCGGCAGCATGCTGGGTTGAAAAAGGAAATCGTCTTGTTTTAGGGCCAGACATGGTTCGAGAAGCTTCGGACAAAGTTGATTTTATTAAAAAGCGATTATTAGCCACCCAAAGTAGACAAAAGAGCTATGCAGATTTGAGAAGAAGAGAGTTGGCTTTTGAAGTGGGTGACTATGTCTTTTTGAAAGTTGCTTCAAGGCGAGGTGTCGATTATTGGCCGCCCAAAGTAGACAAAAGAGCTATGCAGATTTGAGAAGAAGAGAGTTAGCTTTTGAAGTGGGTGACTATGTCTATTTGAAAGTTGCTCCAATGCGAGGTGTAATCCGTTTTGGAAAGACAGGAAAATTAGCACCTAAATTCATCAGGCTCTTTCCTATTCTTAAGAAGGTAGGTACTCTAGCTTACAGAATTCAGATGCCCGACTGGTTACCAAGAGTGCACGACGTATTTCATATATCTCAACTTCGAAAGCACATCCATGATCCAGATCTGATTGTGGAGGAATCTGCACAGCAAGATTTGGAAATTACCCCAAGCCTTGCAGTGATAAGGGAGCCTCTGAAAATTATTGGCAAAGAGACTAGAGAGCCGAGGAATAAAAGAATCAACCTAGTCAAAGTGCAATGGAGCGGTGATCCTAAAGACTGCACTTGGGAAACTGAGGAGAGTATCAAACAAGCCTATCTCAATTGCAGAGTGGATATCTCTGGTTAGATTTTGTTTTGAGGTACGCTTAAAACATTTTACATTCTCTGTGTTAGTGCCTACTTTTCTATTTCTCCTTTTCCTTTTCGGGGACGAAAAGTTCTTAAGTAGGGGAGATTGTAACAACCCAGAAAATCTGAACCAGTTTGAAAATTTTATATTTAGAAATTTTGTTGGAAACTGAGTCCAGATTTAAAATTTCCAATTTTAAATAATTAAAAATAGCCATTTTTCAAACGACCTCTGTTTTCGACAAAACCACTTTTGTTAGAACCGGAATGTCAAATTATTGCTAGGTTTCAATTTTTAGATTTTTTCGAGTTGATATGTGAGCGTGGAAGAGGCAAATGTGTTTTGTTCAATTCAGTCAAATTTAATCGACGGAAAAATAGGCATTTTTCAAACAGTCTCAGAGTTCGACAAAATTAATTTTGTTAGGATCGTATCATCATCATGGAGCCAAATATTTTTTTTCTGAGTCCGTATGCGGCCCTAGTGAATTTATTTATGCGAACGAATTAGTTTAATAAAGAAATTAAATATTTAAATAATTAATGCAGGCCATAAACAGCCGTTTGGGCTGACAGGGCCTAGACCATTGGATCCGGAATGGGGCCTATTGGGTAGGGTCACTTTCTGTTGGACTGAAATTGGTTCGGTTTGAAACTTATGGATTTAATTGTAAAAATACATAGAAAACATTATTAAAAAAAAGGAAAATCAAACCCTAGCTACTATTCATTCTTCTTGTCCAGCCGCCACCCTTAATATCTATGGCTGAAAATGCCCCACTTTCTTCCACTAAGTTCTCCCTCTCCTTTAAGAATTAGACTCCATACTTTACACCATTTTGAAGCTCTTGTTCTCCTCTCTAATTCCATACGACTTGATCGTTCTCTGGTGGCTCGAAGACCGAGAACCGTGCGCCCAAACCTCGGCCAAATGCACCGCCGTAGCCCGTCCTGGGTCCCACCGAGCTGCGCCATAGCAGGGTCCCGTGGTGCGCCTTCCCGTGCTCTCCGTCGTGGCATATTCAGATCGTGCTAATTCTCTCTACCTTGGTCGAAAAACTCAGCCCTAAGTTTGAACAAAGGGAATAACTCACGGCCGATCTTTGTTGTTGAGGAAGAAGGGTATTAAACCTTGTTTAATATTAATTAAATAATTTAAATTGTTTCTAATTTTAGTTAGACGACAACTAATGCATACAACGACGAAAATTTACAAAGCGTTGTGATTGTATCGACAAGATCTACGACTCTGAACTGAAACGGGACAATTCTGGTCTGTTGGAATTTTGGATAAATCGCGAACGACGGTGAGATTTCTTTATTTAAAATTAATTAATTAATTAAATTAATATGTTTGCGATGTAATAATCACATGGTTATGCTTCAGTTCTATTTTGTTTTCGACCTGTTGATGATAGTTGATCTGTATTGTGATGGATAGTTGTAGATCAATATATATTAGTCATTTTATGTTATCACTTTTGTTTATTTTGAATTGATCTGTTTTATAAAAAAAATGATTGTCACCTCTTATGTTATTACTTTTTCTCGATTTGAATTGATTTAATTTATCAATTCAAAATAAAAGAAATATGATTTGTCATTTCATATTATCACATTGAAAATGATCCTTATATTTAGCGTAGTATTATCAACCTTGTAATTTGTGTGATGTCAGGACATTAGAAAACATGACATTGAATTTTATTCATATTTCTTTGTGAATATAAAAAGAGAACAAAACATGACATTAGAAAACATGACAATAGAAAACATGACATTAGATTTTATTTACATTACATTTGTAAATAAAAAGGTCAAAACTTGATTATTGAAAAGTGTTTTATTTACTTTTCCTTTGTAATAAAAAGAACAAACCTAGCGATGGAATTTTATTCACGTTTCTTATGTGAATAAAATGAACAAATGTATCAATGAAATTTTATGTATATTTTCTTGACAATAAATCATTTTTTTATTACATTTTTATAATGTAATAAAAAGGTAGGATTTACACTGTAAATAAAAATTACATTTTTCATATGTAATTAAAGTTAAGACTTTGCAGTGTAAATAAAAATTACATTTTTCATATGTAATTAAAGTTAAGACTTTGCTGTGTAAATAAAAATTACATTTTTCATATGTTATTAAAGTTAAGACTTTGCAGTGTAAATAAAAATTACATTTTTCATATGTAATTAAAGTTAAGACTTTGCGGTGTAAATAAAAATTACATTTTTCATATGTAATTAAAGCTAAGACTTTGCAGTGTAAATAAAAATTACATTTTTCATATGTAATTAAAGTTAAGACTGTGCAGCGTAATTATAAAATTACATTTTTTATGTAAACAAGAAGTAGGAATTTTACATGTATTATAAAATTACATTTTTTTTAATGTAAACAAGAAGTAGGAATTTGACATGTAATACAAATTACATTTTTACATGTAATAAAGAAGAGAAATTTGCATTGTAATAAAAATTACATTTTTATTATGTAATTAAAGTTGAATTCACATTATAAAGTAAAAATTACATTTTTATATGTAATTAAGGAATGAAGATATACATGGCAATTAAAATTACATCCTTTTTATGTAATTAAAGATTAACATTTTAGCATAATAATCAGAATTACATTTTTATTATGTGAATTAAGAATGAGGATTTGCATGGGATTTGTTTAGTAAATAAAAATTACATTTTTAATGTAATTTAAAAAGTTAGAATTTTTCACTATAATTTTAATTATATTTACAATGTAATTAAATTTCATTTTTAATGAAATTAAAAGATTAGATTTTACCGTTGAAATGAAATTCATTTTCTTTTATGAAATTGTTAAAGTAAGATTTCACACCGAATGATAATTACAGTGTTAGTGTAATTAATAAGAGATTTTGTCATTATAATGTAATGAAAAGAACATATGTAAAGGTTGAAATATTATTTTCATTTTTAAATGAATGAAGAGAAATGGAATGGATATGGTAATTAAATTTATTTGAGCTGAATTGGTTGACGTTATTATCGTTAAATGTTTATATTTATATGTATATAAATATAATTAAAATTAATCGAATCGAGCGCGGTAGTTCGCATTTTGAAATCGTATCTTCAAACGACTATACCAAAAGATCCGACCGTCGAAATTTCCCAAAACTGAAACCGTTAGGACCGTCTTGAGAAGATTTTTCCAACGATATAAACTACGTTAGGATCCAATAGTTAGATTTTGAGAAATGTGAAAATCAAAATTGGTTGAAAGCAGCGCCATAGTCGCCCATTGACCCGAGGCATCGTTGAATAAAATTTAATTATTTTAAATAATTAAAATAGGAATTAATCGTTATAATAATATTAATAAATAGGAAGGATTTTCAATATGTATATATATGAGAATTATTTGGAAAGTCCAAGTTTCTCTCATTCCAAATAATCAATCGACGCTAAGAATCGAAGTGTGACATATGAAGACCGTGAATCTTCCATCGAGAGGATAGCGATCGAGGTCCTAATTTGATCTGCTCCCAAATCATGGGTCATGGTCATTGTCAAAACGAACATGTTGATTTCACGGGTTTGGTTTTCGCTTAGACCCAGAGCATAAGCTAATAAATGGATTGTGTGTCGGACATCGTAGTCCATTAAATATCATGTTATTAATTTTCTGTCGAATGCATGAATGTTTGGTCGCGGAGAATTTATTCTCTTGCTTAACACCCTTTCATATACTTCGACAAAGGATTGATAGTGCAATATGGAGTGACAGTGTGGCATACTAAGATGCAACGATCAAGGTTTCTTGTTGAAAAGCAGAACCTTGTGGTGATGATCAAAGCACAGCTTGGATAAGCATAGATTTGTGTATTACGTAGCTTCACGAACCTCACAAACCAGTGGAGTCTAAAATGGGAGAAGGGAATGCAGGGAGAACAGCACATTTCTTTCTAGTTAGAAGTAGTGTCAGTGCTAAAACTGGCTGATATTTTACTTATGTGGATGATGGAATGAGGCGCCTCGGATGATAGGTCCTATAGGATCGGGAAACGTTTGTTCAGGAATAACTAATCCACAAACCGCAAGTGTGGATCGGCCCTGCAGGATCCAAGGGTCCTCTACGGGGAATCCTAAGACATTAGCTAGAGTGTCTCGATCGGTAAGGAGCTCCTCCCTAGCCTTGACTCATAATGGAAACCAAATTCCAAATACGACCCTACGAATTTGATTGTATTACTAGTATGGAGATATAGTAGTATGGGGTACTATGTTTCCTAGGATTTATACATTTATTTTGAAATGTTTTTTTTATATACACTAATAATAATATTATATTCGTATTTATCGTATTTAGCATGTTTAATCACCATAAGGTAAAATCCTATCCTCTGGTTTGCGTTGCATTATGTGATGGGACTTTGGTCTTATGGTGATTCCATTTTTCTCAAAAGCATAGCATTGTTTTACGAATTACTTGTCGTTTGTTATGTCACTTTAAATCATGCACGACAATCCATTAGAGTAAACCTGTTCCGCATTAGCGGCGTGGTCTTTGGATTTTCCTTATTACTAGTAGTTAAATTAGTTAAGAATTCTCACACCAGTCCAATGACTGACTTGTAGTTTGTTTTCACCTTTGCAAACTCGGATGCCCTCTTTTCCATACGAGCAGCCAAGTAACAGGTTTTGCTTTCTTTGGAGTTGCTGTCTTTGGAGTTGCTATCCTTGGAGCTTTCTTGGTGTTGCTTACTTGGAGGTGCTTATGTTGGACCACAAAGACTATCTATCTTTTATCTTTTTCTTACATTTTATCTTTAGACTCTGAAACATCTAGACTTATTTTATTTTCAAGTTGTACTATTTAGAGCTTGAACTTATTTCCTTTTGCTGAAGCTTGATGTAATAATTTAGAACTCTGTGACTGTGGGATTCTGTGCTTGATGACATTCATATTCCGTTGCTATGATGTTGTTATTCTATAGTTTCCTTTGCTATGTTGTATCTGTGATCTGTATTGTTGTATTTATGTTGTATTCCAAATGATTATTCCTTACTTTCATACCATGGAAGTTCGGGGTCATCACACGAAGTCTCCAGTTTCCAAGTGGATAGCGCAGGAGTCCTAAGATTGAAAGGAAGAATTTGTGTTCCCGACAATATTGAGCTCAAAAGAGAAGTATTAGACGAGTGTCACAAGTCCAAGTTATGTATCCACACAGGGGTTAGTAAAACGTATAATGACCTCAAGCGAACTTTCTGGTGGAAGGCAATGAAAAGAGATATCTCTATATATTTCAGCCGGTGCCCTACTTGTCAACAAGTCGAAAGCGATCAACAGAAACTCGCTGGATTGTTGCAACCTTTGGAAATTCCAGGTGGGAAGTGGGAACAGATTTCTATGGATTTCATAGATGGTTTGCCCAGAACCAGGAAAGGAAATGACAGTATTTGGGTGATCGTAGATCGTTTCACGAAGACCGCCCGTTTCATACCTGTCAAATCGAATAAAACTGCTCAGAGTCTGGCGCAGATTTATTTCAAGGAAATAGTTAGACTGCATGGAGTTCCCATGAGCATCGTTAGTGATCGTGGCCTGATTTTTGCTAGTAAATTCTGGGAAGCATTCCAAGCTAAATTGGGAACGAAACTGAACTTGAGCACCGCTTATCATCCTCAAACAGATGGTCAAACTGAGAGGGTGAACCGTATTCTTGAAGAATTATTACAGGCTTGTGTTATTGATTTTGGCGGATCATGGAAAGACCATTTGCATTTGGCCGAGTTTTCATACAACAACAGCTACCAAGTGAGCCTGACAATGTCACCATTCGAAGCATTGTACGGTAGACCGTGCCGATCTCCTGCTTGTTGGGTAGATCCTGGTAATAGACTCGTATTAGGGCCCGTTATGATTCGCGAAGCTGCGGACAAAGTCAATTTCGTTAAGAAACGATTACTAGCCGCTCAAAGCCAACAGAAAAGCTATGCGGATAAGAGAAGAAGAGATATATCATTTGATGTTGGTGACCACGTGTATTTGAAGGTATCTCCGATGAGAGGAGTAATCAGGTTCGGTAAAACAGGGAAATTGGCGCCTAAATTTATTGGTCCGTTTCCTATTCTGGAACAGGTTGGAACTCTTGCTTATAGGGTTCAATTACCTGATTGGTTGCCTGGAGTACATAATGTTTTTCATGTATCTCAACTTCGAAAGCATGTTCATGATCAAGACTTGATCGTGGAAGAAGCAGCGCAATGGGATATATAAATTACTCCAGAATTGGCTGTGAGAAGAGAGCCGCTAAAGATAATTGGCAAAGAAACCAAAGAACTGAGGAACAAGAAGGTTCACTTAGTCAAAGTGCAATGGAGTGGAGATCCGCGAGATTGTACTTGGGAAACAGAGGAAAGCATTAAGAAAGCCTATCATAAGTGCAGAGTGGATATCTCTGCTTGACTCGGGTGCAAGGTACGTTTATCATATCTTGGAATTACCATTTTGTTCTCTACTTTGCTGTTGTTTTCTTTTCAATATCTTTCTCATACGAGGGCCGTTTTACGAACCGTAAGTTGCGTTGGACTCGTCTTTCCGAGATCTTCGCAATGGCGTAGACCAGAGCTGAAACAGAGATAGTTGAATTTTCAGCCGAATCAATGTGAGAACTCTGAATTTTATTATTTAATTAATTATCAATTATTTTTCTCGCGTTAAAAATAACTGTATTGTGATGTTAATTCAGATCTGAAATGTTCTGTGTTGTATATATTGTTGATTGTTGCTTGTGGTATGTTTTGTTGTTAATGATATGCTAGATCCGCATTGAATTTAATATATTGTTGAATTTTATTTGCGGTTAGAAAATTAAATCTAAAATTAGATCTAAATCATATTTTATCCAGATCTAGTTATTCCAATTTATTTTATATTATTAAAATATTACTTTTATTTTTCTGAAATGAACAATAGAATCTAATCGACAAATAAAAACTTATTTTTAATTGTTTATATTACAATAGAAGCTGAAAGACAAATAAAAACCTTATTTTTATTTATTTGTTTACTTTGCAACAGAATATGAACAATAAATAAAACCTTATTTTTATTTGTTTACTTTGCAACAAGATTTGGACGACAAATAAAATCTTATTTTTTTATTTGTTTATATAACAACAGAATTTGGCCAACAACTAAAATATAATTTTATTTGTTTACGTTACGATAGAAATTGATTAACAAATAAAATATATTTTTATTTGTACAACAGAATTTGGCAAACAAATAAAAATTACTTTTATTTGTTGACATTAAGAATGAGATTTGTGAATTACAGTAAAAATTTTCTTTTTACTGTCACCTTAAACTTAGGATGTTCTAGAATTGGAATAACAATAAAATAATAAATTTTATTGTTGATATTAAAAACATATTTATAAAATAAAACTTTATTTACATTGTATTTATAAATTAAAGGTTATATTTGGAAACCACCTTTTTGTTTACATTTTTATGTAAATAAAAATACATATTTTGGAAATCACAATTTTGTTTACATTTTATATGTAAATAAGAAATTATTTTCAGAAGTTACATTTTTGTTTGCAAATATATTTTAAAATATAATTCATTCTTTTATTTGAATTCATGGATGCTAATAAACTTTAAAAATAAACTTTATTCTTTTATTTACATTCACCAATGCAAATATACTTTGGAAATAAATGTTGTTCTTTTATTTGCGTTCACAAATGCAAATATACTTTGAAATAGAATATACTCTGAGATAAAATATATTTTTGAAATAAAATATGCTTTGAAATGAAATAAACTTTAAAAATGAAATTTGTTCTTTTATTTGCATTAATTACTGCAAATAAACTTTACAAATGGAAGTTGTATTTACTTTGCATTCACAAATGCAAATACCTATTGAAATTAAAATTGTTCTTTCATTTGCATTCACAAATGCAAATATATATATTGAAAACAAAGCTGTTCTTTTATTTGGAATCACTAATGCAAATACACATTTAAATAAAATTTGTTTCTTTTATTTACATTCACTAATGTAAATACACATGGGAAATGAGTTTCTTTTCACATTCACTCAAATATACTTTTAAATCAAAATACAAAGTTACATTTGTTATTTGCATTCCTTGTTGCAAATAAAACCTTAAAATATAGTTCATCTTTGTTTGCAATTCATCAATGCAAACAAACCATCAAAATGAAAGTTACATTTTTTGATTTATAATTTTGATATGAATAAAATATTGTTTGAGAGTTGCATTTTTATTTGCATCTTCAATGCAAATAAAACATGAATTAAATCTTTCATTTTACTTTCAAATTAAGAAATACCTTTTTATTCACATTTTTAGATATAAATAAAGGATAGGATTTAGAAGTTACATTTTAGTACATTCTAGTTGTAGCAAAAGAGATAATGTTTCATTTTATTTTCATTTTAAAGGACAATAGAAAGAATAGTTTTTAGAAGTGCATTTTTATTACAATTCTATATGAAGTAAAAAGAGCCAATTTGTCAAATGTCTTATATAAAATAAAAGGAGTTCTTCTTGTCACTTCAAAAAGAATGAATTGAAAATGTTTATTTAAGCTTTTATAAAGAATGAATAACTAAACATTCATATTTTTATCATTAAAGTAAAATAGACAAAAACCCACATTTTTGTCTAAATTAAAAGAATGAAACAAAATATAGCACTGGAATATTTTATTAGAATTGAAATACAAATTAATCACTATCGTAAATTTACATTAGTTAAAACCAATTATTCATTTTTGTTGACTTATATTAGTTAAAAACAATTATTCATTTTAGTCAATTTATACTAGTTAAAACAAATATTCAATTTTGTCAATTCACACTAGTTAAAACCAATTATTTACTTTTGTCAATTTACATTTGTTGAAACCAATTATTTGTTTTGTCACTATAAAGTTGTTAAGATAAAGATATTCATTTTTGTTTTGTTATGACTTTTCCGTGAAATAGGAATAGACATTTTTAGTCATCTTTAAAGATTATTATTCTATTTGCATTCTCCAATACAAGTATACATAAAAATGAAGATGTTCTTTTGTTTGCATCTCTTGATGCAAATAAAACATATATTAAAAGTTACAACTCTATTTGTAACTCAAATGTGAACGAACACATAGTTTCAAAAGATTACATTTTTATTTGTCTTTTGATGCAAATAAAAATATAGTTTTAGAAATTGTATCTCTATTTACATTTTATATGCAGATAAGAAGGTAGGATTGAAAATATTAATTTTTATTTTTAAATTAGTGGCAATAGAAAAATTGTACATTAAAATATACATTCTTAAATGAAGTTCGTATTTCATTAAGGAGATTAGTTAAACCAAAATAGACCTTTTGTAAAAAATACTCATTTTTGTCAAAATGAATTAGTTGAAGCAATTTATATATATATATATTATGATTGGCAAGACATATACTTGTCAAGATAGGTTAGTTAAATCAAAATATTTATTTTTGTCGAAACAAAAACTTTCATTTTTGTCTCATTAGAATTGCCAAAACAAAATAACCATTTTTGTTTAGGGTTTAAACTAGCGGAATAGAAATTGTCTATAGAGACGAAGTTATTATTCTTATTCGTTCATTGCAATAGAATTACATATAATATAAAGGAGACATTTTCTTGTCATGATTATATATTGTGTATTACACTTCCATTCACAAGTTACCCGACTTGTTTATGTGATTGGGACGATTATTTTCACACATCGCCCAAGTGCACAAATTAGTTTATTATTTGTTTGTTGGTTGAAACCCCACACGGGTGTTGGGATGAAAATTAACATACACTAATCCCAATATTCAGTTGTATGCTGATCGTTAGATAAACAGGCTGCGATGAGCATTATAATTTAATTTTAACGCTTACACAGTGGAAAATCACACTCTGGATGTAATGGATGACTTGATGATTATACTGTTCTTGTCATATATATGATATGTGTGAAATCCATATAATCCAAATTATATGGGAAATGATTTAGTCGCATTTCGATTCAAGTGTTCTTTTAAATAAGAATATTTTTACCTTAGCAATTCTTTTTATATAAAGGATATATTTTCATAAGAGAAAAAAAATATTTTTAATCAACTATATGTTAAAACAAAGAATATTTGTAAAAGATAAAAATTTGTAATGTAAAGAAAACTTCCCATTTAGAATCTTTTATATAAAGAATATTTTTAATGATTATTTTAAAATATGTTTTTTTAAAGATTATTAGGATTTGCAATTATATTTTGTGATATGAAATAAATTGAGATGTGAAGTAGATTTATCGTGGACGGTGTTTTAAACGACATTTGTCCATTAATCCAATTTACATTGAAATTATTATTTGGAATTTATAAATCTATTTTATAGATTTGAAAAGGCATTTTCAAAAAAATCAAGTTTTTTCCAATTCAATATATTAAATAGGAATTTAGTGGAAATTCGATTGGTAATAATCGAAATGGGCTTCTGTAAAAGAAGACCGATATTATATATGGAATTTAAGAGGCTTTGCCGTTATTACATTTATATTATTAGTCCAATACAGAAACCTATATCGATTATGTATTGATTTGATTTCTGCGGAATTCCATATTTTGGAAATAGATTGCAGGTTTATTGTGAACTGTGTTTAAAGGACACTAGTTCTTTAACTTGTTTAAGACAAGATTTATTCCTTAAAATAAATGATCTTGTAATAATGATTTTTGATATCAAATCAAAACTGGAGTTTTAATAAATCTTTTAAGGAAGATTTAAGATTTTATTTTCCGAGTTTACCTTGGATAAAATTAATGAGAATCTTTTAACACGAATATCTTATTAAAAGAATATTCTGAGTTGGAATGTGGCATAATGTGTGATTTTTCCAATATTTGCTTTTTAATCACAACATACGCGAGTTATTCAGAAAGACCGGGTTTAACCCATTCTGAATAATCATCACGATGATCAAGAGTCGAAGATGAAGGAAGTGGTTGAAGACCGAAGGTTTTCACATCGTTGGGATGATGATGAATGGTATCTTGAATTAGGATTGGCCTTCCAAGGCAAGGTATTTGGTAATGATCGTCCAAACGCATTTGGAGATCGACGGACACGTTATTTTGCTCAGACCTAGAGCGGACTTGTAAATGGATTGTGTGTCTGACATTGTATTCATTTCTACTGTATTTGTTGAACGCTACTGATTATATATTTCTGTTTGGTGGTAAAGAATTTATTCTTTACTTATCACCCTTCTTTAAGACGTATGAGCTTAGAGGTTATATATATATATATATATATATTGGTAGATGATCAATGATATGGTAGGGTCTGATATTGTGGTATGCTAAGATGCAAATGATCAAGGCTTTGTTGAAAAGAACGCCTTGTGGTTGATGATCAAAGCACATTCTATTTAGGCATAGCTTTGTGTATATCGTGACTTCGCGAGCCTCACACACCGGTTGAGTCTAAAACGGGAGAAGGGAACGCAGGGAGTGCACACGTTTCTTTCTAGCTAGAAGTGGTGTCAGTGCTTAAACTGGCTGACATTTACTTATGTGGATGATGGAATTTTTGCGAGGCCTCGGTTTATTCTTATCGGTCGCCCACGACCGATTTGTAGGTCCAATAGGATCGGGGAGCGTGTGTTCAGGCAAAACTAATCCACTAAAGTATTTGCGGATCGGCCCTGCTGTATCCAAGGGTTCGCCAGCGTCCGAATCTTGAGACATTGCTAGAGTGTCTCGAATCGGTCAAGAGCTCCTCCCTAGCCTTGACTCATGATGGAACCAATTTCCAATACGCCCTTGCGGTTTTTGATTGTATAACTAGTATGGAAACATAGTAGATGGTATATATGCCGTCTAGGATTGATATTATATTTGAAATGTTTTAAATACATATATACGCACTAATCATAATATCGTTTTTACGTATCAAGCATCTTTTGACCATTATAAGGTAAAACCATATCCTTCAGTTTGCGTTGCATTGCGTGATGGGACCTGGGTCTTATAATGATTTCATTTTTCTAAAAAGCATTACGTTATTTTACGATTTACTTTATTTATACACTGGCAATCCAAAGGTGTAAACCCGTTCCGCGTTAGCGGCGTGGTCCTGTGATTAGCCTTATTATTAGATAAATTTGGTTAAGAATTCTCACACCAGTCCCACGACTGACCTGCAGTTTGTTTCACTTTGCAAACTCGGGTGCCCTCTTTTCACACGGGCAGTCGAGTAGCTTTTTGCAGATATATTTTAAGCAGGATCCTGGATTGAAGCCTGTAGATGGGTCCAGAATATTGATGGCCTTCCATTGAGAATTGTTCTGCTGCATTATATTTCTTTTGTTGTAATTTATCTTCCGATGTACTTTATAAAGTGTACTCTGATATATTATGTACTCTGATGTAACATTTATTATTGATGTTATAAAAGTTCATGTTGTTGTCCTGATGTGTTGTATGCCCAAAGTTAACGTATGCGGAAATTTGAACGGTCTTGATCGATCTTGCGATCGATTGGGGTCGGGAAAAAATCCGGGTCGTTACAGCGTGGTATCAGAGCCAGGTTTCGATCCTAGGACCTGTGGGTTATGGGCCCACCACGCTTCCGTCGCGCCACTCTGATTTATTTTGAATCCTGTACATTCAGTTAAAGTTCAAAATTAAAATTTTAAAACTACCGCGCCATTTCTAACTCCATTTATATTTAAAATTAAATTTATTCGTTTTAACTTCGTTTAAAATAAATTCTAGCCATTATTATTTATATAAATTATATTATATCCTCAAAATTCATTAAAATTTTCTAAAATAAAATTTTTAAATTGGTCCAGAATTTGCGGGTTGTTACATTTTCTTTTCATGCATGTAAAGTTTTTAATTATATAGTCAGAATGTTTTCAAAAGAGTATATGAATTATTTGGTATATTTTGAAAAGTTAAAAACAAATTGATTGTTGGTTGTGTTGTGTGATTGTGGATTTGATTAATTGAATTATTAGAATGATAGTTTATTTAATCAATAAGAGAATGAAGTTAAATGTATGCAATTGAAAAAATATTGAATTGATTTAAAGAGAGATAGAAATATATACATGTGCATTATATATATGTGAACAGGTTATGGATAAACAGCTAAGCAGAGGAATAAAATTGTTTGCCCGACAAATAGGTACATGTTTATTGTATTTCTTGGGATTTGATGATTTTATGAGCCGATTGGCTAAATGCTTGGCTTTACCTTTTTCTTTTGGATTGGTGAGAGCCATGGGAGCCTATTAGAAATATTCCGAAGCTCCCCATACAAAGGAGGTTATGGCGAAATTTTTCGAAAATTTAGGGTGTTAGCCTAATTTTTGAAGAATTTGAAAATTCTTGAAAATGAAAAGTTGAAGAATGGAAGCCAGATTAAAAGTAGAGTTGGTTAATTAAACCACTTTCAACTTTGTTCCTTTTTGGGGACGAAAAGTTTTAAGTAGGGGAGATTGCAACAACCCGGAAAATCTGAACCAGTTTAAAATTTTTAATTTGGCTATTTTAGTAGATTTTTAATATTTAAAATAAAATATTTTACATAACAACGATGAAAAGTATGTTTGAATCGATGTTTGAAAAGAAATATAATTATTTTTAATTCTAAACAAGGCCTGAAATGGCGCGGCAGTTTCAAAATTTCAATTCAACCTTTGACTGACTGTACCGGGTGCAAAATTAAACGGATTTTAGTGAAACCGAAAATATTTAATTTTTTTTATGAATATCTTTCTAACGAATCTGAAAAATTGAAGTTTCATAGCGGGAATCAAAAGTTCTTGCCAAATGAATTTTCAGAAAGTCGCTATAGAGAATATATAGCCCTTGAAAAATTGATATTTTGCAAACGACCTCAGAATTCGACAAAACCACTTCTGTTGGATCCGGCAAATTGAAATGTACGTTTAAATCAAATATTGTATGTTTTATATTTTAATTTGAAGAAAAACTAACTGTAACTGTAGAATGGGCCTATGAAACATATCCCATTGTGTTCGGAATGGGGGTATTTAGCTAGGGACGACATTCGTTGGGTTGGGATTGGAGTTTGTTTGGAGAAAACCCTATTTTTGAATTTATACAAATATCGGCCAATAGAAAAATTTTCATTCATTAATTAAAAATATAAAAAAATCCGTATAAGCCATTCAAAGCGTATAAATACCTCCCTCGACTGACGGCGGAAAGCAGTTCAAAGCTTCCTGATCATTTTCCGGCCACTGCGTTCATCGTTAACCCTCGCTTCATTTAAGCTTTTTGTAGCTCTCCACTCGATCTTCAAATCCATATAAGCCATTAACCCCATCGCTTCGTGAATCGTTCGGATCGACCTCCCAAAGACCAGCCGCCTCGCGCTAGTTTTTGCCATCACCGCCGCCGTGAGTTGGACCCCACCACTACTGACCGACGCATCATTCGGAGCACTCCACGCTGGTACCCTCTGATCTTCGTCACGTGCCATGGATTGGAAGAAAATCGCTGACCTAGTTTTGAACAAGTTTTGAAAGGTACAGCTGTTTTAATATTAAACTGTTTAATAGCACTTTAAAGCGCTACGGTTTATGATTTCACTGTAAAAATCATATCTTTTTCGTATCTTGTCGAAATTCAGTGAAATAAGAGACAGTGGACTCGTGCGGACGTCTTCTACATTCTAGAAGAGACCGCATATTTTTCTGAGCCTTATGCAATTTTTGGTGGAGTGGAACCCATTGTGAGATTTCTAATTTATAAATGATATGGAAAACAATGATGTATAAATTATGCGGTCGATGTATGAGTTATATAAGCATTGTACACCACATGTATAAACGTTGTATAAGTTGTATGTTCGATGTACAAGTTATATATGCGTTGTAAAAATAATATATGCGTTGAAATGAATAGAAGTGATATTGAAATGAAATCGAAATATAGTTATATACGTACATATATATATATATATATATATATACACATACATACTCCCCTCGTCCACAGACCATAGACGATATATATTGGTTGTGATATTGTTTGGATTATTGGTTGATGTTAAATTTGGTGAATATCATTGATGGTTGATTTGAAAGGATTGATTGTGGTTGAAATCCCAATAGGATTAGTATATGGGAGAATTCGTCTGCGTACGAACTAGATATTGAAAATCCCCATTGTCAAAAACCGCGAGGTTTTAAGGCAGAGCAAGGAGCCGTACTAGGGACGGTCCTGGTTTTAACTACCCTGCCGTTATGCTACCGAAATTTTCAATAATATTCATGTCTTAGAATTATTTTCATGTGTTGAAACTATATTCATGTGTTGAATAGAAATTCATGTGTTGAGTAGAAATTCATATGTTGAATAGAAATTCATGTGTTGAATAAATTCTTTGAAATTTAAAAATAACATTTTTACCTCATATATGAACTATATAAAATAATCATGTTTTGAAATAAATTGTTTTACAATAAAAATAACATTTTTATTATATATATATATATATATTATCGAACTATATTCATGTGTTGAATGGAAATTCATGTGTTGAAACCATATTCATGTGTTGAATAGAAATTCATGTGTTGAATAAATTCTTTGAAATATAAAAATAACATTTTTACCTCATATATGAACTATATAAGATAATCGTGTTTTGGAATAAATTGTTTTATAATAAAAATTACATTTATTTATGTATATAAACTATAGAAAACATTCATGTGTTGAATAAAGGACTAGAACGATAAAAATCATATTTTTATCGTATGTGTGAAGTCAAAAACATTCATATGTTGAACATATAGATTGAACAATAAAATCTACATTTTATTGTGAATATAAAGTGTTAAAGATAGTGATGTGTTGAAATAAATATCAGTTGGATAAAAATATCATTTTTATCAAATGTATGAAGTGAATATGGTTTCGAAATCGAAGAATGAATTTTATATATATATATAAAATAAAATCGAATAACGAAGCTGCAGTTCATATTTTGAAACCGTGATTTCAAACGATTAGTGCGGGAGATCCGACCATCGGATTTTCCCGGAACCGAAACCGTTGGGTTCGCTTTGGAAATATCTTTCAAATGACACCCACTTTGTGAAGATCCAACGGTTGGATTGTCTAGAATGTTTAATTCAAATCTGAAGAAAACCAGTGCCAGAATCGATTATATATATATATATATATAATTTAATTAAATCGAATAACGACGCTGCAGTCCGCATTTTGAAATCGTAACTTCAAACGATTGTACCGGGAGATCCGATCGTCGGATTTTCCCAAAACTGAAACCGTTGGATTCATTTTGAAAAGATCTTTCTAATGATATAAAATTTGTGAAGATCCAATGGTTAGATTTTCAGATATGTGTAAATTAAATCTGAAGAAAAACAGCGCCATGGCCGCGTTATGGCCTGATGCGTCGTTTGAATGAATTAGCTATTTTTAAACAAATAAAATAGCGATAAATCATGATAAAATATTTTAAATAATATGGAATGGAAATAAACTGAATTTTCTTAGATTATTCGATATTTGATGGTTGAATGTGTTTGGCGTGAAAATTACATTAAAGAACAGAATTAGTGATATCGAATAATTTAACCATTGAAATGAATTGATTTGAAATTCTAAATATACGTGAATTATTTGAAAATGCCGAGTTGATTCTCATTTCAAATAATTGATCGACGATTAAAAGTTGAAGATATGAAGACGGTGCAAGACCGATGATCTTCACGTCGAATGGAGGGGTGCTACTGATGCTCATGATAAAAGTAGCTACCTTGAAGGGGCTGAAGTAGTAGCCGTCCGGACGTACTTGTTGATTGTACGGATATGCGAGGTGTTGAGTGCCTCTGGTTTCGTTCAGACCCAGAACGAACTTGTAAATGGACTGTGTGTCTAACATTAGATTTTGGTTTGTGCTGATTGATCTCTATTAAATATATATCTGCTTAGCGACGCATAATTTATTCTCTTGCTTAACGCCCTTTTCTGAGACGTACGAGCTCAGAGGTTATATATCGATATAAATCAGTCACATGGAGTGAATTGCCTGCATGGCATGCCAAAGTGGCAGATGATCAAGGCTTATGTTGAAAAGCAAAGTCTTGTGGTTGATGATCAAAGCGCGGCCTGTGTGGCGTAGCTCTGTGTATAGCATTCTTTCGCGAGCCTCACCCTCCGGTATGAGCCAGAAACGGGAGAAGGACTTCAGGGAGGACATGCGTTTCCTTCTAGCTAGGAGTGGTGCTTTGGGTTTTGCATGCCCGGGTATTTTACTTATGTGGATGATGGAAAGCGGGGCCTCGGTTGCTTCGGTCTCTTCGGAGCCGATGGTGCGGTCGGATATGACCAGTGACTTCCCATAGGGCGGGGAAACATAGTTTTTAGGAATTTTAATCCACATCTGTGGACCGGCCCTGACGATCCATGGCTTTCCTGTGCGCTTGCCTGAGACATGGGCTAGAGCGTCTCGAATTCAGTAAGGACTATCTTTTGCCTTGGTTCATGATGGAAATCCAATTTCCAAATACGATATCGTGCGGTATTGATTGTATACTTATACATGGCGACATAGTGGTATGGGGCATTAATGCCGTCTATGATTGATACTTATGATTGAAATTGTTTTTGAAACATATAAACACTAGTAATAATATCAGATGCTTTTTTTATTCGTATCAAGCATATTTTGGCCATTATAAGGTAAAACTCTATCCTCCGGTTTGTGTTGCATTGTGTGATGGGAACCGAGTCTTATAATGGCTTCATTTTTATAAAAAGCATTGGGATGTTTAAAAGATTTACTTGTTTTAAAGCACGGGTAATCCAATGGAGTAAACCCTTTCCGCGAAAGTGGCATGGTCCTGTGATTGGCCATATTATAGAATGTGTTAATGTAACACCCCGTAATTTTATAACATTAAAATTCACAAATTAAAGTATACTTAATTTTTAGAAAAGAATTAAGTGAAATGGGTTGCACAGAGAAATATATATATATTGATATATATATATATATATATAAATAAAATAAATAAAAAAATAAATATGCGAAAAAGTTCAAAACAACGAATTGGGAGGGGAAATAACCGAACCAGCCCATTTTTGAGGTCGACCTAAGCCCCGCTGGGTCGACTAGGGGTTAATCCAGGGTGTTTGACTGTCAACCCGTGGGCTGATTCGCTCAAATGCAGATTTTGCATTTGATTGGTTCTCATGGTTCAGGGTTAATCTAATGGTCCTAAATAACTTCCTAATGCTAACCCTAAACCTAATTAAAATAGAATAGTTACCGTCATACCATCGCCATGGAAATCAATGGAGCTGCCGCCAACTAAGAAAGAAGAAAAGAAAATTCAATTCTAATTCTCTCAACCCTAAAGCAAAGCAAAACTCTCTCTTTTCTTCTCTAAATTATGAGTATGATGATCTTAACAAGATTATTATCATTTTAATTAGGTTGAGTTATGAATGGATTATGAGTAGATGATGTGAATTATCATATATGTTGTTGTAAACCCCTTTTGCTATCATGTATATTGTAAATCCAATGTTATGTGATGATGATACCTTATATGTTGTAAATCATGCTATGATGATGTTATGTATGTTGAAAGTTTCTAGGTTAAGTTGTGATGAATCATACATGTTAAAAAGGCCATGATGTTACCATCTATGCTAGTTAGTTCATATTAATTAAATCATCATGTTTGGGTTATGTTGATCTATATGACAAATCACATATGCAAGTTAGATTGATTAGAAAAGTTATGAACATATGCCAAGACATCTATTATGACATCTAGAATTATGTTATGACATATGTGATATCCTATGCTAGTTCACACCATCATTATGTTGCCTAAAAACCCCATATGCAAGTTTATGTATAGATTTGGGCTATGATCATATCATGTAAATTGAGACATTTAACAAGTTGACACCTTTTGATCCTTAACATGTGTAGTTTATGCAAGTTTCACCCCTATTATGATTAGATTTATTTTAATTGTCTATATGTTGTGATAATTTATCTTTGTGCCAGGTGTTAGACTATACAAGTCTAGCCTATATTATGCGTTGAATAAGCGAACGTATAAACGTGGGGTAGGGGTAATATTAAGGATTTAATATTAAAAAGTTGGGGTGCAATTGATATGATTTTGCATGCCATAAGTGGATGGCCATAATTGAGTCAATTATGGACATCATTAAAAGTTGACTTAATTAATAATTTGAATAGGGAATTATTAAAACTGGGGTAAAAGATTTTAAGTGTTAATCAATGCTTAGGACACGAGGTTGGACTCGTTTGTGACGTAAACCTGCCCGGACCCGCCCGACTAATCCAGTGGTCACAAATGTCAGCCCAATGTGAGAGGTCCTAGGCCTAAACTAAAGCATAACGGTTGTAAAGACACGAGGTTAGACTCTTTTATGGTGTAAGACAGCCCAGACCCGCCTGGCAAATCCAGCTGCCATAAATGCCAGTCTAATGTGAGAGGTCTTTACGAGGTTATGGCCTGAATGAATTAAGAAATACTTAACCAGATAAACATGTAAGGTGGGACATGGGGGTTAAGTAGGTGCCTTGGGTGGCATGAGGAATCTAGGGGGTGCCCTTAGTGGCATGTGAAATACGATTAGTAAGACTTAACCAAACACACATGTAAATGAACATGACTAAGAGGGTTAAGTGGGATATACTAGTGACAAGCTTAGGTGGGTAGCTTGTGGGGGCCCATTTCGACCAGTATCCCAAACGTATCTTTGTGGGCTCGACCCAAGTCGAGGACGGGACACGCATGATGGGTTCGATTGTAAGAGGCCAAAACGGGGAGCGGTGGCAACGCAAGTCCAACGGGTTTCATATGCGTGTGTGGACCCGGGCTGGTAGGTAAGACGTTGTTGCAACGTGTAGGTATAAGCCATACATTCTCAAGTTGTATCGGGTTGCCACTTTAGGATAGTGATACACCCCACTGTGGGGCCAGCACGGGTATCTACGAGTAGGGAGCCGATCGAAAGTGGGTAGTGGGGTACACCTAGTGGAGATAGGGGCAGATGACACCTATGTAGTTAGCTAGGGGTACGTAAGGCTATTTATAAAGTTTATGTGTGAAGCAAGTGGGATCAAACAATAGGGTGACTGGTGTGGTGCAGTGTAGTAATGTGCGGTGCAGTGTAGTAATCATTCGTTAGTAATTAGGTGTGCCTTTACCGTTATCTTTAACGTTATGTTAAACGCTATCTTTATCTTCCTAAGAGTTCATAGACATTTACTTGTCTTCCAGCTTATGCCTTAGTCTAGTTATTTTGATAATAGTATTGTTAGAATTATCATACTCGCCAGACTTTATGTCTGACCCCCTCTATTTCTATCCTTTTTCCCCCTCCAGGTCCTCAGGTTGGGCCCAGCTCTAGTGGAGTTTGGTTGAATTGCTTCATCTCTCTTTGGAAAGCTTGGACCGTTGAAGTAAAGTCCAGCTTGTTATCTTTTTAATGGCTATTTATGTAATGGGATTATGTATTTTGTTTTATGAAGATGGATATTGTACTTGGTTTTATGATGAAACAAACATGTTTAATTTCCGCTGCAATAAAATGAAGTTTTAGATTTCCAAGTACTATTTATTATCTGTCTTGTTGTAATTTTTCTGTTCTATATTCACTTATAACCTCCATGGAAGTTAATGCATTCCCTTTGTGAGTGACATTAATGGACGTGGGGTGTTACACGTGGTATTAGAGCTTAAGGTTACCATGACAGATAAAAATACTTTAGAAAAATAGTTATTTTTGGAAGAAGTGCTTTCAAAAACATGTTTTAATGAGAAATTTAAAGAGAAAAGTTTTTTAAAAAAAAACATAATCACCAATAGCCCATATCTTTATCTTTCGACTTCTCCATTCTGAATCTTTCCTTTTTCGTTTCAGCATGGCTGAAGATCTTAATCTACCCGACGGTGTAACGATTCCAGGATGGTATAGGAGGTTATTAGAGGATAGGGCCGCTGCAGGTCCAGCCAATGTTCCACCACTACCAGTTGCACCCGTTCCTCCTCCTCCTCCTCCTCGCGTAGATACTTTTGCAAAGACGTGCAAGGAATTCAAGGCTATGGGTGGAAAACCATTTCAAGGGTCAGAAACGTTTGTGGAAGCTAGAGATTGGCTTAAGGAGGTGGAAGAATTGCTAGAAATCTTTGAAGTAGAAGAAGGAAGGAGAGTTCGATTAGCAGCTTGGTTGATGAAGGGAGAGGCCTCGTTTTGGTGGGAGGTCACTAATGGGGAGCGTCCTGTTGACTCTTGGGCGGATTTCAGACGTAGGTTCGAGGCGAAGTTTCTTTCAAGGGCGGAAGAAAATCTATATATGGAAAGGTTCTTGACATTGAAGCAAGGAAGCTCATCAGTGAAAGAATATGTCAATAAATTTAATTAGTTAGCGAGGTTTGGCTTGGACTTAGTGAACACGCCGGAGAAGAAGGCGCTGAGGTTCGTGAATGGCTTGAATGAACCATTGCAAGGGTTGGCTATGACCCACATCCCTATGGGGGCCACCTTTGAGAAGTTAGTAGAAATGTCACTTATGCATGAGGAGAAAAGCACTAAAGCTGATAAGGCACCCGAGAAGAAGGGGGATCAGAAGAAACCACAACAGCAAAACAAGAAGGGTGGTAAAGACAATAACGGCAAGGGAAAGAAGAAATGTTTTAACTGTGGGACACCAGGCCATCTCAGCAAGGATTGCCGAAAGAAAAAGAAGACAGGCTGTTTTCATTGTGGCGATGCGGGACATTTAGTGAAGGACCGCCCAAAGAAGGGGCAGAGGGCAGGAGCTACCCCGGGAGGACAGGTGCAAGCTCTTATGGCACCAGGGCAGGCAAGGGTACAAGTTCAGGCTCTCGAGGTCCCACCGCTGCAAGAACGAGGTAGAACCATTTCTGTTGAAAGCTTAGTTTTTCTGTTTGATCATCCTGTCCGTACCTTATTCGATTCGGGCGCATCACATTAGTTTATCTCTACATCATTTGTTGAATCACTGCACTTAAACACCAGTTTAGTAGAGGATCCCTTAGTTGTTTCGAATCCAATTGGGGGCTCAACTTATTTGTCTATGATGTGTTTGGATTTGAAAATTTCCATACTTAGCGTTGAATTTAGATGTGATGCTTATGTGTTGGGCTTCATGGGCTATGGGCTAATTTTAGGAATGGATTGGTTATCCAGAAAAGGGGCCGTTCTTGATTGTGAAAGGAGAGTAGTTAGGCTCGTGACTCGCCTTGGAAACACTCTCGAAATCTTTTGTAATCCCATAAATTCGGTTATGCTAAGTTAACTAGAATCGCTTGACGCGTCTGAGGAAAATCTACGATCTGTTAGAGTGGTCCGAGAATATTTGGATGTGTTTGAGGAGGTGAAGGGCTTGCCTCCGAAGCGGGAGATAGATTTTCGAATATATCTTGTGGATAATGCGAAACCAGTATCTTTGCCAGTACGCCACATGACTCCACGTGAAAGGAGGGAACTCGGTAAGCAAGTGAAGGAGTTGCTTGAGAAGGGGTTCATAAGACGAAGTATATCGGAGTGGGGTGCTCCAGTAGTATTTGCCACGAAGGCGGATGGGTCCCTTAGACTTTGTGTGGACTATAGAGAACTTAATAAGCTTACTAAGAAGAACAGACACCCACTGCCGACGATTGATGATCTCTACGATCAGTTAGTTGGCGCCTCAGTGTTTTCGCAGTTGGACTTAGCCACTGGTTTCCATCAGTTGAGAGTGGCTGAGGATAGCATAGACAAGACTTCCTTTAGGACTCCGGACGGTTTCTATGAATGGCTAGTGATGCCCTTCGGTTTGACAAACGCCCCAGCATATTTTGTTGATTTGATGAGTAGGGTGTTTAGGGAGTACCTTAACAAATTCGTGGTAGTCTTTGTAGATGACATCTTGATCTTTTCTAAGTATGAAGAAGAGCATGCCCTACATCTTAGGAAAGTGTTGGAGACTCTTCGAGCGCATAAGCTTAAAGCTAAATTTTCTAAGTGTCACTTTTGGAGGAAGGAAGTACGGTTCTTAGGACACGTGGTTTCCAAAGAAGGGATATCTGTAGATCCCGCGAAGGTGGTGGCCATCCAAGATTGGAAGGTTCCCAAAAATGCTACCGAAGTGAGAAGTTTCTTGGTGTTGGCTGGCTACTATAGGAAGTTTATCAAAGACTTCACAAAGATATCAGCTCCATTGACACGCTTGACGAAGAAGAACCTAGTTTTCACATGGGATGTAGATTGTGATGATGCATTCCAACGTTTGAAGAGAGCTTTGACTTCAGCCCCTGTCTTAGTATTGCCAGACGGGAGTAAGCCGTTTACCGTTTATACTGACGCTTGTGGGACAGGACTAGGCGCAGTCTTAATGCAAGAGGGCAGGGTAATAGCCTATGGTGGAAGGCAGTTGAGAGCACATGAGAAGAATTACCCCACACATGACCTAGAGTTGGCCGCTATTGTTTTCGCGCTTAAGTCTTGGCGTCATTATCTTCTTGGTGAGAAATTCGAACTATTCACTGACCACAAATCTTTAAAATACCTATTCTCTCAAAAGGACTTGAACTTAAGGCAGCAAAGGTGGATGGAGTTCTTAGCGTCCTACGACTTTGAGATAGCATATACCCCTGGAAAGGGTAACGTGGTGGCCGATGCCTTAAGTAGAAAAAGATTATCCTTAAGTCCTTTGTTTGTTGAGCGGCAAAGTTTAGAATTCATTTCGATGTTTGACTTTAGACCTTCCGTTGACTTTGTACCCGGTTTGCTAGCATCCTTGGAGGTCAAACCTACGCTTTTGGGACGGATTAGCGAGGCACAGCGAGACGACCCAAAGTTAGTTGAGTTAGTAGAAAAGCTCAAAGGAGGGGAGTCATCAAGCTATCTTCGTAGGTATACCCTAGATGATAAGGGTTGGTTGCGTAGGGACAGTAGACTTTGTGTACCAAAAGACGATGACCTAAGGAAGACTATTCTTGACGAAGCACATCGTTCGAAGATGACCATTCATCCCGGCGGGGACAAGATGTACAAAGACATGAAGAGAGTTTACTTTTGGGCCGGCATGAAGAAAGACGTGGTCGAGTATGTCGCTAGATGCTTGGTGTGCCAACAAGTAAAAGTGGGGCAAAAGAAACCCGGTGGGTTGCTTCACCCATTAGAGGTTCCACTATGGAAATGGGAAAGCATCTCGATGGATTTTGTGGATGGATTACCACGATCGAGGAAGGGTAATACGGGAATTTGGGTTATAGTAGATAGACTTACTAAGAGCGCCCATTTTATTCCCGTGAAGAGTAAGAGGACTGCTCCATGGTTAGCTTCTGTATACGTTCGAGAGATAGTTCATTTGCACGGTGTTCCTTCTAGCATAGTGAGCGACCGCGATCCTATTTTCACTAGCGAATTTTGGAGAAGCTTACAAGAGGCGGTAGGGACTCAGTTATGTTTGAGCACCGCATATCATCCTCAGACGGACGACCAGACTGAGAGGGTGAATCGCATTCTAGAGGATCTGTTGAGGCTATGTATCCTAGACTTTGGGGGTACATGGGAAGAGCATCTTCCATTGGTTGAGTTCGCATATAATAATAGCTTTCAGTCCAGCATTGGTATGGCACCATTCGAAGCTCTTTATGGACGACCTTGTCGTTCACCTACATGTTGGTGGGAATCTACGGATAAGATCTTACTTGGGCCCGATATGATTAGGGAGACTTCGGAGAAGATCGACTTGATTCGAAAGAGGATGAAAGCAGCGCAAGATAGGCAGAAATCTTATGTGGATAAGAGGAGGACAGATCTCGAGTTTGAAGTTTGGGACATGGTCTTTGTCAAAGTGTCTCCATTACGAAACGTTGTTCGCTTTGGGTCCGTTGGGAAATTAGCACCAAGGTTTGTAGGGCCGTTTCCTATTAAGGAGAAAATTGGACAGATGGCGTATAGAGTGGAGTTTCCCGAGAGACTTAGTGGTGTACACGACGTATTCCATGTGTCACATTTGAGGAAGTGCTTGCACGAGACTGCGGAAGTGGTAGAGCCGAGCTTTCTTAGAGAGGTGGAGATAGAGCGTGATGCGACAATTCGACGGGCTCCTAGGCGCATTCTTGGGTCGAAGATCAAGAGGTTGAGGAATCGAGAGGTCAGACTAGTCAAAGTGCAATGGGGAGATGATGAGAGCAACGCTACTTGGGAGACGGAAGAGAAGATGCGTTCACGATAACCTTTTCTTTTTGAGGGTATGTCCTTTAATTTCTCCTTTATCGCTTAGCTTGTACTTATCTTATCTTTAGTATATCCTCTCTCTAGTATCTTTGACCTTTAGTTAGGATAATCCTATGGTTGAAACATGTGTTTGAGACATGTTATGTATGGTTGATGCAAAGTGGATGCAAGTGTTTACTAGTGGTTGCTCGTGGATGCATATACACACCCTATTAGGCACCAGATCAGCTCAGTCACTTCATATTGCATATTGCATATCTATGGATGTATTTAGTAAAATGGATGTATAATGGTTGTATTATCATATAGTTGCTGCATTCGGGTGGATGGTTGTGCACGCATATGGAATTAATATGTATCATTAGGAATCTTTTGCATACATATTGCACGCATGGCACTATCACGAATTGCACTAAGGAGGTCGACTGAATCAGTTAAACGCCTAATTTTGCATTAGATATGGACATATACACACACTGTGCATATAAACATTAAAGCATTAGACGTCTTTTGAGGACAATGGATGCTGGTGTTTGATGGTTGAGTAGATGGACGATTAGATGGTAGGATATACATTCTTCTTGACTTGGAGATTTTGGGGACGAAATCCTTTAAGGAGGGGAGAATGTAACACCATGTAATTTTATAACATTAAAATTCACAAATTAAAGTATACTTAATTTTTATAAAAGAATTAAGTGAAATGGGTTGCGCAGAGAAATATATATATTGATATATATATAAAAATTAAAATAAATAAATATGCGAAAAAGTTGAAAACAGCGAATTGGGAGGGGAAATAACCGAACCGGCCCATTTTTGAGGTCGACCCGAGCCCCGGTGGGTCGACTAGGGGTTAATCCAGGGTGTTTGGCTTTCAACCTGTGGGCCGATTCGCTCAAATGCAGATTTTGCATTTGATTGGTTCTCATGGTTCAGGGTTAATCTAATGGTCCTAAATAACTTCCTACACCTATAATTACATCCTAATGCTAATCCTAAACCTAATTAAAATAGAATAGTTACCGTCATACCATCGCCATGGAAATCAATGGAGTCGCCGCCAACTAAGAAAGAAGAAAAGCAAATTCAATTCTAATTCTCTCAACCCTAAAGCAAAGCAAAACTCTCTCTTTTCTTCTCAAAATTGTGAGTATGATGATCTTAACAAAATTATTATCATTTTAATTAGGTTGAGTTATGAATGGATTGTGAGTAGATGATGTGAATTATCATATATGTTGTTGTAAACCCCTTTTGCTATCATGTATATTGTAAATCCAATGTTATGTGATGATGATACCTTATATGTTGTAAATCACGCTATGATGATGTTATGTATGTTGAAAGTTTCTATGCTAAGTTGTGATGAATCATACATGATAAAAAGGCCATGATGTTACCATCTATGCTAGTTAGTTCATATTAATTAAATCATCATGTTTGGGTTATGTTGATCTATATGAAAAGTCACATATGCAAGTTAGATTGATTAGAAAAGTTATGAACATATGCCAAGACATCTATTATGACATCTAGAATTATGCTATGACATATGTGATATCCTATGCTAGTTCACACCATCATTATGTTGCCTAAAAACCCCATATGCAAGTTTATGTATAGATTTGGGCTATGATCATATCATGTAAATTGAGACATTTAACAAGTTGACACCTTTTGATCCTTAACATGTGTAGTTTATGCAAGTTTCACCCCTATTATGATTAGATTTATTTTAATTGTCTATACGTTGTGATAATTTATCTTTGTGACAGGTGTTAGACTATACAAGTCTAGCCTATATTATGCGTTGAATAAGCGAACGTATAAACATGGGGTAGGGGTAATATTAAGGATTTAATATTAAAAAGTTATGGTGCAATTGATATGATTTTGCATGCCATAAGTGGATGGCCATAATTGAGTCAATTATGGACATCATTAAAAGTTGACTTAATTAATAATTTGAATAGGGAATTATTAAAACTGGGGTAAAAGATTTTAAGTGTTAATCAATGCTTAGGACACGAGGTTGGACTCGTTTGTGACGTAAACCTGCCCGGACCCGCCCGACAAATCCAGTGGTCACAAATGTCAGCCCAATGTGAGAGGTCCTAGGCCTAAACAAAAGCATAACGGTTGTAAAGACACGAGGTTAGACTCTTTTATGGTGTAAGACTGCCCGGACCCGCCCGATAGATCCAGCTGCCATAAATGCCAGTCTAATGTGAGAGGTCTTTATGAGGTTATGGCCTGAATGAATTAAGAAATAATTAACCAGATAAACATGTAAGGTGGGACATGGGGGTTAAGTAGGTGCCTTGGGTGGCATGAGGAATCTAGGGGGTGCCCTTAGTGGCATGTGAAATACGATTAGTAAGACTTAACCAAACACACATGTAAATGAACATGACTAAGAGGGTTAAGTGGGATATACTAGTGACAAGCTTAGGTGGGTAGCTTGTGGGGGCCCATTTCGACCAGTATTCCAAACGTATCTTTGTGGGCTCGACCCAAGTCGAGGATGGGACGCGCATGCTGGGTTCGACTGTAAGAGGCCAAAACGGGGAGCGATGGCAACGCAAATCCAACGGGTTTCGTATGCGTGTGTGGACCCGGGCTGGTAGGTAAGACGATGTTGCATCGTGTAGGTATAAGCCGTGCATTCTCAAGTTGTATCGGGTTGCCACTTTAGGGGAGTGATACACCCCACTGTCGGGCCAGCACGGGTATCTACGAGTAGGGAGCCGATCGAAAGTGGGTAGTGGGGTACACCTAGTGGAGATAGGGGCAGACGACACCTATGTAGTCAGCTAGGGGTACGTAAGGCTATTTATAAAGTTTCTGTGTGAAGCAAGTGGGATCAAACAATAGGGTGACTGGTGTGGTGCAGTGTTGTAATGTGCGGTGCAGTGTAGTAATCATTCATTAGTAATTAGGTGTGACTTTACCGTTATCTTTAACGTTATCTTAAACGCTATCTTTATTTTCCTAAGAGTTCATAGACATTTACTTGTCTTCCAGCTTATGCCTTTGTCTAGTTATTTTGATAATAGTATTGTTAGAATTATCATACTCGCCAGACTTTATGTCTGACCCCCTCTATTTCTATCCTTTTTCCCCCTCCAGGTCCTCAGGTTGGGCCCAGCTCTAGTGGAGTTTGATTGAATTGCTTTATCTCTCTTTGGAAAGCTTGGACCGTTGAAGTAAAGTCCAGCTTGTTATCTTTTTAATGGCTATTTATGTAATGGGATTATGTATTTTGTTTTATGAAGATGGATATTGTACTTGGTTTTATGATGAAACAAACATGTTTAATTTCCGCTGCAATAAAATGAAGTTTTAGATTTCCAAGTACTATTTATTATCTGTCTTGTTGTAAATTTTCTGTTCTATATTCACTTATAACCTCCATGGAAGTTAATGCATTCCCTTTGTGAGTGACATTAATGGACATGGGGTGTTACACGTGGTATCAGAGCTTAAGGTTACCAGAACAGATAAAAATACTTTAGAAAAATAGTTATTTTTGGAAGAAGTGCTTTCAAAAACATGTTTTAATGAGAAATTTAAAGAGAAAAGTTTTTGAGAAAAAAAACATAATCCCCAATAGCCCATATCTTTATCTTTCGAATTCTCCATTCTGAATCTTTCCTTTTTCATTTCAGCATGGCTGAAGATCTTAATCTACCCGACGGTGTAACGATTCCAGGATGGTATAGGAGGTTATTAGAGGCTAGGGCCGCTGCAGGTCCAGCCAATGTTCCACCACCACCAGTTGCACCCGTTCCTCCTCCTCCTCCTCGCGTAGATACTTTTGCAAAGACGTGCAAGGAATTCAAGGCTATGGGTGGAAAACCATTTCAAGGGTCAGAAACGTTTGTGGAAGCTAGAGATTGGCTTAAGGAGGTGGAAGAATTGCTAGAAATCTTTGAAGTAGAAGAAGGGAGGAGAGTTCGATTAGCAGCTTGGTTGATGAAGTGAGAGGCCTCGTTTTGGTGGGAGGTCACTAATGGGGAGCATCCTGTTGACTCTTGGGCGGATTTCAGACGTAGGTTCGAGGCGAAGTTTCTCTCAAGGGCGGAAGAAAATCTATATATGGAAAGGTTCTTGACATTGAAGCAAGGAAGCTCATCAGTGAAAGAATATGTCAATAAATTTAATTAGTTAGCGAGGTTTGGCTTGGACTTAGTGAACACGCCGGAGAAGAAGGCGCTGAGGTTCATGAATGGCTTGAATGAACCATTGCAAGGGTTGGCTATGACCCACATCCCTATGGGGGCCACCTTTGAGAAGTTAGTGGAAATGGCGCTTATGCATGAGGAGAAAAGCGCTAAAGATGATAAGGCACCCGAGAAGAAGGGGGATCAGAAGAAACCACAACAGCAAAACAAGAAGGGTGGTAAAGACAATAACGACAAGGGAAAGAAGAAATGTTTTAACTATGGGACACCAGGCCATCTCAGCAAGGATTGCCGAAAGAAAAAGAAGACAGGTTGTTTTCATTGTGGCGATGCGGGACATTTAGTGAAGGACTGCCCAAAGAAGGGGCAGAGGGCAGGAGCTACCTCGGGAGGACAGGTGCAGGCTCTGATGGCACCAGGGCAGGCAAAGGGACAAGTTCAGGCTCTCGCGGTCCCACCGCTGCAAGAACGAGGTAGAACCATTTCTGTTGAAAGCTTAGTTTTTCTGTTTGATCATCCTGTCCGTACCTTATTCGATTCGGGCGCATCACATTCGTTTATCTCTACATCATTAGTTGAATCACTGCACTTAAACACCAGTTTAGTAGAGGATCCCTTAGTTGTTCCGAATCCAATTGGGGGCTCAGCTTATTTGTCTATGATGTGTTTGGATTTGAAAATTTCCATATTTAGCGTTGAATTTAGATGTGATGCTTATGTGTTGGGCTTCACGGGCTATGGGCTAATTTTAGGAATGGATTGGTTATCCAGAAATGGGGCCGTTCTTGATTGTGAAAGGAGAGTAGTTAGGCTCGTGGCTCGCCTTGGAAACACTCTCGAAATCTTTTGTAATCCCATAAATTCGGTTATGCTAAGTTATCTAGAATCGCTTGACGCGTCTGAGGAAAATCTACGATCTGTTAGAGTGGTCCGAGAATATTCAGATGTGTTTGAGGAGGTGAAGGGCTTGCCTCCGAAGCGGGAGATAGATTTTTGAATATATCTTATGGATAATGCGAAACTAGTATCTTTGCCAGTACGCCACATGACTCCACGTGAAAGGAGGGAACTCGGTAAGCAAGTGAAGGAGTTGCTTGAGAAGGGGTTCATAAGACGAAGTATATCAGAGTGGGGTGCTCCAGTAGTATTTGCCACGAAGGCGGATGGGTCCCTTAGACTTTGTGTGGACTATAGAGAACTTAATAAGCTTACTAAGAAGAATAGATACCCACTGCCGACGATTGACGATCTCTACGATCAGTTAGTTGGCGCCTCGGTGTTTTCGCAGTTGGACTTAGCCACTGGTTTCCATCAGTTGAGAGTGGCTGAGGATAGCATAGACAAGACTTCCTTTAGGACTCCGGACGATTTCTATGAATGGCTAGTGATGCTCTTCGATTTGACAAATGCCCCAGGATATTTTGTCGATTCGATGAGTAGGGTGTTTAGGGAGTACCTTAACAAATTCGTGGTAATCTTTGTAGATGACATCTTGATCTTTTCTAAGGATGAAGAAGAGCATGCCCTACATCTTAGGAAAGTGTTGGAGACTCTTCGAGCGCATAAGCTTAAAGCTAAATTTTCTAAGTGTCACTTTTGGAGGAAGGAAGTACGGTTCTTAGGATACGTGGTTTCCAAAGAAGGGATAGTTGTAGATCCCGCGAAGGTGGTGGCCATCCAAGATTGGAAGGTTCCCAAAAATGATACCGAAGTGAGAAGTTTCTTGGGGTTAGCTGGCTACTATAGGAAGTTTATCAAAGACTTCGCAAAGATATCAGCTCCATTGACACGCTTGACGAAGAAGAACCTAGTTTTCACATGGGACGTAGATTGTGATGATGCGTTCCAACGTTTGAAGAGAGCTTTGACTTCAGCCCCAGTCTTAGTATTGCCAGACGGGAGTAAGCCATTTACCGTTTATACTGATGCTTGTGGGACAGGACTAGGCGCAGTCTTAATGCAAGAGGGCAGGGTAATAGCCTATGGTGGAAGGCAGTTGAGAGCGCATGAGAAGAATTACCCCACACATGACATAGATTTGGCCGCTATTGTTTTCGCGCTTAACTGTTGGCGTCATTATCTTCTTGGCGAGAAATTCGAACTATTCACTGACCACAAATCTTTAAAATACCTATTCTCTCAAAAGGACTTGAACTTAAGGCAGCAAAGGTGGATGGAGTTCTTAGCATCCTACGACTTTGAGATAGCATATACCCCTGGCAAGGGTAACGTGGTGGCCGATGCCTTAAGTAGAAAAAGATTATCCTTAATTCCTTTGTTTTTTGAGCGGCAAAGTTTAGAATTCATTTCAATGTTTGACTTTAGACCTTCCATTGACTTCGTACCCGGTTGGCTAGCATCCTTGGAGGTCAGACCTACGCTTTTGGGACGGATTAGCGAGGCATAGCGAGACGACCCAAAGTTAGTTGAGTTAGTAGAAAAGCTCAAAGGAGGGGAGTCATCAAGCTATCTCCGTAGGTATACCCTAGATGATAAGGGTTGGTTACGTAGGGACGGCAGACTATGTGTACCAAAAGACGATGACCTAAGGAAGACTATTCTTGACGAAGCACATCGTTCGAAGATGACCATTCATCCCGGCGGGGACAAGATGTACAAAGACATGAAGAGAGTTTACTTTTGGGCCGGCATGAAGAAAGACGTGGCCGAGTATGTCGCTAGATGCTTGGTGTGCCAACAAGTAAAAGCGGAGCAAAAGAAACCCGGTGGGTTGCTTCACCCATTGGAGGTTCCACTATGGAAATGGGAAAGCATCTCGACGGATTTTGTGGATGGATTACCGCGATCGAGGAAGGGTAATATGGGAATTTGGGTTATAGTAGATAGACTTACTAAGAGCGCCCATTTTATTCCCATGAAGAGTAAGAGGACTGCTCCATGGTTAGCTTCTGTATACGTTCGAGAGATAGTTCGTTTGCACGGAGTTCCTTCTAGCATAGTGAGAGACCGCGATCCTATTTTCACTAGCGAATTTTGGAGAAGCTTACAAGAGGCGGTAGGGACTCAGTTATGTTTGAGCACCGCATATCATCTGTAACACCCCACGCCCGCTAGGGTCACTCACTAAGGGAATGCCATAGCATCGATGGAGTATTTTAGTGAATATAGAACAGAAAAATTACAACAAGACAGATATAAATAGTACTTGAAATTTTAAAACATCATCTCATAACAGCGGAAATAAACATGTCTGGTTACATCATAAAACCACGGTAAAAGTCAAGTACAATATCCATCAAAATAAAGAAGTACATAATCCCACTCTCTCATACAATAGCCAGAACAAAAGAAAAGATAACTGGATAACTGGAGCTTTACATCTACCCAAGCTCCTAAAGACTGGAACAGCAATCCGATCAAGCTCTACTACTGCTAGGATCCACCGTAGGACCTGAGGGTTGGGAAAAAGATAAAAACAACGGGGTCAGACATAAGTCTGAGTGAGTCCTATAACTTTAACAATACAATCATTAAGGTAACCAGAGAAGACATAAACTTGACCTACGGTAATATCTGGGGATGAATGGCTACACTAAGCAGCTTGGTAGACTTAGGATAAACTAAGATAACCGTCAGGACGCATCTACCCACCCAAGGATAATTACTAACTGCACCACACCAGTCATTCCTACTTAAAGGTTGATCCCTTCCAAGGACTTAGAAAATTTTCCCCAGTAGTTTCATGTACCCCTACATAGGTGCCGTCTGCCCCTATCTTTATTAGGTGTACCCACTACTCCCCATCGATCGGCTCCCTACCGTAGATACCCGTGCTGGTCCCACAGTGGGGTGTATCACTCCCCTAAAGTGGCTACCCAATACTAACGGTGCACGGCTTTATATATACACGATGCAACAACGGCTTATCTACCAGCCCGGGCCCACACACGCATATGAAACCCGTTGGACTTGCGTTGCCACCGCTAACCCGTTTTGGCCTCTTATAATCAAGCCCAATATGCGTGTCCCGTCACTCGACATGGGTCGAGCCCACAAAGATACGTTTGGGATATTGGTTGAAATGGGCCCCCAACAAGCTACCCACCTAAGCTTGTCACATATCTAGTGTATCCCACTTAACCCTTTAATCATGTTTAATTACATGTTTCTCTTGGTTAAGTATTCTAATCGTATTTTCTATTGCCACCCAAGGCAACCCACTAGATTCCACATGCCACCCAAGGCAACCATTAAATTTCCACATGCCACCCAAGGCACCCACTTAACCCCTCATGTCCCACTACATGCTACTATGGTTAAGTGTTTCTTAATTAATTAAGACCGTGATCTCCCATAAAGACCTCCCACATTAGACTGGTTGTTATGACCGCCTGGTTAAGCCGGTAGAATCCGGGCAGTCTTACGTCATAACAGAGTCTAACCTCGTGTCTTTACCTTAATCACGTATTTAATTTATGGCTAAGACCTCTCACATTGGGCTGACATTTGTAGCAACTGGTTAAGCCGGTCGGGTCCGGGCAGTTTTACACTACAAATGAGTCCAACCTCGTGTCTTAGTCGATTAATTACACCTAATTAATCACCCCCATATTAACTATCCCTAATTAATATCAAGTTTTCCATAACATGGGTAGACCTAACTTAATAGGTAAATTCCCATGGGGTAGACCTAACTCAATAGGTAAATTCCCACTTATGGTAATTTATTTTTATGGTATGCTTAATCATACCCAACCATTCATTTATTAACATATTTACCAACCCCATCGTTCCCCACGTAAATCGTTCTCATTTCATGACATAAATAAGGGGAAGATCATCACAAATATCATGGGTTTAGCATACAACTTTGTCATGGGTTAAGAGGATGTCAACTTGCATATATGAGCATATATTAACCCAACTACATATAACCCAAACTTGCATATAATCATACACATGATTTGCATAACATGTTGCATATGAGCTTGCATATTACCATACACATATCTTGCATAACATGTTGAACTTGCATATAGGCATTCTCATAACTTGCATAACATGTTAGACATGCATTTAAGCATACACATAACTTGCATAAGCATTCACATACTTGCATAAGCACTCACATACTTGCATAAGCATACATAACTTGCATAAACATGTATAACTTGCATATCATGTCATTTAAGCATATACATATCTTGCATAAGCATTCATATACTCGCATAAGCATGCATAACTTGCATATCACATAAATCTTGCATTTAAACATATACATGACTTGCATAAATACCCATACACTTGCATAACTCACTTTGTTAAACATGCATAATTCCACTCATTAAATATGCATAAATCCACTTGTTAAACATGCATATACCAACTTGTTAAACATGCATAAATCAACTTATTAAGCATGCATAAACCAACTTATCAAATATGCATAATCATAGAACAACATAGAGTAACATATCATTATACATGATTCAAACTCACTAATCCGCATTTAAGACCATAAGTCTCATTACACCCAATCTACTTACTTTAACAATTGATGTTAAAGTGATAGAAACTCACCAAACTCAAAATTAACCAACTTATGAAGAGGAATTAGTTGCTAACTATGAAGATAATGATGATTAGAGAATGATTTGAGAGGGATTAGCTTGAAACTTCCTTCTTAGATTAGTGGAGGCTCCTCTTAGGATTTAATTTGGCGGCATGAGGCCATCATTTCTATTTTTGGTAAGGATTAAGGTAGGTTTAGGGTGTATTTATAGATTAAGAGAGTGTTTTAGGCCCTTAGATTAACCCTAGATTAATTTAGGACCCTTAGATTTAGGAAATCTCTAGAACCAGCCCTCCTAGCCAGCCTGAAACCCAACCTGGTGCAACCTGGTGCACCCAGGTTCAATGGACGG
Source organism: Allium sativum (assembly GCA_030737875.1). Taxonomy (NCBI): domain Eukaryota; kingdom Viridiplantae; phylum Streptophyta; class Magnoliopsida; order Asparagales; family Amaryllidaceae; genus Allium; species Allium sativum. The sequence goes on from CM060916.1 coordinate 527,379,963, forward strand.
CGCCCCCCTGTCGACAGGCAAGTCGACACCCCTGTCGACAGGCCTGTCGACAGCCCTGTCGACATGGGTAGGGCGGGAATCTTCCCGCCTGACCCCGCCTGACCCATTCCAAATCTGAATTTTTAAAATTTTTAAATCTGTTTTAGTTTTGAATTTTCTGCAAACTTCATCGGGCCATAACTGGGCCATACGGACTCCGATTTTCGAAAACTCGGACTCTATTTCGCGTATTTTTCCGAGACGAACGTAATGACGCAGCCCGTTTCCCCTAATTCCCACATCTGAGTTTATTTATCTTGTAATTAGTGAATTTTAGTATTAACCCAAAATTCGGGGTGTTACATTCTCCCCTCCTTAAAGGATTTCGTCCCCGAAATCTCTAAGCTAAGGAGAATGCATATCCTACCATCCAAACAACCATCTACTCAAACCATCAACCACTGGCATCCATTGTCCTTAAAACAATTTCTAATGATGTATGAGCATATGCAAAAAGTGTGTGTATATGTTCCCTATCTAATGTATGAACATATGCAAACCATGATAGTGCCATGCATCCATTATGTATGCAAGAAAACCCTATCGACACATACAATATCTACATGAGTGCACAATCATTCACCAAAATGCATCATCCATGTGATAACACAACCATTATACATCCATAAATATATTTTCCTACACACAATTTTATGCAATATGCAATATGAAGTGACTGAGCCGATCTAGTGCCTAGAGTGTGTGTATATGCATCCACGAGCAACCACTAGCAAACACTTGCATCCACTTGCATCCATCAACCATAACATGTCTCAAACACATGTTTCAACCATATGTTTATCCTATCTAAAGGTCAAAGGTACTAACGAGAGGGCATAAAAAAGATAAGATAAGTACTAGGCAAGCGATAAAGGAGAAAGTAAAGACATACCCTCAAAAAGAAATGGGTACAATGAACGCATCTTCGCTTCCGTCTCCCAAGTTGCGTTGCTCTCATCTTCTCCCCATTGCACCTTGACTAGCTGAACCTCTCTGTTTCTCAACTTCCTAATCTCTGACCCAAGGATGCGAGTAGGAGCTCGTCGAATAGTCGCATCACGCTCTACCTCTACATCTCTAAGCAAGCTCGGCTCTACCACCTCTGCGGTCTCATGTAAGCACTTCCTCAGATGTGATACATGGAATACATCATGAACACCACTAAGTCTGTCGGGCAACTCCACCCTATATGCCATCCGTCCAATCCTTTCCTTGATAGGAAACGGCCCAACAAACCTCGGTGCTAACTTCCCCACGGATCCGAAGCGAACAACATTTCTCAACGGAGATACCTTAACAAAAACCATATCCCCAACCTCAAACTCAAGATCCGTCCTTCTCTTGTCCGCATAAGATTTTTGCCTATCCTGCGCTGCTTTCATCCTTCTTCGAATCAAATCGATCTTCTCTGAAGTCTCCCTAACCATATTAGGCCCAAGCAAGATCTTATCCGTAGATTCCCACCAACATGTAGGTGATCGACAAGGCCTTCCATAGAGAGCTTCGAAAGGAGCCATACCAATACTGGACTGAAAGCTGTTATTATATGCGAACTCCACCAACGGAAGATGCTCTTCCCATGTACCTCCAAAATCTAAGATACAAAGCCTCAAAAGGTCTTCTAGAACACGATTCACCCTCTCAGTCTGGCCGTCCGTCTGAGGATGATATGCAGTGCTCAGACACAATTGAGTCCCCACTGCTTCTTGCAAACTTCTCCAGAACTCGCTAGTGAAGATAGGATCTCGATCACTCACTATGCTAGAGGGTACCCCATGCAATCGAACTATCTCTCGAAGATATACTGAAGCTAGCCATGGAGCAGTCCTTTTGCTCTTCACAGGTATGAAATGGGCGCTCTTAGTAAGCCTGTCTACCACCACCCAAATTCCTGTATTACCCTTCCTTGATCTGGGTAACCCGTCAATAAAATCCATCGAGACGCTATCCCACTTCCATTGCGGAACCTCCAACGGGTGAAGCAACCCCCCTGGTTTCCTTTGCTCCGCCTTCACTTGTTGACATACCAAGCATCGAGCTACATATTCGGCCACATCTTTCTTCATACCGGCCCAGAAGAAAACCCTCTTCATGTCTTGGTACATCTTGTCCCCACCGGGATGAATGGTCATCCTAGAACGGTGTGCATCATCCAGAATAACCTTCCTCAACCCTTCATCTTGCGGTACACAAAGTCTACCGTCTCTACGCAAGCACCCCTTATCGTCTAGGGTGTACCTACTCAAATGGCTAGACGACTCCCCCCTTATGAGCTTTTCTATCAACTCAATCAACTGTGGGTCGTCCCTCTGGGCTTCCCCAATCCGCCCCAAAAGAGTAGGCCTAACTTCCAAGGAAGCTAGCAAACCGGGTACATAATCAATGGAAGGTCTGAAATCAAACATCGAGATAAATTCCAAGCTTCGTCGTTCCACGAACAATGGACTCAAGGACAACCTCTTTCTGCTCAAGGCGTCTGCCACCACGTTACCCTTGCCAGGGGTATACGCTATCTCGAAATCATAAGATGCTAAGAACTCCATCCACCTTTGCTGTCTCAGATTCAAATCCTTCTGAGAAAACAGGTACTTCAATGATTTATGGTCAGTGAACAACTCGAATCTCTCACCAAGAAGATAATGGCGCCAGATCTTAAGCGCAAAAACAATAGCGGCCAACTCTAAATCATGGGTAGGGTAATTTTTCTCATGTGGCCTTAACTGCCTTCCACCATAGGCTATCACCCTTCCCTCTTGCATTAAGACTGCGCCAAGGCCTGTCCCACAGGCATCGGTATAGACAACAAATGGCTTGCTCCCATCTGGCAACACTAAAACTGGAGCAGTGGTTAAAGCTCTCTTTAACCGTCGGAACGCATCATCACAATCTACGTCCCATGTGAAAACAAGATTCTTCTTCGTTAAGCGGGTTAATGGGGCTGATATCTTCGCGAAGTCTTTAATAAACTTCCTATAATAACCCGCCAACCCCAAGAAACTTCTTACTTCGGTAGCATTCTTCGGAACCTTCCAATCCTGAATTGATACTACCTTCGCGGGATCCACAGCTATCCCTTCCTTGGAGACTACGTGCCCCAAGAACCGCACTTCCTTCCTCCAGAAGTGACATTTAGAGAATTTAGCCTTAAGGCTATGTGCTCGAAGAGTCTTCAACACGTCCCCAAGATGTAGGGCATGCTCTTCTTCACTCTTAGAAAATACTAAGATATCATCCACAAAGACCACCACGAATTTATTAAGGAACTCCCTGAATACCCTACTCATCAAATCAACAAAGTATGCAGGGGCGTTCGTCAACCCAAATGGCATCACCAGCCACTCATAGAAACCATCCGGAGTTCTAAAGGCAGTCTTTTCTATGCTATCCTCAGCCACCCTCAACTGATGAAACCCCGTGGCCAAGTCTAACTGAGAAAATACTGAAGCGCCAACCAACTGATCGAAAAGATCATCTATTCTCGGCAATGGGTGTCTATTCTTCTTTGTGAGCTTGTTGAGTTCTCTATAGTCTACACAAAGTCTGAGGGACCCATCCGCCTTCGTAGCAAATACTACTGGAGCACCCCACTCCGATATGCTCCGTCTTATGAACCCCTTCTCAAGTAACTCCCCTACTTGCTTATGGAGTTCCCTCCTCTCACGAGGAGCCATGTGGCGTACTGGTAAAGATACCGGTTTAGCATTATCCACCAAATATATTCGGAAGTCAATCTCCCGCTTCGGAGGTAAGCCCTTCACCTCCTCAAACACATCCGGATATTCCCGGACCACTCTAACAGATTGTAAACTCTCGACCGAAGCGTCAAGCGATTCAAGATAACTTAGCAAAACAGAGTCCCTGGGATTACAAGAAATTTCGAGAGTGTTACCCAAGCGGGTCATGAGCCTAACAACTCTCCTTTCGCAATCAAGAACGGCACCATTACTGGATAACCAGTCCATGCCCAAAATCAACCCATAGCCCGTGAAGCCCAATACAAAAGCATCACATCTAAACTCAATGCTAAGTATAGAAATCTTCAAACCCAAACATATCATGGACAAATAAGTGGAGCCCCCAATTGGGTTTGAAACAACCAAGGGATCATCTACCAGACTGGTGTCTAAGTGCAGTAACTCAACTAATGATGATGAGATAAACGAATGCGATGCGCCTGAATCAAACAATGTACGGACAGGATGATCAAATAGAAAAACCAGACTTTCAACGGAAATAGTTCTACCTCTCTCCTGAATCGGTGGAACCGCGAGAGCCTGTACTTGCCCCCTAGCCTGACCCGGTGCCATAAGAGCTTGCACCTGTCCTCCTGAGGTAGATCCCGTCCTTTGCCCTTTCTTAGGGCAATCCTTCACTAAATGCCCTGCTTCGCCACAGTGGAAGCAGCCGGTCTTCTTCTTCTTGCGACAATCCTTGTTTAGGTGGCCAGGTGTCCCACAATTGAAACACTTCTTCTTCTTGCTCTTGCCACCGTTGCCTTTCCCACCTTTGCTTTGCTGTTGTTGAGGTCTCTTTTGATCTCCCTTCTTCTCGGGTGCCTTATTAGCATTAGGACCCTTCTCTTCCTCATACATGAGTGCCATGTCAACTAGCTTCTCAAAGGTGGCCCCCATAGGGATGTGAGTCATAGCCAACCCATGCATCGGTTCATTCAAGCCTTTCACGAACCTCAAAGCCTTCTTCTCCGGTGTATTCACCATGTCTAGGCCAAACCTTGCCAATTGATTAAACTTGTTAACATATTCCTTCACCGAAAGATTTCCTTGCTTTAGAGTCAAGAATCTTTCCATATACAAGTTTTCCTCCGCCCTTGAGAGAAACTTCGCCACAAATCTTTGCCTAAAATCCGCCCAAGAGTCAACGGGGCGTTCTCCATTAGTGACCTCCCACCAGAATGAGGCCTCTCCCTTCATTAACCAAGCAGCCAACTTGACTTTCTTTCCTTCTTCCATCTCAAAGATATCTATCAACTCTTCCACCTCCTTAAGCCAATCTCTAGCCTCCACAAAGGTTTCAGATCCTTGAAAAGGTTTCCCTCCCATAGCTTTAAATTCCTTGCAAGTCTTAGCAAAAGTATCCGCGCGAGGTGGAGGGGGAGGGGGAAGATCGGGTGCTACGGTTGGTGGAGGAACATTTGCTGGACCCGCAGTGGTGGCCCTAGCCTCCATCAATCTCCTATACCATACTGGTATCGTCACACCCTCTGGAAAGATAAGATTCTCGGCCATGCTGAAACGAAAAAGGAAAGATTCAAAACGGAGAATTCGAAGGATATAGATATGGCTATTGGGGATTATGCTTTTCTTTCAAAAACTTTTCTCTTAAAAGACATGTTTTTGAAAATATCTTTTCCAAAAATGTTTTAGAAAAATAGTTTTCTAAAAATTTTATCTGTTCCGGTAACCTTTGCTCTGATACCACGTGTAACACCCCACGCCCGCTAGGGTCACTCACTAAGGGAATGCCATAGCATCGATGGAGTATTTTAGTGAATATAGAACAGAAAAATTACAACAAGACAGATATAAATAGTACTTGAAATTTTAAAACATCATCTCATAACAGCGGAAATAAACATGTCTGGTTACATCTTAAAACCACGGTAAAAGTCAAGTACAATATCCATCAAAATAAAGAAGTACATAATCCCACTCTCTCATACAATAGCCAGAACAAAAGAAAAGATAACTGGATAACTGGAGCTTTACATCTACCCAAGCTCCTAAAGACTGGAACAGCAATCCGATCAAGCTCTACTACTGCTAGGATCCACCGTAGGACCTGAGGGTTGGGAAAAAGATAAAAACAACGGGGTCAGACATAAGTCTGAGTGAGTCCTATAACTTTAACAATACAATCATTAAGGTAACCAGAGAAGACATAAACTTGACCTACGGTAATATCTGGGGATGAATGGCTACACTAAGCAGCTTGGTAGACTTAGGATAAACTAAGATAACCGTCAGGACGCATCTACCCACCCAAGGATAATTACTAACTGCACCACACCAGTCATTCCTACTTAAAGGTTGATCCCTTCCAAGGACTTAGAAAATTTTCCCCAGTAGTTTCATGTACCCCTACATAGGTGCCGTCTGCCCCTATCTTTATTAGGTGTACCCAATACTCCCCATCGATCGGCTCCCTACCGTAGATACCCGTGCTGGTCCCACAGTGGGGTGTATCACTCCCCTAAAGTGGCTACCCAATACTAACGGTGCACGGCTTTATATATACACGATGCAACAACGGCTTATCTACCAGCCCGGGCCCACACACGCATATGAAACCCGTTGGACTTGCGTTGCCACCGCTAACCCGTTTTGGCCTCTTATAATCAAGCCCAATATGCGTGTCCCGTCACTCGACATGGGTCGAGCCCACAAAGATACGTTTGGGATATTGGTTGAAATGGGCCCCCAACAAGCTACCCACCTAAGCTTGTCACATATCTAGTGTATCCCACTTAACCCTTTAATCATGTTTAATTACATGTTTCTCTTGGTTAAGTATTCTAATCGTATTTTCTATTGCCACCCAAGGCAACCCACTAGATTCCACATGCCACCCAAGGCAACCATTAAATTTCCACATGCCACCCAAGGCACCCACTTAACCCCTCATGTCCCACTACATGCTACTATGGTTAAGTGTTTCTTAATTAATTAAGACCGTGATCTCCCATAAAGACCTCCCACATTAGACTGGTTGTTATGACCGCCTGGTTAAGCCGGTAGAATCCGGGCAGTCTTACGTCATAACAGAGTCTAACCTCGTGTCTTTACCTTAATCACGTATTTAATTTATGGCTAAGACCTCTCACATTGGGCTGACATTTGTAGCAACTGGTTAAGCCGGTCGGGTCCGGGCAGTTTTACACTATAAATGAGTCCAACCTCGTGTCTTAGTCGATTAATTACACCTAATTAATCACCCCCATATTAATTATCCCTAATTAATATCAAGTTTTCCATAACATGGGTAGACCTAACTTAATAGGTAAATTCCCATGGGGTAGACCTAACTCAATAGGTAAATTCCCACTTATGGTAATTTATTTTTATGGTATGCTTAATCATACCCAACCATTCATTTATTAACATATTTACCAACCCCATCGTTCCCCACGTAAATCGTTCTCATTTCATGACATAAATAAGGGGAAGATCATCACAAATATCATGGGTTTAGCATACAACTTTGTCATGGGTTAAGAGGATGTCAACTTGCATATATTAACCCAACTACATATAACCCAAACTTGCATATTATCATACACATGATTTGCATAACATGTTGCATATGAGCTTGCATATTACCATACACATATCTTGCATAACATGTTGAACTTGCATATAGGCATTCTCATAACTTGCATAACATGTTAGACATGCATTTAAGCATACACATAACTTGCATAAGCATTCACATACTTGCATAAGCACTCACATACTTGCATAAGCATACATAACTTGCATAAACATGTATAACTTGCATATCATGTCATTTAAGCATATACATATCTTGCATAAGCATTCATATACTCGCATAAGCATGCATAACTTGCATATCACATAAATCTTGCATTTAAACATATACATGACTTGCATAAATACCCATACACTTGCATAACTCACTTTGTTAAACATGCATAATTCCACTCATTAAATATGCATAAATCCACTTGTTAAACATGCATATACCAACTTGTTAAACATGCATAAATCAACTTATTAAGCATGCATAAACCAACTTATCAAATATGCATAATCATAGAACAACATAGAGTAACATATCATTATACATGATTCAAACTCACTAATCCGCATTTAAGACCATAAGTCTCATTACACCCAATCTACTTACTTTAACAATTGATGTTAAAGTGATAGAAACTCACCAAACTCACAATTAACCAACTTATGAAGAGGAATTAGTTGCTAACTATGAAGATAATGATGATTAGAGAATGATTTGAGAGGGATTAGCTTGAAACTTCCTTCTTAGATTAGTGGAGGCTCCTCTTAGGATTTAATTTGGCGGCATGAGGCCATCATTTCTATTTTTGGTAAGGATTAAGGTAGGTTTAGGGTGTATTTATAGATTAAGAGAGTGTTTTAGGCCCTTAGATTAACCCTAGATTAATTTAGGACCCTTAGATTTAGGAAATCTCTAGAACCAGCCCTCCTAGCCAGCCTGAAACCCAACCTGGTGCACCCAGGTTCAATGGACGGCGCCCCCTGTCGACAGGCAAGTCGACAGGCAAGTCGACACCCCTGTCGACAGGCCTGTCGACAGCCCTGTCGACATGGGTAGGGCGGGAATCTTCCCGCCTGACCCCGCCTGACCCATTCCAAATCTGAATTTTTAAAATTTTTAAATCTGTTTTAGTTTTGAATTTTCTGCAAACTTCATCGGGCCATAACTGGGCCATACGGACTCCGATTTTCGAAAACTCGGACTCTATTTCGCGTATTTTTCCGAGACGAACGTAATGACGCAGCCCGTTTCCCCTAATTCCCACATCTGAGTTTATTTATCTTGTAATTAGTGAATTTTAGTATTAACCCAAAATTCGGGGTGTTACATCATCCTCAGACGGACGGCCAGACTGAGAGGGTGAATCACATTCTAGAGTATCTGTTGAGGCTATGTATCCTAGACTTTGGGGGTACATGGGAAGGGCATCTTCCATTGGTTGAGTTCGCATATAATAATAGCTTTCAATCCAGCATTGGTATGGCACCATTCGAAGCTCTTTATGGACGACCTTGTCGTTCACCTACATGTTGGTGGGAATCTATGGATAAGATCTTACTTGGGCCCGATATGATTAGGGAGACTTCGGAGAAGATCGACTTGATTCGAAGGAGGATGAAAGCAGCGCAAGATAGGCAGAAATCTTATGCGGATAAGAGGAGGACAGATCTCGAGTTTGAAGTTGGGGACATGGTCTTTGTCAAAGTGTCTCCATTACGAAACGTTGTTCGCTTTGGGTCCATTGGGAAATTAGCACCAAGGTTTGTAGGGTTGTTTCCTATTAAGGAGAAAATTGGATAGATGGCGTATAGAGTGAAGTTGCGCGAGTGACTTAGTGGTGTACACGACGTATTCCATGTGTCACATTTGAGGAAGTGCTTGCACGAGACCGCGGAAGTGGTAGAGCCGAGCTTTCTTAGAGAGGTGGAGATAGAGCGTGATGCGACAATTCGACGAGCTCCTACGCGCATTCTTGGGTCGGAGATCAAGAGGTTGAGGAATCGAGAGGTCAGACTAGTCAAAGTGCAATGGGGAGATGATGAGAGCAACGCTACTTGGGATACGGAAGAGAAGATGCGTTCACGATACCCTTTTCTTTTTGAGGGTATGTCCTTTAATTTCTCATACCAGTCCCATGACTGACTCGTAGTTTGTTTCACTTGCAAACTCGGGTGCCCCTATTTCTACACGGGCAGCCTTGTATTCAGGTTTTAGCAGGCTCTTTCTGGATAGCTGGAGCTGAAGATGGATTCTATCATTTATCTCTTTTTATGCTGTTCAGCTCTTATTGTACATATTATGTTTTGTTTTTCGCTGTAGACATTTATGTATAGCTGAACTGTATTTTGTACTAAGTATGATCCTGTATACTGTGTAACTCTGATTATTATGTTTATCCAGTGTATTCAATTGTACATCATCTGGTGTATTTATTTATTTTTGTTCTGATGTTATCTGTTTATGTGTTATATTCCAAAGATTACCCTTGCCACCGTCGTACGGGGTTAGGGGTCGTCACAAAATGCAAATGCAAGCTCAAGCATGGACAAGTTTTAGCCTTATAAAGCCAAATAAATGATATATGTAAATAGTGTTTATTATTACTACTAACAACATTTTAAAACATTTCGCAAATAAATTTACAAATCTAGTAAGCATAGTTATTATGTGCACATACGTAGTTTACAAACAAAGCGAAAGGCTCGTATTGGTTATTGGATTTCCAACAAGATGGTTCCTGGAACGAAAGATTAATTGAGGACACGAAGCTAAGTATCACCCGTTTAACATCTAGACATCCGACACCGAATACAGAGCGTGAAGTATACATCCCAGTTTTCATCCAGACATCAGACACCTTATATACTTTATTTTCTACAGGTTTCACAAGTAGATCTACTGCCGAAGCTTTCGAGTGTCAAAAGAGATTAAGTACAACCTAACCACCAGTTTCCCATCATTTCGGGTTGTGAGGTTCGCGAGGTTTCTTACCACAAAGCTACGCTCTTACATTAAGCCATGCTTTGATCATTTCATCAACTGCAGCACCTCGCATGCCACACTATCATTTTATAATCTACAACCGATAACCATTAATCAAATAACTTTTAGCCAAGGGAATAAATTCCCATTACCAAACAGAAACATGTTCAGTAATAATCAGTTAATACATTATAAGATACAGTTTAGACACACATCCATACAAGTTCGTTCTGGGTTCAAACGAAGCCGAATGCGCCTTATTCAATGACTCAGGTTTGAGTGCGAAGGCCCTTACAATCGGAAAGTTCTCCAAATACGTGCGGACTTTCTGCCACTTTGTTAATAGAGTCGTCTCTCTACTGTAGTTATTCAGTAAAGAAACAAATAAGCAGGTAGCTCGTTCGATGTGAAGAACCACAGTCTTCAATCACTGTTTATATAGCTTCATTTATTTCGTCGTACGATTATTTGGAATGGTTTTCGAGAATTAAATCCCGATTCTGGTCTTTCCAAATGACCAGCGCATTCTATGGACTATATAATTTCAAATTAAGTTCTTTCCATCATATATATGCATAACTTAATTCATTCTAAATTTAGAATGACCGTCAAACAATCATTTATAAATCAAGGATCAAGATTTACATTATTTCTTTAATTTGAACTTGTTGTGTTTATTCAATCAAGGATTGGTTATATTCAAACCAAATGTTTCAGGACTGGAACACCCATTTTAATTAAATAAAATATTTGAAAAAATAAATTTTGTTATAAACTAATTTATATATATTTAGAAAATCTTAAAATAAAAATGATTAAAACAACTACTTACTATATAGTAAAGTTCGAAGAAGTAAATAGAATGATTTAAACATATACATATCTTTTAAATCAAATAAGTCTTATTTAAATATTTTTGAAATTAACATACCATATTTTATATATTTGAAAACCTATATAAATATACCAATGCTTTAAACTGGAATTATTTCCTTTTCATGCTAATGACTTGAATTTATATTCATATTTGAAAAGTATAACTGCTTTCGGTAATCTTGAATTCATTCAATCAATCTCAAAGACATTCAACTTATTTACTTTCGTTCACTTATTTCCATGTTAACTTCCATAATTAACCTAAACCTTACTCGGGTAAACAATATTATCTTCGTAGCATTAAAATTAAATCCAAACGATTTATATTAACATACAATTTGTTAGAAATCGAAACTTCTTATATCCAATATATGTTTCTGTATTAAACTGATACTATAAGCGGAATTACAATATTTCCACCGTTTAATTCCTCAAATAGTATTAGTCATTATCTACAGAACTTATACTAAATATCTGAACATCACTTCCAACCAATTTAACCTAATTTTAAACTAGGAAACTATTTATTATAGTTGTCGTTTCACAATATTTGAGATTCACTTTCAATTTGCTCTTTTACCAGCCTAGATAAGTAAATCGTTGGCCAAGTAAGTTCAGTGCACTTGTTGCTGCATCCCTTGCCTTAGTTACACACCCCATTTACCGTTCTAAAGTTGATAACAAAGCAAACCAATTTGTGAACCCGAAATTTAAGTTACATTCATTGTTTAACTTCAAATTCAAATTATTATCCAAAGCAACTTATAATATATTATTATAAAATTTATCTAAACTTATATCAGATTTGATACTAAATAATGCAAGTTTAAATATCTTTTCAACTAATTTTTATTTTTACAATATTATTTCAAATTATTATCTAAAGTCGTATTAGATTTTTAAATCAAAAAGTTCGAATTTTCCTTATTTATACAACAATTCGTTAACCAAAGCGATAATTAAATTCATAATCAACAATTTTTGTTCAATGTCCCTTTAAAAATAAGTTATGATATCATTTCATATTGAACATAACATTTTAATTAGTTTTTTTTCAAATTCAATTTATTATGCCATTAGATCAAATTAACAGCTTCCCCCAAGTACTACTCAAACCATTATTTAATTCAATATTAGGAATATTCTTAATATAACTTAGTTAATCAGTAGTTTTAAATAATATCAGACAATTAAATCAACATTATCAATTTAATATCTTTTATAAAGTGTGAACTAGAAAGATTATTTAAATAGTCAAATATTGCTTAACTAACAAATTATTATCGAATAATAACATTGTTAAATCAATAAATATTAACAAATCGATAGTATTAAGTTAACAAAAATACCACATAATCCTTTAAATGTCATTTAATCCATAACTCGCTCTTTAATTAAGTTTACGAGATTACTAAATTTTCTATTGAAAATCAATACATATGCATATTCGCACATTCAACAACCATTTATGCATCCATTACTTAAAAACATAGCACAAACAATTTATGAACACGCGTTATACCACTAACACGCCCTGATATGTATTTATTGGAAACCATGACAACATCACATGCCATATTCAAATGGTAATATCATCCACTAATCAGTAATCAACCATTCATGCAACTAATTACCATCCATCAACTACTTAGTATATCATAACTTTAAATCGTATTAAATAATAAAATTAAATTCGAGCGTTCTCACCAATAATGCTTTCCAGAAATGGTCTTCCCAACTGCTATCTGCTTCTCTGTCTTGTGTTCCCCATGTCTACGTGCTCTCTCTCTCTTGGTCTTTCCTTTCTCTTCATCTCCTCTTTTCTTCTTGCATTTCTTTTTTTTCGAATTGAAATGGGCGGAAGCTAGAAAAGTTGGGGAAACGAGTTTTACAGTAGAGAATAATAGGCGTGAGGGTCATGAACATGGTGAGAAGAAATACAGCAGAGAAGGAGAAACAAAAGTATAGGCGATGGGTGCAAATAAAAGTGGACTGAAGTGGGTAGCACGCGTCATATATATATTAGTGGATAAATGTCCCTTGTTTAGCCTTGTTTGCCTACATGTGTGAAATAGATGAATTTCTAGTAGTGATGTATGCATATAATAGTAATATATTTTAGGCACAAAATTTGTACTACTAGTTTGTTCTTTCCTTAAACAAATGATTTTATTTTCCAAATGATCATTGAAATCATTACCTTATTATTTAAATTGATGTTATTTAAAGCTATATTTGTGGAAAAAGTAGATGTGCATACCTTGTACAGTCATTGTATAGTATTCAAGTGTATACATATATATAATTTACTGGTTCCTAAATATCACCCATAATGTAATATGAGAAGTATAATTTTCTGAATGACCGACGTATTAATTTACTTCCCAGTATTCACCGATGAAATGAATTGGTCCTTTGGAATTAAAATGAAAGTTATATTTAGAAACAGTAAAAGAGGAAAAATGTTTGGCCAAATTAAAGGCGCGAATTAATTGGAGATTTTGCAATAAATGAACGATTTAAAATTTCAAAACACCAAACATATAAGCAAAGGAATTATACTAATAAATGAACGTTGAATTCTATAAAGTTAAACATTGATTGCAAATAAAAGGAAAAATATAAATATTAAATTCAAAGGAACCAACGGATTTTGGCAATATATAATTAACAAACAATTTTGCAAATCAAGTAAGTTAATACGGTATCAAAGGAAAATAAATTAGAGAAATAAAATTGGAAATGTTTGCATCAACAACAATCAATACACATGGTAGATCTAAAAGAGACATAACTCAAAATCAAATCAAACATATAATTTCATAAATATTGAGAATAGATTGTATACTTATACGAGTTTTAAATATTTAAAAAAAATTCTAGAATGAATCCACATTTAAATAAATAACTCGATTAAAATTTACCATAAATAATATTAAAAAATATTTAATATTGATTTGTATTGTAAATTACATCTATATCAAACAAAATCATTTGCTATATGAAAACCAAACAATTTAGTTATAAATCATAAATCAAAATAGTTATTTCAAAAAAAATTCAAACAAATATAACAAAATCTAACATAAATCATTAAATAAAATACACTGAAAATTGGGGTTGTTACATGCACATGGATATATACATTTTCACGTTCGTGATTCAGAAACAAAAACCGTAATATCTATGCGTGGTAGTTGTAAAATAAAAATATTGACAGCGGAGTGTATATACGTGATTTACATAAAAACCACGCATGGGTTATACGTGGTTATTGAATTTATTACGTACTAACACCACGTGATTTTGTGACATGATCACATACGTACAGTGCACAAAAGTATATTGTTTCACAATTTTTTTTTACTTTTATATGTTTCTTCTGTAGATAGTGGATTACACAAGTGATGAAGATGACAACAATGAACTGTTGTTGGACTATACAAATGAATTCATAACATATGATGTAAGTATTATTTGTATTTACATTTCTACATATTTAACTACTTTCTCGTTATTGCTCAGGTTGGATAATAAACGTTTTTTCCCTATGCAGATTTATCCATCCTGTCAGCATTTATTTGATTGGGTTCATAACACAAGAAGGTGTCTTGGCTTTTTAATAATTATATTAAGATCAGACGCTGCTTCGTCTAGTGAGAAACCGAGAATAATCTTCTCATGTTAGCGTAGTGGGGTGTATAGGAGGTGCAAGGTTAAAGATCCAAACAATTATAGATTGATGGGTACGGAGAAATGTAATTGTCCATTTAGACTGAAAGATGTGAAACTTCCTTCAATGGATAATTGGCATTTAGTAGTTGTAAACGATGTTCACAATCATTAAGAGTTAAAGCACACCGAAAGTCATTCCTATGCAGGAAGATTGAGTGTAGATGAGATCAAATTGGTAATGGAAATGCATACAAATATGGTGAAAGCAAAAGAGATATTGAATACATTAAAAAGAAATGATCCTTCGAATTGTACTACCATAAAAACAACATACAATGTCATCCAAACTCACAATGCAATCGAAAAGGTGGATGATAGCAGGTGCAATATCGCTTTAGTAAATCAAAAGAATTCGGCTACTTTCAATGGCATTAAAAGACTTTAGATGGGAGTGACATTATTAAGGATATTTTTGGGCACATCAAACTAGTTTGGGTTTTCTTCGAACATTTCCTCGGGTTATCATATTGGATTGTACCTATAAAACAACAGGTACAAAATGTCATTACTAGAGATAGTTGGTGTCACTTCAATCGACTGGACATTTTGTATTGCTATTGGATACTTAGTTACGGTAGTCGCGGAAAGTGAAAAAAATTATATCTGGGCATTGGAATGTTTGAAATCTGTTATGATCGATTATGAAGTTGAATTGCCTAGTGTATTCATTAGTGATAGAGAGTGGCCTTGCTTAATGTCGTTGTACATGTTTTTCCAAATTCTGCTTATATATTATGCAAATGCATATTAAAAATAACATTCTCACGTTTATGGGGAAAAAATAAATATTAAAGAAATGCACATAATGGAGAAGAAAGCATTCTTGAGTGATTGGAATGAACTTGTTTGCTCTAAAAACAGTTTTGTATATAATGAGATTCTACATCTTCTACATGGAAAGTACGGTAAGTATGGTTCGTTAATGAAATATGTGCATGAAAATTGGCTAAAACCATATAAAGACCGCTTTGTTCAGATGTGGAATGACTATATATGCATTTTGGGAATTATACATCAAATAGGTAACACTAATTTACCATTGTCCTTTATACATGAAAAGTATGTTCTTTATTCTAACATTTATTTATTTATAAAATATAAGGCCAAGTAAGCTCATTTGAAGTTGAAGAAACACCTAGCACCATGTCAATGTTATTTTTAGAAAGCCTAGGCTAAGATGCATCTATTGTTGGAATTATCATTCACAGAATTAAAAGCTTCATTCGAGTAGAGCCTAAGTTGATGTAAACATGTTTTTCATATTAAGGAGTTCAAAATTTTGTCAGGTGTTGTTTCTACTGCAGCTCTTGATTTGCTACATTCAGAGCTACTTCGAGTGTCCTCTATTGGAGACGATGAATTTGTATGTGGCTGTGTCCTTCGTAAAACACATGGTTTGCTATGTGCACACGAGCTAGCTCGCATTGGACAATCAACATCTATACCATTACATTTGGTAAATATTCATTGGGCTAGACTACATTTAGTCGAAAGAATTGGAGAAAAAAGATGTTGGAGTAGACGAGAAAACGTAAATATTGTTAAGTGATGTTAAAAAAATGGATACTCCGTATCAACTTCAAATTTACAAAAAATTAATGGAAGTTGTCCAACCAAAAACTTCTATTCTAGGCTCACCTAAAAGCAAAGTAAAAACATAAGGACCTTGAATTTGCTCAATGGAAAATCCTGAAATGAATTGCTCAATGGCGTTGTTTACGCTTATCTTATGTTTGAAATGAATTTGCTGAATTGCATTGTTAGGACTTGTAATGAATTGTTGAATTGCATTGTTAAAACGTGTAATGAATTTGCTGAATTGCATTGTTAGAACTTGTAATGGCATGGTTAATGCATTTTGTGAAATTGGGAGTTGCTATCATATTTTTTGTTTTACAGATGTACCATATATAAATAAAACGTTAAACAATGCAAAACCATGTTGAGCTTTCACGGGGATCATATTGTTACCACGCATAATATTTGCGTGATTTTTATAACAACCACGTATTCACAGTACGAGGTAGACATAATTTTAAAAAATCTCTTTCATAGGATGGACATGTGAATTTTGTTCCAGGTCGTACAGCAAGACAGTGGAATTTTCGTTTTTCACGTTTATCCCCTATGTGAATTTAAAACTTACCACGTTCCATCTCTGCGAGGTGGTAAAAAATATGCAAAAAATAATAATGAAAGACATGAGCAGACCTGCAACACATTTCTCGTACATGATTCATAAACCAGTAACCAGTACCATACATAACTAGTAAACAATATGACATAATAACCAGTAATCAAAATTAACCACAAAACATACATAAAGACAGAAGCATAACAGCAAGATTCATAAACCATACATGAATTGTCATTAACCATAAACCATATAATAACCATACGACAACATGGTGCTTGTACCCAACATAACCATACAAAATATTTGTACATAATTATATATAACCATTCAAAATAACCAAGCACTAAAGAACACCCACACAAAACAATCATTCAACTCAAGC
This sequence comes from Allium sativum, assembly GCA_030737875.1. NCBI lineage: Eukaryota > Viridiplantae > Streptophyta > Magnoliopsida > Asparagales > Amaryllidaceae > Allium > Allium sativum. The sequence goes on from CM060916.1 coordinate 527,397,392, forward strand.
GTGTACACTCACTAATTCGGATGATGGATGTAGCATTCACTTGCAACTCTAGTATTAGTAACTTAAGTGCTAGATTCATCTAAGAAGCCATGTACGTTGGTCAAAGTCTGTAAGAAAAGAAACGAAAATCCAATAATATATATTGATACTACTTCAAATAAGTATAAAAAATGAAATACAACGTACGTAATATAATTACTCCTAGGTCGGTTGAAAATGAGACGCTCCAATCATGATAATAGCTGGCAACCTAGCGGGATTTTGCACTCTTATAATACACTACTTTCTATACCAAAGTATGTAATCATCCGTGTAGCTTAAAAAGGATTGGGCAAGTGGTACTGATTGATGTCCTTCAACAATTAAATGGTTTTACCAATTCTCCCATATGTTTTCTAAGAACCGGTAACGGACACGAGTGTATGTAGTCGAGGTCGTTCCTCCTCAGGCGTTTGTAGTAACAGGAGGGGTGGTGTAACGTCCCGCATTTTTATCGATTTATATTTGAATATTTAAAACAGTTTAAATATTGAATTCGTAATATAAGTGGATTTATATATTAATTAAAACGAAGTTGAACGTATAAATATATATTAAATATAATCGAGCCCGTAATATCACGGAAGTTCGTAATTTAACGTTTTGAACTTCGACTGAGCATACAGGACCATTATTAGTCGGATTTCTGCGAAACAAGAAGCGTTGGAATATGTTGAACTGTAACTTTCTAACAGAAGTGAAAAATCAAGATTTCGCGTTATAGATTGTGAATTATATCCAAATCAAATATTCAGAAAGTCGTTATGAAATCGTATATCGACCATAACGATTTATTTGAAATAACAGCATAACGGTTTCGAATTTGAACAAGGTTCTTTTAAGATGTAGTGATAATTTAATTTTTAAAATTTTACTGAAATTTTTAAATAATTAAATACGCAACTTTTTATTTGAAGTATTTTGCACCCTATATCAGTATTTTGGGATTTCAAAATATGAGTTAACCTACCGATATTGTTATATTTCTGGGATCGTGGCACCTCACTTGACACGACCGTATTTTTATATCTGTCCATAATGGTCATAAATAAATAAAATTCTATGTAATCGGTACTGTACAAACTGCAAATATATAAATATACATGCCATATTTAATCAACTAAAGCCTAGTTTGAGAATCAAGCTATCCTATCTTTTCAAGATCTTTGCACATATCTAATCCTGGAGCAAATCACGCTGTAACTAGAAATAAATTAAAGCCGTACGTAATGCAATGTATTTTCACATCCTTCACCTACCCTGAGCTATACAAGAAACATCGCTCAGACACTATCTTCAGCTATGATCCTACTTATCGCCTAATACTTCATGGCCAGGGAAAGGAAATATCGTGCAGACCTACTCGTTATCAATGAAGAATATAAATACATTATATATAGTCAAATTACTTTTGTCCAGCCGTATAAGAAAAGGTGACGCAATAATGTGTTTTCACATCATAGCCTACACCCCCTAATTGCTTCAGGCGCAAGCCTATGTTTAAATATTATATATACCCTATGTTTGTACCCATCAACTAAATTGGAAAACAGTACAGGAACCATTAAATAAAGATTTACAAAATATACTATAGCATGTGCAACCATAACCGATATCTTTTCCACAGCAGCAGCATGAAATGAAAACCTATTCCTATAGCTTTATAGTTATGTATGGATTATCTTTTTCTTTTCTATCCTAGCTACTCTACACCAGGAACATGTCTAAGATTTATCAAATCTACCTAAACAAGCTGTTCTGTGATTTCTTTTCGCATTTATATCTCAGATATGCCCTATTGCTTAACCAAGCCACCTACTCTATCTGTCCTACAGTGTATTGAAACTTAAGGGTAAAGTCTCCCCGCATTATAAATGGCTCACCACTGCAGTGCCTTTCTTCATTTCATTCAGACTTGGAAAGCTATTTTCTTTTTTAATTCTTTTCATAAATCAAAACCTGAGTCTTCATTTCCACTTCGTGACATTCATTTTCTCGAAACCAACATGGAGTTCGGCTACAGGTCGTGACGGAGGCCGAACTGCCGAGCTCGACGCCAAGTTTGGAGCGGCTTCAGAGGGGTGTCGATGCGTTGGAAGGAGGAGGTTCCAACTTCGATATGGGGGTGCTCAGGTGGAGATGAGGTGAAGAGGAGCAGGGTAACACGAAATAAATTACTGGGAGCATGCAAAGTCAGTACACGTAAGGAGGAGGAGTTCTTTTTAAAGGTTGGTATGGAGTTTGTGGTATGGGAGGAAGAACGTTCGCCCAAGGGAGAGTGATCTCGGGCAAGACTTGCAAGTCCTCCGGTGCAGTATGGTGGCAGTATGATGGTGGTGTGAAGTCTTTGGGTATTGGAGTTCTAAAATTGGAAAAAGGAAAGTGATGACAAGAAGCTTTCTTACACGCGGCATTAGGAGAGAGAACAAAAGTATCAAACAAAATAAAAATTGGGTGGAAGTGTAGACATGTGTTGTAGCACACGTGGACCGGTGGAAACATGAAATATGGTGAATGGCACATGCTTTCAATAAGCAAGCAGACCACAGTTTTGAGAATTTAAGCAGAAAGGAAAGCAGCAGTCTTTGGTTAAGTGAAGAAGTGAAGTGTATAGCGTGGAAGCATGTAGAGAAAGGCGACACTCGCGGGTTACGGTCGAACTAAAAAGGTACAAAAATGGCGTTGGATTTACGTTTTCAACGGATGCTGGTTTCATATGTGGACTGATGTGAATCAACGAACGCAAATCGTTATTTAACGATTAACGCGCAAAGGTGAGTAAATTCACTAACTCTGATCTGTTATAAAATAGTATAATATTGGTTGAATGTTGTGTGATGGTCGCTTCGGTAGATTACAATTAAATTGGTTGAAATATATATCGTTGCATATGTACACATCATTTGGTTGGATACTGATTCCATCGATTAAAATATTTCATAGTATGGAATCAGTGATAATTGCTTGACTAACATCGGTGGATGCAGGAAACCGGTTGGAGGAATCCAACCGGATTCCTCAATATTTATATGTACTGTTTGTTTTATATAGATGCACTATTTGAACCCAAATGACTTTTGAAACCTTGTGTTGATATTAGCGTTGAATGGAAATTCAAGCGTTATTTTGATTTAATCAATAGATGATATCGATTAAGAAAGTGGCAACAACCAACCATAAATGTATCATTTGTTTTAACCGCTATTGTTTTACCAAAATCCCACCGTGTGCGAAGCACGTGTTTCACCATACTTACTAAATGATTTGGTAAAGTGGATTCTTATATTAATAAGATTAATAAGTAAGTAGGCGGAGATTAACTTGATGATTAATAACAAGAATTTATTGTTTTAAGAACAATTAAATGAGATATTTACAAATAGATTATGGTTGATTTCATATTAAGTAAGATTTGATAGAATCGATTATTGTTTATTTAATAGTAAATGAGATTATTTAGAAATAAATTATTATTTTTATAGAAATCAATACAAGTGAAATTATTTGGATTAATAAATGTTATTTATTCAAAATGAAAATATTTGTTAGAATTGATTAGTGGGTTAATCATGGCTAAATATTTACCAAGCAAACTGTTTTCATCAATAATTGGTTATTTAATTAAATTAGAATGGGCTGATTAATCTAATTTAATAAATTAACGAATAGTTGATTTAGTTTAAATAAGATTTTAAAGTATAAGGGATTTGTCTAAAGAAGATGAAGTGAAGAGGAATGTTTAATAAGAGATTTGTCTAAGAAAGACGAAGCGGAGAGAAATGTTTAAAAATGGATTTGTATAAGCTAATGTAAATAACCGAGTTTTCAAAATAAGGATATGGCATCATAAAACCATATTTAAAATATAGCAAGAAGCACGATTACGGATTTTAAAGTATAAGGGGTTAGAGTTACGAACTTATATCTATTCTAAGATAAGAATGTTGTTGATCAAGGTCTGAGAGGTAATTAAAATACCCCAACTTGAACGACTTCACTATTATCGAAGGATGGTATTTGTTTGTAACGGAAAGAGATGTCAAGATTTTTGTAACGGAAAGAGGCGTTGAGATTAATTATAAAGTGGAATATAGTAGCGTATTGCAAGTCTATAAACTATAGCGATAAAATAACGCTATTTACTAGGCTTAAGCGTGGCTATTATGTTGAGATTAGTTATAAAGGAGAATATTACCAGCGTATGACAAGTTTTTGAACTATAACAATATATTAGCGCTGTTGACCAAGCTTAAGCGTGATTATTAGATATAGCACTATTCCCTAGAGAGGTTTGAAACTCACCTAGCCAAGTGATAAGGAAATAATTATGTCTTTCCGAAGAAGTGATATAGTTGGATTTGGCTTTGTTGAATTGTATGTATATAATCGATAATGATATTTATTGTTAAAACCAAGTTAGTTTGATTTAATGAGATCAGTTTCTATGAGAGATAACATTCGCGGTTTAAAGTGAATTATGTTGAAAAGCAATCATTGTAGAATTAAATTGTTATATTGGGAATTGGAAATATTTTCCAATATAAATAATGCATATACAGAAAATAAGAAGTGTGTAAAAGCGAGAAATGTTTTCGAACGTTAATGACATATGGTTTCAAGAATATGAAAAAATAAGGGTTTATAATATTTGGAAATATTTTCCAGAGCGTGAAGGGCTTAATGAGCTTTGAGAAAATATCTAGGAAGATATAGGAAATGGGAAAATATTAGAAAGGGCCAGCGATGTGTGATGTTTTAATGGATATTGTTTTTACTTCGATAGTTAAATAACCGACTATCGAAGTGTTTCGGCCATCGTTGTCAATGCGGAGAGACCGGTTGGATATATTATCCTAGACCACTCTGTATAGGCATAAGCGCTGCGATTTTGATTATGCTGAAGAAAATTGAAGGCGAAATGAAACGTAAGGGTCGTCCTGTTCCAGAATGGTGTTTTCTGTTTGTCCAGTCCTAGGACAACTTGCATGGACGAATGTCTAACAGAGTATTCCTAACGGTCACATAAGACGATCTTTTCAAGGTATTTCATCTGGTGGCAGAGAAATTCGTTTCTCTTAGCTTTTATACTCGTAATATTTTTGGGAAGATCAACTAGTGATTTGATGGGTTTGACGATGGGGCATTCAAAGCGTATGGTGGCCAGATGTTCTAAAAAAGATTGACGTAGCCTCAAGCCTCACAACCGGGAAATGACAAAAATCGGGCAGGTAGCATGGCTATGTGGGTCGCTCCCATTAGGGTGTATAATCACCTATCTAGAGAAATTCCTTTTACTTCTTGAATCTATTCGTTGCTGTCCCTTTTCAGGAAACGGTGGTTTGAGTCCAACTGTTGGTGATATACATTCGATACACTCAAGCGAAATGAGTGGTCGGCCATGTGTGGGCCGGGTTGCAAGACGTTCTTTTTGAACCCAGTGTATTCGCCTCTAGAGATACAAGAGCGGCAGGTGGTCCCATACCTTATCATAGTTGGAATCCAATCTCCAATAAGCGCCCTGCGGTTTTTGATTTTATACTATGTATGTAGAGCGTGCGATGCAAGCGTTCTGCTATTTGGTTATTTACTTGATTAGACATTATTATAATATCATTGGATTTTGATGTCAAAATATTTTGGGTTATAGTAAGGTAAAAACCGTCCATGTTTTATGTGTGGGTCGGTCTTACTATTATATTTTTGTTTAAAAAGGATTTTCAAAGTTAAGCCATATGGTTGGAATTTACTCACACCAGTCCCATGACTGACCCAGAGTTTATTTTGTTTGTTTTTCCCTAAACTCTTGGGTGCCCAAATTTGTACGGGCAGTCAAGTGTTTCAGGCTTTACAGATACGCTTGGAGGAGCTTGAAGCAGGAGTCTTCACTGATGATTATTAACAGTTATTTCCGCTGTATCAAATGTTATGTTGTATTATGATATGGTATGGATATACAAAATAGATTTGTATTTCAAAGATATGTTATATAATAGATTTTATTCGTTCCGTTGTGAGATTCATGTTTACTCTGATCCTGCTCAGTTGTGTTCTTCTTCTTCTATTCTATTAGTTCTATTTTATCTTTCTCATCCTCTTATTTCTTTCTATTAATGATTCATATTTCTGTGCAATTTGGGTCGGACTTGTATGGTATTCGGTCGGCTCAAAGGGCTCAAATTTGCGGGTCGTTACAGTTTGTATCAGAGCTGAAGGTTAAGTGACTACCTTGGCTCTGTTGCGTAACTCAATAGAGATGGAGTTAGTAATACTCTAGATTGAGTTTGAGAGTGTATATATATAAGCGCGTATTTGTAAATTGATATAAAAACTGTTTTATATTGTGTTGGTTGGTTTGGCGAGTGGTTTATGAATTCTGGTCGATACTGGATTGCAAACTGTATCGATAGGTGTTTCTAAACTCTTGAACAGAGTAATTCGACACAGTATGTTTTTAAAAGAGGGTAAATGAAATAATTTTACCTAAATATATTTTGATATAAAGAAAGCATATATATTGGAATTATCTAATATATATTGAATATGTTGGTTGAAATATCGAACAAGATTTATAATTAAGATGGTTATATAAATAACCAATCAAAATATTGTATAAGTATAATATGCAAAATCAGATGAACTAAATCTGGATTTAAAACCAGAATTGAAATAAAATTTTAGAAACATGGAAAGGTGTTGTATATGAATTTTGAATTAAATATATGGGAATTTTAAAATCCTGGGAGAGATTTGGAAATATTTTCCAAGCATTTTGAAAAGATATTTTGAAGTGATTTTCAAATGAAAATGTTTGAAAGTAAGTGTTTTGAAAGTAATATGGTATTGAACTCACTTTGATGACTGGAAAATAAATTCCGATGGTGATCCGGACATCATCGGTGTTCATTTTCGAGTTTCCAAGTGACGGATTACTACAAAATGTTTTGTTTTGAGTTGTTTGAGGAAATAAGTGTTTAGAAATTCAAATGTTTTGAATAAATATATGATTTCAAACTGATTTGAAATAAATCCCAAGAATTTGAATTCTGAAATTTAAAATTTACTTATGAAGTAAATAAACAGAGAATTTAAATAAGTCAAATAAAAGTGGAGTTGAATTGAAGCCAACTAAGTGAAAATCGTACGGGAATGAGGATTTGACTGGGCAAAGTAGTTGAGTGTGAATTAAGATTTGGAATGGAACCGAACCTGGGGGTGAAAATTTGATTATTGACTAAAAGTTGGAATTTTGAAATTGAAGTTGAAATGGAGTTGGCTTGGATGTAAGAGAATTATTGGTTTAAGAATGAATCAATTGGAGATGAATTTGTATATGCTGAAGTGGTGGCAAATCGCAGAGATAGAGCTGAATGCCAACAAGAAAGTACATATTTAAATTTTATTGAGAATGAGATTTAAAAGCCGTTTGGCTGTTGATTTTCTCTTGAATTGGTGAAGGCCCAGAGTGGCAAGTTGTTGTAGTACTGAATAAGCCGTGCAGTGGAGATGCTAGCAAAAAAAAATTCTCCGAAAATTTGAGCTGTTAGGAAATTTTCAGAATTTTGAAAATATTCGAAATAAGGAATTAATATTAAATTGGAATTAATCAGTTCAGTTGAAACTGAAATTATGAAGTAAGCCAAAATTTTTTTTAACCCGTTTACAACAGAAATTGTAGCATTTTCCCTATCTTACCAATTTCGAGGACGAAATTATTTTAAGGGGGAAGGAATGTAACTATTAGACCAAAAAGTGGTTCTAACACCCAAACTGACTAAAAGCAGAATGAAATAAGATCAAAAGTAAAATAGAGACACAGAATTTATAGTGGTTCGGCGAAGAAAAACCTACGTCCACTTGTCAATCACTATTCTCAATGATATAGTTGCAATCACAATGAGATATTCACTCAATTTCACTCACAACTCACATACATTCACTCAATTGTCTCAAAACAAATGTTGAAAGACGATTTGGATTATCCGGGAGTGCTGGAATTCGGTTTATGAAAGTGGTTGAACTCTCAAAGTGCCAAAAAGAAGATCCTTCTTAATGTCTCCAGACAAGGTATTTATAGGTGAAAATTTGCTCAGAACCCGATCCGGATCGGAGCCACGTGTCTTCCATCCCATCAGCCTCGGGTTCGGATGGATTTCAGTGTTGACAACGCATCAGAGCAGTGGACGTTGTGGGCAGGAACTGGTCATACCCGCTCCGCATATTCAGGCGATCGTGGGGGAATGTGATGTGGAATATGGGTTCGGATCGGAGGGGCGTGCAGGAGGGGTTCGGATCGGGGGTATCCGATCCGATCCGGATTAACCCAAGACTAAATCTTCATCCATTTTTGCTCCGTTTCGATCTGTCTCTGTAGCAGGTAGCCCTCCGCTCCAACTGGCAGTAGGTTGCTCTCCGATCCAACTGGCAGTAGGTTGCTCTCCGATCCGAACAGCAGTGCCTCTCTGATTCCAACAATAACAGCTCACCGATCCGAACAGCAAAACCTCTCCGATCCGACCCGCTACATCTCTCCGATCCGACCCGCTATAATGCTTTCCAAGTTCTTCAATGTTTCACATCTCGACTTTGTGTTGCCCAGTTCACAAAGTTGGCTAACATTTTGCCCCCTCAAAGGATGCTTCTGTTGGAGACGGAGCATGCTTTGATTATCATTGCATATCGCCTGCTAGGTAATATTTCCTTCGACTTTCCTCATGCTTTCATCCTCTTCTTTAAATTTTAATTTAATTCATATGCCAGGCTGGGTTACAACCTTCCGTTCGGTTCGGATCCCGATCCGAACAGATCCCCCTCTTCCTCCTATTTCTCATTAGACTAGTGGGCCAAGCTGAGATATGACATCCTGTTCGGTTCGGATTCTGACCCGAACGGATCCCCTTCCAATTCTATTGCACTTTGGAGTAGTGGGCCAGGCTACACTACTGGGCCTTCGAACCGGTCCGAACGGAAAAACAGGATGGGAATACAAGTAGTCGCCACGACAGTATATAAATCCATCGTCCGCCTCCTCTTTCCTTTCTTTCTTTTTTTATTGCTCTTCGCCCGACTGATTCCACTCCGAAACCCTAACTTTCAGGATTTTAGAAAAATCTGAAATTACCTCGTCAATCTTCAATTTAAACACCTCCGTAGGTTTTAAAACTTCAATTAATTTTGTAACAATGGGTTTCAATTGAGATTTGCGGTTGATTTTGAATGATTTGAGCACTGATCCTCTCCTGCTTCGATGTCGTGTCTCCCTCCTCCCCTGCCGTCGTCGTGGGTGGTTCTACCACCATCTCGAGGCGCTGAGAGGTTAAATGAAGCATGCGCTCGTTTTTAACTGGAGATTTGGAGATGGATGTGGATTTGACTGTGGTTGAGGAAGGGGAAGAAGAAGAAGAAGAGGATTGGTTCGGGTTGGAGTATAGAAGACGGATAAGAAGGAAAAGAAGAGAGGTTCACAAGTCCGGATCGGGTCGGGGCAAACGTCAAAGATAGAAACAGAGCTCATTTGACCGGATCGGGTCGGAGAGGATTCTCAAAATCGGATCGGACCGGAAAGTGAAAAAGGAGGAGAAGGGTGTGATTGCTTAATCCGATCCTGACCGTTCAAGAAGTCCACCTCTGAACCGATCCGACTTTGATTCCTGGGCTTCAATGAGATATCCGAGCTCAAGGCTACGCCCCCGATCCGATCCAATGAATGCGCCCGAACCGAACCGAAATGCAACCTTCCTTAATGCATAAAAACTCGTTTAACTGGCCCAATCAACTTTCGGCATAGTCTTCAATTTAATGGACAGTTAGAATAGTGCCTTGCGAACATAACTGAACATCAAGAACGACTTCAATCCTTTATACTTTGCCAAAATTTTGCGTCGCACTTTTAAACATTTACTTTACACTTTCCGCATACACTGTTTACACTTTAGTTTGCACACATGCACGGGGGGATACGGGCTAATTTACTCTAACTTATGCTATTGCTTCTTCAATAGTTTTATGACCATGAGACCCAGACGCTCTTCTAGACTAACTAAGAAGAAAGAGGCCCCGGAGACCTCCAACAAAGTTACTCTCGAGGACATATCTTCTCCTTCGGATCCAGAATGGAATGATGAGGGTTCAGACTACGAGGTTGGAAATCGTGAAAGCAACAATGTGTCTTCGGAGGGTGGAGTTTCTCTAGGTTTTGAAGAGGAAGGAGGGATTGGTGACGACCGGGCTCCAGATGAGTTTGAATCGGCTGTCATATTGGAATCACCCCAAGATTCTGTTGAATCAACAATCGACAACGATAGACTTATCCGAATTTGTTTAAAATATGGGATACTAAAAAGGGACACCCTGGTGCCTTCGAGAACTGACCGTCCCCACAACCCTCTAGAAGGGTATATGGCAATTACTCGGCTGATGTGCATGGTCGGGGCTATCCCTCCATTTTCTCCTTTCATCGTCGATTTTCTAAGACAAATGCGGATTGCCCCCATGCAGCTTCACCCTAATTCTTATGCTTACTTATACACCTTATGTGTAGCATACCGTGAGATCTTAGGCATAGAGCTCACTTTCGATGACGTTCATTTCTTCTACAACTTCAAGCATCGGACTCGAGAGACTCCTTCTTTCTGCTATTTTGAGTCTGTCCCTAAGAGGAAGATAATTTCAGCGCCAATCAGTAGTAAAGCTGGAGATTCCAGGCTGGAATGGTTTTATGTGAAGCGACAGCCAGGGTGTGCTAAGAGGTGGACGAAATCAAGTAAAGCACTGGTTTTCTAAATCTCGACTCTATACATTTAAGCCATCGCCTTAACTTGTTTTTCTTTTTGTTTGTAGTCGACAACCCAAAACAAATTCAGACCAAGTATTCTTTGACCGGATGCATCAGCTTCTTAATGGCGATCAGAAGTTTTTAACTATTGACGAAGTCCTTAAGGACGAATATCTTCATTTTCATCGTTTGCTATCTGTTACTCGTAGCATTGGTCACGAGACGGCTCCATACATATATATTCCTCCAGTGGATGTAGTCCCAGAGACAGGGGAAGGTTCGGGAGCTCCTACAGTGCCTCTTCAAACTTCACCCTCTCCATCTTCTACTCAAGATGATGACTTGGCTAACTTGGCCGAAAAGCATCGCGAAGGGTATACTGTTCCTGAGGATGCCATTTCTCCAGAAAGGTCAACGTCTTCCAAAGAGTCGCCAACTGATGCTTCCGAGGGAGATGTCCCTAGCACTGATGACCCATTATTTCAGGGTTTGGGGGATCTCCCCTTACCTGAAACTATATACACTTCAGAGGATTTTAGGAAGGATCCTTTAGTTTTCACCTCTTCTGAAGAGACCACTCCTGCTAAGGCCAAAGAGCCCGCCCGTACTAGTCTAGCTTCGGACTCGGGTTGGTTGGGGGGAAACACACCACTTAGGACACACTTTACACAATAGCATTACCACTCATTGCACCTCTCTCTCTGTGAAACTATTGATTCTGAATTTCATTTGTCTTATTGTGCAGGCACGATGTCCCGATCTTACTATGATATCAGGAAGCTCCGCCGCAGCATGTCTAATCCACCTTATGATACTGAGTATGATCGCCGCGACGATCGCAGTAGGGAGGAGAGAAGGCCTTATGAACCCTATCGCTCTCGAACCTCGTGTTCTCGCTCTCCCGTTCGTACGGACCCAGAGAAATATAAAGGTTATCAAGGTCGTAGGGAGGAGGACAGGCCGCAACCAAAAGTCTCCACCTCTTCTCAAGAAAAGCGCAATAGGGAGAGAAGCCCGCCAAAAGATACTGAGTCACGAAGTAAACGCAAGGTCCCTGCTAAACGGCCTAGGACAGATAAAGAGACTATTGAATCCTCCACGCATAGGGATACTGAGTTGACGATCCCCGCCCCTCCACCACTAGATGCTGAAACCGCAATCAAGCGGGCGTATTTGGAGGAGCAATTTCCCGAACATTACTTCGAGAACTTGACTTTCTTACCTGCCCTCGAGCCAATTTCTTCCAGGTGGGCAGATGAGGCCAAAGCAAAGATAGATGCTGTCGAAAAACGGTATTCTGAAATGTTCAAATATTCACGCAACCTTTCCAGAATCATTCGTACTCTAATCATGAATGTTGATTTGATGCAAAAAACCGCAGAAGAAGATGCAAAGGCCTTAAAGAATCTAGGAAAAGATTTAGAGGACACACAGGCCCAGCTTGCTGTTGCTCAAAGGGACGCTACTACCTTCAAACAACAATTTGAAGATATGCAAAAACGTTATCATGATTTGCTTGAATCTCACACTCAAGAGCGTTCTGAGTTAAAAAAGCAAGCTGAAGATGCTAAGTCAGATGCCGCTAAAACGCGCCTTGCTTACGCTGACCTTGAACGGAAAAATGCCGAGTTAGCAAGGAGGAAAGCTGAGCTAGAAAAGAAAAATGCTGACTTGGCTTCTAAGCTATTGGAGGCGGAGAATAGAGCTGCCCTGGCGGAGGGTAACGTCGAATGTGCTATCAAATCCGCTGAGGAGGCCCACAAACAATTGTCAGAGGCGGAGGCAGAGATTCAGGGTTTCGGCGAATTAATGATTGAATTCTTTGCACATATCATCCGTCGCCGGAACATTTCTTGGATTGAGGATTATCCATCTACTCTAGTCCAAGTATGGAGTCAGATCGTTGAGTGGGAAAAAGAGGAGCTCAAGGTTGATTCCATTGATGTGGACAAGTTGATGGAGAAATACTTAAGGGATGATGAGCCAGAACGCCTAGCTGAAGGGCGCCGCCTCATTGCTGAAGCTATGGAAGAAGAGAGGCGGAGGACTAAACAGAAGAACGTTCCCGAGGCTGATTCCTCTTCTACTGCCCCCGCAACTTCTGAAGTAAAGCGGTATGATCCTGAAAACCCGGGAATCCCTCGAACAACTCTGCTATCCCCTATTCCCGAAATGGCATCAGAGACAGCAGTTACCCCTACCGAGAAGTCTTCGGAAGGTATCCCTACATTTTCTCCTCAATTCGTCAAGGCTATTTCTACCTTTCGCCACGTGATTGAGCAATCAATGAAAAACCCATTATTTTCTCCTGAGTTGATAACTGTTGCTTCTCACTCTGTAGGTATTGAGCCATCCGGAAAGATAGATGTGACTCAGGAAGCCGCCTCTGGGGCAGAGCCTACGGAGAAGGCAAAAGGGGGAAAGGACAAGGCTGCTCCTATAGATTTGGGAGAAGGAAGCGAACCGTCTAAGGATGGCACTCCCAATGATGAAGAAATGATAGACTCCTTAAAGGACGATAGCGGCGACGGAGGACATGAGGAAGATCCAGAGGTGGCCATAGTCGGGGAGTCGAAAAGTGCAGATGATGTTACTTTGGCTGCAATGAAAGCTGACCAAGATAAACGCTTGCAGTTAAAAGATGAAGACTTAGACCCTGAAATCCTCAAGCCTCTCGCAGTTGTGGATGCGGGATCAAGGTTAGTTGTTAAGCTTTCAACTAGATCTATTACAGAGGAACTCGCTAAAAAATCTTCTCTTGATTCCAGCGCTCCGCACTCCGGGAAGAAGTCAACTGATTCCAGCGCCGCATCTTCAGGAAAGAAAAAATCAAAGCGCATCTTGACGGAGGCCGAGAAAGAGGCAAAGGATGCGGAGAAAGCCGCCAAGAAGTCCAAGCCTCACTCGAAATCTAAATAGTGGGTTGTCTTGCATTGTTTTAGCATTTGGTAGACCAACAATTGCTGCTATAAGGGTGGCTCTTGCACCTTCTTTTTGGCTATTTTCCTGTACAAATTCATTCGTAAATAAAAAATAATTCATTTTCCGCAATGTCTGTTAGTCATTAGTTCTGTACTTATGTAAGAATGCATGTCTTACTATAGTTATGTAATGAAGTTATGGTGGGAAGAAATATGTGTATACATATATGCCCCCTGTCAACCTCAAAAAAACTATTCGAGACTTAATCAAGTAGTCTGAATGTCCCCGATTTTCTGACGGGATTGCATTTTCTGTGTCGTAAATGCCTGTCATTTTTTCTGGCATTTTTTTTATACTCTCCTGTCTTATACTCAGGTTAGAGTTTTTACTGAGGCGGTCTCTTTTTTGGGTGCACCTTCACGCCTCAGAGGACGTCGTCTTCCCGTCCTTTATACTCTCTCTCAATTCTCAAGAGTTAGAGTTAAGAATGTCGTCTTCCCATTCTTTTATGTCTTATCGCACAAGTAGTCATTGTGCTTTTTCTTACGTTTAAACTGTTTTCAACCTTTCAGGTTTTGAATCATCTTATATTCCATAATCGCAACAGAATAGTCGATGAAGGTATACATATAATGCATAAAAATAAATAACACACGATATTTTTATAGTGGTTCAGCTAAGTCGTAGCCTACATCCACTTTATAGTCCTTTATTCATATCATCAGATTTTCCTAAGGTAAGTCATGCCTTTTTACAGAGTTCATAAGAAAAATAACAAAGAGTATAATATTTTTAATCCAAATATCGCATCAAGTGTTGGGCATTCCATGCCCTAGGTACTTCTTCGCCATCTACGGTCGTTAACTTGAAGGTTCCTTTTTCAAGTTTCCGTTGAATGACAAAGGGTCCTTCCCACTTTGGACCGAGGTGAGGAAGGGATGGAAAGACTCTCTTTAGCACCAAATCTCCTGGTTCAAAAGTCCTAAGGCGAACTTTTTTGTCGTAATAGCGTGCCATCTGACGTCGTTGTCTTGCCGCACTCAGATCTGCTTCGTCCCTTTTTTCTTCGATTTCATCAAGAGACTCGAGTAAGAGTGCCCGATTCGTCATTGGGTCATAATATGTCACCCGGTGGGAAGGAACTTCAAGCTCTACTGGAATTACTGCTTCTGAACCAAAAGAGAGAGAGAAAGGGGTATGACCAGTAGCGGTCTTAAATGTTGTTCGATATGCCCACAAAGCTAGGGGCAATTCATCAACCCATTTTGCCTTTGCGCGCTCTAACCGTTTCTTGTGGATGGATTTTATTACTTTGTTTATTGCTTCAACTTGCCCGTTCGACTGCGGATAAGCAACCGCAGTATATCGTTTGTCGATCTTATACTTCTGGTAGAAATTTCTGAATTCAGTACCATCGAACTGGGTTTCGTTGTCAGTTATAATGGTCCTTGGGATCCCGAATCGGCATATAATATTTCTAACCACGAAACTTATCACCTTTCTCGCCGTGATCTTGGTTAAGGGCTCAGCTTCCACCCACTTCGTAAAATAGTCCACAGCGACTATTGCATATTTCGCTCCTCCTTTAGCAATCGGTAGAACTCCGATGATATCAATTCCCCACGTGGCAAAAGGCCAAGGACTCACCATCGATTTGAGTTGGGTCGACGGTGCTCTGGGGATTTTGGCGAATCTCTGGCACTTATCGCAGCGTCGTGAATAATCAGCTGCATCTTTATTAATTGTGGGCCAGAAGTATCCATACCGCAATATCTTTTTCGCTAAAGTCTGACCTCCTGTATGATCACCACACTCACCTTCGTGTACTTCTCTTAGTACACGTCTGATGTCGTCGTGTGCTATACATCGTAATAGGGGCATAGAAAATCCTTGCCCATAAAGAGTATCATCTTGTAGGACATATCTGGTAGCCTTGCGAACTATAGCCCTTCTCTCACTCTTCTTTGATGGGAGTGTCTCATTCTTAAGGAAGTTCTTAATTGGGGTCATCCACGACTCCTTCTCCGGTTCCGCTTTGAAAGCGAACTCAATTTCCATCAATTCAAAGCTTGGCGATTCCAACGTTTCAATTGGAATTATTTCAGTTTCCCCTGGGTTATCGGAACTAGCTAGCTTTGCCAGCCTGTCTGCCTTCTGGTTTTCGGCTCTTGGGATATGCGTTATACTGTACCGCTCCAGGTTGCTCAACAGCTTTTCCACTTTCTTGAGGCAGGCGATGAGTCGAGGTCCCCGAGCCACAAATTCCTTTCGCATTTGGCAAACAACGATTTTGGAGTCGCAGAATATGTCCAACATTTTTATTTCGAGGTCTTTAGCAAGCTTCAGCCCGACAATCAGGGCTTCTTATTCAGAGTCATTGTTAGTCGCCGAAAATTCTAATTGTAGAGCGTAATATAACGACCGCCCTTCAGGAGTAACTAAGACGATTCCAGCTCCGGACCTTCGGCCGTTTTTGGCTCCATCTGTGTATAGCTTCCATGAATCTATCTTTAACTCGTCTTCGGACTTGACCACTCTGTCATCGATCACTTCCTCCTCTGGGATAGTGAACTCTGCTATAAAGTCTGCCAGAGCTTGCCCCCTGATCGACCTTCATGGCTGAAAATTTAAATCAAACTGACTTAATTCTATATTCCATTTGATCAACCTTCCTGATGCTTCGGGTCTCTGCAACACCTGCCTCAGAGGCTGGTCAGTGTATATGGTTATTGGATGAGCTTGGAAATAGTGACGAAGTTTTCGGGATGCGATTAGGAGGCTGTAAGCGAGCTTCTCAATCTTTGGGTAGTTGCGTTCTGCCGCTGCCAATTTCTTGCTTACATAATATACTGGCCTTTGCACTTTGTCTTCTTCTCGAACCAAGGCTGTGCTAACAGCGTGAGCCGAGACTGCCAAGTAAACAAACAATTCTTCGTGATCCACTGGCTTTGACAGAATCGGCGGTTTTTCTAGTAGTTCCAATAAATTTCGAAAGGCCTCAACACAGTCCGGAGTCCACTTGAAGTTCTTCTTTCCCCTTTTAATCAAATCAAAAAACGGGACGCATTTGTCTGTGGCTTTGGAGATAAATCTACTCAACACGGCTACTTTCCCTGCAAGACTTTGGACATCTTTAATTCTTATCGGCTCTTCAATGTTTCTAATCGCTGCTATTTGGCTGGGATTGATTTCAATTCCTCGGGAGCTCACAATGAAGCCTAGAAACTTTCCCGATGCCACTCCAAATGAACACTTCAAAGGATTCAACTTCATCCGATACTTTCGCAGGATACCGAACATTTCTGCCAAATCTTGCGTATGGCGGGAGGACTGTTTCGATTTGACAAGCATATCATCTACATAAACTTCCATAGTCTTCCCTATTTGATTATAAAACATTCTGTTCACTAAGCGCTGATAAGTGGCTTCGGCGTTTTTCAATCCGAATGGCATTACAACATAACAATATAACCCCAAATTTGTAATGAAGCTCGTATGTTCTTGATCTGGCACGTGCATAGGAATTTGGTTGTATCCAGAATATGCATCCATGAAAGAGAGAAGTTCATGTCCCGCTGTCGAATCTACAAGCTGGTCAATCCTGGGAAGTGGGAAACTATCTTTCGGGCAAGCTTTGTTCAAATCTGAAAAATCAATGCAAGTCCGCCACTTTCCATTTGGCTTCTTTACTAAGACGGGATTCGATATCCAGTCGGGATATGTCGAATCTCGAATAAATTCGTTCTGTTTCAGCTTCTCCGCTTCTTCTTTGAGAGCAGCCGACCTCTCTGGGCCCAGCATACGTCTCTTTTGCTTCACAGGTGGGTGTTTCGGGTTTACATTTAGTGAGTGACTTATGATGGATGGCGATATCCTACACATGTCAGCGTGGGTCCAGGCAAACACGTCCAAGTTTACCTTCAGGAAGTCCGTTAGTTCTTCGGCCCGACGTGGATCCAAATGAGATCCAATCTTCAAAACTCTTGTTGGATCAGCTTCATCAATGGGAATGTCCACTGTCGCTTCATTAGGAGTTGCATTTCTAGTCTCTGGTTCCTCGTCTTTTCTGGGATCCAGGTCTTCAGGCGTTCCTTTGGGCAACTCCTTCGGGACCGATCCCTCTAATTGCTACGCCGAGCCCTCCTTTGGAGGAGGCGAGGCATCTTTACTCTCGATGTTAAGTCCTTTCATCAACATCTTTAATTCGGCAACATAGCAGGCCCGTCCGGAGACTTGATCCCCTCTCATTACTCCAGTTCCGGCTTCAGTTGGGAACTTAAGCAATAAACACCAAGGGGCGATGCAAGCCCTGAACTCAGCAAGGGAAGGCCTTCCCAAAAATGCATTATAAGGCGAATCTACGTCCAACACTACGAACTGAAGCATCCGTACTCTTCGGCGTTCTCCTTATCCCAAGGTTACGGGCAATTCTATGTACCCATTGGGGCTGTCGACGCCCCGTTGAAGCCTCGGATCCAACCTTCACATGGCTTCAAATCTTCAGATTCAAGCTTCATCTGATCGAATGACTTTTTAAATAAAATATTAACAGAGCTTCCGTTGTCTACTAACACCTTATGAACCAAGGCCGGCCCAATGGTGGTAGTAATGACCAACGGATCATCGGTGGGTGACTGGATCCCAGTATTATCTCTGCTATGGAATACCACGTCGTCAAACATTGTCTTCTGTTGCTTTATGGGGGCAATATCTTCCAAATCATTACGTTCATCCACATCCACGTGCTTGGCAGCATTTACATATTGATCCATCGCTCTAAAACTGCGGATTGCTGGGTGGGGTCCACCCACTATGGAGTTGATAACAATTCCCTTGCCTTTCTGCTGCGCCGTAGGCTTGGGAGCAGATTGAATCTGTTTTGGAGCCTGCTCTCCTTACCCCCTGTCCCTTGGGGAAACCTTATATTCATCCAGTTTCCCTTCGCGCAGCAGCATCTCAATCAGGTCTCTCAAATGTCGACATTCATTGGTTGAATGCCCATGAGTTCCATGAAACAAACAAAACTTCCCAGTTGCCATTTCTTTCTCCGTTGAGTCGCGAGGTGGCGGTCTTTTATATTGCAAAACATTGTATGTATCCAAGTAAATGTTCTCCAGAGTGTCGTTCAACGGTGTATAATTCTCATAAGTCTGGAATCGGGGTCTTTTGTTACGATCACTTCCCCTATTTCTATTTCTTCTGTTACCATTCGCGTTACGGTTATTGTTGTTGCCCCCATTTCCAGAATTGTCGTTTCCACTCTTGTTTCCCACATTCACTTCAACTTTTCCGGAACTTTCCCCAGATTGCTTCACGGCGACGTTACTTTGAACATTTTCTTTTGAAGCCGCTTCAGACTTTCTCTTTCGGTTTGCCCTGGCCTCCTCTCGTTTTAAGTGAATATCGGCCTTTTTATAAAATAACTCTCTCGTGGAGGGTGTCTTTCCAGAAAGGTAATCTCCAAACTCGGTGTCAGGATCGACTCCTTCCATCAAAGCCATCAAGATGGTGGGCTCATGCGGGTCACTAACTTTAGTCACAGCTAAGTTGAAACGGTCGGGATATGACCTCAAAGACTCTCCTGGCGCCTGCTTAATTCTTGATAATTCAATAACACTCTTTGACTTTCGGGTATGGAGTCGAAACTGATTCATAAAACGTTCGCTCAATTCCCTATAATTCGATATCGAACGAGGGGGAAGTCGGGTAAACCATAGCAGCGCCACATCTTCTAAATAGATCGGGAATGCTTTACACTTCACTGCGTCAGGAGCAGCAGCAGCATTCATGAGCCACGAGTATCGCATCAAATGCTGTCCCGGATCGGTTCTTCCATTGTACTTGTCCTTGTGCGGCAGGTTAAAACGTCGGGGAAACTGAAAATTGAGGATGTCGTCAGTGAAAGGAGTATGGCTTCGCTCAATTCCATAATCTTCATTGGTATAGTTCCGGCTTTCAGACATAATCTAGCGTACTATTGCCTGTACGTCGGCATTCGTCAGGGGCCGTTCAGGTTCCCTGGCCCTGGCGTCCGGGTTCCTTCTGGGCTCTTGTTCAGGAGATGCCCTTCTTCTTTGAGCTGCTTCTGCTCTACTTCGTTCCCTACTCTCCCGATCGATCTCGGGAGGAAGGGGCTGGAGCATCTGCCCCTGAGTGGGATTAGTAAGGTTAGGGTCTCTCAAGCTTGGATCATTGGTTCCTAGTGCTCGTGCAATATCCTCACGGGACCCCAAAGATCCGAAGGTCAGTTGCTCCAAATTCTGAGGTCGTTCGAGCGGCCTTCTTTCACGGGGCCGTTCTTCCTCGGAAGAAGAAGACTGATCCATTGGTGTGTGGCGAACCGGGGATGGGGTTCTCTGTCTACGGAGTTCGCTAATTTCCCTGCTCATGAGTCTCATGTTTTCTTGCATCATGAGATTGGTGCGCTCATGGATTTTCATAGCCTCCCTAGTACTTTCAATCATGTCAAGTAGGCGCGAGAAATCTCCTTGAGTAATAGGTGCGAATGGATTGACCTGATCATTGACCCTGGTGGCTGGAGTTGGAGCATTTGTGGGGGCTCGAGTAGAGGTTCCAACATCACCAAGTGTCGGGTCGGTTCGGAGATGGGAAATCGGATCGGGTCAGAGCTGGGAAGCCTGTTCGGGTCGGAGCTGGAAAGCCAGGTCGGGTCGGTGTAGGGCGAGCTGCTCGGGTCGGTTCAGGTTGGGGGAGTGCACTGCTTCAGATTCTCCTACCCGGATCGGATCGGAGCTCTCCCCCTGAGTGCGGTTCGGATTTCCTGTATCAGTCCGTCCTGCTACTGAGCTCTGCCCACGAGACCTTGTCACAACTGCATTTTGCTGATCTTCACCAACTCCGTTTCCTCGACTAGTTTGAACTTCCTTACCTTTTCCTTTGGCCATAGTTCTTCAACAATCAATTCAACAAATATTCAAGAGCGTCGAAACTTGAGGATAACTTCTTTGAACTCAATGGTCCAAAAAGTAGAACGATAATTCCGAAAAACAAAGAATTCATATGGTTCTCAGTGAAAGCACCAAAATGTTAGACCAAAAAGTGGTTCTAACACCCAAACTGACTAAAAGCAGAATGAAATAAGATCAAAAGTAAAATAGAGACATAGAATTTATAGTGGTTCGGCGAAGAAAAGCCTACGTCCACTTGTCAATCACTATTCTCAATGATATAGTTGCAATCACAATGAGATATTCACTCAATTTCACTCACAACTCACATACATTCACTCAATTGTCTCAAAACAAATGTTGAAAGACGATTTGGAATATTCGGGAGTGCTGGAATTCGGTTTATGAAAGTGGTTGAACTCTCAAAGTGCCAAAAAGAAGATCCTTCTTATTGTCTCCAGACAGGGTATTTATAGGTGAAAATTTGCTCAGAACCCGATCCGGATCGGAGCCACGTGTCTTCCATCCCATCAGCCTCGGGTTCGGATGGATTTCAGTGTTGACAACGCATCAGGGCAGTGGACGCTGTGGGCAGGAACTGGTCATACCCGCTCCGCATATTCAGGCGATCGTGGGGGAATGTGATGTGGAATATGGGTTCGGATCGGAGGGGCGTGCAGGAGGGGTTCGGATCGGGGGTATCCGATCCGATCCGGATTAACCCAAGACTAAATCTTCATCCATTTTTGCTCCGTTCCGATCGGTCTCTGTAGCAGGTAGCCCTCCGCTCCAACTGGCAGTAGGTTGCTCTCCGATGCAACTGGCAGTAGGTTGCTCTCCGATCCGAACAGCAGTGCCTCTCTGATTCCAACAATAACAGCTCACCGATCCGAACAGCAAAACCTCTCCGATCCGACCCGCTACATCTCTCCGATCCGACCCGCTATAATGCTTTCCAAGTTCTTCAATGTTTCACATCTCGACTTTGTGTTGCCCAGTTCACAATGTGGGCTAACAGTAACGTCCCGCATTTTTATCGGTTTATATTTGAATATTTAAAACAGTTTAAATATTGAATTCGTAATATAAGTGGATTTATATATTAATTAAAAAGAAGTTGAATGTATAAATATATATATTAAATATAATCGAGCCCGTAATATCACGGCAGTTCGTAATTTAACGTTTTGAACTTCGATTGAGCATACATGACCCGTTATTAGTCGGATTTCTGCGAAAAAAGAAGCGTTGGAATATGTTGAACTGTATCTTTCTAACAGAAGTGAAAAATCAAGATTTCGTGTTATAGATTGTGAATTATATCCAAATCAAATATTCAGAAAGTTGCTATGAAATCGTATATCGACCATAACGGTTTATTTGAAATAACAACATATCGTTTTCGAATTTGGACAAGGTTCTTTTGAGACATAGTGATAATTTAATTTTTAAAATTTTACTGAAATTTTTAAATAATTAAATACGCAACTTTTTATTTGAATTATTTTGCACCCTATATCAGTATTTTAGGATTTCAAAATATGAGTTAACATACCGATATTTTTATATTTCTGGGATCGTGGCACCTCGCTTGACACGACCGTATTTTTATATCTGTCCATAATGGTCATAAATAAATAAAACTCTATGTAATCGGTAATGTACAGACTTCAAATATATAAATATACATGCCATATTTAATCAACTAAAGCCTAGTTTGAGAATCAAGCTATCCTAGCTTTTCAAGATCTTTGCACATATCTAATCCTGGAGCAAATCACGTTGTAACTAGAAATAAATTAAAGTCGTACCTAATGCAATGTATTTTCACATCCTTCACCTACCCTAAGCTATACAAGAAACATCGCTCAGACACTATCTTCAGCTATGATCCTACTTATCACCTAATACTTCACGGCCAGGGAAAGGAAATATCATGCAGACCTACTCGTTATCAATGAAGAATCTAAATACATTATATACAGTCAAATTACTTTTGTCCAGCCGTATAAGAAAAGGTGACGCAATAATGTGTTTTCACATCATAGCCTACACCCCCTAATTGCTTCAGGCGCAAGCCTATGTTTAAATAGTATATATACCCTATGTTTGTACCCATCATGTAGCAACCCGAAAATCTGGGCCAGTTTAAATTTGTTATGTTGGCAAATTTAGTGAATTTGGAACATTTAAAATGAATTATTTTAAATAATATCGTTGAGAAATTTATTTTGAATAGAATTCGAACGTATATATTATATATGTCGTCGTTAGAATATAAATAATTACATATAATTATAAATAGAATTGAAAATGGCGCGGTAGTTCAATAATTCGATTTCAAACTTCAATTGAACATACCGGGTGCAAAACAATCCGGATTTTAGTGAAACCAAAAACATTAGGATCTATTTGAGGATATATTTCCAACGAATCCGAAAAATTGAAATTTCATAGTGGGAATCAAAAGATATGTCCAGTTGAAAATTCTGAATAGTCGCTATGGAATTTCGGCCCTTGAAAATAGCCATTTTGCAAACGACCTCGGATTTCGACGAAACCACTTTTGTTGGATCCACGATGTCAAATTATTGCTAGATTCCAAATTTCATAATTTTTCGAATCAATATGTGAGTGTGGCAAAGGAAAATACGTTTGACCAGTTTCACTTGATTTTAATCGACTGGAAAATGGCCATTTTTCCAACGGTATCAGAATTCGATGAAACTAGTTTTGTTATGGCCATATCGTCAATACGAAGCTAGAAAATATTTTTTTGGAATTTTTAGAGCTCGTATGTGACTCCAGTAAATTGAAATGCGCGTTCAAATTCAATATATAAAGTTATATGTTGATTTTGACGAAAACTAATCGAAATGATCAAATCAGCCTATGATACATATCCCATTGTGTTCGGAATGGGGGTAATTATCTATAGAGGACAGGCGGTGGGCCTCGTTTCGAGTTAAAATAGAAAAGATTAGATTTTTAAAATAGAAAAGATTAGATTTTTAAAATAGAAAAGATTAGATTTCTAAAATAGAAAATATTAGATTTTTAAAATAGAAAAGGCGAAATCTTTATATATGAAAAGGCGAGATCTTTATATATGAAAAGGGCGAAATCTTTATATAGAGAGTAGCATGATAAAAATAGAATTTTTATCTATATAATAGCGATGTAAAAATAGAATTTTTATCCATATGGAGTAAATATAAAAATATGATTTTTATATACATAGCAATAATATAAAAATGTGATTTTTATATATGTAGTGGCTACGGGCAACGAAAGTGACAAAAAGGGCGAGAACGACGAATATTTCTACTTAAGAAGAGTCGTGGTATTGGATTAGCTATCGGTGAGAACTTATCACTCTAAATTTCTTTTCTAGTTATATATATATATATACTAGGATGCAGACGGTGCTTAGCAGCACCCGACACCCATCATCCACAGACCATGGATGGCTTGTTTGTTTAATTGATGTGTTGTGAAATTGTTTGAGATGTTGATGTGAAATCGATAATAAAATGTAGATGGTTGAAATAAATTAATTATTGTTAAAAATATAAATTTTAACATGAATGTGAATAAATAAATATTTATAAACAAATCGGTCGATTTGTTTATATACACTGATTTGACTGATATTGGTTGGGATGATAAATTTTACACATCGCCCAACTGCACAAATAAAATTATGTGTTTGTTGATTTGAAACCCCACACGGGTGTTGGGATGATGTTTGGGTACACTAATCCCAATTATTTAATTGTATGTCAATCGATTGGTCGACAGGCTGTGTAAGCGTTAATTATTTATATTTGATGCTTATGAGTTGTGTGGTGCACCTTGGATGATGATTGATTGTTTATCATTGCTATTATATACATGTGTTGTATAGAATCCATATAATTAACATTGTATGGTGATTGATTGGGCCTCATTCCAATCGGGAAAAAAATGAATATTATAAAAGAAAATTCATGTGTTGAAAATATTCGTGTGTTGAGTAAAATATTTTTATAATAAAATTTACATCTTCATCATATTTAAAATTAGAACTACTTCACGGTGGAGTCTGATTTAAAAATCAAACGATAGATACCATAGTTTTATAAAATATTTTACATAACAAAAATAGTCGTGTGTTGACAGTACTCATGTGTTGAGATTGGTCGTGTGTTGAAAGAAATATAGATTCATGTGTTGAATAGAATATATATTCATTTGTGGAATAGAATAACGAATTTATGGAAATATATAAAGCTGTGTCGATTAGAGTTGCGCTATTTTGACATGAATGATATTTATATCGATTATATTCGCTTTTATAATGAATATAGAAAAGGTAGTGATTTCAAAATATAACGTTTTGAAAATATTATCATTTATATAGTAATGATATGAAATATTCAATTTTGATTAGAAATTGAAATAGTCTTGAAATGGTTTTGAAAACGAATTTAAAACGATTTATAAAATATGCTTTAAAAGGAAATCGATGAAATATATATAATATATATATATATTATATATATATATAATGGCCTGAATAGAACGCGCCGCGCCGCGGTAGTTCGTGAATTTCGACCATTGACTTCGAATTGACGTTGCGGGAGATCCGACCTTCGGATTCTCCTAAAACCGGAACCGTTGGGTTCGTATCGAAAAGAGCTTTCCAATGAATATTAGAAATTTGAAATCTAACGGTTGGATTTGGAATTATGTCCAAATCAAATTTAGAAAAGGTCGCTGTAAGTGCAGTTCGATGGCCGTTGATGGAAATCGACTGTACGGGCCTTGATAAAATTATTAAAAATATCTATATTTTTTGTAAAATCATAAGAAATGATTTAGGAAAAATTGGGCTGAAGAATTCCAAATTTGAAAAGATAAAAATAGATTTTTGTCAAAATGAACTAGTTTTGAACTAAAATTAAAATCAATTTATTTTTGAAATAAATAAATTGAATTTGAAAGTGATTTTAAAAATATTCAATATTCCCAATACGTGAATTGGACTGGAGTTGAATCGAAATTATCTTCGGAATATTTCGATGTTGGATTTCGTGACTATATAGATATTTTTATGGGAATTTGAAAGATATATTTTATATTGTTATTTCTAATACGATATTTGTTGGTTTCTGAATTTGATATTGAATATAAGTCGATATATTTTCTATTCAGAGCCTTGTATTTAATATCAAATGTGATTTGGGTTTATCGTGGATCGTGTTTTAGATGACATTGGTTCTTTAACCCAGTTAAAGACAGGATATTGATTTTTGAAAAGATTAAAACTAAGTGGAGTTTTAATGAATCTTTAATTAGATTGAAATGTGAATTGATAATTTAAATTATCAAATTTGGAAAGTGATCGAGAATGGAGTATCACCAGTTTTGCTCCAAAGCGATAGTTAAGTCTTTAATTAGATTTGATCGTGAAATGGTAATTAATTTTACCGATAACACCGTGGTGCTAGATATGGAGTATTACCAGTTTTGCTCCATGGGATGAATAAGTTAGGATTGGGAAATAAAATAAATAATTACTTCGGTGTGGTTCGCTAATCCCGACTAGTCAGAAATGATATCCAAAGGAAGATTAAAGAATAAATTTAGAAGAATTTATCTTGGATAAAATTAATGGGAACCTTACCCTAAGAATGTGATTTTGTGAATAAAAGAATATTCTGAATTGGAACGAGGCGTTTGTGTGTTTGTGTAACATTTGTTTATTATATACGTGGGATATTCAGAAAGGCCGGGTTTATACCCATTCTGAATAACCGATTCGACGAGATGTCGAAGATGAAGACGGTGGTTGAAGACCAGAAGTCTTCACATCGTTTGGGTGATTACTGATGATCTTGATTGGGCTGTACACCCAAGATGAGGGAATCAGTTGGTGATCGTCCAGACGTACTTAGAGATGGATGGATATGCGAGGAAAGTGATTCCGGTTTCGTTCAGACCCAGAACGAACTTGTAAATGGATTGTGTGTCTGACATTGGATTTTATTCTGTGTTGATTGATCTCTATTAAATATACATCTGTTTGGCGGCGGAGAATTTATTCTCTTGCTTAACGCCCTTCTCTGAGACGTACGAGCTCAGAGGTTGTATATCGATGGACATCAGTCGCATGGAGTGAATTGCCAGTGTGGCACGCGTAAGTGGAAATTGATCAAGGCTTCTGTTGAAAAGCAAAGTCTTGTGGTTGATGATCAAAGCATGGCCTGTGTGGCGCAGCTTTGTGTATAACATGAATTCGCGAGCCTCACACCTCGGTATGAGTCAAAAACGGGATAGTGACTGCAGGGAGAGCACGACGTTTCTTTCTAGCTAAGGTGGTGTCAGTGACCTACCAGCCCTGACATTTATATACCTTTCACCTGTGTGGTTGTTGGATACGAGGCGCCTCAGATATAGGTCTGTAAGGACCGGGAAATGTGTGTTCAGGAATTGCCAATCCTCAAAAGTAAGAGAGGACCGGCCCTGAAGATCCAAGGATCATAGTGGGGTCCTGAGACATTTGCTAGAGTGTCTCGAATCGGAGAGGAGCTTGCCCCTTGCCTCGACTCATGATGGAATCCAATTTCCAATACGTGATAATTTGGTTTTATTTGTAGAACCTAGTATAGCGACATAGTGGTATGGGTCATTAATGCCGCCTATGATTGATATTTATGATTGAAATTGTTTTGACACTATACGCTTATTATAGTATCAAATAATGTGTTTTAAACGTATCAAGCATGCTTTGGCTGTTATAAGGTAAAAACCCTATCCTCCGGCTTGCGTTGCATTGTGTGATGGGACCTGGGTCTTATAACAGCTTCATTTTTCTTTATTTAGCATTGCGCTGTTTGTTCTATGCACTGGTATTCTTGGGAGGAAACCCGTTCCGTGTTATACGGCGTGGTCCCTTGATTTACCAAACTTTAAAACCAATATTAATAACTGTTTTAGTTCTCACACCAGTCCCATGACTGACCTGGAGTTTATTGTTTTAACCTAAACTCTGGGTGCCCTTATTTTTGACACGGGCAGCTAGTAGTTTTGGTTTTGCAGATTTATATTCACAGGGTCCTGATTTAAAGTTGGAACTATGCTCGGAAAGCTCTGTATCCGTGCATTACTTCTAGTTGTGCTTTTGTATTATTTTCCGCTGCGATGTATTTAAATGTAATTTAAATCTCTGATATTTGTTGAATGTAATTTATTCATTTATACTCTGTATATTCTTGTAATCTGATGGAATTGTTGTAATATACAATGAAATGTTCTTCCGTCTGAGCTCTTTTGTGTGTTGTTCTCAAAGTATCCGCTCTTTCCTTCACGGGGAAGTTACGGGTCCTTACACATCAACTAAATTGGAAAACAGTACAGGAACCATTAAATAAAGATTTACAAATATACTACAGCATGTGCAACCATAACCGATATCTTTTCCACAGCAGCAGCATGAAATGAAAACCTATTCCTACAGCTTCATAGTTAAGTATGGATTATCTTTTTCTTTTCTACCCTCGCTACTCTACACCAGGAACATGTCTAAGATTTATCAAATCTACCTAAACAAGTTGTTCTGTGATTTCTTTTCGCATTTGTATCTCAGATATGTCCTATTGCTTAACCAAGCCAACTACTCTATCTGTCCTACAGTGTACCGAAACTTAAGGGTAAAGTCTCCCCGCGTTATAAATGGCTCACCACTGCAGTGCCTTTCTTCATTTCATTCAGACTTTGAAAGCTATTTTCCTTTTTAATTCTCTTCATAAATCAAAACCTGAGTCTTCATTTCCACTTCGTGACATTCATTTGCTCGAAAACCAACATGGATTCCGGCTCCAGGTCGTGACGGAGGCCGAGATGCCGAGCTCGATGCCAAATTTGGAGCGGCTTCGGAGGGGTGTCGATGCGTTAGAAGGAGAAGGTTCCAACTTCGATAAGGGGGTGCTCAGGTGGAGACGAGGTGAAGAGGAGCAGGGTAACACGAAATATATTACTGGGAGCATGCAAAGTCAGTACACGTAAGGAGGAGTAGTTCTTTTTAAAGGTTGGTATGGAGATCATACCTCGTATGGGAGGAAGAACGTTCGCCCAAGGGAGAGTGATCTCGAGCAAGACTCGCAAGTCCTCCGGTGCGGTATGGTGGCAGTATGATGGTGGTATGAAGTCTTCGGGTATTGGAGTTCTAAAATTGGAAGAAGGAAAGTGATGGCAAGAAGCTTTCATACACGCGACATTAGGAGAGAGAAGAAAAGTGTCAAACAAAATAAAAATTGGGTGGAAGTGTAGACATGTGTTGTAGCACACGTGGATCGGTGGAAACATGAAATATGGTGAATGGCACATGCTTTCAATAAGCAGGCAGACCACGGTTTTAAGAATTTAAGCAGAAAGGAGAGCTGCAGTCTTTGGTTAAGTGAAGAAGTGAAGTGTATAATGTGGAAGCATGTAGAGAAAGGCGACACTCGCGGGTTACGGTCGAACTAAAAAGGAACAAAAATGGCATTGGATTTACGTTTTCAACGGATGCTGGTTTCATATGTGGACTGATGTGAATCAACGAACGCAAACCGTTATTTAACGGTTAACGCGCAAAGGTGAGTAAATTCACTAACTCTGATCTATTTTAAAATATTATAATATTGGTTGAATGTTGTGTGATGGTCGCTTCGGTAGATTACAATTAAGTTGGTTGAAATATATATCGTTGCATATGTACACATCATTTGGTTGGATACTAATTCCATCGATTAAAATATTTCATAGTATGGAATTAGTGATAATTGCTTGACTAACATCGGTGGATGCAGGAAACTGGTTGGAGGAATCCAACCGGATTCCTCAATATTTATGTGTACTGTTTGTTTTATATAGATGCACTATTTGAACCCAAATGACTTTTGAAATCTTGTGTTGATATAAGCGTTGAATGGAAATTCAAGCGTTATTTTGATTTAATCAATAGATGATATCGATTAAGAAAGTGGCAACAACCAACCATAAATGTATCATTTGTTTTAACCGCTATTGTTTTACTAAAATCCCACCGTGTGCGTATCACGTGTTTCACCATACTTACTAAATGATTTGGTAAAGTGGATTCTTATATTAATAAGATTAATAAGTAAGTAGGCGGAGATTAACTTGATGATTAATAACAAGAATTTATTGTTTTAAGAACAATTAAATGAGATATTTACAAATAGATTATGGTTGATTTCATATTAAGTAAGATTAGTTAGAATCGATTATTGTTTATTTAATAGTAAATGAGATTATTTAGAAATAAATTATTATTTTTATAGAAATCAATACAAGTGAAATTATTTGGATTAATAAATGTTATTTATTCAAAATGAAAAGATTTGTTAGAATTGATTACTGGGTTAATCATGGCTAAATATTTACGAAGCAAACTATTTTGATCAATAATTGGTTATTTAATTAAATTAGATTGGGCTGATTAATCTAATGTAATAAATTAACGAATAGTTGATTTAGTTTAAATAAGATTTTAAAGTATAAGGGATTTGTCTAAAGAAGACAAAGCGAAGAGGAATGTTTAAAAAGGGATTTGTCTAAGAAAGACGAAGCGGAGAGAAATGTTTAAAAATGGATTTGTATAAGCCAATGTGAATAACCGAGTTTTCAAAATAAGGATATGGCGTCATAAAACCATATTTAAAATATAGCAAGAAGCACGATTACGGATTTTAAAGTATAAGGGGTTAGAGTTACGAACTTATATCTATTCTAAGATAAGAATGTTGTTGATCAAGGTCTGAGAGGTAATTAAAATACCCCAACTTGAACGACTTCACTATTATCGATGGATGGTATTTGTTTGTAACGGAAAGAGATGTCAAGATTTTTGTAACGGAAAGAGGCGTTGAGATTAATTATAAAGTGGAATATAGTAGCGTATTGCAAGTCTATAAACTATAGCGATAAAATAACGCTGTTGACTAGGCTTAAGCGTGACTATTATGTTGAGATTAGTTATAAAGGAGAATATTACAGCATATGACAAGTTTTTGAACTATAACAATAAATTAGCACTATTGACCAAGCTTAAGTGTGATTATTAGATATAGCACTATTCCCTAGAGAGGTTTGAAACTCACCTAGCCAAGTGATAAGGAAATAATTATGTCTTTCCGAAAAAGTGATATAGTTGGATTTGGCTTTGTCGAATTGTATGTATATAATCGATAATGATATTTATTGTTAAAACCAAGTTAGTTTGATTTAATGAGATCAGTTTCTATGAGAGATAACTTTCGCGGTTTAAAGTGAATTATGTTGAAAAGCAATCATTTTAGAATTAAATGGTTATATTGGGAATTGGAAATATTTTCCAATATAAATAATGCATATACAGAAAATAAGAAGTGTGTAAAAGCGAGAAATGTTTTCGAACGTTAATGACATATGGTTTCAAGAATATGGAAAAAAAGGGCTTACAATATTTGGAAATGTTTTCCAGAGCATGAAGGGCTTAACGAGCTTTGAGAAAATATCTAGGAAGATATAGGAAATGGGAAAATATTAGAAAGGGCTAGCGATGTGTGATGTTTGAATGGATGTTGTTTTTTACTTCGATAGTTAAATAACCGACTATCGAAGTGTATCGACCATCGTTGTCAATGCGGAGAGACCGGTTGGATATATTATCCTAGACCTCTCCGTATAGGCATAAGCGCTGCGATTTTGATTATGCTGAAGAAAATTGAAGACGGAACGAAACACAAGGGTCGTCCTGTTCCAGAATGGTGTTTTCTGTTTGTCCAGTCCCAGGACAACTTGCATGGACGAATGTCTGACAGAGTATTCCTAACGGTCACATAAGACGATCTTTTCAAGGTATTACGTCTGGTGGCGGAGAAATTCGTTTCTCTTAGCTCTTATACCCGTAATATTTTTGGGAAGATCAACTAGTGATTTGATGGGTTTGACGATGTGGCATTCAAAGCGTATGGTGGCCAGATGTTCTAAAATAGATAGACGTAGCCTCAAGCCTCACAACCGGGAAATGAAAAAAATCGGATAGGCAACATGGCTATGTGGGTCGCTCCCATTAGGGTGTATAATCACCTATCTAGAGAAATTCCTTTTACTTCTTGAATCTATTCGATGCTGTCCCTTTTCGGGAAACGGTGGTTTGAGTCCAACCGTTGGTGATATACATTCGATACACTCAAGCGAAATGAGTGGTCGGTCATGTGTGGGCCGGGTTGCAAGACGTTCTTGTTGAACCCAATGTATTCGCCTCTAGAGATACACGAGCGGCAGGTGGTCCCATACCTTGTCATAGTTGGAATCCAATCTCCAATAAGAGCCCTGCGGTTTTTGATTTTATACTATGTATGTAGAGCGTGAGATGCAAGCGTTCTGCTATTTGGTTATTTACTTAATTAGACATTATTATAATATCATTGGATTTTGATATCAAAATATTTTGGGTTATAGTAATGTAAAAACCGTCCATGTTTTATGTGTGGGTCGGTCTAACTATTATATTTTTGTTCAAAAAGGATTTTCAAAGTTAAGCCATATGGTTGGAATTTACTCACACCAGTCCCATGACTGACCCAGAGTTTATTTTGTTTGTTTTTCCCTAAACTCTTGGGTGCCCAAATTTGTACGGGCAGTAAAGTGTTTTAGGCTTTACAGATACGCTTGGAGAAGCTTGAAGCAGGAGTCTTCACTAATGGTTATTAAGAGTTATTTCCGCTGTATTAAATGTTATGTTGTATTCTGATATGGTATGGATATACAAAACAGATTTGTATTTCAAAGATATGTCATATAATAGATTTTATTTGTTTCGCTGTGAGATTCATGTTTACTCTGATCCTGCTCAGTTGTGTTCTTCTTCTTCTATTATATTAGTTCTATCTTATCTTTCTCATCCTCTTATTTCTTTCTATTAATGATTCGTATTTCCGTGCAATTTGGGCCGGACTTGTATGGTATTCGGTCGGCTCAAAGAGCTCGAATTTGCGGGTCGTTACAGGTGGGAGCATTGGGGATGTTCTGAACTCTTCCAAATTTCCTAAGCACTCTGTTGGGATGATATGGCTCGACAACATTGAGACAAAAAATACAACCACTATACCATGAAATAGGATGAAATGGACGATAGGCATGTGCAGATATGTATGGATCAAAAATAACCTGAAAAATAAATGATAGAACTTGTTAACCATGTTGGAGAACTGTAGTAGTATAAAACTTATGAAATTAAATAATGATATGTACCTTTTCTATCTGAATATTATCGATAAATATACGAAGATCGGTGAGAGGTACAACACTGTCCATAGATGGATTCCATCTCACAGCTCGTGGTAAATTTTCATGGTATATCTTTGTAGAAGGATGAAAGGACAGGAAGTGCTCAAAAATCCATGTCTCTAGCAAGCAAAGATAACCTGCAATCTGCTTCACACCAATGCGAGTGGCCAATCCAAGATGCCTATACATAAATGTTAACGCTGCTAAACCCCAAGAATAGGTATTGACAACACTTAAGTTTATCAATGGATCCAAAAGTAACATGTGAACATGCGACTTACTCTTATCAGCGAATAAGGTGCTACCTAACAAGAATAAAAGATAGACATGAGTAGCACGCTTAATCGCTCGATCTGTCCAGTCATCACTAACATCCTTAAAATTATCAAATAACATGGACAAACTTAACTTATACCCAACTCTTTCATTCATTTCCATCCTCCCTTCTGCTTTACTAAGACCTAGATATTTGGAGACAATGTTGACCGCTTTTTCCATATCATATAAAAGAGTTCGCACGGGTTTTCCTTCCACCAGATTGTGTAACAAAGATGCTACATCATCATGGGTAATGGTAATCTCACCAAATGACATATGGAACGCGTTCGTCTCTGGATATCAAATTTATATTTACAATAGGAAATAATCCAGACTCCTTGATAAAATTCCTAAATCTATTAGCATTTTATGAGAACTTCCACTCTAGTACCTTGTGCACATGATTGACGCATGTTAAAGGAGCCCATTCCTACAATAACATAAATTTAATTAACATTCGTAACTAAAATTTATAAATTTTGTTGCTTTATACACATATAACATAAAAATTATAAATTAAATTATACCCTTTCCATATGTTGAATGCAATATGAGTGTCAAATTATTTGATTGCATTATTTTTTGGGTACACCGTGTGTATCTGCAACTTCTTCTTCTATCTCGTATACATCATCCCTCGAACTCCTTGTCTCCCTCCTCGTCCTCATCTCCCTCCTCCTCCTCGTCTCCCTCCTCCTCATCTCCCTCGTCTCCCTCGCTCTCCTCGTCCTTGTTCTCGTCATCTTCCTTATCTGCCTCTCCTTTGTCTACTCCTGTATCCTCAACTCCCTCCTCCGCTCTCTCTTTTCGGTCCTCCTTTTCTACTTATCTGTTATTTTCTACATCTTCTCTTTCAACATTTTCTCTATGCTCGTCAATGCTGATATCAACACCTTCATTCATATCATCAATGCCATCCCTACTAATGCCTCCCTTGAGTTTTTCCCGCTTGGCAGCTCTTCTTCTTCTTCTTTCTGAAGCCATCATGCATTTTCGATTTTTCATCTATAAACAACGATTAAAAATTAGAAGAACATATATTAGTATAGAATTATAAATGAGTGAATTATAAATGACAAATGGAAATGAATGAATTATAAATGACAAATGCAAATGAATGGATTATAAATTAAACCAAAATAACAAATGCAAATGAATGAATTATAAATGATGAATACAAATGAATGAATTATAAATCAAATCGAATGAAAAATGAAAATGAATGAATTATAAATGTCAAATGCAAATAAAGGAATGAATTATTACAGAATGCAATTAAAAAGGAATGAATAATAAATGACAAATGAAAGAATGGAAGGAATAATGAAGTACAAAAAAAAAATCCAACTTTTGAATACCACGCAGAATAACTATGTGGAAAAATATATTACCACGCAGAGTTACTACATGGGAAGTAAATTTTCCACACATACACCTTACGCGATTATATATTTTCCATGCAAATTTACTCCATGCTAACTAAATACTTCACGCACTAGAATGGAATCGAAATGCATAAAATCGATTGATTCACGATGATCTAATCAAAGCATATAAATGGGTTGATTCACGATGATCGATTCTAAAAGCATAAAAAAATTCAAGCATACCTCCGCTGACAATAGGTTGATTCATAATGATCTGAAATTGGGAAAGAACAAATCAAAAAATCGCGATTTTGTGGATGAACGGAGAATTCAATTGTATGAATGAGTCACCACTATTTTTTTTAGGATTTTTTCATGCACGATGAAATACGTAATTACCTGGAGTGAAGGGTACAAGTGGAATAAAGGCTAGTAAAAATGGGTTAACTTAGTAATTTCTGGGTATTTTTTAAAGATTCCCTGGGTATACTTAGCAAATATATGGGTTTAAACAGAATTAGCCGATGATGAATCTACATTATATGTTGAAATGCTCTAAAAATATAAGTGTTTAAGAACTTTGTGGAAAAGGGTTATGAATGATTTACTAAATTTAATTAGGTTAGCTATTTTATATTTACCAATGCAACTTGAAATATGAATATAAATAGGGTGCTGCTATTCACACCCTGATTTACACTTCCGGCCACCTTACTAAATTTAATACAAATGATTATTTTTTATATTCTTCTGGCCATCATATATTATTCCTTCACTCAGTTATTCACCACTGTACTTCTCTTTAAAAAATATGTACTTCTCTACAATTTCAAACCCTAAACTCTAACAAAAGAAGACATTCTTTTGCACCTAATACAGATGGGAGATGAAGTTAAAAAAGAGGTTAGAATTTCTTGATTTTTATTATTTTATATTATGTTATAAAATATGTTGTTAGGGTCTTTTTAATGGTCAGCGTTTTCCATTGCGTTTTAGGTTATTTTTTCTGCTCCATTGGAAATTTCAAGTTTGGAGGACATTAAATTTGATGACACTTTATTAGAAAATGACAATGTAAGTTTTGACCTATAGGGTTTTTATCTATATAACTTACGTATCTTCTTTTACAAACTGATACATTAATTTTTTTTGTCGTTTGATTGATGGAGTATATGAATGATGATAACCGGAACGATAAACATGATGGTTGTGATAATATGATGCAAGATGTCCGATCAAATGACTCAAAAGGCATAAATGTTGATTTGACGAATCATTTCACCACCGACGAAGTAAGTACTCATTTGTAAAAATAAAATTGCTAATGTGGTTATGAAAATGGATTATGTTAATTTTTTCTTGAACTATTTAATTTTAGGTATTTCATTCATAGAGTACATTGATGTAAGATAGGAAGGAAGCGTTCGTGCAGAGGAAAAAGCTGGTGGCCTCTGCATTTTTGGTTATTAATTTAGATGGTGGACAGCAGAGGAAATTTGAAATATTTGGGGTGCTTTTAGTTTTGGTGGCCAGAAGTGTAAATAGAGGTGTGAATAGTAGCACCCTATAAATAAATATTGCTTTTTTTGTTAATTAAACTTTTTTCCGTTTAAAGTTATAATATAAGTCTAGAATCATTTACAGTAAAATAAAACAAATTGTTATTTATATTATTTTATTATTTTATTATTTATATTATTAAAATAATAATTTTACTTGAGTTATTTTATTAAAAATAACAATAATATATATACACATTTTATACTTAATGAAATTCATTCGTTACTTTTATATTTTCTGATATTCCTATTCTTATATAGATTTTTCATACTGTGAACAATTCACTACTAGTATTGATCTGATAAATGATCTAAACATGATATAGTAATTTCATCTTTCATATGATTTTAAAACATTTAAACTCTACGTAATAGGGAATTTGAATAAATGGTTTAGTAATATCGTCTTGTATAGGACTTTCAATATCACTTTTTCGGTTATTCACTGGACTTGTTATATGGAGTATTGAAGGGTAAGTGTGCCGTAGGAGCACTAAATAAACAGATTCGTAAACACGATGGTATGGGGTACTGATCTGGTTTTCTTTTGCTCATGTATAAAACTTAATACAGGGTGTGTAGTATTCGTTGCGGCGAATATATATATATATATATATATATATATATATATATATATATATATACACATACATATACGTATTAATCATTTATTGATCTATGATTATATTTAGCCATGCGTCGGCTATATATTATATACAGAATGTTGGTCTAAGTATTTTGTAATAGATCTGTATTTGTATAGTTGAATGTGTTGCGGTTCACATGCTATGCTATCATATATATACATGTATGATTGGTTAGTGATACCGGACTATCACTGACCAACTAGAATGACCAGTATCCACCTTGGCGGCCTGACCGCGGGGTCGCTCCCCAGATCCGTGACATAATAGTTGTAACAACCCGGAAAATCAGAACCAGTTTAAAAATTTTATTTTGGCTATTTTAATGAATTTGGAATATTTTAAATGATTTATTTTAAATAATGAAAACTAAAAATTTATTTAAATCAAAGTTAGAATGAATAAATTTATTTTAATTATATAACAAGCCCGAAATGGCGCGGCAATTTGAAAATTCAACTTTGAACTTTAACGGAATGTACAGGACTCAAAATAAATCGAATTTCAGTAAAACTAAAAATATTTAAATCTGTTTAATTATATATTTCTAACGAATCTAAAAAATGTAATTTCATAGCGGGAATAAAAAGTTATGGCCAGTTGAATATTCAGAATAGTCGCTATGGAATTTAATATAATATATAGCCCTTAAAAATAGATATTTTGCAAATGACATCCGTTTTCGATGAAACCACTTTGGTTGGATCCGGAATGTCAATTTACTAATAGGTTTAAAATTCCAAAATTTTGGAATTAATATGTGAGCCTGACAAAGGAAAACACGTTTGGTAATTCAGTTTGAATTGGATCAATCAGAAAAAGTCCATTTTTCAAATGGCCTCCAAATTCGACAAAATTAATTTTGTTGGGACCGTATCGTCAACATAGCTAGATTTATTTTTCGAGAATTTTTGGAATCAGTATGTGGCCCCGATAAATTAAAATGTACGTTCAAATCTGAATTTGAATGTTTTATCTTTTTGAAGAATAACTGACTGAAACAGTAGAATGGGCCTACGAAACATATTCCATTATGTCCGGAATGGGGGTATCTAGCTAGGGCGATAGTCATTCGGTTTGATTTGGAGTCAAGAGGATGAAAGAGGAATTTTGGAATTAAAAGAATTAAAAATAAATTAAATATAAATATGGACCAATGAAAATTCGCCATTCATTAAATGCACTACAGAAAAACCCCGTAAACCTAAAAACTGAATGGCGGCTAAGCTTTAATCGTTCTCTCCTCCTTAACTCCAAATCCTCACTATAAAATCCAATGGTCCTTTAGAGATTTTTGTAGATCTCCTCTTCCTCTATCAATCCATATAAATTTCGCCACCTGTTATCGCGTTTTGGTTGAGATCTGACCATCGTAAGTTCCGCCGTTTCGAGCCTAATTTCTCCTCCCTCCGACGTGCGAGCTCGACGAGGTTGCCACACCCTGGTGCGCCTCTCCTTCCTCTCTGACGTGGTATATTCCAATCATCCTATAGCTTCACGGATTTGAAGTAAAACGCAAACCTAGTTTTGAACAAACACTGGGAAGTAGCGGCAGTTTATATTTAAACTGTTTTAAACGCTTTGAAGCATTGCAAAATATGTTTAACGAATAAAAATCGTATCTTTCTGCTATGTTGTCGAAATCCAGTGAAACAAGAGACATTGGACTCGTGATGACGTCTTTTACATTCTAGAAGAGATCAGAAATTTTTTGGAGCTTCCTACAATTTTAAAAGGAGTGAAACCCAATGTGAAATTTCTAAATTCAAATTGGAATGGAATAGCGATGTATAAATTATATAAGCATTATATATCTCACATACAAGCATTGTATAAATTATATATGCGATGTATAAGTTATATATATGTTGTATAAATCATACGTGCATTGAATGGAATGGAAACAAAAATGAAATGGAAATATATATATACATACACACACACAAATATATATATATATATATACATACGCCCCTCATCCATAGACCATGGACGATATAAATTTATTGTGTTATGGAAAATGATTGTAGTGTTAATTTAGTTATGATTCTGAATGGTTGTGTAACGACCCAAGAATTTTCTGTCCCGAAAATCGACATAAATACCTTTATCGTAACTCATTCCGACCTTCCAAACACCGAAAACACTGGAACGTTATTAGAAAAAATTTAGAGGGTGAGATAAGAAAGAAAGAAATATTAGAATAGAAGGAGAAGAAGAACCAACACAGCACAAAGTCTCACATTGCAATAGAACAAAATATAATATATAAATAAAACTTAATTGAGGGCTTTAAATAAAAACTTACAATATCATAGTACATCACACAACGGGACAGTTATAATAACCTATTCCCATATACAACACACAGCGGAATAGTAGCTATGTAATATCATACGTCTGAACATCTCCAGCTCGTCTCTGGACCTCCCAGCATTCGATAACCTGAACCTGTACCCCGGGTTAACCCGAGCATTTACAAAACACCGGGTCAGTCTGGTGAACCAGAGTGAGATAAACACACTAAGTTTAAGGGTATCACACCACCTGATTTTTTTAAAGTTAAAATCTTTCAAATAAAAGGATAATCGTAAGACCGACTCCACACATAAATACGGACGGTTTTCCCTTACGATAACCCAAAACAGTTTTGAAATCAATATCTTGTCTAAAATTATAATAATGTCTAAATACAAGTAAATAGAATCTAGTAGAACGCTTGCATCTCACGCTCTACATATATAGTATAAAATCAAAACCGTGGGCGCTTATTGGAGATTGAATTCCGACTATGACAAGGTATGGGACCACCTACCGATAGTGTATCTCTAGAGGCGAATACACTAGGTTCAACAAGAACGTCTTGCAACCCGGCCCTCATATGACCAACCACTCATTTTGCTTTAGTGTATCGAATGTATATCACCAACGGTTGGGTGCGACCCGCTGTTTCCCGAAAAGTGACAGCATCGAAATAGATTAAAGAATGAAATGGAATTTCTCTAGATAGGTGATTACACATCCCAATGGGAGCGACCAACATAGCCATGCTGCCTACCCGATTTTTGTCATTTCCTGGTTGTGAGGCTTGAGGCTAGAATTTACTTTGAAACATCTGATCGCCATTCACTTTGAAAGCCACATCATCAAATCCATTAGAAATCGCTAATTGACGTCCACAAAAATACTTTAGTTGGGATCTAACCAACTATGGCACGTTTGAAGAAATAAACGTACGCGATCCTTTTGGAAATACTCTGTCAGACATCCGTCCATACAAGTCATCCAGGAATATAATGAACTGAAGGCACTCTCCTACTGCATCTCATATAGGAATCACCCTAGGGATCATTAACGAGTTGTCCCTGCAACCCGTAGATTCCAACCACGACAGAACCATAGTTTATCTCTTGCCGTTAAACCAGAGATTATTAGCAGTTCTTTCGTTTAATGTAGATCCACGGTCTTCAATGCTCCATCTCGATCATCTCTTTTTATCTCCACGTATTCATTGGTCAGAATGGTTTTCGAATGTAAATTTGATCCCGGTCTTTCCGTACCAACAATCGTATTGGACAGATTTGATAGTCGATGATTTAACTATCAAAATAAATAGTGTTTCAATCATGATAATCCAGTGAGTTCACTGGTTCAGTATTCATCACCACTTGGCCTTTTAATTAAAAACAAATGTAAATTCAAACTCTTAAATCTTTCAGTACTAAAAATATAGTTTCCTCGCTTCTTTATTTAACATGAGATTCTTCTTTAAAACCAATTCATTACTTAGGATAATCCTATACCATATTTAGTTTTCTATTTTCACTTTCAAACCATTTACCACATTATCACCATATAATATTGGAAAATCAGTTTAACTTATTACACATACCATAACTTTACGAAACCTCTTCGTTCATTCCTTGACAACGATAACAAATGCTTATTAATATAGATTAAATCTATTTCAATACTCAAATTTACATTTCCTTTTTAACCTTGCGGATATCGTTATAATTTGATGCAATCTCCTTTATTCCCCTTTTTCTTTGAAATCATCATTTATATACATTTTCACCAAAAATATTCTGTTATCATTTCACTAATGAAATAATAAAGTTTATTAACCACATTTACCATTACAACTCATATCATTCTAAGATAATCCCGAAGTCGTTCAAGTTGGGGTATTTTAGTTAACT
The DNA here is from genome assembly GCA_030737875.1 of Allium sativum. Classification (NCBI taxonomy): domain Eukaryota; kingdom Viridiplantae; phylum Streptophyta; class Magnoliopsida; order Asparagales; family Amaryllidaceae; genus Allium; species Allium sativum. Next base: position 527,438,443 of record CM060916.1, read on the forward strand.
CTCAGACTGATATACACGTAAATGTGTATATTTTATTCGCTTATTTATCTAGTTTTCTATTTAAAATAATTAATATTGTGTATTTATAGCTGTGTTTTCAGATTGTTGATAAAAAGCATGGTTTAGAGCATTTGATGGATAAAGCATGAAGAATTGTCTTAAAAATAGTGAAGTTTGAAATTGCTAAAGCTTGAAGAGTTTAAAGCTTGAAGAACGGTTGCAAATAGAGTTCATTTAGAAAGATTTGGCTCAGTGAATACTCATGCCGTGTTCACATTAGCTCCTTTGAAAGGCCTCTTACTCATGTTGCATTCACATTAGCTCGTTTGCAAGAGCACTCACTCTACAGCTGCGTTCACACTAGCTTATGTGTTATTTGGACTAATTCTTTAGTCCCACACTGTGTAATTTTCCAAGTAGCCTTTGTCATATCAGCTATAAATACACTTTATCTCATTCACTGTAAAACACACTTAGTTTTATTTTGTAATTCTCTTCTTGGAATAAAACTCTTCTTTCTCTCTTCTATTTAGTTTTTATTGCATTTTATTTATGTTGTTTATTTTCTTTTTATTTTCTTTCTTTTAGCTATGTCTACCTAATCCTCTTTAATTAGGGGGTGATGACGCTAATAGATATGATTCAATATGAATCGCATAGCCAAAAGATTTGAACTTCATGTATGTAGATCTAGATATGAACTAAGGGTTAGATCTGAACCTTCATACCCTGTGTCATTTAAGAGCTGTGCTCCTTCACAGGGTATATTCAAGTTCGATCTAACACTTATCAGATTTAGATTTAATATTTAGGGTTTTAGAAATAAAATAGTGAATCTGTCCTGATAGCCTATGGTTGTTTAAGAGCTGAGCTCCTGCATAGGCTATACTTGTTGTTATTTACATATTTGTTTCTAGAAATCTAATTATTGTTGATTCATGTTTGTGACAGAAACATGAATGTATTTATTCGATTGGCTATTGATGAATATTAATCTAATCTATGTCATTACTCACTGATTACTTTCTTTATTGTTAAAAACTCGCTTTTTGTTTATTTTCTGTCAATTTGCAATTCAATCAAAATTCTGGAATAACTTTAGTGGATTTATTAATTAAAATATTTTTGGTCCCAGAGTTCAACGCCCTCTACAACAATCCTTGTTGTTTAGGAAAACCGAACGGATTTTACAGTTGTTTACAATTGTATAATTTGTTCGAAAACACAGACCTTGATTAACAAAGTTCATACCTTAAAATAAATATAAGTTTTAATCCAAAACCAATATTTCATTCTAATCCCAATACAAATACCATTGAAATATTTTATTCAAAATACAGCTTCAGAAAACCTTCTTATTAATTTGAAATTTCTATTTCTCGGTTATAACCATTATTCCTAAATTTTATAAGTAAGCAACTTCTTATAAAAATGCCACTTTTAACACCTTCCTCTTTTTAAACAAATTCACTTTATAATTCATATTGGTTTACAAATCTTATGATTTACTTCTCCTATCAAATTCACTTTTACTAATCTCGTTTCAAATCCATTCAACCATATCCTGCTTTGGAAATCTCATTTCAATTCCCAATTCTATGTAATCCCCTTTATTAAGTAACGTTAATATAAAATTAACGATTTACCACTTCACCTTTTTTTTATAATCTTATTATAATCTAAACAATTTTCATTAAACTATTGTATTAGATTAATTCAAAACAATTTAAAATCAACTCCAATTACAATGGTTGACTTAGTCAACTCAAGGCACGGTTATCTCGTTAACCCTTTTCAAATTCGTTCTCACTTTAAATTAATTAATAATATAATTATATTTAGATAATCGCATTTAAATAATACTTAACAAAACCATTATTCACTTTTAACCATTAGGTTAATTTCCTTATTCTCACATTTACAAATCTGATTAACAGCAGAATTGCCTTTATAAAATCAATTTACAATTAATTATAAAAATAAATATTTATTTCCTTTTAACCAACTTTTTATTCAAAATATATATTTAAAAATCTATCTTTAGTTATAAATAAATTTTATAACTTCAAATCTATCAAATTACCTGATGGTAAATCAATGTAAACAGAATAATTTACTTTTAGGCCATTTACTGCCGATTACTCAACCAATATAGCCCATCGGTTAAAATACAACACAGGTTGACTTTTCAGTCAATGATCACTACTAAAATCAATAACCCAATCACGACAGTTCATATATGATAATATGAAAATAAATAGTATATTTGAGGAATCCCGTTGGATCCCTCCAACCTGTCCTTCCCTGTATTCAATTAGTTATCTCCACACAGTTTAAAACAACTCAAACAGATCAAACAATTCAAACAGATCAAATAACCCAAACCGTTAAACACGTTTATTGATAAACGTGACCAATGAGGTAAGTTATCTTTATTGGAACCAATCGTTAAAATAACGATTTGGTATTTTATTGAAATTAAACAATGGTTTAATTTCATCAGTTAAATCAGCAAATAAATATATAATTAGCAAACAGTCAACCATAACAAACAGAGCATACACAAAATAAAAACCCAATTTATATTAAATATAAATAGGAAAAATACTAAGTGAGTTTAACTCACCTTGTCTTCCATTCGTCCAGATTACGGTTAGTTTCAGTTAAATTAAACAGGCATTTAATTTTAACTGAAAATCCAAACTGCTTCCATCTTCATCAAAATCTGTTCCAAAATGTTACGCTCGGCGATACGGCTCCGACGTCCTTGGATTTGCCAAATTTTTGTGTCATCATCTAGATCACGCACGTTAACAAGGTTAGGCGGTCTAAACTTAAATACATGGTTAAACTAAACGACATACAGTATTGGGCACAAATTCCTTTTTACCGTAAATGGCGTGCATACCTTGATCCGCAGATTCCTACTCACGTTTACCTTCATTAGTCTAGGTCCATCGTGTCATATTTTTCTTTTCTTTTTCTTAATTAGAAAGCCTAACGTGCGCTACACAGCCCAAGCCCTCCCATTCTTTCCTCACGCCTGCTTTCACTTTTCTTATTTACGTCCACTTCTTCTGTTCTTTTTTTTTTAATTCTTTCCTGATATCCTTCTCCCAACTGCCATACCTCTTACCATGCCATGCTTTCCCACCTGGTCTCCTCCCCACGTCCTTATTTTCTCTCGCATTTTTTCCACCCAAATACTTACAGTCGTATATCCAATCCCACACAATACAGGCTTCCATCCCACTCCATATCCTTTGAACGTTTTGGGAGCTGCTACTTGCTTCTCCTAAATCTCCCAAAAACGTGGTTGGTTCAAAATGGTTGGAGAACTTGGGTTTGAAAGAAGCATATGGGTTTACTTTTTAAATGGTGGGATTGTTTTTTTTTTTGTGTTTTTTTTTCTGGGAAAAAGGTTGGAGCCGACACCCTGTATATATACCCGCTAATAAAGTAGATCAGGACAACGTCGTGTCCTACTTGGGATAGGCATATGCGTAGACAATCTTAGGGGTGCAGTGTTAGATTTTTTTTAGATTATAAAGAAGCTTTGTCATTCCCTTACGGTAAGAGAATAAGGCAGAAAATAGTGTAGGATTCTTTCAATGGTATAGGGTTTCAATTGGCATGTTGACAAAGAATGGTAGGCTCGTAGAAGCGCACTGTGTTTTCATTTCAATAAGTTGAAAGAATAGAAAGAAGTAGGGAAGCAGTTGCGTCGTGTTTCAGGTGGTAGATGGTAGGCACAAATAAATGAATGTGACCGCTGATATGAAAATTCAAGACCACTAGATGGTTTGAAAACATGCATGAATATGGGGTAGATATGGCCAATGTGCTTTCACTTCAGTAAGAACAGTGAAAAGCTGAGGAATGTTGAAAGGAAAAATCATAGGCTGTTGTTTCAATAGGTTTCTATATGCTTGTGTAGGTGGGTTGTTCTGTAATATTTCATGCTTTAACACTTAAGTTATACCTATATTTTATTATACGTCTTATTTGTTTTAGTAATATTATACATAACTTTGCAAATGGAGAAATGTTTCAAAACAACTACAATTCGTCTTCTTTTTTTTTGATAAAAAAGCTAATCTTGGTATAAAAAGATATTCCGGATCCAATGGGACAAGTTTCATCGAATTCTGAGGTCGTATGAAAAAATTTCCTTTATGAAACCAGAAATAAACACGCGTTTAATTTTTTCACGATCACCAGATAAATCAAATCAACTTGAAACCTTGCAATCCTATAATAATTCTTCAATACGAACCTAACGGCACTAGTTTCAATGCATTCTGAGACTGTTTGCCCGGTTGGCTATTTTTACACACACCGCAATGCCATTTTGGACACCAAATTTCACGATCCCCAAAAATAACAAACTATATACCTATCCTGACTCTAATCAACGATATGAACTCAACGGAATTGGTTTCGCAGCCTAATTCGATCGTCTGTTCAAGTTATATCCAAATAACCCTTTGTTAATTAAATCACGCGCTACAGAAAATGAACAGGCGTTTACGGCTACCGTGGCCACATACGACATCGGTTTGCCACGCCATTTAACACCTTGCAATAATTTAACTTTACGGTTCCAATGAAACTGATTTTGTCGAAAACGAAGCCCGTTTGAAAAACGGCTATTTTAAAGGCCTATATTTTAATAACAATTTCCATAGCAACTATTTCAAATTTTGATTTGGCCATAACCAACAAACTATAATACAAAATCTGGATTTTTGTAACGTCCCAGAATTTTCGGCCATTTAAATTCGAATATTTAAATTTGTTTATATATTTTATTTAAAATATAATGGATTTTTATCGAATTTATTTAATTTAGATTAGAGTTCGAATATATATATTGATATATTTAGATTAGAGTTCGAATATATATGTTGATATATTTAGAATAGAGTTGGAATATCATTTTAAAACCTAGAGTTTTAATGTCAAGTTGAATACTAAATATAATTAAAGTTGTTGTAAATACAATGACATTTATGTATTTATTCTCGTTGAATTTAGTTTGTTTGAATTTAGTATGTATGTATATATTCATTAACATCCCCATTTGTTCGGGCAAAATGAATAAAATCCAAACATAGATTATACTCGTACAAGAAGAAACCGCTAACGAGATAAAACAAATATATATACATAATTATGTGCGGCGAATCTAGATACATATTAATACATCAAGTCTTTGCATACAAAATTGTATTTGTGACAGCCAAGATTAATGTACATAATCAATGAACAGAAGGGAAAATATATAGATAAGGTTGTTTGTACCAATGCAGAAAAAGAAGAAAATTTTACACATATATTTATATATATATAAACTCCCGATTTACAACAACAACAGAAAAATACAAAAGAATATACAAAACCTAAAAGGAAGAAAGAAATAGTGGCAAATAAATTTCTGCCTTGTCTCGTCCCTTCCAGTACGAGTGAACCTGTCGGCCTTGATCTGCGAGAAAGAAGGAAACCCATTAAATAGGGAAAACTCATGACATCATTTGAGCAGAAAAGAAAATGAAAAGATCAGTGTTAAAAGAAAATAAAATACATGAACTAGGATCATAGGTTCAACAGGAAATGTGATCAGCAAATCCAAGTAGAAATCATGAACAGAAAAAAAAAAAAAAAAAAAAGACAACACATAATTCATACAGCTAAGTGCACCAGCTAAAAACAGCTAGGGGAGGTACGAGAACAGCTAGAAAAGAAGACCCATCAATGGCAACAAAAGAAAACAATAAACAAAAAAATCACATGCATACAGTAAATTTCTTGTACAAATTTACTGTAACATGCATTAAAAACTGAACAGTCGAGCTAAGAACAGCTAAGGACATAGCTATATGTATATATATTTTATATACATCAAAATTCAATGCATAATAGGGTTCATACATGTAATTCATACTAAGCTACACTGTAGGTTTTAAAAGCTAGCATGCATTTTTCAAATCACTGGATTTGATAAAACAACTCAAGCAGACCATACAGGAAAGATCGGGCAGTACATAGCTGATGGGAAACCAATATATGAACAGCCGAATTTACATATACATTTAGACATCAAATTCAAGAATGATAAGGAAATTAGTTTGCCAACAGCTATATGTATATGGCTAAATAAGAACAGTAAGGCAAAGACCTTGTCACAAGCACAGATAAGAGAAGATCTATATGAACAGCATATGTACAACTAAGTAGAACTGACATGAATATTTATATCAATTCTTTATCAAACAGTAAAGGCACATGGATGAACAGTGTTCTTTGTTTTTTTTAAAAATCCAAACTCAAAATCTAAACTACAGTTTTCAAATCACAAAAATTGATTTAAACAACTCATGGCAGCAATACAAGATTCGATCATTTTTTTTATACAGTCCTATACTAAAAAAATCAACTAGATTTTTCTGTTTAAATATCACGCAACCCATCAATTACCATCACCAGTAACATCAGAAATCCATTCGAGTCAATCACGGTGAACAAAATCATATACCCAAAAATCCGAACCAAAATCCAAATACAGATCCGAATGTCTGTAATCAAAGTAACAATTCATAGACCTAAAACCTATCCAAGTTACATCAAAATATATACCAAAGATCCGAACGCAAAATCTAAGTACTGATCTGAATATTGATTGAAGTAACAATACGATTTCAACATTGATTTTATCCTAGCATACACCGCTATAAATACGTATCCAAGCACAAGTGTTCGTCAAACCATTCGCAACACAATAAATCCAAACATTTCAAAACCGCAAGGAAAGAATTACAGTAAGAAGGAAAAATACTGCAATTAAAAATCGAGTGGGAAAACTTAGCTTAATATGGTTTGACTCGCTCGTATGATTCTGGAGGGCTCGTGGTTCGTCTGCGAGGACCAGTAGTTGATCGACGGTTGCTGAAGGGGATGACCGAAGTCTGGACGGAGACTTGAAGGTGGATCGCCAGGCGAGAAGGAGGATGCGAAGCCATAAGCTCGAACGGACGGAAAATTGAAAAGGAATTAGGGTTTTTTTTCCTTTTTGATTTGAGGCGGCCGATTGAAAATGAGCAAAAGAGGATTCGGTTTAGGGTTTTGACATGTAAAGGTGGGTCGGGTTTGAAGATTGATGGGCCGGCTGATTAAGGTAAAGCCCAATTCGATTTTAATTAAACAAACCATGTTTTAATTAATTAAATTTGTTTATAAAATTGTTTATACGATATTTTCCACATACGATGTCAGATTCACGCGCGGTCAGGTGCGTTGGGACCGTGGAGGCGTGCACTTCGAGATGGAGCAGGCGCAGTCCGGATCTGGAGTGACTGAAATTTTATTCGAATTAAAACGTCAGTTTAATTGGGTAGAACCAGACTGATATCGACAATTCTAAATACATGTGAGTTAAACTCACTCAGCCTCCTAGTTATATTTTATATAAACTGGGTATTTTATTTTTGCGTGTTCTGCTTGTTTGTGGTTGACTGTTAGGTGTATATACTGTTGATCAACGATCGTTTAAATTTAGAAATATACCCTGTTGGGGATGACCCATAACAAAGTAACTCCTTGACGGGTCACGTTTATAAACTATGTTTGAAATTGTTTGAATTGGTTGAATGGATTGTTGTTTGAATTGATGGTCATTATAAGGATGGCGAATGATTGATTTTGATGGTCGTCAAACCATATTTCCATATCTGTTCTAATATTCACCAATGTCTAGAATTGGTTGGGTAATCAGCATCACTGGACCCAAAAGTCAAACAGTTATAAAATATGGATTTTTATAAGCAGTGAATCGATAAGATTTGAAGTTATAAATATATTTTATAACGGGAATTGGATTTGAAAGATTTTACATTGGAAGTTATTCAGAAGGAAATAAAATATTAAATTATTATTTATTTAAAGTTTATTGGAAACTTGTTTTATAAGATGAATTCTTAAATCGATAAGGACTTTAAATAAAGGACAGGGAATTATCTGATGACTAGATATTTGGTTAATTGTAAATGATTAAAAAGAGTTATTTAAATTAATTTCATTAATTTAAAAAGAGGAATTAAACCAAAAGGGTTTAAAGAAATGGTTATGGTTTGAATTAACCAAGTAAGTTTGAAAAGATGAACAGGTGTATATTGGAACTCGGATTCTTTATAAAGAAATAAAGGGCTCCAAACCAAATACGATAGGCTAAAGGGAATTTTACTTAATGTTTTAAATTAAGGGAGGCGAAGATGAAAATGGTTTATGTTAAACCTGGAATTTTATAAGAACTTATAAATGGAATATGAGTTTAAGTGTCGTTTTTGAATTCAAATACTTAAGAAGGAAATTAAGATAAACCAAATGAATTTGGAAAGAGATTTACCAAAAAGAAGATTTAAAAGTGAGCTTGGTAAACGAGATTTGGAAATGGAAATTGAGATATTAATATCGGGTTTTTAAATTATGACTCGTATTTACCTGAAGGTAAGAACGTGGTTGGTCAAGGTCTGAGAGGTAATTAAAATACCCCAACTTGAACGACTTCGGGACGACCCAAAGATAATACTAGTTGGTAATGACGAGAGTGTGCGATAAGATTTCCAAGATAACGGAAATGAGATTTCTCTAGTAATGGAATTAAAAGGAAATTGGGCGATGACTTTAAAGGCCAAGTGATGCTGAGTACTAGACCAGTGAATGTATTTCTTTTGTTTTCATGGATGTTTACTTGATAGTTAAATAACCGACTATCAAGTCTGACCTTTACGATTATTGGTATGGAAAGACCGGGATCGAATGAATATTCGAAAACCATTCCAACCAACAAATACGATATATATAGAAGATATCGGGCGACGATCGAGATGGAGCATGTGAAGACCATAGATCTTCATAAAGCGGAAGAGCCACTTACAATCTCTGATTCGACCCGGAGATATACTGGGGTTCTGTCGTGGTTGAAACTGTGGATTGCAAGGGCTATCGCTACCGATCCATGGGGTGATTCCTATATTGGATGCGGTAGGAGAGTACCTTCGGTTCATCCTGTTCCTGGATGACTTGTATGGACGGATGTCTGACAGAGTATTTCCAAAAGGATTTACTTGCGTTGATTTCTCCAAACGTACCATAGTTGATGGCGGAGAAATGGTTATTCTCTAGCCAGATAGCTAGAGTATGTTTGTGGACGTCAATCAAGTGTGATCTGGCGGATCTGACGATGTGGCATTCAAAGTGTATGATGAACAGATGTGCTCTGACTTCAGGCCTCATCAACCGGGAGATGACAAAAATCGGGCAGGCAGCATGGCTATGTGGGTCGCTCCCATTAGGGTGTATTATCACCTATCTAGAGAAATTCCTTTTGTTTCTAAATCTATCGATTCTGCCCATTCGGGGACGGTGGTTTGAGTCCAACCGTCGGTGATATACATTCGATACACTCAAGCGAAATGGGTGGTCGGTCATGTGAGGGCCGGGTTGCAAGATGTTCTTGTTGAACCCTGTGTATTCGCCTCTAGAGATACACGTGCGGAAGGTAGTCCCATACCTTGTCAAGTTGGAGATCCAATATCCAATAAGCGCCTGCGGTTTTCGATTGTATACTATATACGGGGAGCGTGAGATGCAAGCGTTCCTCTAGATTTGTTAATTATTTGTATCTAGACATTATCATAATATCAGATCAAGATATTGATTTCGTAAACTGTTTTGGGTCATCGTAAGGTAAAAACCGTCCGTGTTTATGTGTGGATCGGTCTTACGATTATCTTTTTCTTTCAAAAGGGATTTTAAACTTTAAAATCAAGATGTGTGATACCTTAATGCTGTGCGAGTTTATCTCACTCTGGTCCACCAGACTGACCCGGTGTTTTGTAAATGCTCGGGTTAGACCGAGGTGTACAGGTTCAGGTTATCAGATACTGAGAAGTCCGGAGACGAGCTGAAGATGTTCAGATGAATGATATTCCGCTGTGTGATTATATATATATGAGGACAGATTATCAAAACTGTCCAGATGTGTGTGTTGTACTCTGATATTGTAAGTATTTTCAAAAGCTCTCAATAAATGTTGTTTCTATATTATATTTTGTTCCGCTGCGATGTGAGACTCTGTGTTGTGGTGTTTTCTTCTTCTTCTATTCTAATATTTCTTTCTTTCTTATCTCACCCTCTAACTTCTTTCTAAACGCTCCAGTGTTTCGGTGTTTGGAGGACCGGTATAGGATACGGTAAAGGTATTTATGTCGATTTTCTGGGCCGAAAACCGCTGGGTCGTTACAGTGGTATCAGAGCTATTGGTTGAGTAGTAACCTTGGCTCTGTGGCGTGACTCAGTAGAGATGGGGTTAGCAATACCCCAGATTGAGTGTAAGTGTATATATACGAGTGAACGTATTTGTAGATTTTATAAAAATTTGTTTTATATTGTGGAGATTTATTGGTTGGGTTGTTTATGAGTTCTGGTCGATCAGTTTGATCCACTGTATCGATAGGGGTTTCTAAACACTCAAGTACGATAAACCGACGCAGTATGTTTTAAAAGAGGGTAAATGAAATAATTTTACCCAACGTATATTTTATATAGAAAAAAGGAATTTATTTTCTATATTATATTAATGTGGAGTGTTTGTTTGTTCTGGTTGATTTGATTTGAAATAAAAATTGAATTATGAAATAAAGTTGAATTGATTAGAAAAATTAATTAGTCAATTGAATCAGATATAAGAAATGAAACTGAACTTGGTTAGGTAAAACCAATTCAAGAATGAATTCAAATTGAGTGAATGAATTGGGGTTTGAAAATGTTATGGATAAATAGACTGGGATTCGAATAAAGTGGATTGCCATTCGAATTTTGAATTTTCTTTTCGAAGAAGTTGAGGCCAGAATGGCAGTGGTAGTCGAACCAATCGAGCCATACAGAAGGAGCACTGGCAAAATTTTAGAATAATTAGTTTGAATTTAATTCAAAGAAATGATTTTAAAATAATTCGAGTCGAAATATTCTTCTTACTTTGCAATTTCGAGGACGAAATTATTCTAAGGGGGGAAGAATGTAACGTCCCAGAATTTTCGGCCATTTAAATTCGAATATTTAAATTTGTTTATATATTTTATTTAAAATATAATGGATTTTTATCGAATTTATTTAATTTAGATTAGAGTTCGAATATATATATTGATATATTTAGATTAGAGTTCGAATATATATGTTGATATATTTAGAATAGAGTTGGAATATCATTTTAAAACCTAGAGTTTTAATGTCAAGTTGAATACTAAATATAATTAAAGTTGTTGTAAATACAATGACATTTATGTATTTATTCTCGTTGAATTTAGTTTGTTTGAATTTAGTATGTATGTATATATTCATTAACATCCCCATTTGTTCGGGCAAAATGAATAAAATCCAAACATAGATTATACTCGTACAAGAAGAAACCGCTAACGAGATAAAACAAATATATATACATAATTATGTGCGGCGAATCTAGATACATATTAATACATCAAGTCTTTGCATACAAAATTGTATTTGTGACAGCCAAGATTAATGTACATAATCAATGAACAGAAGGGAAAATATATAGATAAGGTTGTTTGTACCAATGCAGAAAAAGAAGAAAATTTTACACATATATTTATATATATAAACTCCCGATTTACAACAACAACAGAAAAATACAAAAGAATATACAAAACCTAAAAGGAAGAAAGAAATAGTGGCAAATAAATTTCTGCCTTGTCTCGTCCCTTCCAGTACGAGTGAACCTGTCGGCCTTGATCTGCGAGAAAGAAGGAAACCCATTAAATAGGGAAAACTCATGACATCATTTGAGCAGAAAAGAAAATGAAAAGATCAGTGTTAAAAGAAAATAAAATACATGAACTAGGATCATAGGTTCAACAGGAAATGTGATCAGCAAATCCAAGTAGAAATCATGAACAGAAAAAAAAAAAAAAAAAAAAAAAAAAAGACAACACATAATTCATACAGCTAAGTGCACCAGCTAAAAACAGCTAGGGGAGGTACGAGAACAGCTAGAAAAGAAGACCCATCAATGGCAACAAAAGAAAACAATAAACAAAAAAATCACATGCATACAGTAAATTTCTTGTACAAATTTACTGTAACATGCATTAAAAACTGAACAGTCGAGCTAAGAACAGCTAAGGACATAGCTATATGTATATATATTTTATATACATCAAAATTCAATGCATAATAGGGTTCATACATGTAATTCATACTAAGCTACACTGTAGGTTTTAAAAGCTAGCATGCATTTTTCAAATCACTGGATTTGATAAAACAACTCAAGCAGACCATACAGGAAAGATCGGGCAGTACATAGCTGATGGGAAACCAATATATGAACAGCCGAATTTACATATACATTTAGACATCAAATTCAAGAATGATAAGGAAATTAGTTTGCCAACAGCTATATGTATATGGCTAAATAAGAACAGTAAGGCAAAGACCTTGTCACAAGCACAGATAAGAGAAGATCTATATGAACAGCATATGTACAACTAAGTAGAACTGACATGAATATTTATATCAATTCTTTATCAAACAGTAAAGGCACATGGATGAACAGTGTTCTTTGTTTTTTTTTAAAAATCCAAACTCAAAATCTAAACTACAGTTTTCAAATCACAAAAATTGATTTAAACAACTCATGGCAGCAATACAAGATTCGATCATTTTTTTTATACAGTCCTATACTAAAAAAATCAACTAGATTTTTCTGTTTAAATATCACGCAACCCATCAATTACCATCACCAGTAACATCAGAAATCCATTCGAGTCAATCACGGTGAACAAAATCATATACCCAAAAATCCGAACCAAAATCCAAATACAGATCCGAATGTCTGTAATCAAAGTAACAATTCATAGACCTAAAACCTATCCAAGTTACATCAAAATATATACCAAAGATCCGAACGCAAAATCTAAGTACTGATCTGAATATTGATTGAAGTAACAATACGATTTCAACATTGATTTTATCCTAGCATACACCGCTATAAATACGTATCCAAGCACAAGTGTTCGTCAAACCATTCGCAACACAATAAATCCAAACATTTCAAAACCGCAAGGAAAGAATTACAGTAAGAAGGAAAAATACTGCAATTAAAAATCGAGTGGGAAAACTTAGCTTAATATGGTTTGACTCGCTCGTATGATTCTGGAGGGCTCGTGGTTCGTCTGCGAGGACCAGTAGTTGATCGACGGTTGCTGAAGGGGATGACCGAAGTCTGGACGGAGACTTGAAGGTGGATCGCCAGGCGAGAAGGAGGATGCGAAGCCATAAGCTCGAACGGACGGAAAATTGAAAAGGAATTAGGTTTTTTTTTTCCTTTTTGATTTGAGGCGGCCGATTGAAAATGAGCAAAAGAGGATTCGGTTTAGGGTTTTGACATGTAAAGGTGGGTCGGGTTTGAAGATTGATGGGCCGGCTGATTAAGGTAAAGCCCAATTCGATTTTAATTAAACAAACCATGTTTTAATTAATTAAATTTGTTTATAAAATTGTTTATACGATATTTTCCACATACGATGTCAGATTCACGCGCGGTCAGGTGCGTTGGGACCGTGGAGGCGTGCACTTCGAGATGGAGCAGGCGCAGTCCGGATCTGGAGTGACTGAAATTTTATTCGAATTAAAACGTCAGTTTAATTGGGTAGAACCAGACTGATATCGACAATTCTAAATACAGGTGAGTTAAACTCACTCAGCCTCCTAGTTATATTTTATATAAACTGGGTATTTTATTTTTGCGTGTTCTGCTTGTTTGTGGTTGACTGTTAGGTGTATATACTGTTGATCAACGATCGTTTAAATTTAGAAATATACCCTGTTGGGGATGACCCATAACAAAGTAACTCCTTGACGGGTCACGTTTATAAACTATGTTTGAAATTGTTTGAATTGGTTGAATGGATTGTTGTTTGAATTGATGGTCATTATAAGGATGGCGAATGATTGATTTTGATGGTCGTCAAACCATATTTCCATATCTGTTCTAATATTCACCAATGTCTAGAATTGGTTGGGTAATCAGCATCACTGGACCCAAAAGTCAAACAGTTATAAAATATGGATTTTTATAAGCAGTGAATCGATAAGATTTGAAGTTATAAATATATTTTATAACGGGAATTGGATTTGAAAGATTTTACATTGGAAGTTATTCAGAAGGAAATAAAATATTAAATTATTATTTATTTAAAGTTTACTGGAAACTTGTTTTATAAGATGAATTCTTAAATCGATAAGGACTTTAAATAAAGGACAGGGAATTATCTGATGACTAGATATTTGGTTAATTGTAAATGATTAAAAAGAGTTATTTAAATTAATTTCATTAATTTAAAAAGAGGAATTAAACCAAAAGGGTTTAAAGAAATGGTTATGGTTTGAATTAACCAAGTAAGTTTGAAAAGATGAACAGGTGTATATTGGAACTCGGATTCTTTATAAAGAAATAAAGGGCTCCAAACCAAATACGATAGGCTAAAGGGAATTTTACTTAATGTTTTAAATTAAGGGAGGCGAAGATGAAAATGGTTTATGTTAAACCTGGAATTTTATAAGAATTTATAAATGGAATATGAGTTTAAGTGTCGTTTTTGAATTCAAATACTTAAGAAGGAAATTAAGATAAACCAAATGAATTTGGAAAGAGATTTACCAAAAAGAAGATTTAAAAGTGAGCTTGGTAAACGAGATTTGGAAATGGAAATTGAGATATTAATATCGGGTTTTTAAATTATGACTCGTATTTACCTGAAGGTAAGAACGTGGTTGGTCAAGGTCTGAGAGGTAATTAAAATACCCCAACTTGAACGACTTCGGGACGACCCAAAGATAATACTAGTTGGTAATGACGAGAGTGTGCGATAAGATTTCCAAGATAACGGAAATGAGATTTCTCTAGTAATGGAATTAAAAGGAAATTGGGCGATGACTTTAAAGGCCAAGTGATGCTGAGTACTAGACCAGTGAATGTATTTCTTTTGTTTTCATGGATGTTTACTTGATAGTTAAATAACCGACTATCAAGTCTGACCTTTACGATTATTGGTATGGAAAGACCGGGATCGAATGAATATTCGAAAACCATTCCAACCAACAAATACGATATATATAGAAGATATCGGGCGACGATCGAGATGGAGCATGTGAAGACCATAGATCTTCATAAAGCGGAAGAGCCACTTACAATCTCTGATTCGACCCGGAGATATACTGGGGTTCTGTCGTGGTTGAAACTGTGGATTGCAAGGGCTATCGCTACCGATCCATGGGGTGATTCCTATATTGGATGCGGTAGGAGAGTACCTTCGGTTCATCCTGTTCCTGGATGACTTGTATGGACGGATGTCTGACAGAGTATTTCCAAAAGGATTTACTTGCGTTGATTTCTCCAAACGTACCATAGTTGATGGCGGAGAAATGGTTATTCTCTAGCCAGATAGCTAGAGTATGTTTGTGGACGTCAATCAAGTGTGATCTGGCGGATCTGACGATGTGGCATTCAAAGTGTATGATGAACAGATGTGCTCTGACTTCAGGCCTCATCAACCGGGAGATGACAAAAATCGGGCAGGCAGCATGGCTATGTGGGTCGCTCCCATTAGGGTGTATTATCACCTATCTAGAGAAATTCCTTTTGTTTCTAAATCTATCGATTCTGCCCATTCGGGGACGGTGGTTTGAGTCCAACCGTCGGTGATATACATTCGATACACTCAAGCGAAATGGGTGGTCGGTCATGTGAGGGCCGGGTTGCAAGATGTTCTTGTTGAACCCTGTGTATTCGCCTCTAGAGATACACGTGCGGAAGGTAGTCCCATACCTTGTCAAGTTGGAGATCCAATATCCAATAAGCGCCTGCGGTTTTCGATTGTATACTATATACGGGGAGCGTGAGATGCAAGCGTTCCTCTAGATTTGTTAATTATTTGTATCTAGACATTATCATAATATCAGATCAAGATATTGATTTCGTAAACTGTTTTGGGTCATCGTAAGGTAAAAACCGTCCGTGTTTATGTGTGGATCGGTCTTACGATTATCTTTTTCTTTCAAAAGGGATTTTAAACTTTAAAATCAAGATGTGTGATACCTTAATGCTGTGCGAGTTTATCTCACTCTGGTCCACCAGACTGACCCGGTGTTTTGTAAATGCTCGGGTTAGACCGAGGTGTACAGGTTCAGGTTATCAGATACTGAGAAGTCCGGAGACGAGCTGAAGATGTTCAGATGAATGATATTCCGCTGTGTGATTATATATATATGAGGACAGATTATCAAAACTGTCCAGATGTGTGTGTTGTACTCTGATATTGTAAGTATTTTCAAAAGCTCTCAATAAATGTTGTTTCTATATTATATTTTGTTCCGCTGCGATGTGAGACTCTGTGTTGTGGTGTTTTCTTCTTCTTCTATTCTAATATTTCTTTCTTTCTTATCTCACCCTCTAACTTCTTTCTAAACGCTCCAGTGTTTCGGTGTTTGGAGGATCGGTATAGGATACGGTAAAGGTATTTATATCGATTTTCGAGGCCGAAAATCCGCTGGGTCGTTACAATTTTTCTCTTTCATATGAAAATTATCGTAAATACTGTTCCAATGTTTCTTGTTTCACAAAAATCCGACTTATATCGGATCTTGTATTCTCAGTTGAAGTTCAAAACCAAATATTACGAACTACCGCGCGATTTCTAGCCCATTTTATATTATAAATAAATTAACGTTAAAAATTCGTTTTAAATAACGAATTAAATATTAAAATCCATTAACACTCCAAATATAATATTTAAAATAATAAATTAAATTAAATATTTGATGGCCAAAAATACGGGTCGTTACATTCTTCCCCCTTAAAATAATTTCGTTCTAGAAATTGCTAAGGTAAGAAAGAACGTTACAAACCCATTATCTTTACAAAAATAATAAATTTAAAACTCGATTTTTATTTCCAAACTAATCTAATTGGTTTTAAAACCAATTTAATTTAAATAAAAGAATTTTCCAAAAATCTTCAAAAAAAATTAACACCTTAAATTTTGGAATTTTTTTGGCAGAGTCTCCCTTGTACGGAGGATATCTGCAATATCGCAGGTTCAAGAAATATATATACATCGACCAACAGGGTCGAAAAAAATTCAAAACCAAACTCAAAACCCAAATAAAAACCAAAATTTCATATTCTGCATAGGCGTACCTTTTTGCAAGCGTTATTATGCGGTAAGCAATATTTTATATTCGAGCTTGCTTAGTTATTATACAGCTCTATTCAAACTGGATTCAATTAACTCCAGAATTTTCTATTGGATGGATTTTTAAAGCTGAACTGGCACTTCTGCACCTGTTCTCAACTTAAATAAATTTCATTAGTCCCCAAAACAACATCAATTAGGTTCAAATATCCATTTCATACGATCCAACCAGTTCTACACACAATCTAACCCACATGAGATTATAATTATTTATAATCACTTCACTTATTATTTTTTTATTATCCATTCTGGCTTATTAATCTGGATTGAATTATTCAACTTATTTATTTCAGATTGGTTTTCAACCAAGTTTATCATTTTCAGATTTATATTCAAGCAGCCCATAACACAATCCAAACATATCATTCAAATCAACATTAATAAATCAATTGATTTCCCATATTATAATAAACCGAGAAAATCATTACTTTTATTATAAAATAATTTAGGCAAAAAAATTTCAAAATTTTTTTTAATATCAAATTACAAATACGCGCTTTCATATATATACTCAAGCTCAATCTAGGGTATTACTAACCCCATCTCAATCGAGTTACGCCACAGAGCCAAGGTTATCACTAAACCAATAGCTCTGATACCACTGTTATGACCCAAGAATTTTCGGCCCCAAAAATCGACATAAATACCTTTATCGTAACTCGTGCCGACCTTCAAAACACCGAAAACACTGGAACGTTATTAGAAAGAATTTAGAGGGTGAGATAAGAAAGAAAGAAATATTAGAATAGAAGGAGAAGAAGAACCAACACAACACAGAGTCTCACATTGCAGCGGAACAAAATATAATACATAAATAAAACTTAATTGAGGGCTTTAAAAAAAAACTTACAATATCAGAGTACATCACACAACGGGACAGTTATAATAACCTATTCCCATATACAACACACAGCGGAATAGTAGCTATGTAATATCATACGTTTGAACATCTCCAGCTCGTCTCTGGACTTCCCAGCATTCGATAACATGAACCTGTACCCTGGGCTAACCTGAGCATTTACAAAACACTGGGTCTGTCTGGTGAACCAGAGTGAGATAAACACATTAAGCTTAAGCGTATCACACCACCTGATTTTTTTAAAGTTAAAATCTTTCAAAGAAAAGGATAATCGTAAGACCAAATCCACACATAAATACGGACGTTTTTTGCCTTATGATATCCCAAAACAGTTTTGAAATCAATATCTTGTCTAGAATTATAATAATGTCTAAATACAAGTAAATAGAATCTAGTAGAACGCTTGCATCTCATGCTCTACATATGTAGTATAAAATCAAAACTGCGGGCACTTATTGGAGATTAAATTCCGACTGTGACAAGGTATGGGACCACCTGCCGATAGTGTATCTCTAGAGGCGAATACACTAGGTTCAACAAGAACGTCTTGCAGCCCAACCCTCACATGACCGACCACTCATTTCGCTTGAGTGTATCGAATGTATATCACCAACGGTTGGGTGCGACCCACCGTTTCCCAAAAAAGGACAAATCAAAATAAATTAAAGAATGAAATGGAATTTCTCTAGATAGGTGATTATACAACCCAATGGGAGCGACCCAAATAGCCATGCTACCTACCCGATTTTTGTCATTTCCCGGTTGTGAGGCTTGAGGCTAGAATTTACTTTGAAACATTTGATCGCCATTCACTTTGAATGCCACATCGTCAAATCCACTAGATATCGCTAATTGACGTCCACAAAAATACTCTAGTTGGGAGCAAACCAACTGTGGCACGTTTGAAGAAATCAACGTACGCGATCCTTTTGGAAATACTCTATCAGACATTCGTCCATACAAGTCATCCTGGAACATGATGAACCAAAGGCACTCTCCTACTGCATCTCATATAGGAATCACCCCAGGGATCAGTAACGAGTAGTCCCTGCAACCTGTAGATTCCAACCACGATAGAACCATAGTTTATCTCTGGCCGCTAAACCAGAGATTATTAGCAGTTCTTCCGTTTAATGAAGATCCACGGTCTTCAATGCTCCATCTCGATCATTTCTTTATATCTCCACGTATTCGTTGGTCGGAATGGTTTTCGAATATAAATTCGATCCCGGTCTTTCCGTATCAACTATCGTATTGGGCAGATTTGATAGTCGGTGATTTAACTATCAAAATAAATATTGTTTCAATCATGACAATCCAGTGAGTTCACTGGTTCAGTATTCAGCACCACCTGGCCTTTTAATTAAAAACAAATGTAAATTCAAACTCTTGAATCAATACTAAAAATATAGTTTCCTCGCTTCTTTATTTAACATGAGATTCTTCTTTAAAACCAATTCATTATCCTATATCATATTTAGTTTTCTATTTTCACTTTCAAACCATTTACCACATTATCACCATATAATATTGGAAAATTAATTTAACTTATTACACATACCATAACTTTACGAAACCTCTTCGTTCATTCCTTGACAATGATAACAAATGCTTATTAATATAGATTAAATCTATTTCAATACTCAACTTTACATTTCCTTTTTAACCTTGCGGATATCGTTATAATTTGAGCAATCTCCTTTATTCCCCTTTTTCTTTGAAATCATCATTTATATACATTTTCACCAAAAATATTCTGTTATCATTTCACTAATGAAATAATAAAGTTTATTAACCACATTTACCATTACAACTCATATCATTCTAAGATAATCCCGAAGTCGTTCAAGTTGGGGTATTTTAGTTACCTCTCAGACATTTATCAACAATGTTCATACCTTAAAATAAATATAAGTTGTAATCCAAAACCAATATTTCATTCTAATCCCAATACAAATACCATTGAACTATTATATTTAAAATACGGTTTCAGAAAACCTTCTTATTGATTTGAAATTTCTCTTTCTCGATTATAACCATTATTCCTAAATTTTATAGTAAGCAATTTCTTATAAAATTCCCACTTTTAACACCTTCCTCTTTTCAAACAAATTCACTTTATAATTCAGATTGGTTTACAAATCTTATGATTTACTTCTCCTATCAAATTCACTTTTACCAATCTCGTTTCAAATCCATTCAACCATATCCCGCTTTGGAAATCTCATTTCAATTCCCAATTCTACTTAATCCCCTTTATTAAGTAACGTTAATATAAATATAACGATTTACCACTTCACCTTTTTTTTAATCTTATTATAATCTAAACAGTATTCATTAAACTATTGTATTAGATTAATTCAAACCAATTTAAAATCAACTCCAATTACAATGGTTTACTTAGTCAACTCAAGGCACGGTTATCTCGTTAACCCTTTTCAAATTTGTTCTCACTTTAAATTAATTAATAATATAATTGTATTTAAATAATCCCATTTAAATCATTCTTAACAAAACCATTATTCGCTTTTAACCATTAGGTTAATTTCCTTATTCTCACATTTACAAATCTGATTAACAGCAGAATTGCCTTTATAAAATCAATTTACAATTAATTATAAAAATAAATATTTATTTCCTTTTAATCAACTTTTTATTCAAAATATATATTTAAAAATCTATCTTTAGTTATAAAATAAATTTTATAACTTCAAATCTATCAAATTACTTGATGGTAAATCAATATAAACAGAATAATTTACTTTTAGGCCATTTACTGCCGATTACTCAACCAATATAGCCTATTGGTTAAAACACAACACAGGTTGACTTTTCAGTCAATGATCACTACTAAAATCAATAACCCAATCACGACAGTTCATATATGATAATATGAAAATAAATAATATATTTGAGGAATCCTGTTGGATCCCTCCAACATGTCCTTCCCTGTATTCAAATGGTTATCTCCACACAATTTAAAACAATTCAAACAAATCAAACAACCCAAATCGTTAAACACGTTTATTGATAAACATGACCAATAAGGTAAGTTACCTTTATTGGAACCAATCGTTAAAATAAACATTTGGTATTTTATTGAAATTAAACAATGGTTTAATTTCATCAACTAAATCAGCAAATAAATATATAATTAGCAAATAGTCAACTGTAGCAAAAAGAGCATACACAAAATAAAAACCCAATTTATATTAAATATAAATGGGAAAAATACTGAGTGAGTTTAACTCACCTTGTCTTCCATTTGTCCAGATTATGGTTCATTTCAGTTAAATTAAACAGGCGTTTAATTTTAACTGAAAATCCAAACTGCTTCCGTCTTCATCAAAATCTGCTCCAAAATGTTACACTCGGCGATACGGCTCCGACGTCCTTGGATTTGCCATATTTTTGTGTCATCATATGGATCGCGCATGTTAACAAGGTTAGGCGGTCTAAACTTAAATACAAGGTTAAACTAAACGGCATACAATATTGGGCACAAATTCCTTTTTACCATAAATGGCGTGCACACCTTGATCCAAAAATTCCTACTCACGTTTACCTCCATTAGTCCAGGTCCATCGTGTCATATTCTTTTTTTTTTCTTAATTAGAGAGCCCAAGACCAACGTGTGCTACACAGCCCAAGCCCTCCCATACTTGCCTCTTCTTCCTCATGCCTGCTTTCACTTTTCTTGTTTGCGTCCACTTCTTTTGTTCTTTTTTTTAATTTTTGTCTGATATCCTTCTCCCAACCGCCATACTTCTTACCATGCCCTGCTTTCCCACTTGGTCTCCTCCTCACGACCTTATTTTCTCTCGCATTATTTTTTCACCCAAATACTTACAGCCGCATATCCAATCCCACGCAGTACAGGCTTCCATCCCACTCCGTATCCTTTGAACATTTTGGGAGCTGCTGCTTGGTTCTCCTAAATCTCCCGAAAACGAGGTTGGTTCAAAACGGTTGGAGAACTTGGGTTTGGAAAAAAGCATAGGGGTTTACTTTTTAAATGGTGGGATTGTGTTTTTTTTGTGTTTTTTTCTGGGAAAAAGATTGAAGTTGACACCCTGTATATTTACCCGCTAATAAAGTAGATCAGGACAACGTCGTGTCCTACCTGGGATAGGCATATGTGTAGACAATCTTAGGGGTGCAGTGTTAGATTTTTTTTTAGATTATAAAGAAGCTTTGTCATTCCCTTACGGTAAGAGAATAAGGCAGAAAATAGTGTAGGATGCTTTCAATGGTACAGGGTTTCAATAGGCATGTTGACAAAGAATGGTACGCTCGTAGAAGCGCACTGTGTTTTTATTTCGATGAGTTGAAAGAATAGAAAGAAATCGGGCAGCAGTTGCATCCGTGTTTCAGGTGGTAGATGGTAGGCACAAATAAATGAATGTGACCGTTGATATGAAAATTCAAGACCACCAGATGGTTTGAAAACATGCATGAATATGGGGTAGATGTGGCCAATGTGCTTTCACTTCAGTAAGAACAGTGAAAAGCTGAGGAATGTTGAAAGGAAAAATCATAGGCTATTGTTTCAATAGGTTTCTGCGTGCTTATGTAGGTGGGTTGTTCTGTAATATTTCATGCCTTAACACTTAAGTTATACCTATATTTTATTATACGTCTTATTTGTTTTAGTAATATTATACATAACTTTGCAAATGGAGAAATGTTTCAAAACAACTACAATTCGTCTTCTGTTTTTCTGATAAAAAAGCTAATCTTGGTATAAAAAGATATTCCGGATCCAATGGGACAAGTTTCATCGAAATCTGAGGTCGTATGAAAAAATTTCCTATATAAAACCAGAAATAAACATGCGTTTAATTTTTTTACAATCACCAGATAAATCAAATCAACTTGAAACCTTGCAATCCTATAATAATTCTTCAATACGAACCTAACGGCACTAGTTTCGTCGCATTCTGAGACAGTTTGCCCGATAGGCTATTTTTACGCACACCGCAATGCCATTTTGGACACCAAATTTCACCATCCCCAAAAATAACCAACTATATACCTATCCTAACTCTAATCGACGATACGAACTCAACGGAATTGGTTTCGCAGCCTAATTCGATCGTTTGTTCAAGTTATATCCAAATAACCCTTTATTAATTAAATTATGCGCTACAGAAAATGAACGGGTGTTTACGACTATCGTGTCCACATATGACATCGCTTTGCCACACCATTTAACACCGTGCAATAATTTAACGTTACGGTTCCAATGAAACTTATTTCGTCGAAAACGAAGTCTGTTTGAAAAACGACTATTTGAAAGGCCTATATTTTAATAACGATTTCCATAGCGACTATTTCAAATTTCGATTTGGCCATAACTAACAAACTATAATACAAAATCTAGATTTTTCTCATTCATATGAAAATTATCGTCAATACGGTTCCAACGTTTCTTGTTTCACAGAAATCCGATTTATATCGGATCCTGTATTCTCAGTTGAAGTTCAAAACTAAATAATACGAACTACCGCGCGATTTCTAGCTCGTTTTATATTATAAATAAATTAACGTTAAAACTTTGTTTTAAATAACGAATTAAATATTAAAATACATTAACATTCCAAATATAATAATTAAAATAATAAATTAAATTAAATATTTGACAGCCAAAAATACGGATCGTTACAGGTTGATTGTGGTAGCAACGAAATTGGTTGTATTTGGTGAAAATTCATTGTGTTGTGAAAATGAATGATATTGTAGAAATCATTGAGCCGTGCTTCGACACAGTGCCGGTTTTAATTACCCTGTCGTTATAATACCGAAATTTTCTGAAATATTCATGTGTTAAAAAATATTCATGTGTTGTAAAATATTCATGTTTGAAATAAATTTTTTGAATAAGAAAATTAACATTTTTATTGTATATTTGAATCACGAAAAATATTCATGTTTGAAATAAAATGTTTAACAATAAAAATCACATTTTTATTGTATGTAGGAACCTTTAAAAATAACCAAAGGTTGAAATAAATATTTGTTGATTGAAAATAATATTTTTAACATGTATATGAACTGTTAAAAATAGCCATGCGTTAAAATAAATATTTGTTGATTGAAAAAAATATATTTTTAACATGTATATGAACTATTGAAAATAGTCAAAGGTTGAAATAAATATTTGTTGATTGAAAATAATATTTTTAACATGTCTATGAACCGTTAAAACAGTCATGAGTTGAAATATATTTTTGTTCGCCAAAAATATTATTTTTATCATGTATGGAGGGTTAAAAATAAGCATGGGTTGAAATAAATATTTGTTAGTTGAAAATAATATTTTTAACATATATATGAAGTGTTAAAAATAGTCATGTATGGAAATAAATATTTGTTCGCTAAAAATATTATTTTTAGCATAGATATGCATATATATACACATGCTAAATAGGTAAATGGATTTGCTGCTGAGTAAAGAATTTATTTGCTTGCCCGACAAATAGTTAAACCTTAATGAGTTGCTTGCACAATTTTATTTATATAAACTCCTATGAATGCCATTGAATGCGGTGTGCTGGTTGTTCTGTGTGAGATTATAAACAACGCCATAAAATAGCAACAATTAATTTTGAACTATACCGTATGGCATACTTCGTGAAGATAGAATACTCTATCATGTAACACATAAGCATTTGGAGCTTATGTGACGAGGCTGGAATTACCATACAAGCGAGACGCTTGTATGGAGATGACTGTATTTCAAGTTGAACTGAAGACGAATTATTGATTTCATAGCATATCATATTCCATGTAAGCATTTGGAGCTTGTATGATGAGGTTGGGATTACCATATGGGCAAGATGCTCGAATTGTGATGATTGAATTACAGGTTGAACTGAGGACTGATATGGAAAAAATAAATATAACGATAAATTGCCAGATTTAATAAAAACCCCACATAGGTGTAGAGTTAACAATAATCATGTCTCTCTAGTTATTAGATACGGCATATGGATTATTTATTTTCCAACACTGGACGAGGCGATGAGATTTATCTCTGGCGTAATTTTACACGTTCCCTCGGGTATAGAATAGGACACTAAAAATTGTGTGTGCTTATACTGGATTTATTGGGTGCCTAATACGGCCCAGTAAATTTCCAAACCCCTCTCCCTACAAAGGAGGTTATGGCGAAATTTTTCGAAATTTAAAGGCGTTAGCCAAATTTTTGAAGTGAAAATGGTTTAGAAATCGTCAAATTAATTAATTATATATATAATTAAAATAAAACGAATAACGACACTGCAGTTTGCGTTTTGAAATCGTAACTTTAAACGATTATTATAGGAGATCCGACCATCGGATTTTCCCGAAACCGGAACTGTTGGGTTCACTTTGGAGAGATTTTTCCAACGATATAAAATTCATTAAGATCCAATAGTTAGATTTTGTGAAATGTTAAATTCAAATTTGGACGAGAGTAGCGCTATGGCCATCGAATGACCTGAAACATCGTTCGATAAAAATGGGATATTTTTAAATAAGTAAAAATAGCGAAAAATTGTTATAAAATATTATAAGTGATATGGAATGGAAATAAACCGATTTTACTGGGTTTATTGGATATTATGATAGCTAGATGTACTTAACATGAAATTATTATATTGAATTGAAAAATGAATGTTGAATAATTTAACCATGGAAAAGAATTGATTTGAATTCTATGTATACGTGAATTATTTGAAAATGTCGAGTTAATTATCATTTCAAATAATTGAATGACTATTAAAAGTCGAAGATATGAAGACGGTGCAAGACTGGTGATCTTCACATTGAATGGATTACTACTGATGCCCTAGATCGGTTAGCCCCCAGGAGGGGTTACAGTGGTAGTGGTCCAAACGTATTTGTTGATTGTTCGGATACGCGAGGGACTCTCTCCTATATTGGACATATAAGACGAGGAATAAGGTGCCTCCGATTTCGTTCAGACCCAGAACGAACTAGTAAATGGATGTGTGTCTGATGTTGTATTTTATTCTATGCCGATTGATTTCTATTAAATATATATCTATTTGGTGGCGGAGAATTTATTCTCTTGCTTAACACCCTTCTGTGAGACGTACGAGCTCAGACGTTATATATCGATAGACATCAATCGCATGGCGTGGAATGTCATTGTGGCATGCTGAGATGCAAGGGATCAAGGCTTTTGTTGAAAAGCAGAGCCATGTGGTTGATGATCAAAGCACGACTTTAATACAACATAACTTTATATATAGCGCGGTATGAACCAGAAACGGGAGAGGACTGCAGGGAGGACATGTGTTTCTTTCTAGCTAGAAGCGGTGTCATGGTATGGAGCCCAGACATTTTTACTTATATGGATGATGGAAAGCGAGGTACCTCGGATATATCGGTCACTACAGGTACGATGGATGATATGTTCGACATACTGACCATTATGCCCCATAGGGCAGGGAAACGTATTGCTAAGGAATAACCAATCCTCGGCCCTGAAGATCCAAGGTGAAGTTGCGACTGTAGGCTGTTACATGGTAGGCTAGATTGTCTCGAATTCGGTAAGGACGATCCCTTGCCTTGGTTCATGATGGAATCCAATTTCCAATACGACATTACAGTTTTGATTGTAAAACTAGTACGACAACATAGTGGAATGGGGCACTTATTCCATCTATGATTAATACATTATGATTGAAATTGTTTTTGAAACATATATACACTAAGAATAATATCAAATGATTTTGATTTATAAGTATCAAGCATATTTCAGCCATTATAAGGTAAAATTATATCCCCAAGTTTGTAATGCATTATGTGATGGGACTTGAGTCTTATAATGGCTTCATTTTCTATAAAGGGCATGGCATTGTTTAAATGATTTACTTGTTTTGTGCAGTGGTAATCAAATGGAGTAAACCCATTCCCCATTAGCGGCGTGGTTCTGTGATTAGCCTTACTATTAAATAAGTCAAGTAGATTACTCATACCAGTCCCATGACTGACTCGTAGTTTGTTTCACTTTGCAAACTCGGATGCCCCTATTTTCTATATGGACAGCCTTGTATTCAGGTTTTAGCAGCCTCATTATGGATAGCTATGGAGCTAAAGATGGATTCTATCCTTTCTATTATGCTGTTCAGACTTCATTATGTATATTACGTTCAATTCCACTGTAGAAATCTTATATAAAGCTGAAACTATATTTTGTACTAAGTGTGATCCTGTTATGCTATGTAACTCTGATGATTATATTTATTCCAGTGTAATTTGATGTACATTATCTGATGTAATTCTATATTTCTGTTCTGATATTATTTTCTACATGATATATTCCAATGATTATCCTTGTTTCCGTGGCATGGGAGTTTGGGGTCATCACAGTAGTATTTTATTACCATAATCGGTATATGTTATGTCCCTAGTGTCACCTAGATCAATAGTCCGTTACCATAGCGGTAGTTGTCGGTATCGTGACAGAAGGTGCCACGTGTAGACGAACTATTGGTGGATCATTATCATAATACTAGTGGGTGGGAGGTAGTGGTAACAAATGACTATATGAGACATGATTGTGGGGGGTCTCCTGGAGTAGATGCGTTTGTCGATCTCACTTTCTAGTTTAGGTTCAGTGTATAGTAAGTACGAGGTTATACCAGTGACATGATCCTACGTATGATCAATCCTCGTTTCCTTCATTGGTGTATCACTAATTAATGCTTTCTTGAAAGGAAATAAACTTTTATTTTCACTGATAACAATTACATTACATACAACATATCACTATTAGCAACAATTCACATGACACTAAAACGATGCAATACAGAGAAATAACAGAAACAAAATACATGTGATACAATGAAAAAATTCCATACTGCATATTGGTCCATATCTGACATATCTTCAATCGCCAGGCAAGAAGCCATTTAATCACCACTCCAATACCTATCTTCTTAAGCTGAACTGGATCTTCAATCTGAAAACTTCGACCAGAATCTGGACCCACAAAACCATTTATAACCAAGAGTAACCATGACCAACCAGAACTTTGAACAATCACAAAATCCTACACAGTAACACAGTTTCTAACAAAACCACACAGCTCATACTAGCTGAAGTCAGGATCATAATGCAGATTATGCCTCGTATGTCTTTTCGCTGATTTACTACCAGACAACATTACATCCCCGGATCCATAATCAATCCCCTCATCTAAATCCTCCTAGAATTTACCCTTAGGTCTTGAGGCCTTAGGTCTAAAAGAAGAGGGATATGCACTGGTTAGTATTGCTGAAGATAAAGCAGTAGTATTATTGTTCGAGAAGGTCAAAACAGCTCCAGAGACCGGAGGAAGAATAATGTGAGATGGTGGCATCAAGTGTGCATATGGAGAAGGCTTCATATTTGAAGCTGAAAATGTACTAACTGAAGCACTCGAAGATGCACTAGCTGAAGTATTTGCTGACAGCGAAGCATTAGTACTAGCTGATGTACTAAAAGTCGAGGGACAGGACATAGTGGCTATAGAAGAAGAAGAGGTTGTGTAAGCAGCATTGACCTTAGGATTAGAACTATTTGACTGTACAGTCTCATCAAATAAAATCCCAAACATGTTCTCTTCTACACTAACATTCAGTTTAGCCTTTTCCACATTACTAGATATATCACTAACAACAGTTTTAGGAACTGAATTATTGTCTACAACATCAACATTTGCCTCATTATTAACAAGATCACCAGTATTCAATGCCTCAAAAGGATTTGATGACACATTCACAATATTTACTAGATCATCCACATTCTTACCATTAGAATTTACTTCTTTTCTCCTCCAAAATTTCTTTTTCCTATTTGTAAAAGTGTTCCAATTATTGTTATTGACATCCACATGAACCTTCTTGGAAAAAATATTATGAACAAAAGAATCTGTATACTGATTACTCTTATTTACATCAAAATTTTCCTCATGATCCTTATAAGTCTGTTTATTAAACTCACAAAAACATGTAGCATGACCAAATGATTTACACATAGTACAGATCAATGGCTTCCAGTCGTAACTGATTCCTACAATAGGACATTTATCTCCTAAACCATCAACCTCAATAAAATCTGGTAGCTCGTAATCAGAAGAGATTTCAACCAAGGCTTTTGCATATCTAAATCTATCTAATCTTTCAGTACTTGTATCAAAACAGATGAGCCTACCTATATGATTAACTAACCAATTGATGCCTATTAAAGTCCATAGTTTCATCGGAATTTTATAAAGATGGATCCATATAGGGATTTTTTTAATTTGAGACTGAGTACAATCGATTGTTGAATCCCATACTGTAATATAAACATTCTACCTCGTATGAATTTTGGATCTGACTGAAGTATCTTCTCTCTATCTGAATCGTTGTTGAATTTAAAGTAGAAGTGATAGCCATCCGATTTAATATCAACATCTCTAGATAATTTCCAATGTCTTTTCAGATAGTTAGAGACAGCAAGAAAAGATAATGTACCGTCAAGAAAGAAGCCAACCAAAAAGTTATTCCAATAGTTGAGTCCTTCATTTCTGACAAGATCTGGGATCGTCTTCTTCTTTCCATCCTTTGAAATTTCAAATTGAACAAGCTTCTATGAACCTGCATTACGAGCAGCCGATTTGAAAAGAGAGGCATAATCTGTCTTCACGAAAGATGGAAAAGATGCCCTTGAGAAATTCTCCGAATTGAAAAGAGGAGGAACTTCTGTCCAAGAAGATGAAATGTCAGAAGAAGGGGGTGGATCTGGAGGTTTGGAAGGATGGCGAGGGGGGAAGCTGAATCGAAGGCATTGGAAGAAAGATGTTTCGCTGCCGCCATGGCTAATTAATGTTATTTTCATATGTTGTATTATTATACTTTGACGTATCGTCAAATTCCCTTATGTAATATTTATGAGGCTTACTCCTCATTTGAGACTTCGTTTGCTTTATACATCCTTCTTTGGCATTTGTTACCCTTTTCTGTGTTTTTGTGCATTAATATTGGATTTGTTAACGTGGAGGATACTATATTTACAATGTTTGAGTGATATTTGGATTTATTCATTATTAGTCCATTTATATACCGAGAAATCTTTTTTGAAGATGATTTTGGGATATGAATGAGAATTATTGGATTTATGTGATGTTTCCATTCTATTGATTCCATGGTTTATATTTTGATGTATTTTTGAGTGATGATATTTCGGATTGGAATGTGATGAGGTTTCCTTATGTTATTATTATTATTATTACCATCATCATCATTTAGTATAGCAAAAGCCCCTATGTTATTTATATTAGATTTAGATATAGTACTATCCATTTATTATTTAAATATTACCTTGGTCAGTCCAAGAAGTTACAGGTACAAGGACATTCAGACAAGCTTGTATTTTACTGGGTATAGAGGAGTATAGTTACCCAACATATTATTTATTATCTTGTATTGTATGGATTGATGTATATATTGTTATGCAATAGATTAAATGTGTATAATATATTAAATAATATATACATATAATATTATCGTTGCGATTGACTTTGTGATCTCTATATTTTATATATAGTTTGTAGTTCTATTTTGGTGGAGCACATATATTGTTTTTTATTGTGTACGTCCAAGTAAGTTATATTTTGAAAATTTTAATTACCAGTGTTAGTCTAAGAGATTATTCACATGTTGTCCCTACAACCTGATTCTTTGTATTATCTAACAACATTATTTTGTAATACTCTTGGATAGTATGTGTATATAGGTGGGGTTCTTGCAGTTTGGTATCAAAGCAAGGTTTAGAACAATACATTACATTAGAGACACGAGTCTGAGCCTTAGAAGAGACTTAGAGTGTAACCACCCGAATTTTTGGTCGATTTATTTTGAATATTTAATATTGTTTTAAATATTGAGTTCATAATATAAATCGATTTTTATATGAAGTTTATCAATTTAATAATCGATTACAATTTAATTTCAAATATATTGAATTATCGTAATCCGAAAATGAGAATAATTGAATTCGAAATCAAAGCCGAGTCCAAACAATTCAGATGATTAATAGAAATTTTATTTAAATAGAAATGATAATATATTATCGAGAAATTAATTGTTTTGAATTTAATTTATATTATATCAAGTTAAATTAAGATCTTCTCCATATGATCTAATAAGGCTTCGAAACTTGTTTCAGTGTGTTCAGAATAGTGGTATAACCCTAGGAATGCCTGCTGTTAAGCTCAAATAGGAGTTCAAAAATCAACTTGATATTTTAAATTAAATAAATCCATATCGGTTCAGGTTAATTAAGGGTCAACGTATATAATTTTTACTTCATTCCTAAGCTAAAAAAAATATAGGCACGTCACCTTAGATAATGCAAACCGCAGGCGTACAACCCCCTTCCCTTTCAATTCACGTACGTTATATTCCTTACCTTCACTCCAAAGTAAAGCAAGTTTTTAATGGTGTGTACGATGGTTCCCTCGTTCACATTTATAAATTGAACTAATAACCTTCGTATTTTACCCTTCTGAAACTCGAAATCAATTCCATTCATTCCTCTTTCTTTTTCCCTCTAACACAAATTGATTTACACAGAAAGAGTATGGATTGAAGTTACCTAAAACCATAACATCCCCTTTCATTCTTTTGCAAAACCAAACAAAGTCCAGAAGAGTGGAATTCAAAGTATATAAACGTAATCTTCTCTTCCTCGATCTTTTTACTCTCACCCTTAGCTGCTCTTCATCTCTCAAACTCAAATCGAAAATCATATGTAAATTATAATCAAACGAATTTGTTCAAAGCACGCTGCTAAGGGTGTGATAATAGCAGTCTTCAGGCAACGCTTCATAGGGTTTCGAAATTTTGGGCAAGTTGTGATCTAACGGAGATCGAGTTCGAGACTGGGAGGGCATAACTTTTCTAATGGCATCAAGGGGAACCTGTAGTGAGCATTTTAAGGAGAGTTGAGAAAATTAATGTCTCTCGATTTACTGATGCAGCAAATATGAGGGTGGAGGCCATGGTATAGTATGGGCCTTCGAGTTTCAGTTCATGGTGATGTGCAAAATTAATAATAAGAGAGAGGGGTTTAGTTTTAGCCTGGAATACGCAGATGGATTTTTCAGAGAAAATGGTAAGTAGCATGTTTTATCAAAGATAATTAATTTACAATGAAGTTTATAATTTTTCTTTAACTCAAATAAAAATAATAGCTTAAGTTATAAGCTCTTCATACAAAAATCAGATTCTGACAATGAAGTGCATTGGAGTCGAGTTGGCAAAAGCTTAACATTAGAGTGATTCGAAGTGATTTGGAACTAATAAGTATTTTCGGTTAAGTTAAACTTATGTTTAATTTAATCGAAATAAAATCGCTATTTCTACGGAAAAAATCACGATGAGTAAACTCACTCTCTAGATTATTTAATATAATATTATATACTGTTTGTTGGTTGATTGGATGCATTTAAATATTTTTGTGGCTATTCTATAATTTTTTTAGTTATCTAGGTTTGGTGTTTGTGGTTACTATATATATATAAATATTTATATATATATATTGGTGGTTGGATATTTCCCGCAGTACCATTAGCGGATGCCCGCGGTATCTTAGAGGATGACCCTATGCGCCCCATAATATGATAGTGGATGACCATCTACACCATGGTATCCTGCCTTGAAGCAGAATGGGTATTATTTATGTTGGCTAACGTCTGTGGATATAAGAAAAACAGGTTGGAGGATCAAACTAGATTCCTCAAAAATATTATTATTTGTTTGTTTCATATATATTATCATATATGATGTGTTAGAAGACCCGTGACTGATAATTGGGTGTTTTTGAATGCGTCCATATCACTAGGCCTAAATGTTAATTTATAAAAATATTGTGAAAATAGATTTTTGAGATTTAAATGGGAAAAATCTATATTTCTAGAAATAGAATTTGAATTCGAATGGGCTAAGAAATATTAACTTGTTTTAAATAATAAAAACAAGTAATGAATTTAAAAACGATATTTATAAATTAAATAATATGGGAATTGTAATGAATTTATAAACAATGTTTATAAATTAAATAATGCAGGAATTGAAATGAATTTATAAATGGTGTTTATAAATGAAATGGAAAATTATCATTTGGATAATTTGGGAAGTCTAAATTCAAATGTGAATTTAAAAAGGGAATTTGAAATTTAGTTTAAAAAAGAAACGGTAAAATCTATTCTGATGTTTGGATTGTAAATTGAATTAAATAAGTTCGTATTGGTTTATAATTTGAATTCGATTAGATCGAATTTATTTATTTAAATAAATTATTTTCAGTAAAGTTATTAGGATAGTATTAAATAGAATCTTAAATTTAAATGTGAAAATATAATCATTGTTGATATATATATATATAAGTTATAACCGATAAAATATTCCAAAATAGGAATTGAGTTTCAAGTAGATTTGAAATGGAACTTGTTTTAATGTATAAAACAAGGAAGTTAAACTATAAACGATGTTTATAAATTTAGTGAGATAATTATCATTGGATAACTTGGAAATTGGAATAATAATTCAAATATGAATTTAAAAGTGAATTGGAAATCGTTTCAAAAAGGAAATGACGGAATTTATTCTAGAATTCGGATTATAAAGGACAATGAGATAAATATGAGGATTAGAATTCGATTATATCGAATTTTATAATAATTTATTTATAAAGGGAATTGGAATTTGATATAGAAGATTGAGTTACAGATAAATTATAACCAAGTAATGAAGTAATCGACGGTTAGGAAAAAAAATATTAATTTGGATTTAGAAATCGGATATATATATAACAACGAGATTGAAATTTTAAATTAACCAAATTTAAAAGTTTATATTTAATATAATTAAAATGAACTCGTCGTGATGTGGTAGTTCGTAATTTGGCGTTTCAAACTTCAATTGAGTATACAGAGCTCAATTTAAGTCAAAATTCTTTGAAATAAGAATCGTCGAGACCTTTTGAATAATAGTTTTCTAATGGAAGAGTAAAATCTGGATTTCGTCTTGTAGATTTTGAATTATGTCAAAATAAAATTTCTAGAAAAATAGCGCCATAATCATTATTAAACCATAACGGTTTATTTAAATTTATAAAAGGATTTTAAGTAATAAAATCCGAACTTCCATTAGAAAAATCCAGATATAAGTTATAAGATAAATATGAACTCAAGTGGGGTAAATGGATTGATTTTGATTTTTGAAACAAAAATCATATTTTTAATTATTAAATAGAATTAACTAATTTGAAGAATATTTAGTTAATCGAGTTTTAAATCGAAATTGGGCGTTGGATAAGTGAATGGGATTTATGAATTTATATTTGAAATCGAATATGAACTCGAGTTGAAAATGGAATTAAATTGGGTTTTAAGTAAATTAAAAATATATGTGAATGTGTTATGTTTAAATAAAAAGTAAAATAGGCATAAGAGCTAATTAATGAATAAATTAGCGAATTGAGTTAAAAATGGTTGGATTGAGTTGAAATAAATTAGGAATGGACGTATATATGTTAAATAGGTATGGAATAATGAGAATGAAGATTATAATTCGAGTGCCCAACAAAAAGGTACATGTTTATATTCCATATGAGATTTTATGCACCGAATTGGCAAGCCGCTTGGCTTTTTGATTTTCTTTTTGAATGGATAGGGCCTAGAGAGGCGAGTTGAGGTTTGAGCTATTAACCGGTACAAATGAGGTGCTGGCAAAATTTTCCGGAAATTTAAGGAGTTAGAATATTTTTAACAAAATTTGATAGTTAAACATTTATATAATGATATATATAGAATTGGTAAGGAAACGAACTTAAAATAGAATATTATAAATAAAAAGGAAATCTATAAATTAAATCTAGTAAAAATAGAAAGAGGAACATATACTCATTTAAAAAAAATGAATAATTGGTTTTTATGGTGTTGATTATTCGAGGTAAGTGGTCTTGTCTATTTTGAAGTTAAGGATGTTTTCAATAGAAAGAGGAACTAATATTTCCTGAGTATAGGAATGAATGGCCATGAAAGGGAGAGTAATTGGAATGTTTTCCAATTATAAGTAGAATATATTTTTCTAAATATAGAAAATAAAGGAAGGTGGTATATGAAAATGTTTTTCAAATAGCGTAAGAGGCCAAGATGATTTTTGAAAATATCACGTTAACAAATATCGATAAGGAAACGGAGAGGTGATTTAATTAATGAAATATTAATTAATAGGACAATGATTATTTGATGATGTGGATGAATATTTGTTTTTCTTCGATGTTTAAATAATCGACTTATATCACTGCCAATATGGAGAGTCTGGTTGGATTATTATCCGAGAACCACTCCATATTGGCAGTAGCGTTGCGAATCAGATTATATGAAGATAAATCGATGGAGTAAAGAGCAAGGGATTTTTCTATTAATCCTAGGTAGAAATTGCCTAAGATGGATTAATGAAAATTGTGCCTTCGGTTTCGTTTAGCCCTAGAACGAACGTGTATGGATGAATATCTGACAAAGTATTTCCAATGATCGCATATGTTGGTCTGTACAAATCTACATCTGGTGGCGGAGAATTTATTCTCTTAGCATAATATCCAGAATATCTTTGTGCAAATCAATTAGTGATTAACGGCTCTGACAATGTGGAATTCAAAGTGATTGTGCTATCAATGAAAGGTAAGTAATCGTAACCACAAGACTTGCAACCGAGAATGGTATAAAATCGAGTAGCTCGCATTTCTAAGTGGGTCGCACCCAAGTAGGGTGTATTGTCACTTGATCTAGAGAAAATCCTTTTGCTTCTTTATTCTATCGATGTTGTTGCTTCGGAACGGTTGCTGATCCTAAGCGTTGGTGACAATACATTCGATATTCTCAAGCAAAGTGAGGGGTCGACCATGTTTAGCCTGGTTGCAAGATGTTCTTGCCGAACCCGGTGTATTCCTCTGTAGAGATACCTTGTCGGAAGGTGGTCCCATACTTTGCCAATTGGAATCCATTATCCAATATGAGCCCGCGGTAGAGCGTGAGATGCAAGCGTTCTGCTAGATTGCTATTCACTTGTTTTAGACGCTATTATAATATCATAATAGTATCAATTTTAATGGAAATGTTTTAGATATTTTTAGATATCCTTGGAGGAGCTTGGAGAAGGAGGCTTCACTATTATATATATATATATATATATATAGAGAGAGAGAGAGAGAGGGCGGGGGAGAGAGAAAGAGACAGAGCTTATTCCGCTCTGTTGTACATGTGATGAACAAATGTTGTAATATGATATTGTTGTAGTTATGTTTTTCTTCTTCTCCTTTTGTTATAATATTTCTTTCTTTCTATTTCTCACCCTCTAAATTGTTCCTATTTATGATCTAGTATATTCAATTCTTGAGTAATTGACATGAGTTTTATGTCGATTTTCGGGTTCGAAACTCTGGTTCGTTACATAGAGTCCCCATCCCCATGGGTGTGTGGTAGGTTTTTTTGTAATTATGCGATAATAGGATTATACGATGTGTTAGGGATTGCGGAATGGATCGTTAAGGAAAAACTAATACTAGAGGGGGGGTGAATAGTGTTTTTGAGAAATTAAACAAAATATAAAACTTATATGATCTATTATATGAATCACACACCACAGAAACAATCATAGATACATAATCAAACACAAAGATAAACAAAAATAAAATGCAGAAAGGGAAAGAACACACCGGATTTTATACTGGTTCAGAATTGCTCCTACGTCCAGACCCACGTAATGCTGGATTGCGCAGAGTTTTATTTCTATATCAATATCCAAGTACAACCCCCTTGATTTCACGGCTACAAGGTTAACACCGATTCCACACACTTGATCAAGTATATCCCATTGATTTCACGACTACAAAGTTAACACTGCTCCCGTTTCTTGATTTCACGGCTATAAGGAAAACACCGATTACCCAAACAATTCCCAAATGATTACAATAGCCCTATAACTCTTTAATAACACTAAAATTCAGAGAGTAATGAGTACTGAGTGAGAAGAGAAGAAGTTTTATGTAAATAGAATTGAATTTGGCAGAGTATAAGGGTAGAAATCATAAAAATAAGGAAATGTAATGGTGTGAAGAAAGGATATGAAGATGGAGAAGAAGAACAATGAAAAAAATTCGAAATCAGCCCCTATTTATAAGATTTGAGAGGTTGCAATGCTTCTGGAACGTTACAACTAGTGAAAAGACACTTCCTTTGAAAATAAAAAATGTGACAGTTATATGTCGACATAGGCATAAATGTAGTTGACATAAGCATGTGTAAAATTGAATTTTGAGCATTTTTGAAGTGTTTTGAGATATATATATATATAATTCTAGAAATTCTTGAATTAAAACATAGTGTTGTAAACTGTATAAAGTATATAATATATAAACTTATGAAACTTATGTTTTAAATCAAAGTAAAATAGAGAGAGTAAAATATAGAAAATAAAATAGAGAAAATAAAGATTGAAGATAGAATAGAATTTGAAATCATAAATTGAAAATCAGAATTTGAATTTGAATTTGAATTAGAACCTGGAGTGTTATTCAGAGTCTTACATAACTAGACTCTATTACTGTATTTATTTTGAACTCTTAAACTCTTGAAATCTTGATTACTCATGAGTCTTGATCTTTGAAATCTGAATTTCTTAAATCTTTAAACTATACAGTCTTCAGTAATAATTCCTATATACAAATCTTGTATATGTGTGTGTGTGTATATATATATATATATATTCTACATTAAAGTGTTAGTATCTAATTTATAATCAATTAATATTGAAATAAGGTTGTTGTCATCAAAACTCTATTCTCCAACAATCTCCCCCTTTTCGATGATGACAACCTTAGTTTATAAAATATCATATGTGTACATACCTGTTGATGATGATCCTTCTAATACTCCCCTTGTCTATATGAACCCAATAAACTAATTCCATATTTTATAATTTCTTGCCCTTTGGCATTATCAAAAAAAAATTCTAAAACTGCTTCCCCTAAATCCTATAACTATATAAATATTTCATATATCAAAGTAAAGTACTCCCCCTAAATATATTACTCTATACTATGATTTATAATAGTGTATAACTTATTATAATACTTAATGTATACTTATGATAATCAAAAGAAGCATTATATTAAACTTGATTTTTACAAACGATGATACATGGATTTCTACAAACATGATACATCGTACGTATGAAAAGAAACAAAAATAAAAAGAAAAAAAACTAAATTCTAATTATTTTTTATGATGGGAGACTTACGGATTAGACAATTTGGGTAATGAAGACAAAAATCCCCATTTCATTCAATCACATTTCCATTTTGATCAAACAAGACTTATTCCACACATTGATCGTCTTCTTCAGTAACTGCTTGTTGAGTTTCCTCAAGTTCTTCTTCCTCCATCATTTCTTCTTCTTCCTCTTCTAGTTCTTCCTCTGGTTCCTCCTCTTCTTCCATGGCATGATTTTCATCTTCGATGATAATCAGATTTTCCTGATTATCAATTATAAACTTAAGAAGACTCCTTATTACCTTTCCTTGCTTATTTTGCGCTTGGTTCATACGAATTTGAAGCACTTGTATTTTAGAGAGAATTTGAAGAGTATATTCCATCTTCTGTTCAGTTTTGATTACACATGGTAGCGTAGAACGTCGAAAAGGACCTTAAGACGGTCCAGCGGATGATTCGGGATTAATTTGAGTGTTAAAATTGGTGGAGGCCATTTTTTATTTTAGCTTAGAGTTTTTACAAAAGTGAGGAATGAGAATGAAGAAGAAAAATTGAAGTGGAGAGTTTAAACGATCGTTTTACCTAACTTTTGGTGGGAATTAATTTTAAAAATCTGGCATTGATATGTTGACATAATGACATATGTATGTCAGCATACTTGTATTTTTTATTTTATTTTTCTGATTTTTAATGATATTCTTATATATATTAATATATTAATTATTCTAACTTACTTAGTGAACAAATTCCTAATTCTCTTCTAAATTTAGTAAATGTTGCTCCGTTTAATGGTTTTGTTAATATGTCTGCTATCTGTTTATCTGTTTCTATAAATTCACGTTAAATTTTCTCTTCACTAACGTTATCTCTTGGAAAATGATGTCGTATATCGATGTTTAGGATTTTTAAAAATATTTATAACACTCGTATTATCATAGTAGATCGGTGATTTATTTATATTTAATCCAAAATCATTTAGAGTTTGTTGCATATATATTACTTGTGAATCAGCCAAAGCAGCAGAGATATATTTTGCTTCAATTGTTGATAAAGATACAATATTTTTCTTTTTACTAAACCATGAGACTAGTGAATGTCCTAAGAAGTGACATGTTCCACTCGTACCTTTACGATCGTTTTTACATCCCATATAGTCAGCGT
Organism: Allium sativum; assembly: GCA_030737875.1. Classification (NCBI taxonomy): domain Eukaryota; kingdom Viridiplantae; phylum Streptophyta; class Magnoliopsida; order Asparagales; family Amaryllidaceae; genus Allium; species Allium sativum. The sequence continues at coordinate 527,478,107 of CM060916.1, forward strand.
CACAATAAGAAACTAAGTCGAATGAATCATCCTTAGGATAAAATAATCAAAAGTCTGATGTATGCTTTACATACCTTAGAATACATTTTACGGCTTTTAAATGTGTCTCCTTAGGTTGCAATTGATATCTTGCACAGAGACATACACTATGCATTATAACTGGTTTACTAGGTGTTATATATAATTGTGATCATATCATTCTTCTATATAATTTTTGATCAACGTCTTTAGGTGTATCGTCTTTACTTAATGCTATATTAGCCTCCATCGGTGTTGGTCTCCCACTAGTTGTTCTTAAATTATATTTATTAATTAGATATCCTGCGTATTTTTCTTGATTAATAAATATTACATTCTTTAATTGACGAGTTTGTAAGCCAAAAAAGAACGTTAGTTCTCCTATATGAGTCATTTCAAATTCTTGGGTCATAATATCTAAAAATTCTTTATTCATCTTATCGTTTTGATCCGAAAATTATTTCGTCAACATATATTTGTACTAATTGTATATCCTTATTATTCTTCTTGATAAACAAAGTATTATCTAATTCTCATATTTTAAAGTTGGATCGTAAAAAATAATTTCTTAATCTATCATACCAATCCCTAGGAGCCTGTTTTAAGCCATATAATGCTTTCCTTAACTTATATACGCGATTTAGTAATTTTTTGTCTTCAAATAGAGGTGGTTGCTCTACATATACGTCTTCTTTAACAAATCCATTTAGAAAAGCACTTTTGACATCCATTTGATATAATTTGAATTATGGTTTGCAAAGGCTAGTAAAATCCTAATGGCTTCTAGTCTTGCTACGTGGGAAAAAGTTCCATCGTTATATATTCCTTCTTCTTGAGTATAACTTTGTGCTACTAGTCGTGCCTTATTTCTTACGACTTCACCATGTTCATTCATTTTATTTTTATAAACCCATTTAGTTCATATTATAGCCTTATCCTCCAGTCTAGGAACAAGTTCCCACACATCATTCCTAGTAAACTGATTTAGTTTTCTTGCACATTAAGTATGCATGAATCATCAGAAGATGCTTCCTATGGATTCTTAGGTTTAATAGTTGAAATAAATGTTGTATTATTCATATTATTTGATTGATTACGGGTTCTAACAACGGATTCAATATCTCCTAATATATTTTCTACAAGATGGTCTCTAAGTAATCTAATTCTTTTATTTGGTTGAGTATCTACATGATTTGTGTAACACCCCACGTCCATTAATGTCACTCACAAAGGGAATGCATTAACTTCCATGGAGGTTATAAGTGAATATAGAACAGAAAAATTACAACGAGACAGATAATAAGTAGTACTTGGAAATCTAAAACTTCATTTTATTACAGCGGAAATTAAACATGTTTGTTACACCATAAAAAAACCATAAATCAGAGTCAAGTACAATATCCATCTTGCTAAAACAAAATACATAATCCCATTACACAAGTAGCCATTAAAGAAGATAACAAGCTGGACTTTACTTCAACATTCCAAGCTTTCCAAGAGAGATAAAGCAATCCAATCAAACTCCACTAGAGCTGGGTCCACCCTGAGGACCTGGAGGGGGAAAAAGGATAGAAATGGAGGGGGTCAGACATAAAGTCTGGCGAGTATGATAATTCTAACAATACTATTATCAAAATAACTAGACTAAGGCATAAGCTGGAAGACAAGTAAATGTCTATGAACTATTAGGTATGGAATATGCAGATAAGGATAACGTGAAAGATAACGTTAAAGGCACACCTAATTACTAACGAGTGATTACTACACTGCAACGCACATTACTACACTGCACCGCACCAGTCACCCTAAAGGTTGATCCCGCTTGCTTCACACAGAAACTATATAAATAGCCTTGCGTACCCCTAACTGACTACATAGGTGTCGTCTGCCCCTATCTCCACTAGGTGTACCCCACTACCCACTTTCGATCGGCTCCCTACTCGTAGATACCCGTGCTGGCCCCACAGTGGGGTGTATCACTCCCCTAAAGTGGCAACCCAATACAACTTGAGAATGCACGACTTATACCTACACGATGCAACAACGTCTTACCTACCAGCCCGGGTCCAAACATGCATATGAAACCCGTTGGACTTGCGTTGCCACCGCTCCCCGTTTTGGCCTCTTATAGTCAAACCCAGCATGCGTGTCCCGTCCTCGACTTGGGTCGAGCCCACAAAGATACGTTTGGGATACTGGTTGAAATGGGCCCCCAAAAGCTACCCACCTAAGCTTGTCACCACTAGTATATCCCACTTAACCCTCTTAGTCATGTTCATTTACATGTGTGTTTGGTTAAGTCTTACTAATCGTATTTCACATGCCACTAAGGGCACCCACTAGATTCCTCATGCCACCCAAGGCACCTACTTAACCCCCATGTCCCACCTTACATGTTTATCTGGTTAAGTATTTCTTAATTCATTCAGGCCATAACCTCATAAAGACCTCTCACATTAGACTGGCATTTATGGCAGCTGGATTTGTCGGGCGGGTCCGGGCAGTCTTACACCATAAAAGAGTCTAACCTCGTGTCTTTACAACTGTTATGCTTTAGTTTAGGCCTAGGACCTCTCACATTGGGCTGACATTTGTGACCACTGGATTTGTCGGGCGGGTCCGGGCAGGTTTACGTCACAAACGAGTCCAACCTCGTGTCCTAAGCATTGATTATCACTTATAATCTTTTACCCCAGTTTTAATAATTCCCTATTCAAATTATTAATTAAACTCCAATTTTAATGATGCCCATAATTGACTCAATTATGGTCATCCACTCATGGCATGCAAAATCATATCAATTGCACCCCAACTTCTTATTATTAAATCCTTAATATTACCCCTACCCCACGTTTATACGTTCGCTTATTCAACGCAGAATATACGTTAGACTCGAATAGTCTAACTTATAGCACAAAGATAAATTATCACAACATATAAATAATTAAAATGAATCTAATCATAATAGGGGTGAAACTTGCATGAAACTACACATTTTAAGGATCTAAAGGTGTCAACTTGTTAAATGTCATAATTTACATGATATGATCATAACCCAAATTTATGTATAAACTTGCATATGGGGTTTTAGGCAACATAATGATGGTGTGAACTAGCATAGAATTTTACATATGTCATAGCATAATCCTAGATGTCATAATAGATGTCATGGCATATGTTCATAACTTTTACTAATCAACCTAAACTTGCATATGTGACTTGTCATATAGATCAACATAACCCAAATAGTATCAATATTATGATTAGGTTAACATGAACTAATTAGCATAGACAATAACATCATGACTTTAAAGCATGTATGATTTATCACAATTTAGCATAGAAACTCTCAACATACATAACATCATCATAGCATGATTTACAACATATAGGATATCATCACCACATAGCATAGGATTTATAACATACATGATAGTATAAGGTTTACAGCAACAAATATGACAATTCACATCATTCACTTATAATCCATTCATGACTTAATCTAATTAGTCTAACAATAATCTTGTTAAGATCATCATACTCACAATTAGAGAAGAAAGAGAGTCTTGCTTTGCTTTAGAGTTGAGTAGAATTAGGTTTTGATTAGCTTTTCTTCCTTCTTAGTTGGCGGCGGCTAGACTGAGTTCCATGGCGGTGGTATGACGGTAGCTATTCTATTTTTCATGTGAATTAGGGTGAGAGACTACCTAGGTATTTATAGAGTTTAGGGTTTATTTAGACCGTCAGATCAACACAGAACTAATCTCAGCCAAACAGATTAGGTCAAAACCCTAATGGGTCATCACTCAGTCAAAAACAGGCTCAGAACAAAAACTGCTTGGGGGGGGGGGCAGGTCGACTCTATAGTCGACCTGGTAGGCAGGTCGACTGCGCAGTCGACCATAAGGTCGACCTGGGCCTGGCGGGAATTTTCCCGCCTGCCTGTTTTAACTCCGAATTTTTGAATTTTAAATTTCTGAAATCTATTTTGAATTTTCTGAAACTTCCGATGGCCATAACTTCTTCATACGAAGTCCAATTCACGCAAACTCGGACTCTATTTCAACCAGAATTCCGAGACAAACACAATGGCGCAACCCGTTTCCCACAATTCTCACGTCTGAGATTAGTTATCCTTTAATATGTGAATATTAATATTAACAGAGTTACGGGGTGTTACATTCTCCCCTCCTTAAAGGATTTCGTCCCCGAAATCTTCAAGTTAAGAAGAATGTATATCCTAACATCCAATCGTCCATCTACTCAACCATCAAACACAGGCATCCATTGTCCTTATAGACTTCTAATGCTTTCATGTTTAAATGCACAGTGTATGTATATGTCCATATCTAATGCAAAATCAGGCGGTCCACTGATTCAGTTGACCTCCTTAATGCAAACCATGATAGTGTCATGCGCCCATTATGTATGCAAAAGTTCCTTAATGCTACATATTATTTCTATATGCGTGCACAATCATCATCTGAATGCAACATCCATATGATAAACAATCATCATACATCCATTTTACTAAATACATCCATTTATATGCAATATGCAATATGAAGTGACTGAGCCGATATAGTGCCTAATAGTGTGTGTATATGCATCCACGAGCAACCACTAGCAAACACTTGCATCCACTTTGCATCCATCATACATAACATGTCTCAAACACATGTTTCAACCATAGGATTATCCTAACTAAAGGTTAAAGATACTAGTGAGAGGACATACTAAAGATAAGATAAGTACAAGCTAAACGATAAAGGAGAAATTAAAAGACATACCCTCAAAAAGGAAAGGGTATCGTGAACGCATCTCCTCTTCTGTCTCCCAAGTAGCGTTGCTCTCATCATCTCCCCATTGCACTTTGACTAGTCTGACCTCTCGATTTCTCAGCTTCTTAATCTCTGACCCCAGAATGTGCGTAGGAGCTCGTCGAATCGTCGCATCACGCTCTATCTTCACCTCTCTAAGAAAGTTCGGCTCTACCACTTCCGCGGTCTCGTGCAAGCACTTCCTCAAATGTGACACATGGAATACGTCGTGTATACAACTAAGTCTCTCAAGCAACTCCACCCTATACGCCATCTGTCCAATCTTCTCCTTAATAGGAAACGGCCCTACGAACCTTGGTGCTAACTTCCCAACGGACCCAAAGCGAACAACGTTTCGTAATGGAGACACTTTGACAAAGACCATGTCCCTAACCTCAAACTCGAGATCTGTCCTCCTCTTATCCGCATAAGATTTCTGCCTACCTTGTGTTGCTTTCATCCTCCTTCGAATCAAGTCGATCTTCTCCGAAGTCTCCCTAATCATATCGGGCCCAAGTAAGATCTTATCCGTAGATTCCCACCAACATGTAGGTGAACGACAAGGTCGTCCATAAAGAGCTTCGAAAGGTGCCATGCCAATGCTAGATTGAAAGCTGTTATTATATGCAAACTCCACCAGTGGAAGATGCTCTTCCCACGTACCCCCAAAGTCTAGGATACATAGCCTGAAAAGATCCTCTAGAATGCGATTCACCCTCTCGGTCTGGCCGTCCGTCTGAGGATGATATGCGGTGCTCAAACATAACTGAGTCCCTACCGCCTCTTGCAAGCTTCTCTAAAATTCGCTAGTGAAAATAGGATCGCGGTCGCTCACTATGCTAGAAGGAACACCGTGCAAACGAACTATCTCTCGAACATATACAGAAGCTAACCATGGAGCAGTCCTCTTACTCCTCACGGGAATGAAATGGGTGCTTTTAGTAAGTCTATCTACTATAACCCAAATCCCCGTATTACCCTTCCTTGATCTTGGTAATCCATCCACAAAATCCATCGAGACGCTTTCCCATTTCCATAGTGGAACCTCCAATGGGTGAAGTAACCCACCGTGTTTCTTTTGCTCCGCTTTTACTTGTTGGCACACTAAGCATCTAGCGACATACTCGGCCACATCTTTCTTCATACCGGCCTAAAAGTAAACTCGTCTCAAGTCCATGTACATCTTGTCCCCGCCGGGATGAACGGTCATCTTCGAACGATGTGCTTCGTCAAGAATAGTCTTCCTTAGGTCATCGTCTTTTGGTACACAAAGTCTACCGTCCCTACGTAACCAACCCTTATCATCTAGGGTATACCTACGGAGATGGCTTGATGACTCCCCTTTTTTGAGCTTTTCTACTAACTCAACCAACTGTGGGTCGTCTCGCTGTGCCTCGCCAATCCATCCCAAAAGTGTAGGTCTGACATCCAAGGATGCTAGCAAACTGGGTACAAAGTCAACGGAAGGTCTAAAGTCAAACATCGAAATGAATTCTAAGCTTCGCCGCTCAACAAACAACGGACTAAAGGACAGCCTTTTCCTACTTAGGGCATCCGCCACCACATTACTCTTGCCAGGGGTATATGCTATTTCGAAATCGTAGGACGCTAAGAACTCCATCCACCTTTGCTGCCTTAAGTTCAAGTCCTTTTGAGAGAACAAGTATTTTAAAGACTTGTGGTCAGTGAACAATTCGAATTTCTCGCCAAGAAGATAATGACGCCAAGACTTAAGCGCGAAAACAATAGCGGCCAACTCTAGGTCATGTGTGGGGTAATTCTTCTCATGCGCTCTCAAATGCCTTCCACCATAGGCTATTACCATGCCCTCTTGCATTAAGACTGCGCCTAGTCCTGTCCCACAAGCATCGGTATAAACAGTAAACGGCTTACTCCCATCTGGCAATACTAAGACTGGGGCTGAAGTCAAAGCTCTCTTCAAACGTTGGAACGCATCATCACAATCTACGTCCCATGTGAAAACTAGGTTCTTCTTCGTCAAACGTGTTAATGGAGCTGATATCTTTGCGAAGTCTTTGATAAACTTCCTATAGTAGCCAGCCAACCCCAAGAAACTTCTCACTTCGGTAGCATTTTTAGGGACCTTCCAATCTTGGATGGCCACCACCTTCGCGGGATCCACGGCTATCCCTTCTTTGGAAACCACGTGCCCTAAGAATCGTACTTCCTTCCTCCAAAAGTGACATTTGGAAAATTTAGCCTTAAGGCTATGCGCTCGAAGAGTCCCCAACACTTCCCTAAGATGTAGGGCATGCTCTTCTTCATCCTTAGAAAAGATCAGGATGTCGTCTACAAAGACTACCACGAATTTGTTAAGGTACTCCCTAAACACCCTACTCATCAAATCAACAAAGTATGCGGGGGCGTTTGTCAAACCGAAGGGCATCACTAGCCATTCATAGAAACCGTCCGGAGTCCTAAAGGTAGTCTTGTCTATGCTATCCTCAGCCAATCTCAACTGATGGAAACCAGTGGCTAAGTCCAACTGCGAAAACACTGAGGCGCCAACTAACTGATCGAAGAAATTGTCAATCCTCGGTAGTGGGTGTCTGTTCTTCTTAGTAAGCTTATTAAGTTCTCTATAGTCCACACAAAGTCTAAGGGACCCATCCGCCTTCGTGGAAAATACTACTGGAGCACCCCACTCCGATATACTTCATCTTATGAACCCCTTCTCAAGCAACCCCTTCACTTGCTTATCGAGTTCCCTCCTTTCACGAGGAGCCATGTGGCGTACTGGCAAAGATACTAGTTTCGCATTATCCACAAGATATATTCGAAAATCTATCTCCTGCTTCGGAGGCAAGCCCTTCACCTCCTCAAACACATCCGAATATTCTCGGACCACTCTAACTGATCGTAGATTTTCCACCGACGCGTCAAGCGATTCTAAATAACTTAGCATAACAGAATCTATGGGATTACAAAAGATTTCGAGAGTGTTGCCAAGGCGAGTCATGAGCCTAACTACTCTCCTTTCACAATCAAGAACGGCTCCATTTCTGGATAACCAATCCATTCCTAAAATTAGCCCATAGCCCGTGAAGCCCAAAACATAAGCATCACATCTAAACTCAATGCTAAGTATAGAAATTTTCAAATCCAAACACATCATGGACAAATAAGCTGAGCCCCCAATTGGATTCGAAACAACTAAGGGATCCTCTACTAAACTGGTGTTTAAGTGAAGTGATTCAACTAATGATGTAGAGATAAACGAATGCGATGTGCCCGAATCGAATAAGGTACGAACATGATGATCAAACAGAAAAACTATGCTTTCAACAGAAATGGTTCTACCTCGTTCTTGCAGCGGTGGGACCGCGAGAGCCTGAACTTGTCCCCTTGCCTGCCCTGGTGCCATAAGAGACTACACCTGTCCTCCCGAGGTAAACCCGGCCCTCTGCCCCTTCTTTGGGCAGTCCTTCACTAGATGTCCCGCATCGCCACAGTGAAAACAGCCGGTCTTCTTTTTCTTTCGGCAATCCTTGCTGAGATGGCCTGGTGTCCCACAGTTAAAGCATTTCTTCTTTCCCTTTCCATTATTGTCTTTACCACCCTTTTTGTTTTGTTGTTGTGGTTTCTTCTGATCCCCTTTCTTCTTGGATGCCTTATTAGCATTAGCGCTTTTCTCCTCGTGCATGAGCGCCATTTCCATTAGCTTCTCAAAGGTGGCCCCCATAGGGATGTGGGTCATAGCCAACCCTTGCAATGGTTCATTCAAGCCATTAATGAACCTCAGAGCCTTCTTCTCCGGCGTGTTCACTAAGTCCAAGCCAAACCTTGCTAACTGATTAAATTTGTTAACATATTCTTTCACTGATGAGCTTTCTTGCTTCAATGTCAAGAACCTTTCCATATATAGATTTTCTTCTCCCCTTGAGAGAAACTTCGCCTCGAACCTACGTCTGAAATCCGCCCAAGAGTCAACAGGACGCTCCCCATTAGTGACCTCCCACCAAAACGAGGCCTCTCCCTTCATCAACCAAGCTGCTAAACGAACTTTCCTCCCTTCTTCTACTTTAAAGATTTCTAGCAATTCTTCCACCTCCTTAAGCCAATCTCTAGCTTCCACAAACGTTTCTGACCCTTGAAAAGGTTTTCCACCCATAGCCTTAAATTCCTTGCACGTCTTTGCAAAAGTATCTACGCGAGGAGGAGGAGCGGGTGCAACTGGTGGTGGAGGAACATTGGCTGGACCCGCAGCGGCCCTAGCTTCTAATAACCTCCTATACCATCCTGGTATCGTTACACCATCCGGAAGGTTAAGATCTTCAGCCATGTTGAAACGAAAAAGGAAAGATTCAAAATGGAGAATTCGAAAGATAAAGATATATGGCTATTTGGGGATTATGTTTTTCTTAAAACCTTTCCTCTTTAAATTACTCATTAAGACATGTTTTTGGAAACACTTCTTCCAAAAGTACTTTAGAAAAATAGTTTTTCTAAAAAAAATTATCTGTTCTGGTAACCTTAAGCTCTGATACCACGTGTAACACCCCACGTCCATTAATGTCACTCACGGAATGCATTAACTTCCACGGAGGTTATATTTGAAAATAGAACAGAAAAATTACAACGAGACAGATAATAAGTAGTAATTGGAAATCTAAAACTTCATTTTATTGCAGCGGAAATTAAACATGTTTGTTACACCATAGAAAAACCATAAATCAGAGTCAAGTACAATATCCATCTTGCTAAAACAAAATACATAATCCCATTACACAAATAGCCATTAAAGAAGATAACAAGCTGGACTTTACTTCAACGGTCCAAGCTTTCCAAGAGAGATAAAGCAATCCAATCAAACTCCACTAGAGCTGGGTCCACCCTGAGGACCTGGAGGGGGAAAAAGGATAGAAATGGAGGGGGTCAGACATAAAGTCTGGCGAGTATGATAATTCTAACAATACTATTATCAAAATAACTAGACTAAGGCATAAGCTGGAAGACAAGTAAATGTCTATGAACTATTAGGTATGGAATATGCAGATAAGGATAACGTGAAAGATAACGTTAAAGGCACACCTAATTACTAATGAGTGATTACTACACTGCAACGCACATTACTACACTGCACCGCACCAGTCACCCTAAAGGTTGATCCCGCTTGCTTCACACAGAAACTATATAAATAGCCTTGCGTACCCCTAACTGACTACATAGGTGTCGTCTGCCCCTATCTCCACTAGGTGTACCCCACTACCCACTTTCGATCGGCTCCCTACTCGTAGATACCCGTGCTGGCCCCACAGTGGGGTGTATCACTCCCCTAAAGTGGCAACCCAATACAACTTGAGAATGCACGACTTATACCTACACGATGCAACAACGTCTTACCTACCAGCCCGGGTCCAAACATGCATATGAAACCCGTTGGACTTGCGTTGCCACCGCTCCCCGTTTTGGCCTCTTATAGTCAAACCCAGCATGCGTGTCCCGTCCTCGACTTGGGTCGAGCCCACAAAGATACGTTTGGGATACTGGTTGAAATGGGCCCCCAAAAGCTACCCACCTAAGCTTGTCACCACTAGTATATCCCACTTAACCCTCTTAGTCATGTTCATTTACATGTGTGTTTGGTTAAGTCTTACTAATCGTATTTCACATGCCACTAAGGGCACCCACTAGATTCCTCATGCCACCCAAGGCACCTACTTAACCCCCATGTCCCACCTTACATGTTTATCTGGTTAAGTATTTCTTAATTCATTCAGGCCATAACCTCATAAAGACCTCTCACATTAGACTGGCATTTATGGCAGCTGGATTTGCCGGGGCGGGTCCGGGCAGTCTTACACCATAAAAGATTCTAACCTCGTGTCTTTACAACTGTTATGCTTTAGTTTAGGCCTAGGACCTCTCACATTGGGCTGACATTTGTGACCACTGGATTTGCCGGGCGGGTCCGGGCAGGTTTACGTCACAAACGAGTCCAACCTCGTGTCCTAAGCATTGATTATCACTTATAATCTTTTACCCCAGTTTTAATAATTCCCTATTCAAATTATTAATTAAACTCCAATTTTAATGATGCCCATAATTGACTCAATTATGGTCATCCACTCATGGCATGCAAAATCATATCAATTGCACCCCAACTTCTTATTATTAAATCCTTAATATTACCCGTAACCCACGTTTATACGTTCGCTTATTCAACGCAGAATATACGTTAGACTCGAATAGTCTAACTTATAGCACAAAGATAAATTATCACAACATATAAACAATTAAAATGAATCAAATCATAATAGGGGTGAAACTTGCATGAAACTACACATTTTAAGGATCTAAAGGCGTCAACTTGTTAAATGTCACAATTTACATGATATGATCATTACCCAAATTTATGTATAAACTTGCATATGGGGTTTTAGGCAACATAATGATGGTGTGAACTAGCATAGAATTTCACATATGTCATAGCATAATCCTAGATGTCATAATAGATGTCATGGCATATGTTCATAACTTTTACTAATCAACCTAAACTTGCATATGTGACTTGTCATATAGATCAACATAACCCAAATAGTATCAATATTATGATTTGATTAACATGAACTAATTAGCATAGACAATAACATCATGACTTTAAAGCATGTATGATTTATCACAATTTAGCATAGAAACTCTCAACATACATAACATCATCATAGCATGATTTACAACATATAGGATATCATCACCACATAGCATAGGATTTATAACATAAATGATAGTATAAGGTTTACAACAACATATATGACAATTCACATCATTCACTTATAATCCATTCATGAATTAATCTAATTAGTCTAACAATAATCTTGTTAAGATCATCATACTCACAATTAGAGAAGAAAGAGAGTCTTGCTTTGCTTTAGAGTTGAGTAGAATTAGGTTTTGATTAGCTTTTCTTCCTTCTTAGTTGGCGGCGGCTAGATTGAGTTCCATGGCGGCGGTATGACGGTAGCTATTCTGTTTTTCATGTGAATTAGGGTGAAAGACTACCTAGGTATTTATAGAGTTTAGGGTTTATTTAGACTGTCAGATCAACACAGAACTAATCTCAGCCAAACAAATTAGGTCAAAACCCTAATGGGTCATCACTCAGTCAAAAACAGGCTCAGAACAAAAACTGCTCGCGGGGGGGGGGGGGGGAGGGGGGAGGGGGGGCAGGTCGACTGCCAGGTTAACCCCCAGGTCGACTCTATAGTCGACCTGGTAGGAAGGTTGACTGCGCAGTCGACCCTAGGGTCGACCTGGGCCTGCTGGGATTTTTCCCGCCTGTCTGTTTTGACTCCGAATTTTTGAATTTTAAATTTCTGAAATCTGTTTTGAATTTTCTGAAACTTCCGATGGCCATAACTTCTTCATACGAAGTCCAATTCACACAAACTCGGACTCTATTTCAACCAGAATTTCGAGATGAACACAATGGCGTAACCCGTTTCCACAATTCTCATGTCTGAGATTAGTTATCCTTTAATTTGTGAATATTAATATTAACAGAGTTACGGGGTGTTACAATTTGTTTCATTAATTTCATATTCACGTTCATCTTCATTGCTTTCTGTTATGTTTTTATAATTTTCATCAAACGATACATTTAAGGTTTCTCCCATAGTATTGGTTCGAGTATTGAAAAATCTACAGGCTTTACTTCTTTCTGAATATCCAATAAATATTCATTTATCGGATTTCAAGTCAAATTTGTCTAAATTTTCTTTAGTATTTAAGTATAAAAAATTTACTTTCAAATATTTTAAAATATGACACTTTTGGTTTCTTATTATACAAAAGCCCTTAAGGAGTTTTATGAGTTAAGGGTCTAATTGAAATTCTATTTATAATACAGCAAGCCGTTGCAACTGCCTCAACCCAAAAATTTCTAGGTAAATTACTATAAGATAACATAGCTCTCGCACATTCTTGTATCGTCCTATTTTTACATTCAAATACTCCATTTTGCTGAGGGTTTCCAGAAATAAAAAAATTATGGGTTATTCCCTTTTTATTACAATATTTTTCAAAATTTTCGTTTTTGAATTCTCCGCCAATGTCATACGTATTGTTTTGATTTTTAGTGATAATAAATTTGGAATTCTTTTAGAAATAGTTTTAAATTGATCAAAAGCATCACTTTTATTTTTAAGAAATAAAGTCCAAGTAAATCTTGAAAAATCGTCGACTATTACGTAAACATATCTATTATGATTTATTGATTGAATTTGAGATGGACCAAATAAATCCATGTGAATGAATTCTAATGGTTTTCAGGTTGTAATTTTCTATTTTGATTTAAATGAACTTCTCTTTAATTTCCCAAATTGACAAGCGTCGCATAAGTTTTTAACTTTAAATTTCATTTTGGGTAATCCTATAATTGAACCTAATTTAGAAATCCCAGAGATGTGTTTGAAATTTATATGACCAAATCTCTTATGCCAGATCCAGGGGTCATTTGTATTGGCCATAAGACATAAATTATCATTGGAGATTTTCATACTCAATATATAGATATTTTTCTTTTTATCTCCTTCGACTATTACTTTTGAATTCCTATCTTCTATAAAACATTTATCCTTTTCAAAGTTTATTTTATAACCCTTATCGCAAAGTTGACTTATACTTAGCAAGTTGTGTTTTAGATACCTAACTAATAAAACATCAGAAATAGTAGGAGTTTCAGAATTACCGACATTTACCATACCAATAATGTATCATTTAGAGTTATCTCTGAAGTTCACAATTCCACCATCCTCATATATCAGATTAATTGAGTAATTAAGGACTTCCCATCATATGTCTTGAACAACCACTATCCAGTATCCATTTATCCTTTTTGATTTCCACTAATTGCTTTTCAGAATTTGAATTCTCAATAGCCATGTAATACTCCAGTTCGGCAGCCACTTTTTCAGAATTTGAATTTTCAATAGCCACCATTTCAGAATTTGAATTACCAACTGCCACTTCACCCATCTTTTCAACTTTTGAATTTTCAAAAGCCATAAACACATCGTTTCCTGTATTAAACAATATTTCAGTAGATCACTTGATTTTTCAACACTATTACATGTAGACTCTTTCAACATTGGTACAATGGATGAATTGACACTAGTGTTAACAATTATTTTAAAATTTTCCATTTTTCTTATAAAAAATATATCAGATTATGAACTTTTTGAAAGACCTTGCTCCGAAACCAATTGTTAGGGATTGGGGAATGGATCGTCAAGGCAAAACAAACACTAGATGAAGGGTGAATATTGTTTTTGAGAAGTTAAACAAAATCTAAAACTTATATGATCTACTATATGAATCACACACCACCGAAACAATCATAGACACAGAATCAAACAAAAAAACAAACACAAAGATAAACAAAAATTAAATGCAGAAAAGGAAAGAACACATCGGATTTTATTCTTGTTCGGAATTGCTCCTACGTCTAGTCCTACGCAACGCTGGATTGCGAAGAGTTTTATTACTATATCAATATCCAAGTACAACCCCCTTGATTTCACGGCTACAAGTTTAACACTGATTCCATACACTTGATCAAGTATATCTCGTTGATTTCACGGCTATAAGGTTAATACCGCTCCCGTTCCTTGATTTTACTAATACAAAGAAAATACTGTGTAACAACCCAGAAATTCGGAACCAATTTAAATTTTTTATTTTAGCAATTTTAATGGATGTTCATAATTTAAAACGATTATTTTAAATAATAACGACTAAAAATTTATTTTAATGAAGTTAGAATCGTTTAAAAACAAACTTATAAACGAATTATAAAATACGTTTTAAATGGAAATCGACAAAGTATATATTACATATATTATATATATAATATAATGGCCTGAACAGAACACGCCGCGCCGTGACTGTTCATGAATTTTGACCATTGACTTCGAATTGATATTACGGCAGATCTGACCGTCGGATTCTCCTAAAACTGGAGCATTTGGGTTCGTATCGAAGAAAAGATATTTCCAATGAATTAAGAGATTTGAAATCTAACGGTTGGATTTGGAATTATGTCCAAATCAAATTTGGAAAAGGTTGGTGTAAGTGCAGTTTGATGACCGTTTATGGAAATCGAGTGAAAGGGCCTTAATAAAATTATTAAAAATATTGATACTCTGTGTAAAATCATAATAAATGATTTGGAAAGAATTAGGATGAAAATTTTCTTATTTGAAAAGATAAAAATATATTTTTATCGAAATGAACTATTTTTTAACTAGAATTATAATCCAATTATATTTAAATAAATAAATTTGATTGGGAATGGGTTTTAATATAACTAGAATTTCTAGTATATGAATTGGAGTGGATTTGAATGGAAATCATCTTCGGAATATTTCGTTGTTGGATTTTGTGATTATACGGATATTGTTATGGAAATTTGGAAGATATATTTATATCGTTATTCCCAATACGATATTTTTTGGTTTCATAATTTGATATTGAATATAAGTCGATATAATTTCTATTCAGAGCCTTGTATTTAATATCAAATGGAATTTTGGATTTGTCATGAATGGTGTCTTAAATAACAATGTTCTTTAACCCAGTTGAGAAAAGAATAAATCTTTTAATTAAAATTTAGTGAAGTTTTCCAATTAATTAATATTTAATTGGAATTGAATAAAAGAATTGGATTTTTTTGTCGCGAACGGTGCCATAAATAACACTGTTCTTTAACCCTGTTGAGAAAAGAATAAATCTTTAATTTAAGATTTAGTGAAGTTTTCCAATTAATTAATATTTAATTGGAATTGAATAATAGAATTGGATTTTTGGGTTTGTCTTGAATGGTGTTTTAAATAACACTTGTTCTTTAACCCATTTAACAATGAAATGTGATTTGAAATTTATAAATCTTTTCATTAAGATTTAACGAGAATTTTCCAAAGTAAAGTTTTCCAATTTAATATATTAAATTGGAATTGAATGGAATTCGATTTGGTAATGATCGAAGCGAGCTTCTGTGGAGGGAGACTGGTACATGGAATTTAAAAGGCTTGGTCGTTATTTCACTTATATTATTAGGTGGATACATGTAACAACCCGTAAAATGCGAGCCAGTTTGAAAATTTTATTTTGGCAATTTTAGCGAACATTGATTATTTAAAATGAATTATTTTAAATAATATCGACGAGAAATTTCTTTTGAATATAATTCGACGTATATATTTATATACGTCGTTGTTAGAATATAAATATTTATATATAATTATAAAAGGAATTGAAAATGGCGCGGTAGTTCGATAATTCGATTTCAAACTTCAATTGAATGTACCGGGTGCAAAACAATCCAGATTTTAGTGAAACCAAAAATGATGGGATCTAATTGATAATATCTTTTCAACGAATCTGACCAATCGAAATTTCATAGCGGGAATCAAAAGATATGTCCAGGTGAAAATTCTGAATAGTCGCTATGGGATTCAGGCCCTTAAAAATGGACATTTTGCAAACGACCTCGGATTTCGACGAAACCACTTTTGTTGGGTCCGTGATGTCATATTATTGCTAGGTTTCAAATTTCATAATTTTTCGATTCAATACGTGAGCGTGGCAAAGGAAAACGCGTTTGACCAGTTTCTGTTGAATTTAATCGACTGGAAATAGGCCATTTTGCAAACGGTCTCAGAATTCGACGAAACTAGTTTTGTTAGGACCGTATCGTCAATACGAAGCTAGAAAATATTTTTCTGGAATCTTTCTAGTTAGTATGTGACCCCGGTAATTTGAAATGTGCGTTCAAAATTCAATATAGTGATTTAAATGAAAATTCAAAAGGAAACTGATTGTAACGATCAAATCAGCTTGCGATACATATCCCATTGTGTTCGGAATGGGGGTGAAACGCTATGGGCGACAGGCGGTGGGCCTCGTTTCGAGGTCATATGTAAAAGTCAACTTTTGCAAAATTAAATAATTAAATAATAAAAAAAAAATATTCCCTCCCTTTTCTTCTTCATTGGCCCCCCCCCCCCCCCGATTCATTCTTCAGAACGAAAAAAAAAAAGAGAAACCTAACCTAAATCGAAGCCGCCGCCTTACCTCAGAGCCACCGCCGACGAACCCTCGCGACGCCGCCCTCCGTTCAGCCTCCTCCTTCCCACTGCCTCTCCTCCTCCCTCGCGTGGAACCCCAGACCCGCGCCACGTCGAGGAACCAATTCGCGAGCCCCTCCTTGAGGCCAGCTCCGCCATGACGACCTCCTGCCGCCGACCCCTCGCCCCCCTTTCTTCGCAGCATAAAGTAAGTCGTTTTTATTTTTATTTTACTTCTGAAAAATTTCGATTTTTATGTAATTAGAAACTGATTTTGAAAAGATTTAAAAACTGAAAATTTAATTAGGTTAAAACTGAAAATTTAATTAGGTTAAAACTGAAAATTTAATTAGGTTAAAACTGAAAATTTAATTAGGGTAAAAACTGATTTTGAAATAAAGTAAAAACTGATTTTAGTTATGATTTCAAAACGGAATTTTAATTAGTTTAAAACTGATTTTCTTTTTAGAATTTTTAAAACTGATTTTTATAAAGAAAGTAAAAACAGATTTTTATAAAAGAATTTTAAAACTGAATTTTAAAAGGAAATAAAAAACCTGATTTAAAACGAAAATAAAAACTGAATTTTAAAAAAAAAAAGATAAAAACTGTTTTTAGTAGCACCCGACACAATCGTCCACAGACCATGGACTTGTTTGTTTGGCTGTGTTGTTAGTTAGATTGTTAGAGTTGATTTGAATTGTTTGGTGAAATGAAATTGATATGATTGATGTGTGAATGGCGTGGGCCTTCACTAGACCGGGGATAAGGCTAGGCCTCGTCCCGTTTCTAGTATCGTGCCGTTATGCCGCCGAAATTTTCTAAAATATGTTAGAAAAATAAAAATGTCATTTATTGAATAAATGAACTGAAAAGAAAATTCATGTGTTAGAATAAATATTTTATCGTTAAAAATATAGTTTTTAACGTGAATGTGAATAAAATATTCATTTACAAACCAGACGGTTTGTTTATGTACACTGATTTGACTGATATTGATTGGGACGATAAATTTTACACATCGCCCAACAGCACAAATAAAATAAGTGTTTGATTGTTTGAAACCCCACACGGGTGTTAGGATGAAATTTGAAGTTCACTCATCCTGATTGATTAAATATGACGATCGATTGACTGACATGCTGTTATAAGCGTTAGATATCTTTATTGGATGCTTATACAGTGTAGTGCACTTTGGTTGATGGTTGATTATTTTTCAATGCTATTATATACATGTGTTGTATGAAAATCCATATAATTAATTTTATATGGTAATTGATTGGGCCTCATTCCAGTTTAGAAATAGAAATATTTGAAATAGAATATTTGAAAATAGAAATTTATGAAGCCGTGTTGATTAGATTGACGCCATTTTGACGTGAACGATATTTATATCAATTTTAATCGATTTCGAAATGAATGGAATTGAAAGTGATTTCGAAATGAATTGAATTGAAAGTGATTTCGAAGTGAATTGAATTGAAAGTGATTTCGAAATGAATTGAATTGAAAGTGATTTCGAAGTGAATTGAATTGAAAACGATTTCGAAATGAATTGAATTGAAAACGATTTCGAAATGAATTGAATTGAAAACGAATTCAAATTGAATTGAAAGCAAATTGAAATGAATTCAAATTGAATTGAAATTTGAATTGAATAGAAATGAATTTTAAAACGAATTTATAGAGAAGAATTCAATTTTGCTTTGAATTGAAATGGAAGTTGAAATAGATTTTGAAACGAATTTTGAAACTATTTATATAATTCGTTTTGAATAGAAAATCGACGATATATATATATTATATATATTATATATATAATATAATGGCCTGAATAGAACGCGCCGCGCCGCGGCAGTTCGCGAATTTCGACCATTTATTTCAAACGGACGTTACGGGAGATCCGACCGTCGGATTCTCCTAAAACCGGAACCGTTGGGTTCGTATCGAAAAGAGCTTTCTAGCGAATGTTAGAAATTTGAAATCTAACGGTTGGATTTGGAATTATGTCCAAATCAAATTTGAAAAAGGTCGCTGTAAGTGCAGTTCGATGGCCATTGGTGGAAATCGACTGTACGGGCCTTGATAAAATTATTAAAAATAGTAATAATTTGTGTAAAATCATAAGAAATGATTTGTGAAGAATTGGGATGAAAAACTCCTATTTGAAAAGATAAAAATAGATTTTTATCGAAATGAACTAGTTTTGAACTAGAAATATAATTCTATTTATTTTTAAATAAATAAATTGAATGTGAAAATGGTTTTGAAAATAACCAGAATTTCCAATGATTGCATTGGAGTGGATTTGAATCGAAATTGTCTTCGGAATATTTCGATGTTGGAATTCGTGATTATACGGATGTTGTTATGGAAATTTGAAAGATATATATTTATATCGTTATTTCCAATACGACATTTGTTAGTCGTAGAATTTGATATTGAATATAAGCCGGTATATTTTCTATTCAGAGCCTTGTATTGAATATCAAATGTGATTTGGGTTTGTCGTGAATGGTGTCTTCACTAACACTGTTCTTGAACCCAGTTGAGAAAAGATTAAATCTTTTTATTTAGATTTAATGAAGTGTACCAATTAAATGATATTTAATTGGAATTGAATTGGTATTGATTTTTGGGTTTATCGTGAACAGTGTTTTAAATAACACTTGTTCTTTAACCCGATAATTAATGGAAGGTGATTTTGGGTTTATCGTGAACCGTGTTTTAAATGACACTGATTCTTTAACCCAGTTAAAGATTAAAACTAAGTGGAGTTTTAATGAATCTTTAATTAGATTGAAATGATCGAAAATGGAGTATCACCAGTTTTGCTCCAGGCGATAGTTAAATCTTTAATTAGATTTGAACGTGAAATGGTAATTGAATTTACCGATAACACCGTGGTGTTAGATATGAAGTATAACCAGTTTTACTTCATGGGATGAATAGGTTGGGATTGGGAAAATAAAATAAATGATTACTTCGGTGTGGTTCGATAATCCCGACTAGTTTGAATTGGTATTCAAAGGAGATTAAAGAATAAATTTAAAGAATTTATCTTGGATAAAATTAATGGGAACTTTTCCCAAAGTATGGGAATATTTGAATAAAAGAATATTCTGAAGTGGAATGAGGCGTATGTTGTGTTTGTGTAACACTTTTATAATATATACGCGAGTTATTCAGAAAGACCGGGTTTATCCCATTCTGAATAACTGATTCGACGTGGTGTCGAAGATGAAGACGGTGGTCGAAGACCGGAAGTCTTCACGTCGTTTGGGTGATTACTGATGATCTTGATTGGGCTGTACACCCAAGAAGATGGAAACAGTTGGTGATCGTCCAGACGTACTTGGAGATCGATGGATATGCGGGGTACTAGGTGCCTCCGGTTTCGTTCAGACCCAGAACGGACTTGTAAATGGACTGTGTGTCTGACATTGGACTTTAGTCTGTGTGATTGATTTCTATTAAATATATATCTGTTTGGCGGCGGAGAATTTATTCTCTTGCTTAACGCCCTTCTCTGAGACGTACGAGCTCAGGGGTTATATATTGATGGATATCAAACGCATGGAGTGAATTGCCTGTGTGGCATGCCTAAGTGGCAATTGATCGAGGCTTCTGTTGAAAAGCAAAGTCTTGTGGTGATGATCAAAGCACAGCCTGTGTGGCACAGCTTTGTGTAACGTGAATTCGCGAGCCTTGCACCCCGCTTGTGAACCAAAAACGGGAGAGGACGTCAGGGAGGGCATGCGTTTCTTTCTAGCTAGAAGTGGCGTCAGTGGTTTTACACGCCCTGACGAGTTTGACTTATGTGGTTGTTGCTGTTGCGAGGCGCCTCGGTTATATCGGTTTCGGCCGATGCATTCTGGTCGGCAGACGGACCAGACTTACACCCCATAGGGTGGGGAAACGCATGTTCAGGGTTTAAGTTTAATCCACATCGGTGGACTGGCCCTGAGGATTCAAGGGTCACTCGAGCTCTGATCCTGAGGGGCGGGCTAGAGCGTCTCGAATCGGTTGAGGACTATCTTTTGCCTCGGTTCATAGACGGAAATCCAATTTCCAAATACGTGACATTTGCGGTTTTAATTGTAGAACCTAGTATGGTGACATAGTGGGATGGGGCATTCATGCCGCCTATGATTGATACTTATGATTTGAAGTTGTTTATACACTATGCACTTATAATAGTATCAAACGATTTGTTTTAAACGTATCAAGCATTCTTTGGCTGTTATAAGGGAAAACCCTATCCTCGGCTGCGTTGCATTGTGTGATGGGACCTGGGTCTTATAACAGCTTCATTCTTCTTTATTTAGCATTGCGCTGTTGTTTTATGCACTGGTATTCTTGGGAGGAAACCCGTTCCGTGTTATACGGCGTGGTCCCTTGATTTACCTAATGTTTTAAAATAAAGATAATAACTGTTTTAGTTCTCACACCAGTCACATGACTGACCTGGAGTTTATTGTTTTAACCTAAACTCTGGGTGCCCTTATTTTCGACACGGGCAGCTAGTAGTTTTGGTTTTGCAGATTTATATTCACAGGATCCTGGTTTACAGCTGGAACGATATCCGGAAAGCTTTGTATCCGTATATCTACTTCTAGTTGTGTATTGTATTATTTTCCGCTGCTATGTATTTAAATGTAATTTAAATCTCTGTTATTTCTGTGTTATATTCATTTATACTCTGTATATTCTTGTAATCTGATGCATTGTTGTAATATACAGTGAAATGTTCTTCTGTATGCGTTCTGTTTTGTCGTGTTCTCACCGATAGGGCGTTTCGAACGGCCTGGATCGGTTTAGCGACTGGTTCGGACTGAGCGAAATTCCTTGCCGTCACAGTTGGTATCAGAGCTTTGGTTTACAAAGCAGAGAACAAGGCACATTAGAACTATACGAAAGAATTCATCAGATATTGGATTAGTAATATCCAATTAGAATGACTCGTTAGAGATAGGATCAGTAGTATCCTAGAACGAGTGTGAAGAGTAAAGTTTTAAAATAAAAGTGAAAACAAATTTTTGTTTTGAAAATTTAAATCAATTATTCGTATTTGATTATTTATTTATATTGATTAGGACAGTCCAATATATAAAGATTTTGCGTATGCGCCTAGCTAGCGTCTATTCGAAGTTTTAATATACTGGATAGATATAGGATCGCACTCTAGTCGCCCGAAGATGATTCTGATGATAGTTCGAACATCATCAGAATTGGTATTCGTGTTTCAAAGGTGTGATATCTATATATTTCCTATTGACTGGTGTGAGAACCAAAATTAGATAGGGCCTATTGTTGTGATTTGGCATCAAAAACATGATTTTTGTATATGTATCAAAATTATGAATTTGAAACGTTAAATTCACTAATTGATTGATGTTTGTGTTGTTTGTTCATTTGTTTGCTAATTTTGAACCATTTAGCCTAATTGAATCAGATATTGGATTATATTGAAAATTGGTCGCATTTGCTTGCATACATATATATCATTGAACAGGTCATAGCAAGGAGGCTAGAGCAGAGAATAAAATTTGTTTGCCCGACAAATAGGTACATGTTTACTACATAATTTACTGTTTTGTTTGGGTGATGATGATTTTATGAGCCTATTGGCTAGCCGCTTGGCTTTTTCTTTTTCTTTTTGAGATCTGAAGGACCGGGGAAGCTATTTGAAATTCCCTGATGCTCCCGGTGCAGGGGAGGTTATGGCGAAATTTTTCGAAAATTTAGGGTGTTAGCCAAATTTTTGAAAATTTGAAAATTCTCAAAAACTGAAAAGTTGGAGAAGGGAAGCCAGATCGAATGTTGAGTTGATTAATCAAACCACTTTCGACTTTGTTCCTTTTCGGGGACGAAAAGTTTTAAGTGGGGGAGATTGTAACAACCCGTAAAATGCGAGCCAGTTTGAAAATTTTATTTTGGCAATTTTAGCGAACATTGATTATTTAAAATGAATTATTTTAAATAATATCGACGAGAAATTTATTTTGAATATAATTCGACGTATATATTTATATACGTCGTCGTTAGAATATAAATATTTATATATAATTATAAAAGGAATTGAAAATGGCGCGGTAGTTCGATAATTCGATTTCAAACTTCAATTGAATGTACCGGGTGCAAAACAATCCGGATTTTAGTGAAACCAAAAATGATGGGATCTAATTGATAATATCTTTTCAACGAATCTGACCAATCGAAATTTCATAGCGGGAATCAAAAGATATGTCCAGGTGAAAATTCTGAATAGTCGCTATGGGATTCAGGCCCTTAAAAATGGACATTTTGCAAACGACCTCGGATTTCGACGAAACCACTTTTGTTGGGTCCGTGATGTCATATTATTGCTAGGTTTCAAATTTCATAATTTTTCGATTCAATATGTGAGCGTGGCAAAGGAAAACGCGTTTGACCAGTTTCTGTTGAATTTAATCGACTGGAAATTGGCCATTTTGCAAACGGTCTCAGAATTCGACGAAACTAGTTTTGTTAGGACCGTATCGTCAATACGAAGCTAGAAAATATTTTTCTGGAATATTTCTAGTTAGTATGTGACCCCGGTAATTTGAAATGTGCGTTCAAAATTCAATATAGTGATTTAAATGAAAATTCAAAAGGAAACTGATTGTAACGATCAAATCAGGTTGCGATACATATCCCATTGTGTTCGGAATGGGGGTGAAACGCTATGGGCGACAGGCGGTGGGCCTCGTTTTGAGGTCATATGTAAAAGTCAACTTTTGCAAAATTAAATAATTAAATAATAAAAAAAATATTCCCTCCCTTTTCTTCTTCATTGCCCCCCCCCCCCGATTCATTCTTCAGAACGAAAAAAAAAAGAGAAACCTAACCTAAATCGAAGCCGCCGCCTTACCTCAGAGCCACCGCCGACGAACCCTCGCGACGCCGCCCTCCGTTCAGCCTCCTCCTTCCCACTGCCTCTCCTCCTCCCTCGCGTGGAACCCCAGACCCGCGCCACGTCGAGGAACCAATTCGCGAGCCCCTCCTTGAGGCCAGCTCCGCCATGACGACCTCCTGCCGCCGACCCCTCGCCCCCCTTTCTTCGCAGCATAAAGTAAGTCGTTTTTATTTTTATTTTACTTCTGAAAAATTTCGATTTTTATGTAATTAGAAATTGATTTTGAAAAGATTTAAAAACTGAAAATTTAATTAGGTTAAAACTGAAAATTTAATTAGGTTAAAAGTGAAAATTTAATTAGGTTAAAACTGAAAATTTAATTAGGGTAAAAACTGATTTTGAAATAAAGTAAAAACTGATTTTAGTTATGATTTCAAAACGGAATTTTAATTAGTTTAAAACTGATTTTCTTTTTAGAATTTTTAAAACTGATTTTTATAAAGAAAGTAAAAACAGATTTTTATAAAAGAATTTTAAAACTGAATTTTAAAAGGAAATAAAAAACCTGATTTAAAAAGAAAATAAAAACTGAATTTAAAAAAAAAGAAAGATAAAAACTGTTTTTTTCTTTTAAGTTGCATAAAAACTGATTTGTTTAAGAATTTGAAAACTGATTTTATTTTGAACTTTAAATAGAAAAAGGTTAAAACTTTAAATAGAAAATATAAATTTGAAATGTTTTTTAAATATAAAAATTAGCATTGTTGAAAATATATCTATATCACAAAGTTTTGAATATGTATATATCACAATGTTTTAAAAATATATATCGTGCGATTTTTATATATTGAACTTTGAAATAAAAACTCGATTTTTATATATTGAACTTTGAAATAAAAACTCGATTTTTATATATTGAACTTTGAAATAAAAACTCGATTTTTATATATTGAACTTTGAAATAAAAACTCGATTTTTATATATTGAACTTTGAAATAAAAATTCGATTTTTATATATTGAATAGCGTAGTAAAAATATGATTTTTATATATTGAACTTTGAAGTAAAAATATGATTTTTATATATTGAACTTTGAAATAAAAATATGATTTTTATATATTGAACTTTGAAATAAAAATTCGATTTTTATATATTGAATAACATAGTAAAAATTCGATTTTTACATATGTAGAGAATACGGGCGACGAAAGCGACAAAAAGGCGAGATCGATGAAGATTTCTATAAAAGAAGTGCCGTGGAGATTTGGATAGCTATATGTGAGAATTTCTCACTCTTCAATTTATTTTCTAGTTATATATATATACTAGGATGCAGACGGTGTTTAGTAGCACCCGACACAATCGTCCACAGACCATGGACTTGTTTGTTTGGCTGTGTTGTTAGTTAGATTGTTAGAGTTGATTTGAATTGTTTGGTGAAATGAAATTGATATGATTGATGTGTGAATGGCGTGGGCCTTCACTAGACCGGGGATAAGGCTAGGCCTCGTCCCGTTTCTAGTATCGTGCCGTTATGCCGCCGAAATTTTCTAAAATATGTTAGAAAAATAAAAATGTCATTTATTGAATAAATGAACTGAAAAGAAAATTCATGTGTTAGAATAAATATTTTATCGTTAAAAATATAGTTTTTAACGTGAATGTGAATAAAATAAAATATTCATTTACAAACCAGACGGTTTGTTTATGTACACTGATTTGACTGATATTGATTGGGACGATAAATTTTACACATCGCCCAACAGCACAAATAAAATAAGTGTTTGATTGTTTGAAACCCCACACGGGTGTTAGGATGAAATTTGAAGTTCACTCATCCTGATTGATTAAATATGTTGATCGATTGACTGACATGCTGTTATAAGCGTTAGATATCTTTATTGGATGCTTATACAGTGTAGTGCACTTTGGTTGATGGTTGATTATTTTTCAATGCTATTATATACATGTGTTGTATGAAAATCCATATAATTAATTTTATATGGTAATTGATTGGGCCTCATTCCAGTTTAGAAATAGAAATATTTGAAATAGAATATTTGAAAATAGAAATTTATGAAGCCGTGTTGATTAGATTGACGCCATTTTGACGTGAACGATATTTATATCAATTTTAATCGATTTTGAAATGAATGGAATTGAAAGTGATTTCGAAATGAATTGAATTGAAAGTGATTTCGAAGTGAATTGAATTGAAAGTGATTTCGAAATGAATTGAATTGAAAGTGATTTCGAAGTGAATTGAATTGAAAACGATTTCGAAATGAATTGAATTGAAAACGATTTCGAAATGAATTGAATTGAAAACGAATTCAAATTGAATTGAAAGCAAATTGAAATGAATTCAAATTGAATTGAAATTTGAATTGAATAGAAATGAATTTTAAAACGAATTTATAGAGAAGAATTCAATTTTGCTTTGAATTGAAATGGAAGTTGAAATAGATTTTGAAACGAATTTTGAAACTATTTATATAATTCGTTTTGAATAGAAAATCGACGATATATATATTATATATATTATATATATAATATAATGGCCTGAATAGAACGCGCCGCGCCGCGGCAGTTCGCGAATTTCGATCATTTATTTCAAACGGACGTTACGGGAGATCCGACCGTCGGATTCTCCTAAAACCGGAACCGTTGGGTTCGTATCGAAAAGAGCTTTCTAGCGAATGTTAGAAATTTGAAATCTAACGGTTGGATTTGGAATTATGTCCAAATCAAATTTGAAAAAGGTCGCTGTAAGTGCAGTTCGATGGCCATTGGTGGAAATCGACTGTACGGGCCTTGATAAAATTATTAAAAATAGTAATAATTTGTGTAAAATCATAAGAAATGATTTGTGAAGAATTGGGATGAAAAACTCCATATTTGAAAAGATAAAAATAGATTTTTATCGAAATGAACTAGTTTTGAACTAGAAATATAATTCTATTTATTTTTAAATAAATAAATTGAATGTGAAAAGGGTTTTGAAAATAACCAGAATTTCCAATGATTGCATTGGAGTGGATTTGAATCGAAATTGTCTTCGGAATATTTCGATGTTGGAATTCGTGATTATACGGATGTTGTTATGGAAATTTGAAAGATATATATTTATATCGTTATTTCCAATACGACATTTGTTAGTCGTAGAATTTGATATTGAATATAAGCCGGTATATTTTCTATTCAGAGCCTTGTATTGAATATCAAATGTGATTTGGGTTTGTCGTGAATGGTGTCTTCACTAACACTGTTCTTGAACCCAGTTGAGAAAAGATTAAATCTTTTTATTTAGATTTAATGAAGTGTACCAATTAAATGATATTTAATTGGAATTGAATTGGTATTGATTTTTGGGTTTATCGTGAACAGTGTTTTAAATAACACTTGTTCTTTAACCCGATAATTAATGGAAGGTGATTTTGGGTTTATCGTGAACCGTGTTTTAAATGACACTGATTCTTTAACCCAGTTAAAGATTAAAACTAAGTGGAGTTTTAATGAATCTTTAATTAGATTGAAATGATCGAAAATGGAGTATCACCAGTTTTGCTCCAGGCGATAGTTAAATCTTTAATTAGATTTGAACGTGAAATGGTAATTGAATTTACCGATAACACCGTGGTGTTAGATATGAAGTATAACCAGTTTTACTTCATGGGATGAATAGGTTGGGATTGGGAAAATAAAATAAATGATTACTTCGGTGTGGTTCGATAATCCCGACTAGTTTGAATTGGTATTCAAAGGAGATTAAAGAATAAATTTAAAGAATTTATCTTGGATAAAATTAATGGGAACTTTTCCCAAAGTATGGGAATATTTGAATAAAAGAATATTCTGAAGTGGAATGAGGCGTATGTTGTGTTTGTGTAACACTTTTATAATATATACGCGAGTTATTCAGAAAGACCGGGTTTATCCCATTCTGAATAACTGATTCGACGTGGTGTCGAAGATGAAGACGGTGGTCGAAGACCGGAAGTCTTCACGTCGTTTGGGTGATTACTGATGATCTTGATTGGGCTGTACACCCAAGAAGATGGAAACAGTTGGTGATCGTCCAGACGTACTTGGAGATCGATGGATATGCGGGGTACTAGGTGCCTCCGGTTTCGTTCAGACCCAGAACGGACTTGTAAATGGACTGTGTGTCTGACATTGGACTTTAGTCTGTGTGATTGATTTCTATTAAATATATATATGTTTGGCGGCGGAGAATTTATTCTCTTGCTTAACGCCCTTCTCTGAGACGTACGAGCTCAGGGGTTATATATTGATGGATATCAAACGCATGGAGTGAATTGCCTGTGTGGCATGCCTAAGTGGCAATTGATCGAGGCTTCTGTTGAAAAGCAAAGTCTTGTGGTGATGATCAAAGCACAGCCTGTGTGGCACAGCTTTGTGTAACGTGAATTCGCGAGCCTCGCACCCCGGTTGTGAACCAAAAACGGGAGAGGACATCAGGGAGGGCATGCGTTTCTTTCTAGCTAGAAGTGGCGTCAGTGGTTTTACACGCCCTGACGAGTTTGACTTATGTGGTTGTTGCTGTTGCGAGGCGCCTCGGTTATATCGGTTTCGGCCGATGCATTCTGGTCGGCAGACGGACCAGACTTACACCCCATAGGGTGGGGAAACGCATGTTCAGGGTTTAAGTTTAATCCACATCGGTGGACTGGCCCTGAGGATCCAAGGGTCACTCGAGCTCTGATCCTGAGGGACGGGCTAGAGCGTCTCGAATCGGTTGAGGACTATCTTTTGCCTCGGTTCATAGACGGAAATCCAATTTCCAAATACGTGACATTTGCGGTTTTAATTGTAGAACCTAGTATGGTGACATAGTGGGATGGGGCATTCATGCCGCCTATGATTGATACTTATGATTTGAAGTTGTTTATACACTATGCACTTATAATAGTATCAAACGATTTGTTTTAAACGTATCAAGCATTCTTTGGCTGTTATAAGGGAAAACCCTATCCTCGGCTGCGTTGCATTGTGTGATGGGACCTGGGTCTTATAACAGCTTCATTCTTCTTTATTTAGCATTGCGCTGTTGTTTTATGCACTAGTATTCTTGGGAGGAAACCCGTTCCGTGTTATACGGCGTGGTCCCTTGATTTACCTAATGTTTTAAAATAAAGATAATAACTGTTTTAGTTCTCACACCGTCACATGACTGACCTGGAGTTTATTGTTTTAACCTAAACTCTGGGTGCCCTTATTTTCGACACGGGCAGCTAATATTTTTGGTTTTGCAGATTTATATTCACAGGATCCTGGTTTACAGCTGGAACGATATCCGGAAAGCTTTGTATCCGTATATCTACTTCTAGTTGTGTATTGTATTATTTTCCGCTGCTATGTATTTAAATGTAATTTAAATCTCTGTTATTTCTGTGTTATATTCATTTATACTCTGTATATTCTTGTAATCTGATGCATTGTTGTAATATACAGTGAAATGTTCTTCTGTATGCGTTCTGTTTTGTCGTGTTCTCACCGATAGGGCGTTTCGAACGGCCTGGATCGGTTTAGCGACTGGTTCGGACTGAGCGAAATTCCTTGCCGTCACAATACAGAAATTGATATTGATTATATATATCAATCTGTTTTTCGTGAAGATTCCATAACTAATGGAATGTGATTTTGGATTTATCGTGGACTGTGTTTTAAATGACATTAGTTCTTTAACCCAGTTAAAGACATGATTACATGTCTAACATTGTATTTGAACTGTATGGTTGATCTCTGCTAAATATATATCTGTTTAGGGGCGGATAATTTATTCTCTTGCTTAACACCCTTCTCTAAGACGTATGAGCTTAGAGGTTATATATCGGCAGAAATCAATAGTACGGTGCAAATTGTCGATGCGGCATGTTTGTGTTTCCAAAGATAAATAATCATTACTATTGCTTTTTGGGAAGATTAAAACTAAGTGGAGTTTAATTGAAACTTTAATTATATTGAAATGAGAATGTGATAATTTAAATTATCAAATTCGGGAAATGATCGAGAATGGAGTACCCCAGTTTTACTCCAGGCGATAGTTAAATCTTTAATTAGTTTTGAACGTGAAATGGTAATTAAATTTACCGATAACTCCATGGTGTTAGATATGGAGAATTACCAGTATTGCTCCATGGGATAAATAGGTTAGGATTGGGAAATATAACAAATGACTACTTCGGTAAGGTTCGCTAATCTCGATTAGTTTGGATAAACCTTAATTTGGTTTGAATTGATATCCAATGGAAGATTAAAGAATAAATTTAAAGAATTTATCTTCGATAAAATTAATGGGAACCTTCCCAAAGGATATGAATATTTAAATAAAAGAATATTCTAAATTGGAATGAGGCGTATGTTGTGTTTGTGTATCACTTGCTTATAACATACGCAGGTTATTTGGAAAGACCGAGTTTATACCCATTCTGAATAACTGATTCGACGATATGTTTTAAAGTAAAGTTTTAAATAACTGGTTTTGTTCTCACACCAGTCACATGATTGACCTAGAGTTTATTGTTTTAACCTAAACTCTGGGTGCCCCTATTTTCCACACGGGCAGCTGGCAGTTGGGTTTCTGCAAATATTATACTTACAGGATCCTGGGTTTATAGTTGGAGCTATATTCGGAGCACTCTATTTCCGTGTAACTCTTTCAGTTGTGATTATGTATTATTTTTTCCGCTGCTATGTATTTAAATGTAATTTAAATCTCTAGTATTTTCCAATGTGTAATATTTATTCACATTCAGTTATATTCTTGTACTCTGATGTAAATTGTTTGTAATAAGCAATGAAATGTTCTTCGGTTTGTTTTCTTATTTGTCGTGTTCTCAACTCAATTCGGACTTTCCCAAAAGGGCGAGTTTGGGTTGTTTCATCATGGTATCAGAAATTTGGTTTACGGAGCTCGAGAACAAGACACATTAGAACCGAACGAAAGAATTCATCAGAGATTGGATTAGTAATATCCAATGAGAATGACTCGATAGAGATGGGATCGGTAGTATCCTAGAATGCGTCCAAAGAGTGTTATTCTTAAAATAAAAATGAAAACAAAGTTTTGTTTTGAAAATTTAAACCTTATTATTCATATTTTAATATTTATTTTTGATTGAATTTGGACAATCGAGTATATTAAGATTTTGAATATACGCGTAATTAACGTGTATTAGAAGCCTCAAATATACTGGATAGATATAGAATCACACTCTAGTCGCCCGGAGATGATTCTGATGATACTGGTGATTGACATGTCAGTATCAATAGTTTGTGTTCGAGTTTCAAAATTGGGATATCTATATATTTCCAATTGACTGGTGTAAGAACCAAAACTATATAGGATTTATTGTTGTGATTTGGCATCAAAAAATGGATTTTTAGTATATATAAAAAGTTATATATTTGAAAAGATAATCAACTAATTGATTGATGATTTTGTTGTATGATAATTAGTTTGACTAAATAAAATGTTGGAACCAATAAGAAAATGAATGGTAAATTTAGCCAAATCGAATCAAAATTTTGAACTGAACTAGAAAAATGATTGCAATTTCATGCATATACATGTATATACATTGAACAGGTCATACAAGGAGGCTAAAAAGAGGAATAAAATTGTATGCCCGACAAATATGTACATGTTTACTAATTTATTAGATTTTGATGATTTTATGAGCCGATTGGCTTTTTCTTTTTCTTTTTGGATGATGAGGGCCAAGCGTGGCTAGTTGTGGTTTTAAATGTCTCCCCGTACAAAGGAGGTTATGGCCAAATTTTTGAAAATTTAGGGTGTTAGCCCAATTTTTGAGAAATTAGAAAATTCTTAGAAACTGAAAAGTTGAAGAATTAAAGGCAGAGTGAAAGTTGAATTGATTATTTAAACAACTTTCAGCTCCGTTCCTTTTCGAGGATGAAAAGATTTTAAGTAGAGGAAATTGTAACAACCCGGAAATTCGGAACCAATTTAATTTTTTTATTTTAGCAATTTTATTGGATTTTCAAAATTTAAAATGATAATTTTGAATAATAACGACCAAAAATTTGTTTTAAATGAAGTTAGAATCGTTCTAAAACGAATTATAAAATAAAATTTAGATGGAAATCGGTAAAGTATGTATTATATATATTATATATATAATATAATGGCCTGAATAGAACTCGTCGCAGCCGTTCGCGAATTTCGACCATTGACTTCAAATTGATATAGCGGGAGATCCTACCGTCGGATTCTCCTAAACCCGGAACCGTTGGGTTCATTTCGAGAAGATAGTTCCAGTGAATATTAGAGATTTGAAATCTAACGGATGGATTTGGAATTATGTCTAAATCAATTTTGGAAAAGGTCACTGTAAGTGCAGTTCGATGACCGTTTATGGAAATCGACTGAAAGGGCCTTAATAAAATTATTAAAAATGTCGATAATTTGTGTAGAATCATAAAAAATGATTTGGAAAGAACTGGGATGAAAAATTCCATATTTGAAAAGATAAAAAAATATTTTATCGAAATGAACTAGTTATTAACTAGAATTGTAATCCAATTATTTTTAAATAAATAAGTTGGATTGGGAATGGGTTTTAATATAATCAGAATTTTCAGTATATGAATTGGAGTGGATTTGAATGGAAATCAACTTCTTAATATTTCGATGTTGGATTTCGTGATTATACGGATATTGTTATGGAAATTTGGAAGATATATTTATATCATTATTTCCAATATGATATTTGTTGGTTTTAGAATTTGATATTGAATATAAGCTGATATAATTTCTATTCAGAGCCTTGTATTTAATATCGAATGGAATTTTGGGTTTTCCATGAATAGTGTCTTAAATAACACTGTTCTTAAACCCAATTGTGAAAAGAATAAATCTTTTAATTAAGATTTAGTGAAGTTTTCCAATTAATTAATATTTAATTGGAATTGAATAAAAGAATTGGTTTTTGGGTCTATCATGAACGATGTCTTAAATAACACTGTTCTTAAACCCAATTGAGAAAAGAATAAATCTTTAATTTAATATTTAGTGAAGTTTTCCAATTAATTAATATTTCATTGGAATTGAATAAAAAAATTGGATTTTTGGGTTTATTGTGAACGGTGTTTTAAATAACACTTGTTCTTTAACCCATTTAACAATGAAATGTGATTTGGAATTTATAAATCTCGTCATTAAGATTTAACGAGAATTTTCCAAAGTAAGGTTTTCTAATTTAAAATATTAAATTTAAATTGAATGGAATTCGATTTGGTAATAATTGAAGCGAGCTTCTGTGGAGGAAGACTGGTAATATATATGAAATTTAAAAGGCTTGGTCGTTCGTTATTCCATTTATATTATTACTCGGATACGGAAATTGATATCGATTATATATATCGATCTGTTTTCCGTGAAGATTCCATAATTAATGGAATGTTATTTTGGGTTTATAGTGAACTGTGTTTTAAATGACATTAGTCCTTTAACCCAGTTAAAGACAGGATTACATGTCTAACATTGTATTTCAAACTGTATGGTTGATCTCTGCTAAATATATATCTGTTTGGTGGCGGAGAATTTATTATCTTGCTTAACACCCTTCTCTAAGACGTACGAGCTTAGAGGTTATATATCAGCAGAAATCAATAGTACGGTGTAGATTGTCGATGCAACATGTTTGTGTTTCCAAAGTTAAATAATCATTAATATTGATTTTTGGGAAGACTGAAACTAAATTGAGTTTTAATGAATCTTTAATTAGATTGAAATGAGAATATGATAACTTAAATTATCAAATACGAGAAATGATCGACAATGGAGTACCACCATTTTTACTCCAGGCGATAGTTATATCTTTAATTAGATTTGAACGTGAAATGGTAATTAAATTTACCGATAACACCGTGGTGTTAGATATGGAGTATTACCAGTTTTGCTCCATGGGGTAAATAGGTTGGGATGGGGAAATATAACAAATGATTACTTCCGTAAGGTTCGCTAATCCCGACTAGTTTGGATAAACCTTAATTTGGTTTGAATTGGTATCCAAAAGAAGATTAAAGAACAAATTTAAAGAATTTATCTTTGATAAAATTAAAGGGAACCTTTCCTAAAGGATATGAATATTTGAATAAAAGAATATTATGAATTGGAATGAGGCGTATGTTGTGTTTGTGTAGCACTTGTTTATAATATACGCAATTTATTCGGAAAAGCCGGGTTTATACCCATTCTGAATAACTGATTCGGAAAAGCCGGGTTTATAATATACGCAATTTATTCGGAAAAGCTCAGAGGTTATATATCGATAGACATCAGTTGCTTGGCGTGAATTGTCAGTGTGGCATGCTGAGATGCAAATGATCAAGGCTTCTATTGAATAGCATAGTCTTGTGGTTGATGATCAAAGCACGACTTTAATATAGAATAACTTTTTATATAGGGTTAATTCACGAGCCTCACACCTGGTGTGAACCAGAAACGAGAGGGACCTCAGGTAGGACATGCGTTTCTTTCTAGCTAGGAGTGGTGTCATGGTATGGAGCCCAGACATTTTACTTATGTGGATGATGGATAGCGAGGCGCCTTGGTTATATCGGTCACTACGGGGCCGATGGATGATATGGTCGACATACTGACCAGACTTACGCCCCATAGGGCGGGCAAATGCATGTTCAGGATTATAATCATCGACGGATCACTGTCCCTGACAATCCTGGTGCAGTTGCGGCTGATCCTAAGGCTCGGGCTAGAGAGTCACGAATTTGCACAGGATGATCCCTTTGCCTTGGTTCACAGACGAAAATCCAACTTCTAATACTTGACATTTCTGTTTTAGTTGTAAAACTAGCATTTGTCGGCATAATATATAGGTACATGTGTCACCTATGATTGATACATTTATATTGAGGTTGATTTTGACACTATGCACATATAGTATATCAAAATGATTTGTTTTAAAACGTACCAAGCATGTTTGGCTATTATAAGGGAAAACTCTATCCTTCGGCTTGAATTGCATTGTATGATGGGACCTGAGTCTTATAATAGGTTCATTTTTTCAAAAAGCATTGCATTGTTTGTCTTATGCACAGGTATTCATGGGAGGAAACCTGTTCCGTGTTATATGGCATGGTCCCTTGATTTACTTTATTTTAAGTTAAAGTTTTAAATAACTGTTTTAGTTCTCACACCAGTCACATGACTGGCCTGGAGTTTATTATTTTAACATAAACTCTGGGTGCCCCTATTTTCCACACGGGGAGCTATTAGTTAGGTTTCTGCAGATATTATATTCACAGGATCCTAGATTTATAGCTGAAGCTATATTCGGAACGCTATGTATCCGTGTTTCTCTTTCAATTGTGATTATGTATTATTTTTCTGCTGCTATGTGTTTAAATGTAATTTAAATCTCTAATATTTTCCATTGTTTAATATTTATTCATACTTAGTTATATTCTTATACTCTGATGTAAATTGTTTGTAATAAGCAATGAAATGTTCTTCTGTTTGTGTTCTGATTTGTCGTGTTCTCAACTCAATTTGGGCTTTCTCGAAAGGGCGAGTTTGGGTCGTTTCGCACCGATTACCCAAACACTTCCCAAATGATTACAATAGCCCTATAACTCTTCAATAGCACTTCGATTCAGAGAGTAATGAGTACAGAGTGAGAAGAGAAGAAGTTTTATGTAAATAGAATTGAATTCGGCAGAGTATAAGGGTAGAAATCATAAAAATAAGGAAATATAATGGTGTAAAGAAAGGAGATGAAGATGGAGAAGAAGAATGATGAAAAGAATTCGAAATTATACCCTATTTATAAGATTTGAAAGGTTGCAATGCTTGTTGAACGTTACAAATAGTGAAAACACACTTCCTTTGAAAATAAAAATTGTGCCAGTTATATGTCGACATAAGCATAAATGTATGTCGACATAAGCATGTGTAAAATAGAATTTTGAGCATTTTTGAAATGTTCTGACATATACAATTCTGTAATTCTTGAATTAAAACATAGTGTTGTAAATAAATATTATAAAGTAGAAAATTATATGAAAACATAAATATAAACAATATAAATATATTTATAAAACTATATAAAGTATACAATATACAAACATATCAAACTTAAGTTTCAAATCAAAGTAAAATTGTAACAAACCGGATTTTCAGAATCAATATCAAATTTTTATTTTAGCTATTTTAATGTATTTTGAAAATTTAAAATGATTTATTTTAATGGTATAACGAGCCTAAAATGGCATGGTAGTTTGAAAATTCATTTTTAAATTTCAAATGAATGTACAGGATTCAAAATAAATCGGATTTCAGTAAAACAAGAAATATTTAAATATGTTTAGTTACATCTTTCTAAAGAATGTGAAAAATCCAGATTTCATAACCGGAATAAAAAGTTAAGTCCAGTATAAAATTCAGAATAATCGCTATGGAATTTAATATAATATATGGCCCTTAAAAATAGCCATTTTGCAAATAACCTCCTTTTTCATTGAAACCACTTTTGTTGGATCCGGAATATCAAATTATTGCTAGATTCCAATTTTCATAATTTTTGGAATTAATATGTGAGCATGGTGAATTAAAACGTGTTTGGTAATTTCAGTTTGAATTTAATCGACTGGAAAATGGTATTTTTTCAAACGGCCTCCAAATTCGGCGAAATTAGTTTCGTTAGGACGGTATCATCTAAACATAGCCAGATTTATTTTTCGAGAATTTTTGGAGTCAGTATGTGGCCCGGTAAATTAAAATGTATGTTGAAACCAATTTTGAATGTTATATTAATTTATATTGAAATTTTAATGAAAGCTGATCGGAATAACCGAATTGGCTTACGAAACATATACTATTGTGTCCGAAATGGGCGTATTTAGCTAGGGACGACAGTCATTGGGTTCGATTTGGAGTTCGAATGAAAATTTAACTTTATAGAGAATTAAATTAAATTAAATTAATAATTAATTATATAATCCCCCCTTTATTCCTGTCTCCTTACTTAGTCAACCCCCCAACTCCCCCTTCGTTCATAACAAAAAAGAAGAAGAAAAACAAGCGCGATCGCCTGCTCCTCCAACCCCACCACCGCACGACCGGAGATCGCCGCCACCTTCTTCTCTCTCCTCCTCCTCCTCTCTCTCCCCTCTCTCTCTCTTCCTCAAGAAACCCCACAGCCCCAAATTGAAACCCTAGCCGCCGCCCAAAATCCGCCGCTGACTGTCAGCTCCGCCTACTTCCATTCACCCGCACCGCCTGCACCCCTGCGCCATCCCCAACATCCCCTCCTCCGATCAAAAATAGTGAGTTTTTGTTTATTTATTTTTATTTAATGTAATTAGTTTTAAAAATCAGTTTTTTACAGCTTAGTTTTAAAAAATCAGTTTTTTTAAGCATTGCTGTTAAAAATCAGTATTTTTATATATATGGTGAAATAAAAATATGATTTTTATGTAGACAACATAGAAATAAAAATATGATTTTTATTATATGAATAGCGTTATAAAAATATTATTTTTATGTAGACAGCATAGAAATAAAAATATGATATTTATTATATAAATAGAGTTATAAAAATATGATTTTTATTGTATGAATAACATTATAAAAATATGATTTTTATTACATGGATAGGGATATAAAAATATGATTTTTATTATATGAATAGCAATATAAAAATGTGTTTTTTATATATGTAGTAGCTTTATAAAAATGTGATTTTTAAAAATGTATACATGTATATAGCATTGTTAAAAATGTGATTTTTAATACAAACCGCGTGAAATAGATTGCGATGGAATTGACTGGAAGCAAAATGGAATCCAGACCATCCAATAAAGAATGACAAAGTGGATCCCAAAGGTGAGAACTTCTCACTCTAATTTTGTTTACAGTTAAATATATACTAGGATGCAGACGGTACGTAGTAGCTCGCGACACCTTTGATTGAAACCATGGATGTTTGGTTGTTTGTTTTATTTGATTGGTTGTTATTTAATAGGGTTTGGCAACCCAATTAAGAAATTGGTTGAATTTGATTTAGAATGTTAATTGAATTAATTTGAATTAGTATGCGTATGGCGCGAGCCAGTATTAGGCGAGGTATAAGGCTAAACCTTATTCCGGTTCTAGTATCGCACCGTTATGCTGCCAAAATTTTCTAAAATATGTTAGAAATATAATGGTTAGTTAAAAATATTATTTTTAACTTATATATGAATTATATAAAATATTCATGTGTTGAATAAAATGTTTTTATCGTTAAAAATATAATTTTTAACATATATATGAACGACATAAAATTCTCCTAAAATGAAAATAAATATTCATTTACAAATCAGAAGATTTGTTTATGTACACCAATTTGACTGATATTTATTGGGACGATAAATTTTACACATCGCCCAACTGTACAAATAAACTTTAGTGTTTGTTGATTGAAACCCCACACGGGCATTTCGATGATAATTAATGAACACTAATCCCAATTGTTTAGTTATATGTCAATCGATTGGTTAACAGACCATGTAAGCTTTAATTATTTATATTTAATGCTTATATAGTTGTGTAATGCACTCTGGGTGATGGTTGATTGTTTATCATTGTTTTTATATACATCTGTTGTACAGAATCCATATAAATTACATTATATGGTAATTGATTGGGTCTCATTCCAATTTGGAAAATAACGAATATTTTAAAATAATATTCAGTAAAGATTAAAAATATTCATGTGTTAAATAAAATATTCATATGTTGAACATAAATATTTAAACAATAAATATATCATTTTCATTGAATGAATAAACTATTAAAAATATTTAGCTGTTGGATAAAATATTTTGAAATAATGAATACTTTAAAATAATATTCGGTAAAGGATTAAAATGTTAATTTGATGTCCGATTTTGGAGGGACATGAAAATATTGAAATGTGTGAAGCCGTATTGATTAGATATGCACCATTTTGATGCTAACGATATTTATATCAATTTTATTCATTTTTATAATGGATATAGAAAAGGAAATGATTTCAAAATCTGATATTTTGAAAATATTATCATTTATATATTATAACGATATAGAATATTCAGTTTTGATTTAAAATTGAAAATGAATTTGGAACCATTTTTAAAAGGAATTTAAAATGATTTATAAACTACGTTTTAAATGGAAATCAATGAAATATAATATATATATATTGTATATATTTAATGGCCTGAATAGAACGCGCTGTACCATGACCGTTCGCGAATGTCGACCATTGACTTCGAATGGACATTACGGAAGATCCGACAGTCGGATTCTCCTAAAACTGGAACCGTTGGATTCGTGTCGAAAAGAGCTTTCCAACGAATATAGGATTTGGAATTATATCCAAATCAAATTTGGAAAAGGTCGTTGTAAGTGCAGTTCGATGACCATTTATGGAAATCGATTGAAAGGGCCTTAATAAAATTATTAAAAATATTAATAATTTGTGTAAGATCATAATAAATGATTTGAAAGGAATTTGGATGAAAATTTCAGGTTTGTAAAGAAAAAAGTATATTTTTATCAAAATGAACTAGTTATTAACTAGTATAATAATCCAATGTTTTTTAAATTAATAAATTGGATTTGAAATGGTTTTAAAATAACCAGAATTTTTCAACGAATAGATTGGAACGGAAATAATCTTCGGAATATTTCGATATTGGATTCCGTGGTTATACGGATATTGTTATAGGAATTTGGAAGATACTGATATCGTTATTCCCAATACGATATCCGTTAGTTTCAGAATTTGATATTGAATATAAGTCGATATAATTTCTATTCAAATCCTTGTACTTAATATTAAATTAGATTTTGGGTTTGTCGTGAATGGTGTCTTCATTAACACTATTCTTAAACCCAGTTGAGAAAAGAATAAATCTTTTAATTCAGATTTAGAGAATTTTACCAATTAATTAACATTTAATTGGAATTGAAATGAAAGTTTATTGTGGGTTTATCGTGAACGGTGTTTTAAATAACACTTGTTCTTTAACCCGATTAACAGTGAAATGTGATTTGGAATATATAAATCTTTTATTAAGATTTAATGGACTTTTCCAAAGTAAAGTTTGCTAATTTGATAAAATAAATTGGAATGGAATGGAATTCGATTTGGTAATAATCGAAGTGAGCTTCTATGGAGGAAGACTGTTAATATATATGGAATTTAAAAGGCTTTATCGTTATTCCATTTATAATAATAGTTGGATACGAAAATTGATATCGATTATATATTAATCTGTTTTTCTGTGAAGATCCCATAATTAATGGAATGTGATTTTGTGTTTATATCATGAACTGTGTTTTAAATGATATTAGTTCTTTAACCCAGTTAAAGACAGGATTGCATGTCTAACATTGTATTCCGAACTGTATTTATTGATTTCTGCTAAATATATATCTGCTTGGTGGCGGAGAGCTTATTCTATTTCTTAACACCCTTCTCTGAGACGTACGAGCTCAGAGGTTTTATATCGGCAAAGATCAACGGTATGGTGTAGATTGTCGATGGGGCATGTTTGATTTCGTAAAGTTAAATAATCATTAATATTGATTTGTGGGAGGATTAAAACTAATTGGGGTTTTAATGAATCTTTAATTGGACTGAAATATGAATATGATAATTTAAAGTATCAAATTTGGGAAATGATCGAGAATGGAGTACCACCAGTTTTACTCTAGGCGGTAGTTAAATCTTTAATTAGATTTAAACGTGAAATGGTAATTAAATTTACCGATAACACCGTGGTGCTAGATATGGAGTATTACCAGTTTTGCTCCATGCGATGAATAGGTTGGGATTAAGAAACAATGTAAATGATTTCTTCGGTAAGGTTCGCTAATCCCGACTAGTTTGGAAAACCTTAATTTGGTTTAAATTGTGAAATGAATATTTAATTAAAAGAATATTCTGGATTGGAATGAGGCATATGTTGTGTGTTTATATCACTTGATTATAATATACGCGGGTTATTCGGAAAGGCCGAGTCTATACCCATTTTGAATAACTGATACCATGATAAGTCGATAATGAAGACGGTGGTTGAAGACCGGAGATCTTCACATCGTTTGGATGATTGCTGATGTCATGATTCGGCTGTACACCCATGACAAGGTAATAAGTGTTGATCGTCCAGATATACTTGGAGATCGACCGGATATGCGAGGACCTTTCTCCTGTATTGGACATATGGGACGAGGAATAAGGTGCCTCTGGTTTCGTTCAGACCTAGAACGAACTAGTAATTGGATATGTATTTTGTGTTGATTGATCTCTATTAAATATATATATCTGTTTGGTAGAGGAGAATTTATTCTCTTGCTTAACCCCCTTCTCTGAGACATACGAGCTCAAAGGTTATATATCGATAGACATCAATCACATGGCGTGAATTGCCTATGTGGCATGATGAGATGCAAATGATCAAGGCTTCTGTTGAAAAGCAGAGTCTTGTGGTTGATGATCAAAGCACAGCTTTAAATAGCGTAGCTTTGTGTATATCATTAATTCACGAGCCTCACACCTCGATATGAGTCAAAAACGGGATAAAGGACCCAAGGAGCACATGACGTTTCTTTTTAGCTATGGGTGGTGTCATGGTATGGAGCCCAGACATTTATTATGTTTTTACCTATGTGGATGATGGATAGCGAGGCGCCTCAGATATATCGGTTTCTACGGAGCTGATGGATAGGTCCTATAGGACCGGGAAACGTGTGTTCTAGAATTGCCAATCCTCAAACGTAAGAAAGGACCGACCATGGAGGATCCAAGGGTCTACCGCGGGAGATCCTAAGGCATTTGCTAGAGTGTCCCAAAGCCGGCGAGGAGTACATCCTTTTCCTAGACTCCTAACGGAAATCTAATTTTCAATACGTGACATTTCAGTTTTAGTTGTAAAACCTAGTATGGCGACATAGTAGGATATGCCATCTATGGTTGATACATTTATATTTGAAGTTGTTTTGATACACTATGCACTTATAGTAATATCAAAATGATTTGTTCTAAAACGTACCAAGCATGTTTGTATATTATAAGGTAAAACTCTATCCTTTGGCTTGCGTTGCATGGTGTGATGTGACCTGCGTCTTATAATAGCTTTATTTTTCCAAAAAGCATTGCACTGTTTATAAACTGTTTTATGCACTGGTATTCTTGGGAGAAAACCCGTTCCGTGTTATACAGCGTGGTCCCTTGATTTACTCTATTTTTAAAGTAAAGTTTTAAATAATTGTTTTAGTTCTCACACCGATCACATGACTGAACTGGAGTTTATTGTTTTAACCTAAACTCTGGGTGCCCCTATTTTCCACACATGCAGCTAGAAGTTGGGTTTTTGTAGATATTATTTTCACAGGATCCGAGATCTATAGCTGGAGCTATATTAGGAATGCTATGTATCCGTGTATTTCTTACAGTTGTGTTATGTATTGATTTTCCACCACATTGTAATTTTAAATCTCTGATATTTTCCAGTGTGTAATATTTATTCGTACTCTTTTATATTCTTGTACTCTGATATAAATTGTTGTAATAAGCAATGAAATGTTCTTCTGTTTGCGTTCTGATTTGTCGTGTTCTCAACTCAATTCGGACTTTCCCACAAGGGCGTGTTTGGGTCATTTAAAAAATAGAGAGAGTAAAATATAGAAAATAAAATAGAGAAAACAAAGATTGAAGATAAACAGAATCTGAAATCAGAAATTGAATTAGAATTTGAATTAAAAACTGGAGTGCTATTCAAAGTCTTACATAACTAGACTTTATTACTATATTTATAATGAACTCTTGAAATCTTGATTACTCATGAGTCTTGAATCATCTCTGAAATCTGAATCTCTTTAATTTTTAAATTGTACAGTCTTCAGTAATAATTCCTGTATATAAATCCTATATATGTATATATATATTCTAGATAAAAGTGTTAGTACATATTTTATAATCAATTAATATTAAAATAAGGTTGTTATCTTCAAAACTCCATTCCCCAATATGATAATTACTAGGTGATCATCTAGGGTCATATTTGTATTTATCTATTATATAATAGTATCTTAATTTACCTCCCCTTCATTTCGTGTTTATTTTCATTAGAATTTAAATTAAACATTTGTTGTTGTTGGTTGAGGACTGTATTGTTAGGGGTTCTCAAATAAATGCAAGAGCTGGTTTTAAATAACT
This sequence comes from Allium sativum, assembly GCA_030737875.1. Lineage (NCBI taxonomy): Eukaryota > Viridiplantae > Streptophyta > Magnoliopsida > Asparagales > Amaryllidaceae > Allium > Allium sativum. The sequence goes on from CM060916.1 coordinate 527,521,161, forward strand.
ATTATGTTAAAACCAACAATTATAAAAATGACGATAATAATAATACTGTGGATCTTGATTATAAAGGAATTAAAATTATTTTTAGTAGTTAAATTGGTGTTAATTAGTCCGTTAAGTGGTTTATGGATTTTGGTCGATGCGTCTGGCCAAAGTTATCAATAAATATTCTTAAATGCTCACCCGAAACGAATCGACATATTGTTTTAAAAAGGATTAAAAATTAATATTTTTATATCAAAATGAAAGTGTAAACATGTGCAAGAAGTGTTTATTCTTATTAAATGATTAATTCAGGAAGTGGTATTAATATGAGTAATGGAAATAAAAATGATGTGACTTTCTCATTAAGTGTACTAAGAATATTAACCGACACGGCTGCTGTAATGTCCCGGATTTTCTGGCCATTTATTTGAAATATTTTAATTATTTAAAATATTGATTTGAATTTAAATAATGGATTCTGACCATTTAATTTGAATATTTAAATTTTATTAGTAATATAGTAATATTTTATTTACGGGATATTGGGAAAATGGTGAATTTGCGGTATAACGTGAACGAGTGATTTTTAAAGGAGTTTAAATATTGTTTATATTCAATTTTATAAATATATTCGTTATTTAAAACGACATCAAAACGTTTAATTTATAATTTTATTATAAACGAACTAGAAATGGCGCGGTAGTTCGTAAATTTCGTTTTGAACTTCAACTGAGTATACAGAATTCGTTTTAAGTCAAAATTCTGTGAAACCAGAAACGTTGGAATCAATTTGATTATATTTTTCATATGAAAGAGAAAAATCGAGATTTTGTGTTATAATTTGTTGGTTATGTCTAGCTGAAATTTTGAAATAATCGCTATGGATTTTAATTATAAACAATAACATTTGGTTAAATATTAAACTTATAAAAAGAGATTTAGCGAATTCAAATACATACAAAGCACCTATACAAAAAAAAAACCGCAACTGCAATGTTTATTGTTGGAGTTGTCATTGTCAATTAACCTTCATTTGCTAATTAATGTGGTTTTGGATGAGAATTTAGATGAGTATTTGTCAAGATTAAGCAATTAAGGGTGGATATTGACCATAAAAGCACATATATAATCACTCTTTGTGTCGACAACATGAAGTCTCTATTGTGTCACGTCCTCTTGTATTCTGCACGTTTAGATAAACTAGTTAATGAATGATGATCGATGTGTCACTCCTGTATAAAACCTTAATCGCTTAATAACAATGAGTTATAAAGAAAATGAAAAAGTAATCTAACAACTAACCTAATTGAAATAAAATAATAAAGGAAAGAACATAGCATGAACAGTGAAAGATCAGTAAAATGTACACATTTATTCACCACATCTAAAGCAGTAAAACGCAATCCAGAAACAGAAGAAAAGAAAAGTAAAATAAAAATACATTTGATCTATCAAATCAATGTCTGGCCTGTCCAAACACTCTCATACAAACAGGAAACTTATATACAGACACTTTTTGGCAATACATATACAGCAGATAAAATCTCGGATTGGATACACAACTATTTGAACAAAAGATTACAAATATCCTGGCATGGTACCCTTGAGCATCATGCGTGCTAGCTAGTGTGTCAGTGGTGTTATTTATGTCTAAAGAACAACTCTTAATATTACAACTCCATAACAGTACAATATACAAATGGTTTTGTACAACCAAATATGAAAAGAGAGAAGAAAGAAAAAAAAACAGTATATATACATATTCATATATTTTTTTTTTTTGTACAAAAGGTAAAGCAAAGAAGAAAAGACAATTCATATCAAGTCCTACATCCAAGAAAAACAGCAACCGAGATGTCTTCATCACTAATGGATCTGATCTGAAAAGAGAAAAGAAGAATATAGCTATGAGTAGCTACAGAAGTAGGTAAATATATAGATGTATGTATAAAGTGGAAAGTTTTCAAATCAAAGAAAAAGAAGAAAAATGAATTCAACAGCAAATCAGAATACAGTAACGCAACAGAAATGAAAAAGGAACCACCTAAGTATTAGGCACAGTACAAAGAAAACAATATATACATATATATATATTCAGAAAATCTGTTCTACTATTAAAATGCATATCTGAAACTTGATGGCAGACAAAACCATGTGAAACATCTACAGACGTATAACCTAAACCATAGGGACTGTTCAGGCAGGATTTGCACATGGAGTGAAAATTCAAACAGGAAAGTAGCAACTAAACAAATGCAGTAAAGATCTGATGTACAAATCAGGGCTGCTATATATATATACATATCAATCCTAAATCTGAAAACCCAAATAAACCATTCAATGGTTACACAGACAACTCAATGCAAATTTCAAATCCGAGCAGACAATACATAACCTAAGCTAATTTATATAGGGACATAGTTCGGTTGTGTATATATGAGCAGTAATAATTCATGAAAAACCAACTGAAAATCGTCACATTTCACTGTTAAATGTCACACAAAAACCAAATCAATCACAAATAGTTCGACAATTCATAGCAGACCTGATATGGAAAGGGGCATCACGTAGGATCCTAAACACTGTAAATTCTAGCTAGGATGTAACAATTCAAAAATCGTAGTAACCCTTTCTAGTATAAATACAGGGTGCGAGGTCAACACGGTTTGAAGTAGAACCGAATTCAAAACCGCAAACAAACACAGAAAAAATAAATACAACAAACCAGAAAGAAAATCAAAACAGCAATTAAATTAGGAAAAGTACTTAGCTTTTGGGGAGCGAGAATTTCGTGAGTTAAGTTCAGAACCCAAGGAACTATGGCTCGGTTCATCACCAACGCTGGAGCCTTGGTATAGTTCTTCACGAGCGACGGAAGCATGAAGTGGGGGGGAGGGGACGTTCGATCCTCGCTGAAGAAACCAAGGATGAAGAAGAAGCAGACGAATTCGGTGGTAGGGTTTTCGATTCTTTTTCTTTTGGGAAGGCGGCGGGTTTGTTGAAGAATGGAAGTGGACCGATGGTTAGGGTTTTAAGTAAGGAGACGGGCTTGGTTATTTCGGTTGGGCTGAACGATGGTGGGTAAGGCCCAAATTTTATTTTCCTTTTAAATTTAACTCTACTTAGTTAAATGTTTAAAACTTCAAATATTAATTACAAGTACTCACGGAATCAGATTCGTACGAAACGAAAAACACCAGAACCCTGAAGACGAGCACTACGTGATGGTTGAGGTTGGAGCAGGGCAGGCAGTAGCTGGATTTTCAGAAAAAATGAAATGTCGTTCAATTCAATTGAAAACAAGCTGATTTATCGATAAATCAAATACAGGTGAGTTAAACTCACTCAGTTACTTCCCGCTTATATTTTATAAGTTGGGTTTTTATTTTTGTGCTACGCTTGCTAGTGATTGACTGATTGCTGATACATATATTCAGTTATTGTTTGAACTGATGAAATTAAACGTCGTTTAATTTCAGTGAAACCCCAAATCGTTATTTTTAACGATTGGTTCCAATTGAGGTAAGTTACCTTATTGATCACGTTTATTAAATAAACGTGTTTTAATAAATGAATTGGTTGATTGATTGTTGTGATTGTTATTATAGACTGTTATGAGACCATTATTGAATTGTTTGATTAGATGGTTGAATATCGACTTGAAATTCAATAGTTGTTTGGTTTAAACCAATGGGTATTATTGGTTGAGTGATTGGCAGTACATGGCCTATGAATTAACCGTTTTCATAAATATCGATCTACCGTCAGGTAAATCGACGAGATAAAGTTATAAAATTTATTTTATAACTGAAAATGGATTTTTAAATCTATTATTTGAATTAAAGTTTGTAAAAGCAAATAAATATTTATTATTTATTAATTGAGTTTACAATTGGGTTTAAATGTTTTTTTTTAAAGGAAAGTGATAAATAAAGGGTTATACAGGACCATGGTTTTATAAACGAAAATTTATGAACATAATTGAGGTATAGAGGATAAATAAATATTACCTAATAAAGGGGTTAAGTGAAATTTGTAAAATTAGACATTAAGAGAAAGGCTTAAAAGGTGATGTGGTATGCAATAAGAATTTAACAAAAAAAATCCAAGTAATAAAAAGCATTGTTTAGAAAGGTAAAAGAGAAATGTGATGATTTATAAAATAATTTTTCTTAATCGACGGATTAAGAATTCATGGTTATGTTCGAAAAGGAAGATTAAAAAGGTAATAAGTTTTTATCAACAAAATGGCTAAGAGAAGCGTATTTGAGATTAGAATAAATATTTGTTTGAAGTTACAACTGATGTTATCTGAAGGTAAGACCGTTGTTGGTCAAGGTCTGAGAGGTAAATAAATACCCCAACTTGAACGACCTCGGGATTATCTGAGGATGATATTAGAGTGTAATGGGAAAGTTAAATGGGTATTTCCAATGTTAAAGGAAATTGAAAAAGTAAAGTCTTGAGAATAAGTTATACCAAGAGAATAATAGCTGGTTATTTTCAAGTGATGAAATAAAGAAGATGTTATAACATTGTTTGCACCTGAATTAAGGTAGGTCATTTTCCCAATATGGTTAGTAAAATAGTAATTGGGTTTGAAACGATGATTGGATATGAAAGTGAATTAGTTTGAAACAAGAACCTTACGTCAAATACGTTTTATTTGAAATGTTAAGAATTTGAGATTTCTATCTTTAATCGTTTTTGAATTAAAGAGGCCATGTGGTGTTGGTACTGAACTGGTAAACTCATGTCATTCACACATTTATTTATTTGATAGTTAAAACACCGACTATCAAACCTGACCATACGATCGTTGGTACGGAAAGACCGGGATCGAAAATATATTCGAAAACCATTCCGACCAACGAATACGTGATAGAAGATTATTGAAGATGGAGCAATGGAAGACCGTTGATCTTCATAAGCGGAAGAACTACTGATTGGATTTCTCTGGTTTAGCGGCCGGTGATATTTCAACAGTGATTCTGTCGTGGTTGGAATTTACGGGTTGCAAGGACTTCTCACTACTGATCTGTAGGGTGATTCCTGGGATGCAGTAGGAGGGTGCCTTCGGTTCATCCTGTTCCTGGGTGACTTGTATGGACGAGTGTCTGACAGAGTATTTCTAAAGGAAATTGCGTACGTTGATTTCTTCAAACGTACGATGGTTGATGGCGGAGAAATGGTTTTCTCTAGCCAAATAACTAGAGTATTTTTGTGGACGTCAATTAGTGATATCCAGAGGATCTGACGATGTGGCATTCAAAGTGTATGATGATCAAGATGTGTTATGACCTCAAGCCTCATCAACCAGGAGATGACAAAAATCGGGCAGGCAGCATGGCTATGTGGGTCGCTCCCATTAGGGTGTATAATCACCTATCTAGAGAAATTTCTTTTGTTTCTTATTCTATCGATTCTGCCCATTCGGGAACGGTGGTTTGAGTCCAACCGTTGGTGATATACATTCGATACACTCAAGTGAAATGAGTGGTCGGTCATGTGAGGGCCAGGTTGCAAGACGTTCTTGTTGAACCCTGTGTATTCGCCTCTAGAGATACACGTGCGGAAGGTGGTCCCATACCTTGTCAAGTTGGAATCCAATCTCCAATAAGCGCCCGCGGGTTTGATTGTATATATATGTGGAGCGTGAGATGCAAGCGTTCCACTAGATTGTTATTTACTTGTATTTAGACATTATTATAATATCAGAAAAGATATTGATTTCGAGAACTGATTTGGGTTATCGTAAGGTAAAAACCGTCCGTGTTTATGTGTGGATCGGTCTTACGATTATCTTTTTCTTTCGAAAGGATTTTAACTTTAAAATCAAGTTGTGTGATACCTTAATGCTGTGCGAGTTTATCTCACTCTGGTCCACCAGACTGACCCGGTGTTTTGTAAATGCTCGGGTTAGACCGAGGTGTACAGGTTCAGGTTATCAGATACTGAGAAGTCCGGAGACGAGCTGAAGATGTTCAGATGAATGATATTCCGCTGTGTGATTATATATATGAGGACAGATTATCAAAACTGTCCAGATGTGTGTTGTACTCTGATATTGTAAGTATTTTCAAAAGCTCTCAATAAATGTTTGTTTCTATATTATATTTTGTTCCGCTGCGATATGAGACTCTGTGTTGGTTCTTCTTCTTCTTCTATTCTAATATTTCTTTCTTTCTTACCTCACCCTCTAATTTCTTTCTCATAACAATCTGGGGTTCGATACTTGGGTTTTTGGCAAGTGATACGAGTTTATGTATTGTTGTCAAAGGCTCGAGGGTCGAGCTTTTCCCCGGGTCGTTACAGTTGGTATCAGAGCTATTGGTTTAGTGATAACCTTGGCTCTGTGGCGTAACTCAATAGAGATGGGGTTAGCAATACCCTAGATTGAGTTTGGGTGTATATGTATGAGAGCGTATTTGTAAATTTTATATACAAATGTTTTTTATTTTGTTGTGGATCGGTTCAAGTGTTGAAAAGCGTTGAACTGATAAGGGACACAATATTGTTTGTGAAGGGGTAAATGAAATAATTTTACCCAAAATTTATTTTTGTATAAAAAAAAGAAATAATTTTCCCAAATTAGTTAAGCTATGGTCTGTTGACTTATTTGAATGGAATTCAAAATTTGTTAAAACTTTGAATTGAAACTTAACTGGGTTAAGTGAAATTGAATTAATTATATTGGAATTAAATTAAGAAATAGTGTTGAAATTAAACAAATTTGAATGGAATTTGGAAATTTAATGAAGAAAAATAGAAATCGATAGAATAAGTGGTTGATATTCAAAGAGGGTGAATTCAATTAAATAGTAAAATTGAATGTGAATTTTGTTGATTGATTAAGTTAATAGTGCCTTGGTTGTTGATTCATGGTTGATTGGTTGTTGGATTAATTGAATTAAATTCATAATGGGTTAAGGTAGAGCTAAACAAACTAAAACTCAGAAAGTGAAGTGTTATTTAAGTATATTTTAAAAATTTACTGGAATTTACAGCATTTTTCTTACCTTAGCAATTTCGAGGACGAAATTATTTTAAGGGGGGAAGAATGTAATGTCCCGGATTTTCTGGCCATTTATTTGAAATATTTTAATTATTTAAAATATTGATTTGAATTTAAATAATGGATTCTGACCATTTAATTTGAATATTTAAATTTTATTAGTAATATAGTAATATTTTATTTACGGGATATTGGGAAAATGGTGAATTTGCGGTATAACGTGAACGAGTGATTTTTAAAGGAGTTTAAATATTGTTTATATTCAATTTTATAAATATATTCGTTATTTAAAACGACATCAAAACGTTTAATTTATAATTTTATTATAAACGAACTAGAAATGGCGCGGTAGTTCGTAAATTTCGTTTTGAACTTCAACTGAGTATACAGAATTCGTTTTAAGTCAAAATTCTGTGAAACCAGAAACGTTGGAATCAATTTGATTATATTTTTCATATGAAAGAGAAAAATCGAGATTTTGTGTTATAATTTGTTGGTTATGTCTAGCTGAAATTTTGAAATAATCGCTATGGATTTTAATTATAAACAATAACATTTGGTTAAATATTAAACTTATAAAAAGAGATTTAGCGAATTCAAATACATACAAAGCACCTATACAAAAAAAAACCGCAACTGCAATGTTTATTGTTGGAGTTGTCATTGTCAATTAACCTTCATTTGCTAATTAATGTGGTTTTGGATGAGAATTTAGATGAGTATTTGTCAAGATTAAGCAATTAAGGGTGGATATTGACCATAAAAGCACATATATAATCACTCTTTGTGTCGACAACATGAAGTCTCTATTGTGTCACGTCCTCTTGTATTCTGCACGTTTAGATAAACTAGTTAATGAATGATGATCGATGTGTCACTCCTGTATAAAACCTTAATCGCTTAATAACAATGAGTTATAAAGAAAATGAAAAAGTAATCTAACAACTAACCTAATTGAAATAAAATAATAAAGGAAAGAACATAGCATGAACAGTGAAAGATCAGTAAAATGTACACATTTATTCACCACATCTAAAGCAGTAAAACGCAATCCAGAAACAGAAGAAAAGAAAAGTAAAATAAAAATACATTTGATCTATCAAATCAATGTCTGGCCTGTCCAAACACTCTCATACAAACAGGAAACTTATATACAGACACTTTTTGGCAATACATATACAGCAGATAAAATCTCGGATTGGATACACAACTATTTGAACAAAAGATTACAAATATCCTGGCATGGTACCCTTGAGCATCATGCGTGCTAGCTAGTGTGTCAGTGGTGTTATTTATGTCTAAAGAACAACTCTTAATATTACAACTCCATAACAGTACAATATACAAATGGTTTTGTACAACCAAATATGAAAAGAGAGAAGAAAGAAAAAAAAACAGTATATATACATATTCATATATTTTTTTTTTGTACAAAAGGTAAAGCAAAGAAGAAAAGACAATTCATATCAAGTCCTACATCCAAGAAAAACAGCAACCGAGATGTCTTCATCACTAATGGATCTGATCTGAAAAGAGAAAAGAAGAATATAGCTATGAGTAGCTACAGAAGTAGGTAAATATATAGATGTATGTATAAAGTGGAAAGTTTTCAAATCAAAGAAAAAGAAGAAAAATGAATTCAACAGCAAATCAGAATACAGTAACGCAACAGAAATGAAAAAGGAACCACCTAAGTATTAGGCACAGTACAAAGAAAACAATATATACATATATATATATTCAGAAAATCTGTTCTACTATTAAAATGCATATCTGAAACTTGATGGCAGACAAAACCATGTGAAACATCTACAGACGTATAACCTAAACCATAGGGACTGTTCAGGCAGGATTTGCACATGGAGTGAAAATTCAAACAGGAAAGTAGCAACTAAACAAATGCAGTAAAGATCTGATGTACAAATCAGGGCTGCTATATATATATACATATCAATCCTAAATCTGAAAACCCAAATAAACCATTCAATGGTTACACAGACAACTCAATGCAAATTTCAAATCCGAGCAGACAATACATAACCTAAGCTAATTTATATAGGGACATAGTTCGGTTGTGTATATATGAGCAGTAATAATTCATGAAAAACCAACTGAAAATCGTCACATTTCACTGTTAAATGTCACACAAAAACCAAATCAATCACAAATAGTTCGACAATTCATAGCAGACCTGATATGGAAAGGGGCATCACGTAGGATCCTAAACACTGTAAATTCTAGCTAGGATGTAACAATTCAAAAATCGTAGTAACCCTTTCTAGTATAAATACAGGGTGCGAGGTCAACACGGTTTGAAGTAGAACCGAATTCAAAACCGCAAACAAACACAGAAAAAATAAATACAACAAACCAGAAAGAAAATCAAAACAGCAATTAAATTAGGAAAAGTACTTAGCTTTTGGGGAGCGAGAATTTCGTGAGTTAAGTTCAGAACCCAAGGAACTATGGCTCGGTTCATCACCAACGCTGGAGCCTTGGTATAGTTCTTCACGAGCGACGGAAGCATGAAGTGGGGGGGAGGGGACGTTCGATCCTCGCTGAAGAAACCAAGGATGAAGAAGAAGCAGACGAATTCGGTGGTAGGGTTTTCGATTCTTTTTCTTTTGGGAAGGCGGCGGGTTTGTTGAAGAATGGAAGTGGACCGATGGTTAGGGTTTTAAGTAAGGAGACGGGCTTGGTTATTTCGGTTGGGCTGAACGATGGTGGGTAAGGCCCAAATTTTATTTTCCTTTTAAATTTAACTCTACTTAGTTAAATGTTTAAAACTTCAAATATTAATTACAAGTACTCACGGAATCAGATTCGTACGAAACGAAAAACACCAGAACCCTGAAGACGAGCACTACGTGATGGTTGAGGTTGGAGCAGGGCAGGCAGTAGCTGGATTTTCAGAAAAAATGAAATGTCGTTCAATTCAATTGAAAACAAGCTGATTTATCGATAAATCAAATACAGGTGAGTTAAACTCACTCAGTTACTTCCCGCTTATATTTTATAAGTTGGGTTTTTATTTTTGTGCTACGCTTGCTAGTGATTGACTGATTGCTGATACATATATTCAGTTATTGTTTGAACTGATGAAATTAAACGTCGTTTAATTTCAGTGAAACCCCAAATCGTTATTTTTAACGATTGGTTCCAATTGAGGTAAGTTACCTTATTGATCACGTTTATTAAATAAACGTGTTTTAATAAATGAATTGGTTGATTGATTGTTGTGATTGTTATTATAGACTGTTATGAGACCATTATTGAATTGTTTGATTAGATGGTTGAATATCGACTTGAAATTCAATAGTTGTTTGGTTTAAACCAATGGGTATTATTGGTTGAGTGATTGGCAGTACATGGCCTATGAATTAACCGTTTTCATAAATATCGATCTACCGTCAGGTAAATCGACGAGATAAAGTTATAAAATTTATTTTATAACTGAAAATGGATTTTTAAATCTATTATTTGAATTAAAGTTTGTAAAAGCAAATAAATATTTATTATTTATTAATTGAGTTTACAATTGGGTTTAAATGTTTTTTTATAAAGGAAAGTGATAAATAAAGGGTTATACAGGACCATGGTTTTATAAACGAAAATTTATGAACATAATTGAGGTATAGAGGATAAATAAATATTACCTAATAAAGGGGTTAAGTGAAATTTGTAAAATTAGACATTAAGAGAAAGGCTTAAAAGGTGATGTGGTATGCAATAAGAATTTAACAAAAAAAATCCAAGTAATAAAAAGCATTGTTTAGAAAGGTAAAAGAGAAATGTGATGATTTATAAAATAATTTTTCTTAATCGACGGATTAAGAATTCATGGTTATGTTCGAAAAGGAAGATTAAAAAGGTAATAAGTTTTTATCAACAAAATGGCTAAGAGAAGCGTATTTGAGATTAGAATAAATATTTGTTTGAAGTTACAACTGATGTTATCTGAAGGTAAGACCGTTGTTGGTCAAGGTCTGAGAGGTAAATAAATACCCCAACTTGAACGACCTCGGGATTATCTGAGGATGATATTAGAGTGTAATGGGAAAGTTAAATGGGTATTTCCAATGTTAAAGGAAATTGAAAAAGTAAAGTCTTGAGAATAAGTTATACCAAGAGAATAATAGCTGGTTATTTTCAAGTGATGAAATAAAGAAGATGTTATAACATTGTTTGCACCTGAATTAAGGTAGGTCATTTTCCCAATATGGTTAGTAAAATAGTAATTGGGTTTGAAACGATGATTGGATATGAAAGTGAATTAGTTTGAAACAAGAACCTTACGTCAAATACGTTTTATTTGAAATGTTAAGAATTTGAGATTTCTATCTTTAATCGTTTTTGAATTAAAGAGGCCATGTGGTGTTGGTACTGAACTGGTAAACTCATGTCATTCACACATTTATTTATTTGATAGTTAAAACACCGACTATCAAACCTGACCATACGATCGTTGGTACGGAAAGACCGGGATCGAAAATATATTCGAAAACCATTCCGACCAACGAATACGTGATAGAAGATTATTGAAGATGGAGCAATGGAAGACCGTTGATCTTCATAAGCGGAAGAACTACTGATTGGATTTCTCTGGTTTAGCGGCCGGTGATATTTCAACAGTGATTCTGTCGTGGTTGGAATTTACGGGTTGCAAGGACTTCTCACTACTGATCTGTAGGGTGATTCCTGGGATGCAGTAGGAGGGTGCCTTCGGTTCATCCTGTTCCTGGGTGACTTGTATGGACGAGTGTCTGACAGAGTATTTCTAAAGGAAATTGCGTACGTTGATTTCTTCAAACGTACGATGGTTGATGGCGGAGAAATGGTTTTCTCTAGCCAAATAACTAGAGTATTTTTGTGGACGTCAATTAGTGATATCCAGAGGATCTGACGATGTGGCATTCAAAGTGTATGATGATCAAGATGTGTTATGACCTCAAGCCTCATCAACCAGGAGATGACAAAAATCGGGCAGGCAGCATGGCTATGTGGGTCGCTCCCATTAGGGTGTATAATCACCTATCTAGAGAAATTTCTTTTGTTTCTTATTCTATCGATTCTGCCCATTCGGGAACGGTGGTTTGAGTCCAACCGTTGGTGATATACATTCGATACACTCAAGTGAAATGAGTGGTCGGTCATGTGAGGGCCAGGTTGCAAGACGTTCTTGTTGAACCCTGTGTATTCGCCTCTAGAGATACACGTGCGGAAGGTGGTCCCATACCTTGTCAAGTTGGAATCCAATCTCCAATAAGCGCCCGCGGGTTTGATTGTATATATATGTGGAGCGTGAGATGCAAGCGTTCCACTAGATTGTTATTTACTTGTATTTAGACATTATTATAATATCAGAAAAGATATTGATTTCGAGAACTGATTTGGGTTATCGTAAGGTAAAAACCGTCCGTGTTTATGTGTGGATCGGTCTTACGATTATCTTTTTCTTTCGAAAGGATTTTAACTTTAAAATCAAGTTGTGTGATACCTTAATGCTGTGCGAGTTTATCTCACTCTGGTCCACCAGACTGACCCGGTGTTTTGTAAATGCTCGGGTTAGACCGAGGTGTACAGGTTCAGGTTATCAGATACTGAGAAGTCCGGAGACGAGCTGAAGATGTTCAGATGAATGATATTCCGCTGTGTGATTATATATATGAGGACAGATTATCAAAACTGTCCAGATGTGTGTTGTACTCTGATATTGTAAGTATTTTCAAAAGCTCTCAATAAATGTTTGTTTCTATATTATATTTTGTTCCGCTGCGATATGAGACTCTGTGTTGGTTCTTCTTCTTCTTCTATTCTAATATTTCTTTCTTTCTTACCTCACCCTCTAATTTCTTTCTCATAACAATCTGGGGTTCGATACTTGGGTTTTTGGCAAGTGATACGAGTTTATGTATTGTTGTCAAAGGCTCGAGGGTCGAGCTTTTCCCCGGGTCGTTACAGCTGCACACGTATTCGGTAAAAGTTCTTAAGCACTAAAAAGAGACATTTCAACATAATAACTGTGACGTCCCGCCAAGCACCAGCCGACATTTCCAATGAAAGTGCGTTGTGCCAATGCCCAACTAGTACGGGACGGTCGCCAAAGAAAGGAAAAGAAAAAAATTGAACTAACAAGGAACCTGTAGATTGTCTCACAGCGCATGGGATAAAATATAATAGTAACATAATTTTGGCATAAAACAGGCGAGACAGTGCATAAGCTGAAAACTAAACCATCATAGCAACGGAAATCCAAAATGCAGCGTATCATCCAAACCAACATTATTACAATTTTGAGATAGTGTCTCTAAAGGAAAAGAAAGAGGTACACTACTAATGCCCAAAGTTGTGACCAGCAACAACACAGAGAGATTATATATATATGTATAATACATGAAAGCCTTTTGCTCGTCTCCGGTACAGCTACTCATGCATAATCACTTGACATATCTCTAGTCTGCCTGTTTAAGAGCATCTAGAGTAATAAGAAGAGACTTAAAACTCGGGGTCAGCCAAAAGTCTGGTATGAGTGACAAGCAGCAAAACAGAACAATAATAGGTATACATAACCATAACTGAACCTGGACCCGCAACCAAAGAGTTAGCACAACAGGATGTACAATACTTTAAGGTGACACTAACACATGGTGTGAAAATAATAGGGAGGGTGTGTGTATGTCATGGTGATAGCAAACATCAAACGTAGCAATCATCCTCACTCAGTGCGTAAAGCATACGATATCCACCACTTTGATCACCCAATTATTTGTTACAATCACTCTGCCCTATGTAGTCATGACGGCTCCACTACACTGATCTGTAACTACTAATACTTTGTTATGTCCACACTGTCCCATGGAGTCATGACAACTCCACTACACTGGATCATAGCCCTGGTACGATCACTTTACCACATGAAGTCATGACAACTTCACTGCATTGATCCATAGCCAATATCCGTCTCTCCATGGTGAGTCAAAGCTATAGACATCGATAAACCCCTTTGCACACGTCCAGCAGCATAGTACAATTCATGAAGTTAACTCATTGGTTCCCATCTGGATCCTGAGTTCTACTTCCTATTTGGACTTCCTTTACATCTTGGGTTTTGGTCGAATTAGAGTTAGTCTTCGGAAAAGTCTTTGCGTGGTAGTGGCTTAATTGATGGTTCGGTTCGGTACCCCGTGCCTGGTTCGGTGCTCGTAGTCCACACTTCAGTTCGGGTCATGGAGCTCCATGTGCGGTTCGGTTCGAGTATATGTGTGTCTAATACTCAAGCTACCAGTTCGGTCCTCTTCAAGCTTCCTCGGTTCGGTTCAGTCTTTCAAGCTCCCTCGGTTCGGTTTAAAATCCCCAATTCCTATTCGCTCCGATCCCACTTGTTTCACCCCAGTTCGATCCGGTCTGGGCATTCCTTGTTGCCCTTGCAATTTTACATTGATGAATATGCCATAACCTTGGTTTGGTTCGGCTAACCGACCTGATCCCCTCATTCGATCCAATATGGATCCCTGTAGTATTTCCAACAAACTATTTTTTGTCCATTCTCACCATACGACGGCGTTTTCAACCATTCTAACTAACTAATCAATTATAAAACATTCCAAACAATAGTAGTAACATATGGGATCAATCAACAAGGTCAAAACGTCAAGCATATAGGTCATTTAAGATCAAACATACCCCAAGAGCATGAATTTCCCCTAAATCCCCTTTATCATGTTTTAACAACAGGATTAACAGAACATGTCCAAATTAAACCAAATTTTTATCAGAGCCCTAAAATAATATTTAATAATTTTACAAAATTTTTAGGATTTTTTTGAGTCATAATTTCGCTAACTAACATTAATCACCCCTAATTAGCTATAATTAGTGAAAAACAATGCAAATCACTCACCTTAGCCAAAATATAACCTCAGATCTTAAATGATTCTTTAAATGACATGAATTCCAATGCACACAGCAGCCTTTGCCTCTAATTTGATGTTGATTAGAGTTGGTTTGATGTTAATTAGCTTAATCTTCAATTAGAAAGTGATTTGGAAGCATTTTAGAAGATGGAGGCCACGGCTAGGGTTAGAGAGATGTTTTAGGTGGCTGAGAAAATGAAAATAGATCGTTTCTTAACAGATTTTCAGCCTCCCCATAACCCTAATACCGAAATGGGTTATGAGCCTAGCTACTAATCACCCTAATTAGGCCCAGTTAAGCTGTCATTTACCTTCTAAACCCTATTTCAGCCATATCTCCCAAACGGTAAGTCCGTTTGGCTAATGTGACCACTCTACGGAAAGTTAAACCATCATTCGAATCCAATGGAAGTGGTTTCAGGTCAAAATTCCTTACTAATCAAAAGTTATAGGCGAAACAAGATTCGCCAGGGGTAAAACGGTCATTTAAAAATCAGGAAAAATCGTGAACATGGAAAATGACCCCAATAGTCGTTCCCCAAAGTTACATGACTATACGACCTCATATGAAAAAATATATTCTACGACCCTTCTATACGTAGAATGCGGGTCGTTACAATAGCTTAGAAAGTAGTAATAATAGTAATAAATTGAAAATGGAAATTACTTTGTTTTAGTTATGGGAAGTGAAATCCTACTAATGAAAATATGTTATGGTTGTATACACTGCCTTTAGTATTTTTCTTCAGGACTGTTAATATTTTCTTTGTGCATTAAGGTTTAGAGTGTGTATGTTTTCGAATGAAAATATGATGGAACTTCAGATTTGTGTAATTAAATATGTTTGACTCATGGAACTTTAAACTTGTGTATGTTTGGCTTTCAAATGGATGTGTGGTCATTTCAAAGACAGGTAGAAAAGTCCTCCAGCCTTTTTAATTTCACCCATAAATAGTTTTAGATGTATATTTATTAACATACATACACTCTGGGTTAAGTATATATGTGTGCTATTGGTATGGTGGACCATGAAGTTTGGTGTACTTGCAATTCCACATAAAGGCAGTTTCATATACATTTTATTGGAAGTATATAAAGGCATTCAAAGGTATTTTTATTCTAAATCCATTTGATTTTTAAAGAAATAAACTATTGGCTTCATAAATACATAGTTTGGCATATAAAATTGGATTAATTGTCAAAAATAATCCGAAGTTTAATACGTCATCCCATAATAATCCCAAATTTAGATTATTTCTGAATAATCCAAAGTTTGGGGGGTGTCTTCCCATATTAATCCCATTTACTTTGGTTTTCCCATATTAATCCGATGTTTGTAGGTGTCTACCCATATTGATCCCAAAATAACACGTCAGGGGGTCATAGGTATCAATATGGGAAGACACCCCCCAACTTCGGATTATTCAGAAATAATCCAAACTTCGGATTATTATGGGAAGACACATTAAACTTCATATTATTCTTAACAATTAATCCTATAAAATTATATCATAGCAACTTAGAGCCAACATATATTTTCATTTCTGGCGAATATGGGTTGTGCTAAGATTCCAGGTCTATATGTATTGTTATACTTTGAATGAATACATGACTTCAGGTCGGTAACAAATTTGGTATAAAGAACTAAATTAGACTTAAAGTACATACTTATGATACTGCAGACTTTGACGGCACAGACCCATGCGATTTTAAGTAACAAACTTTGAATATATGTTGATTTGTAGAATGTATATAGTTTCAAATATGAACCATACGTGTATGTTAACTTTTAGAGTACTCTAGTGCATTTTCAAAGCATACATGAAAACATGTACTAGTTTCATCTTGAATTGTCGTTTTTGTAACATTTTTATCTATAAAATGTAATTCAACATTGCAAAACATAAAGTGAAACTATCATATTCATTGTAATCTAGTATATTCAAAGTAATATAAATCATTAATATGTAAAGTTTTACGAAGAAAGAAATACTCCTATAAAAAGCATCCACAACAACAATGGTTGCTGCTACTACCCGCAGCAGCAGGGTGGTAGTGGCAGGTTGCTGCTACCACCTACGCTTTGAATTTATTTGGTTGTACGTGTGTATTAAGTGTTTTTCTGTGTTTGGGTATATGAAGTTTTCGGGCAGGGAACTTATTTGGTTTCAAGCATATGTATGTGTGTGTAACATATGTATACTTGACAACCAATTGTTTATTTAACTGATTTAATTAAAATTTTAGTAAAATAGAAATGATAGTAATTGGATTGTATTTCATATTCTTATTATAGCCTATGAAACAACCAATTCGCTTATTTGTTTATTTAAACTGGATGATGTCTAAGATGTAAACAAAAAATTTGTCCATTGGCTACGGACTGATTTTAAAAATGCATATAATTGATAAAACTTGTTATTTTATTTTAATCTAAGTTGAAAATTTTGGTTTTACATGAGCAAGTTGGGTAAATTAAAATTAATAGCTTAAACCATAGTGGGTAGTATTTGAAATAATATGAATCTACGAACACGAATTCTTGTTGCAGTCATAACTTTTGAATTAATTGTCTGATTTTAATGCACATTCCGAAAATCTAAAAGGGCATGGTAAAACTTTTATTCGAAGTGTTTAGCAAAATTTTAATGTTTACTTTGGCAAAAACATGAATTTGGAATACTGAACTGCGCAAAAAATGAAATTTCTAAGCTGAAATGATGTATTATGATTTTTGAACGATTTATCCAATTTTGACGATCCTATACATTCGGGAAATCTAAAAAACTTTAGATACAACTTTTTCTTGTACTTCTTTTTTTATAAAATTTTGACGTTTGACAGACCAATATCGCAGATCTCCGTCGCTAACCTGCTATATATCACAATTTTGGGATGTTCCATGTTGTAAAATTATACATAATTTAACATCTAATGAATATTTTATGATTTGAAATTTATTTTAGGAAACTAATAAACTCTGGTATAATTCCCTTTTTGAAATTGAGATTTAATTATATAGTTTAGACTCTTGGAATGTTATCTAGACTAACCAAACCTCGAATATCATGTTGTTCCTACAAAGAATAAATGTATACATACATGTTCTATTTCTTTAAATAAGCGACAAATGTTCAATTGAGTTAAAGACAAATATGCTTGGAGCATGCCAGACCATATGGCAATAAAGGATCACTATTGCTTGTTAAGTAATTGTTTAATGGCATAAAATCCTAATAAAAGGTACGTGTTCGTATTAAATACTGCGAAATATTGATATATGTTGTGTTATTCCCTTGTTTCCCCATATTTCGGGATGCCCCGGGTTGGGATGCTTCTTTGAAGATGTATAGTATGTAATTATATTATATCTCAATAGCTTAAACCACAAAAGGCCTGTAATTATATTGTGTCGATCTAGTTGTGCACTCTGATTGTTTATTTATATATATACTATTTTCTTTGTGTAAAAAGTATTGAGATATTATATTTTTATTCCTTCCACTGTGAGATTCTATTCTACTCTGATTTTGTAGTGTTGTTTTTTCTTCTTCCTCCATTCTAATATTTCTTTCTTCTTCTCACCCTCTAACTTCTTTCCCTAACTCGCTTTCCTATGCCTTTTGAGTTGGATATGTCTTTTTAAATGTCAGTTTAAACTGCATGGAAAAGTTGGGTCATTATGGTTGGTATTAGAGAAAATGGTTAAGTAATAACCTTGGCTCTGTGGCGTAACTCAATGGAGATGGGGTTTGTAATACCCTAGATTAAGTTTGAGTATGTGTGTATGTGTGTGTGTGTGTGTATGATAGCGTACTTGTTAGTGTTATAAAAAATTGTTTTTAAATTGTATAGATTGATTTGTTGAGTGGTTTATGAAATCTGGTTGATACAGAAGGAATTACTGCATCAGCAGGTGTTTCTAAACACTTGAATAGAGCAAATTGACATATTATCTTTTTTAAGTGGGTAAATGAAATAGTTTTACCCAGAATTATATTTTTGATATAAAGGAATAATTGACTTGGTTAGTTGTTATTGTTTTTATTATTATAATATTGAGACGATTATATATAACCAAATAGAATTTGTATAAGAATGGAGTATACAAATGAGCTAAATTAAAACTGGATTCAGACCAAAATTGTGGATTTAAATCTCAGATTTTTAGAAAATATTTTCTGAAGTATTATAACATTACTTTGAAGGAATTTTTAAATACAATTATTTTAAATGGATTTTGAAAGTGATAAAGCACTGAACTCGCTTCGGTCGCTGGAAAATAATTCTGATGATGACTGCCGCATTATCAATATTCATTTTCGTGTTTCTAAGTGACGGATTACTACCATAATAAATTTGCTAATGGAAAGTTGTTTAAGAGAAATATGTTTTAAAAATTCAAATGTTTTTAATTTGCGAATGGTAATAAATATATGCATATATTTATATTATTTTAAAAGAATTTGAAATAAATACTAGGAGTTGAATTTTGAAATTTAACTTGTGCAAGTTAAATAATTTGAAATGGTATAAGTGAATCGGATGGATTGAAATTTGACTTAAGTAAAATAAAATTGGATTGGATTATAAATAATATTGAGTGGAGTTAAATATAGAAAAATGTGAGTTATAAATGATTTTATAACTAAATTATGAATTTTGGATGTTATTATTAGAGTACATAAAAGTAAAATCATAATCCCACTCCAAATAGCCATAATAAAAATAGAAAAAGCTAAGCATTACTCTCAACACTTCCAAGCGCTTCAAGAAGAAAGAAATCCAAGTCAAGTTTTAGTGTTTCCTACCTAAGAACCTGGGGGGAGGCGGGATAGAAGAAAAAGAGGCAAAAACAAAAAGATCAGACATAAAGCCTGGCGAGTCCAACTACTTTTAGCATGAAAAAAAGTAAAGTAATATGATAGGAATAAACCGGATGAAAAGTATAACCACGACATAAGGTAAAGCTGGATAACAGGATGAATATAAAGTTGGATGGAATATTCGACGATCTTGGGCAGTCGAAATTTTCAAGTTAGATTTGAAAACCTAGCCCAATTTATATTAAATTATAAGAGAACGGGGTTGAAATTTATTAATTAAACGAGTTTGAATGTATTAATTAAATTCAATTAAAAACGAGCTCGTCGCATCGTGGTAGTTCGTAATTTTAATTTTGAATTTTAATTGAGTATATAGGATTCATTATAAGTCAAAATTATTTGAAACAAGAATCTTCCGGATCTATGGGATTTATAGTTTTATAATAGAAGGGAAAAACTGTATTTTCATCTAATAGATTTTGAGTTATGTCAAAACAAAATTTCCAGAATAATCGCAGTGTGGTCGTTTATAAACTGTAATGATTTATTAAATAAAACAGAAGGATTTCAAAGAAACTAAATTGTATAGCTTATAAATTAAAAGTGAATAAATCGATTGAGAATTAATTTGGCTGAATGTGAATGTGTTGTACGGAATACGAATTGAATGATGGAATCCTAAGATTTGCTTAGAAATTCATGTATAACATATAGATTTTGGAAATTATGTGTTTGTTCAAATTAAAAGAATGAATGTTGTTTAAACTTCATGTTATAAGACTTATGGGTTTAAATTGAGTAAGTACCGGTACATGGAGCTATATAGCTCAGTTTTTCTTGCAAAATCGCATAAATATTTAGTGAACTCGCTTAATAACGCTTATATAAGATACGCCTGCGCAAAAATATAAAATAGAGTACAGGAATTGTTATATATTGTGTTTTTCTAACCGTATGGGTCGATGTATACATATTTATCTCTCTTGTTATATTGCCAAAGTCCCACTATGCAAGGAGACTCTACTAAAAAAATTCAAAAGTTTAGGGAGTTAGAAAAAATTTCAAAAATTCCTGAAAATTTCTGTAACCTAAATGGATGATTTTTAAATTGGGTACAAATCAAAGGAATTTGAATAGAACTAGGAAATTAATCATTTGCATGAAAACTAAAACTTTTATGTGAACTAAAATTGTAAAAATGTGAAATGTCGAGTTTCAACTAAGTACATCTTTGAAAAGTTAACGAGTTTGAAGCATTTTTCGTGCCCTAGTAATTTCAAGGATGAAATTCTTTTAAGGGGGGGGGGGGAGAATGCAACGACCCAGATTTAGCATTTAAAATTTGTTTCAAATGTTAAATTGAAAATATAATGGATTTTTATATGGAATTTGTTGATTTAACTAATGGAATATGATTTAATTTCGAATATATTGAATTATCGTAATACGAAAATGAGAAATATTTGAATTCTGTGTTAAAAATGAATTGATAATGATTCTACCGATTAATATAAATTCTATTTTAATATATATGATGATAATAATTTATTATCAATGGATTCGATTGTTTTGAAATCGATTTATATTTTATCTATTCAATTTAACATTTGAAAATAGCCAATTTTAAACGATCTCGGATTTTAACGAAACCAATTTTATAAAATCCGTAATGGTTAATTATTGTAAGATTTCCAGTTTCGAGTCAATTGAAGTTATTATGTGATTGTGAGCAATATAAACGCGTTTCAATTTATATTTTGAAATTAAAATAGGAGTATTTCAAATAGTTTCGGAATTCAACGAAACCAGTTCCATTAGGTCCGGAATATTAAGTTATTGTAGGATTTAAGTTTCATCACAATTGGAGCTTTTATATGGTCGCATAGGTGTTGAACGTTCAACTATAATACGTAGGAATATTTTATTATTAAAAAACTCCTATAAAATTAACCTAACTAATACCCTAGGTAAAACAAGTGCCTAGTTAACACTTATTTCCGCTGCCAGTATTACGATTTATGAATGATTTGCCGATCAATGTTATGTTTCCAAAATCCTCCAACATAAACTACGTGCGCGCTGGCCAGAGAAGGTGATCGGTGGGCTTGATTTGATGATCAGAGTGGTGGATTTTTACGAATTTGGGTTTAAGTGTGGTGTGGGTTTTGGTCAATTACGGTGGCTAAAGGCCATCAGAGGAGGTGAGTTGGTATCGATAGGGAGTGGGGAGTCAGGGCTGTGATCACTGGAGTAGGGCAAAGTCTGGTCAATCTGGCGTTGTCGGCGTTAGGATGTACGTAGCGAGGTTTATCGATGTCGATTTCTATAAATCGAACCGGGGTAGAGTTGATACGTGATTAATTTGGTTTATTGTGTGATGTGTTAAGGCTAATAATGGTAATTAATGATAACTAATAATTTTATTAATTTGTTCCAATTCAAATTAAATCTTGTAATAGTTATATTTATTTTGTACGTTAACAGAACTCAGCAAAACAAGATGCGTTGCAATGATATTGATGATATCTACACGTACGAGCTAAATCGAAGTGCTTTGGAGCTGATTAGAATGCCTATTTTAAACGCTCGTTTAAAATTAGATAAAATAACGTTAAATCATCGAATAAAAATGAAATGTGATTTAACTCTCATGCTTTCTAAAATACTAAGATGTGGTAAAATTCATATAAATTATATTCATCGTTATTATTATAAATTGGATGATTCTGTTTTGTTCGATGATTGTTGTTATTTATATTTCCGTCGTTTTGGGTGAATTATATTGAAATTTTTATTTCATATGAATTTATTAAATAATATTATAAGTTGTGGTGCAGGGAGAAAAAGGTTGGAGGGATCCAATGAGATTCCTCAAATATTTGTATGTTACTTATTTTCATATTATTCATATATGAACTGTTTAACCCAAGCAACGTTAAATTTTGGTTTAGATGTTGATTGTTGAATTGAAATTCAATGCTGATGTGTTATTAGTCAATAGCAGTATTGATTAAGTGATTGGCAGCAGATGACCCAAAATCCATCTAATAGAAATGATTTTGCCAAATTGGTTTTTAAACTTAGTAAAAAAAATTTAAAGGCTAATTAATCTTTTAATTAACGATGTTTAAAGATAATTTTCGAAGTTAATGAAGTTAATTATTATCCTATAATATGGTTTAAAATGGATTAAACATTTTATTCTTAGTTAATAACTAAGTTAACGAGTTTTTGATTCTCGTGAGCACAGGTTAACGCCTCTTTCTTCATTTCTTTTCTTCCTTCAATTGCATTCTTTCACTCCATTCAAACAACTTCCACAAATCGATCTACCGCTCCCTATAACCTACTTTCGCTTGCATTTGTGCTCACGAAACCCTATTACATATGTCTATCTTAAAACCCTTTCTCTCTTGATCTAAAATTTTCCCTTTTCGGTCCAGTTCTCAACAATCAATCCACCTTCTCTTATTTTCTGATTCCTTCATGGAACGACGACCCTACTTGTTTGATTTGAGATTATTGCTCTTGACCAGTTGGAGCTTGCTATTCTTCTTTCATACGATTTCTGTAATGCAAAACATTAGGTGGCCCAGCGAGTCTGCGCTTCTTCATTACTGGGTGAGGTTATTGTCCAACTTTTGTCTGGTTTTACCAGTAGGAATGGTGATGGAAGAGAGTATGGGGTTCTCTACTATTGTTGTAGCAGTCTTTCGGGGTGAATGGTCGGTGTTTCATCTTGTTATGTTGGAGTTTGTTTGTTTATAACATGGAGTATTTGCTAATGATTTATTTTCCTTTGCTTGTTTATGTTTTCGCGACTTGCTGACCTATGTTCTGGTGTTTCCCTAATCGTGTATGCTAAGGGGAGCTTGCTAATGCTCTAGCATGATGAGTGGAATTATGGGTTTTGCTGGTTCGTTTGTTGGTTGGGTTGGTATCATTTGGGGTATTGGATTTTCGCTCGTTTGGGGATCTCGTCTTGTTTGACCATTTTGACAGCATTTGCTGGTTTGCTTTGTTTGTTTGAAGTTTAAAAAGTCATTGTGGATTTTTGGTTTCGTTATGCTACTTGTTTGGATGATATGGTGTGAGTTCTATTCATGGTTGTTTTGGTTTTGTGATCTGGTTTATTTCCTTTTCACCATTAGTCTCACAGGTGAAGCCTCGGCTCTTGATGGGATAACTTTTGTGGTTTTTTTCCTCCATTGTCATTCTGTTCTTTGAGCAACTTACAGGCCTTTTGGAGCTAGCTTGTGCGTTAATTCTAAACTGTTGCTACTCCTCTATGTAATTCTGATCGTGGCAGTCCTTATGCCTTGGTCTTAACAATTCACGTGTAGGTAAGGATGGCTCTACCCTTTGTAGTTCTGTCTTTTCCTATTTCTCTGTTGCAGTTGTTATTCAGTATCCATACTTTCTTTAATGCTACATCATGTGATGCGATATTACGGAAGTTGTGCATTTCTTTTGTGTGGCTCGAGATGAAATGTCTCCATACTTATGTTATTCACTGTATTCTTTAGGGTGCAGCTCTAGAATCTAGCACATGATGCTGACTCATCAACGCTAGACAATGTAATGTACTTCATGTAATTTACTATTAACATAGTATGTAACTGCTCCCTGCATGGAGTTTTTTGTAGACTAGTTAAATATGAAAGCTCATGTGTTATAACCCTGTTAGGTAGAGTGGACAGACCACTATAAACTCTGTAAGCAGTGGACGGTCCACCTTAAAAACTGAATTAGTTGATTGTAAACCACAATCACCTATACTTTACTGTATTTTTATTATTGGTTATAATAAAAAAGTGTTACGAACCACTATAAAAACCGGTCGGCTATGCAAAAAAAAAACTAAGTTAACTACTTTAGTAAATGCTTATGTTAATTATCATTTTAATAATAATTGAAGTGATTTCCTTTTTAATTAAAATTCAATTTAGAAAGAAATCAAGTTTTGATAGGACTTTAGTTGAATTTGGTAAAGGGTTTTATAAGGTGTTTTATATAAAAATCCAAGTTTTATAAACCAGGGTTATAAAAGAGATGTAAATCTAATGCGATGATTTAATCTAAGCGTCTACTCAAAAACCGAATTAAGTAAAATGATAGTAATTAAAAGAAGATTTCAAAATTTGCAAAGGAAGGATAATTAATGGATTAATGTAAAGGATTCAGTAAATGGATTTTTTTGAAATGAACCTAAATTGTAAATGAATGTTTTAAAATGGTTTGAAGATAAGGGTTATGTTTTTAGTAAATGTTATTTAGTAATGGATGGTAATTTGAAAGTTGATTTTTCAAATGCTAAGAATGGTTGGGTTATGTTTTTAGTAAATGTTATTTAGTAATGGATGGTAATTTGAAAGTTGATTTTTCAAATGCTAAGAATGGTTGACAAAACCATGTTCAAATGGAATAATAGTAAATGAAATTGGTATGATATTTTAATTAATATCAGTTTTAAGATTACAAACTTTTATCTATCTTAAGATAAGAACGTTGTCGAACCAAGGTCTAAGAGGTAAATTAAATACCCCAACTTGAATGATTTCATGATTATCCAAAAAATGGTATTAGTTTGAAAGGGTAATGATATTGGAAATCATTTATAATTTGTATAAGAAGTATTTCAACTTTATTTTACAAGGTTTAACCATTTAAATGAAACTGTTGGTTTTAAAGTAAACAATGTATCATTTAACATTGTTTAGCCCAGGTATGAAATGTAGCTATGCGTATACCATTCGTTTGAGTATATAGCAATATTTTCTAAGTAATGAGAACTGTATTGTTTGTAAATACACTTATTCCAAGAAATTGATAAAGAGATAGGTTTTTATGGGAAATGAAATAAGAGGGTATACTGTTTGAAACGGGAAGGGGATTTGGAAATTAAATTATTATTTCCGTAAGTGAAGTTGTAAACTTTAATTGGCGAAGTTTTGAAGTTTAATAAAACCATTTAGGTTTATGTAATAAGAAATGTGTTG
Organism: Allium sativum; assembly: GCA_030737875.1. NCBI lineage: Eukaryota > Viridiplantae > Streptophyta > Magnoliopsida > Asparagales > Amaryllidaceae > Allium > Allium sativum. The sequence continues at coordinate 527,546,896 of CM060916.1, forward strand.
CATAACATTATTTTGGCCCATATAAGATATGGTGATGAAACATATACCAATTGGTTAAGTATATAAAGCAATATTTTGAAAGTAAAGGAAATAAAAAGGGGTTTTGTGATATATAGCGATATTTCCAAGGTAAACAAAATAAAAAAGGGGTTTTACGAATACGTTTATTCGGAAGATATAAGTGTATGGTTATTATTTTCAAAGTAATGAAAACAAGAGAGATTTGTTGAGATAAGTATAGGGAATTTGATTTTTAAGAATCGATGAAATATTTTTAATAATGATTTTAATTAAAGAGCCTAAGCTTACTTCACCATACTGTTTTGACTTGATAGTTAAAGAACCAACTATCAATAAATTCCTTATTGACCTTTTGACGTGTTAGTTCGAGGAGACCGGGATGAGAACTAGACCCAAAACTATTTCGAATCAACTTTGAAAAACTAACTTGCTAGGATGCTTATGAGATGATTTGAAGGCATACATCGTTGGAGTGATAGGGGTGCCCGCTGATGTCTCGGGTTAGTTACCATGATTAAACTTGTAACAGTAACCCCTACATTCTGGGGTATCTTCGGTTTTGTTCAGTCCTAGAACTGTAACAACTCGGAATTTTGGCGATATAAATTAATTATTAAAATTTCAAAGATAGGAATTTCTGCAAACGATGGAATTTTGCTATGAAACTTTAACCGATGCGTTTGTCTCGGAATTCTGGTCAACTTTCATGTTTGGAGTTTCGCGAATGGAGTCTGTATAAAAAATTATGGATGAAATACGAAAATGGATGGAAAATAAATTAACCAGAATTTAAATATATATTATACCTTATATAATTAGCCGACCTGGGAATTTGATGGCCTAGGCAGTCGATCGGCGGTCGACCTACTAGGCGTCAGTTTTCCCAGTGACGGCTAGGGTTGGTAAGGTTTGGTTTATAAAATATATATAATTAATGGACTGATATGAATTAAAACAAATCTACCGGTCCTGGGCCATTTCCACTCTGATAAATAAAGCGGTAAGGCCTCATTCTTTTCCATTCAAATATGTAATAGCAGCGGAGCTCTGTCATTTTCCTCCTTCTCCAAGCCTAACTTCTTAATCTAAAATATGTTCTTATACAACCGATCAAATCCAAATCGCATAGGATTGAGAGGATTATCAGATCTAGTGGAAAAGAATGCAAATTAGTGCTCAACAATATATTCTCCCATTTCTTCCTATTTTCTTACGTCTCTACTGATCTAGAATTTTCCCCTTTTCAGATAAATTGTAGATTTAAGAATTTGGAGACTGTAGGCCTAAAGCGTTCAAAACTTTGAATTTGGATGCTTGTAGGTAAGTGGGAAATTTATATATACATTTCTAATAACGTATTTATCTTATTTGTGGTATATTTCATTTTTTATGTCTATGTCTATCAGATCTGTTAAATAAATTGTTGTAATTAGGCTGACACCCTTTAGATCTGATTATAAAAGGTGTTAAAACTTGCGAATTGTATATTGTGGTTATGCATAATACTAGTTGTTGGATTATTAAACTTGTTTACACATATTCCTACATTTATGTTGTAAAATATATTGCAATTGTTGTAAAGTACTGTAGATCTGGAAATCAGTCACATTAAACACCATTTAGATATAGTTAAATTCTAGATCTCTAGTTCAGTGTTGAATAATGAAATTATGTGAATTTGGGAAAAAAGATATGATCGGTAAATTATGTGATTGTATTATAAAAAATGCATGTTTGTATTCGATATTGCTGGGGTTTTGCTTAGTTATTGTAAATATGCCAATTCCTCCTTTATGCATGAAAAGGCATCATTTTGAAATCGCAAGAGATATGATTAAAAGGATTAAAAATGGAAAGTGGTGTAAATGTACATATAAATATAAATATATTTATTTATGCGTAATTTGCATCAACTATTCCAAATTATATATTTAAATATATTTCTTATGACTCAAAAATATGTCAATTCCACTAGTCAGGCATAATTTGCAATGATTACCGCTAACGATCTGTTTGTAAGACTTGAAACTTTTTGACAAGATTGAATGCAAAAAGGAATGTTTGGTTGTCAATTAAACCAAATCTTTAAATTTAAAAGAATAAGTAGTAATAATAGTAGTAGTAGTAGTAATAATAATAATAATAATAATAATAATAATAATAATAATAATAATAATAATAGAAGATAACTATGTTGGCCGCACGAAAACATAAAATTTAAATATATAACTATTATCAGTCCAAACCAGCGTAAAACGAAAAACTATACATTGTATGGAATGTTGAATGTTTGGATATGGTTCTGTAACGACCCGCATTCTACGCATCAGAGGATCGTAGAATATTTATTTCTTCCTCATAAACAGTCGTATAGCTATGTAACTTTGGGAGACGACCATTGGGGTCATTTCCCATGTTCATGATTTTTGTCGATTTTTAAATGACCGTTTTACCCTTAGCTGATATTGTTTTGGGCATAACTTTTGATTGGAAAGGATTTTTGACCTTAAACCACTTCCATTAGATTCGGATGATGGTTTACCTTTCCGTAGAGTGGTCACATTAGCCAAACGGACACACTGTTTGGGAGATATGGCTGAAACAAGTTTCAGATGGTGAAAAACAGCTTAACCGAGCCTAATTTGGGTGATTAGTGAGTGGGCCCATAACCCATTTCGGGATTAGGGTTATGGGGAGGCTGATAGGGTTAGGAAATTCAGTTTCTATCATTTTCCAGCTGCAACTTTTTGTTCCTTCAAGTTTAGCCATGGCCTCCACTTTCTAAAACACCCCAAATCACCTCTTAATCGCTAATAAAGCCAAATCTACATCAAATCAAAGAGGATTAGCACAAGAATCGAGGTAGAGTTGCTGTATTGCCTTGGTATTCGTGCCCAAACAGAGAATCATTTCAGATCTAAAGTTTATTTGTGGCAAAGGTGAGTGATTTGCATAGTTCCTCACTAATTATGGTTAATTAAGGGTAATTAGTGATAATTAGCAAATTCATACATGTTAAAAATCAAGAAAAATATTGATAAATTTCAAAATATTGTTTTAGGCCTCTGTTAGAAAGTTGGGTTAGTTTGGTTAAGTTTTACTAATCCTATCATTAGTTTGGCTTAAACATGCAAAAGGGAAAATATGGGGTTTTGACTATGTTTGATCCGTTTTAACCTATCAAGTTGTTATTTTGGTGTTTGTGGTCAGTTTTATATGTTGCTATGACTGTATGGTATGCTTTGTGATTAATTAGAAAAGTTACAATGGTCGAACTGGAAGAGTTGCAAGAAATATGCAGGACCCGGATCGGATCGCCCCCCACATCAACGACCCGACCCAATCGCAAGCATCCGCAAAGACCACAAGATGCTCCACCTTGAAGGCCACCAGCCAGAAGATCACGACCCGACCCGAATCACTTCAAAAGCCCACGACTTGAAGACCTGGGAGGATGCACCCGACCTGATCCGATGGGTGAGCATGATCCGACCCGATCTGTATGAACCATGAGCTAGAGGAGGAGCTGCCATGCACGGTCCGATGGAGGGAGCACGACCCGATTCGACGGAGGGATCACGACCGATCCGAATGAGGCTGATGACCACGGGCCGAACCATAGGAGATACTACGAGATGAACCAAGGAGCTTGGACGCGAAGCACGGGTTACGAACCAAATGAAGACTGATCCGGAGGAGAAGACCAAAACCCGAGATGCAAAGGTAGTCTTAGTGGGAAGTTTGTACTCAAGATCCATTTGGGAACCAACGAGTTAACTTCAAGGTTGGACTTTGCTGCGGGACGTGCACAAAGGGGTTGTCGGTATTCATAACTTTGGCTCACCACTGAGAGACGGATAGTGGGCTTGTAGTGATTGTTGTACGGGGTTAGACTCCGTCAGGGCCCAAAGGATTAGGTGACCAAATAGTGGATATCGTATGCTTTACACACTGAGTGAGAGACGTGAGGATGGTTGCCATGCTTGATTTGTTTGTCATCACTGTGACATGCACACCCCCACCCCCATATTCTTTACACTATATGTTAGTGGCAGCTTAGAGTATTGAGCGGTATGTTGTGCTAACTCTTTGGTTGCAGGTCCAGGTTCAAACTAGAGACAGGTTAGGTGGTATGCACGAGTAGCTGTACCAGACACGAGCAGGAGGCTCCCACGTATGATATATAGATATTCTCCCTGTGTTGTTGAAGGTCACTGCTTGGGTATTAGTAGTGTACCCCCTTCTTTTACTTTATTTTGCTTTAGAGATAGTTTTAAAGTTGTAATAATGATGTTGGATCATAAGTTGTATTTTGGATTTCCGCTGCTATGATGATGATGGTTTTAGTTTTCAGCTTATGCACTGTCTAGCTTGTTTATGTCAAGCATGTTACTATTATATTTTATTCCATGCGCTATGAGACATTCTATAGGTTTCTTTGTTAGTTCTTTCATCTTCTTTCCTTTCTTTGACGACCGTCCGGTGCTAGTAGACATGTGTACAACGCACTTTTGGAGGAAATGTCGGTTATTGCGGGGCGGGCCGTCACACTTGGTACCAGAGCTCTAGGTGGCGTAGTTAGCCTAGGGAAGTTATCAGGGAGAGATAGTATACGTATATGAGAGCGCGTATTTGTTACATTTTTGTTTTTAAAAGCTATATATATATACTATTAGTATAGCTAAGGATGAAGTCGCATTGCACTAGCACCACTATGGAGATGGTTAATTGTTTTCTCTGTACAGATTGAAAGATGAGCCGATATACGAGGGGTACTGGTAGAGGAACAAATAATGGGAATTCTTCTGATATGAGGACTATGTTCACTGACTTCATAAGAGAAATTCTTAGGGATGCTCGGGGAGTAGTTTCTAATGCTGCTAACGGTGGTGGTGTAGTAGTGCAGGCGCCTAGGGCCGATTTTGCCAAGCTGTGCAAGGATTACACTAGTCTTGGTGGGAAGCCGTTCCATGGAACGGAGTCGGCTACAGAAGTTCAAGATTGGCTAGATAGTTGTGAGCGCATCGTCGAAGACTTGGGAATCGAAGATGCAATGAAGAGGAAGTTAGCATCGCGTCAACTACAAGGATGAACTATGAATTGGTGGAATGCTATTAAGGTAGCTGCTCTTGAGGATCAAGCTACTTGGAATCAGTTTAAGACTCGCTTTTGTGATAAGTTTATTCCAGCTGCTCATAAATCAGAATTGTTCAGGAAGTTCTTGGAGCTTAAGCAGAATGGTAGAGCAGTCTCGGAGTATATCGCTGAATTCGACACTTTATCGAAATATGGATTGTCCCTCATCGATACAGTCGAGAAGAAGAACGAGAAGTTCATAACTGGCTTGGATGGGTATTTGGGGGAAAGACTTATAAACCATATCGATGAGACGTTCGAGTCTATTGTAGGAAAGGCCTTAAGGTCAGAGAGCCTTTTTCCTAAGTCGAAGACAGAGGTTGCTATTGAATCTACAGAGGAGCCAAAGCCGCAAGCAGGCGGTGAAGGCAAGAAGAATTCTCAGAACAAGAGGAAGCAGAACGTAACCAAGGATGGTCAGAATAAGAAGAATAAGAATGGTGGCAAGTGCTTTAGTTGTGGCAAGAAGGGCCACTATGCCAGAGATTATCGAGAAAAGCCTGGGGAAAGGAAGTGCTTTAACTGCGGCCAAGCGGGACATCACAAGGATGATTGTCCACAACCCCCTAAAGAGAAGCAGATTGTGAAAGCATATGCTATCAACGATGTTCCTTCTTCATCGATTGCTCCAACTACGGTGTAGAAGGGAAAGGGTGCTGTTATCAAAGGTATGCTTTCTATTTAAGGTGTTTCTTTTCAAGTATTGTTTGATAAACTCGAGATAGTCGATAGACCTCTAGTTGTGACAAACCCGATAGATAGTTTGACTGATCTTAGTATGATTTGTTGTAGTTTGTTCTTATCGATTCATGGATATATGTTTGCTTGTGATTGTTTTGTTTAGGCTTTACTGGGTTTAGCATTATTTTGGGGAGTCGATCTACTCCAAAGGTATAGGTTGGTATTAGGTACCTACCTAGTGATGGCGATAGTAACTGGAGTTAAGGAAGCTGAGAGGTTATCGTTGTAATAAGTTATAGTTGTCTCTGGGAGGCAAATGAGTGCTCCAGTGCTTGGTTGTTTTGCTAGTATCACCTCACGTGGATTGTCCGAATTCGAAGGAGATGTTCGTTAGGTGCTTGTCTGATATTGGTTTAGGCCTTTGGGGCTTGTGCTTGGGGAATGTAGAGTTCGACTAGGATGGTTTGCGTGAGAGATAAATAGTTGTTGTGATTCTTCATTGGATGATATCTTGGGTTACTCGAGGAGTGATGGGCAGGTGCGACATTATAAGACTGTTCAATGGTATAGACTGCCCCGAGTTAGACTCGATAGGGTTATGAGATGGCTCGACTGGGACTCGAGAAAGATGCAACGTAATGGATTGTTTAGGACTCTATGCTGATGTTCTCTTTGGATAATAGAACTTTGAAGAAATAGGATGGGTTCGTTGATCATGGAATATGCAACGAAGATTAGGACGATTCAAGTTGGCTTGAACTTGTAAAAGAAAATGGGTGTTCGTTGATCTTGGAGATGCAACGAATAGGGAGACGACACACATTGGACTAGCGTTTGTCGGTAACGGATACTCAAGACTGGGTTTGAGTTATAGATTGACTCGAGTTGGACTCGAGAAGGTTGTAAGGAATTGGATTTGGTTCGAGTTGGACTCGAGAGGCCAGCAAGATAATGGATAGAATTGGGTTGGACTCAAGTATTTTAGGCGAACTTAAAGAAGGGGTATCTGGGGATGCCCGTTACCTTGGATCCGTTGGACGTGATCTAGTTATCCTTGGAGGATAAAACGTACGTTGGACGTACGGTAGTCCGTTTGGAGGCTGGGCTTCCATTAGTTCTTGATGTTGGTTGGACCAGACATACAAGAATCGACATATTGGGATTGGTTAGACCAGTCATTTAGGTGTCGACGTGTTCATGGCTTTAGCAGGTGATAGATAGGACTTGTTTGATGGATGTTATGATTGCTATGTTTGTCCCTATCTTTGTTCTCTTGAGTAGACTATCACCTGTAGGGTTTTAGCAATGAGGAATAAAGAGATGGTGGTATATACGGACATTAGGCTACGTATCAGTGCAGTGGGGTAGTCATTACTCCATGGGGCAGAGTGATCGTAGCGAGGCTATGAAACAGTGCAGTGAAGTTATCATGACTTCATGGGGTAGAGTGGACATAGCAAAGGATTTAGGTGCGGTAACAGTTGCATTGAGTAGGAGGCATGCCAGTCTAGAGGTTATGTTTCTGGGTTGGAAGCAACTAGAGTATATCACATGATATGATTTCAGACGCAAGAGTGAATTGGATTCAGAAACGCTAGTAAGCTTGACGATTAGATCAATTTTGATTGAGTGGATTGGTTCCAGTTAGAAGGATGATCCTAACCTATTGGCAGTCATCTCTAGGGTAGAGATGGCTATCGATGGAAAAAGAATGATCAAGCAAGGATTTGACTGAGAAGGATGGCTTCGAAAGAATAGGGGACTAGTTGTACCCAACGTAGACGGACTGAGAGATGAAGTGCTTAGAGCATATCATCATTCGAAACTGACTATACATCCCAGTGGTAACAAAATGTATTGATACATGGATCAGACCTACCATTGGGAAAGGATAAATAAGGACGTTGGGAAGTTTATGTCCAAATGCATGAATTGCCAGTTAGATAAAGCTGTGCAAAAGAAGCCTAGTGGGTTGTTACAACCATTAGAAATTCCTAAATGGAAATGGGAACAAGTCTCAATGGATTATATTGATGGTTTACCAAGGACTAGGTCAGGTCATGATGGTATTTGAGTGAATCGTATACTAGAGGATCTTTTGAGAACTTATATATTGGATTTTGGAGGGTCATGGGATGGCCATTTGTATCTGGTTGAGTTATAGTTATTAGCCCAGTATTGGTATGGTTCCAATTGAAACTTTGTAGGAAGACCATGCAAGGCACCATCATGTTGGTTCAAGAATGGTGAGAAATTTGAGCCTAGACTTGAAATAATAAGAGGGACTTCAGGAAAGATCAAGGTTATCCAACAGAGAATGAAGACTACCTAAGATAGGCAGAGGACTTATGTCAATAAGAGACGAAGAGATTTGGAATTCTTCGTTAACGACTTGGTGTTCGTCAAGGTCTTTCCATTGATGAATGTGATTCGTTTTGGTGGGAAAGGTAAGTTAGCACCAAGGTTTGTTGGTCCATTTTCAGTTCTTGAGCAAGATGGGAATTTGGCATATAAAGTTGAGTTACTGGACAAGACGGCGAGAGTTCACAACGTATTTCATGTTTCCCAGTTAAGGAAGTTTGTGCACGACCCAAGTGTGGCTATTTTACCAGATCAGTTGGATGATATCGAGGTTGAACCTGAGGCGGTTGGGAACCGCAGGCCTATGCGTATTGTTGGGAATGATATGAAGCACCTTCGAAGGAAGGTGGTGAAACTAGTCAAAGTTCAGTGGGGTGGTGATGAGGAAGACTGTACTTGGGAAACAGAGGAGAACATAAGGAAGGAGTATTCAGAACTCTTTGCCTGGTAAGGTTTTTATATTGATATAATACTCCCTTGTTTGTAAACCGCATGCTAGGATAGGCTTGTCGTGTTGTTTTGTATGCTTTATTGTTTTGTTAATGATTGGTGGGCATGCAGAATCCTTTGTATGTTTTGGGTTAAGGAATTTCGGGTATGAAATTTCTTAAGGGGAGAGAATGTAATGACCCGCATTCTACGCATCAAAGGATCGTAGAATATATATTTCTTTCTCATAAGGAGTCATATAGCCATGTGACTTTGGGAGACGACCATTGGGGTCATTTCCCATGTTCATGATTTTTGCCGATTTTTAAATGACCATTTTCCCCTAGCTGATTTTGTTTTGGCCATAACTTTTGATTAGAAAGGAGTTTTGACCTGAAACCACTTCCATTATATCCGAATGATGGTTTACCTTTCCGTAGGTCACATTAGCCAAACGGACTCACCGTTTGGAAATATGGCCGAAACAAGTTTCAGATGGTGAAAAACAGCTTAACCGAACCTAATTTGGGTGATTAGTGAGTGGGCCCATAACCCATTTCGGGATTAGGGTTATGTGGACGCTGATAGGGTTAGGAAATTCAGTTTCTATCATTTTCCAGCTGCCACTTTTTGTTCCTTCAAGTATAGCCATGGCCTCCACTTTCTAAAACACCCCAAATCACCTCTTAATCGCTAATCAAGCCAAATCTACATCAAATCAAAGAGGATTAGCACAAGAATCGACGTAGAGCTGCTATTTGCCTTGGTATTCATGCCCAAACAGAGAATCATTTCAGATCTAAAGTTTATTTGTGGCAAAGGTGAGTGATTTGCATAGTTCCTCACTAATTATGGTTAATTTAGGGTAATTAGTGATAATTAGCGAATTCATACATGTTAAAAATCTGGAAAAATATTGATAAATTTTGAAATATTGTTTAAGATCTCTGTTAAAAAGTTGGGTTAGTTTGGTCAAGTTTTACTAATCCTATCATTAGTTTGGCTTAAACATGCTTAAGGGAAAATATGGGGTTTTGGCTATGTTTGATCCGTTTTGACCTATCAAGTTGTTGTTTTGGTGTTTGTGGTCAGTTCTATATGTTGCTATGACTGTATGGTATGCTTTATGATTAATTAGAAAAGTTAGAATGGTCGAAAACGCCGTCATATGGCGTAAAACAGTCGCTGGAAGAGTTGCAAGAAATATGCAGGACCCGGATCGGATTGCCCCCCACATCAACGAACCGACCCGATCGCGAGCATCCGCAAAGATCATGAGCTACTCCACCTTGAAGGCCAGCAGCCAGAAGATCATGACCCGACCCAAATTGAAACGCCCCACCTCCGTTAAGGTCACTCACAAAGGGAATGCCTTAACTTTGGTGGTGGGTTATAGGTACAAGACACAGAAAAATTTACAAGACAGATAAATATAAGCAGCGAAATTCAAATATTTATTGCATACATGGTTCAATACAAAAGCATTACATCAAATTGTCTCAAAATAACTTCCAAATCATTCACCATAATTTCTGTCTTGATTTTTTAATAAAGAAGCATAAACCCTTAATAAAACTGCATAAATCCCCAAGTGTAGTGTTCAAAAGCCATAGCCAAGGTGAGAGAGTGCCAATCATACATTTACTTTCTTGAAGCTTGCAAAGAGTCTGACTAAGCTGGAGTATTCCATCCTTGTGGACCTTGGGGGGGAAACGGAAGAAAAGAGGACGAAAGAAAACGAGTCAAACAATAAGTCTGGTAAGTTCAGTGATTACTAGTATTTAAACAAGGAAAGGGATCATGACAATAATAACAGAACATAGGACAATACCCTAATATAAGATAAGAGGAACATGTGATCGCACCCATTTCTATAGTCTCTGCACCTACTTAACCATTGGTTCAACATGCCCCACGTGTTCATAACAAACGATCCCCTTAATGATCGGCTCCTACTCGCATGCATTCATATCCTATGTCATTCGGCCCTGCTTGACTGTAGATACATGTGATGGTCCCACCATGGGGTCTATCAGTCCCTCTGGTGGCAACCCGACATGATTCAAGATGCACAGTGTATACTATTGATGCCCAGTGCCTGCTTTTTCCACTCCGGAGTACGTGCACGCCCATACTCCATCGGAACCTACACTGACGCACCAGCCGCCGACGTTTTTGACCGCTTATAATCAGCCCAGTAATCGTGCCACACCCTACCTAGTTTCAGGGTACCATGATACATCTATGTGGGTTACTGCTGAAATGGGTCCCCGTTACTAAGGTTTTCTAATCAACATGTTTATTTGGTTAAGTGTCCAAGTTTACCTAACCCCACCCATCCGTTTAGTTAACATGTTGAATCGGTTAAGTGTTTCCCTAAATGACTTAACCCTACCAATCCTGACTTAGCTATAATTTATTCACTAAAGCACAAACCACTCACATTAGACAGATCTTGTTATGGTCACCGGATATACTGGTCGGTTCCGGGCATATTTACACAACAACTCAGTCTAACCTCGGGTTCTTTTTGGGCTTGATGCACTAACCACCAATATTAGACTGGTCTTGTTGTGGTCACTGGATATGTCGGCCGGTTCCAGGCAGTTTTACACCACAACTCAGTCTAACCTCGGGTTAGGCATATTCGTCTTTTCTAAATTCACATATTTTCTATATATGTCTAATTTCTTTATGTAAATTAATTTTAATTTAATCATGCCATAATTATCCTTTGTTTATGCTCACAATAAATGGTATATCAAATATAACATTTTATGAACAAATCTATGCCATGAATTTTCATATTTTCTCATCGTTATCACTGTGGAACGTACGCATGAATCACATAAAATGTTAGGCTAGTAAATTAGCCCAAACCCATAAACAAAAAGGGGTAATAAACAAGGGACATGAAATAAACATAAAATAGCATACATTTAACTTATCATGTGTAACTTGGCATAGAAGTATCATTAACTTAATTAAACGGGTAAAGGTGAACTTGTGACTAAGTTGGATCTAACTGTCATGTAAACTTGATATAGGTCTAGCACGGAGGTTTAACATATAATCACAGTTTTAAACCACAACTTAGCATATTAACTTATGTATGTCAAAACTTAAGAAAGCTACAATAAACATATTTAAATCACAACTTAGCATATTAACTTATGTGTGTTAAACATAAGAGAACTATTATAAACATATTCGAATCACAACTTAGCATGATGACTTATGTGTGTTAAACATAAGAGAGCTACTATAAACATATTCGAATCACAACTTAGCATGATTACTTATGTGTGTTAAACATAAGAGAGCTACAAATCAAATCTTGCAACATAAATATATTCAACTTAACATGGATCTAATATACATGAGTGTTGATCTAACATATAAGCATGTGCTTTAGATCATAAACTTGCAAGTAACCACCAAATTATAACATGGCATGTTTCACCATTTAGTTGGCATAATAAATCCATTACCAAATCATAATAGATTCCAATTACATTCAATATGGTATGTTCATCATCACAAACATATAGACATGATCAATCGCAACGGTAATTTAAGAATAAAACTTTATTTATCTTAAACATAAGCATCATTCTATATTCGAATTACAACATGTCATGATTCATTTGAAAGAACATTTAAATCTACGTAATAACCAACTTACAAAAAGGAATTCTTGAGTTCTGAAATCTGAATTCTGAAATTGGTAAGCTCCCCTTTGATGTAGATCGTTGAATTTAATTACTTTAATTTGATTTTGATTCAGGTTTTTATCTTGTCTTTGAATTGGTGACGGCTACTCCAGGTTCTCTATTGACGGCATGATAGTTCTAGGATTATTTTTGTGTGATTTTTAGGTTAGAGCATTGGGTTGTTTACATAGAATTTCAATTTAATTTGAGCCGTCGGATGATCCTTGAGTTAACCACAACCATTCAGTCAGGATAGGGTGACACCTCAGCCCTAATGACTCAGCCAGGAGTCAGAAAGGACTCGACAATGACTAACAATATGCATCAGATCACACCAGAAAGCTGTGCAGGCTCTCAGCTCGGCCTGGGCGCACTTGGCAGGTGCGCCAGTTCCACTTTTGTACTGGCGCACTTCCCAAGTGCGCCAGTGCATCTTTTGTACTGGCTCACTTCCCAAGTGCGCCAGTGCATATTTTTTTCTTTCTTTCTTCTGGTTTTCTGTTTAACTTCGTTCGTCCATATCTCCTTCATACGGTGTCCGTTTTACGCAAACTCGGACTCTATCTCAAGCAGAATTTCGAGACGAACGCAATGGCATAACCCGTATCCCTTAATTCTAACATTTGAAATTAATTATTCTTTGATTCGTTACTATAATGTTAACAGAAAATACGGGGTGTTACATTCTCCCCTCCTTTTAGGATTTCGTCCTCGAAATCTTCAAGTCGAGAAGAACTTATATCCTACCATCCAATCACCCATCTACTCAAACATCAAACACAGGCGTCCATTGTCCTTAAAAGATTTATAATGCTTCATGATCATATGCATAGTGTGTGTACATGTCCTTATCTAATGCAAAATCAGGCGGTCTAGTGATTCAATTGACCTCCATAATGCAAATTATGTCAGTGCCATGAGTCCATTATGAATGCAAATTTTTTCTCAAAATTTCCTATATGAGTGCACAATCATTTATACAAATGCAACGTCCATATGTAACACATCAAGTTTCAATCCATATACAAATACATATATGCATATGCAATATGAAAGTGACTGAGCCAATCTACTACCAAATGTGTGTGTATATGCATCCACGAGCAACCACTAGCAACCATTTGCAACCACTTGCAGCCATCAACCATAACATGTTTCAATTACATGTTTTCATCCAAATGGGTTTCTAGCTAAGGATAAAGGGTAGGATCGAGGAGATATACCTAAAAAAAGATAGATACGAGCATAAACTTAAGGAAAAAGAGATCAAGAATGTACCCTCAAAAAGAAAAGGGTAGGCTGCATGTATTCTGTCCTCAATTTCCCAAGTCGCGTCTTCCTCGGCGTCGCTCCATTGAACTTTGACGAGCTTAACTTCATGATTGCGTAGATTTTTGACTTCTATTCCCAAGATACGGTTGGAACTCTCCTCACGGTTGCTTCTCGTTCAACTTCTACTTCCTCTAGCACGCTTGGTTCTACCACTTCCGCAGACTCGTGTAAGCACTTCCGAAGGTGAGAGACATGAATGACATTATGAACCCCGGCCAATCTTTCGGGCAGCCGCACCCTATAAGCCATCTTCCCAATCTTTTTGATGATAGGGAACGACCCTACAAATCTTAGTGCTAACTTTCCTATGGATCCAAAGCGAATGACGTTCCTCAAAGGAGATACTTTAAGGAATACCTTGTATCCAACTTCAAACTCAAGTTTAGTTCTTCTTTTGTCTGCGTAGAACTTCTATCTATCTTGGGCAGTCTTCATTCTTCTCCATATCAGGTCTACTTTCTCTGAAGTTTCCCTAATCATGTTTGGTCCAAGTATGAGCTTGTCTGTGGACTCCCACCAGCAAGTTGGTGACCTGCACGGTCTTCCATATAAAGCTTCGAAAGGCGCCATGCCTATGATGGCTTGGTAGCTATTGTTGTAAGCGAATTCCACCAAAGGTAGATGATCCTCCTATGTACCCCTGAAGTCAATAATGCATAATCTCAAGAGGTCTTCTAATACTCTGTTGACTCTTTTCGTTTGGCCATCGGTTTGAGGGTGATAGGCTGTGCTTAAGCATAACTGTGTGCCTACAACCTCTTGTAAACTCTTCTAAAACTCGCTCGTGAAGATATGGTCTCGATCACTCACTATGCTAGAGGGTATCCCATGGAGTCGAACTATCTCTTTAAGATATATGGATGCTAGAGATGAGGCAGTCCTTCTACTTTTGACGGGTATAAAGTGAGCGCTTTTAGTAAGCCTGTCCACTATTACCCAAATGTTAGTATTGCCCCTTCTTGACTTAGGCAACCCATCTATAAAGTCCATCGAGATGTTATCCCATTTCCATTGTGGGACCTCTAGAGGATGGAGCAGACCACTAGGCTTCTTCTGCTCCGCCTTGACTTATTGGCATATTAAACACTTAGAAACAAATTCAGCTACGTCTTGCTTCATGCCATTCCAAAAGAGAACTCTTTTGATGTCTTTATACATTTTGTCTCCGCATAGGTGTATGGCAGGTTGGAATGGTGTGCCTCTTCTAGAACCGCCTTTACCAAATCCCTTGCTTGTGGGACTCATAGTCTTCCATCTCGTCTCAACCAGCCCTTGGAATCAATGGAGTAGCTATGGAGGTGACTAGAAGTCTTAACTCTAATTAACTTGTCCACCTTATTGGCTAGCTGAGGGTATTCTCTTTGTGCGGCTCCGATTGAGTCTAATAGAGTTAGCCGCACTTCTAACGTTGTTAGCAAGCCAGGTACAAAGTTAGAGGAGGGTCTGAAGTTAAAGCTTGCTATGAATACCAAGCTTTGCCTTTCCACAAAGAGAGGGCTTAAGGTCAGTTTCTTTCTACTCAAGGCGTCTTCTACTGCATTGGCCTTGCCAGGAGTGTAGGAGATCACAAAATCGTACGAGGCATGAAACTCCATCCATCTTTGTTGCCTCAAGTTGAGATCTTTTTGCGAGAAAAGGTATTTTAATGATTTATGATCAGTAAATAATTCGAACTTTTCTTCTAGCAGATAATGACTCCATGATTTAAGGGCGAAAACGATGGCAGCTAGTTCTAAATCATGAGTTGGGTATTTCTTCTCAAGAACCTTCAACTGCCTTCCTCCATAGCAAACTACTTTGCCTTCTTGCATTAGGACAGTGCCCAATCCTCTTCTGCATGCGTTTGTATATACTGTAAACATCTAGCTTCCATCAGGCAATGTCAGAACTGGGGCTGTTGTTAGAGCCCATTTCAAACATTGGAAAGCAATATCGCAATCCAAATCCTAATTGAAAGCTAGGTTCTTCTTTGTCAACCTTGTAAGTGGAGCTGAGATTTTTGCAAAATCTTTGATGAACTTTCGATAAAAGCCTGCTAGCCCGAGAAATCTTCGAACTTTGGTTGCGTTTCGAGGAACCTTCCAATCTTGCACAGCTACCACTTTCGCGAGGTCTACAGCTATCCCGTCTTTGGACACCACGTGTCCAAGGAACCTAACTTCTTCTCTCCAGAAATGGCATTTGGAGAATTTCTCTTTCAATTGATGTGCACGGAGAGTATCCAGGACTTCTTTTAGATGCTGAGCATTGTAACACCCCATATCCATTAAGGTCACTCACAAAGGGAATGCCTAAACTTCGATGGAGAGTTATAGGTAAAAGATACAGATAAATTACAAGACAGACAAAATTAAAACATCGGAAAATAGAACTTTACTTTACTGATAAAATAGTCTGTACAACTCTTGTTTTCCAATACCAGAATATATGTCTTACAAAATAAAGAAGCATAAAAATAACATTTATATTCCCCAATGTAGCGTGAGCCAGCCATAGCAATGGAAAAGACAATCCAAGCAAAACTTCGACTAATCTTCAGCTTGGAAAGAAAACTGGGCTAAGTGGTAATATTCTCTCCCTGTGAGCCTAGGGGGTAACGGAAGACAAGAAAGTGAAAGAAAACAGAGTCAAACATAAAGTCTGGTAAGTTTAGTAACTTTCAGCATGTGAACAGGAAAAAAAAACATGGCATGAATTGACTGAATACAAGACAACACCATGATGATGGGAATCGTAAGGTTAGCACAAGATATGATAAGGTAAGATAAATTGGATGCACTTATATACTTTCTCTGCTTCACTACTACCTTGTTATTCTAATTTATATATCTTTGCACCACCTAACTAGTGCCCAACTAGTAATATGTATAGACTGACAAAACAGTAACGTGATCCCAATCCCCGAAATTGTGGTTGTTTTCAAGTGTACATATATTATTTATTACCTAGATCTAATCTAGGATTTTCTATCGAGCGCATTCTAGATCCAACCAAGGTTTACGCTACACTGGGCTACTGGGGTTTATGCTACCTATTGAACGTTTGTCGGATTTTAGGGTTTACGCGACCTAGGTCCAACTACGGATTATGCTACCTATCGAACCACGCCCCTAATCTAGGACACACTACCTAGAGTGGTATTTGTTCCTAGACTTTCCCTACGTATGTATCGTGGATCGTTATCGCTGTCAAGATGTTCATGTCCTCTATATGTGCGACACGAGTCTCGTGGCAGGGCAAATCAAGAAAGACGGAACTCGGTTGGGAGCTTTCAGCTATCTGCCAATGCAGATGCTAAGGTCTGTTTTTCCAGTGGCTATGGTCCCACTTGACCCCTCCCTCAACTAATGAAAGGTCACCCTTGGAAAAAAATGAGAACTATACGCAGACCCTCAATGCCCCCACTAACCTATGGCCATCCGCACCCATAACTAGATATCAAGTATATGGTCTTTTGAAGTTCTCCCCTTTCTGCTATACATATCTCGACTGACTCAAGTTGGTAGGTAGACGACGAGTTGCTTTCACAAGGCTACTGGTCTCGCCGAATCACGCTGGTCCATCCTAGTCTTTAGGTTGCCTTATATTGCAACAAAGGCATACCATTGGTTCTTCTAATGCAGACCTTAACCTCTGTGAGCCCAGGAGGATCATCTGCAGCCTCACAGAGGGATACCAAGAGTACCCTCATGTCCCCTCGAAGTCGCATGCTTCATAACCCAGTTCGTTGGAGCCTTCTTTATGATCAGATGGACGTTCGCTCCTTCTCGTGTTCTACTAAGGTTTACTACTTAGTTTCCTGAATCGTCGTTTTATTAACTGAGGTTTACTACTTAGTCCTTTTAACTAAGGTTTACTACATAGTTCTCTTTCTCGTTATGTTGGATTGGCTAAGTATCATCAGTCAATTCAAGTTAGCATAACCCATTCATTTGTCATGTTAAACTGGTTAAGTGTTATCAGTAGTTCATGTTGACTTAACCCTACCACAAATCAAGTTATATTGGTTAAGTATTTATTATTAATTAACCCCACCCCTTCATCTTGTATTGGTTAAATGTTCCATTTAACTCAACCCTGCCCATCTTTTGAGCTAACATGTTATAACGGTTAAGTGCTCTCTTAGTTAACTTAACCCTAACATCTGTTTAATCCACATGTTCTAATGGTTAAGTATTGTCCCTTCATATTTTAACTTAACCTTGTTCATTTATCACACTATGATGGCTAAGTGTTCTAAGTTTACCTAACTCCGCCTTCTAGTCTAGTTAACATGTTAAATTGGCTAAGTGTATTTTACTTAACCCCACCTTCTAGTCTAGTTAACATGTTATAACGGTTATTTAACCCCTACAAGTCTTGTCTTGTTAACATGTTAAGTTGTTTAAGTGTTCCTATGGACTTAACCCTCCCATTCTAGCTTAACTGTTTCTTAGCTTTAAATTATTCATTTAAAGCACCAACATCTCACATTAGACAGATATTGTTGCGGTCACTGGATGTGCCGGTCCGTTCCGGGCAGATTTACACCGCAACTCAGTCTAACCTCGGGTCCTTTTTGGCTCAATGCTCTAACTACCAACATTAGATAGGTATTGTTACGGTTGTTGGATTTGCCGGGCGGTTCCGGGCAGTCTTATACCGTAACTCAATCTAACCTCGGGTTAGGCATATTCATCTTTCCTAGATTTACATATTTATCCTTTTTGTCTATACGTAAATTGGTAATAACTCTTTTAAACAAATTTGGCCTATATAATATTCATTTTTCATGCCCACTAACATACCTATATTCTAGGCCCAAATCTTGATTTACCTATCATTTAACCCAACCTGCAATTTTATGCCAATTTAGATCTAGTATTCTCATTTACAGTTCATGTCAAAACTAGATTTGATACTCTAGTTTACAATTTATGCCTAAATCTTAGTTTACTTGCCAATACTAGATTCAATATATCAAATTACATCTTCTATGGTTCACGTCAAATTACCCCAATTTGCATCTAATAGTCATGTTATAATACATGCTCTAAATTATGCCAAATAATATAGATTTCGTGTTATACCCAAATAAACCCGCATTCATAACGTACGTATATCATGATTTCACAAGTTTTCTAAATACTCATGAAATGAAAATAAAAAGGGAATAGAGGATAAACATGAGAATTGACATAAAAGAATAGGCATGCAAAAGCGAGCCAAATACAAGAATAATGGATCCAATGGTTTTGGTGTACATAATAGCGAATATGAATAAACTAAGCAAGTCACACCCTAGGTATGAGATCCAACAAAATGCCAGTTCGGTGTACAACATGGTTTGTATCTATAGTGTTATGGGCATAAACAATTAACCATAATAGTCTTAGGCAATTAACCACAATAGTCATAGTCATGGTCATAGGTAGAAATCTCATAGTTATGAATCATAGGCGATTAACCACAATAGTCATGGATAATTAACCAAAATAATCCTAGGCAATTACCCTAAATAGTCATAGGCAATTAACTGTAATAATTTCAAAGTCATGGTCGTAGACAATAGTCTTATGTTCATAATCATAGGAAATAATCTCATAGTCATGAATCATGGTCGTAGGCAATGGTCTTATGTTCATAGTCATAGGCATAGGCATCGTCTCATCGGTAATTAACCACAATAGTTCTGAATTAGATCCAAGGGCGTATACAAGCACATATTCAAATGAAAGGATCAGGCATATTCTTATATTCATTTAATTTCATGCCACAAATAGATCTAGACGTTCAAATCCAAAAAGTAACTGACTTACATTGATCGGTTTCAGAAAAGGATAATCAGATAGCGTTGCTGATTTGCATGACGTTTCTCACAACCGTTGAACTAGTCCTTTGATTCTTTTTCTTACAGCTTCGATTTGAATCTCCAATTTGTAGAAGAACTATAACTTATTTTAGTGGAGAATTAGATTTATTTTAATGGTGGAGGTTAGAATGGAGAGAAGCAGCATGTAGATGCCTAAGAGAATTTGTGTGAATTTAGGTTGAGTACTAGGTTGTATATATAGGATTTCAATTTGATTAGAGCCGCTAGGTGAACCCTAGAATTATCCACAACCATCAGATCAGTTCAGAGCTATCCAGAAGGACTAGGTGACTCAGCACAAACCAGAAAATGGTCCAGACCTGACCAGGTCGACCGGGTAGGTCGACCCCCAGTTCGACCCCTGTTCGACCTGGGTGCCCAGGTCGACCCCCTGGTCGACCTGGGTGCCCAGGTCGACCCCCTGGTCAACCTGGGTCCTGAGCGGGAATTTTCCCGCCTAGCCCAATTTGGATCTGTTTTTGAATTTTGAACTGAATTTTGAGCTATTTGAATTTTAAATTGAATTCTGAAACTTCCGGAGGTCATAACTTCTTCATACGGAGTTCGATTTATGCAAACTCGAACTCTATCTCAAGCAGAATTTCGAGACGAACGCAATGGTGTAACCGTTTCCCTTAATTATTCTTCTAAAATTTAATTATACTTTAATTTGTGAAACTTAATGTTACATAATTACGGGGTGTTACATTCTCCCCCTCTTAAAAGGATTTCGTCCCCGAAATCTTCAAGTTAGGAAGAATGTGTCCTACCATCCAATCACCAATCTACTCAACCATTCAATCACAGGCATTCATTGTCCTTAAAAAGATTTCTAATGCTTTCATGTTCATATGCATAGTGTGTGTATATGTCTTTATCTAATGTAAAATCAGGCGGTCTACTGATTCAGTTGACCTCCTTAATGCGAATTATGTCAGTGTCATGCGTCCAATCATGTATGCAAGCATCCCTAGTTATGTAAATACTATATGTGTGCATGGCCATTCATCCATATGCAACATCCATATGATAACATATCAAGTTAAATCCGTTAAGCTAATACATATATGTGAATGCAATATGAAAGTGACTGAGTCGTTCTAGTGCCTATGGTGTGTATATGCATCCACAAGCAACCGTTTGTAACCATCAATCATAACATGTTTCAAATACATGTTGGCTTCTACCTAAGGATCGATGATACGTCCCAGAGGACATACCTTAAAAGCTAGAAAGTATGCATAAAATTCCTGGAAAAAGAGATCAAGGATGTACCCTTAAGAAAAAGGGTATGACGCGTGTATCTAGTCTTTTGTCTTCTAAGTCGCATCTTCTTGAGCTTCACTATTCTGTACCTTATCTAATTAATCATCACGATTGCGAAGCTTCTTGACCTCCATTTCCAAAACTGTCATTGATCGGATAGTTGTCTTTTTATTGTCAAGTGGATACATGCAGAAGTCTATCCCGCGTTTTAGGGGTAAACTCCTAACCTAATCAAAAACATCTGCGTACTCATGGACTACCCTAACGGATTGCAAATCGTCGATAAATGCATTAAGTGATTCTAGCTAGCTAAGCCTAACTGATTCTTTACATGAAATCTCGAGGGTATTTCCAAGGCAAGTCAAAAGTCTAACTACCCTCCTTTCAGAATTGCTAGCCAACCAACCCATGCCTACAATCAACTCATAGCCCATGGAACCAAAAACATAAGCATTGCGCTTAAACCCAACACTTAATATAGTTATTCTCAAATCCTTACAAACTGAAGGTAAACGGGCCGAACCACCAATTGGATTTGAGACACTAATGGGATCTTCTACTATATAAGTACTAAGGTGCAGAGACTCAACTATGGAAGTAGATATGAACAAATGCGAAGCGCTAAGAACAAAAGAGTACTAACTGGTTGATGAAAATGAAAAGCTATACTTTTCCAACAGAGACTTTTACTATATCTCTCTCAAGTATTATGGTGGTGAAAGCATGCACTCGCCCTTCTGAAAATCCTATCCCTCGTCCTTGCCCTTGCCCTTAATTATATGCCCTATTATACCATGGAAAAGATACTTCCTATCGTCTTAGGTTTTATGATTCCTCCTTTCTTCATGACTCGAGTTTATATCCATGAATTTCTCATCCTTGCGTTGAGCTCCCTAGTTCAAACTCCCTTATCTTCATCTTTTACCATCCCTGTGTAATCATATTGACAAGTTTCTCAAAAGCTGTCTCCATCGCATGGAAAACCCTTCAAAGCTTAAAAGAAAACTAGCTGCAGGTGAAACTACTATGGCTATAGACAGAAGTCAGGCAATATTTTGCCTTTCAATAGGTATCGTAGTCTTATCAAGCCTACGGAACCGTGCCGCGATGAGGTTACCTCCCAGAAAGCCAGGAGCCCTGAAGACTCAAGAAAGAAGGGGACAAGAATTGAAACAGAGGATCAGAAGATAGTGCATATGGCTTTTGGAGAATATACCTTTAAAACAAAACTTTTCTTTTGAAAATGCTTATTTTAAAACCGTTGAAAATAATTTTTCAAATCTTTTATCTGATCTGATAACCTTCAGCTCTAATACCAAGTGTAACACCCCACATCCGTTAAGGTCACTCACACAGGGAATGCCTTAACTTCGATGGAGAGTTATAGGTAAAAGATACAGATAAATTATAAGACAGACAAAATTAAAACAGCGGAAAATAGAACTTTACTTTACTGATAAAATAGTTTGTACAACTCTTGTTTTCCAATACCAGAATATCCGTCTTACAAAATAAAGAAGCATAAAATAAAATTTATATTCCCCACTGTAGCGTGAGCCAACCATAGCAATGGAAAAGAGAGTCCAAGCAAAACTTCGACTAATCTTCAGCGTGGAAAGAAAAACTGGGCTAAGTAGTAATATTCCCTCCCTGCGAACCGGGGGGGGGGGGACGGAAGACAAGAAAGTGAAAGAAAATAGAGTCAGACATAAAGTCTGGTAAGTTCAGTAACTTTCAACATGTGAACAGGAAAAAAAACATGGCATGAATTAACTGAATACAAGATGCCACCATGATGACGGGAATCATAAAGTTAGCACAAAATATGATAAGGTAAGATAAACTGGATGCACTTCTATACTTTCTCTGCTTCACTACTACCTTGTTATTCTAATTTCTATATCTCTGCACCACCTAACTAGTGCCCAACTAGTAATCTGTATAGACTGACAAAACAATAACGTGATCCCAATCCCCGAAATTGTGGTTGTTTTCAAGTGTACATCTATTATTTATTACTTAGATCTAATCTAGGGTTTTCTATCGAGCACATTCTAGATCCAACCAGGGTTTACGCTACCCAGGGCTACTGGGATTTATGCTACCTATTGAACGTTTCTCGGATTTTAGGGTTTACGCGACCTAGGTGCAACTAGGGATTATGCTACCTATCGAACGGCACCCCTAATCTAGGACACACTACCCAGAGTGATATATGTTCCTAGACTTTCCCTACCTATGTGTCGTGAATCGTTATCGCTGTCAAGATGCACATGTCCTCTATATGTGCGACCCGAGTCTCGTGGCAAGGCAAATCAAGAAAAACGGAACTCGGTCAGGAGCTTTCAGATATCTGCCGATGCAGATGCTAAGGTCTGTTTTTCTAGTGGCTATGGTCCCACTTGTCCCCTCCCACAACTAATGAAAGGCCACCCTTGAAAAAAATGAAACTATACGTAGGCCCTCCATGCCCCCACTAACCTATGGCCATCCGGACCCGTAACTAGATAGCAAGTATATGGTCTTTTGGAGTTCTCCGCCTTTACGCTGCACGTATCTCAGTTGGCTCAATACGGTAGGTAGACGACGAGTTGCTATCACAGGGCTACTGGTCTCGCTGAATCACGCTGGTCCATCCTAGTCTTTAGGTTGCCTTATATTACAACCAAGGCATACCCTTGGTTCTTCTAACGTAGATCTTAACCTCTGTGAGCCCAGGAGGATCATCTACAGCCTCACAGAGGGATACCAAGAGTACCCTCACGTCCCCTCGAAGCCGCGTGCTTTGCAACCCAGTTCGTTGGAGCCTTCTTTACGATCAGATGGACGTTCGCTCCTTCTCGTGTTCTACTAAGGTTTACTACTTAGTTCCCTTAACTAAGGTTTACTACTTAGTTTCCTGAATCGTCGTTTTCTTCGCTAAGGTTTACTACATAGTCCTTTTAACTAAGGTATACTACTTAGTTCTCTTTCTTGTTATGTTGGATTGGTTATGTATCATCAGTCAATTCAAGTTAACTTAACCCATTCATTTGTCATGTTAAACTGGTTAAGCGTTATCAGTAGTTCATGTTGACTTAACCCTACCACAAATCAAGTTATATTGGTTAAGTATTTCTTATTACTTAACCCCACCCCTTCATCTTGTATTGGTTAAGTGTTCCTTTTAACTTAACCCTGCCCATCTGTTTAGCTAACATGTTACAATGGTTAAGTGCTCTCTTAGTTAACTTAACCCTAACATCTGTTTAATTCACATGTTCTAATGGTTATGTATTGTCCCTTCATGTTTTAACTTAACCTTGTTCATTTGTCACACTATGATGGGCTAAGTGTTCTAAGTTTACTTAACTCCACCTTCTAGTCTAGTTAGCATGTTAAATTGGCTAAGTGTATTTTACTTTACCCCACCTTCTAGTCTAGTTAACATGTTATAACGGTTATTTAACCCCACAAGTCTTGTCTTGTTAACATGTTAAGTTGTTTAAGTGTTCCTATGGACTTAACCCTCCTATTCTAGCTTAACTGTTTCTTAGCTTTAAATTATTCATTTAAAGCACCGACAACTCACATTAGACAGATATTGTTGCGGTCACTGGATGTGCCGGTCGGTTCCAGGCAGATTTACACCGCAACTCAGTCTAACCTCGGGTCCTTTTTGACTCAATGCTCTGACCACCCACATTAGATAGGTATTGTTACGGTTGCTGGATTTGTCGGGCGGTTCCGAGCAGTCTTATACCATAACTCAATCTAACCTCGGGTTAGGCATATTCGTCTTTCCTAGATTTACATATTTATCCTTTTTGTCTATACGTAAATTGGTAATAACTCTTTTAAACAAATTTGTCCTGTATAATATTCATTTTTCATGCCCACTAACATGTCTATATTCTAGGCCCAAATCTTGATTTACCTATCATTTAACCCAACCTGCAGTTTTATGCCAATTTAGATCTAGTATTCCCATTTACATTTCATCTCAAAACTAGATTTGATACTCTAGTTTACAATTTATGCCTAAAGATTAGTTTACTTGCCAATACTAGATTCAATATATCAAATTACATCTTCTATAATTCACGTCCAATTACCCCAATTTGCATCTAATAGTCCTGTTATAATACATGCTCTAAATTATGCCAAATAATATAGATTTCAGGTTATACCCAAATAACCCCGCATTCATAACGTACGAATACCATGATTTCACAAGTTTTCTAAATACTCATGAAATGAATCTAAAAAGGGAATAGAGGATGAACATGAGAATTGACATAAAAGAATAGGCATGCAAAAGCGAGCCAAATACAAGGATAATGGATCCAATGGTTTTGGTGTACATAATAGCGAATAGGAATAAACTAAGCAAGTCACACCCTAGGTATGAGATCCAACAAAATGCCAGTTCGGTGTACAACATATTTTGTAACTATAGTGTTATGGGCATAAACAATTAACCATAATAGTCTTAGGCAATTAACCACAATAGTCATAGTCATGGTCATAGGTAGAAATCTCATAGTTATGAATCATAGGCAATTAACCACAATAGTCATGGATAATTAACCAAAATAGTCCTAGGCAATTACCCTAAATAGTCATAGGCAATTAACTGTAATAATTTCAAAGTCATGGTCATAGACAATAGTCTTATGTTCATAATCATAGGCAATAATCTCATAGTCATGAATCACGGTCGTAGGCAATGGTCTTATGTTCATAGTCATAGGCATCGTCTCATCGGTAATTGACCACAATAGTTCTGAATTAGATCCAAGGGCGTATACAAGCACATATTCAAATGAAAGGATCAGACATATTCTTATATTCATTTAATTTCATGCCACAAATAGATCTAGACGTTCAAATCTAAAAAGTAACTAACTTACATTGATCGGTTTCAGAAAAGGATAATCTGATAGCGTTGGTGATTTGCTATGATTTGCATGATGTTGCTCGCAACCGTTGAACTAGTCCTTTTATTCTTTTCTTACAGCTTTGATTTGAATCTCCAATTTGAAGAAGAATTATAACTTATATTAGTGGAGAATTAGATTTATTTTAATGGTGGAGGTTAGAATAGAGAGAAGCAGCATGTAGATGCCTAAGAGAATTTGTGTGAATTTAGGTTGAGTACTAGGTTGCATATACAGGATTTCAATTTCATTAGAGCCGCTAGATGAACCCTAGAATTGACCATAACCATCAGATCAGTTCAGAGCTATCCAGAAGGACCAGGTGACTCAGCACGAACCAAAAAATGGTCCAGACCTGACCAGGTCGACCTGGTAGGTCGACCCTAAATCGACCCCTAGGTCGACCCCTGGTCGATCTGGGTGCCCAGGTCGATTCCCAGGTCGACCTAGGCAGGAATTTTCCCGCCCAACCCATTTTGGGTCTATTTTCGAATTTTGAACCGAATTTTGAGCTGTTTGAATTTTAAATTGAATTCTGAAACTTCCGGAGGTCATAACTTCTTCATACGGAGTCTGATTTACGCAAACTCGGACTCTATCTCAAGCAGAATTTCGAGATGAATGCAATGGCATAACTTGTTTCCCTTAATTCTTCTACTAGAATTTAATTATACTTTAATTTTGAAACTAAATGTTACAAAATTACGGGGTGTTACAAGCATGCTCTTTCTCATTCTTTGAGAAGATCAAAATATCGTCGACGAAGACCACTACAAACTTATTGAGGAACTCTTGGAACACCCTGCTAATTAACTCAACGAAGTAAGCGGGTGCATTTTTCAAGCCAAAAGGCATGACAAGCCACTCGAAGAAACCATTAGGAGTTCTGAA
Source organism: Allium sativum (assembly GCA_030737875.1). Taxonomy (NCBI): domain Eukaryota; kingdom Viridiplantae; phylum Streptophyta; class Magnoliopsida; order Asparagales; family Amaryllidaceae; genus Allium; species Allium sativum. Next base: position 527,573,496 of record CM060916.1, read on the forward strand.
CGCGGTCTTGTCAATGCTGTCTTCAACCACTCTTAGCTGATGAAACCCGGTAGTTAAACCTAATTGGGAGAAGACTGATGCACCAACAAGCTGATCAAACAAATCATCTATTCTCGGGAGTGGGTGCCTATTCTTCTTGGTCAGCTTGTTTAACTCCCTATAATCAACGCACAGGCGAAGCGAACTGTCCGCTTTAGTTACGAACACTACTGGAGCACCCCATTCCGAAATACTCCGCCTTATAAATCCCTTCTCGAGCAATTCTTTAACTTGCTTGCTGAGTTCTTTCCTCTCCCTTAGAGCCATATGTCTAACGGGTAAAGCAACGGGTTTTGCGTTGTCAACGAGGTATATGCGGAAGTCCATCTCCCGCTTCGGAGGTAAGCCCTTTACCTCTTCAAACACATCCGAGTATTCCCGGACTACCCTTACAGACTGCAAGTTCTCAACAGACGCATCAAGGGATTCGAGATAACTAAGCATAACGGAGTTCATGGGATTACAAGAAATTTTTAGAGTGTTACCGAGGCGAGTCATGAGTCTAACCACTCTATTTTCGCAATGGAGGACGGCACCATTACTGGATAGCCAGTCCATGCCTAGAATCAACCCGTAGCCCGTGAAGCCCAAAACAAAGGCATTACATCTAAACCCAACACTTAATATAGATATTGTCAAATCCAAACAAACCATTGACAAATAAGATGGGCCCCCAATTGGATTTGAAACAACCAAGGGATCCTCTACTATACTGGTGTCTAGGTGCAGAGATTCCACTAACGCAGTAGATATAAAAGAGTGCGATGTGCCAGAATCAAACAGTGTACGAACAGGATGATAAAAAAGATAGACTAAACTTTCGACAGAAATATTTCTACCTCATTCTTGCGGAGGTGCCGTGAGAGCGTGAACTTGTCCTCCAAAAGAAGGTCCAGCTCCATGCCCTTGTTTCTTTGGGTAGGCCCTAGCCATGTGTCCCGTCTCACTACAATGGAAACAGCCACCGATCTTCCTTTTCTTCTTCTTGCAGTCTTTGATCAGATGTCCACGAATGCCACAGAAATTACACTTTCTTTTGTCACGGGGTTTGTTGTTCTTCCCGCCTTTCTTTGAATCAGCCTTCTTGTTCTGTGACCCCTCCCCCTTCTTATTTTGAGGCACTTCTGCTTTTGCCTCTTTCTTGCCCTTGTCATCCTCATGTAAGAGTGCCATGTCCACTAACCTCTCATAAGTAGCTCCCATAGGTACATGGGTCATAGCCAAGCTGTGTAGTGGCTCATTAAATCCCTTAACAAAACGGAGAACCTTCTTATGAGGAGTATTCACTAAGTCCAATCCAAATCGGGCCAACTGATTGAATTGGTTGACATACTCCTTGACTGTCATACTTCCTTGCTTAAGAGATAAGAACTTTTCCAGCTATAAACTTCGTTCAACTTGTGAGAGTAATTTCATCTCAAACCTTATTCTGAAATCCATCCATGATTCAACTGGTCTTTCAGCGTTAGTGACTTCCCACCAATAGGAAGCTTCGTCTTTGAGAAACTATACCGTCAACTATATCTTCTGCCTATCGTCCACTTCTAAGATAACAAACAGATCCTCAGTTTCTTTGAGCCAGTTCCTTGCTTCTACGAATGATTCAGTTCCCTTGAAATCCTTTCCACCCATGACCCTAAAGTCTCTACAAATCTTTGAGAAAGCATTTGCACAACGAGGAGGAACCGCTATAGCTGGAGGAGGAGGAATAACTGCTGGGCCTACGTCATTGGCCCTAGCCTCTATGTACCTCCTGAACCAGCCAGGTATCGGTACACCCTCTGGAAGGTTAAGATTCCCAGACATGCTGAAACGAAAAAGAAAAGATTCAAAACGAAGGATAGAAAGATGGTGCATATGGCTTTGGGGATTATGCCTTTTTAAATTTAAAACAACACTTTTTCTTGTAAAATGCTTCTTTATATTTCTTTTTTTGAAAATAGTTTTTAAAAACTCTTATCTTATCTGGTAAACCTTTGCTCTGATACCAAGTGAAACACCCCACCTCCGTTAAGGTCACTCACAAAGGGAATGCCTTAACTTTGGTGGAGGGTTATAGGTACAAGACATAGAAAAATTTACAAGACAGATAAATATAAGCAGCAAAATTCAAATATTTATTGCATATGTAGTTCAATACAAAAGCATTACATCAAATTGTCTCAAAATAACTTCCAAAACATTACACCCTAATTTCTATCTTGATTTTTTAATAAAGAAGCATAATCCCTTAATAAAACTGCATAAATCCCCAAAATAGTGTTCAAAAGCCGTAGCCAAGGTGAGAGAGTCCCAATCATACATCTACTTTCTTGAAGCTTGCAAAGAGTCTGACTAAGTTGGAGTATTCCCTCCTTGTGCACCTTGGAGGGTGGGGGAAACGGAAGAAAAGAGGATGAAAGAAAAAGGGTCAGACAATAAGTCTGGTAAGTTCAGTGATTACTAGTATTTAAACAAGGAAATGGATCATGACAGTAATAATAGAACATAGGACAATAACCTAATATAAGATAAGAGGAACATGTGATCGCACCCATTTCTATAGTCTTTGCACCTACTTAATTATTGGTTCATCCAGCCCCATTTGTTCATAACAAACGATCCCCTTAATGATCGGTTCCTACTCGCATGCATTCATATCCTGTGTCATTTGGCCCCGCTTGACTGTAGATACCTGTGCTGGTCCCACCATGGGGTGTATCAGTCCCTCTGGTGGCAACCCGACACGATTCAAGATGCACAGTGTATATTACTGATGCCTAGTGCCTGCTTTTTCCACTCCGGAGTACATGCACGCCCATACTCCGTCGGAACCTACACTGACGCACCAACCGCCGACGTTTTTGACCGCTTATAATCAGCCCAGTAATCGTGCCCCACCATACCTAGTTTCAGGGTACCATGATACATCTATGTGGGTTACTGCTGAAATGGGTCCCCGTTACTAGGTTTTCTAATCAACGTGTTTATTTGGTTAAGTGTCCAAGTTTACCTAACCCCACCCATCCGTTTAGTTAACATGTTGAATCGGTTAAGTGTTTCCCTAATTGACTTAACCCTACCAATCCTGACTTAGCTTTAATTTATTCATTAAAGCACCAACCACTCACATTAGACAGGTCTTGTTGTGGTCACTGGATATGCCGGTCGGTTCCGGGCAGATTTACACCACAACTCAATATAACCTCGGGTTCTTTCTGGGCTTGATGCACTAACCACCCACATTAGATAGGTCTTGTTGTGATCACTAGATATGACAGTCGGTTCCAGGCAGTTTTACACAACAACTCAGTCTAACCTCAGGTTAGGCATATTCGTCTTTTCTAAATTCACATATTTTATATATATGTCTAATTTCTTTATGTAAATTAATTTTAATTTAATCATGCCATAATTATCCTTTAATTATGCTCACAATAAATGGTATATCCAATATACCATTTTATGAACAAATCTATGCCATGAATTTTCATATTTTTCCCATCGTTATCCCCGTGGAACGTACGCATGAATCACATAAAATGTTGGGCTAGTAAATTAGCCCAAACCCATAAACAAAAAGGGGTAATAAACAAGGGACATGAAATAAACATAAAATAGCATACATTTAACTTATCACGCGTAACTTGGCATAGAAGTATCATTAACTTAATTAAACGGGTAAAGGTGAACTTATGACTAAGTTGCATCTAACTGTCATGTAAACTTGATATAGGTCTAGCATGGAGTTTAACATATAATCACAGTTTTAAACCACAACTTAGCATATTAAGTTATGTATGTCAAAACATAAGAAAGCTACTATAAACATATTTAAATCACAACTTAGCATATTAACTTATGTGTGTTATACATAAGAGAACTATTATAAACATATTTGAATCACAAATTAGCATGATGACTTATATGTGTTAAACATAAGAGAGCTACTATAAACATATTCGAATCACAACTTAGCATGATAACTTATGTGTGTTAAACATAAGAGAGCTACAAATCAAATCTTGCAACATAAATAGATTCAACTTAACATGGATCTAAATATACATGAGTGTTGATCTAACATATAAGCATGTGCTTTAGATCATAAACTTGCAAGTAACTATGAAATTATAACATGACATGTTTCACCATTTAGTTGGCATAATAATTCCATTACCAAATCATAATAGATTCCAATAACATTCAATATGGTATGTTCATCATCACAAACATATAGACATGATTAATCGCAACGGTAATTTAAGTATCAAACTTTATCTATCTTATACATAAGCATCATTCTATATTCGAATTACAACATGTCATGATTCATTTGAAAGAACGTTTAAATCTACGTAATAACCAACTTACAGAAAGGAATTCTTGATTTCTGAAATCTGAATTCTGAAATTGGTAAGCTCTCCTCTGATGTAGATTGTTAAATTTGATTAATTTAATTTGATTTTGATTCAAGTTTTTATCTTGTCTTTGAATTGGTGACAGCTACTCCAAGTTCTCTATTGACGGCAAGATAGTTCCAGGATTATTTTTGTGTGATTTTTAGATTTGAGCATTGGGTTGTTTATATACAATTTCAATTTAATTTGAGCCGTCGGATGATCCTAGAGTTAACCACAACCATTCAGTCAGGATAGGGTGACACCTCAGTCCTAGTGACTCAGCAAGGAGTCAGAAAGGACTCGGCAATGACTCACAGTATGGATCAGATCACACCAGAAAGCTGTACAGGCTCTCAGCTCGATATGGGCGCACTTGGCAGGTGCGCCATTGCCACTTTTGTACTGCCGCACTTCCCAAGTGCGCCAGTGCATATTTTTTTTCTTTCTTTCTTCTAATTTTGTGTTTAACTTCATTTGTCCATATCTCCTTCATATAGTGTCCGTTTTACGCAAACTCGAACTTTGTCTCAAGCAGAATTTCGAGACGAACACAATGGCGTAAACTGTATCCCTTAATTCTCACATTTGGAATTAATTATTCTTTGATTCATTAATATAACATTAACAAAAAATACGGGGTGTTTCACGAATCACTTTAGAAGCCCACGACCTGAAGACCTGGGAGGATGCACCCAACCTGATCCGATGGGTGAGAACGATTTGACCCGATCTGAATGAACCACGAGCTAGAGGAGGAGCTGCCATGCACGATCTGATGGACGGAGCACAACCCGATCCGACGAAGGGAGCACGACCGATATGAATGAGGCTGATGACTACAGGCCAAACCATAGGAGATACTACGAGCTGAACCAAGGAGCTTGGACATGAAGCACGGGTTACGAACCAAATGATGACTGATCCGGAGGAGAAGACAAAAAACCGAGATGCAAAAGTAGTCCAAGTGGGAAGTTTGTACTCAGGATCCAGTTGGGAACCAACGAGTTAACTTCATGATTGAACTTTGCTGCGGGACATTTGCAATGGGGTTGTCACTATTCATAACTTTGGTTCACCACTGAGAGACGGACAATGGGCTTGTAGTGATAGTTGTACGGGGTTGGACTCCGTTAGGGCCCAAAGGATTAGGTGACCAAATAGTGGATATCATATGCTTTACGCACTGAGTGAGAGACGTGAGGATGGTTGCCATGCTTGATTTATTTTCCATCACTGTGACATGCACACCCCGACCCCGTATTCTTTACACTATATGTTAGTGGCACCTTAGAGTATTGAGCGGTATGTTGTGCTAACTCTTTGGTTGCAGGTCCAGGTTCAGACTAGAGACAGGTTAGGTGGTATGCACGAGTAGCTGTACCGGAGACGAGAAGGAGGCTTCCACGTATGATATATTGATATTCTCCCTTTGTTGTTGAAGGTCACTACTTGGGTATTAGTAGTGTACACCCTTCTTTTACTTTCTTTTGCTTTAGAGACAGCTTTAAAGTTGTAATAATGATGTTGGATCATAAGCTGTATTTTGGATTTCCGCTGCTATGATGATGACGGTTTTAGTTTTCAGCTTATGCACAATCTCTCCTATTTTATGTCAAGTATGTTACTATTATATTTTATTCCATGCGTTGTGAGACATTCTACAGGTTTCTTTGTTAGTTCTTTCATCTTCTTTCCTTTCTTTAACGACCGTCCCGTGCTAACGGACATGTGTACAGCGCACTTTCGGAGGAAATGTCGGTTAATGCGGGGCGGTCGTCACAGGTTCAACTATGGAATTATACGCAAATGTGATCCATATTGAATTAATATATTTGTGGTGACCATATGTAGCAATTAATATAATTAATTGTTATAAATAGGACCGCAAATAAATAAATAACGATTGTAGCCAATATTGATTGGGGAAATTGAAATTGATAGGGGAAAATGGTTGCATTTCCTAATTTAATTAGGATAAATGTTTTAAACCCCAAATTAGGGAATTTTAGTTATAACTGCATTTAGATAGGAGGTTAAGCTCAACTTGTGGTATAAGTCTGTCTGGAACCGACCGGCAAATCCAGCAACCACAGGTGGTCAACTTAATGTGAGGGGTCTAATGCATAAATATAAATGCACTAAGGCACGAGGTTAACTTTAACTTATAGTAGAAGTCTACCCGGAACTGACCGGCAAATCCATCATCCACAAGTCGTCAACTTAATGTGAGAGTCTTAATACATACATACATACATACATACATACAAATATATATATAAGTCAACCAATAAATAAACAAATAAATTAATGAATAAGAATAGTAATTGTCAGTTGGGTACAAAAAATAGATACCTTGGGACTGATAAATAGTTTACTTAGGAAAATAGACCGTTATGGTCATAAAAGGGCAATAAAAATAGAAATAAAAGAAAATGGGTGTCATAAGGGGATTAATGGACATTGATTGTCGTTTAAATACTAGGTCCAAATTAGGGAAAAAATAATATAAATATCCTAAGGAAAAAGGGGATATAACTTTCCTTATACATTAATGAATATAGAATTTATAATTTAGAAGTTAGAATTCGACTTGGTAGATTAGCAATGTGAAACATTATTAACCATAGAAACTCGTGACATGATGAACCATATACGTATAGTATTTTCGTGTATAGGGACTAAACGGGAATAACTTAACAATGTAGCCTACTTTATCTCAATAGGGAAAGGTGATAAAGGCAAATGGGGTACAAATCTAATAACCTTCGCATATAGTCTGCTTCCTGGGTCTTAAGTGGCTAAGGTCGGAGAGTACACCTGGGATAGGTCCTTCAGTATAGGGGTCTTAAACGGCATGTGTAAGTATTGCCTGCCCAAACCTAGAAACTAAAAACATCAGATATAACTACCTACCCTACGGGAAGTAGTAAGCGACTAAGGTGGTTATCTAATAAGGTTAGTTAGAGGTGTAGCGAGCGATAAAATACCATCACTCACCTTTTACGGGGTAAGGTATGTGCATGAATAACAGATACCTTAACTAGAAGGGCCTGTATCTAGTGCTCTCAAGTTTATAAAAATATGGAAGGAGTTATCGAGAGGTATTAAGTCACCAATAAGTCCGCCAACCATTGAGTCTGCCTAGGATCTTAAGTGATCGGGAGAATCCACCCTATCTATCATTGATAGTGGGGCGGAAAATTAGAAAGGAAAAGTGGATGGAAAGGTATATATGTATGTGAAGACTCCATAGTTAGGAGCTCACCTCTCGGTGTAATAATTAGTTAAATCATGAAAAATGGGACTTCCTAATTATATGCGTAAACGTTCTATCTCGGTGTTACCTCTTAGAATACCACTTTGGAAAGAGTGGTCGAGTCGTGCGTAAACATTTACAAGGTTAGGCTATAATCACTAACCTTGTTAGGCATACATCTTGGGTTGAACCGAATGGGATACAATTGTGTATCATAATCCATTTTGTACATTTCTTAGTCACCAGAACTTGTTGTTTTGAACCTCCTCCTCATTACAACCTCCCAGTTTGCTAGAGAAGGTCGGTTCTCAAGATGTTTAAGTACAGCTCTCGGTTCTCGTCTCTCTCATGCTCAGTATTGGAAAAGTGACTTACTTCGAGAAAGGTAGTTACTTAAGTTAGTACCGGTTATCCTATTCTGTTTTCACTGCAAGTTTTCTTTTATCGTACTCTGATTATGCTCATGCTCATTTATTGCAGGTACCAGATATACACTAATTAGCATAGAAATGTGCTTATTTTATGCTTTTATGTCTTATTTTTTGTAAATAAATAAATAATACTTTCGCTATTTTTCCGTGTGTTTTACAGATTGTCAATCAATGTCTCCTTCATTTCAATTAAAAGCCAATTGCAAAGAAAAAGCTACTTTCCCATATCAAAGTTATCTCAGTTGCAAAAGAAGCTGTAGCTCACTGGTAAAAGCATGGAAATCTGGACAAAGAGACCTGAGTTCAATCCTTGGCAAGCCCTATTTTGGCTGAAGAAGGAAGCATGGATTTATAAACACATCGCCTTTTTTGCCCTGAAGAATATATGGAATAGTGATATGTTATATATATATATTCATATGTATATATATAATATATACACTAATAGACATTTCATGAATAGGCATATTCTTCTCAAGGATATCAATTCCAATCATTCATTTTCAACTGCCATTTAGAAGAATATTTGATTGAATTATTGCCAAGGAAAAGCCAATCAATCTGCCATATGTCACTAATCAGAAGAGGAAATCTGCATGGAATATGTCAAGTCTATATTCATATTTGTAAATAGATTATTTCATGGGATTTATTCTTGGCCCAAATTGTTCTGATAGAGAGGTGTCTACATCCCTATAAATACACATGATATCCCATGGTAAAACTCATCCATTTATTCTCTACTTTTTTTCTCCATTAATAAAGTTTTCTTTTACTTTTCAACATTTTTATTTTCTTAGCAATTAATGTTGTCTACACAATTAGATTTGGTAGAGCACTATTTGTATTTTTCACTTATTTTCATTAGCAATTGGCCGTTTGATTAGATTCAGCGGTAATCCTAATTTATTTTCTGTTTGTTATTTAATTTCTGTAATTTTAATTTATGTCCTTTTTATTGCTTTCCTAGTTCATATTGAATTGAATATTGATTTGATTTGATTCAGATATGATTCAATTCAATAACAGTTTTATTGTTTTTCAACCGAACCTCCAAATTTCGTCTAGCTCACCCATGAAATTATATAAATAATTTAATTTAATTCACCTCTCTGTAATTCGACCTGCATATTACACGATTTGTATACTTGCAGAAATTATTACAAAATTCGCGTTTTCCTAGTTCATAGGAAAGCGACGATCAAGTTTTTGGTGCTGTTGTCGGGGAGGTAATGATTAAATTTTGTTATTTATTTAATTTCTGATTCGTATTAGTTTTTATTTTTTGTTTTCGTTTATATATATATAGCAAAAATTCTTGATTGGATAGATTTAGTATTGTCAATGATAATGCAATCTTCTAAACAAGAAGAAAAAAAAATTTGCTAATTCCTTTTTGATTTCTTTTATAATTTCTTCTACCTAATCTTTCTTTCCTTCTGTATACAAATTCTTTCCAAAAAAAACCTTTTCCATTATTTTCCTTTTTCTCGTTCTTTGATCCCTTTCCTATTTATTCTTCTTTCTGTCCTCCTTCACGCATAAAAAGTTCTCATCATGCCACCTCCATATTTTCATCTTTCCTTCATCCAAACCATAAGCCATCACTTCAGAACACTACCGAAACTATCTCTTACATCACAGCCATCTTCCCATAGCACCCCCACACCAAAAATTCACAAAATCGCATCACCATACACCGTTTAAACCACTCTGCCTCAAATCCATCATCCCGCAAACCACAAAATCACGATCACCTCACAAATTTATAGATCCAAAAACTAAATCCTCCGTCGTCCAGTCAAAACCACATCAGAAACAATGTTTAACCTTCTTCACAATCTTCCTTTGACCGCACACAAAAACAAATTCCCTTCCCCAGCTTCAACCACAACGTCAGCAATCTCTACAAATTCAACGAATAACCCACCATCCTCCACAACCTCGTCCATTACTATCTCCCCAACCGTCGACATCCATTTCCGCACCACTACTGTACCACTTCTCAATACCTTCTTCCACCGACAATAAATTGCATCTAACACCACATCGGAACCCAAATTCCCGAACATCCTCATCATCACAACAATCACAGCGAAAACCGTAAAACCAGGCTTCATCCTTCCGCTCCACTGACTTATTTCGTCATAACTCTGGAAAACTACAATATTCGAATCCAAAACTTACACCATCCATTCACACCCATACGCCATCAACTACCGGTCCAAACCAGATCGCAAATCCTCACTCACGCCCAAAATTCAGCACACACCATCTTCAGCCACAATAATCACAATCCAATTCGAACACAATACACCGATCTGAAACCCTAGTCTGAAACAACTACGATTTAATTCCAAATCGAAGCTTCCGGAAAAGGAAAAAAGGAAGGCGGTGTCTTTATTGTTTTTTATTGGGATTTCCGTTTTTGGTCTGAAAAAGGGGCATGATTTTATGAGTTTTTCTACTTCTTTTGGGACAGAATGGGTTTGTGGTTTATATTTATTAGGTGGGGAATGCTCTTGTTTGTGTAAGCATAGTGGTTTCTATTCACAATCGGATTGGTGTGATTTTCTTACTGAGATATTGTTTCTTCTGTTTAACTAGAGTTTGGTTTTTGCCTAATTGTTTGTTGATTTTGCTTCTGTTTTCGCTTAAGTTTTCACACCTTTATTTATCTCCTAATTTCAATTTGCCGCTACATTTCGATTTCAAAAAAAGAAAAGAAAAAAAAGAGGACCATTCAAGGCCACAGAAAAGAACAACAAAGACCAAAGTGAGCGAGCAAAGCAAACAAGGAATACAGAAGTCAATCGATCTGCAAATAGTTGATTTGAATTGTCAATGCTTTTCAATCATTCTGGATAGCTATACACCACTATAAAATTTTCTTAACTCTACCGGTGCTGTAGTTGTTTAAAAATATATAGACATTGCTTGTAAAAATCTTCTACAGTGGCAGCGGCTTGTTTGTACAATATTTTAAAATTTATGTAGTTATTATTGCCTGATTTTTGTGGTTGACTGATATTTCCATAACTGAAATCTTCATTCTCATTGTTTTCAACAATAAAAATAGACGTTGCAAAATAATATAATTGAAAAGTGGTGCTTTGTGACATTGATTCTTGTATAATTGGATCGCAGATATATAGTAGTTCAATTTATTGAACTATTAGCAAAAGAGGTTGCATACTACCTGTAAAACATTGGTCATAACCCTTAGCATTCATACTATACATGAATGGCCATAAGACCCTCTTCCCCTTCTAATTGAGTCAGTTAATTAATATAGCACAACTCATTCTTTTATACTATTTTTAACTAAGAATAATTTCAATCTTCCCTTGATTTCATTCAAATGTCTGATTCAAAAAAATTCTTGAGAGAATTATGGGATAATAACCTGAGAAGACGTTCCCTAGAAGAGTATGAGTATGAGTTACAACTCATGAGGAAAAAAATTCCGAAATTTCATCAGCCCAATGTCAACAATTTTCAAAATCATATAAATGATCAAAATTGTGATTTCAATTCAAATTTCAATAATTTCGATTACGGGCCACATCTACATAAAAATAGCTTTGAATCTCAATATGGCTTTGATCCGCATCAATATGGGGTTGTAAACCAAAATTTTCAAAATTATAGCCCATACCAACATCTTGAAAATAACCAAAACTGCAATTTTCCCTCGAATTTCAACAGTTTTGGTTGTGAAAATAATTTTTACAATCAAAATGATTTCCAATATCATTTTCATTTTTCTGAAAATTCAAACAACCACCATGTTGGAAATAATATTGGTTGTGAAATTGATGTGGACTATAATTTTGAGAATAAAGAAATCCAAAATGAGAGCTCTCAAACCAATGATTCTGAAGAATATCATCTTAACATTCTTAGAGAGAGGGTAGATAAGCAAAATAGACAGCTTGATGAAAAAGATAGAGAGCTTGATGAACTTCTTTGTTTAATGGCATCTTTTTAAAGAACAACTCAAACAACAAAATCAAATTCAAACATGCGACGAATCAAAAAAATAGTCCATTTTTTACTGATAGTGAAAATTGTCAAACAACAATTTTGGAAAATGAGATTAACGATCTAAATGAAGTTGTTCACAATTTAGTAAATGATTTGGACTTCAACTCTTTTCAGGAAAAGATATAATCTTAGATTTTGATCTTCCTCTTTCAGGCTGTGAGAAACTTGAAATTCTAGAAATTCAACAGAATAAAAATGTTGAATTTTTCAACTCAAATTTAGAGAAGGATTTTAATGAACATGACTTTTTTGGATTGTATGAGGATGAGTTGCCAAATGAGGATGAAATAGAATCAAGCCACCAATCCAAGTTCGAAAATTTTGATTTTGAGGTTTCAAACAAACTAGAATTTGTCAGTGTCGAAAATATGTTGTCAACTGATAAAGTTGAGATATATGATCACATATTCTTGAACACCACTCAGAATTTAAAATTCACGATTGCAACTGAGTTTATATACGCTCAAAATTTTTGGGATAATTAAAAAGATAAATTTGTTGAGCACATGAATTGTTTTTGGAATGTTAGCTTGATTGAAAAACTTCATGTTAGGACGACCCTGGATATTTATCTACTGGATTATAAATCTAAGTATAAAGATCAGATGATTTTCAACAACCTTTTCTTATTAGAAAACATGCCTAGACATAGTGGGAATGGGATTCATCGGACTAAAACCAAGTGTGGGGGAAAAAGTTGGTGGCATTCTTTGCATCGCATGCATCGCAAACACATATATCATTGTTCATATGGTCCATTCTTACATATAGTTAAATTGCATTTCATTTTACAAATCATTTTACATTTAATCCATCTTTGGTTTCTATCTTTCACATTTAGGGAACATTCAAAAAAAACTCCATTAATAAAGTTTTCTTTTACTTTTCAGCATTTTTATTTTCTTAGCAATTAATGTTGTCTACACAATTAGATTTGGTAGAGCACTATTTGTATTTTTCACTTATTTTCTGTAGCGATTGGGAGTCTGATTAGATTCAGCGGTAATCCTAATTTACTTTATGTTTGTTATTTAATTTCTGCAATTTTAATTTCTTTCCTTTTTATTGCTTTCCTAGTTCATATTGGATTGAATATAGATTTGATTAGATTTAGATATGATTCAATTCAATAATAGTTTTATTATTTTTCAATCGAAACTCCAAATTTCGTCTAGCTCTCCCAATAAATTATATAAATAATTTAATTTAATTTACCTCCCTGTGATTTGACCTGCATATTACACGATCTGTGTACTTGCAGAAATTATTACAAAATTTGCGCTTTTCTAGTTCATAGGAAAGCGATGATCATACATGCTCCATGCTTGGATATGTTCAAGTTTTGATTTTTGTCGAAAATTGGTCATGGAAAAGTGTGGGGTGTTACATTTGGTATCAGAGCTTAGGTTAAACAATCAGAGGAATTAGTTAAATTAGGACTCATGAGAGAACGTAATTCAATTTTCTTTTCTGTTTTTCTTCGTCTTTCTTACTCAGCTTTAACTTATTTCAACGATGATTTAGTCGTAAGCCTAATTATATAAAATGGGATTTTAACAATTAAGAGTTGAAGTATACTGAGTTAGGTTTTCTAGCCAATTCTGTCTTACCCCATAGTACGTTGGCGATCTCTTGTGAAGAGCATGAGGATGGCATATGGTGGAGTATGTTGGTTCGAGTTTGAAGATTGGACAAAAATCTAACTACAACCGAGATATTCGTGATTTCTAGTTTTTGGTTTCATTGGTAGTTCTGGTTAAGACCAGTTCTCAATTCAAAACTGGAAAAGTTCACATTAGTATATCGTATATATTACAGAAGTATAGTTACGAGGTATATCCATTCATTAATTCATTGGATTTCTAAATCTACGTTAATTGAAACATTCAATCGAGTTCTTGACCTTATATTCGAGGAAATTTTATTTTTAAAAACTATTTTGAGAAAAAAATGAGTTGTGAAAGTTATGAAATACAGTTTCTGAAAATGGTTTTATAAAGGCCTAATTTTGTAAAGATATGGTTTTTGGAATTTTTCCTATCCATGTTTCAGAATTTTTGGGGCTTTTTGTAATTTTAATAAATATAATCCGATTGGTAGGAAGAAAGGGATTAGAAATGATAAGGAATATACCACTAAACATAAGAATAATAAATAGCCATTCCTTATGATTTTTAGTATCCATCTCTCTATATATATTGGATAGTTTATTAAATAAATCACAAGTATTCCTTTATATTTTAAAGGTCCAACATTTTTAAACACTCAAAGGTTTTTCATTTTGTAGTATAATCTAGAATAATAGTAATAATAATAATATGAGTTTATTAATACAAAACCATTAGATTATAATAAATTCCATTATTGGAAAAGTTTTAAATTTTTCTTCGGAAATGCTAAGGAAAATCCTTCATCTTGATTTTTAAGGTATTTGATTTTAAATCGTCTGTTCATTGTCAGCTAGGTATGGGGAAAATCCGTTTTAGTTTATACCACGGATTTCTAGCTGAATTAATTTTGGAATTTGTCCATTCGTTGTGTAGTCGTACCATCGTTGTTGAGACTATAAATCTTTGGAGACGGTTCGGAGTTTGACTATGCTCTTTGATACATTCATGACGAGGATAATTATTTTTCGGATCGCAATAAATCCTAATAGGTGATCCAGGGCGATTAATATTTTAGTCTGGCCTAACAAGGCCAAGGCCCAACTTTTGTCCAAATCCCACTTTGTGGTTGACCGTTTAGTGCTATACTAAGACAGTCAATTAGTTGATGAATTTTGTACAACTTGAACCTAGGACTCAACCATAAAAGTTGTGTCCAAATTACCGCCATTAACTTCCTTCTTTCGGTCTTCATTCCTCATCCAAACGAGCCATATTCATATCCTTTTTCTCTGTCTTTGCCGTTTCCTCTTTTTTCTCGCTTGTTTGCGCATTAGATCTTATCTCACCAGTACTCCAAGATCTAATTTCTTCTCTCCGACCATTTCTTAGTCCATAATATCTGATTGTGATGTTCGATCTTACTCACACCATTTAAGTCTCCTCCTTTGGTAGAGATCATTTGGTTGGATAAAATGAGCAAAAAGGTCTCACCACTTTAGAGATAAGAAAATTTGTCGAGGCGGTTGGACTTGCATTGGCCAGTTGCTTTGAGATCTTAGAATAAGTTCTTTCAAAGTAGATCGTCGTTTCAGAGATGAAGATTAAGCTATCTTTGGATGGTTTTTAGTCTGAACGAGATTTTAGAGGAATCCGTGTCTTATGCGGACTTGAAGGGTCTTTTGTTTGACCGGCTTTAGAGATTTTCCAGCAATTCTATTTTTCTTGATGTCGTATTTTGTGTTTAGGAATGTTTGTCTGAAATGCCCATGTAGACGTGTGAGCCATTTAGCACATCATTCTATAAATGGCAAGTTATGACTAGATTTGTCTCATGATATGGAAATTAATCTTTTACTTGATCGATGGCGTAACATCATCTAGTGTCGCATCATATTTGTTTCAGCTTGTTTTTCTTGTGTGTTGTTGATGGAGTAACTTTCTATAATTTCGCCTGTCCATTTTGTATTTATACAATATTAGGTGGATTTCCATGAGAAATAGTTTTGTGGTAGGTTTCTTTCCTCATCGCAAAACGTTCTCTTAAAAGAGATGGCAATGTAGGAACCTCCAACAACACCAGTAGTGTTAGTAACACGAGATTAAGCATTTTTATACCATGATATGGTTAATCAAAGATCATTAAAATAGTTTGAGCTCCAGCCGCAGAGCAAGACATCTCGTTGTTTATAGCCATTGTTTTGGGAGTTTCGGTGTTGTTGTTTTTCCGTCATCTTTGTTGTTTTCCCTTTCCGGCATCGGGTTCTGGACTTTGTGGTGATTCGTGCTTGTAACTATTAGTGTTGTTTAAATCGCACGACTTAGGTTAATGAGATTTCTA
Source organism: Allium sativum (assembly GCA_030737875.1). Classification (NCBI taxonomy): domain Eukaryota; kingdom Viridiplantae; phylum Streptophyta; class Magnoliopsida; order Asparagales; family Amaryllidaceae; genus Allium; species Allium sativum. The sequence goes on from CM060916.1 coordinate 527,589,599, forward strand.
TGTTTGGAGATTTTTATGTCATTTACGCCTGCCTGTTTGAATGAAATCTCATTTTTCTTATCTAGACTAACAATTGTCCTATGGATGGGAAGAATAGAACTCCGTGTTGGATAAATTTAACAAAGGACCGGTTCTACGTCATGGGTATATAAATAAATAAATCACCATTCCTTGTTAAAGCTAAAATTTATTTTTGAACTTTTGGGTGTGATTTCAGTTTTCGCATTTTTGGCGTAACTAACTTCCTTCTTCGCTAACATGTGACTTGAATCATTTAAGTTCCCGTAAAATACAGTTTTAAAGCTTTTGGAAAATGTTGTTTTAGAAAAATACTTTTTTACCTTTTTAATTTTTTTACTGAATTACATTCTTTTATTTTTGTTTGTGCGAAAAACATAAAATTTGGATACGGCAATTTATGCATATTTAAATGTCTATTTTAAATCAAAATGGACGATTTGAATGGCGCAATGTGCACGTTACCGAAATTTTGATTTTCACACGAATCTCATATGGAAAGTAAAGCGGTGTTGAAAAGGAATTTTCAAAATAAACACAAGAAGTTTTAAAGTGGAATTTTATTTTTATGGAAAAAAAATTGATTTTTCACCACATGAATTGCGTAAAGAAGATGTTTTGATGATTTGCAAATGTTAGCAGTGCAATAGGACCAACAATATGATAAAACATTAACAGTAATAAGGAAAAGCTGTTTTTGCCTTGGAAACATTGTTCACATACCTTGTCAATTATGCACGTGAGTTATTAATTAACTCATTTTACGTTTTAGAGCTTGTTTTAAGCCTCCTTTACAGTTTACAGATGGAAATTTTTGGAGTATTTTGGGTAGCTAAGGTGAAAATTCCACTGTAGGGCGGGAAATGGAAGATTTGTAAGCAAGAAAAATGTTAAAATACTTCGCTTAGATTTTCTTTTTCAGGTTTGGGAGAAATTAAATATGAAACGATTAGATCACGTGACATTTTGGATGGTAGGGCTTGGATGCAAAATTGGCTTCGTCACACTTTTATTCGTAATTGTGTGAAGGTAATGGATGAAGAAGAGTTTTCAAAATTTGCATTCATATATAACTACCAGTATATTTAGGATATTTTGCATCATGTTTTCAAAAGTATTTCAAAAATTTAATGCAAACATATAGAAGGATCTGATTTAGAATCATCTTGCATGCATATTTTATAATTCACCATGCACATATACACATGGTTGCAAAGTGGATGTACACAAATTGGTTGTGTGAATAGGACTATGACGTCAGAATTTTGGAAGAAATTCCTTTTAAGGAGGAAATAATGTAACAACCCGAAATTTTGGCGATGTAAATTAATTACTAGAATTTCAAAATTAGGAATTTCTGCAAACGATGGAATTTGGCCACGAAACTTTAATTGATGCATTTGTCTTGGAATTCTGGTCAACTTATATGTTTGGTTCCGCGAATGGAGTCTGTATGAAAAAGTTACAGATGAAATACGAAAATGGACGGAAATAAATAAACCAGAATTTAAATATATATTATACCATATATATAACTAGCCAACCTAGGCATCTGATGACCGAGGTGGTCGATCGCCATTGTCGGCTTACTGGGTGTTAGTTTGCCCAGTGATGGCTGGGGTTGGTAAGGTTTGGTTTATAAAATATATATAATGAATGGACGGATATGAATTAAAACAAATCTAATGGTCCAAGGCCATTTCCACTTCTATGAAGAAAGGGTAAGGCCTCATACTTTTCCATTCAAATCCATAACAGCAGCGGAGCTCTATCATTTTCCTCCTCCAAACCTAATTTCTTATTCTAAAATATATTCTTATACAACAAATCAAATCCAAATCGCATAGGATTGAGAGGATTATCAAATCCAATGGAAAAGAATGCAAATTAGGGCTCAACAATAGATTCTCCCCTCTCTTCCTATTTTATTACATCGCTACAGATCTGGAATTTTCCCCTTTTCAGATAAATTGTAGATTTATAAGAATTTGGGAATTGTACCACTAAAGGGTTCAAAACTTTGGATTTAGATACTTGCAGCTGAATGGGAAATTTATATATACAATTATAATAACGTATTTATCTCGTTAGTAGTGTATCTCATTTTTTATGCCTATGTCTTTCTGATCTTTAAATAAATTGTTGTAATTAGATTGACACCCTTCAGATCTGATTTTAAAAAGTGTTAAAACTTGTGAATTATATATTGTGGTTATGCATAATATTAATTGTAGGATTCTTAGATTTGTTTACACATATTCCTACAATTATGTTGTAAAATATATTGCAATTGTTGTAAACAACTGTAGATCTGGAAATCAGTCCCATTAAGCGCCATTTAAATGCAGTTACATTCCAGGTCTCTAGTTCAGTGTTGAATAATAAAATTATGTGAATTTAGGAAAAAAGATATGATTGGTAAATTATGTGATTGTAATATATAAAAAAATGTCTATTTTTATTCAGTATTGTTGGGTTTATTTCCTAATTATTATAAATATACCATTTCCTCCTTTTTGCATAAAAAGACATTATTTTGAAATCGCAAGAGATATGATTAAAAGGATCAAAAAGGGAAAGTGGTGCAAATATATATATATATATATATATATATATATATATATATATATGCGCGTAATTTGCATCAACTATTCCAAATTACATATTTATATATATTTCATGTGGTTTGGAAATATGTCAATTCCACTAATTAGACATACTTTACAATGATCACGGCTAACAATCTTTTTGTAAGATTTGAAACCTTTTGACAAGACTGCATGCGAAAAGGAATGTTTGGTTGTCAATTAAACCAAATCATTAAATTTAAAAGAATAAATAATAATCGAAGATAACTACATTGACCGCACGAAAACATAAAATATAAATATATAACTGTTATCCGCCCAAATCAGTGTAAAACGGAAAAATATACATTGTATGGAATATTGAATGTTTGGATAAGGTTCAATTATGGAATTATATGTAAATGTGATCCATGTTGAATTAATATAATTATGGTGACCATTTGTAGCAGTTAATATAATTTATTGTTATAAATAGGATCGCAAATCAATAAATAACAATTGTAACCAATATTGATTAGGGAAATTGAAAATGATAGGGAAATGGTTATAATTCCTAATTAATTAGGATAAATGTTGTAAACCCCAAATTAGGGAATTTGAATTATAACCGCATTTAGACACGAGGTTAAGCTCAACTAATGGTAAAAGTCTGCTCGGAACCGACCGGTAAATCCAGCAACCACCGGTGGTCAGCTTAATGTGAGGTATCTAATGCATAAATATAAATGCATTAAGGCACGAGGTTAAGTTTAACTAGTTGTACAAGTTTGCCCAGAACCGACCGACAAATTCAACATCCACAAGTTATCACTTATTGTGGGAGGTCTGGTATGTGTGTGTGTGTATAACAGACAACCAATAAATAAACAAATAAATATATGAATAAGAATAGTAGTTGTCTGTTAGGATACAACAAATAGATAACTTGGGACTGATAAATATTTTCCTTAGGAAAATATGACCGTTATGGTCTTAAAAGGGCATGAAAAATAGAAATAAAATAAAATAGGTGTCATAAGGGGATTAATGAACATTTATTATCGTTTATGTACTAAGTCCAAATTAGGGAAGAAATAAATGAAAATCCTAGGGAAAAAGGGAATATAACCTTCCTTGTTTACATTCATGAATATAGAATTTATAATTTACAAGTTAGAATTGGACTTGCTAGGTTAGTAATGTGAAGCATTATTAACCATAGAAACTCGTGACATAATGAATCGTATACGTATAGTACTTCTGTGTAAAGGGACTAAACGGGAATAAATTAACAACATACCCTACTTTATCCCAATAGGGAAAGGTGTTAAAGGCAAATGGGGTACGAATCTAATAATCTTCTCATATAGTCCGCTTCTTGGGTCTTTAGTTCTAGGGTCGGAGAGTCACCTGGGATAGGTCCTTCAGTATAGGGGTCTTAAACGACATGCGTAAGTATTGCATGCCCGAACCTGAAAACTAAAAACGTCAGATATGGCTATCTACCCTATGGGAAGTAGTAAGCGGCTAAAGGGGTTATCTAATAAGGTCATCTAGTGGTATAGAGAGCGAATAAATACCATCTCTCACCTTATACGGGGTAAGGGTATGTGCGTGAATAAATGGAAGCCTTAACCAGAAGGGCCTATAGCTGGTGCTCTCTAGTTTATAAAAATATGGAAGGAGTTATCGAGATGTATTAAGTAATCAATAAATCTGCCAACCAATGTGTCCCCCTAATGTCTTAAGTGATTGATAGAATCCACCATATCTATCATTGATAGTGAGGCAGAAAATTATAAAGGGAAAGTGGATGGAAAGGTATATATGTATGTAAAGACTCCATAGTTAGGAGTTCACCTCTCGGTCTAATAATCTTTTAAATCATGAAAAAGGGGGCTTCCTAATTATATGCCTAAACGTTCTATATCGGTATTACATCTTAGAATACCACTTTGGAAAGAGTGGTAGAGTAGTGCGTAAACATTTACAAGGTTAGGCTAGAATCACTAACCTTGTTAGGCATACATATTGGGTTGAACCAAACGGGATACATCTGTGTATTATTATCTGTGTTGTACATTTCTTAGTCACCAGAACTTGTTTTTCTGACCCTTCCTCATTACAACCTCTCAGGTTTCCTAGAGAAGGTTGGGTTCTCACAAATGTTTAAGTATGTTTTTTGGTTATCGTTCTCTCTCATGCTCAGTATTGGCAAAGTGACTTACTTTGAAAAAGGTAGTTAGTTAAGTTAATACCAGTTATCCTATTCTGTTTCCGCTATGAGTTTTCTTTTATCGTACTCTGACTGTGCCCATGCTCATTTACTACAGGAACCAAATATACACGCTCCATGCTTGGATTTGCTCAAGTTTTGATTTTTGTTGAAATTTAGGCACAGAAAAGTGTGGGGTGTTAATAGAACGAACTTGTATGGACGAATTTTTGACAGAGTATTTCCTAGAATCATGTACATTGATTTTTACAAATATACTGAGTATGGTGGTGAAGAAGACAACTTATTTTAGCTTAACATCTAGCATATCTTTGTGGAAATCTATGGTTTGTCGAATATGACAATGTGGCATTCAAAGTGGAATGTGATGTTTCTGAAAAAGGTAATCGTGACCTCAAGCCTCATCAACCAGGAAATGACTAAAATCGGGTAGGCAACAGAGCTATGTGGGTCATACGCATTTGGGCATATCATCGCCTGATCTAAAGAAATCGGTTGTCCCTTTCAGTGAAACCCAAGGCAGAGAAATAAAAAAGGAGATCAGCGATAAATAAAAGAAAGGAGAAATCAGCAATTGTCTTAAATGGATCTTCACGTTTTCCAATTTATTTAATATTGATTGGGCTTATTCCTTTTGTATTCTGGATTTCTTTTTTTATATTTTATTTCAGTGGTAATTTTAAAAATAAACTCTATATTTCTAGGCTGCAAATCACATGGTGTAGTTTGAGAATTCATAATTCATTAGCAAAGCTATGGTAAGGTTTTGAATGTTGGGTTAGGATAATCAAGTGAATGAGGGTTGTGAGTTTACTATGCACGTAAGCATCATATTGTTTAAACCCAGTAGAAACTTTGGAGAAGTGTTTTGAGCATAGGGTTATAACAATCTGGTGAGCGAGGATCGTGAATTTACAGTGTTTATAATTTTTTAATTCCTAATAGAAATACTCTAGAAATTACTTCAGCAATTATCTTTCTCCTAACCTCCTTCACTATCAGCACCTTCACCATCATCAAGAGGCCGAGCCCAAAAAGGATAAGGCAAGTCGAGTATGAGTACTTCGGGAAAGAAATACACAAGTTCGAGTAGCTTTCATGCAATTGTATCGAAGCTGTAATGATTTCTTGAAAGAGAAATAATTAATGGAGATAAGAAACTTAACTTTAAAATGAATCTAATTATCCACATGATATGATAGTGTTAATGATGTGTATGTTTATTAAAATGGCAGTTTATAACATTTTGATTGATAATATGTTTGTTGAACGGATGATTTAACAAGACACGTCAAATACACGTCGATAAATACAAATGATTCATTTTCATGAATTAATTGTGTAAATGGAATAGTAAAACATCTTAAAATTGGTTTAAAATGTTTTATAAACAATCTAAAGTGTTCATATGAAGTTTGAAAAGAATACAAAATTTAAACAAATTTTTGTGCATCGCATAACAACTGTTTGCAGTTACGCATCTTGAACAATTAAAATTTTTATACGAAATAATGACTTCTTTGAAATAATATTCTTCCAAACTCTTATAATCATAAATTTCCAATGAATCGAATATTGGATCTTAGATTTTGATGAGTGATAGAATAATCATACAAGACAAAGATGATGAATAAATAAGCAATACACATGAATATACGTCAATGAATTACAAAGAGAAGACTCAAGGCTCAATCTTCAAGTATGAATTGATTATATGCTATTAGATCCTTAGTACGGTCCTAGAAATATTAAAACATATTTTCAAGTAGTTTATATATACAAATGACTCGACGATGTAAGTCTTTAAAAAAATTAAAACTTAAAAATAGAAATAAACAGGGTCAACTGACCATGTCACCCTTCAATCGACTGAACCTACACACATGCACATATTTTAAACATAATATATCTACTGAAAATTATTGTGATGGCCCGCCCCGCAGTAGCTGACATTTCCCTAGAAATGCATTGTGTCAACGCCCGACAAGCACGGGAAGATCGCCAAAAGAAAGGGGTTTGAAACTATGAATCACTAGAGAACCTGTAGCGTATCTCATAGCGCATGGAATAAAATATAATAATAACATAACTTGATATAAAACAGGCAAGATAGTGCATATGCCGAAAACTAAACCATGTTCATCAGAGTAGCGGAATCCAAAATACAGCTTATGATCCAAACCATTATACAACCTCAAAATACTGTCTCTAAAAAGGAAATATAAAAGGTACACTACTAATGCCCAAAGTTGTGACCAGCAACGACACAAGGAGAATATATGTAAGTAGTACGTGGAAGCCTCTTGCTCGTCTCCGGACAACTACTCGTGCATAACCACCTAACATGTATCTAGTCTGCTCATTTAGGAGCACCCAGAGCAATAAGAAGATATATACAACTCTAGGTCAGACAAAAGTCTGGTATGAGCGATAGCCGCAAAGTAAAACAATAATAGGTATAAACAATCAGACCTGAACCTAGACCTGCAATGAAAGAGTTAGCACAACAAGATATACAATACTCTAAGGTAACACTAACATATAGTGTAAAATGGAAGTGTGCTTTGTCATGGTGATAGCAAACATCAAACATAACAATCATCCTCACATCACTCACTTAGTGCGTAAAGCATACAATATTCACCGCTTTGATCACCGAATCTATTGGAGCCATGACAATAACTCCGTACATTTATTGCTACGACTATACTTGCCTGATCTATAGTCAATAACCCTACCCAGTCCACACATCCCTGGCTCTAGATTAAGGGCCAACCATTCCACACTTCCCTGGCTTTGGTTCGTCTACATGCCTCCTCTCTTCAATGGTGAACCAAAGTTATAGATATCGATTACCCCTATGCACACGTCCCACAGCAAAGCCCAACTCTAGAAGTAAACTCGTTGGTACCTATATGGATCCTAAGTAATAACTTCGGATTTGGACTTCCTTTGCATCTCGGGTTTTGGTTAGATTGTAGTAGATCTTCAGAAGAGTTCACAATTGTCGCCACATGGTAGAAGTTTGAATCTTTTTCGGTTCGGAGTCATCATCTCGATTTAGGTCGTGGTCCTCCACCAGGTCGATTCTAGACCCCTTCGGCTCGTGACCTCCCCCCCCCGGTTCGTGACCTCCTTGGCTCGTGACCCCCGGCTCATGAGTCTTCATATTGGAGCGGTTCGTAACCATCATCTTGGAGCGGTTCGTAACCATCATCTTGGAGCGGTTTGTGAGACATACCCCCTTCAGGAACCGAAGTCCTCCTGGAAGATTCGTGAATCATACCCCCTTCAGAAACCGATATTCTGCAGTTTTTCCAGCAAGCTAATTTCACGAAACAATGGCATTTTTAACCATTCTAACTTTCCTATGCAATCACAAAACATATTAAACAATAGTAGTAACATGTAGAATCAACCAAAAACACCAAAATAATACTTTTATATGATAATTTAGATCAAACATGCCCAAAACCATGATTTTCCCCTTAATCCCTTTAACCACGTTTTAATTATAGGATTAGAAAACTTTATCCAAATTAACCCAAATTACAACAGAGGCATAAAATAATATTTAAGAATTACTACATATTTTCTAGATTTTTATGATGCATAATTTTGCTAATTACCACTAATCACCCCTAATTAGCTGTAATTAGTGAATAAAAGTGTAAATCACTCACCTTGGCCACAAATGAATATTAGATTTTAAATTATGACCGATATAGCACGAATTCCAATGTATAGTAGCAGCTCTATCTCTGATTTGATGCTAATTTCTCTTGATTTGATGTAGTTTTGCCTAGCTAGCGACTAGGAAGTGATTAAAGGGAGATTTGGAAGATGGAGGCCATTACTAGGGATAGAGGAATGTTTGTGGCGGCTGGAAAAATGAAAAGGAACCATTCTCTAACTCCTTTCAGCCCTCCCATAACCCTAATCCTGAAATGAGTTATGAGCCTAGCTGCTAATCACCCTATTAAGCCCGATTAGGCTGTTTTTCATCTTCCAAACCTTATTTTAGCCATATCTGTAACACCCCTAAGTCCCACACCGTGGAAGCCTGTGTGAAGTGGGTACTTATATAGTAGAGCCCATCTCTTATTAACACCGAGGCCTTTTGAGGAACAAAACCCCACACCAATACGATGGCTAAGTTGGGAACAATATCTTGCGTGAACGGAGGTGCAGGTTGTTACCATGGCATTAGAGCCAATACCCAGCCGGAACTGTGGCTCCTGTGTTGACCATAGCGCCTGGTGAGGTGTTTGTGAGCCAATGGGGACGTTGGGCTCTGTAGGAGGGGAGAATGTAACACCCCTAAGTCCCACATCGCGGAAGCCTGTGTGAAGTGGGTACTTATATAATAGAGCCCCTCTCTTGCTAACGCTGAGGACTTTTGAGGAACAAAACCCCACACCTATACAGTGGCTATGTTAGGGATAATATCTTGCGTGAACGGAGGTGCGGGTTGTTACAATATCTCTCAAACGGTAAGTCCGTTTGATTAATGTGACCATTCTACGGAAAGGTAAACCACTGTCTGAGTCCAATGGAAGTGGTTTCAGGTCAATTCCTTACCAAGCAAAAGTTATAGGCGAAACAAAGTTCGCCAGGTGCAAAACTTAAAATTCGGCAAAGATCGAAAACATGGGAAATGACCCCAATAGTCGTTTCCCAAAGTTACACGACCATACGACTTCATATGTAAATGAAATAAATATTCTGCGATCCTCCTATGCATATAATGCAAGTCGTTACACTCTTCCCCTTAAGAAATTTTACCCCCAAAATTTCTTAACTAAGAAAACATATATTAGTGTCCCGCATGCCTATCAACCACTTACAAACAATCAAACATACACAATAACAAAACAAGCTTATCCTAGCATGCGGTTTACTAACAACGGAATAACTAAATCGTGATAAAAATCCTAGGCAAAGATTTATGTATACGACTTTCTTATGTTCTCCTATGTTTCCCAAGTACAGTCATTCTAATTATCGCTCCACTGAACCTTGATCAGTTTTACCGTCTTCCTTCGTAGTTGTTTCGTATCGCGTCCGATAATACGAATCATCCTATGGCTTCCAACTGCCTTGGATTCTACCTCGATATCATCCAATTGATCTGGTGAAATAGTCATATCAGAATCATGCACGAACTTCCTTAACTGGGAAACATGAAATACGTTGTGCATTCCCGCCATCTTGTCTGGTAATCCAACTTTATACGCTAAATTCCCAACTTGGTCGAGAACTGGGAATGGACCAACAAATCTTGATGCCAATTTGCCTCTCCTACCAAATCTAATCACATTTTTCAACGGAGAAATCTTGATGAATACTATGTCGCAAACGAAGTTCAAATCTCTTCTTCTTTTATCGGCATAAATCTTTTGCCTATCTTGGGCATCCTTCATCCGCTGTTGAATAACCTTGATCTTATCTAAAGTTTCTCTTATTACATCTAGCCCAAGCACAAATTTCTCACCAGTTTCCAAACAACATGATGGTGAGTTACACGGTCTTCCGTACAAAGCTTCAAATGGAGCTATACCAATACTGGACTGATAACTATTATTATATGCGAACTCAACCAAATGCAAATGGTCAACCCATGGCCCTCCTCTCAAGAGATCCTCTAATACACGATTCAACCTCTTTGTTTGACCGTCAGTTTGAGGATGGTACGCGGTACTGAGATGTAATTCTGATACTAAAGCCTCTTGTAAGCTCTTCCAAAACCCACCAGTAAAAAATGGATCTCAGTCACTCACAATACCTTGCGGTACTCAATGAAATATCACTACCCAGTTCATATACAGTTCCGCTAACTTAGCTACCGTTCTATTTGACTTAACCAGTATAAACCTTGCGCTCTTGGTCAATCAATCCACAATCACCCAAATACTATCATGACCCGATCTAGTCCTTGGTAAACCATCGATGAAATCCATTGAGACTTGTTCCCATTTCCATTCGGGAATTTCCAACGGTTGTAACAAACCACTAGGCTTCTTTTGCTCGGCTTTAACTAGCAGGTAGTGCATGCACTTGGATATAAACTTCCCAACGTATCTCTTTATCCCTTCCTAGTAGTAGGTTTGCTTTATGTCTCGATACATTTTATTACCACTGGGATGTATAGTCAGTTTCGAGCGATGACCATCTCTAAGTACTCCATCTCTCAATCCATTAACGTTGGGTACAACTAGTCTCCCATCCTTTTGAAGCCATCCTTTACGATCAAATCCATACTTATTTATTTCCTCACCATTGATACCCATCTCTACTTTGGAGATGATTTCCAATAGGTTAGGATCATCCCTCTGACTGGAACCGATCCGCTCAATCAAAGCCGGTTTGATCGTCAAACTTGCTAACATCTCTGGATCTAATTCACACTTAGGTCTGAAATCATATCGCGCGATATACTCCATTTGCCTCCATTCCAGAAACATAGCCCCTAAGCAGGCATGTCTCATATTCAATGCATCGGCTACAGCATTGCACTTCCCGGATGTATATGCGATTTTGAAATCATATAAAGCTAGGAACTCTAACCATCTCTGCCGACGAAGATTTAAATCCTTTTAGAGAAAAGATACTTTAATGATTCATGATCGGTAAACAACTCAAACCTTTCTCCCAAGAAGTAATGTATCCACATCTTTGACGCGAACATGATCGCTGCTAATTCCAAATCATGGGTAGGATATCTTTTCTCATGTGGTTTCAGTTGCCGATTAGCATAAGCTGCAACCTTACCTCCTTGCATCAATACAACACCTAGTCTGCTACCACAAGCATCCGTGTATACTGTCATCTCTTTGTTCGCTTTGGGAATAGCTAACACTGGCGCACACGTCAACTTTTCCTTTGGACTCTTAAATGCATTCTCACACTTTTCGTCCCAAGAAAAAGTTTGATTCTTCTTGACCAACTGAGTTAACGGTGTAGCTATCTTCGAGAAGTCTTGAATAAACTTATGACAATATCCAGCTAACCCCAAAAAATTTCTCACGTTCGTTGCATTCTTGGCGTAGACCAATCTTTACCGTAGCCACCTTCGCAGGATCCATGGCAATACCATTCTCTGAAACAACATGACCCAAGAATCTCACTTCCCTCCTCTAGAAGTGATACTTAGAAAATTTTGCTTTCAGTTGGCGTTTCCTCAACACCTCCATCACTATCCTCAAATGTTCCTTGTGTTCTTCCTCCATCCTCGAGTAAACTAAGATATCATCCAAAAATACAAGGACAAACTTGTTTAATTGATCCCTGAATACCCTTTTCATGAGATCCACAAAATATGAGGATGCATTGGTCAACCCGAAAAACCACTCATAGAATCCGGACGGCGTTCGAAATGCCGTTTTAGATATACTCTCAGCTACTACTCGGAGTTGATGAAATCCTTTCATAAGATCCAACTGGGAGAATACTCTTTCTCCATTTAACTGATCAAACAAATCATTTATCCATGGAAGAGGATACTTATTCTTGTTAGTCACCTTGTTCAACTCGCAGTAGTCCATACATAAGCGAAGGGAACCATCGGCCTTAGTAGCAAACACAACAGGTGCTCCATGTTGGCATCAATCAAAAAATATCTCTTATGCTATATATATACCATTTATGTTTCCATGCTATTATGATATTTGTTCTAACATGTTTTGTTGCAGGAATCAAATGGTAAGCTTATAAAATTATGAACTAACAAAATATTGTAGAAATTCAGAGGGAGCTAAACACTCAGGGGGAGAAAGTTCAAAGTGTTGTCATCAATCAAAAAGGGGGATAATGTTGAAAACAAGATTTTAATCGATGCCAACAAATGAAATTAGATATAAGATTTTATATATGTACACACACACATTGAGTCATGTTAGAATTATGTTAAAATCTATCCTAAGTATATGTGAATGTGTAAAACAAAGTAATATATATTTATAAGCCATTAAAAAGCCAGGAATATAAAAAAACTGATCTACCAGTCGACTGGGAGAAAAAGGACCAGTCGACTGGTCAGCCTGTTTTTGTATATAACGGCTAGTTTTGAAAATTTTTAAATACGATTTAATTCAACCAGTCAACTGATAATTTTTAACCAGTCGACTGATTCAAAACAACAAATATTTTCTGAAGAGTCGCGATCTTTCATGAAGAGATTCCTCTTTAATAATCAATAGAAATGGACATAACTTTTTATAGAAACTCTTCATAAAGGAATGCTACTCTTATACTATTATATAAACAATTTCAAACATGTTTTACAATAACGGATTTTATAAATTACTATTCTATTCACTCCATTCTCCGAATTTACATTCTTTGCAAATAAAAAGCTCTCCAAATTCAAATACTTGTTGAACCCTTGAATTGATTTACTATTACTTGATCCTACAAGCAATTTTCTTACTTAAATCTTCGCATTCAAATCATATACTCGGGGATCATATTATAGTAAGGTTGTACCTAAACCTTTGACTATCCGTGTTGATTCGAGAACATAAAGTAGAAGTCAAAACACTTGTAATTGTTGAAGTCCTATGTAGTTGCTCAGGCGAGAGGCATCCTTGTTGGGGCTCGGGTGTACTGACCTATTCCTCCTAGTTAATAGAGGGCGTTGTTAGTGAATTCCGAAGAGGAGCTTCGGGACTAGACGTAGGGCGGGAAGTCCGAACCAGTATAAAATTCCTGGTGTCACTTTACTTTACTTATTACTCTTATTTACTTGTGTTATATCATATTAGTTCTTGTATTAGCTGGTTAGTATATCATCTATATTTCCACTATATCTATATAGATCATGCTTAAGTCGTACACACCGAACTTTCACTCCCCACTCGGAAACACTTCTTCGGATAAATCCCTTCTACAAAAGATCGCCAACTTGTATTCGAGCTATCGCTGCTCCCTTAGCGCCATAAGACAAAGTGGCATCACTATAGGTCTGACATCTTTCACTAAATCAACCCAAAGCTCAGTCTCTTGGTGTGGTGGAAGTCCTTTCACTTCCTCAAAGATGTCCGGATACTCGCCAGCAATAGGCACATATGATAACTCATCCTGCAGGATATTGAGGGAATGTAGAAAACTAGTCGTCACCTCATCACTTGGTAGGTGTAACTCCCCACCTCCGTTAAGGTCACTCGCAAAGGGAATGCCTTAACCTTGATGGAGCGTTTTAGTAGACAGAATAAAATCTTACAAGACAGATAAGTAGTACTTGAAAAATTATAACTTTATTACAACAGGAGCATAAATAAGTTTGGCTACATCTTTCTAAATCACAATACCAAAACTCAAGTACACAATTATCAGTCTTATACAAAATCCTTCAGAATGTAAAGTTTCAAAGCCATAATCCCCAACAGAAACTGCTATGAAAAGATATAGTCAAAGCCAAGCAATACTCCAAGCACTTCAAGCAAAGAGAATCAAGCTCCTATGTTCCCACCCTGAGCACCGGGGGGAAACGAAAAGAAAAGGGGCGAAAACAAACGAGGTCAGACATAAAGTCTGGCGAGTCCAGTGACTTCCAGCATATAAACAGATAATATTAACATGGCATGTAAGTAAAGCTGGATGAGAGATTACATCAATAGGAATAACATATATACTTTAAGTTAACAGAAGAAACAGAATGATGAAAACCAAGTTATGTTCCTTACTTACATCTTACTTCTCTGCACTAATACTAGTATAACAGGGTTAAGTGTTACCCTAATGTCTAAACTAAAACAGAATCAAAATAGAATAATCTATACATAAACAGAATGCTAGTAATGGGCCTTCACTACCACAACAGACAGAAGGTACAGAAGCAGAATACTAATAATGGTCCTTTACCACCACAACAGACAAAAGGTACGGAAACAGAATACTAATAATGGGCCTTTACCACCCCAACAGACAGAAGGTACGGAAATAGAATCGGAAACGGAATCAGAGACGAAAACAGAATAATCCCTATGGAAACAGAATGTTAGAATTAGATGTACATTAATAATGGGCCTTTACCTCCCCAATAGACGGTACCACGTAGAAACAGATAGGTGTTACCACCCAATAGAAATATACGGTACCAACATAAACAGACAGAACTAAGTGTACCCTAAGTCCTACCCCAAGCGATCGGCTCCCTAATACATAAATACCTTGTGTGGGCCCCATAGTAGGGTGTATCACTCCCTAAAGTGGCATCCTATTGGCACAGACCTATTTACAGATGTCACGGTGTCTTACATCCTCAAAGCAGACCGGATCCATGCACGCACATGACCTGGTTGGAACGCACCATCAACACCCCTTGCCATTATCAGAATGAACCGCTCATAATTAGTTCAGTAAGCGTGCCCGGACCCCTACATAGCGTGGGGTCAATGTTTTTGATACCAGAAAGGGTTACTGACTAATATGGGTCCGCATAACAGGTGACACAAGTATTTCCCCTCCTAACCATGTGTCCCCAGACTAATAGATTTCAGATTAACTTGTATACAAGATTCAGACACACAGAGTTCAGATTTACTAGTTCACAGATCAGACAATCAAGTTAACAAGTTTTCAGACTAACGAATCGGATGTACTATTTTAACAGACTTACAGATTGTCTAACTTTGTATTGGGCCTACAGATTCACGAAACTAGTTTGTTAAATTCACCAGTCCAGTTGGTTTAACCCTATCCACCCAACACGTTTTAGACATCATATTTATCTCAGATTTTCATTAATTAAATATTAATGCACAGACCTCTCACATTAGGTCGGTAGCTTGTGGCCGCTGGATATGCCGGGTGGCTCCGGCCAGACTTCTGCCACAAGCCAGACCTAACCTCGTGTCTAAGCATATTTTAGTTGTGCCTATGACCTCTCACATTAGACTGACAGTTTGTGGTCGTTGGTTAAGCCGGTTGGTTCCGGGTAGGCTTCTACCGTAAACGGAGTCTAACCTCGTGTCATAGCCACTTTATTCCATTACAGAAAATATCAGACTAATTATGTCCATTTAGCAGATTTAACTTCTTTACAAGTTACGGCAGATTATCCAAAGTTCTATTAACATGTTTTGCTCAATTTTAGATCGAGCCTCCAAATTACAATTATTCAGCTTTCAACAGATTAAGCAATTCAACAAATTTAGCAGATAACAGATCTAGCAGATTAGGAAATTTAGCAGATTAGCAGAACAGGCGATTCAACAGATTTAGCACATTAGGCAATTCAGCAAATTAGCAGATTTAACATTTCTTAAAAATTCTATTTACATATCTTGCCTAATCATAAACTAAGCCTAAACTTACATGCTCAAATCATGGTCATAATTCATAATACAATATATGCCCCCAAATTTTCGTTAAACTTTGCACAGTACAGAACACTCTCTAAAATCCCAAAATCATGATATGATTTATGCCAAATTATAGCCTTTAATGCCAATATCCAAAAATCCATATTTAGGCGCATTCACATTAATAGTTATCCTATTTTAATATAGGTCCTTATGCCTAAGTTTCATATTCCTTTTTCAAGTCATGAATCGTTATATAAAATATACCCTAAAATCTAGATCTTTAAATTATATCCTCTCAAAATCAGATCTTAATTTTTATATGCATTAGTCCTAAGTTTCAAGTCATATGTTATCATTCAATGATTCCTCTTCTTCCAAATCACTGCACAAATCTAGATCTAACTTACAACATATGACCTTTTCTCAAATCAGTCACAGATCAGTCATGTCTAATTATGCATTATCATTATTTATTCCAAAATTTAGCGTTTGTGCGTTAATCTCTTATGAGATTTGGCGCAGGCTTGTAGTAGCCTGGCTATAGAACAGAAGAAAAAAAAGAATGGTCACAGAAAACAGATCTGACAGATAAGAATATGCATAACCTCAAATTCAGATTTATAGCCATGTCAAGATCATAATTAAAGTTCATATTTGAAAATAACTGTACTTATAAAAAGGGAACGATTTTGTATTCTGGAATCTGTATTCTGATACTAAATAGCTCTCCTTTGGTATAGACTATCGATTAGATTAGAAAATAGTTGTTCTCTTTTAATTCTATTCAGATTGGAAGAAGATGCACTAGTTCTAGCTTAGATTTCAGCAGAGTAGCGATGCCATTATTTTATTTTAATTAAAATAGAGGAAGAGTATAGGCAGAATGAAATTGTGTGGGGAGAAAATGAGGTTTGGGGGTGTTTTCATAGGAGAATAGGGTGATTTAGAGCCTTCAAATTAGTCCAGAAGTCATCAGAACTACCCAGCTCGAAGACAGGTCATCCAGCCACTCAAAAGAAGACAAGTCATCACAGAATACTCCAAAATTATGTGCTGGATCGGTATGGGCGCACTTGGAAGATGCGCCAGTGTATTTTTGTACTCGCGCACTTCACAAGTGCGCCAGTGTATTTTGGCTTGTTTTCGGTTTTTCTACCTAACTTCGTTCGTCCATATCTTCTTCATACGGTCTCCGTTTTACGCAAACTCGGACTATATCTCAAGCAGAATTTCGAGACGAACGCAATGGCGCAACCGTTTCCCTTAATTATTATCCTAAAATTAAGTATACTTTCATTTGTTACTTATACGTTTACAGAAAATACGGGGTGTTACATTCTCCCCTCCTTAAAGGATTTCGTCCCCGAAATCTTCAAGTTAAGAAGAATGTGTCCTACCATCCAATCATCCATCTACTCAACCATCATCCACAAGCATCCACTGTCCTTAGAAAACTTCTAATGTTGTATGAACATATGCAAAAGTGTGTGTATATGTCTCTTATCTAATGCAAAGATCAGGCGGTCTACTTATTCAGATGACCTCCTCAATGCAAACCATGTTGGTGCCATGAGTCCAATTATATATGCAAGAAATCCTATTTGATACACATCATTTCTGTATGTGTGCATAACCATTCATCCAAATGCAACATCCGTGTGATGAGTCAATCATTTTGCATCCAAAAAAATTAAAAAATGCGCACACATTCATATGTAGTATGAGAGTGTTTTTGAGCCGATCTAGTGCCTAGAGTGTGTATATGCATCCACGACAACCACTAGCAACCACTTGCACCCACTTGCAATCATCAAACATAACATGTCTCAAACACATGTTTACACCCATTATTTTCTACCTAAAGGTCGAAGACTCGATCGACAGGATACAGCTGAGTGACAGAAGCAAGTACGATTATAACAAGAGCTCTGTTCCTATTAGACATCGGTTAAGAAAATAATTGCCTAAATATCAACCCGAAGACGAAATCAACATAAGATAGACACCCAGTGAATTACTCCCATTAAACAATGCCAAACTGGAAATCTACTTCACGCTTCGAGTAAAAACCCCTAACCTTATCAGAAATATTCAGATACTTACAGACTACTGGTACAGATCAGATTATCAAATGATTCTTAGGAAACCAAGCATGATAAAAAAAACCCAGAATGTATGAGTCATAGTCAACTTAATGCCCAACACAGATACCCTCAAACCCCAACTTATCACAAACAGATGAGTCATAACCCTTATGGGTTTGAGCCTACAGTGGGATCAGAAACAAGACTAATATTAAAGTGCAGAGTATCAATTACAGAATCTAAATACCAGAATCAGAAAGAGTTTTAACTCAACAATCAGATAAGGAAATTAAACCATCTACATATTTTTTTTCCTGTTTCTATCCTATCCACCAGCCTCGAGGGTATTCGCCTGCCCTCCAGAAGTAGGACCTGTCCTCTGCCCTTGCCCTCATTTCTTCGGGCAGTCCCTAGTGAAGTGTCCCATCTCACCATAGTTGAAGCAAGTGCCCTTCCTCTTTCTGCAATCCTTGTTCAGATGAGTCGAGCTTCCACAAGTAAAGCACTTTTTCTCCTTCTTATCTTCATACTTTTCATCCTTCTTTTGTGTTTCCTTTTTAGGCCCCGCCTTCATGTTCTGGGGTCCTTCGAGCTTTTCCTCTTTCTTTTTACTTTCGGCTTTCTCTTCATGCATTAACGCCATGTCCACCAATTTCTAGAAGGTTTCCCCCATAGGAATGTGGGACATCGCCAGTCCATGTAGTGGCTCATTCAAACTTTTAGCAAACCTCAATGCCTTTTTATGTGGTGTATTTACCAAATCTAACCCGATTCTCACCAACTGATTAAACTTGTTGACGTACTCTCTCACTGATAAATCCCCCTGCTTCAACGCCAAGAACCACTCTACGTATAGACTCTCTTCCGTTCGTGAGAGAAATATCATCTCGAACCTATGCCTGAAATCCATCCATGTCTCTACTAGACGCTCTCCATTTGTGATCTCCCACCAAAAAGAAGCTTCGTCCTTAAGCAACCATACCGCCATCTTCTGCCTATCGTCCACCTCAAAGATAATGAACAAATCCTCAATTTCTTTGAGCCAGTTCCTTGCCTCCATGAATGATTCAGTTCCATTAAAGTTCTTCCCACCCATGGCTCGAATGTCTCTACATATCTTCGGGAAAGTATTCACGCGCGGAGGAGGAGGAGGAACCGCTGCAGCTGGCGGAGGAGGGACGTCTGCTGGGTCCGCATCATTAACCCTAGTTTCAAGATACCTTCTAAACCAAATAGGTACCGGTACGCCCTCTGGAAGGTTAAGATCCCCAGACATACTGAAATGAAAAAGAAAAAGAATTCAAAACGGAGAACGGATAGATATATGGCTTTTGGGGATTATGTTTTTCAAAATAAACTTTACTTTTGAAAATACTTCCTTTTAAAACCTTTTTAAAAATAGTTTTCAAAAACTTTTTATCAAATCCGGTAACCTTCAGCTCTGATACCAAGTGTAACACCCTACCTCCGTTAAGGTCACTCATAAAGGGAATGCCTTAACCTTGATGGAGCGTTTTAGTAGACAGAACAGAATATTACAAGACAGATAAGTAGTACTTGAAAATTTATAACTTTATTATAGCAGAAGCAGAAATAAGTTTGGTTACATCTTTCTAAATCACAATACTAAAACTCAAGTACACAATTGTCAGTCTTATACAAAAGCCTTCAGAATGTAAAGTTTCAAAGCCATAATTCCTAACATAAACTGCCATGAAAAGATAGAGTCAAAGCCAAGAAATACTCCAAGCACTTTAAGCAGAGAGAATCAGAATCAAGCTCCCATGTTTCCACCCTGGGCACCTGGGGGGAACGAAAAGAAAAGGGGCGAAAACAAACGAGGTCAGACATAAAGTCTGGCGAGTCCAGTGACATCCAACATATAAACAGATAATATTATCATGACATGTAAATAAAGCTGGATGAGAGATTACATCAACAGGAATAACAGACATACTTTAAGTTAATAGAAGAAATAGAATAACCAAGTTATGTTCCTTACTTACATCTTACTTCTCTGCATTAATACTAGTATAAAAGGTTTAGGTGTACCCTAATGTCTAAACTGAAACAGAATCGAAATACAGAAACAGAATGCTAATAATGGGCCTTCACCACCACAACAGACAGAAGGTACAGAAGCAGAATACTAATAATGGGCCTTTACCACCACAATAGACAGAAGGTACGGAAACAGAATACTAATAATGGGCCTTTACCACCCAACTAATGGGCCTTTACTACCCCAACAGATAGAAGGTACGGAAAAAGAATCGGAAACGGAATCAGAGACGGAAACAGAATGTTAGAATTAGGTGTACACTAGTAATGGGCCTTTACCACCCCAACAGATGGTACCACGCAGAAAAAACAGGTGTTACCACCCAACAAAAACAGATGGTACCAACAGAAACAGACAGAACTAAGTGTACCCTAAGTCCTACCCAAGCTATCGGCTCCCTAATACATAAATACCTTGTGTCGGCCCCACAGTAGGGTGTATCACTGCCTAAAGTGGCAACCTATTGGCACAGAACTATTTACAGATGTCACAATGTCTTGCATCCTCAGAGCAGAACGGATCCATGCATGCACATGACCCGGTTGGAACGCACCATCAACACCCCTCGCCGTTATCAGAATGAACCGCTTATAATTAGTTCAGTAAGCATGTCCGGACCCCGACATAGGGTGGGGTCATAGTTTTTGATACCAGAAAGGGTTACTGACTAATATGGGTCCCAAACAACAGATGACACATGTATTTCCCCTCCTAACCTTGTGTCGCTAGACTAACAAATTTCAGATTAACTTGTTTAAAAGTTTCAAACATACAGATTTCGGATTTACTAGTTCACAGATCAGACAATCAAGTTAACAAGTTTTCAGACTAACGAACTAGATGTACAGTTTTAACAGACTTACAGATTGTCTAACTTTGTATTGGTCCTAAAGATTCAAAAAACGGGATTGTTAAATTCATCAGTTCGGTTGGTTTAACCCTATCCACCCAACACGTTTTAGACATCATATTTATCTCTGATTTGCATTAATTAAATATTAATGCACAGACCGGTCACATTAGGTCGGTAGCTTGTGGCCGCTGGATATGCTAGGCGGTTCCGGGCAGAATTCTGCCTCAAACCAGACCTAACCTCATGTCTAAGCATATTTTAGTTCTGCCTATGACCTCTCACATTAGATTGACAGTTTGCAGTTGCTGGTTAAGCCGGTTGGTTCCGGGCAGGCTTCTACCGTAAACGGAGTCTAACCACGTGTCATAGCCACTTTATTCCATTACAGAAAATATCAGACTAATTATGTCCATTTAGCAGATTTAATTTCTTTACAAGTTACGACAGATTATCCAAAGTTCTATTAACACGAGTTGCTCAATTTTAGATCGAGCCTCCAAATTACAATTATTCAGCTTTCAACAGATTAAGCAATTCAACAGATTTAGCAGATAACAGATCTAGCAGATTAGCAGAACAGGCAATTTAACAGATTTAGCAGATTAGGCAATTCAGCAGATTAGCAGATCTAACATTTCTTAAAAAATCTATTTGCATATCTTGCCTAATCATAAATTAAGCCTAAACTTACATGCTCAAATCATGATCATAATTCATAATACAATATATGCCCCCAAAATTTCCTTTAACTTTGCACAGTACAGAACACTCCCTAAAAGCCCCAAACCATGATATGAATTATGCCAAATTACAGCCTTTAATGCCAATATCCAAAAATCCATATTTAGGCGCATTCACATTAATAGTTATCCTATTTTTATATAGGTCCTTACGCCTAAGTTTCATATTCCATTTTCAAGTCATGAATCGTTATATAAAATATACCCAAAAATCTAGATCTTTAAATTATATCCTCTCAAAATCACACCTTAATTTTTATATGCATTATGTCCCCAAGTTTCAAGTCATATGTTATCATTCAATGATTCCTCATCTTCCAAATCACAAAGTATGCACAAATCTAGATCTAACTTACAACATATGACCTTTTCTCAAATCAGTCACAGATCAGTCATGTCCAATTATGCATTATTCATTATTTACTCCAAAATTTAGCGTTCGTGCGTTAATCTCTTATGAGATTTGGCGCAGGCTCATAGTAGCCTGGCTATAGAAACGGAAAAAAAGAGAATGGTCACAGAAAAACAGATCTGACGGATAAGAATATGCATAACTTCAAATTAAGATTTATAGCCATGTCAAGATCATAATTAAAGTTCATATCTGAAAATAACTATACTCACAAAAAGGGAATGATTCTTGTATTTTGTAATCTGTATTCTGATACTGAATAGCTCTCCTTTGGCGTAGACTATCGATTATATTAGATTAGAAAATAGTTGTTCTTTTTTAATTCTATTCAGATTGGAAGAAGATGCACTGGTTCTATCTTAGATTTCAGCAGAGTAGCAACGCCATTATTTTATTTTAATTAGAATAGAGGCAGAGTATAGGCAGAATGAAATTGTATGGAGAGAAAGTGAGGTTTGGGGGTGTTTTTATAGGAGAATAGGGTGATTTAGAGCCTTCAGATCAGTCTAGAAGTCATCAAAACCACCCAGCTCGAAGACAGGTCATCCAGCCACTCCGAAGAAGACACATCATCACATAACACTCCAGATTCTGTGCTGGATCAGTATGGGCGCACTTGGCAGGTGCGCCTGTGTATTTTTGTACTAGCGCACCTCACAAGTGCGCCAGTGTATTCTGGCTTGTTTCAGGTTTTTCTGCCTAACTTCGTTTGTCCATATCTTCTTCATACAGTATCCATTTTACGCAAACTCAGACTCTGTCTCAAGAAGAATTTCAAGAAGAACGCAATGGCGTAACCCGTTTCCCTTATTTCTTCTCCTAAAATTAATTATACTTTAATTTTTTACTTATACGTTCACATAAAATATGGGGTGTTACAGTAGGCAACCCAATACCACCCTCTGCCCATAGCCTGCTCTAGTGGTCACTGAAGACCCCTCATAGTCTACCACCACCCTATATCTTTGGAGCCAATTGACTCCCAAAATAATGCCAAACCCAGTAAAGCCCAAAACAAAGAAATCACAAGCAAACATACATCCATGACTCGATAAGACCAAATTATGACAAATCATGGAAAGGCTAGTCAAACCACCAATCGGGTTCGTCACAACCAAAGGTCTATCGACAATCTCGGGTTCCAATTCCAACCTATCTAACAGGTCACTAAATACGAAGGAATAGGAAGCCCCGGTATCAAGCAACACTGAAATAGGAACATTATAAATAGAAAGCATACCTTGAATAACGACATCATTTCCCTTCTACGCCGCAGCTGGGGCATTCGACAAAGAAGGAACAACATTGATAGCATATGCTTTCATCATTTGCTTCTCCTTAGAGGGTTGTGGACATTCATTCTTAAAATTTCCCACTTGGCTATAGTTGAAGCACATCTTTTTCCCTGGTTTTGCTCAACAGTTGCAGGCATAGTGGCCCTTTTTGCCATA
Source organism: Allium sativum (assembly GCA_030737875.1). Lineage (NCBI taxonomy): Eukaryota > Viridiplantae > Streptophyta > Magnoliopsida > Asparagales > Amaryllidaceae > Allium > Allium sativum. Next base: position 527,613,328 of record CM060916.1, read on the forward strand.
GGAAAAGCACTCGATATCTTTCTTATTCTTCTTCTTACCATCCTTGGCTTAATTTTGCTTCCTCTTATTATGGGAATTATTCTTGCCTCCACCGCTTGCCTATGGCTTTGGCCCCTCTGCAGATGTCATAGCAACCTCGGTCTTCAACTTAGGGTAAACGCTCTCTAATCTCAATGCCTTTCCCATGTATGGTTTATAAGTCTTCCCCCTAAGTACTCAACTAAGCTAGTTATGAACTTCTCGTTTTTCTTCACGACAGTATCGATAAGAGATAATCCGTATTTCGATAAGGTATCGAATTCAGCAATATACTCTGAGACTGCCCTACCATTCTGCTTAAGCCCCAAAAACTTCCTGAACAATTTTGATTTCTGAGTAGCTGAAATAAACTTGTCACTGAAGCGAGTCTTAAACTGATTCAAAGTAACTTGATCCCCGGAGTAGCTGCTTTAATGGCATTCCACCAATTCATCGCACGTCCTTGAAGCTGACGTGGTGCTGACTTTCAATTCATTGCATCATCAATCCCTAAATCCTCGAAGATGCGCTCACAACTATCAAGCTAATCTTGAACTTCCATAGCCGATTCCATTCCATGGAATGACTTTCCACCAAGATTAGTATAATCCTTGCTGAGCTTGGCGAAATCGACTCTAGGCGCCTGCACTACTGTACCACCACGTTGATAGCATTAGAACTGCTCCCTGAGCATCCCTAAGCATCTCTCGGATGAAGGTAGTAAACATCATCCTTATATAAGGGACATTCCCATTGTTTTCCCTTGAACCCGTAGTCTTTGTATTTCGGCTCATCGTCCAATCTACAAAGAGAAAATGATTAACCATATCCTCGGTGGTTCCAGTGTAGTGCGACTACATCCTTAGATATAATAATAGTATATATATAGCGTTTGAAAACCAAAGTATCACAAATACGCGCTATCATATAATTATACTATCTCTCCCTGATGTTTTCCCCTGGGTTAACTATGCAACCTAGGCTCTAATACCAAGTGTGATGGCCCGCCCCGCAGTAGCCGACATTTCCCTAGAAATGCGTTATGCCAATGCCCGACTAGCAGGGGACGGTCGCAAAAATAAAGGGGTTTGAAACTATGAATCACTAAAGAACCTATAGTGTATCTCACAGCACATGGAATAAAATATAATAATAACATAACTTGACATAAAACAGGCGAGACAGTGCGTAAGCTGAAAACTAAACCATGTCCATCAGAGTAGCAGAATCTAGAATACATCTTATGACCCAAACCATTATAAAACTTCAAAATACTTTCTCTAAAAAGGAAATAGAAAAGGTACGCTACTAATGCCTAAAGTAGTGACCAGCATACAGGGAGAATATATTTAAATAGTACATGGAAGCCTTCTGCTCGTCTCTGGATAGCTACTCATGCATAACCACCTAACATGTCTCAAGTCTGCTCATTTAGGAGCACCCAGAGTAATAAGAAGAGACATAAAACTTTGGGCCAGACAAAAGTTTGGTATGAGTGATAGCAGCAAAGTAAAGCAATAACAAGTATAAATAATCATACGTGAAACTGGACCTACAACCAAAGAGTTAGCAAAACAAGATGTACAATACTCTAAGGTAACACTAACATATAGTGTAAAATTGAAGTGTGCATGTCATGGTGATGGCAAACATCAAACATATCAATCATCCTCACATCACTCACTCAGTGCGTAAAGCATACAATATCCACCGCTTTGATCACCAAATCAATTGGGGCCATGACGGCAACTCCGTACAACTATTTCTATGGCTATACTTTCCTAGCCTATAGTCAATAACCCTACCCAGTCCACACATCCCTGGCTCTAGGTTAAGGGCCAACCAGTCGACACTTCCCTAGCTCTGGTTTGTCTATGTGCCCCCTCTCTTCAATGGTGAACCAAAGTTATAGATATCGATAACCCCTTTGCACACGTCCTGCAACAAAGCCCAACTCTAGAAGTTAACTCGTTGGTTCCCATTTGGATTTTGGGTTTCTGTTAGATTGTAGTTGATCTTCAGAAGAGTTCACAGTTGTCGTCGTGTGGTAGAAGTTTGAATCTGGTTTGGTTCGGAGTCATAATCTTCGTTCGGGTCGTGGTCCTCCACCAGGTCGGTTCGTGGCCCCCTCCCCGGCTCGTGAACCATCCCCCCTCGGTTCCTGACCCCCGGCTCGTAGCCCCCTGGCTTGTGAGTCTTCGTATTGGAGCAGTTCATGACCATTATCTTGGAGCGATTCGTGACCATCATCTTCGAGCGGTTCGTGAGATATACCTCCTTCAGGAACTAATATCCTCCTGGGTGGTTCGTGAAGCATACCCCCTTCAGGAACCGATTTTCTGCAGTTTTTCCAACAAGCTAATTTCATGAACCGACGATGTTTTTAACCATTCTAACTTTCCTATGCAATCACAAGACACACCAAACAACATTAGTAAAATGTAGAATCAACCAGAAACACCAAAATAATATATGATAATTTAGATCAAACATGCCCAAAACCATGATTTTTCCCTTAAGCCCTTTAACCATGTTTTGACTATAGGATTAGCCAACTTAATCCAAATTTACAATAGAGGTATAAAATAATATTTTAGATTTCTACATATTTTTCCATATTTTAATGATGCATAATTTCGTTAATTATCACTAATCACCCCTAAGTAGCCGTAATTAGTGAATGAAAGTGCAAATCACTCACCTTAGCCACAAATGAATATTAGATTTGAAACTATAACTGATATTGCACAAATTCCGATGTATAGCAACATCTCTATCTCTGATTTGATGCTAATTTCTCTTGATTTGATGTAGTTTTGCTTAATTAGCGATTAGGAAGCGATTAAAGGGAGATTTGGGAGACGGAGGCCATCACTAGGGTTAGAAGAATGTTTGTCGCGGCTAGAAAAATGAAAAGAAACCATTCTCTAACTCCTTTCAGCCCTCCCATAACCCTAATCCTGAAATGGGTTATGGGTCTAGCTGCTAATCACCCTATTAAGCCCGATTAGGCTGTTTTTCATCTTCCAAACCTTATTTCAACCATATCTCCCAAATGGTAAGTCCGTTTGATTAATGTGATCACTTTACGGAAAGGTAAATCACCATTCGAGTCTAATGGAAGTGGTTTCGCATCAAAATTCCTTACCAAACTAAAGTTATAGGCGAAAGAAGATTCTATTGTATATAATATTGTTGTACACAACAATTATATGATTTTTGTTTGATGATAACAACCAAATATATATTATTACAAATGTGTTTGTTACTGTGCTGTTATTCTATATCACAGACAGAAATATAATATATATATATATTTAATTAAAATACTACAGGGAAAGAAATTAAATATTTAAACAGTATTTTATTAAATATAATATTTATTTCAACATTTAAACAGTACAGATTTACAACTCCACTATTTGTACCTGTCACTGAAACAGAATGCAATTCATATTTGTTCACATTCAATACAATACTACTCACTACATCACTCATCACTTTGCCTATACAATTCATATATACGTATAAACATTGACATTTATACAGACACATATTCATTGACATCGTTCTTGTCATTAATCATCTGTCTTCTGGCTCCACAGCTTTCAGTCAGTCTAGTCGTCCACAGCAGTCATACACAGAAACACACACATAGTATCTTGAAAAGAAATAATATTCTAACTAGCGAATATAAATTTAATTTTTAAATTTAATTTGCCTTAGAATATCGGTGTGTTTCTCATCATCTTTCATGACTTGATCCGATTTGTATATATCCATCTAGTAACCACTAAACAGCCTCAACACACCACATTGGTTTGCTGATAAGAACCAGCATCAAAACTAGCTGATTCTGAATAGCCACAACACAGTAAAACAGTCTACTGATAAAAAAATTACACGTGGACAATATTCGTATAGACACACTATTGTGTATATATACACATATGCATAGGTGAACATTGTGAAGAGAAGTTACAATTAGTGGACGAGGTAGGTCAACACAAATGGATGAGAACATATGGAAACTGGTTTGAACAAATAACATGTATGAAAGGCAAGTACATATCATGGTGGAGCCAGTATAGCCAAATTGGTCAGGATATGAAGCAGCAGCATATACACATTCATGTATACAAAGTGACTACAGCATGGCAACAACTACATGTAAACACAATAAGCAAATGGAGCACGTATACAATTCATAACTCATGCGGTAAAAACAGTGGTGATCAAGTTCACAAACCAGTGCTCAAGTACAAGCCAATGTGTATAGATGAACATATGCAGCATGTTCACAAGCAAGAGACTCAAGTGGTTCAGCTCAAATCATGCACGGTGTATGCAACAACAAATTGATGGAAGAGCAGTGTGTAATTTTGTTCAAGCATTGGAGCATGGGTACATTCAGCATATACATGGTGCCCATGGTCAAGATAGTAGCACAAGACATTGATCAAATTCAAGTAATATGAAGAACACTAACTGGATCAGCATGATGATATCAATGTGTCTGGAATAACAACATGTACATGCAACCTTGGTGATCACAAACAGAATTTTCTCATATATATATATATATACACATATATTGTGCAACATGGTTCAGAAAATTCAACTGTCATGAAAGCAAAAACAAGTTCATGATTAATGGTCGAAGAACTCAAAATGACACACTCACATGCATTGCAGCATAGATGTGAATTTCATGTACAAAACATGGTTTAAGACATATGCATGAGATATACACAAACTTCACTGCACAAGTCATGTTCAAGATACAACAAATATGCAGCATGGGTAGCATGTGAAGAAACTCTCAAGTAAATATATGCATCAGTCCAAAACAGCATGGTCCTAAACAGGGTATTGATATTCATGGAGTACATTGATGAATGCAAGGCAGATTCATCTCAGTGGAAAATTCAATTAAAACAAGCCATGTGAAAACAATGAAGCAACATATACGTGAAGGAAAACAAGTATAAGCCAATGGTCAAGACTATGAAAATGGCGCAACCCAGCAATGTATGGTCAAGCATTTACAAGTGAGATAATGGATCCATGTAAACGTGCAGTGATGATGATCAAGTTTAAGGAATACTCATTTCATAAAGGCTGAGGAAATATTAATTCATTTTAGGCAAGAACAATATTGTTTCAAGCATGAAAGAGGAGAAATTCAATCAACCAATCTCGAAAACATATTTGGCAAGGATATTAAAGAGCGATAGAAATCATCTTTGAAAATCACTGTATATATTTGGCAAGAAAACTATGTTGCAAATCAGGTTTTGAATTGCAAATATTTCCAGAAATAGATTCAATCAAGGAACAGTTTTAAGGCAGAACAGAAATCATGCATGAGAAAAATAAGGGAACAAATCAAGTCTGTTTTCAATACATATATGGCAAGATAAAAACTAATTTCTACTGATTTCCAAATACACGCAAGGGGCATTGTTTGGTTTCTAAAAATGATTCATAGTAGAGCTGAATTCAGAGTCAAGAATCTGAATTAAAGCAGAGAAATCCAAGAACAAATATACGTCTAGGGTCATCAATTTTTTCACCACAAATTTGAGCCAAATCAGATAGGGAAAATTACATAAGCAATCAGATCGAGTCAATTTAATGAAACCACGGAGCGATTATAGGATGTTATAATCCTATATATGTACACCAATTCTTCATTGACTACAAAATCGAAAACCACAAAAAAAATCAGGGAAAGAAAATACAGAGAACTCACTTTGAAAAGTGTTCTTCGACCGAAATAATCCCAAATCGAAGCATCAGAAAGCAACAACAAATTCGAGCATTAGAGAACCATTTTTCATCAATCAAAGTCGATTTAATTTGGAGAGTTCAAGAAAAACCCTAATTCCCAATTTTGATGGTAGCCAATTTTAATTCCAGAAGAAAGGAGAACGGGGTCTTAACCAAATTGTTGAGTGGCCGACCTTATTTGAATTAAAAAGGCAGTGTTTATTTGTATCTTAGTTTTTAAGGGGTTTTTCTTTGTTTTTATTTTATTGTATTTTGTTTGTCTTTTGTAAATCATTGAACAGTTTGTAGAGTCTGTAAAATACTAGGGGATCCAGTTAGGGGTTTAACTGGCAGTTTCTAGAGTCTGTAAAATCTAGGTGGTTTCCTATTTTCGTCTGTAAAAAAAGACAGTTTACTAGAGTCTGTAAAACTAGGGGAAATCTGATCTAGGGGATTAGATCAGTCTAGGGTTTGAGTGTAGGATTAGAATAGGAGCGAGGGGTTCGTGAGTTTACATGGTCTTCTAAGCGGGATATGTTCTATTACCTAGTAGAAACCTTAGGAATGCAGCAGTAGGTAGGATTATGCCGAAGCTGGGTGTATCTTGTGTCATTTACCTTTCTGCATTTATTTTCTATTGCATTCTGTGATCTGATATTTTTAATATCTCGCTTAATTTTAAATAAACCCTATTCACCCCCTCTAGGGTTAATCTAGATCCAACTAGTGGTATCAGAGCTGGTATAAGGTGACAACATGATAGGGGTTCTCGCTCTATGATCAAGTGGCGAAGTATTGACTCTTGTCCCTACATGCCCCAATCGGGTTGTCCGGTGTCGAAAGGAAGGACGTAAAATCAATGTCTGAGATACCCTTGTTGGCCACCGGGGTGTGATTAAAATCCTAGATAAAGGAGAGTACAAGTGGTATCAGAGCATGTTATTTCATTAACTCTAGAGTAATGGATCATCCTAGTTGTCAGTTCTCTGAGAGTTAGTCCAGTTGTATTCCATCTATTTTTAATGGTACAGATTTTTTAAATTGGAAGTTAGAAATGGATTTATATTTAAAATCTGTTTATATTAAATGTTGGGATACTGTTATTAATGGATATGATATGGTTAGCAGAAATGATATTGGGTTTAACTCTCGTGCTATTCATACTTTATATTCTTATATTGATGATGTTGAATATAGCCTTATAGCCCATTGTTTAACTGCGCAGGATATCTGGAGAACTCTCGACACAGTATATGGAAAATCTGACAACTGCTCAAAACCCTCAACAATCAACTTAGTTTCATATTTGTGCTTAACAGGTTGTACAAATGGAAATTCAGATGGACACTCAATAGGAAGTTTTTCTTGTAAAGATTTAATTCATCATTTAAATGGTTTAACTAAATTTGTTGAGAATCTAAAATCTAAAAATAAAATTCTAAAATCTGAAAATCTTGAGTTGATTTGCAAAAATAATCTTTTGGAATCAAAGCTTAAAAACGTTAAGAAGTCTTCAAATTCTAATTGCAAAAACTGGTTAAATTGGAAAAATGATCTTGTTCATCAAAATAAAAATATTCAAAAACTTGGGAATGAAATCCTGATTATAAAAGAGAACAAGATAGAGATTGAAAGCACAAATAATTGTTTGCAAAAAAATTTAAAAATTTTAAGATGACTGAAAATTTCAAATATATTTTTTCTGAAAAACAAAACTTGTTGACAACTGAGTCTATTCTGAATGAGCTAGAAATTGATATTGAAAAACTCAGGAAATTTGAATCTGAAAGTCGAAAACATTTTGAATTTGAAATTACTGAGTCCCAAACCAAAATTTAATTTCTTAATGATGAAAATTTGGTTTTGAAAATTGATTTTGAAAAGAGTAAGATCACTGAAAACCGTTGTTCATATCTAATGAAAGAAAATGGTGATCTTAAATTTAAAATTCAACAACTTGAAACAACATTGGATAAATTTTCTAACGGTGAAAAATCTTTCAATATGTTATTGAAAACCAATTTTCTTTGGAAAATAAAAATGGTCTTGGTTTTGGGAAAAGAAATGTTTTTGAAAATTTGAACTCTTGTGATTTTAAAAATCCTTCGAACTGCTTCAAGAAGGGTCATTTTGAAAATTTGAATTTTGAAAATGAGGTTTTTAAATCACAAAAAAGATAAGAATTGATTTGATAACAATCCAGTTAAACAATTATGGACCCCAAAAAGAAATAATGTGATTTTTGGAAAAACAAATGAATTTGGGTTCCAAAGGTACTCTAGTTGATTCTAACGGATTGTTATACAAATAGATTTGGGTACTAAAAGATGTGGAAAAAAAACTGTGAGTAGTTTTACAACCTTTGTTAGACCACTCGATTCTACAAACTATTAGGTACTGGTGGAGGCTGAGGAACTGCTGTGGAAAAAGAAATTTGAAATCAAGCTAGTTTATACTTCTATATCATTCAGTTCCTCCAACTAGTATTTGTTGAGTCAGAGATTCTGGTTTACATTGATTTCAAGTATGATCTCTGAACACATCTTTGTAAATATTTTATTTTTTTATTCCTCCTTCTACCCCTTCTATTTTTGTTTTGTTCTTGATTTGCCACTGTAATATTTTTCTTTTTCTTTTTCTTGAGCTTCCTTAAAACTTCCAATTGTAGAATTCATATTTTCTAGAAATTCGCTTCATTTGTATAAATTTTTGTTGTTTTAATCATTCCCATATTTTGAATTCAAAACTGTAAATATTTGTAATTTTTTTGAAGTTTATTTTCTAATTTTTGAATTCCTAACAGTGTTGATGTATTCTTGACATATCTTGAACACTATTAACTAGAATTCTAAATTTTTGAAGATCTGAAAATTTGATGAAGTTTCATACACCTTTGCTGTCTTGAATTTCTTATAATTCATTTTGGAAAGGCTTGAAATATTATACTCATAACAGCACAATATTATTTTACAGTTATGATAATTTCATAGATTTTCAGATTGCTTGGATATTTTGAATTGTCTTGAATCACAGTGATACATCTTGAAATTCATCTTTATTCATGATCATTATGATTGAATTTTTTTTGTTTGAAATCATCTGAAGTTCTTGATATTTTGATTCTCACACACCTCTTCGATTTTAAATTATTAATCTTGTGTGACTGATTCATTGTACCTCAAAACTTGACACTGATTCAAGTGATTTCAAATAAATTATTTTTAATTGTTTAAATCATGAATATCTCTCAAGCCTGATGGAAATGATCTGAAATTACTTTTGTTCTTGTCAGAAATACTTGCGAAATTTCTCTTAAAATCTGTTCTTGAAACTCACTGTTATTTCGTGGTTATTTGATTTGAATATTTGTTTGTTTAAAATCATTTGAAATTACTGATTTATTGAATCTCACACATATCCTGAATCTAAAATTTATAATCAAGTGTGATTGATTCATTGAATATTGAAGATTTTCATATTTTCTCAAATGATTTCAAATAAACGGTATTTTTTAAATCTTGGATCATGAATCATCTTTGTGACCATTTTATCTATGAAACATCTTCTTGATAAGTCTGTTGTGATATTGGTTTCTATGCTACTCTGATACTGTTTTGAAAAATATTTGTTTTGGAATCATCTGCTGCTCTGATAAATGTGCCTATCTTTTTGTCATGTCTGCTTGGGCTTTGTAATTAATATTATGTTGTCTGAGATATCCTTGTTTGTCTCCAGTGTCATGTTAAAATCCTTATTAATAGAGACATCAAGTGATATTAGGTTAGAAGTGTTGATATTTTTTTTCTTCTCATCATGTATATATATTTTTATCTCTCATGTCTTGTATAGATCTTCATATCCCTCTTGTAATTGATTTTCAATTTTTAAATTACTTATTATTCATTCAGAAATTGAAATCAATAACCAAATTGAACTGTATTTATAATTCATCAAAAATTATTATCAGATTTTGGAATTGTGATGAATATTGACTGCAGTATATTTCAGAACAAGAGGAGATTTTATTTAGATTTTTATGATGGTTGAACAGTTATTATAATATCTTTGAATTGGCAATTATTTCATGATCATCTCCTTTATCTATCATCATTCTGCCATCCATCATGATTTTATATTAATGTGGAGAGTTAATATGTTTTTAAAATCATTTTTCGAATAAATAATGGAAATATTTGTGATAGAAATGGGACTATGTTATTATTCAGAATTAGTGAAAATTGAAAATTTTCAATGATCCCGGTACTGTTGAGCATATTTCATAATGTGATTAATTTAGAAATTTATTTCATAAACCATTTATGTACCTACCACATTTCTATCATCCAAATTGGTTGTATATACTGAGGAATTTTTTATTTTGAAACAGAAAATAATAAAAATATAATATTCATAAGTATTTCTTTAACCTCATTTTAAAATTCAAGCTCTGGTCATGCATGGTTACGAGATTACTTATATTTAAGCTGCAACTGATCTCATTTAAAAATCCAAGATCTGGTTATGCGTGGTCAGTGTTCTCTTAAATAAAAATAAAACGATAAAGGAATAAATTGCTAAATAGAAATTAATATGAAATTCTCCTTTGTGTATAAATACCAACCTATCAATCCATATTCTAATTTGTGGAATCTGTTATTATTTTATGAAGTATTATGATTTGTTGATTGATATATATTGGGATTTGAGATTATATAACTGCATCACTTAAGTTGAATTTATAATTATAGTCCAAATGCATCACTGTTTTTTGTGCTTCAATTTATAAACTTCTTTTGAAAATAATTTGAAATCATTTTTTTAACTCTCTCCATTTATATAAGTCTCATCGTAAATCCTTCATTTTCTACAATGTGAAATATGCCACTAGTTCTCGTAATATTATGATTTTTGTTTGACTGATTGAGATTTATAATGACCATTCTTCCTCTTAAGCTGAAATTATATTTCTAGTCTTTTTTCATCTGTAATTTCAATTCTGCATCCTTTTGATGATAACAAAAGGGGGAGAATGGATTGAGATTTTGATTTATGAGTGAGTATTTTATAAATATTTTTAATTTTGAAAATTCATTCAATTTTCATTTCTTTTCACTCACGCACAGTTATAAGGGGAGTTTGGTTGTAAGGGGAGTATACCAATAGGGGGAGTTCAATATTCACTGCCAAACACATTTATTGTGCTCAAAATCTTAATATTTGTTTATCATCATAAAAGGGGGAGATTGTTGTATATAACATTGTTGTATACACAATTATATGATTTTTGTTTGATGATAACAATCAAATATATATTATTACAAATGTGTTTGTTACTGTTCTGTTATTCTACATCACAGACAGAAATATAATACATATATTTAATTAAAATACTATTGGGCAAGAATTTAAATATTCAAATAGTATTTTATTAAATATAATATTTATTTCAACATTTAAACAGTATAGATTTACAGCTCAACTATTTGTACATATCACTGAAACACAATACAATTCATATTTGTTCACATTCAATATAATACTCCTCACTACGTCACTCATCACTCTGCCTATACAATTCACATATACATATAAACATTGACATTTATGCAAACACATATTCATTGACACCGTTCTTGTCTTCAATCTTCTGTCTTCTTCCTTCACAACTTTCAGTCAGTCCAGTCATCCACACATGTCATATATAGAAACACACACATAGTATCTGGAACAAAAATAATATTCTAAATTCTAGCGAATATAAATTTAATTTTAAAATTTATTTTCCTCAGAATATCGGTGCGTTTCTCATCATCTTTCATGACTTGATCTTATTTGTATATATCCATCTAGTACCCACTGATCAACCTCAACATACAACACTATTTTGTTGATAAGAACCAGCATCAAAACTAGCTGATTCTAAATAGCCATAACACAGTACAACAACCTGCTGATAAACAAATTACACGTGCACAATATACGTATACACATAATGTTGTGTATATATACACATATGTACACAATCAGTGGTCGAGGCATGTCAATACAAATGACTGAGAACATATGCAAACTGGTTTGCACAAATAATATGTACGAAAGCCAAGTACACAGCACGGTGGAGCCAGTATAGCCAAAATGGTCAAGATATGGAGCAGCAGCTTATACACATTCATGTATACAAAGTGACTACAACATGGAAACAACTACATGTAAACACAAAAAGCAAATGGAGCACGTATAGAGTTCATAATTCATGGGTTCAAAACAGTGGTGATCAAGTTCACAAACCAGTGCTCGAGTACAAGAAAATGTGTATAGATGGACATATGCAGCATGTGTACAAGCAACAAACTCAAGTGGTTCAGCTCAAATCATGCATGGTGTATGCAATAGTAAATTTGTGGAACAACAGTGTGTAATTCTATTCAAGCATTGGAGCATGGGTGCATTTAGCATATACATGGTGCAAATGGTGAAGATAGTATGCATAAGGCATTGATCAAATTCACGTAATATGAAGAACAATAAATGAAGCAGCATGATGATATCAATGTGTGTGGAACAACAACATGTTTATGCAGCATTGGTGATCACAAACAACAGGTTCCCATGTATATATATATATATGTTTGTGTGTGTATGTATATATGTATGTTGTGCAACATGGCTCACAAAATTCAAGTGTCATGACAGCAAAAACAAGTTCATGGTTAACGGTTGAAGAACTCAAATGACACACTCACATGCATTGCAGCATAGACATGAATTTCATGTACAAAACATGGTTCAAGACATATGCATGAGATATACCCAAACTTCAGTGTACAAGGCATGTTCAAGATACAGCAAATCTGCAGCATGGGTAGCATGTGAAGAAACTCTCAAGTAAATATGTGCATCAGTCCAAAACAGCATGGTCCTAAATAGGGTATTAATATTCATGGAGTACATTGATTAATGCAAGGCAGATTCATTCCAGTGGCAAACTCAAATAAAACAAGCCATGTGAAAATAGTGAAGCAACATATACATGAAGGAGAATAAGTATAAGCCAATGGTCGAGATAATGTAAATGACGCAACCCAACAATGTATGGTCAAGCATTTACAAGTGAGATAATGGATCCATGTAAACATGCAGTGATGATGATCAAGTTCAAGAAATACTCATTTCATAAAGGCCGAGGAAATCTTAATTCATTTTAGGCAAGAACAATATCGTTTCAAGCATGAAAGTGGAGAATTCAATCAACCAATCTCGAAAACATATTTGGCAAGGATACTAAAGAGTGAAAGAAATCATCTTTGAAAATCACTGTATATATTTGGCAAGAAAACTATGTTGCAAATCAGGTTTTTCATTGCAAATATTTCCAGAAATAGATTCAATCAAGGAACAGTTTTAAGGCAGAGCAGAAATCACGCATGAACAAAATAAGGGAACAAATCAAGTCTGTTTTCAATACATATATACCAAGATAAAAATCAATTTCTATTGATTTTAAAATACACGCAAGGGGCATTGTTTGGTTTCCAGAAATGATTCATAGTAGAGTCGAACTCAAAGTCAAGCATCTCAATTAACGAAGAGAAATTCAGGAACAAATATACGTCCAGGGTCATCAAGTTTTTCACAATAAATTCATGCCAAATTAGATAGGGAAAATTACATATGCAATCAGATTGAGTCAATATAATGAAATCGGGGAGCGATTATAGGATGTTATAATCCTATATATGTACATCGATTCATCATTGACTACAAAATCGAAAAACCACAAAACAATTCAAAGAAAGAAAATAAAAAGAACACACTTTTTTTCATAAGTGTTTTTTGAACGAAATAATCCATAATCGAAGCATCAGAAAGCAACAGCGAATTCAAGCATCAGAGAACCATTTTCATCAATCAAAGTCGATTCGATTTGGAAAGCTAAAGAAAAACCCTAATTCCCAATTTTGATGATAGCCATTTTTAATTCCAAAAGAAATGAGAATGAAGGCTTAACCAAATTGTTGAGTGGTCGGCCTTATTTGAATTGAAAAGGGAGTGTTTATTTATGTCTGATTTTTAAGGGGGTTTTCTTTGTTTTTATTTTATTGTATTTTGTTTTTCTTTTGTAAATCATCGAACAGCTTCTAAAGTCTATCAAATTCTAGGGGATCCAGTTAGTAGTTTAACTAGCAGTTTCTAGAGTTTGTAAAATCTAGGTGGTTTTCTAGTTTCATCTATAAAACAAGACAGTTTGCTAGAGTCTGTAAAACTAGGGGTAATCTGATCTAGGAGTTTAGATCAGTCTAAGGTTTTAAGTGTAGGATTAGAATAGGAGCGAGGGGTTCGCGAGTTTACATGGTCTTGTAAGCAGGATCTGTTTTATTACCTAGTAGAAACCTTAGAAATGCAGTAGTAGGTAGGATTTTGCCAAAGCTGGGTATATCTTGTGTCACTTACCTTTCTACATTTATTTTCTGCTACATTCTGTGATCTGATATTTTTAATATCTCGCTTAATTTTCAATAAACCCTATTCAAACCCCCCTCTAAGATTAATCTAGATCCAATTGATTCACCAAGGGGAAAATGGTCATTTAAAATTCAGCAAAAATCTTGAATATGGGAAATGACCCTAATAGTCGTTTCCCAAAGTTACACGACCATATGACTTCATATGTTAATAAAATAAATATTCTATGATCCTTCGATGCGTAGAATGTGGGTCGTTACAATTATAAACCGTTAATTAATCATTGATTTGGTAGACTTTCCGTAATTTTCCATCGATTGGACATAGGGGGTTTTCAACTATTTTCTTTTTATCTCGGTTTTTAACAATTTAGTTGATATAATATTGTGTAACTATCAAATTTTAAATTTTCTGAAGAGATATTATTTTAGTAAAGAGAAATATCTTCCAGGAAGTGTTGCAATCATTTCTTTTGATAAAAAAATTTAACAGAAGGTTGCGAGTTTATAACATTTATAAATACATATTAAATTCAAGACCAAATCATTCAACTCTCATTCTATTCTTCTAATATTGAATTCTCGGATTTATTTGTTTTCATTTCTTATATTTTGAGATATTACACATTCAATTCAAAATTCTAAAGCATTCTATATCTTTCATATCTTCACGAACATACATAAATATATATTCTACTTGTGTAACACCTCGTATTTAATATAAATATTAAACGAAAATATTGATAATTTATGATTTAAGAATTTATCCCTGAAATATATACCATTGTGTTTGTGGCAATTTTCTGATTAGTTTTGATATATGACTTGTCCCAAACGGAGTCTGTATGGAAAAGTTATTAACGAATGAAGATTTAAAAGGTTGTATGCCTATTTATATGCATAAGCATTAAATTTGAAATTAGATATGTGTTAAAAGAGGAAAATAATATTCAACATAGACCATATGAAGAAATAAATTGAACATTAAAATAAAATTAATAGCCGTTGAAATCACGTTCAGACCCAGGCTCTGGGTTGACCCAAGGCATACATGGGTCAACCCATAGGGTCAACACACCTCTAAGATTGGTAGACACATGGGTCGACCCACACGGGCCAGATCTGTTTTTTAGTGATGTGTATTTCTCAGTTTAACGGTTTGGATTTAATATTATTATATCTGCAGAATAGAATCTCCTGTACACTTATAAATAGACTAGTAGGGCCTAGCTGCCAACTCATATTTTCTAAGATGACGCCAAGGCTCTGCCATTTTCTTTCTCCTTCAAATCTTTCAAAAAATAGAATATTAGTTTTTAGGAGTTTTAATTCAAGATTTGAAGACAAAGAATATAAATCTACAACATAGGTGTTCAGATTTCTGATTAACGTGAGGTAAGTCCTGCGAATCTGAATTATTTAGGTTTCTTTCTTTCCCTCTTCTTTTAGTAATAGATTTGTAAATCCATGGTTATTTTAATAACAAATTTAGTTAGAGAGACCACAGAATCACATAGATTCAAGGGTTGGAAAGCATTCAGGTGAGTGGATTTAGAATTATAACTTTTGGACAATGATATTTTTCAGTTTTCATTCCCCGTAATTCTTAACATGTTAATAAATGTAATTTGTGGAAATTGCATTGAATCTTATTCAAAATAAGTTGAGAATATTATTGTTGTAATTTGTTCAATTAATTCTCTATTTTGGTTAAGAATTACTGTAATACCTAAATGGTAATAGTTACGCATACAGTCTTGAAATTACTATTCAATAATAAATTAGAATAATCTAAAAGAATGTTTAAAAGGGAAGTTTTGGGCATATTGGAATTTGTAAATCATTGATTGTAAATTCGGATAAAGCATAAGGGAAAGTTAACGACATTTTTCGTCAACACCCGGATTACAATATGTAATGTATGTGTTCATGAGATTTGTCGTCGTCATGACTCAGAGTCCCTAGATATACTCCTAGGCTTGTGACTTTAAGCTGAATCACCTTCCTCGAGGCATCGGAACTTTTAAACCTAACGGCCATTAGCCTTGCCCGTAGAGGGTGAATTCCACACGTATTGCACGATGGTATTTCGACCGGACCCCGGGGGAAGTTATTTAACTTGATATCATTAGGATTCTTGGAATTGATGAGCTTCAAAGCTATGATAATGACATTATGTATTCCAATAAGAAGAAAATAGTCTAGCGCTTCCTATGAGTTCAAGGATGAAGGCATCGCTGTATTCATTAACGTCGATGATTCCTTCGTGTCAGGTCTGCCCAAGAGAGGAGCCTGGGTCACGATAGGGATCGGGTTAGGAATTCGTAGACGATCTCCTTACACCAATGTTCGGGAAGCAATAGGATCAGCATGTGAATATGGATCACTCATGGCCATTGAGCGAGGAGAAGGGGACTTCGTGTTTTCACAAATCCCTTTTCCTACGCCGTTGGGGCACCCTAGTTGATCTTCTCATCAGAAAGCTTAGTGTTAACTCCCTGTTTCATCATTATGACACTACAAGATTATCAAATCGTAAGATGAGTGAGACTCAGAATTCTCCATTCGTATTTTGCAGATATATTACAAGAATAGATGATTTTCTCCTCTTAAGAAGAAAGGAACTTAATTGAGAAATAAAAAGTGTGTCCCCTATTATGGAGTTCCTGGGGTTCTATTTACAGAGAATTCGGGGTCCCTCTATCATTAGGGTGTTGGGCCCGAATGATTCCTGTCGGCCGTTATTTTCCTTAATCTCGGGTATCTGGCTGTCTGTCATCCTTGTAGTGTCGGTTACGGTCTTCGAAGCGAGGGTCTCGGGTGAATTGGGGCCTCCCTAAGGTGGAAAGGAGTTTGCTGTCAAGACCGATTGCGGAGGTATTTCGAATTTCCCGGTGGATGCTTCCAAGTGTCGGTTCTTTGGCGTAAACTTTCGGATGTAGGCTTTCGGCTTTACCGAGGGTACTTAGAGGGGACCTCCCTCACGATGTATGTGTAAACCCACCGATTTAGAACCGTTGATGGTTCAGGTATTAGGTGGATTAGTACGAGTAGCCTGTATCCTTGCTTTGAGTCTTGGCTTAGCCATCCGGTTTGACTCTCTGGAAACTAGCCTCCGGTGATACCCATGTTACTTACGAAGGTAACCCCTTCGTTATCTATGGAGCCCTTTTTTAGGAGTCGGTTACGGACCATCTTTATGCTTTGACTTGATACTCTTCCTCTTCTGATGAGTTGGTGTTACATCGGTTAATTCCTGGCAGGTAGATCATGCTGGATGAACTTTTGCGGACGCTCTGTAGGTTTTGGGCCCCTTCTTTTCAAAAGGGGTATAAGCCTGAGTTGCTTTCGTATTCTTCATCCCTTCCTTATATTCTTTCGACACCCCTTTACTATCAACCTGTGCTAAGATCATTTTCGTAGTAACATTTGTCCCCCTTGTGAAGAGGGGTGCCTTCAACTTTCCAAGTCAAGCTGCTTTTTTCGGGCTTTCTCCTATTTGTTTGCCAGTTATTTTTCAATGCTTAGTTGCTCCATATGTTCTGCCAAAGAGATTCGCTTTCGGCGCCTCTTGGAGGAATGAATTGACCTAGACTCAGGCCTTGACGAAAGATTGAAAATTCTTTTCAATGATGACGTTGAGTCGAATACTACCCAAACTCGGACTTGTTATGATTAAAGAGATGAACTCATCCAGGTTTAGGTATTAAAGATTGGAGACCGGAAACCCTTCCAGCATTAAAGAAGAGCCGAGTCTACCCAAATTCGGGTACTTTAAAGATTAAGGACCAGAAACCCCTCTGGTATTAATGACGCCGAATGCACCCAGATTCAGGTATTTTAAAGATTGAAGACCGGGAACCCTTCCAGTAGTAATGACGATCCGAATCCGCCTAGATTCTGATATTTTAAAGATTGAAGACCGGGAACCCCCTCCCCCCGGTAATAAAGAAGAGCCGAATCCACCTGGATTTGGGTATTTTAAAGATGAAGGACCGAAAACCCCTCAGGCATTAATGACGAGCCGAATCCACCCAGATTTGGGTCTTTAAAGATTAAGGACCGGAAACCCGTCTGGCATTAATGAAGAGCGGAATCCACGCAGATTCAGGTACTTTAAGATTAAGGACCGGAAACCCTTCCGGCATTAATGATGAGCCAAATCCACCCAGATTCGGGTATTTTAAGATTAAGGACCGGAAACCCTTCTGGTATTAATGAAGTAAGTTTCCCTTTCGGATTTGATTTAGGAAGTAGAGGTTGTACGTGCTTCTTGAGCCTCCCCTTGGGGTTTGGATGTCAAAGCAGAGGATGTACGTGCTTTGTTGGTGTAACAACCCGCATTCTACGCATCAGAGGATCGTAGAATATTTATTTTAGTCTCATACGAAGTCATATAGTCGTGTAACTTTGGGGAACAACTATTGGGGTCATTTCCCATGTTCACAATTTTTGCCGATTTTTAAATGACCGTTTTACCCCTAATGAATCTTTTTTCCCTATATCTTTTGATTGGTAAGGAGTTTTGAACTGAAACCACTTCCATTGGATTTGGATAATGGTTTACCTTTCTGTAGAGTGGTCACATTAATCAAACGGACTTACTGTTTGGGAGATATGGCTGAAATAAGGTTTAGAAGGTGAAAAACTGCTTAAACGGGTTTAATAGGGTAATTAGTGGATGGCCCATAACCCATCGGGATTAGGGTTATGGGGAGCCTGAAATGAGTTAGGAAACCATCTCATTTCATTTTTCTCTGCCGCCACTTTCATTTCTTCAACCCTAGCAATGGCCTACACCTTCTAAATTCACCTTTAATTACTTTCTAACCACATATTAGCCAAATCTACACCAAATTAAGGCCGATTTGCATATAAATCTAGATAGAGCTGCTGGAATATATTGGGATCCGTGCCAAATCATTTAGAGTTTCCGATCTGAAATTTAATTATGGTTAAGGTGAGTGATTTGCACTTTTATTCACAAATTACTGCTAATTAGGTGTGATTAGTGATAATTAGCGAAATTATGCATCGTAAAAATCTGGAAAAATATGTAAAAATTCATAAGTATTATCTTATGGCTCTTATAAAAATGTAGGTTAATTTGGATTAAGTCTGTTAATCTTATAATTAAAACACGGTTAAGGGGATTAAGGGGACAATCATGCTTTTTGGGTATGTTTGATCCATATTTACATGACTGTTCACTGTTTTGATGTTTATGGTTGATTCTATATGTTGCTATTACTGTTAGGATATTTTGTGGTTGCATAGGAAGGTTAGAATGGTTGAAAACATCGTCGTGTGGCAAAGATTGCTTGCTGGAATGTATGTAGGAAATGGGATCGGTCGCACCTACGACAGCATTTGTGAAATGCTGTGGTCGGTCGCACCGACGACAGCATTTGTGAAATGTTGTGGTCGGTCGCGCATGGGTTTCGGTCGCACCGATGACAGCATTTATGAAATGCCGTGGTCGGTCGCACCTATGGAAGCAGTTGTGAAATGCCGTGGTCAGTCGTGCATGGGTTTCGGTCGCACCTACGACAGCATTTGTGAAATGTTATGGTCGGTCGCACCTACGACAACATTTGTGAAATGCTACGGTCGGTCACACCAACGACAGCATTTGAAAAATGTTATGGTCGGTCGCGCATGGGTTTCGGTCGCATCTACTACATCATTTGTGAAATATTGTGGTCGATCGTGCCTACGATAGCATTTGTGAAATGTTGTGGTCGGTTGCGCCTATGATAGCATTTGTGAAATGCTGTGGTTGGTCGCACATGATTTTCTGTCGCACCCGAGCTACGACAGCACTTTTGGAACGCTGTAAAAAGGACAGAAATGTTGTGAAAGCCAGTTTTGTTTAGCTCTCCACACTAGATGAATACATAATGGAACCAGGGGATATAACAACATTTCAGTAACGCTGTAAAAGGTTGTTTTGACATTTTTGCCAGTTTTCATAGCCAAAAGGGTGAGATCCGATCCAAATTCCAAAGGATAGCCTAACAGCTTTGTTGCGGGATGTGTGCAAAGGAGTTATCGATATCTACAACTTTGGTTTACAAATGAGAGAGGAGGCATGTAGACGAACCAGGGCCTGAGGATGTATGGACTAGTTGGCCCGTATCCCAGTGCTAGAGGATGCATGGACTGGGAAGGATTATTGGCTATAGATCAGAAGGTCATGGAAATTAGTTGTACGGAATCCAGAAGGGCACGGACCCATCATGGCTCCAATTGATTTGGTGATCAAAGAGGTGGGGATCGTATGCTTTACACACCGATTTAGAGATGTGAAGATGATTGCTATGTTTGATGCTTGCTATCACCATGCATGCACACTCCTATTTTACACTCTATGTTAGCATTTACCTTAGAGTACCGTACATCTTGTTGTGCTAACTCTTTGGTTGCAAGTCCAGGTTCAAGCATGCATGATTATCTATACCTATTATTGCTTTATTTTAGTGTTATCGCTCATACTAGACTTTTATCTGACCTAGAGTTTTATGTCTCTTTTTATTACTTTGGGTGCTCCTAAACGAGCAAACTAGAGGCAGGTTAGGTGCTGATGCTCGAGTAGCTGTCCGGAGACGAGGATGAGGCTTCCACGTACTATATATAAATATATTCTCCCTGTGTTGTTGATGGAAACTTCCTTGGGCATTAGTAGTGTACCTTTCTATTTTTCTTTGGAGACAGTATTTTGAAGTTATAATAATAATGGTTTTTATCATAAGCTGTACTTTGGATTCCGCTACTTTAATGGTTATGGTTTAGTTTTCATCTTATGCATTGTCTCGCCTGTTTTATATCAAGAATGTTATTATTGTATTTTATTCCATGCGCTGTGAGATATACTACAGGTTCTTGGTGTTCATAGTTTCAAATTCCTTTTCATTTGACGACCGTCGTGTACCGGTCGGGCATCAGTACAGTGCATCTTCGGGGAAATGTCGGTTGGTGCGGGGCGGGCCTCACACTTGGTCTCAGAGCTAGGTTGCCTAGTTCAACCTAAGGGAAGATATCAAGGGGAGATAGTACACGTATATGAGAGTTCGTATTTGTGATATTTTAGTTTCCAAAAGCTATATATATTAATATAGCTAAGAATGAAGTCGCACTGCGCTAGCACCACTAAAGAGATGGTTAATCATTGTTCTCTGTACAGATTGAACAATGAGCTGAAATATGAGTACCGGTACAGGAGCCAATAATAGGGATGTTCCTGATATGAGGACGATGTTTATTGCCTTCATGTGAGAGATGCTTAAGGATGCTTAGGGAGCAGTTCCTAATGTTGCTAATGGTAGTGGTGCAACAGTGCAAGCGCCTGGAGCCGATTTCACTAAGATCTGCAAGGATTATACTAGTCTTGGTGGTAAGCCATTCCACGGAACTGAGTCGGCTACGGAGGTTCAGGATTGGCTTGATAATTGTTAGCGCACCTTCGAGGATTTGGGAATCGAGGATGCAATGAAGAGAAAGTTAGCATCGTGTCAGCTTCATGGACGAGCAATGAATTGGTGGAATGCCATCAAAGCGGCTACTCCCGAGGATCAAATTACGTGCAATCAGTTCAAGACTCATTTCAATGATAAATTTGTTCCAGCTGCTCAGAAATCGGAATCGCTCAGGAAGTTTTTGGAGTTTAAGCAGAATGGTAGGCAGTCTCGGAGTATATTGCGGAATTCGGTACCTTGTCGAAATATGGATTATCTCTTATCGATACTGTCAAGAAGAAGAACGAGAAGTTCATAACTGGCCTAGATGAGTACTTGGTGGAAAGACTTATAAACCATATCGATGAGACTTTCGAATCTATTGTAGGTAAGGCATTGAGATCGGAGAGCCTTTACCCTAAGTCGAAGACCGAGGTTGTTGTTACATCTGCAGAGGAGCCAAAGCCGCAGGCAAGTGGTGGAGGTAAGAACAATTCCCAGAATAAGAGGAAACAGGACCAGACTAAGGATGGTAAAGAGGCCCATTGCTTTGGCTACGGTAAGAAGGGCCACTATATCAAAGATTGTCGAGCAAAGAAATGGGTGAGGAAGTGCTTCAACTATGACCAAGTGGGACACTTCAAAAATGAATGTCCGCAACCCCCTAAGGAGAAGCAGATTGTGGAAGCATATGCTATTAACGATGTTCCTTCTTCGTTGAATTCCCCAACTGAGGCGCAGAAGGGAAAAGGTGTCATTATTCAAGGTACGCTTTCCATTTATGATGTTCCTGTTCGAGTTTTGTTTGATACCGGGGATTCCCATTCCTTCGTATCTAATGACCTAGTAGATAGGTTGGAATCGGAACCAGAGCCTATCAGTAGACCTTTATTGTGACAAACCTGATCGATGGTTCGACTAGCCTTATGATTTGCCGTAATTTGGTCTTATCGAGTCATGGATGTGTGTTTGCTTGTGATTGCTTTATTTTGGGCTTTACTGGGTTTGGCATTATTTTGGGAGTCGATTGGCTCCAAAGGTATGGGCTGGTGGTAGACTGTGAGGGGTCTTCGGTGACCATTAGAGCGGATGATGGGCGGAGGGTGGTATTGGGTTGCCTACCTAGTGATGGGGCGATGGTTAGTTTTCTAAATTTCCTCGACATCTCGCATGATGAGTTATTAGATGTGCCTATTGCTGGCGAGTATCCGGACATCTTCGGGGAAGTGAACGGACTTCCACCACACCGAGAGATCGAATTTCAAATTGATTTAGTGAAAGATGCCAGACCTATGTGATGCCACTTTGTTGTATGGCGCCAAGGGAGCAGCGAGTGCTCGAGGTGCAAGTGGGCGACCTTTTGATGTAGAGATTTATCCGAAGAAGTGTTTCCGAGCGGGCAGCACTAGTTGTATTTGCTACCAAGGCCGATGGTACCCTTCGCTTATGTGTGGATTACAGCGAGTTGAGCAAGGTGACTAAGAAGAATAAGTATCCTCTTCCACGGATAGATGATCTGTTTGATCAACTGAATGGAGCAAGAGGGTTTTCCCAATTGGTACTCACGATAGGATTTCATCAACTCCGAGTAGCAGCTGAGAGTATACCTAAAACGGCATTTTGAATGTCGTTTGGATTCTATGAGTGGTTCGTCATGCCATTCAGGTTAATCAATGCACCCACATATTTTGTGGATCTTATGAACAGGGTTTTTAGAAATCAATTGAATAAGTTTGTTCTTGTGTTCATAAAAGAAATCGTGGTTTAATCAAGGACAAAGGAAGAACACAAAGAATATCTGAGGTCAGTGATGGAGATGTTGAGGAAACACCAATTGAAAGCGAAATTTCTAAGTGTCACTTCTGGAGGAGGGAAGTGATGTTCTTGAGCCATATTGTTTCAAAGAATGGTATTGTCGTGGATCCTGCGAAAGTGGCTACGGTGCAAGATTGGTCTACGCCCAAGAATGCAACAGATGTCAGAAGCTTAAATTACCGTAAGTTTATTCAAGACTTCTCCAAGATAGCAACACCATTAACTCAGTTGACCAAGAAGATTCAGTCTTTTGTCTGGGATAAAAGGTGTGAGAATGCGTTTAAGAGCCTAAAGGAGAAGTTAACCTGTGCACCAACGTTGGTTATTCCTAAGGGGAATGAAGAGATAACGGTATACATGGATGCCTGTGGTACCGGACTAGGTGTTGTACTGATGCAAGGAGGTAGGGTTGTAGCTTATGTAAGTCGGCAACTGAAACCGCATGAGAAAAGATGCCCTACCCATGATTTAGAATTGGCAGCGGTCGTGTTTACGTTAAAGAAGTGGAGACATTACCACTTGGGATAAAGATTTGAGTTATTTACTGATCATAAGTCATTAAATTACCTTTTCTCTCAAAAGGATTTAAATCTTCATCAGCAGAGATGGTTAAAATTCTTTGCTTCATATGATTTCAATATCGCATACACACCCGAGAAGGGCAATGCGGTAGCTGATGTATTCAGTAGGAGACATGCTAGTTTGGGGGCTATGTTTCTTGATGGACGCAACTAGAGTATATTACGGGATATGATTTCGGACCGAAGTGCGAATTGGAACCAGAGATGTTAGCAAGCTTGACGATCAGACCGACTTTGATTGAGTGGATTGGTTCTAGTTAGAGGGATGATCCTAATCTATTGGAAATCATATCTAAGGTAGAGATAGGTATCGACGGCGAGGAAAAAAACAAGTATGGACTTGATCGAGAAGGATGGCTTCGAAAGAATGAGAGGCTGGTTGTACCCAACGTGAATGGATTGAGAAATGAAGTGCTTGGAGAGTATCATCATTCAAAACTAACTATACATCCCGGCGGTAACAAAATGTATCGAGACATGAAGAAGACCTACTACTGGGAAGGGATGAAGAGAGACATTGGGAAGTTTATATCCAAGTGCATGAACTGCCAGTTAATTGAAGACGAGCAAAAGAAGCCTAGTGGTTTGTTACAACCGCTGGAAATTCCCAAATGGAAATGGGAACAAGTTTCAATTGATTTCATTGATATTTTACCAAGGACTAGATCGGGTCATGATAGCATTTGGGTGATTGTGGATAGATTGACCAAGAATGCAAGGTTTATACCCATCAAGTCGAATAGAATGACAGCTAAGTTAGCAAAACTGTATATGAAGTGGGTAGTGAGATTTCACGGAGTACCTAAAGGCATTATGAGTGACTGAGATCCATTATTTACTAGTGGGTTTTGGAAGAGCTTAAAAGAGGCTTTAGGGTCAGAATTACATCTTAGTACCACATATCACCCTCAAACTGTCGGTCAAACATAAAGGGTGAATCGTGTATTAGAGGATCTCTTGAGAGCTTGGACATTGGATTTTGGAGGTTCATGGGATGACTATTTGCATCTAGCTGAGTTAGCATATAATAATAGTTATTAGTCCAGTATTGGTATGGCTCCATTTGAAGCTTTGTACGGAAGACAGTGCAAGTCACCATCATGTTGGCTGGAAAATGGTGAAAAATTTGTGCTTGGGCCAGCAGCAATAAGAGAAACTTCAGATAAGATCAATATTATCCAACAGTGAACAAAGACTGCCCAAGATAGGCAGAAGAGTTATGTTGATAAAAGGCGAAGAGATTTAAAATTCTCCGTTGGCGACTTGGTATTCGTCATGATTTCTCTGTTGAAGAGTGTAATTTGATTTGGTAGGAGAGGCAAATTGGCATCAAGATTTGTTTATCCATTCCCGGTTCTCGAACAAGTTAGGAATTTAGCGTATAAAGTTGGATTACCAGACAAGATGGCGAGAGTGCACAATGTATTTCATGTTTCCCAGTTAAGGAATTTCGTGCACGATTCTGATATGACTATTTCACCTGATCAGTTGGAGGATTTCGAGGTGGAATCTGAGGTAGCTGGGGACCACAGAACGATTCGTATTGTTGGACATGATACGAAGCAACTTCGAAGGAAGACGGTGAAACTGGTTAAGGTCCAGTGGGGTGATAATAAGAATGATTGTACTTGGGAAACCGAGGAAAGCATAAGGAAGACGTATCCAGAACTCTTAGCCTGGTAAGATTTTAGATAGTGATATAGCTATTCCCTTGTTTGAAAACTGCATGCTAAGATAGGCTTGTTGTGTTATCAAGCATGTTGACTGTTTGTAAATGGTTGATAGGCATGCGGGGAACCATTGTATGTTTTAGTTAAGGAATTTCGGAAGCGAAATTTCTTAAGAGGGGAGAGTGTAACGACCCGCATTCCACGCATATGAGGATGGTAAAATATTTATTTTATTCTCATACGAAGTCGTGTAACTTTGGGAAAACGACTATTGGGGTCATTTCCCATGTTCACGATTTTTGCAAATTCTTAAATGATCGTTTTACCCCTAACGAATCTTGTTTTGCCTATAAATTTTTATTGGTAAGGAGTTCTGACCTGAAACCACTTCCATTTGATTCGCATGATGGTTTACCTTTCCGTAGAGTAGTCACATTACTGTTTGGGAGATATGGCTGAAATAAGATTTAGAAGGTCAAAAATTGTTTAAATGGGGTTAATATGGTAATTAGTGGATGGGCCCATAACCCATTTTGGGATAGGGTTATAGGGAGACTAGAATGAGTTAGGAAACCATCTCATTTCATTTTTCTCATCCGCCACTTTCATTTCTTCAACCCTAACAGTGGCCTCTACCTTCTAAATTCACCTTTAATCACTTTCTAATCACATATTTGCCAAATCTACACCAAATTAAGGCGGATTAGCATAGAAATCGAGATAGAGCTGCTGAATACATTGGGATCCATGCCATATCAGTTAGAGTTTCAGATCTGAAATTTATTTATGGCTAATTTGAGTGATTTGCACTTTTATTCATTAATTACGGCTAATTAGGGGTGATTAGTGATAATTAATGAAATTATGCATCATAAAAATGTAGAAAAATTTGTAAAAATTCTTAAATACTATCTTATGGCTCTGATAAAAATTTGGGCTAATTTGGATTAAGTTTGCTAATCTTATAGTTAAAACATGGTTAAGGGGATTAAGGGGAAAATTATTCTTTTTGAGTATGTTTGATCCAAATTTACATGATTATTCACAGTTTTGAAGTTTATGGTTGATTCTATATGTTTTTGTTACTATTTGGGATGTTTTGTGGTTGTATAGGAAGGTTAGAATGGTTGAATACGCCATCGTATTGCGAAGATTGCTTGCTGGAATGTATGTTGGAAATGGGATCGGTCGCACCTACGACAGTATTTGTGAAATGTTGTGTTTGGTCGCACCTATGACAACATTTGTGAAATGTTGTGGTCGGTCGCACCTAAGACAACATTTGTGAAATGCTTTGGTCGGTCATGCATGGGTTTCGGTCGCACCTACGATAACATTTGTGAAATGTTGTGGTCGGTCGAACCTAAGACAGCAGTTGTGAAATGCGGTGGTCGGTCGCACCTACGACAACATTTGTGAAATGTTGTGGTCGGTCGCACCAACGATAGCTTTTGCGAAATCCTGTGGTCGGTCACATCTACAACAACATTTGTGAAATGTTGTGGTTGGTCGCGCATGGGTTTCGGTCGCACCTTAGCTACGATAGAGCTTCTGATGTAAAAAGGGCAGAAATGATGCGAAAGCCAATTTTGATGTTTTGTTTAGCACTTCACACCAGATGAATACAGAATTGAACCAGAGGATATAACAGCATTTCAGTAATGCTGTAAAAGGTTGTTCTGACATTTTTGCCAGTTTTCATAGCCAAAAGGGTGAGATCCGATCCAAATTCCAAAGGATAGCCTAATATCTTTGCTGCGGGACATGTGCAAAGGAGTTATTGATATCTACAGCTTTGGTTTACAAATGAGAGAGGAGGCATGCAGACGAACCAAAGCCAGAGGATGTATGGACTGGTTGCCGCGTATCCCAGAGCCAGAAGATGCATGGACTAGGAAGTGTTATTGGCTAAGAAGGGCACGGTCGTGGCAATTAGTTGTACGGAGTCCAGAAGGGCATGGTCCCATCATGGCTCTAATTGATTTGGTGATCAAAGCAGTGGATATCATATGCTTTACACACAGAGTTAGAGATGTGAGGATGATTGCTATGTTTGATGTTTGCTATCACCATGACACACATACTCCTATTTTACACTCTATTTCTAGCATTTACCTTAGAGTACTGTACATCTTGTTGTGCTAACTCTTTGGTTGCAGTTCTAGGTTCAGGTATGATTATCTATACCTGTTATTGCTTTATTTTAGTGCTATCGCTCTTACCAGACTTTTGTCTGACCTAGAGTTTTATGTCTCTTCTTATTACTCTGGGTGCTCCTAAACGAGCACACTAGAGGCAGGTTAGGTATTGATGCTCGAGTAGCTGTCCGGGGATGAGCTGGAGGCTTCCACGTACTATATATACATATATTCTCCCTGTGTTGTTGATGGTCACTGCTTTGGGCATTAGTAGTGTACCTTTCCATTTTTCTTTAGAGACAGTATTTTGAAGTTGTAATAATAATGGTTTGGATCATAAGCTGTACTTTGGATTCCGCTACTCTGGCGGTTATGGTTTAGTTTTCAGCTTATGCGTTGTCTCGCCTATTTCATATCAAGAATGTTATTATTATATTTTATTGCATGCGCTGTGAGATATACTACAGGTTCTTGGTGATTCATAGTTTCAAATTCCTTTTCATTTGACGACCGTCCTATACCGGTCGGGTTTCAGCACAGTGCATCTTCGGGGAAATCCCGGCTGGTGCGGGGCGGGCCGTCACAGTTGGCCACTCTCTGGGCCTGTGTGTCCGGAGAGCTTGGCTAGCTTATCCACAAGTAGGGCCTAAGGACTTACCCGACCTCCCTCTGGGAGGCGCCTTATCCTGACCATCGTAGGCGATGATAAGGTCTTAGAAACTTAGACGGGGCCATCGTAGACACAGAACTAAGGTTTACTCTTTTAATGGTCTATACGGACCATCTTAGGCTCTGATAGAGGCTTATACGCCACCCCCACCAAGGGGTACCTTATATTGATCATTGTAGGAGATTATACGTGTTTGCCTTCCCTTCTGCGGGTAAAGCGGAACATAAGAAGAGGCAGGACGTGTTCTTCTGCGAGCAGAGTTAGGACGTGCTTAGTTCTAGCAGAGGAAGGGCATGCTAATTTTTAGATGCATCGCCACGACCATCTCTTGTGTGAAACGGCGGCTTACGCTTTCGATGCTTTAACCCTAACCCTCTTGTTTGGGCATGGAGAAATACTAACACAATCATCCACCTCCGGGGGATGCCTTGCCCCGGCTAATTTAGCGATGACGAGGCATTCAATTCTTATTTCAACTCGACCCCTTTTGGGTTTGTCTCGAGCTACAGGGAGGGTTTAAATGCCCTTGATCGTATGATGATTTCTTGAGAGGATAATCTTGTCCTTTATTCTTTTATGGTTGGAAAATA
This sequence comes from Allium sativum, assembly GCA_030737875.1. Taxonomy (NCBI): domain Eukaryota; kingdom Viridiplantae; phylum Streptophyta; class Magnoliopsida; order Asparagales; family Amaryllidaceae; genus Allium; species Allium sativum. The sequence continues at coordinate 527,642,498 of CM060916.1, forward strand.
TGGCCTCAAATGTTCCGAGTTCCATATTCTTGTAATAAGATCACCGTTGGGCCTGCATAGCCGATATGTACCGGGTATGACTTCTTGATGGACAATTAGGGGCCCTTCCCAATTTGGACCAAGAGGACCATCTTCTGGATTCTTGGTATTATCCATTACTCTTCGCAGTACTAATTCGCCTTTAGTGAAGGTTCTAGCTTTGACCTTTGAATTGTAATATTTTGTGATCCTCCTTTGGTATTCAGCGGTTCTGATTGTTGCCTCATCCCTTATTCCTTGTATCAAGTCTAGTGATTCCTTCTTTAACTCCTGGTTCGGGTCAAAATCGTATGCTACCCTTCTATGTGATGGAATTTTGACCTCAACCGGAAGCATAGCTTCGCATCCATATGTCGAGGAAAAGGGTGTGTGTCTCGTAGTTGTTTTGGTAGAAGTTCTATATACCCATAGAACTGGAGGCAAACTCTTCTACCCAATTTCCTTTATCTTGATTTAGGCATTTCTTGAGGATTGTCTTAATGGTCTTATTTGCGGCTTCCACGGCTCCGTTATCTTTCGGGTGGGCTACTGAGGAGAAACAATTGATGGTTCCATTTTTCTCATGGAACCGGGTGAACTCTTTGCTCTCGAATTGTGTTCCGTTATCCGATATGATCTTATGAAGGATTCTGAAGCGGGTAATGATATTTTTAATACAAATCTTAATATCTTTTTGGATGTGATAGTCAGAAGGGGTTCCGCCTCCACCCACTTGGTGAAGTAGTCGATAGCTACTACGACATATTTAGCTCCTCCCTTGGCGAGTGGTAAGGGCCCGATTAAATTTATCCCCCATATATCGAAAGGCCAGGGGCTTGATATAGTGGTTTGGTTGTTGGGAGGAAGTCGTGGCACCTTAAAGTACTTCTGACATTTATCGCATCTCTTGGCGTATTCGACCGCTTGACTAACCATCCATGGCCAATAATAACCTTGTCGCATAACCCTTTTTGCTAGCTTAATCCCACTGGAATGGTCCCCGCACCATCCTTCATGAGTTTCTTTTAATAGGCTAAGTCCATCTTCGAAACTTACACACCTTAAATAAGGAAGTGAATGTCCTTTTTTATAAAGTAAGCCGTCTATGATCACGAATGTGGGAGCTTGGTGTTTTATCTTTCTTGCATCTTTCATACTAAGGGGTAATGTCCCCCTTAGGAAGTAGTCCACTATGGGAGTCATCCACATAGTTTCTTGTTGGTGGCGTGTTTCCATTATAGGGGATTCCGTCTCGGAGTTTCCTACTTGGTCTTCTCTGTATCCCCTTCTCAAGGCTTGGGACCTGGTCAAAACTAATAGCCCTTTTCCCATTTCCAATTCTTCCTGTTCGATGCTGGGCATTTCCTGATATCCCACCGGTACTATTCGGGTTTCGTGGGATCCTCGGGAGCTGGCTAATTTGGCTAGCGAATCCTCCTGGGTATTCTCCCCGCAGGGTATTTGATGAATTGAGAAGTCGTCAAATAGGGAAAGCATCTTTAATACCCTCTTCACGTACAGGATGAGCCGCTTGTGCTTAGTTTGATATGTACGTTTTATTTGGTATACCATTAATTGCTAATCGCTGAAGATTTCTATTCTCGATATCTTCAATTGTAGTGGCAGATTCAAACAAGCTATCATGGATTCGTACTTAGCCACATTGTTAGTTGCTGGAAGCCCTAACTTCATGGCGTAATGCAAGCAGTGTCTATCAGGGGTGATTATAACGTAACCTGCCCCTAATCCCTGCTCGTTGGAAGCTCCATCTACAAAGAGTTTCCATTTGGTCTTTAAGTCGTTCTCTTTAATTAACTGTTCTGAAATGAAGTTCGTGCACTCGTTCACGAAATCTTCGAGAGCTTTCCCTTTGATTGCTGCCCGAGGATGGAACACGATTTCGTATTGGCTAAGATCAATACCCCATTTAATTAGCCTTCCTGATGTATCCAGTTTGCTGAATACTTGTTTGAGCGCTAAGCTAGTTAAAACTTTAATAGGGTGAGCCTGAAAATAACCTCTGAGCTTTCGTGCGGTGAGGATTAAGCAATATACTAGTTTCTCTATGACATAGAATTGGATTTCTACATCCTTTAGCCTTCGGCTAACATAATAGATAGGATGTTGGGTCCTATTATTCTCTCTTATCAAGACTGAGCTTACTGCATGTTCGGAGACAACCATGTATAGGTATAAATTTTCTCCCTTCTCGGGACTGGACAAAACCAGAGGTGTTCACATATAAACTTTCAATTATTGGAATTCCTTCCTACACTCTTTGTACCATTCAAAATTCTTCTTTTTCTTTGTGACATCGAAGAAATGAACACATATATTGGTGGCCTTAGAAATGAACCTGCTGAGTGCTGCTACCTTCCCGTTTAGGCTCATGATTTCCTTGCTGGTTTTAGGTTCCTCCATTTCCTTAATGGTTTGTATTTGGTTGGGGCTAACTTCAATTCCTTTTTCGCCTACCACATATCCTAAAAACTTCCCCGATTGAACTCGGAAGTAACACTTTTGAGGGTTTAGCTTCATCTGGTAACTTCTCAAGACACCGAACATTTCTTTCAGATCCTTTAGATGATCCTCCATTTTGGTGGACTTCACTAGCATGTCATCCACATATACTTCCATATTGTGCCCTATCTGCTCTTGGAACATCCTGTTCACCAGCCTTTGGTATGTTTCCTCTACATTCCTCAAACCAAAGGGCATTACTTTATAACAAAATGTTCCTCGGTTGGTGATAAAGCTTGTTTGTTCCTCATTGAGTTTGTGCATCGAAATTTGGTTGTACCCCGAATAAGCGTCCATAAGGGATAATATCTTGTGTCCACTTGTGGCATCAATCAACTGATCGATCCACGAGAGAGGGTAGCAATCCTTCAGACAAGCTTTGTTTAAATCCGTGTAATCAACACACGTCCTCCACTTCCCATTGGACTTCTTCACTAGCACGGGATTGACTAACCATTTCGGGTAAAAGACCTCTCGGATAAACCCGTTAGTTTCGAACCTTTTGACTTCCTCCTTCAAGGCCTCTATCTGGTCTCTGTTATATTGTCTCTTCTTTTGTCGAACCGGGGTTATCGAAGGGTTTTATACTCAAGGCATAGCTCATAATTGAAGGGTCGATACCAACCATGTCTGAATGGGTCCAGGCGAAAACATCTTTGTTGAGCCGTAAGAAACGGATTAAGTCACTGCGAAGAGGTTCCATTAGCCTTTTCCCTATGTTGATGACCTTCGATTTATCTTTTGAATCAATGTTCATATCTTCTACTTCTTCTATTGGCTTTATCCTTTCGATGTCTTCTCTAGAGTCCATATCTGTGATGATTTCAACTTCTTCAGTTGAGTTCATCTTATCAGACCTTTTCCTCTTCCTTTTCAAAGAAGCATACCTACCATTAATGCATTTGTCAGTCTTATTTAATTTATTTTAGCTTCGAATTAGGGATGTAAGAATCCCTTATCTGAAGGCATAAAAATAGAGGTAGAATCAAAATACGAAGAATATTCCTTTTGTATTTTTCAACCGCCGCGAAGTATAACTCGCGGGAGCTAAACTGTTCTACCCTGATGGTACCCCATCTCTGTTTTGTCAGAAATTTTAACATGAGATATTTGGAAGAAACGAAGGCATCCATATCTTCTAAATTCGGTCGTCCGAAGAAGGCGTTGTAATAGGACGGCTGATCAATCACGACGAAGAGAGAAGGCGTTGTAATAGGATGGCTGATCAATCACGAAGAAGAGGGTTTCGAAAGTCCTGTGGAGAGGGGACAACTCCACTTGAGCCAAAAGGTTGATTTGACCTACCAGAGTTGACCTATTGCTATTGAATCCGAAAATTGGTTCGCTACTAGGCACCATCTTCTTTTCGGAAATTCCCATCTGATCAAAGGCATGCTTGAAAATGACATTGATAACGATTCCGGTATCCACCAATATTTTAGAAATGACCGAAAGCTCCATCTGTGCCGTTATCATGAGGATGGCGTTATGTGGGTGACGGACCCCTTTCTTCATTTTGTCTAGAGAGGCCACAAGGTTGTGCATTTTAAGGGCATAACAGATGGAGAAGATTCCATCCAAGGATTCCTTCACGTATTGGTTCCTGGCCTTCGAACATATTCCGGCAGGGTGTGACCCCCCATGGATCACATTGATTCGGTTTACGGGAGGCCCCAAATCCAGGTTGTTCTCCCCCGTAGTGACTCTTATCATGTTTACCAAAACCTTCTGCTGTCCTCCTGCACATTGGGTTGGTACCGGTTTATTTGAGACAAATTCCTTCAGGTGTCCCTATTGGGTTAGTTTTTGGATAATCCCGTCCAATACCTTGCACTTGTCTGTCTTGTGCCCATTAGTATTATGGAACTTGCAGTATTTTCCATCGGCTTGAGGTTCGGGGGAATTTTTGGATTTGAACGAGACGAGGAAGTTATTTACCCTTTATTCGGAAACAACGTATACATACGAGATGGGCTTGTTCAAGGCAACCAAGTTGGTGTTAGAGTCTTCCCACCTCGGCCTCCTCTGATTCCCTTCTGGGAGCTTTCGTCCGAAGTTCGACCTTCCTCCTTCCCCTCGTGGCCCGAACATCCTCTTTGTGAAGTACAACTCATCCATACGGATAAACTTGTTGGCTTGGAAATGAGAATCTTGTAAGTCCTTGCAACTGTGGATATATAACTCCTTCCATGAAGGGGGTGTTCTCAATTAACCCTGAGCGTACGGCGATCAGCTTGTCGCGGCCATTCATATCCTTGGCTTTTAAGGCTTCGAAGTTGAACATTTTCACATAGTCCCCTAGAGATTTCCCTTGCCTCTGTTTGATATTGGCGATGGCTTTGTAGTATACGGTTGGATCTTTGCAAATGCAGAACTATGCGGAGAATTCATAGGAGAATTGTTTCCATGAGTAAATGGTGTTTTCCCTATACTGGCGATACCACTTCACCGCTGCCCCTTAGAAGGTCACCGGGAAGAGGCAGCACCTGACGGCTCCGGAAGTGTTGTAAAGATCCATCCGGCTGTCGAAAGCCATCAGATGATCGTCGGGGTCAGTCGTTCCCAGGTATTTTATGGTGGGAACTTTGACTCTTGACGGTATTATGGTGTTCATAATCTCATGGATGAACGGTGCTACTCTTTCGTTGTCATTAACCTTGTCATCCTGGGTTCTCTTCCCCATGTTTCCCAGCAAGTCCTTGACGGTCTTTGGAGTGACATCTTTAATGTAAGCCTCCATGTTGTCATAGTTTTCCCTTTTGGGATTATAGCCTTTGGAGGTGGAGCTCCCAGACTGTTCCTACTCACACTAATTCTCTTGATGATCTACTCCCATCATGTAAGACTTCTTTTTCTTGGAAGACATAGCCTTAGGTTTCCCTTTTGCTTCTAACTGGATCTAGTGAGCCTTGAGGACTTGTGCATCTGGACAGCGTCGACTTGAGCCTGCATTTCTTGAAGTCGCTTTTCCAAGACCGAGATTCTTGCGACATTAACTTCCATGGCATTTAAGTCTGGTGGTTGTTGTGAACCGGGTGCGGCTTCTTTCTCATTATTATTTGGGTTATGTGCTGGTCCCTCATTTCCTTTAAGGGCGGCATTGGGATCCAGATCTTTATTTCGTTCCTCCAATCTCTTCGACCTCATCTCTCCTGCCATGGAAGAATGAATTCTCCAAATTAATTTTTAACAAATAAACCGAAAGGGCGGAGGTCCAAGCCCTCCTTCTAGTGCCAAAATCTTAATGTCATTTTTCATCAACACCCGGATTACAGTATGTAATGTATGCGTTCATGAGATTTGTCATCATCATGAATCAGAGTCCCTAGGATATAATCCTAGGCTTGTGACTTTAAGCTGAATCACCTTCCTCGATGCATCAGAATTTTTGAACCTAACAGCCATTAGCCTTACCCATGGAGGGTGAACAACACACGTATTGCACGATAGTATTTCGATCTGACCCCGGGGAAAGTTATTTACCCTTGATATCGTTAGGCTTCTTGGAATTGATGAGCTTCTAAGCCATGATAATGACATAATGTATTCCAATAAAAAGAAAATAGGCTAACGCTTCCCTTGAGTTCAAGAATGAAGGCATCGTTGTATTCGTTAACTCCAATGATTCCTTTGTGTCAGGTCTGCCCAAGAGAGGTTCCTGAGTCACGATAGGGATCGGGTTAGGAATTCGTGGACGATCTCCTTACATCAATATTCGGGAAGCATTAGGCTCAGCATGAGAATATGGATCAATCCCGGTAGTTCCATTGGGCGAGGAGAAGGGGACTTAATGTTTTCACAAAGCCCTCTTCCTACGTTGCTGGGGCACCGTGGTTGATCTTCTCATCGGAAAGGTTAGTGTTAACTCCCTGTTTCATCATTATGATACTACAAGAATATCAAATCGTAAGATGAGTGAGACTCGGAATTCTCCATTCATAGTTTGCAGATATATTACAAGAATAGATGATTTGCTCCTCTTTAGAATAAAGGAACTTAATTAAGAAAAACCTATTGTGCCCCCTTTTATGGATTTCCTGAGGTTCTATTTATAGAGAATCCAGGGTCCCTCTATCAGTAGGGTGTTGGGCCCGAATGATTCTTGTCGGCCTCTATTTTCATTGATCTCGGGTATCTGGTTGTTGGTCATCCTCGTGGTGCCGGTTACGGTCTTCGAAACGAGGATCCCGGGTGAATTAGGGCCTCCCAAGGTGGAAAGGAGTTGTTGCTGATACCGGTTGTGGAGGGGTTTTGAATTTCTCAGTGGATGCTTCCAAGTGTTGGTCCTTTGGTGTAAACTTTGAGATGTAGGCTTTCGGCTTTACCGTGGGTACTTAGAGGGGCCCGCCTTCACGATGCACATGTACACCAGCGGATGTAGAACCATTGATGGTTCAGGTACTAGGTGGATTAGTACTAGTAGCCTGTATCCTTGCTTTGAGTCTTGGCTTAGCCTTCCAGTTTGACACCCTAGAAGGTAGCTTCCGGTGATACCTATGTTACTTACGAAGGTAACCCATTCGTTATTTATGGAGCCATTTTTCAGGAGTCGGTTATAGATCGTCTTTATGCTCTGACCCGATACTCTTCCTCTTCTAATGAGTTGGCATTACATCGGTTAACTCCTGGCGGGTAGATCATGCTGGATGAACTTTTGCTGACACTATGTAGTTTTCGGGCCCCTTCTTTTCAAAAGGGGGTATTGGCCTGAGTTGCTCTCGAATTCTTTATCCCTTCCTTATATTCCTTCGACATCCCTTCACTGTCAACCTACACTAAGATTATTTTGGTAGTAACAGGGAAGAATATGCAAACATGTTAATTTGATAGTAATTTGGAAAATACATTAAACTGACATTAACTTGGAAAACATGTTAATTTGACAAAAATTTGGAAAATATGTTAGTTTGACAGTAATATGGAAAAGTTACAGTAATTGAAATTGGTAAATGACAAACAGGAATTAACATCTAACTTAGAGAATAAAAAGGGGAAAATTAGTAGCGGACTAAGTCAGTTGGATTTTAAAAAAAAGGGATACATTTCCATAACGGTAAAATTATTAAGAACATAGTTTCAAATAAAGAAAAAAAAGGTATTAGTGTGAAATAGAGGTTCTTCTACCGTATTACACATTAATCAATTAAAATATACATGTATGTCCATAACGAAGATAAAAGAAATGTCTTGCAACTACGGATCTTTATTGATGCACGTTATGGAAAGAGATCTTTACATCTTTCCACTAACCAATCTAATGAGGCATGTGAAATGTTTTCCTGAAATGATAATAATGTACATGACGATAATTAAAGAAAGATGACATACACAAAAGTTAGTTCATACTAAGGAATCTAAGAAGAAATATGATGAAGGGGGAATATAACCTATTATAATTAATTATATGTAACACCCCATAATTTTATCAACAAAAAAAAGATAAATTAAAGAATAATTAATTAAATATTCAAAATTAAGTAAAACGGACTGCGCCGCTGCATTCTTCTCAGAATTCTGGTCAAAATAGACAACTGATTTGCGTAAAACGGACACTATATGAAGAAGTTATTAAGGTTTGAAGTTTATATACGCACAAAAGAAATATATATGAATAAAATTAGTTCCATAATTCAAAATAGTTCAAAATCAAGCAGCAGAAGGGAGCGGGAAAAATCCCACCCATAGGTGTCAAACCTATCAAGGGGGTGCCAAAGGGTGTCGACCCCATCAAAGGGGTGTCGACACACCATGGGAGGTCGAACCCCACATAGATCTGGGAAAATTTCTGGTTTCATACGTGGACTGGTTTTTCTCCAAGATTCGTTGGCTGATGGCTATAAAGAAGACCCCATTTCTCTTGTTTTTACATATGAAAACAATGGAAAACTAGATGCTGCCTCTTCCCAGATTAAATCAACCTTTTCTTCTTCAACAATCAAGTCATTCAAGTTTAGAGATCTGTGATTCAACATCTACAATTATTCTCCTATTTCTTAGATCCTATCACAGTGAGTCTATCTCATTTTTAGATATGAATACTTAAAAGTTAATCTTTACATGTTTATGAATTGAATCTAAGCGTACGACTAATTGAATCAAATCAGATCTGCCATAACTTGTGTATCTAAGTTATTTTGGCATAACTATGAATTGGATCTAAGCCTATGCCTGTTTATCATGTCAGATCTGTCATTATTTGTATATCTATAAATCTCATCATACTTGTTTATGATCATGACACTATGTCTAATCAGTTCTGCTATCACATGTTCATCAGATCTGTTCTTAAATTCCTATCTTGTCATTATGCCCAACTCTGTCATTGTATGCTTATTAGTTGCTATGCCTATTTTTGTCATCATATGTCAATCTTGTTATTATGATCGTTTCTGTTCTCTTCCCTTCTTTTTTTATTTTTTTATTTTATAGCCAGGCTACTTTCGAGCCTAGGCATGCTGTTGAAATATGCGAATGCGTGAAATTGGGAACGAGGGGAAAACGTTAAAATTGGGGAATAACTTGTATTGGGAAATTTGGGCATAACTTGAATTAAAAATATGAACATGGATTTGTGGCATAAATCAAACTGTGATTTACATCTTAAATTGGGTCATACGGTATATGATGAATATGACTTTGGAAAAAGGGAGATGAAAACCTATAATGAAATAGGAATAATTGGTTAATATTGGAAACGCCCGGAATTATGGTAATTAGAAACTGTAACTGCGCCTAGACACAAGGTTAGATCACACTTGTGGTAGAAGTCTGCTCAGAACTGCCCGACGTATCTAGCGACCACAAATGGTGAATATAATGTGAGGAGTCTAAGTGCATAAACGTGTAACGCGCTTAGACACGAGTTTAGATTACACTTATGGTGGAAGTCTACCCGGAATCGCCCGACATATCCAGCGACCACAAGTGGTGAATCTAAGATGACGGGTCTAAGTGCATAAATGTGTAACGCGCTAAGACACGAGGTTAAGTCCGGCTTATGGAAGAAGTCTGCCCGGATACGACCGACATATCCATCATCCATAAGTTGTAGGCTTATTGTGGAAGGTCAAGTGCATTATAATCATAAATCAGTAAATGGTAACGAATACTTAACCTCGTTGAATCCATAGGGATTACATGAACATGTTAACTTGAGTAGGGGTTAAGTAAACTTGTACGAATCAGTGGGAGGGTTATGCAATCTTTTACTTTGGTATGACATGCAATTTTAACTATGTTATGGCAATCATTTTACTTTGGCATGGAATAACCTGTGGAAAACCTAGTCGTGGGGATACAAGCCTAGGGGGAGCTTGTATCATCTTGTGTGTGGGATCCGTTTCGGTCAGTAACCTATATTTAGGTATCAAACGAGTACTTCAAACTAGGTCGGAGTCGGGGCACACTTATTGGGCTGGTTTTAAGAGATCCAAACGAAAGGGCGGTGTGGGCGGCGCATACCGATGGAGTCATGTGCATGCATGGATCCGACCGAGGAGGCTAAGACACCGTGACACCTGTAGATATGGTTGTGCACATCCTAAAAACGAAGGGTTGCCACTTTAGGAAGTGATGCATCCTACTATGGGGCTAGCACAGGGTATCTGCGGAATAGAGAGCCGATCGATTGGGGTAGTATTTAGGGTATATCTAGACTCTGGTATGTTTAGGAGCCCGTTAATACACTTAGGAGTAACTCCGGTATCTTTAGTTGGGCTGCCTGTAATTGTATCACTACAAGAAAAACAGCAAATAGCGACGACATTAATCCGCTTCTAATCCGTCGCTATACTGGATTAGCGATGGATTTCCTGTATAATTTGGTGGTCGGTAAAAACAATGACGGTAATAGCGTCAGATTTTAGCGACGGAATATAGCATCAGTTTTTTGATAGTTTTCCGTCGTTTTACTCTTTATATGATAAATATAATTTTATTTAATAATTTAATTTTAATTTATTTACCGACTATTTACCGATGGATAATTAATTTATAATAAATTATCATTTATAATAGATGTTGGTAAAATTAAATTGAAGTAAACTTAACCTTATTTTTTTGTTGGTAATCAGCTGCTATTCCCCTTCTAGTATATATATATAGAGAGAGAGAGAGAGAGAGAGAGACACACATATATATACACATATATATATATATACACACACACACAACAAACAACATTCAAACGTGAACACTGAAATAAATAACATATTAAAAAAACAAAGATAAATTAGTCAACAATATTAATTTAAAACTAAAAAACATTCATAATTACATACAAAAAACCACAACATCCATTATAAACACAACACTTGGTTGTGTCCGTGCATCAATGTAAAGATTCAAAAATACCAAAAATATCAACCTATTTTAGTTTTTCACTTCTGTGGCATCACTGCACAAGGCACAGCATTCCAATTCTCGTGGTGCTGCTACTGCAGATAGTCTAATGGCCTTCGAAATAGAATGATGTTTCCAAATCGTAAGGCTTCTTTGGCATCTCCTTAGCCAAACATGCAATCTAAAGGATCTACTAGCACTTTTACAGCTACTTTTACAGCATGGATACGAACATCGATTTCATAGCAACCACAGTATCTTTTGCAAACACACTGCCAAAGAAAATAAACGATAAATAAATTTGAATATAGAGGAAAATACATCTCCTTATAATAAAATTACTGAAAAATATATTTTATTTTTTTAAACCTTGCTCAAATAGTTTAACAGTTGAAGCCTTTGCTCAAATTGTCCATTCTACTTGACTCTTGTATTCTGCATTAAGCAGGCCCAACTTTTCTATGTACCATAGGAACCTCACCATTTTCTAAAATACAATAAGGCGGTAGTTGAAAATAGAACTCTGGAAAGAAGTAATGCCCACTTCGATATACACAGAAAACATTTCAGCAAAACATTTATTCTAAAACCAAGGTTTTAGGCAGTGCTAACATGTCGAAAAAATTGAGCAATTCACAAAATGATGACAAAGTAAAATCCTAATATACTTTAAATAATCAAATTTGCAACAATTGAAGGTTATGCATCAAATATGTGCTTACAGCTTGCCTTTGCTAATCCGTCAGTATTAGTAAGAATGAAATCAAACACAACATTTAGACTTTGATTAGGTGTCTATGTAACACAACCATCTACTTCAGGTGATTTATCTAGTAATCAATTAAATGAAACATTTTGATTCTTCAAACATCCATCAAGATGGTAATAACATTCAATGCAAGACAACATGAATCAAACATGAATGCAATATAAGCAATAAAATGGAAAACACATTAGTGAACCAGTTTGTGTTTTCTTTCAAATGTTTCAACTATTTAATTCATTACCAATTCCGATCAAACTAAATTTGACAAATAAATGAAGCAAATAAACATCCAAACTTGAGATTCATTTAAAATTAATGAATTCGGCTTCGGGCTTGAATCTGAAGTTTGGCACATACCTATGGCAGCAAAGGAGAGTATGTGATGACTGGTGTGATGTAACGGAACTCCAAGTGATGCAATCAGGTGACTTCTTCTTAAGCACAACAAACATAATGTATTATTTCTGGAAGAAGCATCGTTACTTTGCAAAGGAGACATGAACCAAAATAAGCTGAAATAAGAGAGTTATGACCAGAATATTGTTTTATCGTGCAGCAAGTGTCACGATCCATGTTCATAAAAAATGCCAAGTCTGCATTTTCAATGCTTTGAACATCATTTAGTTGATGCTTTTCCAATTCTGTACGAAAGACAATTCATCATTATTTTGTTGGTTCTTTGAATGCTACTACTATAGTACTATTGCAAGGAGAAATTAACGTGGAAGACTAATCGAAAATCGGCTACAAGCATGGTAAAATAAATAGGTAACAGAATGATGATTTCACACGAATGAGTGTTTTCAATGTGTGTGTGGTAAGATTCGTCCAGGATTTTAATTACAATTTGGAAACATGATCGTTTGAAAGACTAAACTAACCTATATACATCAACACTAAACTAACCTGCAACAATATTTGCTTCTACCACAGAAGTTAACTTGTTCTCTTCACCTGAAATGAGTCTTAGGAACCATGAGAATATCATTTTAAAGTAATTAAAATCTGTATTCTTCATCCCTGAATCCTTATTTGCTTGAATGTCTGGATTGAATATTTTGCTTCAGGAGAACAAACAAATATAGATGGCAGATCGTGTTTAACTCAATGGACACAGAAGTTAAAAAAACTAAATTCCTAAAGTATATCAGACTTCAAACTGCTATGTTCATTCACATCCAGGTTTGCTATTTAGCAGGCATCCATTCCCCAGCAATCTCCATTATACCAAAATCAAAATCTGCCAATTTAATGTGCAATTTAATCTGCAAATTTTATTTATTTACTTACGTGTAGAACAAATTATATAGAATGGTGCCCTAGATTTTTAAGAGGCCTAAAGCAGATGAATAGAATGAAAACAAGAAACTCACCCATTATACCAAAATCAAAATCAAACGCAGACCATTTTCATCCGTGCCATAGAGACCGAATGAGAAGCATGCGACAACCACTAAGCTTGAAAAATCGACCCAAGAAATGCTAGATCCGCTGTAAACAAGGGCTAACGACGAAAGAATTGGATGAAACTTAGGCAAGGTGTTTGTGAATGCAGATCTGAATGTCTGATGGAGAAGAGAACAAAGACAGTTCATTAGAGAAATTGAAAAAGGCTGATAGAAGGATAAGGAAGTTTAGATCTAAACGGGGCTTAAGAGAGTAGTTAAAAATAGTAAACCAGCGATGGGAAAAGCTAGGGTTATCGGTGAGGATAACAGAAGTGTGAGGAGCGAACGAATTGAATCGAGGAGGAAGGAGAAATATTTTGGGATCGATTTCTGTTTTGGGTGAAATGAGGGAGGCGGCGAAAGAATAGGGATCGCTGGAGGGAATTGAATTAATTTGGGGTTAAGGACTTAAGCGGGAAATGAAAAATTGGAGGAAACTAGGAGGGAGACTGAAACAAAACACGCAATAGCAAGCAATATAAATAGTTTAATTATTGACGTTTAAGAAAATTTCCAATAAAATTCAAATATTATTCTTTTATTTTATTTTATGAAACAGAATTTCCAATAAACTACATGATAAATGTTACTAAAAAGTTAAGCCTCGAGCAACTGAGGATGTGTTGTCTCATATTATATTAGAGATAATTGCCATACTTATTGAATTTTGGAAACATGTATACTGAAATCACATTATACACTAGTATAAAAGAACATGATATTATATATGTATATATAATCTTACAGTTTAAATTCTGATCTTTATAAACTGAAAATGTGTTATCTCTCAATATATTAGAGATATGTGCACTACTTAAATTTTATGCTCAGCTGTAATTAATCACTAATTAAATATTTGCTATTAATTATAGATTACCAACAAACTCTATTATTAATAGTAGATATTAATTTATAATAACTATTATATACTTATATTAACTATCACATATCAATTATTAATTATTTAATAGTACATTAATATGCATGAAAATAATAACTTGTATGGTAATGTTTGAATTTTTTGAATTTCGAAATTCTTTAATATTTATTTAACTTCTTATTTTTAAACTTAGACCATTTTGTTTTTCTTAATTACTAATTGTTTATCAAATAATACGTATCAATCAATTTCTTAAAAGCAAATATGTATTAATAACTTCTTGATATTAATTTAATTAATCGCATTAAAGACTATTAAATAATCATTGATTAACAAAACAAGTTTAATAAACATCGAACAACAATGTATTTTATTAATTACTATTACCTCTTATTTATATTATATAGTAATGAATAATTAATCAGCATTAATTTTCAAAAAAATAATAATCAGCATTAACTGTTGAATTTTATTTACTTCTAATAGTTATTATTTATTAATTACTAATGTATTATTAACATTAATTATTTAAAATTTAAATTTACTAATTAATTACTAAATAATAGCACAAATTTAAAACATTTTATAAATAATAAATATAAAAGTTCGTTTCAAATCTCTTGGAAAACTGTAGGAAAATAGCTTCAAAATTATGTCGACGGTAATCCGACTCTATTAGCAACGGAATTTAGCGTTAAATATTAGATGACGGTAAAGAGCTGCAATTTCCATTGATTTAGCGATAGAATTAGTATTCGATGGTAATCATTTATAATAAGATGACATATAAAATCCAAATTATTTTCTCTTACAAAGCCCATGGAAATCCGCCGCTAATTAGCGATGGAATTTTCCGCTGCTAAAAATCTGTCGCTAATCACGGTTTTTCTTGTAGTGTATGGGGTAAAACCTCTCACTAAAAGTACGCCTAAATATACCATCTTATACTTGTTGGGGATCATCTTGTTCATATGACACTAGTATTGTTGCAGAGAAAGAGAAAGTACTAGAGAAGCACAATATATTCTATCATGTTTATCCTGTTTACCTTGTCATACCTGCCTTATTGTGCTGTTATCTATCTCTTCAGTTTATATGCCTGTCATAAAACTTTTACTTATTCATATGCTAAAAGTAACTGGACTCGCTAGACTTTATGTCTAACCTATTTTGTTTCCTCTTCTTTTTCTTTCATTTCCACCCCCTCCCTCCCCCCCCCCCCCCAGGTTTTCAAGGTGGGAATACTCAAGCTTGATCAGGATTCTGCTTTCATCCTGCTTAGAGCTTCTTAGATGTACTGCGTGATTTCATATCTCTCTACTATGGCTATGTTTTTGGGATTATACTTCTTTTATTATTGTACTCTGATGATTTAAGTACAAGATAGAAATTTTAAGTTGATGTACCTGGTTTTATGCATTTTAGACTTGTGACATGACTATGTTTTGAACCACGATGTTTTCTTCTTAATAAAAGTTTTAAATTCCGCTGCTATTTTATATATGTCTTGTAATGTTTCTGTTTCTATTTGCCTATAATGCTTCACGAAACTTAATGCATTCTCTTAACGAGTGACATTAACGGACATAGGGTGTCACATTTGGTATCAGAGCTGAAGGTTACCAGATTAGATAAAAGATTTTGAAAATTATTTTCAAAAAGGTTTTAAAAGAAAGCATTTTCAAAAGAAAAGTCTGTTTTGAAAACATATTCCTCAAATCCATATGTAATATCTTTCGATTCTTTGTATGAATGCCTTTTCCTTTTCTTTTCAGCATGTCTGTGGAACCTAATATTCCTAAGGGCATTACGATACCAGGCTAGTTCCATAGGTTACTAGAAGCCACGACGCCCGCCGGTGGCCAAGTAGAAGTTCCTTCCCTAGCCGCACCCATTGTTCCTCATCCTCCTCCTCCACGAGTAGATAATTTCTCAAAATCTACGAAGATTTCAGTGCTATGCATGGAAAGCCATTCCGAGGAACTTAAACTTTCATAGAGGAAAGGAATTGGCTTAAAGAGATGGAGGATTTGTTTGGAATTTTCGAAGTTGACGATTGTAGGAAGATTCAGTTGGCCACTTGGCTGTTGAAAGATGAGGCTTCATTCTAGTGGGAAGTAAAGCAAGCAGGGCATCCAGTGGAGACTGAGGATGATTTCTGGCGGATGTTTGAAATGAAGTTTCTTTCTCAAGCTGATAAAAGTATACAAATGGAAAGGTTTCTAGCACTCAAGCAAGGAGGCATGACTATCAAAGAGTATGTTAAAAATTCAATCAACTAGAAAGATTTGGATTGGAGCTAGTGGATACCCCGCATAATAAAGCTTTGCGGTTTACTAAAGGACTGGATGAACCCCTTCATGAGTTAGCTATGTCTAGTACTCTGATGGGTGCAACTTTTAAAAGGCTCATTGATATAGAATTGATGCATGAGAAAGATAAAGCTGAAAAGAAAGAAGATAAGTTGAGGAAACACAAAACAAGAAGGTATGGCCCAATAAAGGACAACAACAACAACAAAAGAAAGAAAGAAAGAACGACAAGGCTAAAGATAAGCGGAAGTGTCATAATTGTGGATGCGAGGGTCATCTGATTAACGACTGCAAAAGAAGTAAGAATGCTTGTTTCAGTTATGGAGAGGTCAAGCACTTTTCTAAGGAGTGCCCAAAGAAGCAAGGACAAGGTCAAAGGGCAGGAGCTTCTGGAGGGAACATGCATGCTCTTGTGACCAGTGCTCCAGATAGAGGTAGGAAAGTTTCCATTGAAGGTTTGATTTCTCTTTCTAATCATCCAGTTAGAACTTTTTTGATTCTGGCGCTTCCCATTCTTTTATATCTGATTCTGTGGTTGCCTTTGCACCTTAGTACTAGTATGGTTTTGGATCCCGTTGTTGTCTCAAACCCCATTAGGGGTACAGCTCATATGTCTTTGATTTGTCGGGGTTTGAGAATATCTGTGTTAGGCGTCGAATTTAAATATGATGCATATGTGCTTGATTTCATGGGCTATGGATTGATTCTAGGGATGGATTTGCTAGACATGTATGATTCCATTCTGGATTGAGAGAGGAGGGTCACTAGACTTTTGACTAGCCATGGGAGGACCCTCGAGATTTCTTGTGAACCAAAAGGGTCTGTCATTCTTAGTTTCCTAGATTCACTTAATGCATCTATCGATGATCTATGATATGTACCAATAATCTGTGAGTATCCTAATGTTTTTAGGAGGTTCGGGACTTACCTCCGAGGTGCGAGATTGATTTCCATATATATAATTGGTGGACAATGCAAAGCCAATTGCATTGCCTGTGCGCCATATGGATCTAAGAGGAATAAGGGAGCTCAGCAACAAAGTAGAGGAGCTACTTGAGAAAGGGTTTATTAGGAAAAGCATATCTGTATGGGGTGCTCCAGTGGTATTCGCAACTAAGGCGGATGGTTTGCTTCACTTATGTGTGGATTATAGGGAGTTGAATAAGCTCACTAAAAAGAACAAGCACACACTTCCGAGGATAAATGATCTGTTTGACCAGCTTGTTGGTCCATCTGTTTTCTCTCAGTTATACTTGGCCATGGGGTTTCATCAGTTGAGGGTGGCCAAGGAAAGTATAGACAAGGCCGCTTTTAGAACTGCAGATGGTTTCTTCGAGTGGCTCATTATGCCTTTTGGATTGACGAATGCACCCGCTTATTTTGTTGATCTGATGAGTAGAGTGTTTCGGGAGTTTCTGAATAAGTTCATCGTAGTCTTTGTTGATAACATCTTAATTTTCTCAAAGAGTGAGGAAGAGCATACCCAACATTTGAGACAGGTTTTGAAAACTCTCTGTGCACATCAGCTTAAGGAAAAATTTTCCAAATGTCATTTTTTGAGGAAAAAGGTGAGATTCCTAGAGCATGTGGTTTCTAAAGATGGGATAGCAGTAGATCCGGCGAAGGTATTTGCAGTTCAAGATTGGCAAATCCCAAAGAATGCAACGGAGGTGTGAAGTTTTCTTGGATTGGCAGGCTATTATAGGAAGTTCATTAAGGACTTCGCAAAGATATCAGACCCACTCACCAAGGCTGACGAAGAAGAATCTGACGTTTTCATGGGATATAAATAGTGATGTTGCTTTCCAACAATTGAAGAGGGCTATGAAAACAGTTCCAGTCTTGACCTTGCCCGATGGAAACAAAGCGTTTACGGTATACACTTATGCATGTGGTATAAGGCTTGGTGCACTTCTGATGCAAAAGGGAAGGGTAGTATGTTATGGAGGTAGACAGTTAAGGGTTCATGAGAAGAACTATCCTACCCATGACTTAGAGCTAGCTACCATAGTATTTGCATTTAAGACTTGGTTCCATTATTTACTCGGAGAGAAGTTCGAATTGTACACCGATCATAAATCTCTCAACTACTTGTTCTCGTAGAAGGATCTCAATTTGAGGCAACAAAGATGGATGGAGTTCCTAGCATCTTATGAATTTGAGATTGCTTATACCCCTGGCAAGGGTAATGTGGTGGCAGACGCACTGAATAGGCAGAGGATGGCCTTAAGTCCTCTGTTTGTGGAGAGGAAAAGCTTGGAGTTTATATCGACTTTTAATTTTAGACCCTCCACCAAGCTTATACCTAGTTTATTGGCATCACTAGAGGTGCGACTTACTCTTTTGGATCAGATAGGGAGTTCGCAGTGAAAGGACCCACATATAGTGGATATCTTGGATAGGCTTAGTAAAAGGGAGACTTCTAGTCACCTCAGTAGATATTCCGTAGACGATAGAGGGTGGTTGTGACGAGATGGAAGGCTTTGTGTTCCCCAAGTTAGGAGTTTGTTGAAGATAGTCCTAGAGGAAGCCTATCATTCTAAGATGACTATTCAACTAGGCAGTGATAATATGCATAGATATATGAAGAAGGTTTTCTTTTGGGCTGGGATGAAGAAAGATGTAGCAGAGTTTGTTTCCCAATGTTTGATTTGCTAGCAAGTCAAGGTTGAGCAAAAGAAGCTCGGTGGTTTACTTCATCCTTTGGAGGTTCCACAGTGGAAGTGGGAAGGAGTCTCTATGGATTTCATCGATGGTTTTCCTAGATCAAGGAAGGGCAACACCAGCATTTGGGTTGTAGTAGACAGTCTTACTAAGAGTGCTCATTTCATTCCAGTTAAGAGTAAGAGGACGGTGGCATGGTTGGCAGCTATTTACGTTCGTGAGATAGTCCATCTTCATGGAGTATCTTCCAGTATCGTAGGTGATCGTGACCCAATTTTCACCAGTGAATTTGGAGGAGCTTGCAAGAAGCATTAGGTACACAGTTGTGTTTAGGCATTGCTTATCACCCTCAGACTGATGGACAGACGGAAATGGTGAATAGAGTCCTTGAGGATCTTTTAAGACGGTGTATCCTAGACTTCGGAGGAACTTGGAAAGAGCACCTTCCTTTAGTAGAGTTTGCCTACAACAACAGTTATCAAGCTAGTATTGGCATGGCACCCTTCGAAGCATTGTACAAACGACCCTGTAGATCACCAACTTGTTGGTGGGGATCTAATAAAAGACTTCTACTTGGACCGGATATGGTTAGAGAAACTTCAGAAAAGGTTGAACTTATCCGCAGACGCATGAAGATGGCTCAGGATAGGCAGAAGTCATACGCAGACAAGAGAAGGACTGACATTGAGTTTGAGGTAGGAGACATGGTTTTCATCAAGGTATCACCTTTGAGGAATGTGGTTCACTTTGGATCTATAGGGAAATTGGCATCAAGATTTGTACGGCCATTTCCCATGACAGAAAGGATTGGCCAAATGGCCAATACAGTAAAGCTACCAAAGAGACTATCCGGTGTTCATGATGTTCTCCATGTTTCTCATTTGCGGAAGTGCTTGCATGATACTATAGAAGTAGTTGAGCCGAGTATGCTTGAGGAAGTAGAGGTAGAACGGTGGGCGACAGTTCGACGAGTTCCTACCAGTATTCTTGGATCAGAAGTTAAGATGCTACGCAATCGAGAGGTCAAGTTGATGAAAGTTCAATGGGGAGATAACCAAGAGGATGCAACTTGGGAGACTGAAGACAAGATTTGCGCTTCGTACCCTTTTCATTTCAAGGGTATGTTCTTAACTTTCTTTCCAAAACTTTTATTCATGTTTGTTTCTATCATATAAAGTGTATCCTATCTATAG
Organism: Allium sativum; assembly: GCA_030737875.1. NCBI lineage: Eukaryota > Viridiplantae > Streptophyta > Magnoliopsida > Asparagales > Amaryllidaceae > Allium > Allium sativum. The sequence goes on from CM060916.1 coordinate 527,662,639, forward strand.
AATCTTCGACCTTTAAGTAGGAATCCCATGGATGTAAACATGTTTTTTGAGACATGTAATGTTTGGTGGATGCAAGTGTTTGCTAGTGGTTTCTCGTGGATGCATATACACACACATTAGGCACTGGATTGGCTCAATCACTCTCATATTGCGTATAGATGTTTGTGCATTTTTCTTCTTTTAATGGATGAAATTAGGTGTATCATCATGTGGATGTTGCATTTGGATGAACGATTATGCATACATATAGAACTTGCTTAATATAATAGGATTATTTGCATACATGTTGGATTCACGACATTAACATACATTGCATTAAGGAGGTTGACTGAATCGGTAGGCCGCCTGATCTTTTGCATTAGTATAGGACATATGCCCACACCTATGCATATGTTCATATAAGCATTATAAATCTTTTAAGGACGATGGATGCCTGTTATTGGTGAATGAGTAGATGGGTGATGGATGTCAGGATATAAATTCTTCTTAACTTAGAGATTTCGAGGAAAAAATCCTTTAAGTAGGGGAGAATGTAACACCCCATAATTATATCAACACTAAAAATGATGAATTAAAGAATACTTAATTAAATATTCAGAATTAAGTAAAACGAACTGCACCCTTGCATTCGTCTCGGAATTCTGGACAAAATAAACACTTGGTTTGCGTAAAACGGACACTGTATGAAGAAGTTATTAAGGTTTGAAGTTTGTATATGCACAAGAGAAATATGTATGAATAAAATTAGTTATAGAATTCAAAATAATTCAATATCAAGCGGCAGGAGGAAGTGGGAAAAATCCCGCCCATGGGTGTCGACCCCATCAAGGGGGTGACAACCCCTGGGTCGACACACCAAGGGGGTCGACCCCATTGTAGATCTGTGCAGATTTCTAGTTTTTTATGTGGACTGAAATCTGTGCAAGATTCGTTAGCTGATGGTTATAAATAAGAACCCATTTCTGTTGTTCTACATATAAAAAAATGGATAACTAGATGCTGCCTCTGCCAGATTAAATCAACCTTTTCTTCTTCAACAATCAAGTCATTCAAGTTTAGAGATCTGTAATTCAACATCTGCAATTATTCTCCTATTTCTTAGATCCTACCACAGTGAATCTACATAATTTTTAGATATGAACACTTAAAAGTTAATCTTAACATGTTTGTGAATTGGATCTAAGCATGTGACCAATTGAATCATATCAGATCTGTCATAACCTGTGTATCTAAGTTATTTTGATATAACTATGAATTGGATCTAAGCCTATGCCTATTTATCATGTCAGATATGCTATTATTTGTATATCTAATTCAATAATTAGATCTCATCATGCCTGTTTATGATCATGACACTATGCCTAATCGGTTATATTATCACATGTTCATCAAATCTGTTATTATATGCTTATATTGTCATTATGTGAAACACCCCACCTCCGTTAATGTCACTCACAAAGGGAATGCCTTAACTTTGGTGGAGTATTATTGGTAAAAGACACAGATAATTTGCAAGACAGACATATATAAGCAGCGGAAAAAGACTAAATTTATTTCATACGTAGTTCATAACAAAAACATTGCAGCAATCTATCTCAAAACAACTTCCAAATCATTACATCAAATATCTGTCTTGATTATAACATAAAGAAGCATAAAACACAATAAAACTGCATAAATCCCCAAGTAGTAATGTGTCCAAAGCCATAGCCAAAGATTAGAGGTTCCAAGCTATACATCACAGAATCTTCAAGCTTGGAAAGATGAACGGTCCAAATTAAGCTGAGCTACTCCCTCCTTGGGTACCAGAGGGGGATGGGGAAACGGAAGAAAAGAAAGCGAAAGAAAAATGGGTCAGACATTAGTCTGGTAAGTCCAGTGATTATTCAGCATGTAAACTGAAAAGAGAACCATGACTTGAATAAGTTGGACACAGGACAATAACAAGGAACTAAGGTAACATAGGATAAGGGAAGATAAATAAGGCAAGATAAACTAATCATACTATTGCACTCATACCCATATTCTCTGCACCTACTAGATATTTCAACCATCATCATGAGTTCAAACCCAGTGACCCCTTTTTATCGATCGGCTCTTACTTGCACGCATTTAGTACTTGTGCCATACGGCCCCGCTCGATTGTAGATACCTGCGCTGGTCCCACGATGGGGTGTATCAAATCCTATGGTGGCAACCTGACAAAATTCAAGATGCATAGTGTATAACCACTGATGCCCAGTGCCTGCATTTTCCACTGCTAAGTACGTGCACGCCTGTACTCCGTCGGAACCTACACTGACGCACCAACCGCCGTTGTTTTGACGGCTTATAATCATCCCAGTAATCGTGCCCCACCCTGCATAGTTCATGGTACCATGATACATCTATGTGGGTTACTGCTGAAATGGGTCCCCGTTACTAAGGTTTCCTAATCAACATGTTAAATTGGTTAAGTATCCAAGTTAACCTAACCCCACTCATCAGTTTAGTTAACATGTTGTATTGGTCAAGTGTTGCCTTAATTAACTTAACCCTACCATTCCTGACTTAGCTTTAATTCATTCATTAAAGCACCAACAACTCACATTAGACAGGTATTGTTGTGGTCACTGGATGTGCCGGTCGGGTCCGGGCAGTTTTACACCGCAACTCAGTCCAACCTTGGGTTCTTTCGGGCTCGATGCACTAACCTCCCATATTAGATATATATTGTTACGGTTGTTGGATGTGCCGGGCAGTTTCGGGCAGTCTTACACCTTATCTCAATCTAACCTCGGGTTAGGCATATTCGTCTTTTCTAAATTTACATATTTACCTCTTTATATTTAAATGTAAATTATTGTCATTCAAGTCAAGCCCCACTTTCCCTTTAAATCAAGTTCATAATCTTAGGTATAAAATTTTATACAACTTTATGCCATAAAACATTTACATGTTTATCAGCCAAATATGCCAATTAAATGTAATTTCATGTTTTTCCCAAACGTTACCCCCGTTAAATGTTCGCATAAATCACATAAAATGTTAGGCTCGATACATAACCTAACTTATACACAAAAGGGGAAAAAGAGGAACATGTAATAATTCCAACATCATAAAAATATGGATCTAACTACACATGTATCATATGAATTTGGCATACAACAATATACATTCAATTATGAACTTGCAAATTTATATCTACTCAACATTAATCAAGAAATAGGGGTTTTGCATAGAACTACGTAAACTTAAAATTAGGCATGTAGTTGCGAACTTGCAAATTAGTTGGATCAAATTTAACATGAACCTAATCATATTAGCATGTATTTTTGGTCATATATGTGATCGTGGTTGAACTTGCATAAACATAGCAAAATTCCCAAATTGTCATGCAACATATAGGTGTCATTACCAAATCATACAACTTGAAATGTTATTGCAAAGTTATACAATATCGTATGTCATCGCCAAATTACACAATATGATATCCATCGCCAAATTATACAATACGGTATGTCATCGCCAAATTACATAATATTATATCCATCGCCAAATTATACAATATGGTATGTCATCGCCAAATTACACAATGTGATATCCATTGCCAAATTATACAATATAATATGGATTCATTTCCAAGCATTTAACATTTATCATCAAATTACATACAACATGGTCACAAACTTAACATGATAAGAGTCATAGTATTAATCAATTCAGTTTTAACAAAAAGGATAGACATAAATTTACATTAGGCATTGTTCTACATCCAGTTATTTAGTCAAGATTCTAATATCATTTAGGTATAAATGATAACTGGACTTACAAAAAGGAGACTAGTCTTGTGTTCTGGGATCTGTATTCTAAAATTGGTTAGCTCTCCTTTGTTGTAGACGTTGAATTCTCTTAGTTGAATTAGATTTGATTTGCAATTCCTAACTTGCTTTCTAGTTGATGGAGAATGGCGGCTACTCTAGGTTGAGTGTTGACAACATGACGGTCTTAGGAATATTTTTGTGTGGCTTAGGGTTTAGATTTAGGTTGCTTATATAGAAGTTTGATTTAATAGGAGCCGTCAGATTAACCTAGAGCAAATCAAAGCCATTCAAACCTAAGAGAACCAACCAGAACTTTTCACACAAGCCCTAATGACACAGCAGATCGTCACACATAGAAAAACGTCAGATTTCAGATCTGACCCGAGGGGGAGGTCGACCCCCTGGTTGACCTATATGGGGGGAAGTTGATCCCCTGGTCGACCTCCAGGTCGACCTGGCCTAGGGCGGGAAAATTCCCGCCCAGCCCGCTTCTGCTTCTGATTTTGAATTTTGAATTTTCTGAACTTTAATTTGAGCTGTTTATTTAAATTCTTAATCTTCTAAAAGTCATAACTCCTTCATACGGAGTCCGATTTACGCAAACTCGTACTCTATCTCAAGCAGAATTCCGAGACGAACGCAATGGAATAACCCGTTTCCCTTAATTCTCAAATTTGTAATTATTTATTCTTTAATTCGTTACTTTAATGTTTACAGTAAACACGGGGTGTTACATTCTCCCCTCCTTAAAGGATTTCGTCCCCGAAATCTTCGAGTCAAGGAGAATGTATATCCTACCATCCAATCGTCCATCTACTCATCCATCAACCACAGACATCCATTGTCCTTAAAAAGACTATTAATGATTCATGATCATATGCATAGTGTGTGTACACATTCTTATCTAATGCAAAATCAGGCAGTCTACTGATTCAGTTGACCTCCTTAATGCAAGTCATGTCGGTGCCATGAGTCCATTATGTATGAAATCATCCTTAATCAAACTTTCTACATGAGTGTACAATCATTCATACAAATGCAACTTCCATATGATAACACATCAAGTTTCAATCATATACAAGTACATATATGCATATGCAATACGAAAGTGATTGAGCCGATCTAACACCTAATGTGTGTGTATATGCATCCACGAGCAACCACTAGCAATCACTTGCAACCACTTGCAACCATCAATCATAACATGTTTCAAATACATGTTTACATCCATTGGTTTCTACCTAAGGATCAAGAATAGTACTGAGGATAAAGATAGATACGAGCATGAACAAACTTAAGGAAAAAGAGATCAAAGACGTACCCTCAAAAAGAAAAGGGTAGGCTGCGCGTATCTTGGCCTCAGTCTCCCAAGTCGTGTTTTCCTCAGCGTCACTCCATTGAACTTTAACAAGTTTGACTTCGCGGTTGCGTAGCTTTTTGACTTCTGTACCCAAGATATGAGTTGTAACTCTTCTCACACTCGCCTCTCGTTCTACTTCTACTTGCTCTAACATGCTTGGTTCCACCACTTCCGCATACTCATGTAAGCACTTTCGTAGGTGAGAAACATGAAAGACATTATGAACACCAGCCAATCTTTCGGGCAGCTCTATTCTGTAAGCCATCTTTCCAATCTTTTCAATGATAGGAAACAGCCCTACAAATCTTAGTGCCAACTTTCCTGCGGATCCAAAGAAAACGACGTTCCTCGAAGGAGATACTTTTAGGAAAACTCTGTCTCCAACCTCAAACTCAAGGTCGGTCCTTCTTTTATCTGCGTAGGACTTCTCTCTATCTTGGGCAGTCTTCATTCTTCTTCGTATCAAGTCCACTTTCTCTGAAGTTTCTCTAATCATATCTGGTCCAAGTACGAGCTTGTCTGTAGACTCCCACCAACAAGTTGGTGACCGGCATGGTCTTCCATATAAATCTTCGAAGGGTGCCATGCCTATGGTAGCTTGGTAGTTGTCGTTGTAGAAAAACTCCACCAAAGGAAGATGATCCTCCCATGTTCCTCCAAAGTCAAGAATGCATAATCTCAAGAGGTCCTCTAATACTCTGTTCACGCTTTCCGTCTGACCATCGGTTTGGGGGTGATAGGCCGTGCTCAAGCATAGCTGTGTGCCTACAGCCTCTTGCAAGCTCTTCCAAAACTCGCTCGTAAAGATAGGATTTCAGTCACTCACAATGCTGGAGGGTATCCCATGGGATCGAACTATCTCTTTAAGATAAATGGATGCTAAAGATGAGGCAGTCCTTCTACTTTTAACGGGTATAAAGTGAGCGCTTTTTGTGTGCCTGTCCACTATTACCCAAATATTGGTATTGCCCCTTCTTGACCTAGGCAGCCCATCAATAAAGTCCATTGAAATGCTATCCCATTTCCACTGTGGGACCTCTAAAGGATGAAGCAAACCACCAGGCTTCTTTTGCTCCGCCTTGACTTGCTGGCATATTAAACACTTCAAGATGAATTCAGCTACATCCCTCTTCATGCCATTTCAAAAGAAAACCCTTTTTGCGTCTTTATACATCTTTTCTCCACCTTGGTGTATGGTCAACTTGGAATGGTGTGCCTCTTCGAGAACCTTCATCACCAAATCCCTTGCTTGTGGGACGCATAGCCTTCCATCCCGCCTCAACCAGCCCTTATCATCGATGGAGTATCTATTGAGGTGACTAGAAGTCTCAACCCTAATTAGCTTATCCATCACCTCAACTAGCTGAGGGTCTTCATGTTGCGTGGTTCCAATTGAGTCCAGAAGAGTAGGCCGCACTTCTAGTGATGCTAACAAACCAGTCACATGATCGACAGAGGTTATAAAGTCAAAATTGGCTATGTACTCCAAGCTCTGCCTTTCTACAAAGAGAGGGCTTAAGGTCAGCTTCTTTCTACTCATGGCGTCTGCTACTACATTGCCCTTGCCAAGGGTATAGGAAATCTCGAAATCGTAGGATGTCAAGAATTCCATCCACCTTTGTTGCCTCAAGTTAAGATTTTTCTGCGAGAAAAGGTACTTCAAAGATTTATGGTCAGTATACAATTCAAACTTCTCACCTAGGAGATAACGGCGCCAAGACTTAAGCACAAAGACGATGGCAGCCAACTCTAGATCATGGGTTGGGTAGTTTTTCTCATGTACTTTCAATTGTCTACCTCCATAAGCTATTACCTTTCCCTCTTGCATCAAGATAGCACCTAGTCCCGTACCACACGCATCCGTGTATATGGTAAACATCTTGCTCCCATCCATCAGTGTCAGAACTAGGGCTGTTGTTAGAGCCCTCTTTAATCATTGGAAAGCAACATCCCAAACCAAATCCCAATTGGAAGTTAGGTTCTTCTTCATCAACCTTGTAAGCGGAGCTGAGATTTTCGCAAAATCTTTGATGAATTTTCGGTAAAAGCCCGCTAGCCCGAGGAAGCTCCGGACCTCGGTCGCATTCCGTGGAACCTTCCAATCTTGCACCGCAACTACTTTTGCGGGGTCCACAGCTAACCCTTCCTTGGACACCACATGTCCAAGAAACCTTACTTCCTCTCTCTAGAAGTGGCATTTGGAGAATTTGGCTTTCAACTTGTGACAGCCCGCCCCCACCAGCCGGAATTTCCTCCGAAAGTGCGCTGTACACATGCCCGACTAGCACGGAACGGTCGCCAAAGAAAGGAAAGAAGAGAATGAACTAACAAAGAACCTGTAGAATGTCTCACATCGCATGGAATCAAAATACAATAATAACATAATCTTGACATAAAACAGGAGAGACAGTACATAAGCTGAAAACTAAACCAACATAGCAGCGGAAATCCAAATACAGCTTATTACAATTTTCCAAATTTACTGTCTCTAAAACAAAAGAAAGTTAAAGTAGAAGATGCACGACTAATGCCGAAGCAGTGATCTTCAACAACACAGGGAGAATACTATATATATCATACATGGAAGCCTCCTGCTCGTCTCCGGATCAGCTACCCGTACATACCCAGCTAACCTGTCCCTAGTATGCTCGTGTGAGCACCCAGAGTAATAAGAAGAGACATAAAACTCTGGGTCAGAGAAAAGTCTGGTATGAGCGATAAGCAACAAGACAAAACAATAACAGGTATAATCCAATCATACCTGAACCTGGACCTGCAGCCAAAGAGTTAGCACTACATACTGTACAACACTCTAAGGTGCCATTTCAAATGGTGTAAAGATAACGGGGGTGGGGGTGTGCATGTCATAGTGATGGCAAACAATCAAGCATAGCAACCATCCTCACATCTCTCACTCAGTGCGTAAAGCATATGATATCCACTACCTTGGTCACCTAATCCTTTGGGCCATGACGGAATCCAATCCCGTACAACTATCACTACAAGCCCACTATCCGTCTCTCAGCGGTGAACCAAAGTTATGAATACCGACAACTCCTTTGCACACGTCCCGCAGCAAAGCCCAACTCATGAAGTGAACTCATTGGTTCTCATCTGGATCCTGAGCTCTAACTTCCATTTGGAATACCTTTGCATCTCGGGTTTTGGTCTTCTCTGGATCGGTCTTCATTTGGTTTGTAACCCATGCCTCACGTCCAAGCTTCCATCCAGTCCTGGTTCGATTCATGACTCGTGGATCGCCCCATAGCATCAGCTCATGCTCCCTCCATTGGATCGGATCGCTGGACTCCATCGGATCGCTGGACTCCATCGGATCGCTAGACCTCATCGGATCGCTGGACTCCATCAGATCGCTAGACTTCATCGGATCGCTAGACTTCACCGGATCGCTGGACAGGGGGCTATCCGTTTCGGATCGCGGGATAGGGGACTATCCGTTTCGGATCGCGGAACAGGGGGCTATCCGTTTCGGATCGCGGAACAAGGGGGCTATCCGTTTCGGATCGCGGAACAAGGGGGGCTATCCGTTTCCTACACAATTTCCTACAACACTTCCAACGATTATTTACGCCATTCGGCGGCGTTTTCGACCAATCTAACACTTCTAGACAATCACAAAGCATACCATATAATCATAGCAACATGTATAATCATTCACAAACATAAAAACACAAATGTGATAGGATAAAACGGATCAAACATAGCCAAAATCCCATATTTTCTCTTAAGCATGTTTAAGCAAAACTAATCATAGGATTAACAAAACTTAATCAAATCAACCCAAATTTCTAACAGAGGTCTAAAATAATATTTCGAATTTTTAGAATATTTTTCCAGAATTTTATAGTGTAAGAATTCACTAATTATCACTAATCACCATGATTAACTGTAATTAGTGTCAAAACAATGCTAACCACTCACCTTAGCCACAAATAAACTATAGATCTGAAATGATTCTCTGTTTGGGTCGAATTCTAATGTGTTCCAGCAGCTCTAAGCTTGATTTGGTGAAGATCTCCCTTGATTTGATGTTGCTAATCCCAATCTTCAAGTTGTAGGTGATTTGGAGATGTTTTGAAGAGATTTAGAGTGTGGAGGCCATGGCTAGGGTTTCAAGAATGAAAGTGGCGGCTCAAAACCTGAAATGAAATGATTTTCCTAACCCTTTCAGCCCTCTCATAACCCTAATCCCGAAATTCCCCTTTGGGCCTAGCTGTTAATCACCCGGTTAAGCCCAATTAAGCAGTTTTTCACTATCTGAAACTTGTTTCAGCCATATCTCCCAAACGGTGAGTCCGTTTGGCTAATGTGACCATTCTACGAAAAGGTAAAGCATCAAACGAATCTAATGGAAGTGGTTTCAGGTCAAAATTCCTTTCCAATCAAAAGTTATGGCCAAAACAATATCGGTTAGGGGAAAAATGGTCATTTAAAAATTGGAAAAAATCATGAACATGGGAAATGACCCCGATAGTTGTCTCCCAAAGTTACACGACCATATGACTTCATACGAAAAAGAAATAATTATTCTACGATCCTAGATACGTAGAATGCGGGTTGTTACACAACTGATGTGCTTGAAGAGTATCCATGACTTCTTTTAAATGCTGAACATGCTCTTCCTCACTCTTTAAGAAAATCAAAATGTCATCTACGAAGACCACCACAAACCTTTTGAGGAACTCCCGGAACACCCTGCTCATCAAGTCAACGAAGTAAGCGGGTGCGTTTGTCAGGCCAAAAGGCATGACAAGCCACTCGAAGAAACCATCCGGAGTTCTGAACGCGGTCTTATCAATGCTGTCTTCAGCCACTCTGGGCTGACGAAACCCGGTAGTTGGATCTAGTTGGGAGAAAACTGATGCACCTACAAGCTGATCGAACAAGTCGTCTATTCTTGGGAGTGGGTGCCTATTCTTCTTGGTCAGCTTGTTTAGCTCCCGTTAGTCAACGCATAGGCGAAGCGAACTGTCCGCTTTAGTTGCGAACACCACTAGAGCACCCCATTCAGAAATACTCCGCCTTATAAACCCTTCTTAAAAAACTCTTTAACCTTCTTGCTGAGTTCTTTCCTCTCCCTTGGAGCCATGTATCTAACGGGTAAAGCGACAGGTTTTGCATTATCAACGAGGTATATGCGGAAGTCTATCTCCCGCTTCGGAGGTAATCCCTACACCTCTTCAAAGACATCCGAGTATTCACGGACTATTCTAACATATTGCAAGTTATCAACAGATGTATCAAGAGATTCAAGATAACTAAGCATAACAGAGTTCATGGGATTGTAAGATATTTCGAGAGTGTTACCGAGGCGAGTCAAAAGTCTAACCACTCTCTTTTCACAATCGAGGATGGCACCATTACTGGATAGCCAATCCATGCCTAGAATCAACCCATAGCCCGTGAAGCCCAAAACATAGGCATTACATCTAAACGCCACACTTAATATAGAAATTTCCAAATCCAAACAAATCATTGACAAATAATTTGAGCCCCCAATTGGATTTGAAACAACCAAGGGATCCTCTACTAAACTGGTGTCTAGGTGCAAAGATTCAACTAAAGGAGTAGAAATAAAAGAGTGTGATGCGCCAGAATCAAAGAGTGTACAAACAGGATGATCAAAAAGATAAACTAAACTCTCAACAGAAACATTTCTACCTCGTTCTTGCGGAGGTGCCATGAGAGCGTGAACCTGCCCTCCGGAAGTGGATCCAGCTCTCTGCCCTTGTCCTTGTTTTGTTGGGCAGTCCTTAGCCATGTGTCCCGTCTCACCGCAATGGAAACAGCCACCCATCTTCCTCTTCTGCTTTCTGCAGTCCTTAACCAGATGTCAAGGAATGCCACAAAAATTACACTTCCACTTGTCGTGGGGTTTGTTGTTCTTCTCGCCCTTCTTGGAATCTGTCTTCTTGCTCTGTGATCCTTCCATTTTCTTATCTTGAGGTACTTCCACCTTTATCTCTTTCTTTCCAACCTTATCCTCTTCTTGTAACAGTGCCATGTCCACTAGTCTCTCATAAGTCGCACCCATAGGTATATGGGACATAGCTACACTATGCAGTGGCTCATTCAATCCTTTAACAAAACGGAGAGCCTTCTTATGTGGAGTGTTTACTTACTTCAATCCGAACCTAGCCAGCTGGTTGAATTGGTTAACGTATTCCTTGACCGACATACTTCCCTGTTTTAGAGCTAAGGACTTCTCCATCTGTAGGCTTCATTCAGCTTGTGAGAGGAATTTTATTTCAAACCTTATTCTGAAATCCATCCAGGTTTCAACTGGTCTTTCAGCGTTAGTAACTTCCCACCAATAGGAAGCTTCGTCTTTGAGCAACCACAATTGTATCTTCTGCCTATCATCCACTTCGAAAATATCAAACAAATCCTCAGTTTCTTTGAGCCAGTTTCTTGCTTCCTGTCGACCTGTATGGGGGGAGGTCGAACCCCTGGCCGACCTGGCCTTGGGCGGGAAAATTCCCGCCTATCCCGCTTCTGCTTCTGATTTTGAATTTTGAATTTTCTGAACTTTAATTTGAGCTGTTTATTTAAATTCTGAATCTTCTGAAAGTTATAACTCCTTCATACGGAGTCCGATTTACGCAAAACTCGGACTCTTTCTCAAGCAGAATTTCGAGACGAATGCAATGGCATAACCCGTTTCTCTTAATTCTCACATTTGTAACTATTTATTCTTTAATTCGTTACTCTAATGTTTACATAAAACATAGGGTGTTACATTATGCCCAATTCTGTCGTTGTATGCTAATTAATTATTATGCCTATTTTTGTCTTCATATGTCAATCTTGTTATTATGATCATTTATGTTCTCCTACCTTCTTCGTTTCCCTTTTTATTTTATAGCCATGCTACTTTCGAGCTTAGGCATGCCACTTAAATGTGCGAATGCGTGAAATTGGGAATGAGGGGAAAACGTTAAAATTGGGGCATAACTTGTATTGGAAAATTTGGGCATAACTTAAATTAAAAATATGAATATGGATTTATGGCATAAATCAAATTGTGATTTTATCTTAAATTGGGACATATGGTACATAATGAATATGACTTCGGGAAAAGGCGCATGAAAACCTATAATGACATAGGAACAAGTAGTTAGTAACGGAAATGCCTAGAATTACGGTAATTAGAAACTATAACCGCGCTTAGACACGAGATTAGATTACACTTGTGGTGGAAGTCTGCCCGGATCCAGCGACCACAAGTGGTGAATCTAATGTGAGGGGTCTAAGTGCATAAACGTATAATTGCGCTTAGACACGAGGTTAGATTACACTTGTGGTGGAAGTTTACCCGGGACCCCCCGGCATATCTAGTGGCCACAAGTGGTGAATCTAATGTGAGGGTCTAAGTGCATAAACGTGTAACATGCTAAGGCACGAGGTTAAGTCCGGCTTGTGGAAGAATTCTGTCCAGATCCGACCGGCATATTCAGCATCCACAAGTTATAGGCTTAATGTGGGAGATCTAGCACATTATAACCATAAATGAATAAATGGTAATGAATACTTAACCTGGTTGAATCCATAAGAATTACATGAACATGTTAACTTGAGTAGGGGTTAAGTAATCATGTATGATTCAGTGGGAGGGTTAAGTATATCTTGGGGTGGTGGGTAATAATTAAATATATAGTCCCACAAACTTAACCTGTGGGGTTATGCAATCTTTTACTCTGGTACGACATGCAATCTTTTACTCTGGTATGGCATGCAATCTTTTTACTCTGATATGGCATAACCGGTTGAAAACCTAGTAGTGGGGATACAAGCCTAGGGGGAGCTTGTATCATCATGTGTGTGAGACCCGTTTCAGTCAGTAACCCATATTTAGGTATCAAACGAGTATTTTGAACTAGGTTGGAGTCGCGGTACGCTTATTGAGCTAATTGTAGAAGGTCCAAACGAAAGGTCGGTGTGGGCGGCGCATACCGACAGAGTCATGTGCCTGCATGGGTCCGGCAGCAAAAGCTAAGATGCCATGACACCTGTAAATATGGTTGTGCACATCCTAAAAACGAAGGGTTGCTACTTTAGGAAGTAATACATTCTACTGTGAGGCCAGCACAGGGTAACTACGGAATGGGGAGCTGATCGATTGGGGTAGTAATTAGGGTACATCTAGACTTTGGTATGTTTAGGAGCCTGTTAATACCCTTGGGGTTAACTCTGGTATGTTTAGTTGGGCTGCCTGTTATTGTATGGGGTAAGCCTCTCACTAGAAGTAAGCCTAAGTCCACCATCTTATACTTGTTGGGGATCATCTTGTTCATACGACACTAGTATTGGTGTAGAGAAAGAGAAATTACTAGAGAAGCGCAATATATTCTATCATGTTTATCCTGTTTACCTTGTCATACCTGCCTTATTGTGTTGTTATCTATCTCTCCAGTTTATATGTCTTTCATGATACTTCTACTTATTTATATGCTAAAAGTAGCTGGATTCGCCAGACTTTATGTTTGGCCTATTTTGTTTCCTCTTCTTTCTCTTTCATTCCCCACTCCCCCACCTAGGTTCCCAGGGTGGGAATACTCAAGCTTGATCAGGATTATGCTTTCATCCTGCTTAGAGGTGCTTATATGTATTGCTTGATTTCATATCTCTCTACCATGGCTATGTTTTGGGGATTATGCTTCTTTTATTATTGTACTCTAATGATTTAAGTACAAGACAAAATTTTTAAGTTGATGTACTTGGTTTTATGCATTTCAGACTTGTGATGTAACTATGTTTTGAACCACGATGTTTTTTTCTTAATAAAAGTTTTAAATTCCGCTGCTATTTTATATCTGTCTTATAATGTTTCTGTTTCTGTTTACCTATAACGCTTCATGAATTTAATGCATTCTCTTAACGAGTGACATTAACGGACGTGGGGTGTCACATTATAAAAATAAGAATGTAATATAATAGGTAGGCTTGTCCTAGAAAAAAGTGAAATTATAACATGGGTTTTAGTAAATGAAAGGAAAACTTATTTATAAACCTTAGTTAAGAAAACTAAGTTAATAAGTAAATAACAACAACAGGTTGTGATAACAACTATAACAATGTAAGATAAGGTGATGATGAAATAAGAAAGAAGGAAGTAGGCTTATAATTGGTAGACTTATAATTGAAAGCGTTAAGTCTAATAAATGTAATAAGTAATAAACGGAAGACCTCTTCTGTGGCATAGGGCTGAATAAAGAGAGTAAGCAGTCAATTGTGAGCTAATGAACCTTGTAACTTGAATAAAAATTGAAATTTTTGATAATCAAGTTAATTAGCAATTAGATAAGATAAAGTAAGCGCATGATTAAAAGGTTAGACATTGGATCTAATAACACGTTACTGTGATGCACTATGACCAATTTGCACGTACGAAGGTGAAGAACCCAACGAGGTAGATCATCGTGGTGTCCGGAGACACTAAAGGAGTACATCCATCTGATTATTCTGTCTAATTTCTCTACGGGACTAGAGGGAAGCACATGACTTCTTCGGGACATGGTAGGGTACTTCTTGGTGGTCCTCTGTGCGGTGCATGCTCAGGTTGTACTTGAAGAGGTTTGGTCTGCATGGTACCACCCGATAAGTATACCTTAACTGCAACGGTAGTTTGGCGGTCAGAAAGTTGTGTTGGATGGTGTTGGGTGATTTGGCAGTTTGCCTTAGAGAGGCACACCAGGGCTAATACAGGATAGTAATCATTAGATACCAGTCATAGGCTGTCAATGTGACGCGGAAAGACAAGATCTAAACCTAGATACCATCGATCTTTCACTATTGAGACATTGGTTGCGAGACACACCAATTTGGATGTTATATTGTTTAATAGGAGCGTGTCACTTAGCTCTTGATGTAGTATTTCACTTGTTGAGGGAGGGGGCAGGGTAGGGCCATAGCCACCAAGAAAATGCAGACCATACTTGGATATCTGTGTTGTAGGCCTCATGAGGCGACCTTTATAGATTTGAAAAGCTACCGACCGTGTTCCGTACATTGGTTGCAGCCCTATTATGGGACTCGGGGTACATTAGATAGTACGTTCGTGTGAAGGTCTAGATACACGCACTAGGTGGTGTATTGTAGACAGTAGGGCATCACTCTGTGTTGAGACTTGGTTCGACCGAGGAGTTTAGATACGACAATCAGTATGCTTACGTGGTATAACGATGAAGGTTCTATATGTTTTCATAGCGTAAAGATATAGATTTCCATACGCGATTTAACTTTGGATGGATGTTGTATACGCTTCTGTGGCATGGCGTCGGAGACCATACGAGGGGGGTATTATGGGATGTACCTTGAGATGTTGGGTATAGCTACATATATACTATATTAGGTTTATTCTACCGTAGAGTATATGGGTACGACGTGAGTATAGGGCCTTGAGTGTTGTTAACCCAAATAACCTAATAATTCAGAAAACATAACTGAACGATAAATATAGGGTTACTTCAAAATGTATAATTTGTCCAATTACCAGAACTTTGTGTTCTGACCCCCTCCTCATAACATACTTGCAGGTTAGGTTTATGGCGGAGATTTTATAGCTTTTGATACTAGTTAGACAATATTATTACTTTGGTAAGGCTACATTTGATTATATTATATTTTATCCATTCCGCTGTAAGATGTTTTCCGACCTCTGATATTTTTTTCTACGTCTTTTCTGCAGGATACCAGACAAGCCAGCTAGAGCTTCGATAGATTGGGATTTTTGAAAAAAAATTGGTCTGTCGAAATTCAGATTGTAACAACTTGAGAAGAAGATTATAGGAAGAGTGTACTGTAATTGACAAACTCGTGTTGTATTAAGAACACAAGTAGTTAAGACAAAAAACAATTCTTGTATTTGAAGTCTTGTTCTGTTGTCTAGGCAAGGTTAATATTTGGCATACTTTATAAGTCACTCTCAAAGGTACAAATAAAGTGAAAAAAGCAACATACCAATGTAAAAGAATCAATTTCCAAATTTTAGAATGAAACCCGATGAGACCATAAATGGCATATATTCAATGTTTCAAGACATATGTCACTCTCTTCTTGCTTTAAGAGTGAAATACATTGATTTTGATATAGTTTCAAAATTCTTTAAATTTTATTGGATAAATGGGAAAGAAAATGTTGGTTATTGAAGAAGCTAATGAAGTATCAACCATTTAACCAGAAGAGTTAAGCAAAAATCCACCTATGAAGTGAATTTGCAGATAAAAGAGATTAAGTATAGGACATAAAAGTTGTAGCCTTCCAAGAAGAAAATGATGAAGATGGAAATAATACGGTCTACGTTGCTAAGAATTTCAAAAGTTTTCTAAAATATAGAAGAAGTAATAAGAAACTCAAGACCAATAAGATCCAATATAATCCATTTAAGTTCACACTCAAATGCATTGAATGCGATAAGATGGGTTACCTAAAACGGTACTGCTTGAAAATCTTGAAAAATGACTTCAAAAACAAGAACTGAAAATGTCACAAGAAAAAGAAGCAAGCATTCTCGATCATGTGGAATTATTCGGACTCATATTCAAACTTTTCCTCATCAATTAGTGGAATAAACGGAACAAGCTAATGTCTGTTTTGTGCTTTTAACAACGATGTAAGTTATTTTCCTTTTGATGATTTGTTAGTATTGGGCATAATGTTATTTGATAAGTACAAATAAAAATGGAGAAAATATAAGCATATTAAAGGAAAATTAAATAGAAGTTATTTAGAAATTGAAATGCTAAGAGATGAAAAAGGAATTTAAAGGAAGAATTGGAGAAATTTCCAAATGAAATTAAAAATCTAACTTCTTAAATCACTTCACCCAATAAACAAGAAATTCAAAAAAATTTAAAAAAATTATTAGTTAAAAAGAATCATGATTTAAATTCTTTAGTAAAATATCTTGAAATATACAAAATTAGTCATGAAGATAAGTTAGATTGCATTACTAAAAATGTATATAATTTTAACAAGGGAAGAGGAAATCATGCAAAAATGATAAATAATTTCCAAGCTTGTACAAATAAAAAGGGTTTAGAATTTAAAAAACCAAATAAGAAAAAGGCTAGTCCCAAAAAAATATGCTTCGTTGTATATGAATTTTAAAAAGAAAATTATTACTGCTAAGAATAAACTTTTAAAATTTATTAAATTATGGGTACTAAAAACTAATAATGATGAAAAAATATATGAATATATTTATACCTAATATTGATAAAAAGGACATATAAATATATTTATACCTAATATTAAGAAAAAAATATAAGAAATAGATATGTGATTATAAGAAATAAATATGTGAATATATTTATACCTAATAATGATAAAAAATACTGATTTTATTTTTAACTGATATACGAAACCCTTTTAGGTCTGGTTTCCTAAGATCTGACTCATACGAGCCCCAATGAAGAAAGTAGGTACTAATATTATTTAACATTTTTTGCTGGTACCTACAGACAACAGAGGAAAATCGATTCTAGAAAGTGTATGTTCAAAGAACACGGCAAGGAATGATGATATATTAACAAGTACCGTCTATTCAAATGTGGAACAATAGCTTTTGACGATAATTCAAAAGGATATGTCATGGGGGAGGTGACATGAAAAACGATGGTATATCTAAAACTCCTCTCATTACAAATGTTTTATTAGTTAGAAAATTAAAACATAATTTACTAATCATTAACCTAATCTGTAACAAAGGTTTTTTCAACATCATTTTTAAATGATAAATTCAGTTTCTGTGATCAAAATAAGAATTTTATTTTTGAAGGAATTAGAGAAAGAAATATTTACATATTAAATATGAAAATGAAAATTATTCAAATATGCGTTTAGTGTCCAAAAAAGTTATCCTTGGCTATGACATTAATGATTTGTCACATAAACATTAAAATATAAATAAGTTTACCAAAAAATAACTTAGTAAAGGGTTACCAAAAAAGGATTATACGAGTTCAATCAATCAATATTACAACCTCTTGAACTATTACATTTGGATATTTTTGGTCCAACTCAAGTTCAATCAATAAATCATAGTAAATATGTTTCCGTAATTGTTGATAATTTTTCAAGATATACATTTTCTGAAACATATAAATGCAACTTTTGAGAATTTTAAAATATTTACCAATAGTCCAGAATTCAAATGTTTGAAAATCAAAAATATTATAAGCAATCATGTTACAGAATTCGATAATGGTTTACATGAAAATTATTCTAATAAAAAGGAAATTCATGTAATTTTCATTTCCTAGAACTCCATGACAAAATGGAGTTGTAAAAGGAAAAATTGCACTTTACAAGAATGTGCTAGAATTTTATTAAATGGTAGCAGTTACCAAAATAATTTTGGGTAGAAACTATAGCATTGCTTGTTATGTTTTAATTCGTATTTCTGTCGACCATTAATTAAAATTAGTCTATATTGGAAATAAACCTAACATTTCAAATTTTAATTTTTTTAATTCAAAATGCTATACAAAAGATCAACTCGGTAAATTTGGTCCAAAATTAGATGAAGAAATTTTTATTTGTTGTAATATATAAGAGTGAATATGCTTTTGTAATATTTTATTTAGTCCTACATCATGGGATAAGTTTAACATCAGCTCCAAAGCCTGTATATAAAGGAGCCAATGCAATAGAAATTGTACGCACTTGAAGTGATAGAAATAAAAGTCTCTCCTCTATCTTTTATGTTATCTCTAATGGCTTCTTGTTTAACATATGTTCTGTTTTATTTATAACACGTTATCAGCACGAAGCTTTAACCAATGTAATTATAGATCTCAAAACAGTAGGTTATTTTTCTGATCTAATTGATTTGATTTTTCAAATCTCCATTTTTGTTAGATCTCATCTCATTCTAGATTTAAATCTGTTGTGCTATCTTCTATTTTTATGTTTAGTCTTATAATTTTAGAACTCATATATATCTACACTTTGAGATCTGATTCTTATTTTATTAATCATATTTCAGATCTCACTCTATCATAGATCTGGATTTTTTTTTGATGTAATCATACTATTGATCTTAAATTATACTCAAATTACAAACATTTGAGATCCCTACATAATTTAAAAATGAGGTGTTGATTGTAGTGATTTACTTTTTTAGATTCCACATATTTTTATTCTTCTCTATTCAAATAAATTCATTGAATTCAATTTGATTTTGTTGCATAATTCATATTTCAAGAAGAAATGTTGTATTGTTTCTTAGAGAAACAAATGTAAATATAATACGTATCAAGAAGATCGTATTAATTTCAGATCTAATATTGATTTATCACCAAAGGTGAATTATGAAAAATAAACAAATGAAGAATCATAAAGTATATTAATTCTTTGGAATCTGAAATAATATGAACTTGAAGTTCACATGTTGAAGAAAAAATTGAAGCCCAAAGCTTGATGCTCTAGAGATTTATTTTTGTATCGCAATCCAACACTTAGAAGAGATGTTAGAGATTTTTTTTGTTGCATTGCAATTACATAAATAAAAGATATGTTTCCTGAAGGAATATCATACACTCCAGAAGTAGTGATCTTCGTTCTCTCTTAAATCTTATTTTTATTTGATGCACCTAATTTTGTTACTGCATTTAAGGTTTGATATGTATTTTTGTATACTGATGTGACATTTCAAAAGTCTGTATATATTTATCTTTGGAGGAGATAAGTTCATCCCAGAAGCGGTGATAACAAAATATCTTTAGAGGATATTTGTATATTTGGAAATGGTAAAATATCTCTAGAATATATCTTTTTATTAGAAAATAATAAAATATCTCCAGAAGAGATTTTTACAATTAATGTGATAAAATATTTATAGAAAAAGTTCATAAATTTTTCCCAAAAAAGGGGAGGAAAATATGTATTAAAACTCCGTAAATGGTGTTTATGGAATATCCCAGAAGCGATATTATATTCTGATATGTCTATAAAAGAATTTTCATTGAAATATTTTCAAATATCAAAGATGATGATGCAAATTTAATGACTACATAAAATATGCATCCTAAAGATCATATTAAGTTAAGATCTAAATATTGATCTTAATTTTGCACACCAGAAGTGAATGCAAAATTAATTTTTGTTACAAAAATGGAAAATTTAGAACCTGCAGTTTCTATAATAGTAAGAGATAGTTTGGATGTAAAAAGAAAGATCTAAAAGATTTTTATATGGATTGTATATTTTAAACCTAAAACATGTAATTTTTATGTTGTGAATTTTATGTATAGATCTGCAAGTTTATGGAATTATTCATATTAAAGAATGTAAAATCTTGGCTCTATAATTATGCACTTTTACTCAATTCTCAATTAGACATTACGCATATATATGGTATTTTAGAGAATATGATTACTGGGAATGCAGTACAGATATAAGTTGTTTATTTCAGTTTTTTTCGTTAATCGATACTGTAGTTAGATTCAAATTTTATTATGTTGATTTAAGTAAAAATTTATTTATTTGATTCATATATTTAGACTGTATAATGGTTATTTCCGTTATTTTTATAATAAATGCATTAAATGTACCACTGTGGTAATATATATTGTATTGCCATATTATTATGAATGTGTTAAAAGCATTAGTTATTATAAGTTAAATGATGTATGTTTGTATTTGAAAAAAGAATAGACATATGTATTATTATTCAATGTATTTGGCAACTAATATCTAATGTAATTGAAGAAGATGTATAAATCAGATCTGAGACTTGAACTTTTGGATATGAAAAAAAACTTTTTGATGAAGTTTACAAGCTTGAAATCTTGACAATTAGCAAGAATGTAAAAGTTTCTAAATTAGAAGTATATTAAAAGGTTGAGAACCAGAAGTTCGTCATAAATTAATAAACTAGATATAATATGTATGTTTATATATATGCATAGGAACTTGAAGTTCCTTAATTAATGAAATTGAAATACTTCACAATTTAAAAACCTGAAGCTTTATTGAAATTGTGCAAAATAATAACATTAATATAATTGATATACAAAGATTTCACAATTTCCAAAATGAGTTGTATTTTGCTTATACATTTATATTTACATGTTATGTTGAAGAGTAAATTTTAACAACTTGAAGTTGTTTATGTATTTTATTTGAACTAGAAGTTCAATACAGTGGAACCAGAAGTTCAATACAGTTGAACCAGAAGTTCAATACAGTTTAGCAAACTTGATTTTTTTTTTATATTATTTGAACCAGAAGTTCAATATGGATCAACAACTCGAAGTTTTTCATATATTTCATTTGAACCAGAAGTTCAATACAGTTCCAAATCAGATACTTTGGATATTATGAAATAATCTTTAAGATTCACGTTGACATTCTTGATAAGCAAAAATTAATGATTGGAACATTATAAACAATTTGTTCTAAAATCAATAACTTGAATGAGAGAGAATATGCAAATCAATTACATATGTAATACGTGGATGCACGTATATACACATATATGTGAATATTTAATTAACAACCTGAAGTTGTCATGAGCTCGTACTATAAATTATGCATATATTATTTTATATTTCAGTCAGATGACATCAATATTGAATGACCTGAAGTCATGTGCATATTCAAATGATAGAAAATTCCTCTAAATCATTAGATCATTGAAACGGAATAAGCAATACAATATGAATGTATCTTATCAACTAATAAGAGCATTATCCTCCTACAATTGAAATACATCTAATGTATTTGCTAGCTATGATGTTATAATGGATCAAAAATGAACTTTATTATTTAAAGTGACAATGTTTGTCAACATTGAGTGGGAGGATAAAGGAATCATCGATGTTAAATATTTACTGACATATAGAATTATGCAAAGTATTGAGTAACTTGCATAAATTATCAATTATGTCCCTAATAGGCTTTCTCCAATATACATTTGAATCCCCGAAGGATCAAAAGGTGTAAATCACAGTTGAAAATGTGGTATAAAAGTCAATTCAAAATATCTTTGGAGTAAGTCATAAAGATGCAAAATAAAGGAGGTGAGTGTTCCTGAAAAAACACTTAAAGGTGCTTTGAAAGAGACCCATGACATGATTGTCAAAATAACCCCAAAAGTGGTTTAGGTACCTAAAGCATGATAAGTTTAGAGATCTCAATAAATTATGTATAGAACTGACAAGAAATAATTATCGATGATAAATTAATAAATAATAAAGCGCTTATATTTATAAATGGATTAAAAACCCCATATTAGAGAGAAACATGATTGGCCATCATGAAATTCTCCTAAATAAGATATATGGACCTGTCATGGCCGATTCAGATTGAATTGGCATTGGCCGATTCA
The DNA here is from genome assembly GCA_030737875.1 of Allium sativum. NCBI lineage: Eukaryota > Viridiplantae > Streptophyta > Magnoliopsida > Asparagales > Amaryllidaceae > Allium > Allium sativum. The sequence continues at coordinate 527,685,155 of CM060916.1, forward strand.
ATTTGGATTGGCTCTAGCCAATCCAATTTGGATCGATCTTGGCCGATTAGATCGAATTGCCTTTGGACGATTCAATTTGGATTGGCTTTAGCCGTTCCAATTTGGATCGGTCTTGGCCGATTCAGATCGATTTGAATTGGCTTTGGCTGATCCAAGTTGGATTGGTCTTGGCCGATTCAGATTGAATTGGCTCTGGCCGATTTAATTTGGATTATCTCTAGCCGTTCCAATTTGGATCGGTCTTGGTCGATTCAATTTGGATTGGTCTAGGCCGATTCAAATTGAATTGGTCTAGACCGATTCAACTTGATCTGGATGATCGATCCATCTGAGGGTCTGACTCATTACCATTTTCCACCCTATAATTAAAACACTTGCTTTGGGCCAACATACTCTACCATCGATTGCCCATATCGACAATAAGTTAGTTAACTTAGAAACCTTGCATTCAACTTTCATGTTTTATATTAAAATGTTCGATTTGAGTTAAAGGATCCTATCTGCCATTTCACTCTACCTTTTTAGTATAAGTTTATAACAAAATTTGAGATTGATCACTCCCGTTATGACAACTCAAGCTTTATCTTCATCAAGTTGCACACAATGCTGTTATTATAGGAAATATATACTTGTATTCCACTGTCAAACATATCTGTTTGCATAGAAATGGATACCAGACAAAAATCTCACCAACATCTTGAAGCAATGTCAAAGTCTGCATCGGCCAGTACTTCTACAGTTGCAGCTAACGTTTATCCTGAATTTCCGATCCCCAAGCCTTTGACTAGAAAACCCGATGATAGTAAACCAAACAAACTCAGCGATCGCGGGTCTTTATGTGCCCAATTCAGTATATCAGAGGACGAGTCTAACTTCCAGAGGACAATGAGTTTGCGGATAAGCCCCTTGGATATGTTGTTGTCAGCCGATACTTGTTGACGATGGGTGGTGTCCCCCCTTTTAACCCTTTCATAGAGATGATTTTAAAGCATCTAGATGTCGCCCCCATGCAACTTCATCTTAAGGGTTACGCTATCCTAACTTGCCTTTACATACTTTTTATGAGAACCAAGGAACGCCCCCATCCTTCGAAGAGGTTCGTTCTTTATACACCATCAAAAAGAAACAACCTTCGCCATCAATTGTTAGCTTAGAAGGAAAGTACCCTAAGATTGTAACCGACTTGACGGAAAATGTCAAGGGCTACTTAGAAAACTATTGCTTTGTACTCTGTCCTGACAGCTTCTATGGAAGATGGATGGAGGGAGGTAACAACATATTTGCACATTTTCCCTTTATCTCTACAATTAGCTTTGGCATGTTTAACCATCCTCTTTTATTTTGCAGACCTGCCCTCTTCTGACTTCAATGATAATATTGGCGACGAGTTGTATGATACTTTACAGACCATTTCGAAGGAACAAAGAAGTAGAAGATATCTTATTACCGAGGAATTTCTTTATTAGTACTGTTTGCTTGATCCTTCCCGTACTCTCAAATTGCAGCTTTTTCCTAAGACAGGAATTATAACAACCCTGAATTTTGGGGTAAATTTAAAAATTTATTTGAATTAATTTTAACGAATTTTTGATAAGAAAGAAAAAAATTATTTTAAATAATCACGGTTAAAAAATTATTTTTATTTGAAGTAAGACTTTGAAATTTATATTAATTCCATTCCAAGCCCGAAATGGCGCGGTAATTTCAAAATTCGTTTTTCAACTTTGGGAAAATATATAAAATTCATTATAGTTCAAAATTAGACGAAACAAGAAACGCTAGGACCGTATCGATGATATCTTTATAATGAATTTATGAAATTTAGATTTTAGTTTGTAAGTTGTAAGTTATGTCAAAATCAAAATTTAGAAAGGTCGCTATGAAATTTATATTTATATAAAGGTCAAAAATACTACTTTTTGCATATGAAGGAATTCGGACTCAAAACCATTTCCATTGAGTTCTGAATGATGTTTCTGCATTTAAAAAGTATAAACACTTATATATTTCGAGTTACGGGAATTATTTGTTTAAAAATGTATTTTTAATATTTTATATATACGCCTTGAAAATAGCCATTTTTCAAATGACCTCTGTTTTCGATGAAACCACTTTTGTTGGATTCAGAATGTCAAATTATGGATAAGTTTAATTTTTCTTAATTTTTAGAATAAATTGTGGCTGTGGCAAAAAGATTTCAGTTTGGTCAATTTCGGTCAATTTTAATCGACTTGAAAAAGGCCATTTTTCAAACAGTCACAGAATTTGACGAAATTAATTTTGTTAGGACCGTATCATCAAAACAAAGCCATAAGTAATTTTTCTGGATTTTTCTGAGATCATATGTATGCCCGGTAAATTAGAAAGTATGTTTGAATTTAAAATAAATGATTTATAAATTAAAACTGGAAAAGGAGGCCAAGACGATCATTTTGTTATATATTTAGTTAGATCATTCTTATCGATGCTTTGGTGAATCATGAATAACAAATGTTCGCCTTGTTCATGTTATTGAATCGAATTAGGACCTTCCATTCAATATAAGTATATCACATTGTATGATGGCTTGCGTAAATAGAGAAATTGTTAGTGTTTTTATCAAAGACATGAAAATATTGAATTACACAATTCTAATGTTAATAATGTAAATAAGGATAAAAGAAGGGAAAATATGACGATGTGAATAGATTCAATATTTTATTAAAAATTAGAAGGAAAAATACGACGATGTGAATAGATTCAATATTTTATTGAAAATTAAAGGTAAGAATTTGACGATGTGAATAAATTCAAATTTACATTTTTATATGCAAAATAAAAAGATGATATTTTTACATTGTAAATAAAAAGATGATATTTTTACATTGTAAATAAAAAGATGATATTTTTACATTGTAAATAAAAAGATGATATTTTTTCATTGTAAATAAAAAGATGACATTTTTTCATTGTAAATAAAAAGATGATATTTTTTCATTGTAAATAAAAAGATGACATTTTTTCATTGTAAATAAAAAGATGATATTTTTTCATTGTAAATAAAAAGATGATATTTTTTCATTGTAAATAAAAAGATGGTATTTTTTCATTATAAATAAAAAGATGATATTTTTTTTCATTATAAATAAAAAGATGATATTTTTACATTGTAAAGTAAAAGATGATATTTTGTTCACTGTAAATAAAAGATGACATTTTTTCATTGTAATTAAAAAGATGACATTTTTACATGTAAATAAAAAGTAGAAATTTGCATTGTAGTTAAATTTACATTTTACATGTAAATAAAAAGTAGAAATCTGCATTGTAGTTAAATTTACATTTTTACATGTGAATAAAAAGTAGAAATTTGCATTGTAGTTAAATTTACATTTTTACATGTAAATAAAAAGTAGAAATTTACATCGTATTTAAATTTACATTTTTACATGTAATTAAAAAGTAGAAATTTGCATTGTAGTTAAATTTACACTTTTACATGTAAATTAAAAGTAGAAATTTGCATTGTAATGAAATTTACATTTTTACATGTAAATTAAAAGTAGGAATTTGCATTGTAATTAAATTTACATTTTTATATGTAAATTTAGAATAGGATTTACACTGCAAATATAAGTTACATTTTTATTATGTAATTAAGATGAGGATTTACGTTGAAATTAAAAACACATTTTATATGTAGATTAAGAAAGAAGATTTACATTGCAGATGTAAATTACATTTTTTTTATGAAACCAATGAGAAGAATTTACATGGTAGATTAAATGTAAACTTTTATTTGTAAACTAAGAATGAGAATTTGTATGGAAAATAAAATTTCATTTTTAATGTAACTAAAGGTAGGATTTTACCTTGGAAATTAAAGACAAAATTTGGCATGTGAAATAAAACTACATTTGTAATGTAATCAAAAGGGTAGGACTTTATAGGGAAAATAAAATGGCAAATTAAAAGATAGAACTTACACTGTTAGGAAAATTACATTTTAATGTAATTTAAAAAGAAAGGCTTACATTATATTGGAAATTACATTTTTAATGTAATAAGTTAGAATTTTTCACTGTAATGTTAATTACATTTATAATGTAATTAAAAAGGGAAATTTTACAATGCAATTGAAAGATAGGAATATTACATTATAATGTTAATTATATTTTTAATGTAATTAAAGAGGAGATTTTACAGTGTAATTTAGGGATTAGGAAGGAAAAATAAAATTTTACATTGGAACAGAATTTACCTTTTTAATAAAAGAATAAAAGGTAAGAGGAAATGTTGAATTATAATTTACATTTTTCATGTTAACAGAGGAATGGAAGAATGAAAAAAAATGATGATGATAGTAGACATTGTAATAGGATTTACATTCTTATGTAAAATAAAAGTTAAAATATTTTTATATATATATATATAATTATATATATATAATTAATTTTTAACGAATCGAGCGCGGTAGTTCGCATTTTGGAATCGTACATTTAAACGATTATACCAAAAGATCTGACCGTCGGAATTTCCCAAAACTAAAACCGTTAGGACCGTCTTGGGAAGATCTTTCCAATGATATAAACCACGTTAAGATCCAGCGGTTAGATTTTGAGAATTGTGAAAATCAAGATTTGTTGAAAGCAGTGCCAGGGTCGCCATTGACCCAAAGCGCCGTTAAATAAAGATTTGACTATTTTAAATAATTGAAATAGGAATAAATCGTTATAAAATAATATGGACGATAAAGAAGGATTTTCATTATATATATACGAGGATTATTTGGAAAGTCCGAGTTACTCTCATTCCAAATAATCAAAACGACGTAAAGAATCGAAGTATGAAGACCGTAAATCTTCCATCGAGAAACAATGATCGAGGCCCTGATTTGACTTGCTCCCAATTCAAGGGTCATGGTCATTGTCCAAACGAACATGTTGATTATACGGATTTGGATTTCGCTCAGACCCAGAGCATAAGCTTATAAATGGAATGTGTGTCCGACATTGTACTCCTTTATATTGTATTTATTGATTTTCTGTCGAATGTATGAATGTTTGGTGGCGGAGAATTTATTCTCTTGCTTAACACCCTTTCATATATTTCGGCAAAGGATTGGTAGTGTGATATGGAGTGACAGTGTGGCATACTAAGATGCAATGATCAAGGTTTCTTATTGAAAAGCAGAACCGTGTGGTGACGATCAAAGCACAACTTGAATAAGCATAGCTTTGTGTATTACGTAACTTCACGAGCCTCACAACCCGGTGGAGTCTAAAACGGGAGAAGGGAATGCAGGGAGAACAACACGTTTCTTTGTAGTTAGAAGTAGTGTCAGTGCTTAAATTGGCTGATATTTTACTTATGTGGATGATGGAATGAGGCGCCTCGGATGATAGGTCCTATAGGATCGGGAAACGTGTGTTCAGGAATAACTAATCCACGAAGCTGTATGTGTGGACCGAACCTGCAGCTATCCAAGGGTTCTCTGCGGGGGATCCTGAGACATTAGCTAGAGTGTCTCGAATCAGTAAGGAGCTCCTCCCTAGCCTTGACTCATGATGGAAACTAAATTCCAAATACAACCCTACGAATTTGATTGTATTACTAGTACGGAGGCATAGTATATGGCAGTTATGCTTCCTAGGATTGATACATTTATTTTGAAATGTTTTGATATACACTAATAATAATATTAGATTCGTATTTATCGTATTTAGCATGTTTAATCACCATAAGGTAAAACCTTATCCTCTGGTTTGCGTTTCATTGTGTGATGGGACTTGGGTCTTATGGTGGTTCCATTTTTCTCAAAAGCATAGCGTTGTTTTACGATTCACTTATTGTTTGTTCTGTCACTTCAAATTATGCACGGCAATCCAATGAAATAAAACCCGTTCCGCGTTAGCGGCATGGTCTTTGGATTTGCCTTATTACTAGTAGTTAAATTAGTTAAGAATTATCACACCAGTCCCATGACTGACCTGTAGTTTGTTTTCACCTTTGCAAACTCGGGTGCCCTCTTTTCCACACGGGCAGCCAAGTAACAGGTTTGGCTTTCTTTGGAGTTACTGTCTTTGAAGCTTTCTTGGGGTTGTTTATTTGGAGGTGCTTATGTTGGACCACGAAGACTATCTATCATTTACTTTTTGTTTACATTTTATCTTTAGACTCTGAGACATCCAGACTTATTTTATTTCCAGTTGTTTTAATTTGGAAGTTGAAACTTATTTCCTTTTTGCTGGAAACTTGATGTAATAAGTTAGTACTCTGTGACTGTGGGATTTTGTGTTTGATGTCATTCATATTCCGCTGTTGTGATGTTATTATTCTATGGTTTTCCTTTACTATGTTGTATCTGTGATCTGTACTGTTATATTTGTGTTGTATTCCAAATGATTATTCCTTACTTTCACGCCGTGGAAGTTTGGGATATTACAGTTGGTATCAGAGCTTTGGTTAAACATAGCTTTGGAATATAACATATTTATAATGATTCGTTTACATAGAATCACAATATTCTATGGCGAACATTTCATGAGAATACATAATAGTCAGTCATTTTATCGCCATCCTTTTATCTTTACCATTTCTTCAAATCACCATTACAGTTGTTCCAACTCTTTACTTGACCGTACAGAACTAACTAAAATAAGTACTCATGCCGCTAGAACTACTAGAGTTAGAGCAATGGGGAAAAATGATATTGGAATGGAGGAGCCCGCAGTTCAACAGCCACCACCACCACCACCGCAGCCCTTTGACTTGGTGAGGGTAGTGAAGGATTTTAAGAATTTAGAAGGAGTTCGTTCACAGGTACGGAGACCGTGATACAGGCTCAGGCATGGCTTAAGAATTGTGAAAAGATATTTAGAGCGTTAGAACTAGAAGATCAAAAGAAGAGATTTGTGGCTTCATGGATGCTCCAAGGCAAAGCACAGCTTTGGTGGGAAGAGGTCAATATAGGAGGTGATGAAGAAAATATGACTTGGTGCAAATTTAAAGAGCAGTTTATTGAAGAGTATACTGCAAGGCAAGAGGTGGAAAGACTCCATGATGAGTTTGCCCGTCGCTATGAAGAGAAGGACAAGAAGAGTTCACAGCAAGATAGAGAAAGGGCCTTGGCTAACAATAATAAAGGGAAGCAACCCGAGAAGAAGACTGAAGGAAGTGGTTCTAGAGCCGCTAAGACTCATGATAAGACTAAGCTGCAATGCTACCACTGCCAGAAGTTTGGACACTATAGCAAGGACTACGGGAATCCAAACAAGGTCAGAAGAGAGGACATTAGAAAATGCTATAACTGCCATAAAAAGGGCCACATCAAACGTAATTGTCCATTATTGAGGAGTTCCCAAGTTTCCTATGTGTACGAGGGAGCAAGTGCACCACCTTCCTCCACACCTACTTATTCTGAAGGAGCAGGTAAGCCTGATGGTTTATGTAACAACCCATATTTCGATAACATGATTAAAGACGAGAATCAAGGCAGAATTTAATTTTAAATTCTGAATCAAGTGAAACGGGCTATGCCATTGCGTTCGTCTCGGAAAAATACGCGAAATAGAGTCCGAGTTTTCGAAAATCGGAGTCCGTATGACCAAGATATGGCCTCGCGAAGTTTCACGAAAAATTCCCAAATTAAAGTATACTTAATTAAGTGAAATGGGTTGCGCAGAGAAATATATATATTGATATATATATATATAATTGAAAATTAAATAAATAAATATGCAAAAATGTTAAAAACAGCGAATTGGGAGAGGGGAATAACCGAACCGGCCGATTTTTGAGGTCGACCCGAGCTCGCTGGGTCGACTAGGGGTTAATCCAGGGTGTTTGGCTGTCAACCCGTGGGCCGATTCGCTCAAATGCAGATTTTGCATTTGGATGGTTCTCATGGTTCATCTTTAATCTAAAGGCCCTAGATGGTTCCTACACTTGACTTCTTCCCCAAGACATGCTTTGATGGCTTGGATTGAATCTAGGTTTAATCCTATGGCCTAAAACACTTGCCTAATCTATAAATAAGACCCTAACCTATCCTAAATCCTCATTATTCATTCATGCAACTAAACTATGGCAAAATTTCTACTCTCATGGCCTCCACTCAACTATCCTAGCCTCCACTTCATTTCTATGAAAGGTTTCATGATCATGAGAGTGTTAGAGAGTCCCTATGTTAGTATGAGAGCCTCTCAAGTTGATTTCAAGGCAAAAGCTTTGATCTTTGTTCATAAAGATGGTGTTTTTGTTGATTTGGGGCATCCATCTTTGGGTTTTTGGGTGATGGCATGCATAGGCTTCCTCACAAGCTTTAGTTTAATCGATTTAGGCCTTCAAAGCAATGTAAGCCCTTTTCCTACTCTTAGATATTAACTATGAAGTTAAATGTTCATGTTGCAAGTTTGGGTTTGATCATTGAGAATGATACATGTTATCATGTCATGCAAGTTTATGAAGTCATTATCTTGATCTTATGAGCTAAAAGCTACAACCTTTATGTTGAAATGTTGCATTATGCAACATGAGAACCTTCATACCCTTTTTTTTGTCAACTTGCATATGAAGTCATAACCCTTATATGATGATATATGCGAGTTTCTAGTCATCATTCCATGTCTTTTGTCACCATGATTCGCTTATGTGCCAAGTTTGGGTTTATGCATGTTTTTGAGGCTTAAGAATGTAACATGCAAGCTAATGAACACATTTGTGCCTCATTTGCCACCATGATTAACTTGTGGCTTAATATCCATTTTTGTCATGCCTTTGCCAAGTCTCTTCTTTTAATCCATTACGTTGTTGCGAACGTATATGCGAGTTTAAAAAGCGTTGGGGTCACATTATGGGAAAACATAATGATATGAACATGATTTGGGTAAATGGGTATAAACATGACAACGTGTAACGTTAAATATGACATGTGTTTATACTTGAAAACATGACTTGAAATATAACATGGAAGTGACATGTAAGTATGCATAAAAACATAAGCTTGGGAATTTACCTATTAAGTTAGGTCTACCCATTGGGAATTTACCTATTAAGTTAGGTCTACCCAATTGCTTGAAAACTTGAATATGAACATGACACTAGACTAAACATGAAAGTGGCCAACTCGAGGTTGGGTTGAGTTTGCAACATAAAGCTACCCGGAACTGACCGGCCTAACTAGTAGTTGCAAACAATAGGACCCAATGTGAGAAGTTGGTCATGTTGTGCTTGAACCCGAGGTTAGACCAAGTTGTGGTGTAAAGCTACCCGGAACCGACCGGCTTAACTAGTAACCACAACAAAGTCTAATGTGAGAGGTTGGGGTGCATTAAGAAATTAATGCCACATGATAGGGTTAAGTTAATTTGATTAATGACTCTTAACCAAATATGACATGGACAAATGGGTTAAGTAATTGGATTAGGCTAATGATACTTAACAAAACATGACAAGGTTGGGTAGGTTAAGTAACTTGATTTGCCTAATGACACTTAACCATTTTTATACGACTAGTGGACGGGGATTAAGTTAACCAACACTTAATCAATCCAACACGATAATTTGGTAAGGTTAAGTAAGTTTTCTTAATGACACTTAACCAAAAGATACAGTTAATGGATGGGGTTAAGATTAGACTCAACTAGTCTAAACATGATAATCGGATGGGGTTAAGTTAGCCTAGACTTAATTAATCCCACTTGGTAGTTTAATGGGGTTAAGTTAAATACTTAACTAATCTAACACGATGATTTGAAGTGGTTAAGTGACCTATACTTAACCAATCTCACCCGTTAATTTGAAGAGGTTAAGTGACCTAAACTTAACCAATCTAACTCGTTAATTTGATGTGGTTAAGTGATCTATGCTTAACCAATCTAACTCGTGAATTTATTGAGGTTAAGTTAACCCATACTTAACCAATATAACGTGAAAACATGATAAGGCTAAGTCATGAATCGCTTGAATACACTTGACCGGTTTGACTAAGTAATTTCATAGGGTCAAGTTAATATATACTTAACCAACTTGAGCATGGTTTGTAGGGTTAAGTCTTGGACTTGGATACTTAGCCAATTCTGACATGATTTGTAGACGGGTTAAGCCTTGAACTTGGATACTTAGCCAATTTTGACATGATTTGTAGACGGGATTAAGTCATGAACTTAAGTGACACTTAATCTATTATGTAAACCCTAATTCAGAGAATTAGGTGGGTAACCGTAATTAACAAGGATAACGGGAATAAGGCTAAGTCGTAAACCTTGGTTGAAGGATAACTAAGTAATGATTCTTAGTCAAGGAAATTTAGACCAATTCATAGATAGATGAGTAACCTGATACGGTAGGTCATCGTTTAAGTATACGAGTAGGAGCAAGTATCTGATTTAGATAAAGGCTCCAGCGAACTGGGTAACGAAGCAGCGGCTTCGGGGAACGTGAGGATATTCTTGGGATCCCTCTGTGGGCTGCCAGGTAATTATACTAGGCTCATGAGAGGTTAAGGTCTGCGTTAGAAGAACCAAGAGTATGCCTTGGTTGCTATACGAGCGACCTAAAGACGGGGATGGATAGGGTATAGTCGACGAAACACGGTCGTACCCTAGATAGCATTTTTCGTCAGGCTACCTTCCATCTTTGGTCAAGCGTGTACGTACGGAAAGGCAGAGAACACCCAATAGACCATAATTGCTATCTAATTATGGGTGCGGTAAGGATCGGATTGGGGGTTGGCCAGTAGTGTGTTCTCGTACAGGATTTATCCTGTCTTGTCTTTCGCTAGTTGAGGGAGGGGTCGCGTGGGACCATAGCCACGTATAGAAAAAACAGACCTTAGCATCTGCATCGGCAGATAAATCGTAAGCTCCCGACCGAGTCCTGTATTTCCTGGTCTGCCCTGTGACAGGACTCGGATGGCACGATGTGATACATGTGCATACAGTCATGGAAAAACGATTCACGATGAATGCGTGGGAAAAAGGGCGCGGTTGGCGGTTAGCGTAATCCCTAGTGGCCCTAGGTGGTTGAACCCAAACCGAGATACGAAAACGTGCAATAGGTAAGCGTAATCCCTAGTAGCCCTAGGTAGCATAAGTCCTAGTTGTACAGACGCTAATTCATGTTGGAAGACCCTAGCTAGGTTTAGGGTAACAGTCCAAACCGATCTTAAGGATCATGGAACTATGTAAAGTAATATAGAATCTCATGGGAAAGCCCGTATGGCCTACGGCAAGGGACTGAACATTTACATGGAATAAAACATACGAGTTGAGTAACCTATATATGCGATATATTAGGTTGACATGGACCACTACACGACTTTTGAGTAAGGGTCATTCACGGATAACACGTGATACAGTTGGGATACTAGTACGGTAGGTGCAGAGCAGATGTACAGGATAGATACCATGGGACGTTATACGTGATAGATATCTTGGGATATTATACTTGATAGAAACCTGACGATGTGATACCTTGTTTTATCTTGACATCGTAATTTATCATGACACCTTAGTTTATCTGAGTTCAGTAGTTCATCCTGTTATTTCTATTTAGCTTATCTATCTTGTTATCATGCTTATGTTCATCTCAGTTTCTCATGTCAGTTAACTTTACTAGTTTTTATGCTAATAGTAGATAGGGCTTACTCAGTCTTTTTGACTGACCCGTTTTGTTTCGCCTCTTTTCTTCCGTTTCCCCCCAGGTTACAGGGAGGAAATACTGTTGTTTAGTTCGGACTTCTTCTGCTTGAAGGTCATCATGGATGGCTTGGACTTTTCTTGGCTAATGGCTACTTTACTGTTTTTACTTGGGGAATAATTTATGAAAATGTCTTTATGCTTCTTTACTATTGCAAGACAGGTTTTGATGTACTCTGATGTAAAAGGCTTTAGACCTTATTTATTCATGTTATGAAAGTTTGATTTTACTTCCACTATTTTATATGTTCTGTCTTGTGATATTTCTGTGCATGTTTACCAATAATGCTCCTCTAAAGCTAGTGCATTCCTTTGCGAGAGACCCTAGCGGAGGCGGGGTGTTACAGTTTAGATGGTACCATTTCTGTTAAAAACATTCTTTGTGTCGGTTCCTATTCTTCTATTTTTCTATTCCTTTTCGAGGACGAAAAGTTCCTAAGGAGGGGAGACTGTAACAACCCTGAATTTTGGGGTAAATTTAAAAATTTGTTTGAATTAATTTTAACGAGTTTTTGATAAGAAAGGAAGAAAATTATTTTAAATAATCATGATTAAAAAATTATTTTTATTTGAAGTAAGACTTTGCAATTTATATTAATTCCATTCCGAGCCCAAAATGGCGCGGTAATTTCAAAATTCTTTTTTCCAAATTTGGGAAAATATATAAAATTCATTATAGGTCAAAATTAGATGAAACAAGAAACGCTAGGACCGTATCGATGATATCTTTATAATGAATTTAAGAAATTTAGATTTCAGTTTGTAAGTTGTAAGTTATGTCAAAATCAAAATTTAGAAAGGTCGTTATGAAATTTATATTTATATAAAGGTCAAAAATACTACTTTTTGCATATGAAGGAATTTGGACTCAAAACACTTCCATTGAGTTAAGAATGATGTTTCTGCATTTAAAGAATATAAACACTTATATATTTCGAGTTACGGGAATTATTTGTTTAAAAATGTATTTTTAATATTTAATATATTCGCCTTGAAAATAGCCATTTTTTAAACGATCTCTGTTTTCGATGAAACCACTTTTGTTGGATTCAAAATGTCAAATTATGGATAAGTTTAATTTTTCTTAATTTTAGAATTAATTTGTGACTGTGGCAAAAAGATTTCAGTTTGGTCAATTTCGGTCAATTTTAATCGACTTGAAAAAGGCCATTTTTCAAACAGTCACAGAATTTGACAAAATTAATTTTGTTAGCACCTATCGTCAAAACAAAGCCAGAAATAATTTTTCTGAATTTTTCTAAGATCATATGTATGCCCGGTAAATTAGAAAGTACGTTTGAATTTAAAATAAATGATTTATAAATTAAAACTGGAAAACAGAGGCCAAGACGATCATTTAGGCCTACGGGACATAGTCAGATGAGTCTGGAATAGGGATAAATAGGTAGGAATGACAGTCGTTGGCTGAAAAAGAAGGAAGTCGCTAAACGGGCTTTATTGGGATAATTAATTATTTAATAATAAACTAACCCTATTATTTTATTATATAAATCACTGTTCATTCATCCTCCCCGATCGTATACAGTAGCCACCGAAATCCATAACCTTTCAAAACTTCAAACTCCGATTTCTCCTTCATTTCTCAACGAAATTCTTCGCTGGAGTACACGTTTCGAAGAGATTCTCAAGCTCTTCGATTCCACACTGAAATTACCACCCCTCGTTGCCTCTAGCCGCCGCCCCGACCCCACAAAGGCCGCCGCCGCCACACCAAACCAGGCCCACCACAGGCGAACGCACCCCACCCCCTTCCCGGCGCCGACTCCCCTCTCCTACCTCTTAGATCTCCAACAAACCGTTCTGAAAACCATCAACTACATCTTCTGATTTCTGAAATTAAAGTTTTGAACAAAATACAAAGGTATGAACATTTCAGATTTTCCACGCTTAATTCTGTCATAACAGCAGTTGTAAAAAGTCATTGTTATTCAAAAATTGATAATTAATTCATACGAACTCCAAACTGGAAAATTTCAGATCCGACGAAACCGTGAAGTCGTATAGAGGTTGCTGAAATTGATTGGAACGATTTTTGAAATTATTTGGATTTTTAATTCTGCTTAAAGCAAGGTGAGACTCTGATTTATATAATTTAATCAATTTAATCATTATTTTTTTAGTTATTTAATATTTGAATTGTTACCAAATTAGATCTGCTAATTAGAACGAATCATTTTGTTATAGATCTGTTAGTTTATGATGTATAAGTATAGATCTGTTAGTTAAAATTATGGATCTGTATGTGATGAATAATTAGAAAGAATCATTTTGCTATATATTTAGTTGGATCATTCTTATCGATGCTTTGGTGAATCATGAATAACAAAAGTTCGCCTTGTTCATGTTATTGAATCGAATTAGGACCTTCCATTCAGTATAAGTATATCACTTTGTATGATTGTTTGTGTAAATAGAGAAATTGTTAGTGTTTTTATCAAAGACATGAAAATATTAAATTACACAAATCTAATGTTAATAATGTAAATAAGGATAAAAGAAGGAAAAATATGACGATGTGAATAGACTCAATATTTTATTGAAAATTAGAAGGAATAATACGACAATGTGAATAGATTTAATATTTTATTGAAAATTAAAGGTAAGAATTTGACGATGTGAATAAATTCAAATTTACATTTTTATATGTAAAATAAAAAGATGATATTTTTACATGGTAAATAAAAAGATGATATTTTTTCATTGTAAATAAAAAGATGATATTTTTACAATGTAAATAAAAAGATGATATTTTTTCATTGTAAATAAAAATATGATATTTTTTCATTGTAAATAAAATGATGACATTTTTTCATTGTAAATAAAAAGATGATAATTTTTCATTGTAAATAAAATGATGATATTTTTTCATTGTAAATAAAAAGATGATATTTTTTCATTGTAAATAAAAAGATGATATTTTTTCTTTGTAAATAAAAAGATGATATTTTTTCACTGTAAATAAAAAGGTGATATTTTTACATTGTAAAGTAAAAGATGATATTTTTTCATTGTAAATAAAAAGATGACATTTTTTCATTGTAATTAAAAAGATGACATTTTTACATGTAAATAAAAAGTAGAAATTTGCATTGTAGTTAAATTTAAATTTTTACATGTAAATAAAAATTAGAAATTTGCATTGTAGTTAAATTTACATTTTTACATGTAAGTAAAAAGTAGAAATTTACATTGTACTTAAATTTACATTTTTACATGTAATTAAAAAGTAGAAATTTGCATTGTAGTTAAATTTACACTTTTACATGTAAATTAAAAGTAGAAATTTGCATTGTAATGGAATTTACTTTTTACATGTAAATAAAAAGTAGGAATTTGCATTGTAATTAAAATTACATTTTTATATGTAAATTTAGAATAGGATTTACACTGCAAACATAAGTTACATTTTTATTATGTAATTAAGATGAGGATTTACATTGAAATTAAAAACACATTTTATATGTATACTAAGAAAGAAGATTTACATTGCAAATGTAAATTACATTTTTTTTATGAAACTAAAGAGAAGAGTTTACATGGTAGATTAAATGTACACTTTTATATGTAAACTAAGAAGGAGAATTTGTATGGAAAATAAAATTTCATTTTTAATGTAATTAAAGGTAGGATTTTACCTTGGAAATTAAAGACAAAATTTGACATGTGAAATAAAACTACATTTGTAATGTAATTAAAAGGGTAGGACTTTATAGGGAAAATAAAAGGGCAAATTAAAAGATAGAAGTTACACTGTTAGGAAATTTACATTTTTAATGTAATTTAATAAGAAAGGCTTACATTATATTGGAAATTACATTTTTAATGTAATAAGTTAGAATTTTTCACTGTAATGTTAATTACATTTACAATGCAATTGAAAGATAGGAATTTTACAATGCAATTGAAAGATAGGAATTTTACATTATAATGTTAATTATATTTTTAATGTAATTAAAGAGGAGATTTTACAGTGTAATTTAAGGATTAGGAAGGAAAAATAAAATTTTACATTGGGATAGAATTTACCTTTTTAATAAAAGAATAAAAGGTAGGAGGAAATGTTGAATTATAATTTACATTTTTCATGTAAACAGAGGAATGGAAGTATGAAAAAAAATGATGATGATAGTAGACGTTGTAATAGGATTTACATTCCTATGTAAAATAAAAGTTAAAAGATTTATATATATATAAATATAATTAATTTTTAACGAATCGAGCGCTGTAGTTCGCATTTTGGAATCGTACATTTAAACGATTATACCAAAAGATCCGACCGTCGGAATTTCCCAAAACTGAAACCGTTAGGACCGTCTTGGGAAGATCTTTCCAACGATATAAACTACGTTAAGATCCAACGGTTAGATTTTGAGAAATGTGAAAATCATAATTTGTTGAAAGCAGCGCCAGGGTCGCCATTGACCCAAAGCGCCGTTAAATAAAGATTTGACTATTTTAAATAATTGAAATAGGAATAAATCGTTATAAAATAATATGGACGATAAAGAAGGATTTTCATTGTATATATATATATGAGGATTATTTGGAAAGTCCGAGTTACTCTCATTCCAAATAATCAAAACGACGTAAAGAATCGAAGTATGAAGACGACGTATGAAGACCGTAAATCTTCCATCGAGAAGACAACGATGGAGGCCCTGATTTGACTTGCTCCCAATTCAAGGGTCATGGTCATTATCCAAACGAACATGTTGATTATACGGATTTGGCTTTCGCTCAGACCAGCATAAGCTTATAAATGGAATGCGTATCCGACATTGTACTCCTTTATATTGTATTTATTGATTTTTTGTTGAATGTATGAATGTTTGGTGGTGGAGAATTTATTCTCTTGCTTAACACCCTTTCATATATTTCGGCAGAGGATTGGTAGTGTTATATGGAGTGACAGTGTGGCATACTAAGATGCAATGATCAAGGTTTCTTGTTGAAAAGCAAAACCTTGTGGTGACGATCAAAGCACAGCTTGAATAAGCATAGCTTTGTGTATTACGTAACTTCACGAGCCTCACAACCCGGTGGAGTCTAAAACGGGAGAAGGGAAAGCTGGGAGAACAACACGTTTCTTTCTAGTTAGAAGTAGTGTCAGTGCTTAAACTGGCTGATATTTTACTTATGTGGATGATGGAATGAGGCGCCTCAGATGATAGGTCCTACAGGATCGGGAAACGTGTGTTCAGGAATAACTAATCCACGAAGCTATATGTGTGGACCGGCCCTGCAGCTATTGAAACACCCCACCTCCGTTAGGGTCACTCTCAAAGGGAATGCCCTAATTTTGGTGGAGGTTTATAAGTATAAGTCACAGATACACAAGACAGATATAAATACACATATTTTTGAACAGCGGAAAACAATAGCAACTTTTATTTCATCAAAATACGTGTTACACAAACCATGCTATAATTGTCTTACAATACTTCCAAAAACATTACATTTTCATAACTCTCTTGATTTCATAACTTGAAGAAAGCATAAAAACATAAGTAAACTGCATAAGTCCCCATAATTGCTATCCAAAGCCATAGTCCAAAATGAAAGAGATCCAAGCAATACATTCTCTCTCTTCAAGCTGGATGTGAAACTGGTCAAGTTGCGGTATTCCCTCCCTGTGGACCTGGGGGGGGGGGAGGGAACGAAAGAAAAGTAGAGTCAGACATAAAGCCTGAGTAAGTCTAGGACTATTCAGTCTATGAATAAGAAATTGAGCATGATAACTACAAACTGGAAATGGGAAAGCACCATAAACTAAGTTAAGTTGTCTAGAGACGAATACACTATCGTACCCCATATTAATCTCTGCACCCCTATAAACTAGTTCCCAACAGGCACCCCATAATTAGGGTGAAGTGATCCATTTCTAATGATCGGCTCCTACTCGCATAATTACATGTGTCTTACGGCCCCCGATGTTGTAGCTACCTATGCTGGTCCTACCATGGGGTGTATCAAGTCCCATGGTGGCGGCCCGACACAATTCTAGGATGCACAGGTATACTACTGGTGCCTAGTGCCTAATTTTTCTGCGCCGGAGTGTGTGCACGCCCGCACCCCGTTAGAACCTACACTGCTGCACCACCGCTGTCGATTTGACCTCTTACAGTCAGCTCAGTAATCGTGCCCCACCCTGCCTAGTTCAGGGTATCCTGATACACCTTGTAGGGTTACTGCTGAAAAGGGTCCCCCGCTACTAGGTTTTTTATTTCTAGCCAACATGCTAAGTTGGTTAAGTGTTCTGTAAACCTAAACCCCAATCAGTCTGTATAGTTTAGCATGTTCAATTTGATTAAGTATTAATTCAATTTACTTAATCCTATCAATCCTGACTCAGCCTTAATTGTCTTATTAAAGCCTCAACCACTCACATTAGACAGGTATTGTTGTGACTTCCTGTTGCCGGTTGGGTCCGGGCAGTCTTACGTCACAACTCAGTCTAACCTCGGGTCTTTATTGGGCTCAATGTTTAACCACCCACATTGGATAGGTATTGTTGTGACTACTGGACAGCCGGGCGGGTCCGGGCAGGTTTATGTCACAACGCAATCCAACCTCGGGTTAAACACATCGTATTTTCTAAGTTTACATATTTTGTCTCTTTTCTTTTTATATGTAAATATTTGCAGCCCATTATTCAAATTCATCTTTATTGGGTAAAATTAATTTATACCACTTAAATGTTTTCAAGGTCGTTGGCATGCGTCAAACATGCCAACGCATATGTTTTATATTTTTAACCCAACGTCATTACCCCCATTTTATACGTTCGCTATATTATGTTGGGCTTAATATTTAAGCCCAACTTAGCCACATGAAAAGGGTAGGCTTAGAACATGGTGTTTATATATCCTAAATAACATCAAAAGGGGTGTGTGAACGCATGAACTTGCAACATAACGATCTAATTAACATAAATTAGGCACTTGTGAACTTGCATTGTAATAGCATATAATCTTGACATGAAACAAACCTAAACATGAATCATGGTTTTAATCTAGTCATGTAAACTTGCATTTAAAATGTGAATCTAACTTAATTATGTGTCACATATATTATCATATGATTTTTGATAACAACATAGGCCTAAAACATATTTTCAATTAGGCATAGCACCAAACGTAATCTAGTCATGTTCATAGAGTCAACACAAGTTCACAAAGATGCTTACTTTTGTCACTAATACAAAAGTATGGTTTTCACTTGAATCATAATACCCCAAATGGATCCAACTACACTAAAATGATCATAAAAATATACATAGAAGGATCTAAAATCATGTTGGCATAATAGTGAATCATATACTTGCATGAGTCTCAACTTGGTTGTAATAAACTACCGCAAACATATAGCTGTTAACTTTCAACATGAATCATATACTTGCAAATATCCAATAGGTCTAACATCATTATACCACAACATCCCAAATCTATTCATAATTAGAATCATAGCAACATACAATTATGAATTGTCATCACCACAAATTAAGTACAATCCCATTTCTCATTTTACACAGATCAAATCTCAATTATTCATTCACATCGGAATAGCACTATACTTACAACGTATGACGAATCTTCAATTCAGGATTCTAAATTTGGAGATGCTATCCTTTGTTGTAGGCGTTGTTTTGATTTAATTGTCGTTGCTTTAAGCTTTTGAATCAATTCCTAATCATCTCTCAATTTTGATGGCTACTCCTAGTCTTTCTTCAGCAGCATGACGGTCTCATTCTCATTTTTATTTGTGTGAATTAGGTGGAGTCTTAGGTCCTTTTTATAGAGTTTGTGAATTGATTAGAGCCGTCGATGGAGCTTAGATTAATATAATCCGTTCGTTTTAAAGAGAAACCAATCAGGAGTGGACACATAAGCCCTAGTGACAAGACAAAGCTCAGAAATTCGCCCAAGCACAGACCAGGCCAGCCAGGAGGGGCTGGATTCGACCTGGCTCAGGGGCCAGGTCGACTACCCAGTCGACCCCCAGGTCGACTACCCAGTCGACCTAGGTCTTGGGCGGGAAAATTCCCGCCCAGCCCGATCTGGGTCCGATTTTTAAATTTTGAACTCGTTTCTGAACTGTTTCTGTCTGTTTGAATTTTAAACTGAATTCTGAAACTTCCGGAGGTCATATCTCCCTCATACGGAGTCCGTTTTACGCAAACTCAGACTCTATCTCAAGCAGAATTCCGAGACGAACGCAATGGCGTATCCCGTTTCCCTTAATTCTTTGATTCGAAATTAATTATCTTTAATTTGTGAATTTTACTGTTATAGAATATACGGGGTGTTACATCCTCCCCCACTTAAAAGGATTTCGTCCCCGAAATCTTCAAGTTTAGGAAGAATGTATATCCTAACATCCAAACGTCCATCTACTCATCCATCAAACACGAGCGTCCATTGTCCTTAAAAGACTTCTAATGCTTCATGATCATATGCAAAGTGTGTGTACATGTACTTGTCTAATGCAAAATCAGTCGGTCTACTGATTCAGTTGACCTCCTTAATGCAAATTATGTAAGTGTCACGAATCCGTTATGTATGCAAACCTTCCTATTCACGATTCTATATGAGTGCACAATCATTCATATAAATGCAACATCCGTATGACAACACATTTAAACTTCAGCCATATACGAATATAAATAAATATATGCATATGCAATATGAAGTGACCGAGTCGATCTAAAACCTAGATTGTGTGTGTATATGCAACCACGAGCAACCACTAGCAATCACTTGCAACCACTTGCAACCATCATCCATAACATGTTTCAATTACATGTTTTCATCCAAAGGGTTTCTACCTAAAAGATAAGGTCGAGGAGAGATACCCTAAAAGATAGATAAAGCATAACTTAAGGAAAAAGAGAGATCAAAGATGTACCCTAAAAAAGAAAAGGGTATGCTGCGCGTATTCTAGCCTCAGTTTCCCAAGTCGCGTCTTCCTCGGCGTCGCTCCACTGAACTTTCCTAAGATGCGTGTTCCAGGGCAGTTGCGTAGATTTTTCACTTCAGTTCCTAAGATGCGTGTTGGAACTTTCCTCACGGTTGCTTCGCGTTCCACTTCAGCTTCTTCAAGGATGTTTGGCTCTACCACTTCAGCAGATTCATGTAGACATTTTCGGAGGTGTGAAACATGAAAGACGTTGTAAACTCCAGCTAGTTTTACAGGTAGCTCTAATCTATAGGCCATTTTCCCAATTTTCTCGATAATAGGGAACGACCCTACGAACCTTGGTGCTAGCTTCCATGTGGTTCCAAAACGAACGACATTCCTTAAAGGAGATACCTTAAGAAAAACTCTGTCCCCAACCTCAAATTCAAGGTCGGTCCTCCTTTTTTCTACGTAGGATTTTTGTCTGTCTTGGGCTGTCTTCATTCTTCTCCGTATTAAGTCTACTTTCTCTGAAGTTTCTCGGATCATATCTGGTCCCAGTATGAGCTTGTCAGTAGACTCCCACCAAAAATTGGGCAATCGGCAAGGTCTTCCATATAAAGCTTCGAAGGGCGCCATTCCGATGGTGGCTTGGTAGCTGTTGTTGTAGGCAAATTCCACCAAAGGAAGATGGTCTTCCCACGTCCCTCCGAAGTCATGGACGCACAGTCTTAAAAGGTCCTCCAAAACTCTGTTCACTCTTTCTGTCTGGCCGTCGATTTGGGGGTGATAGGCTGTACTCAAGCATAACTGTGTGCCTACCACTTCTTGCAGACTCTGCCAAAACTCACTTGTGAAGATAGGGTCTCGGTCACTAACAATGCTGGAGGGTATTCCATGGAGTCGAACAATTTCCTTGAGATAAAGAGATGCTAGGGATGAGGCAGTCCTTTTACTCTTGATAGGTAAAAAGTGGGCGCTTTTAGTAAGCCTATCCACTATTACCCAAATGCTAGTGTTGCCTCTTCTAGACCTGGGCAGCCCATCAATGAAGTCCATTGAAATGCTATCCAACTTCCACTGCGGGACCTCCAGAGGATGGAGCAGACCACTAAGCTTCTTCTGCTCCGCCTTAACCTGTTGGCAAATCATACACTTAGAAACGAAATCTGCCACGTCCTTCTTCATGCCGCTCCAAACGAAAGTTCTCTTTATGTCCTTGTACATTTTATCTCCGCCTGGATGTATCGTCATCTTGGAGTGATGTGCTTCTTCGAGAACCGTCTTTACTAAATCCCTTGTCCGTGGGACGCACAGTCTTCCATCTCGCCTTAGCCAACCCTTATTGTCGATGGAGTATCTGCTGAGGTGAATTGAAGTCTCACCCCTAATTAGCCTATCAATCATCTCCACAAGCTGAGGGTCTTCGCGTTGTGCTGACCCTATTGAGTCCACTAGAGTCGGGCGTACTTCGAGAGATGCTAGTAAGCCCGGTACAAAATCGGGGGAGGGCCTAAAGTTAAAACTGGCTATATACTCCAAGCTTTACCTTTCTATAAAGGGCGGGCTTAGGGTCAGTTTCTTTCGGCTCAACACGTCTGCCACTACGTTGCCTTTGCCCGGAGTGTAGGAGATCTCGAAATCGTACGAGCCAAGAAACTCCATCCATCTCTATTGCCTCAAGTTAAGATCTTTCTGCGAGAAGAGATACTTCAAAGATTTATGGTCAATATACAGTTCGAATTTCTCACCTAGGAGATAGTGTCGGCAAGACTTAAGTGCAAAGACAATGGCGGCTAACTCAAGATCGTGGGTCGGGTAGTTCTTTCCGTGAACTTTCAATTGCCTTCCACCATAAGCTACTACCCTTTCTTCTTGCATCAAGACAGCGCCTAGCCCTATCCCACATGCATCTGTATAAACCGTGAACATCTTGCTCCCATCTGGCAACGTCAGAACTGGGGCTGTTGTAAGAGCCCTTTTTAGTCGTTGGAAAGCAAACTCGCAATCCAAGTCCCAATTGAACACTAGATTCTTCTTTGTCAGCCTTGTGAGTGGACCTGAGATTTTCGCAAAATCCCTTATGAATTTTCGGTAGAAACCTGCTAGTCCTAGAAAACTTCGGACCTCAGTTGCATTCCTTGGTGTCTTCCAATCCTGTACTGCTACTACCTTAGCAGGGTCCACAGCTAACCCTTCCTTGGATACTACATGCCCAAGAAACCTTACTTCCTCTCTCCAAAAGTGGAATTTGGAGAATTTGGCTTTTAGCTGATGGACTCGCAGAGTTTCCATGACTGCCCTTAGGTGTTGAGCATGCTCTTCTTCACTCTTTGAGAAGATCAAGATATCGTCTACGAAGACCACTACGAACTTGTTGAGGAATTCTCTGAACACCCTACTCATCAGGTCCACCAAGTAAGCGGGTGCGTTTGTCAAGCCAAAAGGCATGACAAGCCATTTGTAACACCCCACACCCGCTAAGGTCACTCACTAAGGGAATGCCTTAGCTTCGGTGGAGTATTTAAGTGAATATAGAACTGAAAAATTACAACAAGACAGATATAAGTGATACTTGAAATTTAAAACATCATTTCATTGCAGCAGAAGGTAAACATGTTTGGTTACATATCAAAAACCCACAAGAGTCAAGTACAAAATATCCATCTCGTTAAAACATAAGTACATAATCCCACTACATACTAATAGCCATAATAGAAAAGATAACCGAGCTTTTCTTCAAGAGTCCAAGCTCCAAAAGATAGATAAAGCAATATGATCAAAGCCCACTAGTGCTAGGCCCACTCTGAGAACCTGAGGGTTGGGGAAAAAGATAAAAACAACGGGATCAGACATAAGTCTGAGTGAGCCCTATAACTTTAACAATACAATCATTAAAGTAATTAGGGTATGATATAAACCTGGTACGGTACGACTGGGGATAAATGACTACTCTAAGCAGCCAACTAGACTTAGGATGAACTAAGATAACGGTAAAGACGCGCCTATCCACCCAAGGATAAATACTATTCTGCACCACACCAGATCTACTCACCCAAGGATAATTCCTACACTGCACCACACCAAATCTACCCACCCAAGGGTAATTCCTACTTAAAGGTTGATCCCACTAAGTGTACTTAGTAATTTTTAATAGTAGTTTCGTGTACCCCTAGCTGACTACATAGGTGCCGTCTGCCCCTATCTCCACTAGGTGTACCCACAACTTAGTAATTTTAATAGTAGTCTCGTGTACCCCTAGCTGACTACATAGGTGCCGTCTGCCCCTATCTCCACTAGGTGTACCCACTACTCCCATTTGATCGGCTCCCTAACGTAGATACCCGTGCTGGCCCCACAGTGGGGTGTATCACTCCCCAAAGTGGCAACCCGATACAATCAATGGTGCATGGCTTATACCTACACGATGCAACAACGTCTTACCTACTAGCCCGGGTCCACACACGCATATGAAACCCGTTGGACTTGCGTTGCCACCGCTAACCCGTTTTTGGCCTCTTATAGTCAAGCCCAGTACGCGTGTCCCGTCCTCGACATGGGTCGAGCCCACTAAGATACATATGGGTTACTGGTTGAAATGGGCCCCCACAAGCTACCCACCTAAGCTTGTCATTTTTTTCTAGTGCATCCCACTTAACCCTTTTTAATAATCATGTCCACTTACATGTTTAAAGTTTGGTTAAGTCGTCTACTCATATTTCAATTGCCACTCAAGGCACCCACTAGATTTCCCCATGCCACCCAAGGCACTTACTTGATTTCCACATGCCACCCAAGGCACTTACTTAACCCTTTAATCATGTTTAATTACATGTTCCACTTTGGTTAAGTATTTTAATCTTATCTTCCATTGCCACCGAAGGCAACCACTAGATTTTTCCCATGCCACCCAAGGCACTTACTTAACCCTTTATTCATGTTTAATTACATGTTCCGCTTTGGTTAAGTCTTCTAATTGTATCTTCTATTGCCACCCAAGGCAACCACTAGATTTTCCCCATGCCACCCAAGGCACTTACTTAACCCTTTAATCATGTTTAATTACATGTTCCGCTTTGGTTAAGTATTCTAATCGTATCTTCTATTGCCACCCAAGGCAACCACTAGATTTTCCCCATGCCATCCAAGGCACTTACTTAACCCTTTAATCATGTTTAATTACATGTTCCACTTTGCTTAAGTATTCTAATCGTATTTTCTATTGCCACCCAAGGCAACCACTAGATTTTTCCACATGCCACCCAAGGCACCCACTTAACCCCTCATGCCCCTCTACATGCTAATACGGTTAAGTGTTTCTTAATTGATTAAGAACGTAACCGTTGTAAAGACCTCTCACATTAGACTATCTTTTATGGCAGCTGGATTTGCCGGTCGGGTCCGGGCAGCCTTACGCCATAACCGAGTCTAACCTCATGTCTATACACTTGTCACGTATTTAGTTTGTGCCTAAGACCTCTCACATTGGGCCAATCGTTTGTAGCCGCTGGATTTGTCGGTCGGTTCCGGGCAGTCTTACGCTACAAAAGGGTCCAACCTCGTGTCTTAGTCGATTAATGACACCTAATTAATCACCCCCATATCTCGAATTAATTTTCCCTAATTAATTCCAATTTTAACGATGTACATAATTGACTCAATTATGTCCATCCACTTTATGGTAAGCATAATCATACCAACTTCACACCATTTCATTAACATGTATATTAGCCCCATCGTTCCCCACGTAATTCGCCAACATGACATAAAAGGAAAAAATCATCACAAACACAATGGGTTCAACTTGCATAACATTAGCATCAACATGGGTTTAAAGGTGTCAACATGCATATAGCATCAACCCAACTAGCATAAATAATCACCCAAACTTGCATGAATCACATATGTCATAAAGAGGTTAACTTGTATAAGTTATTTATGTCATACAAAGGGGTAAACTTGCATATGTATGTATGACATACAAAGGGGTTAACTTGCATATGTATGCATATCATACAAAGGTGTAAACTTGCACATGTTACTTGCATATCATCAAACACCAAACTTGCATAACATGTCATATATGAACATGCATATAATCAAACACCAAACTTGCATAACATGTCATATATGAACTTGCATAATCATGGTGTCATAATGGATCAATGTTTATCATAGCAATTTGCATAACTAGCATCATGAACACATTGCCTAACACTTGCATCACTTGCATAACATCATGATCATATAGCATATAACTTGCATAACATCATGAACATGTAGCATATGACACTACACCACAAAGCTTATTTTGCCACCCCCTATCTTCTAAATTTGGTACGGTCTAAAGCCGTATTAAATTAGAGAGGGTTCTGAGCCGTGCCTACCTATTTAGAAAGGGCTTATAACCTAGCTTGAATTTGATTCATTTCTGGTCCGTATCAAACTTAGTCATCCTTAGTGTAAAACTTTCCCGCCAAAATAGACGTGCTCCCTCCCTTTTTTCATTTCCCAGTCACGCTCATTTCCCCCGTGTTTTTTTTATTTCCCCCCTTTTTTCTTATTTCCCTCTGCCCGTGCCCTAATCAATTTGTGCTTTAATAAAAAAAGTTTCTGCTCTAATCAATTCGAACCGCTCTCAGGTTGCGAATCAGGTAAATTTTGATTTTATTCGATGAATATTTCTTTCCATACCATGTTTTAGGGTTATGTTTATGACTGTTTATATCATCGTGATTCTTTATCTACTTCAGATCTGTTGACAGCTTCCACTTGTTAAATCAACTGATGCTTCTTACTCTAAGGACAAACTGATTTGGTATGATTTTTATTTTCGATTTTGATCTGATTTAATCTCGATTCTGCATATGATTCAATGCCTGTGATGAAGTTTGATTTACCCTATTTTGTATTTGTTTACTCGTTCAACATCTAAAGTCCATCCTTTGGATAAAAGCAAATACAGGCGTGATTGAATGGCTAGTGGGATGTATACACAGTTGTACCCTACAGAAATGGCATGGATAAAACCATACAAAGTTAACTCACAGATGTACAATATTATCCCCTATGTTATTTTTTCTTTAACACTAGAATTGCAGTTAAGAGTTAACCACACCATGTAAAACTTATTTCAAGTTTCAACCTAAGTTTGAACTTACCATAACAGTTAAATCTCGTGTATGGTTGCATGTGTGATTTACTGATTTTTTGCACTTCACTTTGTTGGTTAAAACCGTAGTCAGTAATCAACCTTTAGCTTTAAGATATTTTTACCTTGCAATGGGAGGAGCTGCTTTGTTTTGTCCTCGCCCTTGCTCAAAATATAATGATTTCAAGGCCAAACATACTTATGTGGTTGCTGCATATATTTCATTAAGTCGACGTATACACCGACACTTGTGTATGTATATTTAGATATGTATACATGAGTTGAGTGGAATTTATGTGCCAACATTATTCTTTGTCGAACTCTTTTAAAATGAGGCCATTCAAAT
Organism: Allium sativum; assembly: GCA_030737875.1. Lineage (NCBI taxonomy): Eukaryota > Viridiplantae > Streptophyta > Magnoliopsida > Asparagales > Amaryllidaceae > Allium > Allium sativum. Next base: position 527,712,246 of record CM060916.1, read on the forward strand.
TGTCTGTTACTGAGACCATTTACATTGGTTTTGTTACTGAGGACATTCATATTGTGTTTGTGCATTTTGCATATGGACATTGATTGTAAATACTGGAATATGGTATAAAATTGTAACTTAGGAAGGGCAGTTCCTCTCCACCATATTGGAACTGAGCCCTGTTGTACTAAATATGTTATCCAGTAAATAGGTTGTTGGAACTGCATACATTGACTGTAAATATTGGGACTGCATACATTGACTGTAAATATTGGAACTGTACCCTTTATGAACTGGAAATATGTTATTAGACACATTAAAATTCGATATACATCATCACATATGTTTAATCAGTTGGGTAGGATATTAATCATCATAGAATATGAACAATACATATTAGGTGCAGGCAGGGGCGTATGCAGAAATTTTACATCATGGGGGCGAAAAAAAAAAGTTCGAAAGAAAATCCATCATTGTTTGCAGTAACATTAAACAAATTAATTACCCAAAACAAGCAAACAGGTGATGGACGAGGAGGAGAACTATTAAAACATGAAATTATTTCTTTTGATTTTGTGAAATAGCTCAACAAAATTTTGTTATTCATGCTTTGCGTAAAATTTATTTTCTGTAGTCTGTAGATCAATTTGCAAAATCTTGTCAAAATCGTATCTAATCAATGTATTGGCACAGACGCACTTACATGTATGTTTGTGTTAGTGACTTGCTCACAGTTGCACATTTCTTAACTAATATAATCACTTATGATATTCTGAAACTGAGCGGGTATATACATATCAGAAAATAGTTTGCCAGTCAAGAATGAAGTTGATTAAATAAATTGAACAGATATGACTGATCTGAAATTATTTATGTTATGTTTATTACGAATAGTTGCTTACTGTGCTTTGTGATTAACTGAATAATATGAGTATTAATTAGTAAGCATATAACCAATAGCATGAATCTGTTTAATCAGGTATAAGATGTTAGTTGAATCATCCCCTTTCAACTGTGAGATAAAGAAATGAAATGTGTAATAGTATAAATACATTATAAGTAGAACCAGTGTTTTTTTATGCCACACAATTTATGAAATTCACTCACACGAGACATGTTAAATCTGACCCTATTGATTGCTCGTGCAATCACCTAGGGTGTCTCATTCAAACGACGCAGTCTAAGAAGTTTGTATTATAGGTGAGGAAGCACTCGGTTGGGTTAGGAAAAACCAAAGAATCGGCTTATTAACAGTGTTTGAGAACCAATAAATAGTTATTATGTTTAATATGTTTGAGCATTGAATCTATTCTATTGTAGTATTGTTCGTTATGAGAATGTTATTACAACTTGTTGACTGTTTAAGTTATTCTCGGTGTAAACATTAAAATGATGAAATCTATATAATTGTATACTATAAATTTATAATACGCAAGATACTTTTTTTGTATATTACGTGTATTGGATGCGCATATATGGAAGTCTGTGTTTGGTGTTGATATATGGGACATGCTATATAAATAATATATAGCTACGGTTTCCCACAATAACCAAAACCATGCTGAGTAGTTGTTAGATAAGAGTTTGAATGAGTTTTATTGAATGTGTCCGTTTGATGTTGCATATCAGTGCGGTTTTAAAAGGTTTTGTTCAGTCTTGTATTAGTGAAATGAGTATGATATGCAAATCGATGCATGCACGTGCCTATTTCACTACACAGTATTATATTAGTTTTCATAAACCCTTTTGTATGTGAGCAAAAACCCCGTGTACAAAGAATAAAAAATTTACATGTTTATAGTTGTGAAAGTATTATAATGTTATGGTTTGGCATGTATAAAATAGCTGAAAATCAGCATGGCAAGGCAACGGATAAATACTGTCATGTAGAGATATATGAATATATATGGCCTGAAAATCTTTGATGTATACATTAAGATGGATGAAGTGCGTCTGTGAAAAAGGTAGATAAAATAAATTTAAGTGATACGGTTTTAATCCATGTTTTCTCATTTGTGACAAAGTATTTGATGTATACATTAAGATGTATACACTATAGAAAAGTTGAACCATAAATTCTCATTTGTGACAAAGTATTTGATTTTTGCAGGTTGCGGCAAAGCTTTTTGACAAGTTAAAGCAAAAGATCAGAGATCTGAAAGTATTTGGTAAATGTTGCTCCTATTTTTTGATGAACTATTCGATAGTTAAACATTGATTACGTAAATGCCAATCAGTAAAGTAGATGCAAATCAGTGCCCGCATGTATACCTAATTAACTCTTTTAAGTGGTTAGCGAATGATGGTGTGTTATACTGCTTTTGGTCTCCATTATATAAGGAATTCATGCATTCAGGATAACCAAAGAGTGTACGATATGTACATTTATGGTCAGAAAATTTGTTAGTTCGTTATATTTTTTGTTTGCATTCAAAACATGAATTTATTTTTGGTAGTTTAAAGCTAAAACTTGCTCATTATAGTTTAAAGCTAAAACTGAGTCGAGTATGAACCTCCGTGTTGTGTAAAATGTTGTGCGTTTGGCCATCTATTTCCCCAATGTAATACTATGACAAGTGAATTGGTTCCTAAGTCATCGAATGCTCAGTTGTCGAGCTCTGTCCCCCCATCTACGCTGGCCGATCATGTAAATGCTGCTCGAACTAATGCTGGTGTTAAATCTGTACATAGTCATGCACATTCTATGCGTGCATCTTCTAATGCACTCGATGCAGCTGCGCCTTTGACTGTTCATAGCGAATACACACTTGTCATTCAATCTGTTGTGTCATGTGTGGCATCTTCTATTTTTTGATGTCGGTTTGGGCTCGGACTGATGTATGACTGTTGCGTCACTTTCTAGTTTGCAACAGAAGTTTGCAACTGAAGTTATGCTCGAGAAGTCCAATTTGCAACTTCAATTGCAAACTGGATCAGTTTGCAACTGAAGTCGCAAACTGATCCAGTTTGCAACTGAAGTCGCAAACTGATCCAGTTTGCAACTGAAGTCGCAAACTGATCCAGTTTGCAACTGAAGTTGCAAATTGGACTCGGTTTGCGACTTCAGTTGCAAACTGATCCAGTTTGCAATTGAAGTTGCAAATTGGACTCAGTTTGCGACTTCAGTTGCAAACTGAGTCGAGGATCAGTCTTGCGTATTCAGTTGCGTAATTGTTAATCATATGTTAACATGGAAAAATGTCGAGTACGAATGGTATCTACCTAAATGCAAGTTGCATAATTGTTATGGTCCCATAGAAAGTTAAATGTTCATCGCAACAATCATGGATTCCAAAGCAATGTAGCACAGTGGATAATGTTATTAATTCGATACAAATATACAAGTAGATTTTTCTTGTATTCAGTACAATTATACAAGTAAATTATCATAAAAACAAATTCGGTGAGAATTTAGTAAACTGTTATAATTTAGTTAATATATGATTATATATTAACCAAATTAGATATTTCTATAATTTAGTTGTAGATTTCATTTGTTGGCAGCAACTTGTTTTTTTTAACAGTGCAATATTGCTGCCCAAATTTGTAAGAAAGTTGTATAAAAGATTCAAGTATTAACCAGCAATTCTGAAAATGGGAATGTTTCATTACTTGCTAACGATAAATGACAATCATAGTGTAGAATGTCAGAGGTTTGAATCCTCCTACAAGAATGGATGCCTGGATTCATACTGCAAAATATAAAATTTCTGTTGTTGTGTGGTTGGAGCATAAGCTAAGTGATGAAGAGCTGAAATTTTTTGGTCATGGTTTCAAACTAGGTTGGACTTTTTGTATTAACCAATTTCCATAAGAGAAAAGCAATGTTTTAATACTATGGGATGGTAATGTAACTAATGTTTGGAACTTCATGCATGTCTTTATAGATTGGTTTTGGACAATATACTGGTGCCGAATGAGAAAACCACTAAATTAAATCGTCAATTTGCAGAGACATTTGAAGATGTCGGAGTAGGTGGGTTTGTGTGTCATCCGAAGAGCTTAATTCGATATCTTTAGAAATTACTGGTAAAATTTTCATTCACATAACCGTCTCGTTGTTTTCTTGCTATATACCAATTGAAATTTATGTATTGTAGACATATTGTAATATGGAATGATTGTAAAATGTAATGCACTACTTTCATATGCATGATTTAATGGGAAATGAGATAAGATTCTCACAAACTGTTGCAAAGTTTCAAAACTGATTCACTTACACATTGATATTACAGATTCACTTATACATTGCTTGTATTGCTTATTTTAGGTATTGCATTGCTTATTCCAGTGGCGTTACCAAAGCAATTCTTCTTTCAGAGCTATTTCAGGTATGGTTTTGCTTTTATAAAATTTAGTCGCAGTCTTACGTATTCAGTTTGCAAACTCAGTTTATGTGCTTTTAAGTGGTTAGTGAATGATGGATTTATTCAGAGTCTTGCAAACTCAGTTTGCAAAATTTAGTCGCAGTCTTACATGAATTTATTCGCAGTCTTGCAAACTCAGTTTGCAAAATTTAGCCGCAATCAAAACATGAATTTATTTTTGGTAATTTAAAAGCTGAAATTCGTACAAAAAAGGGGGGGTGCGTGTGCGCCAAAACAAACATTTATTTGTTCTTTGTTTTGCAACTCAGTTGCAAACTAGACTCTCGAGTTTGCAACTTCAGTTGCAAACTGAGACTCAGTTTGCAACTGAAGTTGCAAACTCGAGAGTCCAGTTGCAAACTGAGTCGAGTTTGCAACTGAAGTTAACTCGAGAGTCCAGTTAAAAATTGAGACTCAGTTTGCAACTATGATTTTTTGATAGTGATACAAAATTTCAAAAGGGATTCATGCTTAATTCTGAACTATGATTCAGTTTTATCTTGCTATTGAATTGCCTGTTGAATTGTGGAATCTAGTGGATTAATCAAAAAACCAGTTTTGATTAATCGGAAAATGTTAAGACATTTTGGACTTGGTTTTAAATAAGAAAAATCGATAAACTGGCTATGAAGATCAATCATCCAAAAAAAACTGTTGACCTCTAGAAATGTGGATTATATTTTTTTCTTTCTAGTATGTTATAATATAAATATATGTTTGGATATGAAATGGTTTCCGGACAAACAAAAATTGTTTTTGTCATAAAAATTTGAAAAGAATAGTGAATGATATATGATATTAATTCTAACCTGTTTCGAGATCTTATTTATTATATATGATGATGTGAGATCTGCATATCTTGTTTAATATTTGCCTTTGTACGCTTCGTTAAATTAATTTGAATTTGTTAACCTGTGTATTTACATTAAGTATTTTTAGTTGAATCCACCTCTTTTACAAGCAATTATATATGATATGTTTAAGTTGTATTCTGTATACTGACAGATGCATAGAGTGTGTATATAATTAGTTGTTTGTTTGACTCGAAATATCATACACACATGTTGCTTGCATATATTTATATATATGTGAACACACACACACACACACACACACATATATATATATATATATATATATATATATATATATATATATTAGAAATTGAACTGGAATTCTAACTTGACTATTGGATCATGTTTTGATTTTCAATCCAATAGCAATTTAAATATGCAAATTTATATGATTGCAAACTGCACCTTCTTTAAAATGTTTAAGTTTTCCAGTTTGCAAGAAGATCTATATATTATATATTGCTTGTAATATAACTGATTGCGTATGGTATATTAAGAGGTGCATATAGAATTTAATAAGCTGATTTTATATTTATAATGATAAATATATAAAAAAATATACTGTGAATGTTGTTTTGAAAGCTAGAGCAAATATGATTTGCATTTCGATGACTTTCAAATCATTTTAAACTTTAGGCTTGAATTACTATGTAATAGATATCAAGATCAGAATTCTGCTTTGATCTGTAAATTAATATGCATATGCTAAACCTAAAATATACACATAGCTAATTCCTCTCTGTTTTGATCATGCATGACAATATATTTAACCTCCTGTGGGTTTAGTTGTTTCATTGAACGGTTTGATGACATGTTACTGTAATATAACTCGTTTACTTCTCACATTCAATAAAAAAATGCATTTCTATAGACAAAACTATACATGGTCATATCATTAGTTTCTTATTTGATTTCAAATATAAATACAAATTATATGTTCAAAATAAATAGTCATATATTCAAAATATGGGCCAATGGAATATACAAAATTGATATTTCAATCAATGCAAAAAAACAACCAGATATACACCACAATAATTTCTAAACCAAGAAACACAAACATGGCGTTGACAAATGGCACCATTGTAAACATAGGGAAAGTAGAGCACCTGGAAACAAGTGGAAAAGACAATAAAACTAGATTAATCAATTCACAACATAATAAAAGAATCTTTGGATTAACTTCATTGAGTTGGAGTTAGTAGAGGCCGGAAACTAGAATCTTCCATTGAGTGGTAAAGAGCATATTGTCCGGGGGGTGGGCCCATTTGTTTGATGAGATTATATAGATAATAATTTTATTCTACAGATAGTAGCAATTTTTGAATTGTATCAGCATTAAAAATATAGGATGACAGGTATAATTCATTTGAAGCTAAAATATAGGGTTTTAGTTTATTATTTAGGAACTAAATGCATGCAATTTGTTTGATAACTGAAAAGGAGCGATCAAATGATAACTGAAAAAGAGCATATTGTCCGGGGGGTGGGCCCATTTGTTTGATGAGATTATATAGATAATAATTTTATTCTACAGATAGTAGCAAATTTTGAATTGTATCAACATTAAATAAACTATAGTAATTTTTAGAAGTATGTACAACTTTAGCTCATAAACGTTATTTTGCAATAAACTTCTTTAAGTTGATTACATAGCAAATATATTATATTTACGTCTTATGTTATATTATATATGATATAGGAGGGCAACATGTCCCACAGTATAGACAAAACATGGATATATGAATCTGATCAAAGAACTACATGCTATAGAGAGGGGGTGGAGAAGTTTATTAGTTTCGTTGAAGAAAACGGTGGTAAGAAAGGAGTGTATTTATGCCCTTGCATTAAGTGCCAAAATCTGAAGACGATAAGATTAGAGGTCATTCATTTTCATTTGCTTAGATGGGGTTTTATCCAATCATATAGCGTGTGGTATTTACATGGGGAAAAACAACCAGTTAGTTATGCCACAAATACCGATGAGGTTGAACATATTAGGATGGAAGATCTAGTCAATGATGCAGATAGATTTCATGATTTTCAACCTGATCTAGTCAATGATCATGCTAATGTTGGACAGCAGTTTACGGATGATGGCAATTGGCAGGCCAATGAAAGTAAGAAGTATAAACCACTTTTTGAGAGCGCAAAAGAGCCATTGTATCCTTCATGTTCAAAAGGGTTAACGAAGCTGTATGCCATTGTGAAACTGAATAGCTTGAAGACCCAATACAGCTTTTCAGATAATGGGGTGACTGCACTTCTCGAATTAATAAAGGAGTTACTCCCCGAAGGTAACACACTGCCGACAAAATACTCCGACGTGAAGAAGTTAATTAAGCAAGTTGGAATGAATTACAAAACTTATGATGCATGCATCAATGATTGCATATTGTATTGGAAAGATGATGCGAACAGAGTTTCTTGTACAAATTGTAGTGAACCAAGATATACGACATCATTTGACGAAGAGAGAATAGGCACCAAAGTACCTCGAAAGACATTAAGACATTTTCCTTTAATTTCTAGATTGAAGAGATTATATACTATACCATGGATAGCAGAGCCAATGACCTGGCATGGTCGTGCCAAGTCTAATCCACAAGTAATGCGTCATCCATGTGACACTTCTCAATGGAAATCCGCGGATTCTTTTGATAAAACGTTTCCCGTCGAGTCACGAAATGTCACACTTGGAATAGCAACAGATGGTTTCTGTCCACATGTTTCTCTGTCTAACCCTTATAGTTGTTGGCCAGTAATTGTAGTACCATATAATCTTCCTCCGTCTATGTGCATGAAACGGGAGTTTTCAATGTTAACATTGTTGATTTCTGGACCAAAACAACCGGGAAAAGATATTGATGTTTATTTACAGCCGTTGATAGACGAGTTAAAACAGTTATGGGAAGGAGTCGTTACATATGATTCATTAAATAAATCCGAGTTTACAATGAGAGCTAGGGTGTTGTGGGCAATCCATGATCACCCTGCTCTTGGTACTTTATCGGGATGTATAACTCACGGTTACTTTGCATGTCCCGTTTGTGGGGAAAACACATGTTCTTATCATCTCCCTAAAAGTAAAAAGATGTGTTTTATGGGACATCGAATGTTTCTTCCTAACGGACACAAGTTTCGATACGACAAGACAAATTTCAATAACGAACAAGAACTTCGTCGTCCTAAACGACCATTGACTGGTTTTGAAGTTGAGAAGAAAGTAGCGAATATCAAAATGAAAGTCGGTAAAAAGAAAGAAGAAAATGGTCTAAAACGAAAAAAGCCAGCCATTGAAGAAGTTGACGATGTTTCTGGATGGTATAGGAGGTCTATCTTTTTTGATTTACCATATTGGAAAGCAAATATGATTCGACATAATATTGATGTTATGCATACGGAGAAGAATGTCACAGAGCATCTCATAAGCACCATTATAGACCATAAAGATAAGTCAAAAGATGGCATCAATGCACGCAAGGATTTGAAAATCATGGCTATAAAACAAAAGTTGTGGGTGATGGAAGATCCTGAAACAAATAAAATAATCATACCCAAGGCAACTTTTACTTTGAGGAAAGAAGAAAAGATACGATTTTTCACTGTATTGAAAAATCTGAAAGTACCTAATAAATTCTCTTCTAACTTCCGCAATAATGTGACCATCAATCCTCCCGAACTAAGAAATATGAAGTCGCATGATTATCACGTCATAATGCAGCATTTGCTTCCGGTACTGCTTCAACATTCTTATGCACAACACAAGGATCTGCAAAATGCTGTTCATCGTATTAGTTTATTCTTTAACATTTTGTGCTCAAAGGTGATCAATAGGGAACACCTTATAAAAGCAAAGGCTGGTTTGATAGAAGCAATAAGTGTTTTTGAAAAACATTTTCCACCTGCGTTTTTTGATATTAGTATCCATCTTATGATTCATTTAGCCGATCAGGCATTGATTGGTGGCCCTGTCAGATATAGATGGATGTATCCTTTTGAACGGTTTGTAACTAATTTCAGTTATGTACATTATTATTCGGTGTAAATAGCTATCCTATATAATATATAATTGATTACATTCACAGATTAATGAAAACATATAAAGGATATGTACGCAACAAAAGATACATTGAAGGGTGTATTGCAGAAGGATATATCGTACAAGAAGCTAGCCTTTACTGCATGGAATATATGCCAAACGGAGGTTATGGCAATCATAAACATACCCGCGAAGCATTTTTAGATGAGGATGATGAATTTGCTGGTGAGATACCTTTAGATAATGGTAAAAATATAATGTTAACCCAAGTGCAGTTTGAACAAGTGCGTAGATGGGTCCTTAATAAGTATGATGGATTGGATGAATGGAAGAAGTAAGTTCATGAATTTGTTTCAAATTTTCATTTTTTCAGTTGTGTTTATATATTAATTTCGATGTGTTTTCTATAGAAGGTATAACTCCTATGTGAAAATCACTAGATTTCAACCACGACGAAAAGGTACAACCGTCGAAGTCATTCAAGCACCAGATTTTACCCTATGGTTACGTAATGAGGTATTACATCATCATAAGTATTTCACGTGTTTATAAGTTGACAATACAAACCATTCTTTTATTTTTTTATTGTGTTTTATGTAGTTGGTGAATTGCAGCGATGCTGATCCAACTTTTTGGCGGCTAGCACACGGGCCGTTGTTCATGGCGCTTAGTTATACGAAGTACCAAGTGAATGGGTTTTTATTTTCCACGAAAATGTACGAAGATCGTATGGTCACACAGGATAGCGGTGTATGCATGAAAGCAATTACAAGATTTAGAGCGAGTGGTAAAGATAAAAATTATAAGGAAGCAGAAACAACGTATTACGGAGTCATTCAACAGATACTTGAGTTGGATTACACTGACTTCAAACAAACGGTTTTTTATTGTGATTGGGTAAAGGTCGAGGATAAGATCAATGGTTGCAAAATAGATCCCGTTTCAAACTTAATCATGGTCAATTTAGGAAAAATAAAGAACAAAGACAACATGAATGATGAACCATTTATTCTTGCATCAGAAGCGAGTCAAGTGTTCTACTCAAAAGATTCAAAAAATAACGGATGGTCTGTGGTTTTGCATACACCGAAACGGTTGACAACAAATGTGGATGACATTGAGTTTCCTACCGTCTACCAATCAGCTTTTGAAGACAATGAAAAATTAGAAAATGTATTCGAAAAGTCATGAATTGTTGACTGCTTTTTTTATCACATGTATTTGGAATGTAATGAATTGTTGAATGTTTTTTTCCTCAAGGAAATCACATGTATTTGGAATGTCATGAATTGTTGGATGCTTTTTTTATACCAAAACCATATGTTAACTTGTGAATTGTGAATAATCTATTGAGCATGGTGGTGATGATGATCACATGTATTAGTTATATTATATTTTGCAGGAAATTATGTCACAAAATCCAATATCATCACATGCATCATGTTCAAAAGAGCAAAAAGTTGATCAAAACCTACTTGGTATCCCAATATCAGAAAATGCTTCAAAAGTTGCTACTATGCTTGGTAAACTAGTAAGAGCTCATGTGCCGATATCATACGTAAGTTGGAAAAAAATACCCAAAACATATAAGGACGACGTTTGGAACAAGTTGATGGTAAGTTTTTACTTGAGCAATTTGGTAACATAGCATTTAAATGTCTACAGTCTATTTTTACAGTCTGACTCTTAATTTTTGCAGAAAATGTATGCGCTTGAGCCGCTTTCAAAGGAAATGTTTATAAAAAGAATGGCCGAGGCTTTTAGAAGACACAAGAAAAACTTAAGAGCAAGTTTTTATGATATTTTCGACAATGACGAAGAACGGTTGAAAAATTGTCCACCTGCAGTTGCTCAAGAAGATTGGAGTGAGTTCATAAAAAATGAAGCAACGCCTGAAGCGAGCGGAAGAAGGAAGTCAGGCAAAAGAAATAGATTATTGCTCAATTATGGTCACCATGCAGGACGTAAAAGTCATGCTAGAATAGAACACGAATTGGTAATTTATATTCATTTTATTTCAAAAATAGTAAAATCCCCCCAATTATGATAGGAAATATACATAAACTGGAATATATTGCAGACCGTTGCAGATCCATCTGCAAATATCAGCCGTCGTCAAGTATGGGAGAAGACACACACGAAAAAAGATGATAGCATATCAGATGCCGCTTCTGTGTACTTCGTAAGTTAAACAAATATTAACTTGCGTATTATTTGAAATTTCATTATTCATTTAAGAATTATCATATCTTAGGATAAAATTGCGAAAATGAAGGAAAAGATCACCGATAGTGATGAAGAAAAACTGACAGTGGATGATGATATCTTATCACAAGTGTTTGGTAAGGATACGAAGGGTAGGAGCCGCGGTGTTGGGACCGTCATACCAATGACTAATGTTAAGGCTTGTGCTATTGCACAGAAACGATTCAAATGTGTTAGTCAAGACAACGATGACTTGAAAACGAGGGTGGGAAGTTTGGAGGGTACAATGGGAAATATGGCGGGGCGAATGGAGCTTCTGATTCAAATGGTGGGAGACATCGCTACTTCTAAAGGAATCCCCGCACCGTTAGATCGCCCTGATGGAGCACGCAACATACAACTCGGTTCTTCTAAAGTCGTTGCTTCTCAAGATACAACCAATGTTTCGAATAATCAAAAATGTGAAATTCTCAACTCTGATCTAGACATAGTAGCAATAGGTATTTATTACCAACTTTTTATTATTAGTTGATTTCGATGCAGTTATTTTGTTTGATAGATGTAGACAACTTTATTGCAACAGGTACTGTATGTCGAGATTCTACATCGTCCAGAATTCATGGGAAATATGTACCATCTACACATGAAAAATTGGTTTTGGACGATATACTGATGTCGGATGAGAAAACCACCAAAATAAATCGTCAATTTGCAGAGACTTTTGATGAAGTCGGAGTAGGTGGGTATGTGTGTCATCCAAAGAGCCTAATTCGATATCTTTAGACATTGGAGCAGGTATATATAATTTTACACTATATGCTATCAAGTCAAAAGAGTTCACATAAGAATAAAAGAACCCATAACCAACTTTAATTCACTTATACATTGCTTGCATTGCTTATTTCAGGTATTGCATTTCTTATTCCAGTGGCGTTACCGAAGCAATTCTTCTTTCAGAGCTACTTCAGGTATGGTTTCGCTCTTATAAAATTTAGTTGCTTAAATTTTGTTTTCTCGACATTTTTCTTCATCTTTTTTTGGCCTTGAGGTATGTTTTTATGTTTTGTTAGTTATATGAGAGGTAGTTGCAATTAAACCAATGGGCTAATGGATAGTTTGTCTTGTATACTTTTGGTGCAGTGGAAATTTGCATTCGTGTCACTTGGCAGTCCTGATTATCTTCAGGATTCGGATATTCTATCTTATTTGGTTTCAGGTACCTTTCTACCCCACATACATATGAATTATATTAGCAATAACATGGATGTTGTTGAGTTTAATGGTTGAAAACTGTTAATGTTCCTTGGATGATGTTATGTCGGGAAATGAACACTCTGTTTTTCCAAACTGTTAGTGTTACCATTATATCATAAATCCTTGTTTCTTCATCGACTCAACAAGCATTATTCTGTTCCAAGAGCCGCTAACTCGGCTTCGTCGTCTATCACTACGACTTCTGGAAAAAACAATTGTTCCCGACAGTGATTTCAAGTCTAGTTAAACTAGATATTAAACATTATATTTATGGATTTTTCACTTCAAGGTACTGTATCTTATATTTACCAGTTCCTGTTCACAATATTGAGAATGTAGCCTCAGACTATGGTATGAACATCCAATTATATTGATAATTAAGTTTGGGTTGTAGTAGTCATTCATCTGGTTGTTTTAAGGGCTGTTATTGTGACAGTTACAGTTGCATTTACCATTTTAACTGGTAAACTGAAGTTGTACAGTGTTACACTATGGTTATGCCAAAGGTTGGTGTAGCCTCAGATTACGGCTCAGTTTCGCTGAGCCTTCGGCTCAGCTGAAACTGAGCGTAAGGCTCAGCGAAACTGAGCCGTAATGCTCAGCTGAAACTGAGCCTTATGGCTCAGTTTCGCTGAGCCTTCGGCTCAGGTGAAACTGAGCGTAAAGCTCAGCGAAACTGAGCCGTAAGGCTCAGTTTCAGCTGAGCCTTATGGCTTAGTTTCGCTGAGCCGAAGGCGCAGCTGAGCTATACGGCTCAGTTTCGCTGAGCCTTCGGCGCAGCTGAAACTGAGCATTCGGCTCAGCGAAACTGAGCCGTAATGCTCAGCTGAAACTGAGCCTTATGGCTCAGTTTCGCTGAGCCTTCGGCTCAGCAGAAACTGAGCGTAAAGCTCAGCGAAACTGAGCCGTAAGGCTCAGCTGCAGCTGAGCCTTATGGCTCAGTTTCGCTGAGCCGAAGGCGCAGCTGCAGCTGAGCCTTACGGCTCAGTTTCGCTGAGCCTTCGGCGCAGCTGAAACTGAGCATTCGGCTCAGCGAAACTGAGCCGTAATGCTCAGCTGAAACTGAGCCGTAATGCTCAGCTGAAACTGAGCCTTACGGCTCAGTTTCGCTGAGCCGAAGGCGCAGCTGCAGCTGAGCCTTACGGCTCAGTTTCGCTGAGCCGAAGGCGCAGCTGCAGCTGAGCCTTACGGCTCAGTTTCGCTGAGCCTTCGGCGCAGCTGAAACTGAGCATTCGGCTCAGCGAAACTGAGCCGTAATGCTCAGCTGAAACTGAGCCTTACGGCTCAGTTTCGCTGCCTTGATTTTTTTAGTTACTATTTGAACCAGGTCTTGTTGTTGTGGAGGCGAAACTAAACTGATGTTTGTTATTTTATTTTCTTTTCAGGCGTTGGAACAAGCATGAGTTGTATGGGCTCGACAACTGCAGTTTTGTTGATTTTTTTTTTAGAGAAAGAACTATGAACATTATGTATTAACTGAAGTTATGATTTATGTATTAATCGAATTATTCTTAGCGTGTCTTCTTTATATACTGCTATATGAGTGTAGCGTATCTTCTTTATTGTGCATATATATATATATATCAATGGGTGCAGTGATTTTGAATATTGCATATATGATATACCGATTTTGATACGGTTAAAAGCCGTATCTAATTCATTGTTATCATTGTAGGAGTGAGGCATTAAACACGGTTTTTAGCCGTATCAGTATACCAGTTTAATACGGTTTTAAGCCGTATCAAACTGGTATACTGGTACGGCTAAAAACTGTATCAATCTATGAAATTAGCAGTGCAAGCATAACAATTTGAGGCGGTTTAAAGCCGTAGCAATTGTTCAGTTTGATACGGCTTAAAACCGTATCAAATTAGAAGTTGGAGAGTGCCCGCATGCTAATTTGATGCGGTTTTAAACCGTATCAAACTGAACAATTACTACGGCTTTAAACCGTATCAATTGAGATATTTAATACGGTTTTAAGCCGTACCAATTGACAAATTTGATAAGGTTCTAAACCGTATCAATTATGGATTTTGATATGGTTTAAAACCGTATCAAATATCTCAATTGATACGGTTTTGAACCGTATCAATTGAACAGAGACGCCATTTTTTGATACGGCTTAAAACCGTATCAAATCGCTTTTAATACGGCCATTAACACTGCCAAATTGGCATTTTTGGTGTAGTGTGACTTGCATAACTTGCATAACATCATGATCACATAGCATATGACTTGCATAACATCATGAACACATAACACATAACTTGCATAACATCACAAACACATAGCATATGATAACACAATCTTGCATTGATCCACATTCATAGCCATAACCTCATTATATCCTATCATAATCATTTCAACAATTGGTCATTAAGGCTATAGAAAACTCACTACTTGTTGATTAGCACTTCAATGAAGAAGATTAAGTTGCTAGAGTTGATTAGAAGTTGATTTGAGAAGCTTTCCTCCTCTTTAATTTGTTGGTAGCTCCTCCTAGTTGCATTTTGACGGCATAACGACGTTGTCTCCAATTTTAGTATGAATTAGGGTAGTCTTAGGGTGTATTTATAGAATTAGGATGTAGTTTAGGCCCTTAGATTAACCCTAGATTAGGTTAGAGCCGTCAGATCTCGTCACAAGCCACCAGACACAACCCAAAAGCCAAACTGGTGCACCCAGGTCACCTGGGCTCGACCAGGGAGGTCGACCCCCAGGTCGACACTAGGGTCGACACCCTAGTCGACCTGGTGGGCAGGTCGACTCCCCAGTCGACCCCCAGGCCGACTCCCTGGGTCTGGCGGGAATTCTCCCGCCACTTCTGAAATTTGAAATTTCTGTTTTTAAATCTGTTTTTAAATTTTCTGAAACTTCTTCGGGCCATATCTGGGTCATACGGACTCCGATTTTCGAAAACTCGGACTCTATTTCGCGTATTTTTCCGAGACGAACGCAATGGCATAGCCCGTTTCCCCTGATTCAGATTTTAATATTTAATTCTGCCCTGTTTTATATTATAGCAAGTTATTCAACATACGGGGTGTTACATTCTCCCCTACTTAAAGGATTTCGTCCCCGAAATCTCTAAGTCAAGAAGAACGTATCCTACCATCCAAACAACCATCTACTCAAACCATCAAACACTGGCATCCATTGTCCTTAAAGTTTCTAATGCTGTATGAACATATGCAAAGAGTGTGTGTATATGTTCCATGTCTAATGCAAAATTAGGCGGTCAACTTATTTAGTTGACCTCCTTAATGCAAACCATGATAGTGCCATGCATCCAATATGTTTGCGAAAGATCCCTATCGACACATACTATTTCTACATGTGTGCACAACCATACACCAAAATGCATCATCCATATGATAATGCAACCATTATACATCCATTAATATAGCTACCAACACAAAATTTTATGCAATATGCAATATGAAGTGATTGAGCCGATCTAGTGCCTAGAGTGTGTGTATATGCATCCACGAGCAACCACTTGCATCCACACGCATCCATCAAGCATAACATGTCTCAAACACATGTTTCAACCATAGGTTTTCCCTATCTAAAGGTCAAAGGTACTAATGAGAGGACATACTAAAGATAAGATAAGTACTAGACAAACGATAAAGGAGAAGTTAAAAGACATACCCTCAAAAAGGAATGGGTACAATGAACGCATCTTCGCTTCTGTCTCCCAAGTAGCATTGCTCTCATCTTCTCCCCTTTTCACTTTGACTAGTCGAACCTCTCTGTTTCTCAACTTCCTAATCTCTGACCTAAGGATGCGGGTAGGAGCCCATCGAATAGTCACATCATGCTCTACCTCTACTTCTCTAAGCAAGCTCGGCTCTACCACCTCTGCGGTCTCATGTAGGCACTTCCTCAAATGTGACACATGGAATACGTCATGTTTCCTATGCAACTGAATTATCTCTCGAAGATAAACCGAAGCTAGCTATGGAGCAGTCCTCTTGCTCTTCACGGGTATGAAATGGGCACTCTAGTAAGTCTGTCTACCACAACCCAAATTCCCATATTACCCTTCTTCGACCTAGGTAACCTATCAATAAAATCCATCGAGACGCCATCCCACTTCCATTGCGGAACTTTTAATGGGTGAAGCAACCCACCGGGTTTCTTTTGCTCCGTCTTTCACCTGTTGGCACACCAAGCATCTAGCGACATACTCGGCCACATCTTTCTTCATACCGGCCCAAAAGAAAACTTGCTTCATGTCTTGGTACATCTTGTCCCACCGGGAGGAATGGTCATCCTAGAATGATGCGCATCATCAAGAATAGCCTTCCTCAAACCCTCGTCTTGCGGTACACAAAGTCTACCGTCTCTACGCAAGCACCCCCTATCGTCTAGGGTGTACCTACTCAAATGGCTGGACGACTCCCCCCTTATGAGCCTCTCTACCAACTCAACCAACTGTGGGTCCTCCCGCTGTGCCTCGCCAATTCGCCCCAAAAGAGTAGGTCTGACCTCTAAGGATGCTAGCTAACCGGGTATAAAGTCAACAGAAGGTCTGAAATCAAACACTGAGATAAATTCCAAGCTTCGTCGTTCCACGAACAATGGACTCAAGGACAACCTTTTTCTGCTCAAGGCGTCCGCCACCACGTTACCCTTGCCAGGGGTATACGCTATCTCGAAATCATAGGATGCTAAGAACTCCATCCACCTTTGCTGTCTCAAGACTATGCGCTCGAAGAGTCTCCAACACTTCCCTAAGATGTAGGGCATGCTTTCCTCCACTTCTAGAGAAAACCAGGATATACTTTCATACAAAATCGTCACAACTATCCATCTCTCACGCAGACCATCCTAGTCGAACTCGACATCCCCCAAGTGCAAGCCCCAAAGGCCTAAACCAATATCATACAAACACCCAAGGGACACCTCCTTCGAATTCAGACGACCTACGTGAGATGATACTAGTAAAAACGGCTAGATAATTAAGCCCTTGTCCAACTCTGGATGTCCTTGCCAGTCTCGCTCCAAAACCACCGTTGATCAAATAACTGGCTTTGCTTAACCTATTAAGCACACACGAAAACTTATTTTGCTTTTTAGAAAAGACTAAGATGTCATCCACAAAGACCACTACAAAGTTATTTAGGTACTCCCTGAACACCTTACACATCAAATCAACAAAATATGCGGGGGCGTTCGTCAAACCAAATGGCATCACAAGCCACTCATAGAAACCACCCGGAGTCCTAAAGGCGGTCTTCTCTACACTATCCTCAGTCACTCCCAACTGATGAAACTCCGTGGCCAAGTCCCACTGCGAAAACACTGAGGCGCCAACCAACTGATCAAAGAGATCATCAATCCTTGGCAATGGGTGTCCATTCTTCTTTGTGAGCTTGTTGAGTTCTCTATAGTCTACACAAAGTCTGAGGGACCCATCCGCCTTCGTGGCAAAAACTACTGGAGCACCCCACTCCGATATACTTCGTCTTATGAACCCCCTTCTCAAGCAACTCCGCTACTTGCTTATGGAGTTCCCTCCTCTCACGAGGAGCCATGCGGCGCACTGACAAAAATACTGGTTCAGCATCGTCTACCAGATATATTCGGAAGTCTATCTCCCGCTTCTGAGGTAAGCCCTTCACCTCCCCAAACACATCCGAGTATTCCCGGACCACTCTAACAGATCGCAAACTCTCGACCGAAGCGTCAAGCGATTCAAGATAACTTAGCATAACAAAATCTATGGGATTACAAGAGATTTCGAGAGTGTTACCCAAGCGGGTCATGAGCCGAACAACTCTCCTTTCGCAATCAAGAACGACACCATTACTGGATAACCAGTCCATGCCCAAAATCAACCCATAGCCCGTGAAGCCCAAAACAAAGGCATCACACCTAAACTCAACGCTAAGTATGAGGATCTTCAAACCCAAACATATCATGGACAAATAAGTGGAGCCCCCAATTGGGTTTGAAACAACCAAGGGATCATCTACTGAACTGGTGTCTAGGTGCAGTGACTCAACTAATGATGATAAGATAAACGAATGTGATGTGCCAGAGTCAAATAAAGTTCGAACAGGATGATCGAGAGAACCAAATTTCAACTTAGATGGTCCTACCCCCATCAGGTATACTCGTCGTGAGGGAATACATCTACCCTCCATAAGATCCTGTACTTCGTCCTTACCTCTTTGGACAACCCTAATAAGGTGTCCTATTACTCCAAGACAACTAGCCTTCCCCTTCACATTCTCCTATCGTGGCCTTCTTACCACGATAAGGTTTCGTCCTTTATTTACCTAACAGCTATTTGAACCTTCCTCTCTCGTCCATCTTAAAGGTACCCATAAGCCCTCCACCTCCTTGGACTAACTTCTTAGCCTGGCAAACGACTTAGTCCCTTGAAGTGGTTCTTTCAACCTTCATATGGAAGTCCTTATTTATCTTAAAAAGGCATCTATACGCGGAGGGGAAGTTCAAAAAAGAGAAAGAGGAAGAGATTCAAAACGGAGAATCGAAGGAAGGATATATGGCTCTTGGGGATTATGTTCTTTTCTTTTAAAAACTTTTCTCTTAAAAACATGTTTTTGAAAATACTTGTTCAAAAAAATGTTTTTAGAAAAATAATTTTCTAAAAATTTTATTTGTTCTGATAACCTTCGCTCTGATACCACGTGTAACACCCCACACCCGCTAAGGTCACTCACTAAGGGAATGCCTTAGCTTCGGTGGAGTATTTAAGTGAATATAGAACTGAAAAATTACAACAAGACAGATATAAGTGATACTTGAAATTTAAAACATCATTTCATTGCAGCAGAAGGTAAACATGTTTGGTTACATATCAAAAACCCACAAGAGTCAAGTACAAAATATCCATCTCGTTAAAACATAAGTACATAATCCCACTACATACTAATAGCCATAATAGAAAAGATAACCGAGCTTTTCTTCAAGAGTCCAAGCTCCAAAAGATAGATAAAGCAATCTGATCAAAGCCCACTAGTGCTAGGCCCACTCTGAGAACCTGAGGGTTGGGGAAAAAGATAAAAACAACGGGGTCATACATAAGTCTGAGTGAGCCCTATAACTTTAACAATACAATCATTAAAGTAATTAGGGTATGATATAAACCTGGTACGGTACGACTGGGGATAAATGACTACTCTAAGCAGCCAACTAGACTTAGGATGAACTAAGATAACGGTAAAGACGCGCCTATCCACCCAAGGATAAATACTATTCTGCACCACACCAGATCTACTCACCCAAGGATAATTCCTACACTGCACCACACCAAATCTACCCACCCAAGGGTAATTCCTACTTAAAGGTTGATCCCACTAAGTGTACTTAGTAATTTTTAATAGTAGTTTCGTGTACCCCTAGCTGACTACATAGGTGCCGTCTGCCCCTATCTCCACTAGGTGTACCCACAACTTAGTAATTTTAATAGTAGTCTCGTGTACCCCTAGCTGACTACATAGGTGCCGTCTGCCCCTATCTCCACTAGGTGTACCCACTACTCCCATTTGATCGGCTCCCTAACGTAGATACCCGTGTTGGCCCTACAGTGGGGTGTATCACTCCCCAAAGTGGCAACCCGATACAATCAATGGTGCATGGCTTATACCTACACGATGCAACAACGTCTTACCTACTAGCCCGGGTCCACACACGCATATGAAACCCGTTGGACTTGCGTTGCCACCGCTAACCCGTTTTTGGCCTCTTATAGTCAAGCCCAGTACGCGTGTCCCGTCCTCGACATGGGTCGAGCCCACTAAGATACATATGGGTTACTGGTTGAAATGGCCCCCCACAAGCTACCCACCTAAGCTTGTCATTTTTTTCTAGTGCATCCCACTTAACCCTTTTTAATAATCATGTCCACTTACATGTTTAAAGTTTGGTTAAGTCGTCTACTCATATTTCAATTGCCACTCAAGGCACCCACTAGATTTCCCCATGCCACCCAAGGCACTTACTTGATTTCCACATGCCACCCAAGGCACTTACTTAACCCTTTAATCATGTTTAATTACATGTTCCACTTTGGTTAAGTATTTTAATCTTATCTTCCATTGCCACCGAAGGCAACCACTAGATTTTTCCCATGCCACCCAAGGCACTTACTTAACCCTTTATTCATGTTTAATTACATGTTCCGCTTTGGTTAAGTATTCTAATCGTATCTTCTATTGCCACCCAAGGCAACCACTAGATTTTCCCCATGCCACCCAAGGCACTTACTTAACCCTTTAATCATGTTTAATTACATGTTCCGCTTTGGTTAAGTATTCTAATCGTATCTTCTATTGCCACCCAAGGCAACCACTAGATTTTCCCCATGCCACCCAAGGCACTTACTTAACCCTTTAATCATGTTTAATTACATGTTCCACTTTGGTTAAGTATTCTAATCGTATTTTCAATTGCCACCCAAGGCAACCACTAGATTTTTCCACATGCCACCCAAGGCACCCACTTAACCCCTCATGCCCCTCTACATGCTAATACGGTTAAGTGTTTCTTAATTGATTAAGAACGTAACCGTTGTAAAGACCTCTCACATTAGACTATCTTTTATGGCAGCTGGATTTGCCGGTCGGGTCCGGGCAGCCTTACGCCATAACCGAGTCTAACCTCGTGTCTATACACTTGTCACGTATTTAGTTTGTGCCTAAGAGCTCTCACATTGGGCCAATCGTTTGTAGCCGCTGGATTTGCCGGTCGGTTCCGGGCAGTCTTACGCTACAAAAGGGTCCAACCTCGTGTCTTAGTCGATTAATTACACCTAATTAATCACCCCCATATCTTGAATTAATTTTCCCTAATTAATTCCAATTTTAACGATGTACATAATTGACTCAATTATGTCCATCCACTTTATGGTATGCATAATCATACCAACTTCACACCATTTCATTAACATGTATATTAGCCCCATCGTTCCCCATGTAATTCGCCAACATGACATAAAAGGAAAGATTCATCACAAACACAATGGGTTCAACTTGCATAACATTAGCATCAACATGGGTTTAAAGGTGTCAACATGCATATAGCATCAACCCAACTAGCATAAATAATCAACGCAAACTTGCATGAATCACATATGTCATAAAGAGGTTAACTTGCATAAGTTATTTATGTCATACAAAGGGGTAAACTTGCATATGTATGTATGACATACAAAGGGGTTAACTTGCATATCATACAAAGGTGTAAACTTGCACATGTTACTTGCATATCATCAAACACCAAGCTTGCATAACATGTCATATATGAACATGCATATAATCAAACACCAAACTTGCATAACATATCATATATGAACTTGCATATAATCATACACCAAACTTGCATAACATGTCATATATGAACTTGCATAATCATGGTGTCATAATGGATCAATGTTTATCATAGCAATTTGCATAACTAGCATCATGAACACATAGCCTAACACTTGCATCACTTGCATAACATCATGATCATGTAGCATATAACTTGAATAACTTGCATAACATCATGAACATGTAGCATATGACTTGCATAACTTGCATAACATCATGATCACATAGCATATGACTTGCATAACATCATGAACACATAACACATAACTTGCATAACTTGCATAACATCACAAACACATAGCATATGATAACACAATCTTGCATTGATCCACATTCATAGCCATAACCTCATTATATCCTATCATAATCATTTCAACAATTGGTCATTAAGGCTATAGAAAACTCACTACTTGTTGATTAGCACTTCAATGAAGAAGATTAAGTTGCTAGAGTTGATTAGAAGTTGATTTGAGAAGCTTTCCTCCTCTTTAATTTGTTGGTGGCTCCTCCTAGTTTCATTTTGACGGCATAACGACGTTGTCTCCAATTTTAGTATGAATTAGGGTAGTCTTAGGGTGTATTTATAGAATTAGGATGTAGTTTAGACCCTTAGATTAACCCTAGATTAGGTTAGAGCCGTCAGATCTCGTCACAAGCCACCAGACACAGCCCAAAAGCCAAACTGGTGCACCCAGGTCACCTGGGCTCGACCAGGGAGGTCGACCCCTAGGTCGACACTAGGGTCGACACCCTAGTCGACCTGGTGGGCAGGTCGACTCCCCAGTCGACCCCCAGGTCGACTCCCTGGGTCTGGCGGGAATTTTCCCGCCACTTCTGAAATTTGAAATTTCTGTTTTTAAATTTGTTTTTAAATTTTCTGAAACTTCTTCGGGCCATATCTGGGTCATACGGACTCCGATTTTCGAAAACTCGGACTCTGTTTCGCATATTTTTCCGAGACGAACGCAATGGCATAGCCCATTTCCCCTGATTCAGATTTTAAAATTTAATTCTGCCCTGTTTTATATTATAGCAAGTTATTCAACATACGGGGTGTTACACCATTCAAAGAAGCCGTCTGGGGTTCTGAATGCTGTCTTATCGATGCTATCTTCATCCAACCTTAGCTGGTGAAATTCGGTCGCCAAATCGAGTTGGGAGAAAACAGACGCTCCTACAAGCTGATCAAACAGATCGTCAATTCTGGGGAGAGGGTGCCTACTCTTTTTCGTTAGTTTGTTGAGCTCCCTATAGTCAACACATAGACGGAGTGAACCATCCTCCTTTGTGGCGAACACCACTAGAGCGCCCATTCTGAAATGCTCCTTCTAATGAACCCCTTCTCTAGAAGCTCTTTAACCTGTTTACTGAGCTCTTTCCTTTCCCGTGGAGCCATGTGTCTAACGGGCAACGCAACGGGCTTTGCATTATCTACAAGATATATGCGGAAGTCTATCTCCCGCTTCGGATGTAATCCCTTCACCTCTTCGAAGACATCCGGATATTCACGGACCACCATAACTGATTGCAAACTCTCAACAGAGGCATCTAGCGATTCAAGATAACTAAGCATAACCGCATACGAGGGATTACAAGTAATTTCCAGAGTGTTACCGAGTTGGGTCAGAAGCCTAACCACCCTTTTCTCACAATCAAGGATGGCACCATTACTGGATAGCCAATCCATGCCCAAAATCAAACTATATCCCGAGAAGCCCAAAACAAAGGCACTACCTCTAAATTCTACGCTTAGAATAGAAATTTTTAATCCCACACAGATCATAGACAAATGAGTTGGGCTCCCGATTGGATTTGAAACAATTGAGGGGTCCTCTACCATACTAGTTTCTAGGTGCAGAGATTCTACTAAAGCAGATGAAATAAAGGAGTGTGATGCGCCGGAATCAAATAAAGTGCGAACTGGGTGATCATAAAGATAAACTACACTTTCTACATAAGTATTTATACCTCGCTGTTGTAGAGGTGGTGCTTCTAGTGCATGAACCTGTGCCCCTGAGGTGGATCCAGCCTTCTGCCCCTGCCCTCGTTTCTTTGGGCAATCCTTAGCCATGTGGCCTGTCTCACCACAAGAAAAGCACCCACCATTCAACTTGGCCTTCTTTTGCCGGCAATCTTTCACTAAGTGCCCCACTTTGCCACAGAAATTACACTTCCTCTTCTCTTGGGACTTGTTGTCTTTCCCGCCCTTCTTAAAGTCTGTCTTCTTAAGCTGTTAACCCTCTTTCTTCCCTTGAGAGCCTTCTGCCTTTGTCTCCTTCTTGCCCTTATCCTCTTCGTTCAGCAATGCCATCTGCACCAACCTTTCATACGTAGCTCCCATGGGTATATGGGTCATGGCCAAACTGTGTAATGGCTCATTCAATCCTTTGACAAAACGGAGAGCCTTCTTGTGCGGAGTGTTGACTAGGTCCAGTCCGAACCTAGACAGCTGATCGAACTGATTAACGTACTCTTTGACTGTCTTATTCCCTTGCTTAAGAAATAAGAATTTTTCCAATTGGAGACTCCTTTCAGCTTCTGAGAGAAATTTAACCTCAAACCTCACCCTAAAGCCCTCCCATGTTTCCACTGGTCTTTCTGCATTGGTAACTTCCCACCAGTAGGAAGCCTCGCCTTTAAGTAGCCAGACTGCCAGTTGTACCTTCTGCCTATCTTCTACCTCAAAGATGACGAATAAGTCCTCGGTTTCCTTCAGCCAGTTCCTGGATGCCACGAAGGAATCGGTTCCATGAAAGTCCTTCCCTCCCATAGCTTTGAAATATTTACATATCTTAGCAAAAGCATTACCACGGGGAGGAGGTGGAGGAGGAGGTGTTGCTGCAGCTGGATGATTTCCTGCAACTAGGGGAGGAGGAATAGCGGAACCTAGCTGATTGGCCCTTGCTTCTAAGAATCGTCTGAACCAACCAGGTATTGGTACACCCTCTGGCAAGTTAAGTTCTTCGGACATGCTGAAACAAAAAGGATAGATTCAAAACGAAGGATAAAAGACAGTACCTATGGCTTTGGGGGACTATGCCTTTTTAAAATAAAATAACATTTTATCTTTAAAAATGCTTCTTTATATTTTCTTTTGAAAATGAATTTTCAAAACTTTTTATCTTATCTGGTAAACCTATGCTCTGATACCAAGTGAAACACCCCACCTCCGTTAGGGTCACTCTCAAAGGGAAAGCCCTAATTTTGTTGGAGGTTTATAAGTATAAGTCACAGATACACAAGACAGATATAAATACACATATTTTTGAACAACGGAAAACAACAACAACTTTTATTTCATCAAAATACGTGTTACACAAACCATGCCATAATTGTCTTATAATACTTCCAAAAACATTACATTTTCATAACTGTCTTGATTTCATAACTTAAAGAAGCATAAAAACATAAGTAAACTGCATAAGTCCCTATAATTGCTATCCAAAGCCATAGTCCAAAATGAAAGAGATCCAAGCAATACATTCTCTCTCTTCAAGCTGGATGTGAAACTGGTCAAGCTGCGGTATTCCCTCCCTGTGGACCTGGGGGGGGGGAACGAAAGAAAAGTAGAGTCAGACATAAAGCCTGAGTAAGTCTAGGATTATTCAGTCTATGAATAAGAAATTGAGCATGATACGTACAAACTGGAAATGGGAAAGCACCATAAACTAAGTTAAGTTGTCTAGAGACGAATACATTATCGTACCCCATATTAATCTCTGCACCCCTATAAACTAGTTCCCAACAGGCACCCCATAATCAGGGTGAAGTGATCCATTTCTAATGATCGGCTCCTACTCGCATAATTACATGTGTCTTACGGCCCCCGATGTTGTAGCTACCTGTGCTGGTCCCACCATAGGGTGTATCAAGTCCCATGGTGGCGGCCCGACACAATTCTAGGATGCACAGGTATACTACTGGTGCCTAGTGCTTATTTTTTCTGCGCCGGAGTGTGTGCACGCCCGCACCCCGTTAGAACCTACACTGCTGCACCACCGCCGTCGATTTGACCACTTACAGTCAGCCCAGTAATCGTGCCCCACCCTGCCTAGTTCAGGGTATCCTGATACACCTTGTAGGGTTACTGCTGAAAAGGGTCCCCCGCTTCTAGGTTTTCTATTTCAAGCCAACATGCTAAGTTGGTTAAGTGTTCTGTAAACCTAACCCCCAGTCAGTCTGTATAGTTTAGCATGTTCAATTTGATTAAGTATTAATTCAATTTACTTAATCCTATCAATCCTGACTCAGCCTTAATTGTCTTATTAAAGCCTCAACCACTCACATTAGATAGGTATTGTTGTGACTGCCTGTTGCCGGTTGGGTCCGGGCAGTCTTACGTCACAACTCAGTCTAACCTCGGGTCTTTATTGGGCTCAATGTTTAACCACCCACATTGGATAGGTATTGTAGTGACTACTGGACAGTCGGGCGGGTCCGGGCAGGTTTATGTCACAACGCAATCCAACCTCGGGTTAAACACATCGTATTTTCTAAGTTTACATATTTTGTCTCTTTTCTTTTTATATGTAAATATTTGCAGCCCATTATTCAAATTCATCTTTATTGGGTAAAATTAATTTATACCACTTAAATGTTTTCAAGGTCGTTGGCATGCGTCATACATGCCAACAAATATGTTTTATATTTTTAACCCAACGTCATTAACCCCGTTTTATACGTTCGCTATATTATGTTGGGCTTAACATTTAAGCCCAACTTAGCCACATGAAAAAGGGGAGGCTTAGAACATGGTGTTTATATATCCTAAATAACATCAAAAGGGGTGTGTGAACGCATGAAATTGCAACATAACGATCTAATTAACATAAATTAGGCACTTGTGAACTTGCATTGTAATAGCATATAATCTTGACATGAAACATACCTAAACATGAATCATGGTTTTAATCTAGTCATGTAAACTTGCATTTAAAATGTGAATCTAACTTAATTATGTGTCACATATATTATCATATGATTTTTGATAACAACATAGGCCTAAAACATATTTTCAATTAGGCATAACACCAAACGTAATCTAGTCATGTTCATAGAGTCAACACAAGTTCACAAAGATGCTTACTTTTGTCACTAATACAAAAGTATGGTTTTCACTTGAATCATAATGCCTATTTCAACTTAAATTCATATGAATCATAATACCCCAAATGGATCCAACTACACTAAAATGATCATAAAAATATACATAGAAGGATCTAAAATCATGTTGGCATAATAGTGAATCATCTACTTGCATGAGTCTCAACTTGGTTGAAATAAACTACCGCAAACATATAGTTGTTAACTTTCAACATGAATCATATACTTGCAAATATCCAATAGGTCTAACATCATTATACCACAACATCCCAAGTCTATTCATAATTAGAATCATAGCAACATACAATTATGAATTGTCATCACCACAAATCAAGTACAATCCCATTTCTCATTTTACACAGATCAAATCTCAATTATTTATTCACATCGGAATAGCACTCTACTTACAACGTATGACGAATCTTCAATTCAGGATTCTGAATTGTGAATTTGGAGATGCTATCCTTTGTTGTAGGCGTTGTTTTGATTTAATTGTCGTTGCTTTAAGCTTTTGAATCAACTCCTAATTGTCTCTCAATTTTGATGGCTACTCCTAGTCTTTCTTCAGCAGCATGACGGTCTCATTCTCATTTTTATTTGTGTGAATTAGGTGGAGTCTTAGGTCCTTTTTATAGAGTTTGTGAATTGATTAGAGCCGTCGATGGAGCTTAGATTAATATAAGCCGTTCGTTTTAAAGAGAAACCAATCAGGTGTGGACACATAAGCCTTAGTGACAAGACAAAGCTTAGAAATTCGGCTAAGCACAGACCAGGCCAGCCAGGAGGGGCTGGGTTCGACCAGGCTCAGGGGCCAGGTCGACTACCCAGTCGACCCCCAGGTCGACTACCCTGTCGACCTGGATGCCCCAGGTCGACTACCCAGTCGACCTGGGTCTTGGGCGGGAAAATTACCGCCCAGCCCGATCTGGGTCCGATTTTTAAATTTTGAACTCGTTTCAGAACTGTTTCTGTCTGTTTGAATTTTAAACTGAATTCTGAAACTTCCGGAGGTCATATCTCCCTCATACGGAGTCCGTTTTACGCAAACTCGGACTCTATCTCAAGCAGAATTCTGAGACGAACGCAATGGCGTATCCCGTTTCCTTTAATTCTTTGATTTGAAATTAATTATCTTTAATTTGTGAATTTTACTGTTATAGAATATACGGGGTGTTACCGCTATCCAAGGGTTCTTTATGGGGGATCCTAAGACATTAGCTAGAGTGTCTAGAATCGGTAAGGAGATCCTCCCTAGCCTTGACTCATGATGGAAACCAAATTCCAAATATGACCCTACGAATTTGATTGTTTTACTAGTACGGAGGCATAGTATATGGTAGCTATGCTTCCTAGGATTGATACATTTATTTTGAAATGTTTTTATATACACTAATAATAATATTAGATCCGTATTTATCGTATTTAGCATGTTTAATCACCATAAGGTAAAACCCTATCCTCTGGTTTGCGTTGCATTATGTGATGGGATTTGGGTCTTATGGTGGTTCCATTTTTCTCAAAAGCATAGCGTTGTTTTACAATTCACTTATTGTTTCTTCTATCACTTTAAATTGCGCATGGCAATCCATTGAAATAAAACCTGTTCCGCGTTAGCGGCGTGGTCTTTGGATTTGCCTTATTACTAGTAGTTAAATTAGTTAAGAATTATCACACCAGTCTCATGACTGACCTGTAGTTTGTTTTCACCTTTGCAAACTCGGGTGCCCTCTTTTCCACACGGGCAGCCAAGTAACAGGTTTGGCTTTCTTTTGGAGTTGCTGTGTTTGGAGCTTTCTTGGGGTTGCTTATTTGGAGGTGCTTATGTTGGTCCACGATGACTAGCTATCATTTACTTTTGTTTACATTTTATCTTTAGACTCTGAGACATCCAGACTTATTTTATTTCCAGTTGTTCTAATTTGGAAGTTGAAACTTATTTCCTTTTTGCTGGAAACTTGATGTAATAAGTTAGTACTCTGTGACTGTGGGATTCTGTGTTTGACGACATTCATATTCCGTTGCCATGATGTTATTATTATATGGTTTTCCTTTGCCACGTTGTATCTGTGATTTGTACTGTTATATTTATGTTG
Organism: Allium sativum; assembly: GCA_030737875.1. NCBI lineage: Eukaryota > Viridiplantae > Streptophyta > Magnoliopsida > Asparagales > Amaryllidaceae > Allium > Allium sativum. The sequence continues at coordinate 527,741,493 of CM060916.1, forward strand.
TATTCCAAATGATTATTCCTTACTTTCACTCCGTGGAAGTTTGGGTTATCACAAGAATTGTCGGTAAAGGTCCTACTCATTGGTCTTCCTTACAAAAATGCCCTAATACTGCAGGAAGCAGTAAGACTCCCCCTAAGGCTAAGCCATCGTCTACTAAGGAAGGGAAGTCTGAGCATGGCAAAGGGAAAAGTGGAAGTGTTAAGGAAGTGATTGAGGGAGGTGAGGAGGATTCGACTTCTTCACGAACCCTTTCTGACCCGACTAAAGGAGATAAAACAACAGAAAATGCTGAAATTGCTTCAGATGACAACACTGGTGTTAAGAAGACTTCTAAAGAACCTCCCACACTGGTTACTCCCAAAGGTTATTCTTTGGACACTTTTAAGGATTTAAGTGACATTAGCTCTGCTAAACACACTATTCCTCACAATATTTCCCTATCAGCCCCTGCATTATCTGCAAAAGATAAAGCCAAGAGGGCCATTGATGTAGGAATCTCATTAGACGACCCTTGCAAGAATCTCTATCCTAGAAAATCTGCTGTCAACATAGGACTCCTTTCAAATGCATCTTGTAATATTGGTATGTTACTAAATCTGTTTTGACAAGCGCTTGCTTTTTAACATTGCTTACTGGTCTTCCGAACTTACTTTTTTGAAGCTGTTTTATCCTCCATTGATATAAGTACTGAATTCTTGTTACTTCTTTTTCCTCAGGTATAGGAGCAATGCCGAAGTCCTCATTTTTGCAAGATTTTAAAGAAAAGCGAAACCAGCAAGATCCAAAGCGTTTTCTAAACAGATCTCATCCTTCACAATATCCCCGTCGGCCTGACTCTCCTCAGTACTCACAAACATTTCACCAGTCTCGGCCACTTCCCGAGCTTCCCGAAACCGATGAACAAAGGCGATGAAGGAAGGATGACGAAGCTCGACAGGAGGAAAAGGAGAGGGAAAAGATCAAGAAGAAATCCAAGCAAAATGACAATGCGGGTGAAGGGAATAAGAGTGATTCTCGAAAGTGCTACAAGTCGGATGACTTTCCTATGCTAGGCACTTATTCTACCTTCAAGGAAATGCCTCTGGCCTCTCCATCAGTCACTCCCGCACCCACTGACCTTGAGACCATTATGAACAGGCCTTGCTGTATTCTTGGCCTAGCTAATTTTGGCCTTGCTGACCAGTTCCCAGGTTGGAATCTTAGAGGAACATGTCCCAGTCTGGATATTCATCCTAATGACAAGTGAGATTTACTCGAGCAGTTTGATGACTTGAAAGGTATTGCATCTACGCAGTTTAACGTGGCTCAGAATCAATTGCAGGATCAATTTGACATAAAGTTGGACAAGCTCAAACATCAGGTCGAGAAACAATTAGGACTGTGGTGGTCCTTTACTCGTGAACTTTCAAGGGTTAACGGGACTACCCTCGATCGTATTGCCACCTTAGAGAGTGGTGACAAGGTCGAATTGATTAAATCCATAAAATCACAAGAGAAAATTATTGCTTCCCATTCCGATAAAGACTTAGAGTTATCAAACTTGGAGCTGGAAAACAAAAGGCTCAAAGAACAACTTGCTGTTGCGAAGCTGAATGAAAATACTCTATCAGCATAACTACAAGGAGCTAAAGCTGCTAGATAGATGACTGAATCTCAGTTAGCCATGGAAAAGAACTTATCAGCCGCTCATCAACAAGAGAACGCCGCTCTTCGTGAGAAGGTTTCTTCACTCAGCACAACCCTTGAGGGGGAAAAACTTAAAGCTGCCACTGATCTTGAAAAGGTTCGCTTAGAATATGAAACTTCCTTTTTTGACTTTTATATCTATAGTGTTATGAACAAAGGAAGCTTGTGCTTTTTGGAGGAAAAATTCGAGATTACTCTAGCTCTTGTTTGGGAGAGAATTCTAGAAATCAACGAAGGCTTCCACAGTGAAGACGACCTCATGGGGATCTTCTTGAACCAGAGTCTCACGATGCTTTAGTCGTGGGGAAGGCTCATTTAGCAACGACAAGGGGTCTTCTTGAAGACGAAGCTGGGTGTTTAGGGGAACCCATTCTCGATACAAATGTTGAAGCTTATGTGGGCACTGTCGATGATGAGGCCTCTGGTTCACAAATTTCTGCTGATCTTCCTGACCTTCAGAAAGACAAAAATGGAGGTAATGACGTTGGTAGTCTTCTTGATGCAAGCGGGTTTGAAGTCGAAGCACATATGAATATCGAGGTAGGTCTCGCAGCTGCAGGTAAAACTGAGATTGTTCAATTCATACCAAATCTAGACCGCCTGTTCACTTCTCCCGGTACCACTACATATTTAGCTCACTGTTTGTCTTCCTTAGGTCTGGTCTCACCGACACTTCCTTTCGGTGAATTTACTGCCATGATAACTGAAGCCACGACCACCGACTCGATTCTAATATCGACACCCCCTGCCCTAGCTTATAATCCATGCCAAGGTGACAAGCCTCTGCTTAATGTTACGACCCCGGGATCCCTGGACACCATGATTGATGCAATTGCAAACTTGGACAAGACATCGATTATTTCACAAGTGAGGGAGGTTCAGAGCATACTGACGAATCCCCGGCACAAGACACTGAGATTCAAGAAAAACAGGAAACATCTTCGAGCCGCAAGGGAAAGACAACGATCAGGAAGAAGAAGAAGAAAGAAAAGGTCGCTACTACATCTTTCCAAGAGAGTCCCAGTGGTACAGTGATCAAAGGTGGAGATTAATCAGTTGGACCGACTTTGAGGTCTGAGGGCTCAAAGAGTGGAAAGAAGAAGTAATGCCTTAAACCAGTTTCCCTTATTTGTCATTTCCTTTTATGTACTGCATTTAGACCGGTTGTATATGCGAGTGCCGGCCCTCGCTCACTACTTTTACGCTTGACTTTGTAATTATGTGATATGACTTTGTGCTGCTAAAATGAAACTGTGTTCTTCTTATTACACTTGAGCTTTGTCTAACTTTGCTGCTTTGCATTCTGCACTTATCATCTTTTCATGATTGCAACACAAAGATTTTACACTATAAGTTACTTGTTAACACAATACCCGGTATAAAAATGTTCCCGTGGTATTTTAGCAAGTTATTTTTAATCGTGGTATTTTTCCGTTTCCCCTTCTTGATTTTAGCTGAATTAGCTTCTGAGACTTCTCTTCCACGAACAATCATCTTTGTGTTTGTCACGGTACTGAAGTTCTCAAGTTTTTCATAGCCATTTCAGGGTTTACCTTAGGTTGAGCCTTTAGTCTTAGGTTGTGACAAGTCTGTGGTATGTTTAAGAGACAAACATTATTGAATTTCTTTAATGTGGTAGTATTGACCCCATACCAAGTTTTGGCATAGACTTCTTAGAGTTTAGAAACCATACTCTGTGATTGGTTTCCTTCAGAACCTTTGAGTCATGTATTCTTGCTATTACAGACTTTTAGCGTAATCATGACTAAAGGTTTCCGGCTTAGTTGTTCCAGCTCATACCTTTTAAAAGAGAGTGAGGTCTTTGTTCTTCATGCTCCTGTTTGAGAGGTCTTATATTTTCGTTTCCATGAAAAAATATTTGTAAACCAATTATTCATTATGATTGAATGACTCAGCCACTTGTAGAATTTGTAGGGTGCCTCTGGGAAGGTCTTTGGGTCCGTCACAAATCGGATTTGGAGGACCCGGCTTATGATCGGATGCCCCAGTAGGGGTCTATTAAAGTCCGCTAGTAACTGGATTTAGAAGATCCAGAATTAATAGTTGGGTTTGAAGGACCCAACATCTGATCGGATGCCCCCAAAGAGGTATTATAAGCCCGGTGTTTATATCGCTATCCAGCCATGTATTAATGGCATTGGCGATGAACCGAGTTTCCCTCGGGGAGGTCTTTGGCTTACGAACTCAATATTTATTGCGGTCGGACCATGTATAAATGGTTCAAACAACTAATTGAGTGCCTCTCGGGGAGGTCTTTGGTTTTAAAACCCAATGTTCATCGCAATCCGGCCGTGTATTAACGGCGTTGGCGATTGGTTAGGTGCCCCTCGGGGAGGTCTTTGGTTTATCATTGTGCAGTTTCTTGGGTCAAATGCTAGCTCATTTGTTGATTTTTATTATGACTTGTTAGAGCTAGGACCTTCATCCTTACAATTAAGAAGGTGCCCCTTTGGCGAAACTCACAGTTTCATTCATGATTAAAATCAAATTAAAATCGAACTTCAGTGAGTAACTTGCAAATGTATGATTTAAGCAAGCAATTTGATTCCTTTCATTTATATTTGCAAAACCTGTAATAGTATTGCATTGTATGTACAATGCATGTTATTTCCAAACAATACAAAAGGAACATTAAAAGAAGTAGCGTCAGAGATGTATAACATTCCATGCTCTTGGGAATTGGACTCCGTCCGTTGTCCTCGGTTCAAAATACCATCTGAGAATTTTTGGCATATCACATATGGCCCCTTTCAATTGGGTCCTAGTACTCCGGTTCCTATCATGATTTTCAAGAAAAACGAAATCCCCAACTTGGAAGGCCCTTAACCTAACTCGAGCATTAAAATGACGAGTTATTCTTCTCTGATGTGCCATAATTCCGAGTTCTGATTCTTTTCTTCTTTCCTCGAGTAAGTCAAGCGCTTCAAGTTAAAGTTTTTCATTCTCTGCTTGGTTGAAGTAGATCCTTCTGTGAGTCAGTACGTCTAGCCCAACCGGGATCATTGCTTTGGATCCAAATGCAAGGGAAAACGGAGTGTGCTCTGTTGCATTTTTATGGGTATTTCGATATGCCCATAGTGCAAGCGGAAGCTCATCAACCCAACCACCCTTGGCTTTCTCAAGTCGTTTTTTGATGGTTGTTTTCAGGATCTTGTTGATTACTTCAACTTTCCCGTTAGCTTGTGGATGGGCAACGATTGAAAAACCTTTCTTGATCTTGTATTTGGCACAAAAGTCTAGGAACACTGCGCTCTCAAACTGAGTCCCATTATCAGTGATTATTTTCTGTGGTATGACAAACCTGCAGATGATGTTTTTCAAAACAAAATTGATCACCTTCTTCACAGTAATAGTGGCTAGTGGCTCAGCTTAAGCCCATTTAGTAAAATAGTCAACTGCCACTATTGCGTACTTCATATTTGATTTTGCAGTGGGTAGGGCCCCAATCAAATCTATGCCCCAGACAGTAAATGGCCATGGACTGATCATCTGGGTCAACTTGGTTGGTGGTGCTCTTTGAATTTTTGCGAATCTTTGACATTTATCACATCTTTTGGTATAAGTCATCGCATCCAAGTTTACATTAGGCCAAAAATAGCCATGTCGCAGAACTTTCTTGGCTAATGTCTGACCTCCAATGTGACCTCCGCAGTCTCCCTCATGCAGTTCTGCCAAGATTGCTTTCAACTTTTCCTTGGACACACATCATGGTAATGTCATAGAGAATCCTCGTCTATAAAACCTCTCGTCCTGAACAAGATATAATGGCGCCTTGCGCAGTATTTTCTTCCGCTTTTTTGGTTCCTCAGGAAGCGTTCCGTTGGGGATATATTCCTTAATTGGTGTCATCCAGGACATAGGTTCTTCAACTGTTTCCATTATCCAGTCAACATCTTCCTCTTCAATGGTAGGGGTTGTAAGGACTTCAATGGGTATTAACTTAAGCAAGCGTGCACCATAAGAACTAGCATATTTAGCGAGAGAGTCCGCCTTTGCATTTTCTTCTCTTGGAATGTGAGATATGGTGTAGTGGTCGAGGTTGTTGAGAAGTTCCATACCTTTAATAAGATAAGAAGGAAGATTTCCAATTTTGGTCTAGAATTCCCCAAGGACCTGACTCACTACCAATTGGGAATCACTGAAGATCTACATGGTTTTTAAATTCATCTCTTTTCCTAGTTTTAAACCATTTATTGATGCTTTGTATTCGGCCTCATTATTGGTTGACGTAAATTCGAACCTTAATGCATAACACAAGGAATGGCCTTTTGGAGTTCCTAAAACAATTCCGGCTCCTGAAAAGTAATCATTCTTTGAGCCATCAATGCATAGCTTCCAACTAGCGACTGTTCTTGTTGGTTCCTCAACTCTATCTCCTGTGCCCATGAATTCGGCAATGAAATCTGCTAGAGCTTGCCCATTGATAGCTCTTCGGGGGTGATAGGTGATGTCATATTGGCTGAGCTTAATATTCCACTTCAATAACCTTCCATAGGTTTCCGGACAGAAGAGAATTTGCCTTAGCGGCTGATCACTGAGGACTTTTATTGGATGGAACTGGAAATATGGTCTCAATTTCTTTAAGGCAACGAGTAGACAATACACAAGTTTTTCTAGCTTTGGGTAATTCAATTCTGCCCCAGCAAGCCGCTTACTAATATAGTAAATCGGCCGTTGGATCTTAGCGTCCTCCCAGATGAGCGCGGCGCTCAGGGCATGTGGTGATATAGCCAAGTATAGGAACAACTCTTCTCCATTTTTGGGTTTAGAAAGCATCGGTGGAGACTCCAAATGCTGAATTAACTGTTCGAAAGCCATTTTCCATTCTGAGGTCCGTTGGAAGTCTTTCTTTCCTTTCCTTAAAGCATCAAAAAGTGGGATGAACCGATCCGCTGCTTTAGAGATGAAGCGGTTAAGGGAAACAATTTTCCCATTAAAGCTCTGAAGCTCCTTTATTGTTTTTGGTGCTCGCATTTCTCGTAATGTCGTGATCTGGGAAGGATTTCCTCAATGCCCCTGGCATTGACTATGAATCCGAGAAATTTCCCTAAAGAAACCTCGAATGAGCATTTCAGAGGATTTAACTTTATGCCAAATTTTCTAAGGATATGGAACATCTCTGCTAGATCCTCTAGGTGATCTTCATCCTTTTTGGACTTTACTAACATGTCATCGACGTAAACCTCCATAGTGTTCCCAATTTGGGATTTGAACATGGAGTTCACAAGACGCTGGTATGTTGCTCCTGCATTGTTTAGTCCGAATGGCATAACCTTATAACAGTACAAGCCTCTGTCTTTTATAAAACTTGTGTTATCTTGATCTGGTTTGTGCATCATAATTTGATTGTATCCAGAATACGCATCCACGAAAGTTAATAGTGCATGCCTCGCGGTTGCATCGACAAGCTGGTCGATTCTAGGCAGAGGGAAACTGTCCTTCGGAGATGCTTTGTTAATATCTGAGTAGTCTATGCATACTCTCCACTTGCCATTAGACTTCTTGACAAGAACTGGATTCGAGACCCAGTCGGGATATGTAGATGCTCATATAAAATAATTCTTAAAAAGTCTATCTACTTCTTCTTTTAATGCCATCGATCTTTCAGGACCCTGAGTTCGTTGTTTCTATTTTACAAGAGTTAAATTGGGATTAACATTCAATTTATGAACAATTACATCTGTTGATATTCCACACATGTCTGAATGCGTCCAAGCAAAGACATCTAAGTTTGCTTTTAGAAACAATATCAAATCCTTTTGCAGCTTTTGGCCCAACTGAGATCCTATCTTTAAGACTCCGTCAGGATCTTTATCATTTATTGAAATAGAAATGGTATCTTCAGCCGGTGCCGCTCTGTCTTCCCCCATACTGGTTTTTCTCGGATCGATTTCCTTCTGAGTCCCACTATGTTCACTAGTATAAGGGCCCCGCCTTAATTGCTATAAGGGGGATTCACGAATGCGGGGCAGAAGCTCTGCATTCTTTTTCACTTCTCTCTTCCTTGCCTTGGCAAGTTCCATCAGGTAGCACTCCCTTGCTGTTTGTTGACCCCTTTGACTACTCCAACCCCGTTTTCAGTGGAAAATTTCATCGTTAGACACCATGGTGCCATTGTTATTCTGAAAGCTGCGAGAGTTGGTCTTCCAAGGAAAGCATTATAATCGAACCACTCATTGACTACGACGAAATCTTTCTTCTGTGCCACCTTGTTTTCCCCTTCTCTGAGCTCAACAAGTAGATTGATGACTCCGATTGGCTGAATTGCTTGTCCAGTGAATCCATGAATTTTGCTCTGACAAGCTTTCACATCCTCCATAGTGAGCTTCATCCTTTGGAAAGCACTGACGAAAAGGACATTGACGGATGCTCCATTGTCAACTAGAACTCTTCTAACAATGGCAAGACCCAGGCCTATGGTTATCACCATTGGATCTTCAGTTGGAGTTATCAATCCCTCTGAGTCTCGATCCTTAAACACAATGTCATCCCAGAGAGACCTCGGTATTTTTGCTGGAAAAGCTTCATCCATAATCATGAGTTCTTCTCCACTCTGGAGGTTTTTCATCTCATTAGCATATTTCACAATGTCCCCCAGTTTTTCTCAGCAGGGTGTGGTCCTCCTGAAATGGTGTTAATGATCAATCTCGGCATGACAGCATTTACAGCATTTTCACTTTGCTTTGGTTGTCCTCTGGAGGTTCCTTGACCTTAGGGAGCCTGAATAATTTGTGGGTTCTTCGTGTATTGCTGAAGTTTATTCTTCCTTATCAGTTCCTCGATTAGGCTCTTTAAGTGCCTACACTCATTTGTGCTATAACCTGGCTGGTTGTGAAACCGGCAAAATCTCTCGGATTTTATGGCGGTATCGCTAACCTTTATCTGCTTTGGTATCGGGTGCTCTTTAGTATCCTTGGTGGGCATGAAAATATTTTCCACCGTTTCGTTTAATGGGGTCAACTCCGAGTTCTTGAAGAAGCAGAACTTTTTGTTGACTCGATTGTCTTTCCCATCATTACCCTGTTTCTAACCTCCAGGGTTTCTCTGATTGCTTTCTGCATCATTATTCTTCTTTCAAACTGTATGCTGCTTTCCGGGATATCCATAGCATAGGAAGGATACTCATCCACACCTATGTATTCCTCAACCTTATCAAACAACTCCTCTAAAGTACTTGGTTTCTTCTTTTTTATCCACCGTCCAAGCTTAGTTTTCTTACTTAAAGCCCCCTTTAAGGCCATCAAAGCCAGGTGAGGCTCATAGTTTCCTACTTATGCCGCAGCGGTATTAAAGCGAGTAAGGAAGGCCCTAACGGATTCTCCTGCTCTTTGCTCAAGTTCATTCAATTCTATAACATCTCGCACTTTTATGGCTTGAAGTCTGAATTGCTCCCTAAACAACTTGGCCAAAGTAAGCGAAATCGTCCACTGACCTTAGTGGCAATTTGGTGAACCAAAGCGACGTCACCCCCTCAAGGTAGGTCGGAAAGTACAAACACTTCAACTCATTAGTGGCATGAGGCCCATCCATGTGTTGATCATACTTGAACCGAGACACATTTGGATCGGTCGTCCCATTATAAGCTTGCACTACTGGAGGCTTGAATTTTTTCGGATATGGTGCCATTTTGATTCTTTCGGTGAGCGGAGTTTTTGTAGGAGCAAATCCCCATTCCTTTTCATCATCCTGCTTCTTCTGATTTCTCTCCATGATTTTATGGATCATTTCTGATATTCGCTCCTCCTCATTGTGTTGGTCCGTGGGGCGGACGTCGTCTTCCTTACCTGATGTCTGCCTAAGTAGACGGTCACGATTCAGATTTTGGGGACCTGAACCTCCCGCTTGGAGTGGTGCCCCTTTGGCGGAACCAAGCACTTGTTGAGAAGTCTCTTTATCAGGGTGGTCGCGAGTGGGTAGCTTTGTGTCCTTATGGTTAGGATTTGCCATCTCTTGGACATAATTTTCTTGGATTGGGCTTGAAGAAGAAGAACCAGTGTTTTCTATATGTAGAGCCTGTGTGGATTTAGCACGGGTGGTCTTCATGGTGACTTTTGCCGTAGTTGCTTGCATGGCAAACATCGTTTCGAGTCTTTTCATCATGGCCTCATTTGCAATATTCATTTGGTTAGTTAAAGTTGCGCCGACTTCATCTAAATCTCGTCTTGTTATGGCGGCTCTGGCCCCGGAACCTTCCCCAGCTTCAAATTGAGTGATAGGAGGAGTAGTTTCACGATCGATGATATTATCACCATTCTCGGCATTTTGATCCATGAGCCTCTTTAGCGGTCTACCCGGTTTACCCATAGCTTAGGCAAAGGCTTGGAGTAGGTCATAGTGAAATAGGATTGGATCTTTTTTTAATGCAAGGCTTCAAAACTTGCGGAAGAATGAGAGAAGATGGAGGATTGAATCGGCCACACGGTGGGTGCTAATTGTTGATCTCAAAATTTAAATCAACACCAAGGATGCAAGATGCACTTCACAATATCCTCAAGAATAGTAAAAATGGAGCCAAAAACCAGAAAAATGTAAGGAGAGACACAAAAATTTTAGAGTGGTTCGATCAAGTGTGACCTACATCCACTTTGCCAAGTGATTCCATTATTGCATTTAGGATTACAAAGCAAACATATTCTCTCAATACAATTATGATTCACCTCACTTTTCTCACTCTTTGACTTAGTAAAGTTCCTATGAGAAATAAATGAGATCCTCTAAGTATGGATGTTGATAGAATCAATCCAAATTCTCTCACAAGTCTTGATGAATCTTCATGTCTTCACAATGAATCCGAAAATGAATCTTTGAATTAAAGTGTTTGAGATGATAAAATTGCTTAGAAGAAGTTGAGAATAGAGTTTAACATCCCTTCGGGATCACCCAAAAGCCTCCCCCATTAAAGTGGAGTTGAACCTCTATTTATAGAAGTGAGGAATGAGTGTAATATAGCTTTCAGGATTTGGATCGGGGTGTTGAGTATTTATGAGAATGCCACTACAGATAATTGCCTATTTCCAAGCTTCTACCCGATCCAAAGCCCCTCGAGCTGATTCAACATGTTCCCATTCGATCCAGAACTCTTGAGCCAGTGCACTGCGCTTCAACCCGGTCTAGAACCTCTCGAGCCAATGCAACGCGCTTCAGCCCGGTCCAGAACCTCTTGAGCCAACTTAATGTGTTTCCGTCCGGTCCAGTTACTTCTCAAGCTGAACCAGATGCTACTGTCCGATCCAACTGCCTCTCGTGCCGAACCAGATGCTAGTCCGATCCAACTGTTTCTCGAGCCGCTCCAGAGTGCCCCTGCCCGATCCAACCTATTATGAAACTGGCTGATTCAATGCCATGTAAATTTTGTGGATAACAATGAGCATTGTATTTTCAAAGATAATTGAATTAATTAAAGTGGTGAAAGTGTTTAAGACGCTTACAATACCCTGAAGGTATAAATGATGAAAGTATACAATTTCCAGAAGAATTTAAAAAACTTTGGTAGTAATAAAGAGCAAGAAATGTAGATTACAACATTCTTTTCAGTATTGTTGTGATGAAAATCTTGAAATAATTCATGATGAGTAGATCACTTCCTACTTTCAAGAATTGTTGTAATGAAATTCTTAATATCCATTGAAGTTGTAGTTGCGATATGAATATATAAGTTCCTAAAGAACATAAATAACATTTGTTATTATAAAGAATACCAAGAACATGGATGATAGATTACAACATCCTTCTAAGTATTATGGTAATGAAAACCTTGGTATAATTCAAGGTGAGTAGATTACTTCCTGCTTAGTGTCATTGTAATAAAAATCTTGATATACTTCATTCTTCTAAATGTTGTTGTAATGAAAATCTTGATATACTTCAAGATGAGTAGATTACTTCCTGCTTAATAATGAAAGTTGTCTTATTCATCAAATATGTATTGTAACATGCAAGTCTGATTGAAACAGAAAATTATAAGCACATGAAGTGTATTCATAAACGAATACTAATAACATACAAATCACAAAAGGAATGCATTTTAAATAAGAAAACATGCCTAAAGCATGGAAATGCACATGAAGTTTTAAAAGAAAAAATTCATTAAGAAGTATTTATAAGCAATTTGAGTTATTGAAAGAAGAATACGAATTCAGAGGAAATTATTAATTTAATGGAAGCATTCATAAGTATGATATAATGCACTCATTTTCCTTAACTAAGTTTTTCCCTACTGGGTTTTCTTAGTAAGGTTATAATGAGTCAAGGGTCATGATCCAGAAGTATCATCCCAAAAGTAACATACAAAATAAGTTATAATGTACTCCTTTTCCTTATTTAAGATTTTTCCCACTGGTTTTTTCTTATTAAGGTTTTAACGAGGCACTATATTGATCCAGAAGTATCATACTACTTTTGACATAGTAAATATGACATTTTATATTGTACTCTTTTTCCTTCACTAAGATTTTTCCCATCGGGTTTTTCTTAGTAAGGTTTTGATAAGGCAACATTTTGATTTGGAAGTATCAAACATCTTTTGATGCAGTAAACTGTTATTTAGAAAGACAAGGCAATTTGCATTGCTCAGATTCAAGTGAATTATATCATGGGTGATAGGATGGAGCATATTTCTTCTAAATCTCTCTTCATACATGAATGAAAGGACAACAAGAAAGAGGAGAAACAAATCCAGTTTCAAGAAGAGCGAATACATCTGTTCTCAAAGGCAACTCCAAAACCAACATTCCAGAAGATGATGTACAAAATTGGCATGCGTCGACTACATCAATAGACTAATTGAACAACGAGTTATAAATAAAGGGGAACATACAAAATTATGCTATAATGCACTCTTTTCCTTCACTAATATTTTTCCCATTGGGTTTTTGTTAGTAAGGTTTTTAATGAGGTGTTATCTTGATCCTGTATCAACCCTTACGGTAACATTGTAAAACATGTTACCTAAATATGAAATAAATTTGCACTCTTCTCCTTGTTTATGATTTTTCCCACATGTTTTTTCATAAAAAGTTTTTTAATAAGGCATTGTTTTGATCCAGAAGCATCAAACTCCTTTAAGGAATATCATTTTAATATGATATTCATAATGTCAAACGTTGCGTACTATTTTTCTCGTTCAAGGTATTTCCCATTAGGTTTTCCTGATAGAGTTTTGAAGGCAACTGACAATAGTTGTATCGAATGAAACAGATATATGCAAGCAAGATAATAAAAAGGGGAAGCAATCATCATATATGTTTTAAAAGGGACAACTTCAAGTTAGTAGAGCATTCAAGATTTTGAAGACACATATTCAAGGGAGAGTGTTGTAATATATTAGAGTGAATATGCTTTTATGATATTTTATTTAGTCCCACATTATGGGGATAAGTTTAACATCAGCTCCAAATCCTATATATAAAGGAGCAAATGTAATAGAAATTGTACACACTTGAAGTGACAGAAATAAAAGTCTCTCCCCTATCTTTTTTGTTCTCTCTAATCGCTTCTTGTTTAACATATGTTCTATTTTATTTATAACATTATTGGATATTCAAAAAAGCATATATAATATATAACATATAATAAAAGGACAAAAACTATTGAAAAAATAATTCATGCATCATTTGATGAAAAAAATTTGTATTAAAAATAATATAAATAAAAATGATGAAACAATATCACAAAAAGCTTCTACTAAGGAAGATGACATTACTGAAAATAATTCTGATGATTTAATATAAATAACTTAAATTCGCTACCTAGGATATCTAGAAATCATTCTATTGATAACGTTACTGATGAAGTCTATGCTATACTATTAAAGGTGAGTTGCTTTTAAGTGGCTCTTCCCCCTCCAATTTGTGCAAGGATTCCTCTCAGCATGACACGTGTAATGCTTAGCGAAGCGTCTCCCTCTTCCCTCTCCCCAAAGCGTTCTTTCGCATTTTCTCTGTTTCGCGGTGTCATCTACCTTTTTTCCTCCCCTTTCGTTATGCTCTACGAATCCCGAAGCCCTAATTTCATTTTTACAAACTGAATTTGCTATATTCAGTACATCTCCATTTTTCCTTTGTCCTCCACTTATTTTCTCTGATTCCACCGCTTTTTTCCTTCTCAAACCCTAAATTAAATTTAGGCTTTTTAGTTTCGTGTGACAAGAGTTGGCTTGCAAGGGTGACTATACGACTTTTGCATGTGCCTTTCCTCTACTGCATCGAACTCATACGTTCAGCCTTTGTCATCCTACCCATTTTGTCTGCTAGATGCTAAACGCCTAGATTGAGGTAAGAGCCCTAAATCCAGTTCATTCGTCTTAATGCTACTTTTACAGTTTACCCTGCCATCTGGTTTATCTATTTATTTGTTTTGTTTGCCTGTGTTCTTCGAATCAGGAGTATCTTATTTATTTCTACTCCCAAAATTAGGGCAATCTGATACTTCTTAGCCACACGATCTCAATGATTACCGTCCTTTTCTGAGCTATTAATAAATTGCTGCGATTTACGTGCTTTTTTGGATCACATTTAGGTAATCTTCATTCGTAGCGCTGTCGGTGCACCAATTCATTTTATTTTCGGTAGAATTTGTCTTTTTTTTAATGGTTAATTTATGGTAAGATATAATTTACCAATTGTTTCTCAGGCTTATGTAATTTTCATTCTATGATTTCATTAGATTTTTTTTCAACCAAGCCCTAATCTTGAGATAAAATGACTGTGTTGACATAATTCTTCCAAATTGAACAATTTTCCTCAATAGCAATGGCGCACGATAGTTTCCAGATCTATCTTTATCATCTCATCACCGACAATAATCTTCTTTCCTCAAACACAGTGCCACCTATGTCGATAAATCACCAAGGAAGCTATCAGTTCTTATTCTCCATTGCAGTGTTACCCACAAATTGAATTGAGTATCTGCAATTGAATATAACTGCTTACCGGTTCATCTACTTAGGAAAGTTGAAGTAGCCAAGATTTCTTGAAAAAATCCTTTTTGGTGAGAATCTAATTTACAGTCAATTTTTTCTTCCAATTATAGGTAAAATTTATGTTCTAATAAAGGTCAGTGATGTGTAAATCATCTAAATATGACAAGAAGAGTTGATTTTTCTTCCCTAGATGATGAGGTTGATACAGAAGATGAGATCTCATGGCTTACAGCAGCATGCAGTTGCAGTGAAAAAGCTTATTCAAAAACTAAAGTAAAGCTCATCCAGATTTGAAGGTTATTACTTATTTGCTTAACACTATAGTTTATAGTTTTGAGTTTTAGTGCCTTTATTGTAAATTTTAATGATTTGATTCTTTTAATCATTTTATCTGGTTGATGGCAATGTAATAGAGAATTGTAAACAGGATTGCGATATTCAATCCTTAAACGTCCATATGTTTTCCATGATAGTTTAATTTTTATATTCCCACATAGAATTTGAATATGAGTTCAATGATGTTAGGTATATTCTTAAAAATGAGGAGTTGCAATCGTACATAATCAAGTTCAACTTGGTACTGAATTGCTTTCAAACTTTAGGATGTCTGAGATATAACAAAATGTGTCGTCACTTGCATGATTTTTGTTATTTATATGAAATTTTGCTTGACTATAAACAAAAATGCTTCAAATTGATTTAGTACCAACTGCAAAATTTTGGGTTTTAGCATATTCAACCCAAATAGGAAAGTGTATAATTTTAAATTTGGTTATGCTTATTCTTCGTTAGCGGATTAACCTATCGTTCAATGATGTGAGAATAAGTTTTTTTAAAGATATCTCGTACGGAGGTAATCCTCTAACTAGCATCCAATGAATTTTGTAATTTAAATATATTCTTTTGTTTGAGAAAATTGAGAAGGTTGAAATTTCTATTGCTTCGTGAAATGTTATGTATATTTGTAATTAACGTTGTCTAAATAGAACTTCATTTAATTGCCTATTCTAAGAAATGAAAAAACAAATATGAGTTGTACAACTAGTTTAGCATGCATGTTCCTTTCATATTTCGTTTTCGGTAAGGCATATAGAGTAAAAGGGTATGTTCATATAATAAGCCTGAAAATCTCCAAAATTTCAAGCCGTACATGGGAATTGCTAATCCTAAAAGATACAAGATTAAAATTTAAATATTATTTGTTATAATCCATACTACTTCCTTTTAAGATAAGTTCAGGAATTCAAATTTTTTGGAATGCATATAAAACTAATATCTCCTAATGAAAATAAGTGAAACCAATGTTGTTTGTGTGTTTTCATTTTTTGTTTTATGCAGTAAGTGTCGTATTCATGATCTGTTATCTCAAATACAACACATGTATGGGCTTTTCTTCCATGGACTAGCATTGACTAATGCATCAAACATGAAAATATAACTATATTAAAAAAAGGGTATTGTTATTGACACTCCAAGTATTGTTAAGGGAGAGCCAATTTTTTGAAAAGAAAGAATTTGTTAAGGGGAGTACCAATGCAGAGAGCACCCCCTTAACGAATAAAGTTTATTTTACCAAAATTAGCCTTCTTTGCAATAATCTCTTTTTTAGTTGTTAATAAAAAA
This sequence comes from Allium sativum, assembly GCA_030737875.1. NCBI lineage: Eukaryota > Viridiplantae > Streptophyta > Magnoliopsida > Asparagales > Amaryllidaceae > Allium > Allium sativum. The sequence goes on from CM060916.1 coordinate 527,757,742, forward strand.
AACATATATGTTATATTAGTTGAACTGCATCAGATTTTTATACCAAATTACAATAATTTCATTTGTCGATATGCATCGGATCAGATGAAAAAAATATCATTCATAGGAAATCGATATACATATATCGAACAATTTTTTTTGTATATTATCCCATCACCGAATTTGTCGATACACTCTATTTTCTCCACTTCGACAATCAAACAACGCAAACAAATTTAAAAAACGATGAACAATATCAAAAAAATAAATATATATACATATAATATGGAGAACCTACGTCGTTCATGTCGTTATGCAGTAATTCACCCATTTCTTCCCCAAACAATCGCTTTTTTGTTTGCAAATAAATTGTAGGCTTTTTTTTTGGCGTTTGAGATTAATTGGGATTTGAGATGGTATGGGTAAAAAGGGAACGTAAAAAGTTAAGTACGTGACACTCCCTAACATTTTTTTATGATTGGAGTGTTTTTAAAATTTGACCTCCCCTTAACAATACTTGGAGTGTCAATAACAACACCCTAAAAAAAATCCTGGCATTTTTGGTTAGGTTCAGTCGCATTATATTATTGGTGCAACTAAAGCTTATATCAGTTTTTCTTCTCTAATCCTCAAGAATGATGTTTGTATTGCATGTTAACAAGCTTTAAGAAATCACAGTAAATAATGAAACCCCTCTTTATTTAAGCTTAAACTGCTTCTAAGTTAAAATGCATTCTTGAGTAAAATTCAGTCCATTAATTTAGTGGTGTTGGCTCTTTTTTCAAATATTTTGTTATTTATATGCAAGTTAGCTTTCTGATTACTCATAGCCTTTCGTTGATTAAAGATACAAGATGAGCTATTAATTTTATTCTAAATATGAATCCGATCTAAGTACATGGAGTTTTGTGTTGTGAAAATGAAAGCTTGATTCTATTCTTTTTGGTGGTTTAGAAAATACTGATTATAAGTAAATAAATACGCTACTTTGGGGAAGTAGTATCATTTTAGTGCCTAAGTAGCAGCAATAATCTTAACAATTATGAAAATTTTGAGTGCTTCTTTAAGGCGTGGTTTCTAATTTTTCCTTGAAATAATATTTTTTAGAAAGTTGATATCATTTAAGTTTACCTTTAAACATATATTAAGCATAGTTTTATAAACTAACTGGATTTTTCTATTTATGAGTTGTGATATAACCAAGATTACAAATTCAATTATTATTTCGATAGTCAACCAAACTTTTGAAACTGTGAAATTAACTAACAGTTTTGTTATACTACGTTTTTTATTGTACCGTCTTAATATTGTATACAAAAAGGCCAAATAATTCTCCTTCAGGCATCTAGAAAACGATAAGAAATATTGAACTCTCATATAAGATGCAATTATTTTTCCTTTTATCAGTAATTTTTGACAACAGTACTAATATTTATTGCTGCTGCTGATTCTTGATTTATTGCTTTGCTACCAAGTTGGAAAGAAATGTCCATTCATATTATTTGTTAACAATGGTGATGAATTTAAACACATGAGAAAATGTTATTAATCGATGGATTTAAAATAGCAGTTACAAAATCAAAAAAGAGATAAATCAAGGGATGTTAAAATAGCAACTACAAAATCATGAGAAAATGTTATTAATTGACGGATTTAAATGGATTTTCTTATTTGTGAGTTATGATATAACTAAGATTAATAATTTAATCACTATTTTGATATCAACCAAACTTTTGAAAATGTGAAATTAACTAACAGTTATGTTATACCACAATTTTTTTATTGTACTGTCTTAACATTGCGTACAAAGGCCAAATAATTCTCCTTTAGTCATCTAGAAAATGGTAAGAAATATTGAATACTAGTATGTGATACAATTATTTTTCCTTTTAACATTAGTTTTTGACAACAATACTAATATTTGTTGTTATTATTGATTCTTGATTTATTGCTTTACTACCAAGTTGGAAAGAAATGTCCATTCATATTATTTGTTAACAATGGTGACAAATTTAAATACATGAAGAAATGTTATTAATTGATGGATTTAAAATAGTAGCTGCAAAATCAAAAAAGAGACAAATCAAGGGTTTGTAATTATATGTACCAAGTTTATTTCTGATTACAACTGAGCACTACGTTATTGAATATACAAGCACATAAAATGTTTACGAATTGTTGTCTTTGTGCTGAAAATAATTCTATATTAATAAATAATTAGATTATGGTGTCAATAAAAGAAAGCTTGATTGTTATTCTTTTGGCTATTCGTAGATCTAATTTTTTATTATAAAAAAATTAGAGATGCGACTTTCAAAGAATTTATTGTCCTTTTGATGTCAAAAAATTAGTGAAAGCCGTTGCAGTCATGAAAATTTGGATGATGTGTATATCACTTATATGTATAGTATATACGAAGCTTCCAAATATTCCCTCAATCATGGGCTACATGGTAAGAAAAGTTTTGTGCCCAACGTGGTGTAATACTGTAACAACCCGGAAAATCTGAACCAGTATAAAAAATTTAAATTGGCTATTTTAGTGGATTTTAAATACTTAAAATAAGTATTTTAAATAGTAACGACGAAAAGTATGTTTGAATCGAGGTTCGAAAATAAATATAATTATTTTGAATTATAAACAAGGCTTGAAAAGGCGCGGCAGTTTCAAAATTTCAATTCAAACTTTGACTGACTGTACCGGGTGCAAAATAAACCGGATTTTAGTGAAACCAAAAATGTTTAAATCTGTTAGTGAATATCTTTCTAATAAATCTGAAAAATCGAAGTTTCACAGCGAGAGTCAAAAGATATGGCCAAATGAATTTTCAGAAAGGTCGCTATAGAGAATATATCGCCCTTGAAAATAGACATTTTGCAAATGACCTCGAAATTCGATGAAACCACTTTTGTTGGATCCGGGATGTCAAACTATTGCTAGGTTTCAAATTTCATAATTTTTGAAGTTAATATGTGAGCGTGGCAAAGGAAAATGTTTTTTGGTCAATTATAGTTAAATTGGATCGACCAAAAAATGGCCATTTTTCAAACGGTCTTAGAATTCGACGAAACTAGTTTTGTTGGGACCGTATCGTCAAAACATAGCTAGATTTATTTTTTTGGAATTTTTAGAATCAGTAATTGAAGTGAAACTGAAATATATTTATATACATATACATATATATATACTCCCCTTGTCCACAAACCATGGACGATATTTATTGGTTGTGATATTGTTTGGATTATTGATTGATGTGAAATTTGGTGAAAATCATGAATGATTGATTGTGGTTGAAAAATACCTGTTTGTGGTTGAGAATTATTTTGGATGAAACCACATAATTTGTGGAAAAGAAAAATAAACATGCTCGTCTGCGTACGAATTAGATGCATGAAATTCCCATTGTCAAAAACCGCGAGGTTTTAAGGTATAGCGAGGAGTCGTACTAGGGACGGTCCCGGTTCTAACTACCCTGCCATTATGCTGCTGAAATTTTCAATAATATTCATGTGTTAGAATTATTTTCATGTGTTGAAAACTATATTCATGTGTTGAGTAGAAACTCATATGTTGAATGAAGTTCATGTGTTGAATAAATTGTTTTACAATAAAAATCACATTTTTATTATATATATAGGCTATATAGAATATTAGTATTTTAAATAAATTGTTTTGACACCAAAAATAACATTTTTACCTTATGCATAGACTATATAAAATAATCATGTTTTGAAATAAATTGTTTTACAATAAAAATCACATTTTTATCATATATATAAACTATAGAAAATATTCATGTGTTGAATAAAGGACTAGAATGATAAAAATCATATTTTTATCGTATGTGTGAAGTCGAAAACGTTCATGTGTTGAATATATAGATTGAACAATAAAATCTACATTTTTATTGTGAATATGAAGTGTTAAAAGTATTCATGTGTTGAATAAATATTTTCGATGACAAAAATATCATTTTTATCAAAAGTATAAAGTGGATATGGTCCTGAAATCGAAGAATGAATTATATTTATATATATTTATATAAATATAATTAAAATAAATCGAATAACGAAGCTGTAGTTCGTGTTTTGAAACCGTGATTTCAAATGATTATTGCGGGAGATCCGACCATCGGATTTTCCCAAAACCGCAACCGTTGGGTTCGCTTTGGAAATATCTTTCCAACGACACCCACTTTGTGAAGATCCAACGGTTGGATTGTCTGGAATGTTTAATTCAAATCTGAAGAAAAACAGCGCCATAATCGATTATATATATATATATATAATTAAATTAAATCGAATAACGACGCTGTAGTTCGTATTTTGAAATCGTAACTTCAAACGATTAGTGCGGGACATCCGACCGTCGGATTTTCCCAAAACTGAAACTTTGGATTCGTTTTGAAAAGATCTTTCTAATGATATAAAATTCGTGAAGATCCAACGGTGAGATTTTAAGATATGCGTAAATCAAATCTGAAGAAAAATTGCGCCACGGCCGCGTTATGGCCTAAAGCATCGTTTGACTGAATTGGCTATTTTTAAATAAATAAAGATAGCGAAAAATCGTGATAAAATATTATAAACGATATGGAATGGAAATAAACTGAATTTGCTCGGTTTATGTGATATTTGATGGTTGAATGTGTTTGGTGTGAAAGTTACATTAAAGAACAGAATTAGTGATATCGAATAATTTAACCATTGAAATGAATTGATTTGAAATTCTAAATATACGTGAATTATTTGAAAAGGCCGAGTTGATTCTCATTTCAAATAATTGATCGATGAGTGAAAGTCGAAGATATGAAGACGATGCAAGACCGATGATCTTTACATCGGATGGAGGGGTGCTACTGATGCTCATGATAGGAGTAGCTACCTTGAAGGGGCTGCAGTAGTAGTCGTCCGGACGTACTTGTTGATTGTAAGGATATGCGAGGTATTGAGTGCTTCCGGTTTCGTTCAGACCTAGAATGAACATGTAAATGGACTGTGTGTCTGACATTGGATTTTGTTCTATGCTGATTGATCTCTATTAAATATATATCTGTTTGGCGGTGGAGAATTTATTCTCTTGCTTAACGCCCTTCTCTAAGACGTACGAGCTCAAAGGTTATATATCGATAGAAATCAGTCGCATGGTGTGAATTGCTTGTGTGGCATGCCTAAGTGGCAGATGATCAAGGCTTCTGTTGAAAAGCAAAGTCTTGTGGTTGATGATAAAAACGCGGCCTGTGTGGCATAGCATTGTGTGTAGTGTTGTTTCGCGAGCCTCACACCCCGGTATGAGCCAGAAACGGGAGAAGGATATCAGGGAGGACATGCGTTTCCTTCTAGCTAGGAGTGGTGCTTTGGGTTTTGCACGCCCGGGTATTTCACTTATGTGGATGATGGAAAGCGAGGCCTCGGTTTGCTTCAGTCTCTTCGGAGTCGATGGTGTGGTCAGATATGACCAGTTTACGCCCCGTAGGGCGGGGAAATGCAGTGTTCAGGCATTTTAATCCACATCGGTGGACCGACCCTGACGATCCAAGGCTTGCCTCCGTGCTTGCCTGAGACATGTGCTAGAGCGTCTTGAATTCGGTAAGGACTATCTTTTGCCTTGGTTCATGATGGAAATCCAATTTCCAAATACGACACCAAGCGGTTTTGATTGCATATATATATATGGCGACATGATATATGGTACCCATGCCGTCTATGATTGATAGTTATGATTGAAATTGTTTTTGAAACATATATACACTAGCAATAATATCAAATGATTTTTTTTGCTCCTATCAAGCATATTTTGGCCATTATAAGGTAAAATTCTATCCATCAGTTTGTGTTGCATTGTGTGATGGGAACTGAGTCTTATGATGGCTTCATTTTTATAAAAAGCATTGCGATGTTTAAAAGATTTACTTATTTTAAAGCACTGGCAATCCAATGGAGTAAACCCGTTCTGCGAAAGTGGCATGGTCCTGTAATTTGCCGTATTATAAAATATGTTAAGTAGATTTCTCATACCAGTCCCATGACTGACTCGTAGTTTGTTTCACTTGCAAACTCGGGTGCCCCTATTTCTACGCGGGCAGCCTTGTATTCAGGTTTTAGCAGGCTCTTTCGGGATAGCCGGAGCTGAAGATTGTAATAACCCGAAAATCTGGGCCAGTTTAAAATTTTTTATTTTGGCAATTTTAGCAAATTTTGATTATTTAAAATGAATTATTTTAAATAATATCGACGAGAAATTTATTTTGAATATAATTCGATCGTATATATTATACGCGTCGTCGTTAGAATATAAATAATTATATATAATTATAAATAGAATTGAAAATGGCGCGGTAGTTCGATAATTCGATTTCAAACTTCAATTGAATGTACCGGGTGCAAAACAATCCGGATTTTAGTGAAACCAAAAACATTGGGATCTGATTGTGAATATCTTTCCAACGAATCTGAAAAATCAAAATTTCATAGCAAGAATCGAAAGGTATGTCCAGTTGAAAATTCTGAATAGTCGCTATGGAATTCAGGCCCTTAAAAATGGCATTTTGCAAACGACCTCGGATTTCGACGAAACCAGTTTTGTTGGGTCCGCAGTGTCAAGTTATTGCTAGGTTTCAAATTTCATAATTTTTCGATTCAATATGTGAGCGTGGCAAAGGAAGACGCATTTGACCAGTTTCAGTTGATTTTAATCGACTGGAAATTGGCCATTTTTCATACGGTCTCAGAATTCGACGAAACTAGTTTTGTTAGGACCGTATCGTCAATACGAAGCTAGAAAATATTTTTCAGGAATTTTTCTACTTTGTATGTGACCCCGGTAAATTGAAATGTACGTTTAAAATTCAATAAAGTGATTTAAATGTAAATTCAACGGAAACTGATTGTAACGATCAAATCAACTTGCGATATATATCCCATTGTGTTCGGAATGGGGGTGAAACGCTATGGACGACAGGCGGTGGGCCTCGTTTCGAGTTCGTATGTAAAAGTCAACTTTTTGCATTTAAAATAATAAAAATAAAAGTAGCCTTTTCTCTCTCCTTTCCTATAACCAGGCCCCCCCCGATATTTTCAATTAGTTTTCAAAAAAAAAAAAAAAAAAAAAAAGAAGAATATCGGATCTGAGCCTCGTCCCGTCGCCGGAGATGGCCATCACCCCGCCTCCGTTCGCCATCGCTCTCCATCGGCCCTCCCCTTCGCTCCTCCCAGCCCAGTTCGAGGACAATTTCTGGCCGACGGGGAAAACCGAGGTGGCCGCCGTTCCTGGCAGTGGTGGGGGTTGTCACGGACTTCGATGGGGTGCACCTGGATCGAGTTCAGGTTGCTCGAGGGTGGCGGCGTAGGCGATTGAAGGAGCGACCGTGTGTTCCTAGAAGAAAGGTGTTGTTTTTATTTTATTTTATTTTATTTTATTTTTATTTTATTTTATTTTATTTTACTTAAGCAAAATATATTGTTTAAAACCAGTTTTGATTTATAAATACATTGGGAAAGGGGAAAATCAGTCTTTGTTTTAAAATAAAAATAAAATTAACAAGTGTTTAAAAAAAAAATTAACAAGTGTTTTAAAAATAAAAACATTGCTTTAAATTTCAGATTTTTAAATGTAAAAATATTGTATAATTTCAGATTTTTAAATATGAAACACAAGAAAAAAAAAGAAAGAAAATATGATTTTTATATATTGAACTTCGAATTAAAAATATGATTTTTATATATTGAACTTCGAATTAAAAATATGATTTTTATATATTGAACTTCGAATTAAAAATATGATTTTTATATATTGAACTTCGAATTAAAAATATGATTTTTATATATTGAACTTCGAATTAAAAATATGATTTTTATATATTGAACTTCGAATTAAAAATATGATTTTTATATATTGAACTTCGAATTAAAAATATGATTTTTATATATTGAACTTCGAATTAAAAATATGATTTTTATATATTGAACTTCGAATTAAAAATATGATTTTTATATATTGAACTTCGAATTAAAAATATGATTTTTATATATTGAACTTCGAATTAAAAATATGATTTTTATATATTGAACTTCGAATTAAAAATATGATTTTTATATATTGAACTTCGAATTAAAAATATGATTTTTATATATTGAACTTCGAATTAAAAATATGATTTTTATATGTTGAATAGCGAAGTAAAAAAATTCGATTTTTCCATATGTAGTGGCTACAGCAACGAAGATGCGATAACGATGGAGATTTCTATCAAAGAAGAGTCAAGAGGATTGGATGGCTATCGGTGAGAACTTCTCACTCAAATTCTATTTTTCTAGTTATATATATATACTAGGATGCAGACGGTGCTTATTAGAAGCACCCGACACCCGTCCACATACCATGGACTTGTTTGTTTGGTTGTGTAGTTGGTTAGATTATTTGATTTGGATTTGATTGATTGGTTGAATTGGAAATTGATTAAAATTGATATGTGAATGGCGTGGGCCTTCACTAGACCGGGGATAAGGCTAGGCCTTGTCCCGTTTCTAGTATCGTGCCGTTATGCCGCCAAAATTTTCTAAAATAAGTTAGAAAAAAAAATATCATTTTAGTTAAAGAATGAACTGAATAGAAATTCAAGTGTTGAAATAAAATATTTTATCGTTAAAAATATAATTTTTAACGTGAAGTGAATAAAATAAAATATTCATTTACAAACCAGACGGTTTGTTTATGTACACTGATTTGACTGATATTGATTGGGTCGATAAATTTTACACATCGCCCAACTGCACAAATAAAATCTTTGTTTGATTGTTTGAAACCCCACACGGGTGTTGGGATGAAATTTGAAGTTCACTCATCCTGATTTATTAAATATGTCGATCGATTGATTGACAGGCTGTTGTAAGCGTTGAATATCTATATTTGATGCTTATACAGTGTAGTGCACTTTGGTTGATGGTTGATTATTTTTCAATGCTGTTATATACATGTGTTGTATGAAAATCCATATAATTAATTTTATATGGTAATTGATTGGGCCTCATTCCAATTTGAAAAATAATGAAAATTATAAAATAAAGGTTCATGTGTTGACAGTACTCATTCATTGAGATTGGTCATGTGTTGAACGAAATATTTTAGTAATAAAATTTGCACCTTTATCGATATAAAATAAAAGTTCATGTGTTGACAGTACTCATTCATTGAGATTGGTCATGTGTTGAACGAAATATTTTGATAATAACAACTATTTTGAAAAAGAAATATTTGAAATAGAATATTTGAAAATAGAAATTTATGAAGCCGTGTTGATTAGATTGACGCCATTTTGACGTGAACGATATTTATATCGATTTTATTCATTTTGAAATGAATTGAATTGAAAACGATTTCGAAATGAATTGAATTAAAAACGATTTCGAAATGAATTGAATTAAAAACGATTTTGAAATGAACTGAATTGAAAACGATTTCGAAATGAATTGAATTGAAAACGAATTCAAATTGAATTGAAAGCAAATTGAAATGAATTCAAATTGAATTGAGATTTGAATTGAATAGAAATGAATTTTAAAACGAATTTATAAAGAAGAATTCAATTTTGATTTGAATTGAAATGGAAGTTGAAATTGCTTTTGAAACGAATTTTAAAACTATTTATATAACTCGTTTTAAATAGAAATCGACGAAATATATATTATATATATTATATATATAATATAATGGCCTGAATAGAACGCACCGCGCCGCGGCAGTTCGTGAATTTCGACCATTTATTTCAAACGGACATTACGGGAGATCCGACCGTCGGATTCTCCTAAAACCGGAACCGTTGGGTTCGTATCGAAAAGAGCTTTCTAACGAATGTTATAAATTTGAAATCTAACGGTTGGATTTGGAGATACGTCCAAATCAAATTCGAAAAAGGTCGCTGTAAGTGAAATTCGATGGCCATTGATGGAAATCGACGGTACGGGCCTTGATAAAATTATTAAAAATAGTAATAATTTGTGTAAAATCATAAGAAATGATTTGGGAAAATTTGGGATGAAAAACTCCATATTTGAAAAGATAAAAATAGATTTTTATCGAAATGAACTGGTTTTGAACTAGAAATATAATTCTATTTATTTTTAAATAAATAAATTGAATTTGAAAAGGGTTTTAAAAATAACCAGAATTTCCAATGATTGCATTGGAGTGGATTTGAATCGAAATTGTCTTCGGAATATTTCGATGTTGGAATTCGTGATTATACGGATGTTGTTACGGAAATTTGAAAGATATATATTTATATCGTTATTTCCAATACGACATTTGTTAATCGTAGAATTTGATATTGAATATAAGCCGATATATTTTCTATTCAGAGCCTTATATTGAATATCAAATGTGATTTGGGTTTGTCGTGAATGGTGTCTTCACTAACACTGTTCTTGAACCCAGTTGAGAAAAGATTAAATCTTTTTATTTAGATTTAATGAAGTGTACCAATTAAATAATATTTAATTGGAATTGAATTGATATTGATTTTTGGGTTTATCGTGAACAGTGTTTTAAATAACACTTGTTCTTTAACCCGATAATTAATGAATGTGATTTTGGGTTTATCGTGAACCGTGTTTTAAATGACACTGATTCTTTAACCCAGTTAACGATTAAAACTAAGTGGAGTTTTAATGAATCTTTAATTAGATTGAAATAATCGAGAATGGAGTATCACCAGTTTTGCTCCAGGCGATAGTTAAATCTTTAATTAGATTTGAACGCGAAATGGTAATTGAATTTACCGATAACACCGTGGTGTTAGATATGAAGTATAACCAGTTTTACTTCATGGGATGAATAGGTTGGGATTGGGAAATTAAAACAAATGATTACTTCGGTAAGGTTCGCTAATCCCGACTAGTTTGAATTGAGATTCAAAAATAGAATAAAGAATAAATTCAAAGAATTTATCTTTGATAAAATTAATGGGAACCTTTCCCTATGAATGTGAAATTTAGAAACTAACTGTCGGTTAGCCAAGCAGAATGGTTTTCTGGATATTGATCTGATGTTGGTTTCGGCCTTCGGGGTTAATATTTGGGAAATTATTCTCTTGATTAATTTACGGTTAGTGACTAATGAATTGGAATGAGGCGTATGTTGTGTTTGTGTAACACTTTTATAAAATATACGCGAGTTATTCGGGAAGACCGGGTTTATCCCATTCTGAATAACTGATACGACGATAAGTCGAAGATGAAGACGATGGTCGAAGACCGGAAGTCTTCACGTCGTTTGGGTAATTACTGATGATCTTGATTGGGCTGTATACCCAAGAAGATGGAAACAGTTAGTGATCGTCCAGACGTACTTGGAGATCGATGGATATGCGGGGTACTAGGTGCCTCCGGTTTCGTTCAGACCCAGGACGGACTTGTAAATGGACTGTGTGTCTGACATCGGATTTCATTCTGTGTGACTGATATCGGTTGCATAGGATGGTTTGCCTGTGTGGCATGCTAAGATGCAAATGATCAAGGCTTCTGTTGAAAAGCAAAGTCTTGTGGTGATGATCAAAGCACGGCCTTTGTGGCGTAGCTTTGTGTAATGTTTACCTCGCGTGTTTCACACCCGGTATGAACCAAAAACGGGAGACGTACCTCAGGGAGGGCCTGCGTTTCCTCCTAGCTAGAAGTGGCGTCAGTGGTTTTACACGCCCTGACGAGTTTGACTTATGTGGTTGTTGCTGTTGCGAGGCGCCTCGGTTAGATCGGACGATCCGGGTCCGATGGAGTCATTCGTTGGCTCGCTTACGCCCCAAAGGGCGGCGAAACGTAGTGCTCAGGCATAATAATCCACATCGGTGGACCGGCCCTGACGATCCAAGGGTCACTCGAGCTCTGATCCTGAGACTCGGGCTAGGCAGTCTCGAATCGGTTGAGGACTATCTTTTGCCTCGGTTCATAGATGGAAATCCAATTTCCAAATACGTGACACTTGCGATTTTGATTGTATAACCTATATATGGCGACATAGTGGTATGGGGCATTCATGCCGCCTATGATTGATACTTATGATTGAAGTTGTTTTATACACTATGCACTTATAATAGTATCAAATGATTTTTTTTAAACGTATCAAGCATTCTTTGGCTGTTATAAGGGAAAACCCTATCCTCGGCTGCGTTGCATTGTGTGATGGGACCTGGGTCTTATAACAGCTTCATTTTTCTTTATTTAGCATTGCGCTGTTTGTTTTATGCACTGGTATTCTTGGGAGGAAACCCGTTCCGTGTTATACGGCGTGGTCCCTTGATTTACCTAGCTTTAAAAATAAAGATTAAATGTTTTAGTTCTCACACCAGTCACATGACTGACCTGGAGTTTATTGTTTTAACCTAAACTCTGGGTGCCCTTATTTTGACACGGGCAGCTAGTAGTTTTGGTTTTGCAGATTTATATTCACATGATCCTGGTTCACAGCTGGAACGATATCCGGAAAGCTTTGTATCCGTATATCTCCTTCTAGTTGTGTATTGTATTATTTTCCGCTGCTATGTATTTAAATGTAATTTAAATCTCTGATATTTCTGTGTAATATTTATTTGTTTATACTCTGTATATTCTTGTAATCTGATGCATTGTTGTAATATACGATGAAATGTTCTTCTATATGCGTTCTGTTGTGGCTTGTTCTCGAACTATCCGACGCTTTCCTTTACGGGGAAGTTGCTGGTTTTCACAAAGATGGATTCTATCATTTATCTCTTTTTATGCTGTTCAGCTCATGTTGTACATATTATGTGTTGTTTTCCGTTGTAGACATTTATGTATAGCTGAACTATATTTGTACTAAGTATGATCCTATATACTGTGTAACTCTGATGATTATGTTAATCCATTGTATTCTATTGTACATTATCTGGTGTATTTATTTATTTCTATTCTGTTGTTATCTGTTTATTTGTTATATTCCAAAGATTACCCTTGCCACTATCTTATGGGGTTTGGGGTCGTCACAAGTACTACCAAAAGAAATGCTAATTTCAAAATTGAATTTGGATAGGAGTTGTAGCTTCCAAATATTCTTTTAAGCATCGTGTAAATGGTAAATAATATATACCCAATATAGTATAGTACTGTCATAAGAAATACTAATCCAAGAACTGGATTGGAACAGGATTTGTTGCTTCTTTTTCCTTATAAAATATGGACATGTTTTGCATATTCCTTATATAGAGCATATAATATTTCTTTCACCATTAGTGTATGAATACTAATATTTTTATCCCTAGATTATTGCCTTGCTACCAAGTTTGATGGAAATTATATATACCTGTTAATTTGATTTTGAAGAAATATGACCTGAATCTACCTACATTTTTTCATAACATGAATTCAACCAAAAGTATACAATTATAGATTACTTGAATTAAATTAATTCATAATAAATTAATTTTTTTTGTTTTGTCATTTAGCCGAAACTTGCTTACAAAAATTTGGTCGCTTACTTATTTTGTAGTAATAACACAAAAGAAATGCTCATCTTGGACCATTGATTTTAAATATGTAAATGCATAGATACTAATTTCAAAATGTATAGAAACAAAATCCATATCACATAAATGCATTTTCATAGAATACCAATCACAAATGTTTATAAAAAAAAGTTGCATGACAACATAATGAGAATAATGGGAGCGTAAAATTTATTTTCGATAAATGAGTATGTTGCTTATTTGCAGGTGTAAAAATAGCTTCATTTCCTAATTATCAAGTTTTTAATGCAAGCTGTTATAGCATATGACATTATGAATGGTAGCAATGAGAAGATAAGGGAATTCCAGGACAATACCAAGTTACCTGATTTAGAAATAGAGAGATGTTGACCTGCATGCGTTTTGTGATGTTAATGCTGGATTTTTTTCATCGTTTGGCTGATTACGTCTCTGTTGACATGCTTTTTAGTCAAAGCAGTCACACATGGAATTTCTGGTTAGCAACGCGCTCAAGTATTGAGAACATCGTCAAAAGACAGGAAGCGATTTGATTGAAGTCGCATCACAAACAAAGAGTGGCCCAAAACACATATCAGATGACCTCTTTTCGGCCTGAAAACACCAATTATAGAGCTTTGCTCTGTATCTCTTGTAACTCTCTGAATTAGCTTCAAGTAGAGCTTTCGTTTGGCTAAAACGGACTTACGGTTTGGAATTTACACCCGTTTCTGTGAACGCGCACAGAACCGGAATAACTTGGACTTTGGAATTGACTTGACCTAACCGTGTCAGATCGGACTAACCAGATCGGATCAAAGGAGAATCGACATGTGCGAGATATTGCATAAACATGGCATCTTGATCACCGCACATCGGTTCGGATCGGAGAGAATACACGAAAAGATCAGAGGAGAATCAACACGTGTGAGATATCGCATAAACATGGCATCTTGATCAACCCACATCGGTTCGGATTGGAGAGAGTACCCGAACCAACCTGCGTTACACCAGGAGCTCAGGATTGCATCATGTCTTCGGCAGGAAGGCTTCGGTTCGGATCGGAGAAGGCCGAACCTACCTACCAGGAGGCTGCTCCTGTACACACATCAACTTTGATATATTCTCTCAGCTTGTTTTGCTCCTACAAACATGGATCGAACTACACCTATTTTCCCACGAATTACAGGAGACTTCCTCCACTTACCCACTACGTCTTAGCAACATATTGGATTTGTGACACATGTCATTCATCCGGGAGACTCTCTACATCTATAAATATATGGATTCAGGGACTTCTTGGGGATCTTTGTCCATTCTAACTCTCGGACTCCATCGAAGAAAAACACAAGGACATTGCGCTTCTCCTACATTAATTAAACACTAGGATTTCGTGTATAAAACCACTCTCTTTTCTCCACTTCTTCATGAAAAATACAAGGATGTTTTATGTAAATGAATCCTATGGATTGTAGGAAGGCATTGTACTTGTGATTTCTTAGGATATAAGAAACTATAAAGTGGACGTGGCTTGATTTGAGCCGAACCACTATAAAAACCTCGTGTGTTCCCCATTTTTTACTGCTTTATCTGCATTATTGATCTGAGATTTGTGATTCTAAGGATTTTACACTGAATTTGGGTGTTAGTACCAAATTTTGGTCTAACATTTTGGTGTGCCAGGTAGGGGCACACGGTACTACTTCAATTTCTCGCTCTAAAGGAATCGGATTGTTTGGCTATCGGATAAATGCCAAAATGAAAGAAAGACTGAACCTTCTCTCGTGCTAAGGATATTGGCACTGAAGGCGCAAGGAACGAGGCAAGCCAGGAGGCTTCCTCTCATGGAACTCCATCTGCGTACTTGAGAAGAGAGGAGATGGATGGAGTTCTCGCTGAATTGAGAACCCATATGGCAGGAAAGATGATCTCTTCCGCAAACAACAAGAGATGATGGACGAGTTCTTTGCTCGAATGAACGGAAGGCCGCGCAATACAGTACGGATTAATGGAAATGACACGAGATCAGCCCCAGTAGGAGCAACAAACCAGATCGGTTCAGACCCGATCCGAACCGAAGAGTGCTCACAACCAAATGAACTTGGGGGCAATCTCCCACAACAGCTTGCAGCTTCAACACTTAACGTTTTGGATGGAAACGTCACTAGAAGCACAGACCATGCCCTGCCAACATCCGCTCCGGTTCGGATAGGAAATGCAATGATACAACTCCGGAGTGGAATGCAAAATGACAATGACCACGAACTGTCGGTCCCACCGACCCGAACTTAACCTCCGACCCGAACCGGGTGGCTTCCCAAGTCCCATATACATTTCCAAGCTCTTCTCGACTTAACGGTGGGGGCACCACCTCTGATCTTCGCAGCTTGCAACAACTTTACGAAGGCGATTGGCTTGCTAATATCATTGAGCGCCTCTCAATAGGCCGCACTTACCAAAGTGACATGGATGATGTCAATCACAATCCGTTCACTCAGGAAATCAGAAATTTTTCCGCAATCCCCCGGATTTCAAACTTCCAGTTCTGGAACCGTACAATGGCAGGACTGATCCTACCATGCATCTGATGCGGTACAAAGGGCATATGGAGGTTCAGTCGGCGTTGGAAAAAGTCATGGCTAAATGTTTCCCTCTCTTCTTGACTGATATAGCAGCTATATGGATTCGGCAGCTGGAATCTGAATCGATCAATAGCTGGAACATGTTGGTCACTCGCTTTATCGAGCAATTTTGGGTCCACATCGCTTGACCCAAGAACGTAATGTCATTCACTATTGTGACGGCCCGCCCCGCACCAGCCGACATTTCCAATGAAAGTGCGTTGTGCCGATGTCCAATTAGCACAGGATGGTCGTCAAAGAAAGGAGAGGTAAGGGATTTGGAACTATCAAGGAACCTGTAGAATGTCTCACAGCGCATGGGATAAAATATAATAATAACATACTTTGACATAAACAGGCGAGATAGTGTATAAGTTGAAAACTAAACATCATAGCAGCGGAGAATCCAAATACAGCTTATGTTCCACATCATTATTATTACAACTTTTGAAAACTGTCTCTAAAACAAAGTAAAACAAAGGTACACTACTAATGCCCAAGGTAGTGACCAGCAGCGAAACAGGGATAATATCTATATTTATCATACGTGAGAGCCTCCTACTCGTCTCCGGTATAGCTACTCGTGCATACCACCTAACATGTCTCTAGTCTGCCCGTTAAAGAGCACCCAGAGTAATAAGAAAAGACTTGAAACTCTGGGTCAGACAAAAGTCTGGTATGAGCGATAAGCAGCAAAACAGAACAATAATAGGTATACTAAAGCATACCTGAACCTGGACCTACAACCAAAGAGTTAGCACAACATACCGCTCAATACTCTAAGGTGCCACTAAACATAAGTTGTAAAGAATACAGGGGTGAGGGTGTGCATGACATAGTGATGGCAAACAATCAATCATAGCAACCATCCTCACATCTCTCACTCAGTGCGTAAAGCATACGATATCCACCACTTTGATCACTAGATCCATCGAGGTAGTGACGGAGTCCGACTTGTATAACTATTGCTACCACCAAGCTTGCCCCATGGAGTCATGACTAAATCCTTACAAATAGCCCCACCTCATTGGTCCATAGCCAATAGTCCTACCTAGGCCACTGCGGCCCTGAATCCGTCCACATACCCCGCACTCCATAGTGATCCAAAGTTATATACATCGATAACCCCTTAGCACACGTCCCGCAGCAAAGCCCAACACATGAAGATAACTCATTGGTTCCCAACTGGATCCTGAGTTGTAACGACCCGGAAAAATGCGATCTTGGTTATCCGATATACAACACATATTGAACATCCAAGGATCGAAAATACCGCTAGTTAATGAAAGAAATTAGAGGGTGAGGAAAGATAAGATAGAAACTTAGAATAGAAGAAGAAGAAGAACACAACATCAGAGTAACACGAACCTCACAACGGAACGAATAACATATAATAGATAACATATCCTTGAAATAGAATTAGTATATGTGCACAATAACATTATCAGAGTACAACACTTACAACGCAGCGGAAAAAACTATAGCAATATGACCGGGAATCCTCCTGCTCCAGCTCTTCAAGTATCTGTAAATCCCGACTACTTGACTGCCCGTACAAAATTGGGCACCCAAGAGTTTAGGGAAAACAAAACAAAATAAACTCCGAGTCAGTCATGGGACTGGTATGAGTAAAACAGTTTAAAACAATTCGAACAAGTAAATGATATATCATAAGACCACGCCGTATATTGGAACGGGTTTTCCCTTATGAAAATCCAAAATATCTTTATATCAAAACTCATTCATATTATAATAGTGTCTATCAACCACAATATAATAATCATCTAGCAGAAACGCTTTCATCTCACATTCTACATATATAGTATACAATCAAAACCGCAAGCACGTATTGGGTAATGGATTTCCAACTATGAAAAGGTATGGAACCACCTTTCGCTAATGTACCTCTAGAAAGGAATACATTGGGTTCAACAATAACATCATGCAACCCGGCCACACATGACCGACCACTCATTTCGCTTGAGTGTATCGAATGTATATCACCAACGGTTGGGATCAGCAACCGTTTCCCGAATGGGAAAGCATCAACAATAGATTTTTTTGAAGTAAATGACACTCTAGATCAAGTGATTATACACCCTAATAGGTGCGACCTACATAGCCATGCTACCTGCCCGATTTCTGTCATTTACTAGTTGATGAGGCTTGAGGTTACGCCTTATCATCACATCAGATTCACTTCGAATGCCACATTGTCAGATCCATTGAAAATCAGTAATTGACGTCTACAACAGTACATTACGTGTTAGCTAAAGAAGTTTCCTTCTCCGCTTCCACTCTTGGTACGGTTGAAGAAATCAATGTACGTGACCTTTCTGGAAATACTCTGTCAGACATTCATCCATACAAGTCATCCAGGAACAGGATGAACCGAAGGTACTATTCACTATATCCATCTTAGGCATTGTTATCTAAGATTTATACAACAACCCTTGCACTTTACTCTGTCTTCAATTATCTTTGGCATATATGATTCGCAACGCTTATGCCAATACAGAGTGGTTCTTTGATAATAATCCAACCGGTCTCTCCATATTAACAACGATAAAATGGTCAAAACTTCGATAGTCTGTGATTTAACCATCAAAGAAAAACAGTTGTGCAAACAACGATATTATTTCCAGGAGGAAATTATATCCATCAATCATCAATCATATATATATATATATCTAAATATATATATTCATATTTTCCTTATTTTCTATGTTTAGAAAATATACGTTAACGCTGGAAAACATTTCCATAACTTATTTATGTATCGATCTTCTTCTACAACTATCAGTCTCTGATTTGTAAACTAGTATAAGAACTATTCCCTAAGTACCAATCCCGAAGGTCGAAACCAACATCAGATAGACACTTAGGAAACCATTTAACTTAACAAGTCTCCAGTCAAATTCTAATTTAGTTTAACTCCATTTCTTAACTCCTTATACATGAACACTTCCTTTTCTAATTCATATTTCAAATTTCAAATATTTGATTACGTTTCTAATTCTATTTGGAAAACATTTCCAAATCTTCTTTACTTGGATTTAAACAGATGTTTAAATCAACATCGCGACGACAACTCAATCCACTATACTTATTTACCAAAATCACTTAACCACTTTCACTCTCGAACCTTAACCATTTCTAAATTAAAAACGAAGCCAATCAAGTAGGGGTATAACTACCTCTCAGACCTTAACTGAACAACATTTCAAATCTCGAAATAAGGTAAGTTCATCTTTTAACTCTTTAACACTTCCTTACGAACCGTCGGATTCTATTTACGAACCCCCTTCTTTTTACAAGTCTACGTGATTATAACAATGGTGTTATAATCTCCAGCATCCGAAATATATTATCTTTAATATGACTTTTATTTCCTAACACGAATAATATAACGACAACTAATTTATTTACTCCTATTCGATTAACTCTAATCTATAACTCTTATTTGAATAACTCCTACCTAATAACTCTTATTGGATTAACTCTTATTCGAATAACTTATTCGAATAACTTATATTCGATTTGCTTACTTTCGAATACTTATATTCGATAATCTCTTTCTTCGAATAAATCTTATTCGATTTAACTCCTGTCGAATAACTAGATTCGATCAACTCACTTCGAATATCTACTATTCGATTATCCCACTTCGAATATTTCTGATTCGATTTACTTCTTCGAATAACTAAATTCGATTAACTCCATTTCAACTCTATTTGAATAAACTAAATTCGATTAACTTCAACTAATTAACTCTACGGTTTGACCTAACTGGTTAACTCTAACTGGTTAACCCTAATGGTTTTACTCAACTGGCTAACCCTAATGGTTTTACTCTAACTGGTTAACCCTAACTGGTTAACTCTTTGTCCTTATTCAGTTTCAAACATCGATGTTGAAATCGATTTTTACTTCTTTATATAAGTCCTGACTTATATATTCTATTTATCCAAATGATAAATATTTAACTTAATTTATAAATATCATTTATAAATCAATCTACTCCTTTTATCTGTTTACTTCTTCATATATAAGTTCAGACTTATATATATATATATATATATATATCTATTTATCCAAGATAAATATTTCCTTTATATTCTAAATGCCTTTACCCATATTTCCTTTTCAAATCAAATTCTATTTGTAAATGGTTTGCAAATATTCCCTTCTCTATTCTATTTGCAAATGGTTTGCGAATATTTCCTTTTCAACTCTATTTGCAAATGTGTTGCAATTACTTCCTATATAATATCATATTTGTTTTCTAAACAAATATCCCTTTTATCTTATTCTATTCATTTAACAAATAAATATCCTTTTCTTATCCTATTTATTTAACAAACTAATATCCTTTATAACCTATTTGTAAATGTTTTACACATATTTCTCTTTCTATTTTATTTGTAAATGGTTTACAAATATTTCTTTATTCATTCTCTAAATAAATAATCCCTTTTTATAACTTATTTATTTCCTACTGAATGTCGTTTTAATAACTTGTTTATTTTCTAAGTCAATATTTATTTATCTTATCTTATTTATTTAACAAATAAATAATCCATTTAAATATCTAATTTATTTATTCTGAATAAATAATTCACTTTATAAATATTCCATTTATAAAGATTTCCCTTCATATAAAATTCCACTTAAACATATTTCCTATTAATAAATATTCCATTTATAAATATTCCTATTTATAAACATTCTATTTATAATTCTCTTTTATAAATTCTCTGATTTTATAAATGTTCTCTTTTCAGTATTCACTTTGACAAATTCCCCTTTTCTCCAAATCCTGGTATGTTATGGTGTTTAACATATCAAATTACGATGTCCAATATCGTCCATACACACACAATCAACAACAGGTTATAACTCACATCATATATCAAAATATATGAAAAACAATAAAATAACTGTTGAGGAATCCAGTCGGATTCCTCCAATCTATTTCCCTACATCCACATTTGTTACACAATAAAATCAATATCACTTTCAGTTCCATCTGATATATTCTGATAAACAGAATCAATATAGAAATTCAACTAACTGACTAGCAGTTCAATCAAACGGTCAACACACAGTCAATCAGCCAATATTTAACAGTTCTAAAAATACAACATGAAATTATAAACTGTTCAGAGTTAGTGAGATTTACTCACATTGGTAGTTCATTGTTAAAGAACAATGAACTATTTGTTTGATTTGGATCAAACAATTTATTTCGCCAAACCCGCTCCTCCAAGCCATTTTACCCATCTGGTTCACTCTCAACTCCGGAAAATAAGAAATGAAACCACTCCATATCCATCAATATACAAACCCCGTTAGACTTCGGATCGCACCGACTATACCCCCTCACAAATATCGGATACCCCATGTCACACAGTACACGTGAACCCCCCTGCTTCTCATTAAAAACTCTACACCCTTCTGCCACAAAGCCACCTTCGAGCTTCTCTGTACTCATTCGAATGCAGCCCACTGCAATTAAACTCATACCGCCAATATTTGCGTTCACCCCTATCCACTTCGAGACTGACCCGCTACTCCCTCATTTCTTCCTCAAGGCCAAAACTGAACCGAGATCATTCCTGCGTTGAACGACCCCTTGAAAGCTCGAACGCGCCTCCAGAACTGACGAGGCCGACCCCATACAAGACTTCGTCGAACCGAGCTGCTACGGTGAGAATCATCCACCATTTTCTTACGTCGAGTTTGATAAAATGGGTATGATGAGGTAGCTAAAGCCTTCGTGAATCCAAGGATATATAGTGTTTTATTTATAGAATTTCCATGATTTTTTTTAGAAGATTCCGATTTCACGTTTGATGAGCTTCAGTGGCGGCTCGATGTTTAATTTAGGGTTGAATGATATTAGGTTAGGATATATATATTTCGATTTTTCTGAAGATGTGGAGTTATCACTGACCAGAGAATGAATTGTGGACCATGAAGGAACATGTTGGAGCAAGCATGACCATTTAAATATTTAATTATTTTATTAAAATTAAATGATGAAATACCCTTTAAAACCAAATCTATGAGCCATAAATAACCAAAACAAAAATACCGTTGTGATCAGCGATGTGCCAGGATTCCAAGAATATACTAATACTGGTAGGTTAGCTCATTCTGTGAAATCTCAAAAATGTCGATTTAGGGTGCAAAACACTCCAAATAAAAAGTTGCTTATTTAATATATTAAAAATTACCATAAAATTCTAAAAATTAAATTATCGTTATGTCCCAAAAGAACCTTATCTAAATTCCAACACGATCTCTAGTTATATCGAATAAACCGTTACTGTCGATAAATGATTCAATAGCGACTATTTTAAAATTTGATTTGGACATATCTAAAAATCTACATGATGAAATCCTGATTTTTCACTTCCACTAGAAAGATGTACTCCACTAGCTCCGTACGTTTCTTGTTTCACAGAAATTCGGTTTAAAACGAATTTTGTACATTCAGTTGAAGTTAAAATCGCCAATTTACGAACTGCAGCGCCATTTCGAGCTCGATTTTAATTATATTATAAATTCTACGTTCAAACTTCGTTTATATAATATATTCATTATTCTAATTCAATTCTAAACTGAATTAAATACCACAAATGTTCCAGTTCACACCATATTGTGAATTCCACTATTTCTGACTATTTCAGAAATTAAATATATTATTATATTATTATTTTAATTAAATATTCCCAATTATGTAATTAAATGGCCATTAAATTCTCTTGATCACCATTTAAATAATTAAATAAATTAATTATTATATCGCTAAAAATGCGGGTCATTACATTCTTCCCCACTTAAAATAATTTCGTCCTCGAAATTGCTAAGATAGAGGATGACCCTATCGACTGGTTTAGAACATATTTGTTCACTTTTACATTCGGTTTCAACTGAACCAATTTAATTTTCAATTAAATTATTAATTAACTCTTATCAACGAAAATTTTCAAAAATCCTGAAAATTTTCTAATGCCTTAACTTTTCGAAAAATTTCGCCAGCACCTCCTTTGTACCGGCCAATAGGTCAAACTCCAACTCGCCTCTCTGGGCCATCTCCAACCCTAAAGAAAATCAAACAGCCAAGCGGCTTGCCAAATCGGCTCATAAATCTCATGCTTATACCAAATATAAACTTGTACCTTTTTGTCGGGCATATCAACTCTATCACTTTCACCTGTTATCAATTCAACATATACCAATGTTATCTCAACCAAAACTCCAATCAATTCATTCTCAAATCAATTCATTCGCTTATACCCAAGTCAAATTCCATTTCAAATTCGAGTTCCATTCTCGATTTCAAACTCTTAACTTCACAATCCAGTTTCCATTTCAGATTCTTATCTCGATAAACCATTTTATTTAAGAACAAATTTTTTCTGATATCATTCTATTTCCATTCAGTTTTCACCTAACTGGCTTTAATTCAATCTCTATTTGCTTTAAAAAAAAATATTTAAATTTTTTTCTAATTCAAACAATTTTCTTCCTGGGAGTTTTTAAACTGTTTACCTCTTTCCTAAAACCAAATATTCCTTTTTGGATTTCAAACAACTTGTTTCTCTCAAAACAATTCAAAAAAAACCTTTTCGGTAGTAATCTGTCACTTACAGCTCGAAAATGAATACTGATGATGGAGGTGTCATCATCAGAATCTATTTTCTAGTGATTGAAGTGAGTTCAATACTATAAAACCATTTCTAAACATTTCCACTTTGAATTCATTTCAAAATATAGTTCACACTGCTTGTAAAACAATTTAAAATCTCCCAAGATCTTAAATTTTCCTTATTTTTAATCCAAATCCATTTATAAACATTTACTCAAATTTCCAGAGTTTTAATTCAATTTCTGGTTTAAATTCAGATTTAACTCATCTGATTTCATATATTTCACTTATATGAATTCTGATTGGTTATTTACATAACCATTTAATTTATAATCTTACTCGATTATAATAACAACCAATATATCCAATATATTAAAATCATTTCAATATAAATCCTTTATAACAAAAATATAAATTGGGTAAAATTATTTCGTTTACCCTCTTTTCAAAACATACCATAAAGATTCATTGTATTCAAGTGTTTACCAATCCCTACTGATGCAGTGGATCAAACAGATCGACCAGAACTCACAAATGACTCAACCAATAAATCTCCACAATATAAAACAAATTTTTATATCAATAACAAATACGTTCACTCGTATATATACACTCAACTAAATATAGGGTATTGCTAACCCCATCTCTACTGAGTCACGCCACAGAGCCAAGGTAAATCACTTAACTTAAGCTCTGATACCAATTGTAACGACCCGGAAAAATGTGATCTTGGTTATCCGATATACAACACATATCGAACATCCAAGGATCGAAAATACCGGTAGTTAATGAAAGAAATTAGAGGGTGAGGAAAGATAAGATAGAAACTTAGAATAGAAGAAGAAGAAGAACACAACATCAGAGTAACACGAATCTCACAACGGAACGAATAATATATAATAGATAACATATCCTTGAAATAGAATCAGTATATGTATACAATAACATTATCAGAGTATAACACTTACAACACAACGGAAATAAACTATAGCTATATGATCCTGAAGCCTCCTGCTCCAGCTCTTCAAGTATCTGTAAATCCCAACTACTTGACTGCCCGTACAAAATTGGGCACCCAAGAGTTTAGGGAAAACAAAACAAAATAAACTCCGGGTCAGTCATGGGACTAGTATGAGTAAAACAGTTTAAAGCAGTTCGAACAAGTAAATGATATCTCATAAGACCACCCCGTATAACAGAATGGGTTTTTTCCTTATGAGAATCCAAAATATCTTTATATCAAAACTCATTGATATTATAATAGTGTCTATCAACCACAATATAATAATCATCTAGCAGAAACGCTTTCATCTCACGTTCTACATATATAGTATACAATCAAAACCGCAAGCACATATTGGGTAATGGATTTTCAACTATGACAAGGTATGGAACCACCTTTCGCTAGTGTACCTCTAGAAAGGAATACACTGGGTTCAAAAAGAACATCTTGCAACCCGGCCACACATGACCGACCACTCATTTCGCTTGAGTGTATCGAATGTATATCACCAACGGTTGGGATCAGCAACCGTTTCCCGAATGGGACAGCATCAACAATAGATTTTTTTGAAGTAAATGAAACTTTAGATCAGGTGATTATACACCCTAATAGGCGCGACCAACATAGCCTTGCTACCTGCCCGATTTATATCATTTACCGATTGATGAGGCTTGAGGTTACGCCTTATCATCACATCAGATTCACTTCGAATGCCACATTGTCAGATCCATCGAAAATCACTAATTGACGTCTACAACAGTACATTATGTGTTAGCTAAAGAAGTTTCCGTCTCCGCTTCCACTCTTGGTACGGTTGAAGAAATCAATGTACGTGACCTTTATGGAAATACTCTGTCAGACATTCATCCATACAAGTCATCCAGGAACAGGATGAACCGATGGTACTATTCAGTATATCCATCTTAGGCACTATTATCTAAGATTTATACAACAACCCTTGCACTTTACTCTGTCTTCAATTACCTTTGGCATATATGATTCGCAACGCTTATGCCAATACAGAGTGGTTCTTTGGATAATAATCCAACCGGTCTCTCCATATTAACAACGTTAAAATGGTCAAAACTTCGATAGTCTATGATTTAACCATCAAAGAAAAACAAGTATGCAAACAACGATATTGTTTCCAGGAGAAAATTATATCGATCAATCATCAATCATATATATATATATATCTAAATATATATATTCATATTTTCCTTATTTTCTATGTTTAGAAAATATACGTTAACGCTGGAAAACGTTTCCATAACTTATTTACGTATCACTCTTCTTCTACAACTATCAGTCTCTGATTTGTAAACTAGTATAAGAAAAATTCCCTAAGTACCAATCACGTAGGTCGAAATCAACATCGCGATGACAACTCAAACCACTATACTTATTTACTAAAATCACTTAACCACTTTCACTCTCGAACCTTAACCACTTCTAAATTAAAAACGAAGCCAATCAAGTTGGGGTATAACTACCTCTCAGACCTTAACTGAACAACATTTCAAATCTCGAAATAGGGTAAGTTCAACTTTTAACTCTTTAACACTTCCTTACGAACCCTCAGATTCTATTTACGAACCCCTTCTTTTTACAAGTTTACGTGATTATAACAATGGTGTTATAATCTCCTGCATCCGAAATATATTATATTTAATATGACTTTTATTTCCAAACTCGAATAATATAACGGCAACTAATTTATTTACTCCTATTCAACTAACTCTAATCTATAACTCTTATTTAAATAACTCCAACCTAATAACTCTTACTGGATTAAATCTTATTCGAATAACTTATATTCGATTTGCTTACTTTCGAATACTTATATTCGATAATCTCTTTCTTCGAATAAATCTTATTCGATTTAACTCCTGTCGAATAACTAGATTCGATCAAATCACTTCGAATATCTACTATTCGATTATCCCACTTCGAACATTTCTGATTCGATTTACTTCTTCGAATAACTAAATTCGATTAACTCCATTTCAACTTTATTTGAATAAACTAAATTCGTTTAACTCCAACTGATTAACTCTAACTGGTTTAACTCTACGGTTTTGTAACACCCCACGTCCATTAATGTCACTCACAAAGGGAATGCATTAACTTCCATGGAGGTTATAAGTGAATATAGAACAGAAAAATTACAACAAGACAGATAATAAATTGTACTTGCAAATCTAAAACTTCATTTTATTGCAGCGGAAATTAAACTTGTTTGTTACATCATAAAACCATAGAGCATAACAAAGTACAATATCCATCTTCATAAAAACAAAATACATAATCCCATTACATAAATAGCCATTAAAAGATAACAAGCTGGACTTTACTTCAACGGTCCAAGCTTTCCAAAGAGAGATGAAGCAATTCAATCAAACTCCACTAGAGCTGGGCCCAACCTGAGGACCTGGAGGGGGAAAAAGGATAGAAATAGAGGGGGTCAGACATAAAGTCTGGCGAGTATGATAATTCTAACAATACTATTATCAAAATAACTAGACTAAGGCATAAGCTGGAAGACAAGTAAATGTCTATGAACTCTTAGGAAGATAAAGATAGCGTTTAAGATAACGGTAAAGGCACACCTAATTACTAATGAATGATTACTACACTGCACCGCACCAGTCACCCTAAAGGTTGATCCCACTTGCTTCACACAGAAACTATATAAGTAGCCTTGCGTACCCCTAGCTGACTACATAGGTGCCGTCTGCCCCTATCTCCACTAGGTGTACCCCACTACCCATTTTCGATCGGCTCCCTACTCGTAGATACCCGTGTTGGCCCCACAGTGGGGTGTATCACTCCCCTAAAGTGGCAACCCGATACAACTTGAGAATGCACAGCTTATACCTACACAATGCAACAACGTCTTACCTACAGCCCGGGTCCACACACGCATATGAAACCCGTTGGACTTGCGTTGCCACCGCTCCCCGTTTTGGCCTCTTATAGTCAAACCCAGCATGCGTGTCCCGTCCTCGACTTGGGTCGAGCCCACAAAGATA
Source organism: Allium sativum (assembly GCA_030737875.1). Taxonomy (NCBI): domain Eukaryota; kingdom Viridiplantae; phylum Streptophyta; class Magnoliopsida; order Asparagales; family Amaryllidaceae; genus Allium; species Allium sativum. The sequence goes on from CM060916.1 coordinate 527,785,502, forward strand.
CGTTTGGGATACTGGTCGAAATGGGCCCCCACAAGCTACCCACCTAAGCTTGTCACTAGTATATCCCGCTTAACCCTCTTAGTCATGTTCATTTACATGTGTGTTTGGTTAAGTCTTACTAATCATATTTCACATGCCACTAAGGGCACCCCCTAGATTCCTCATGCCACCCAAGGCACCTACTTAACCCCCATGTCCCACCTTACATGTTTATCTGGTTAAGTACTTCTTAATTCATTCAGGCCATAACCACATAAAGACCTCTCACAATAGACTGGCATTTATGGCAGCTGGATTTGCCGGGCAGGTTCGGGCAGTCTTACACCATAAAAGAGTCAAACCTCGTGTCTTTACAACCGTTATGCTTTAGTTTAGGCCTAGGACCTCTCACATTGGGCTGACATTCATGACCACTGGATTTGCCGGGCGGGTTCGGGCGGGTTCGGGCAGGTTTACGTCACAAACGAGTGCAACCTCGTGTCCTAAGCATTGGTTATCACTTATAATCTTTTACCCCAGTTTTAATAATTCCCTATTCAAATTATTAATTAAGTCCACTTTTAATGATGTCCATAATTGACTCAATTATGGCCAATCATTCATGGCATGCAAAATCATATCAATTGCACCCCAACATCTTAATATTAAATCCTTAATATTACCCCTACCCCACGTTTATACGTTCGCTTATTCAACGCAGAATATACGTTAGACTCGAATAGTCTAACTCATAGCACAAAAATAAATTATCACAACATATAGACAATTAAAATGAATCTAATCATAATAGGGGTGAAACTTGCATAAATTACACATGTTAAGGATCTAAAGGTGTCAACTTGTTAAAGGTCACAATTTACATGATATGATCATAACCCAATTTTATGTATAAACTTGCATATGGGGTTTTAGGCAACATAATGATGGTGTGAACTAGCACAGAATTTCACATATGTCATAGCATAATTCTAGATGTCATAATAGATGTCATGGCATATGTTCATAACTTTTACTAATCAATCTAAACTTGCATATGTGACTTGTCATATAGATCAACATATCCCAAACATTATGATTTGATTAACATGAACTAACTAGCATAGATAATAGCATCTTGACTTTATAACATGTATGATTCATCTCAATTTAGCATAGAAACTCTCAGCATACATAACATCATCATAGCATGATTTACAACATATAGGATACATAGCATAGGATTTATAACATACATGATAGCATAAGGTTTACAACAACATGTATGACAATTCACATCATCTACTCATAATCCATTCATGACTTAACCTAATTAATTCAATAATAATCTTGTTAAGACTATCATACTCACAATTTAGAGAATAAAAGAGAGAGTTTTGCTTTGCTTTAGGGTTGAGAGAATTAGAATTGAATTTGCTTTTCTTCTTTAGTTGGCGGTGGCTCCATTGATTTCCATGGCGACGGTAACTATTCTATTTTAATTAGGTTTAGGGTTAGCATTAGGATGTATTTATATGTGTAGGAAGTTATTTAGGACCATTAGATTAACCCTGAACCATAAGAACCAATCGAATGCAAAATCTGCATTTGAGCGAATCGACCCACGGGTTGACAGCCAAACACCTTGGATTAACCCCTAGTCGACCCAGCTGGGCTCGTGTCGACCTCAAAAATGGGTCGGTTCGGTTATTTTCCCTCCCAATTCGCTGTTTTGAACTTTTTTGCATATTTATTTATTTATATATATATATATCATTATATATATATATTTCTCTGCGCAACCCATTTCACTTAATTCTTTTCTAACAATTAAGTATACTTTAATTTGTGAATTTTAATGTTATAAAATTACGGGGTGTTACATTCTCCCCTCCTTAAAGGATTTCGTCCCCGAAATCTCCAAGTCAAGAAGAATGTATATCCTACCATCTAATCGTCCATCTACTCAACCATCAAACACCAGCATCCATTGTCCTTAAAAGACTTCTAATGCTTTAATGTTTATATGCACAGTGTGTGTATATGTCCATATCTAATGCAAAATTAGGCGGTCTACAGATTCAGTCGACCTCCTTAGTGCAATTCATGATAGTGCCATGCGTCCAATATGTATGCAAAAGATTCCTAATGATACATATTAATTCTATATGCGTGCACAACCATCCACCCAAATGCAGCAACTATATGATAATACAACCATTATACATCCATTTTACTAAATACATCCATATATATGCAATATGCAATATGAAGTGACTGAGCCGATCTGGTGCCTAATAGTGTGTGTATATGCATCCACGAGCAACCACTAGCAAACACTTGCATCCACTTTGCATCCACCATACATAACATGTCTCAAACACATGTTTCAACCATAGGATTATCCTAACTAAAGGTCAAAGATACTAGCGAGAGGATATACTAAAGATAAGATAAGTACAAGCTAAGCGATAAAGGAGAAATTAAAGGACATACCCTCAAAAAGAAAAGGGTATCGTCAACGCATCTTCTCTTCCGTCTCCCAAGTAGCGTTGCTCTCATCATCTCCCCATTGCACTTTGACTAGTCTGACCTCTCGATTCCTCAACCTCTTGATCTCCGACCCAAGAATGCGCGTAGGAGCTCGTCGAATTGTCGCATCACGCTCTATCTCCACCTCTCTAAGCAAGCTCGGCTCTACCACTTCCGTGGTCTTGTGCAAGCACTTCCTCAAATGTGACACATGGAATACGTCATGTACACCACTAAGTCTCTCGGGCAACTCCACTCTATACGCCATCCGTCCAATCCTCTCCTTAATACGAAACGGCCCTACAAACCTTGGTGCTAATTTCCCAACGGACCCAAAGCGAACAACGTTCCGTACAGGAGACACTTTGACAAAGACCATGTCCCCAACTTCAAACTCGAGATCTGTCCTCCTCTTATCCGCATAAGATTTCTGCCTATCCTGTGCTGCTTTCATCCTCCTTCGAATCAAGTCGATCTTCTCCGAAGTCTCCATAATCATATCGGGCCCAAATAAGATCTTATCCGTAGATTCCCACCAACATGTAGGTGAACGACAAGGTCGTCCATAAAGATCTTCGAATGGTGCCATACCAATGCTGGACTGAAAACTTTTATTATATGCGAACTCCACCAATGGAAGATGCTCTTCCCACGTACCCCCAAAGTCTAGGATACATAGCCTCAACAGATCCTCTAGAATGCGATTCACCCTCTCAGTCTGGCCGTCCGTCTGAGGATGATATGCAGTGCTCAAACATAACTGAGTCCCTACCGCCTCTTGTAAGGTTCTCCAAAATTCGCTAGTGAAAATAGGATCGCGGTCGATCACTATGCTAGAAGGAACATCGTGCAAACGAACTATCTCTCGAACGTATACAGAAGCTAACCATGGAGCAGTCCTCTTACTCTTCACGGGAATAAAATGGGTGCTCTTAGCAAGTCTATCTACTATAACCCAAATTCCCGTATTACCCTTCCTCGATCGTGGTAATCCATCCACAAAATCCATCGAGATGCTTTCCCATTTCCATAGTGGAACCTCCAATGGGTGAAGCAACCCACCGGGTTTCTTTTGCTCCGATTTTACTTGTTGGCAGACCAAGCATCTAGCGACATACTCGGCCACGTCTTTCTTCATGACGGCCCAAAAGTAAACTCTCTTCATGTCTTTGTACATCTTGTCCCCGCCGGGATGAATGGTCATCTTCGAACGATGTGCTTCGTCAAGAATAGTCTTCCTTAGGTCATCGTCTTTTGGTACACAAAGTCTACCATCCCTACGTAACCAACCCTTATCATCTAGGGTATACCTACGAAGATGGCTTGATGACTCCCCTCCTTTGAGATTTTCTACTAACTCAACTAACTGTGGGTCGTCTCGCTGTGCCTCGCCAATCCGTCCCAAAAGCGTAGGTCTGACCTCCAAGGATGGTAGCAAACCGGGTACGAAGTCAACGGAAGGTCTAAAATCAAACATAGAGATGAACTCTAAACTTCGCCGCTCAACAAACAAAGGGCTTAAGGATAATGTTTTTCTACTTAAGGCATCGACCACCACGTTACCCTTGCCAGGGGTATATGCTATCTCAAAGTCGTAAGACGCTAAGAACTCCATCCACCTTTACTGCCTTAAGTCCAAGTCCTTTTGAGAGAATAAGTATTTTAAAGATTTGTGGTCAGTGAATAGTTTGAATTTCTCGCCAAGAAGATAATGACGCCAAGACTTAAGCGCGAAAACAATAGCGGCCAACTCTAGGTCATGTGTGGGGTAATTCTTCTCATGTGCTCTCAACTGCCTTCGACCATAGGCTATTACCCTGCCCTCTTGCATTAAGACTGCGCCTAGTCCTGTCCCACAAGCGTCAGTATAAACGGTAAACGGCTTACTCCCGTCTGGCAATACTAAGATTGGGGCTGAAGTCAAAGCTCTCTTCAAACGTTGGAACGCATCATCACAATCTACGTCCCATGTGAAAACTAGGTTCTTCTTCGTCAAGCGTGTCAATGGAGCTGATATCTTTGCGAAGTCTTTGATAAACTTCCTACAGTAGCCAGCCAAACCCAAGAAACTTCTCACTTCGGTAGCATTTTTAGGAACCTTCCAATCTTGGATGGCCACCACCTTCGCGGGATCTACAGCTATCCCTTCTTTGGAAACCACGTGTCCTAAGAACCGTACTTCCTTCCTTCAAAAGTGACACTTAGAAAATTTAGCTTTAAGCTTATGCGCTCGAAGAGTCTCTAACACTTCCCTAAGATGTAGGGCATGCTCTTCTTCATCCTTAGAAAAGATCAAGATGTAATCTACAAAGACTACCACAAATTTGTTAAGGTACTCCCTAAACACCCTACTCATCAAATCAACAAAGTATGCGGGGGCGTTTGTCAAACCGAAGGGCATCACTAGCCATTCATAGAAACCGTCTGGAGTCCTAAAGGCAGTCTTGTCAATTCTATCCTCAGCCACTCTCAACTGATGGAAACCAGTGGCTAAGTCCAACTGCGAAAACACTAAGGCGCCAACTAACTGATCGAAGAGATCATCAATCCTCGGCAGTGGGTGTATGTTCTTCTTAGTAAGCTTATTAAGTTCTCTATAGTCCACACAAAGTCTAAGGGACCCATCCACCTTCGTGGCAAATACTACTGGAGCACCCTACTCCGATATACTTCGTCTTATGAACCCCTTCTCAAGCAACTCCTTCACTTGCTTACCGAGTTCCCTCCTTTCACGTGGAGCCATGTGGCGTACTGGCAAAGACACTGGTTTCACATTATCCACAAGATATATTCGAAAATCTATCTCACGCTTCGGAGGCAAGCCCTTGACCTCCTCGAACACATCCGAATACTCTCGAACCACTCTAACCGACCGTAGATTTTCCTCAGACGCATCAAGCGATTCTAGATAACTTAGCATAACCGAATTTATGGGATTACAAAAGATTTCGAGAGTGTTGCCAAGGCGAGTCACGAGCCTAACTACTCTCCTTTCACAATCAAGAACGGCCCCATTTCTGGATAACCAATCCATTCCTAAAATTAGCCCATAGCCCGTGAAGCCCAACACATAAGCATCACATCTAAATTCAACGCTAAGTATGGAAATTTTCAAATCCAAACACATCATAGAGAAATAAGCTGAGCCCCCTATTGGATTTGAAACAACTAAGGGATCCTCTACTAAACTGGTGTTTAAGTGCAGTGATTCAACTAATGATGTAGAGATAAACGAATGTGATGCGCCCGAATCGAATAAGGTACGGACAGGATGATCAAACAGAAAAACTAAGCTTTCAACAGAAATGGTTCTACCTCGTTCTTGCAGCGGTGGGACCGCGAGAGCCTGAACTTGTTCCCTTGCCTGCCCTGGTGCCATAAGCGCCTGCACCTGTCCTCCCGAGGTCGCTCCTGCCCTCTGCCCCTTCTTTGGGCAGTCCTTCACTAAATGTCCCGCATCGCCACAATGAAAACAGCCTGTCTTCTTTTTCTTTCGGCAATCCTTGCTGAGATGGCCTGGTGTCCCACAGTTAAAACATTTCTTCTTTCCCTTGCCGTTATTGTCTTTACCACCCTTCTAGTTTTGCTTTTGTGGTTTCTTCTGATCCCCCTTCTTCTCGGGTGCCTTATCAGCTTTAGCGCTTTTCTCCTCATGCATAAGCGCCATTTCTACTAACTTCTCAAAGGCGGCCCCCATAGGGATGTGGGTCATAGCCAACCCTTGCAATGGTTCATTCAAGCCATTCACGAACCTCAGCGCCTTCTTCTCCGGCGTGTTCACTAAGTCCAAGCCAAACCTTGCTACCTGATTAAATTTATTGACATATTCTTTCACTGATGAGCTTCCTTGCTTCAATGTCAAGAACCTTTCCATATATAGATTTTCTTCCGCCCTTGAGAGAAACTTCGCCTCAAACCTATGTCTGAAATCCGCCCAAGAGTCAACAGGACGCTCCCCATTAGTGACCTCCCACCAAAACGAGGCCTCTCCCTTCATCAACCAAGCTGCTAATCGAACTCTCCTCCCTTCTTCTACTTCAAAGATTTCTAGCAATTCTTCCACCTCCTTAAGCCAATCTCTAGCTTCCACAAACGTTTCTGACCCTTGAAATGGTTTTCCACCCATAGCCTTGAATTCCTTGCACGTCTTTGCAAAAGTATCTACGCGAGGAGGAGGAGGAGGAGGAGGAACGGGTGCAACTGGAGGTGGAGGAACATTGGCTGGACCTGCAGTGGCCCTAGCCTCTAATAACCTCCTATACAATCCTGGTATCGTTACACCGTCGGGTAAATTAAGATCTTCAGCCATGCTGAAACGAAAAAGGAAAGATTCAGAATGGAGAATTCGAAAGATAAAGATATGGGCTATTGGGGATTATGTTTTTTTTTTCTTAAAAACTTTTCTCTTTAAATTTCTCATTAAAACATGTTTTTGAAAGCACTTCTTCCAAAAATAACTATTTTTCTAAAGTATTTTTATCTGTTCTGGTAACCTTAAGCTCTGATACCACGTGTAACACCCCACGTCCATTAATGTCACTCACAAAGGGAAAGCATTAACTTCCATGGAGGTTATAAGTGAATATAGAACAGAAAAATTACAACAAGACAGATAATAAATAGTACTTGGAAATCTAAAACTTCATTTTATTGCAGCGGAAATTAAACTTGTTTGTTACATCATAAAACCATAGATCATAACCAAGTACAAAATCCATCTTCATAAAAACAAAATACATAATCCCATTACATAAATAGCCATTAAAAAGATAACAAGCTGGACTTTACTTCAACGGTCCAAGATTTCCAAAGAGAGATGAAGCAATTCAACCAAACTCCACTAGAGTTGGGCCCAACCTGAGGACCTGGAGGGGGAAAAAGGATAGAAATAGAGTGGGTCAGACATAAAGTCTGGCGAGTATGATAATTCTAACAATACTATTATCAAAATAACTAGACTAAGGCATAAGCTGGAAGACAAGTAAATGTCTATGAACTCTTAGGAAGATAAAGATAGCGTTTAAGATAACGTTAAAGATAACGGTAAAGGCACACCTAATTACTAACGAATGATTACTACACTGCACCGCACATTACTACACTGCACCGCACCAGTCACCCTAAAGGTTGATCCCACGTGCTTCACACAAAAACTATATAAATAACCTTGTGTACCCCTAGCTGACTACATAGGTGTCGTCTGCCCCTATCTCCACTAGGTGTACCCCACTACCCATTTTCGATCGGCTCCCTACTCGTAGATACCCGTGCTGGCCCCACAGTGGGGTGTATCACTCCCCTAAAGTGGCAACCCGATACAACTTGAGAATGCACAGCTTATACCTACACGATGCAACAACGTCTTACCTACCAGCCCGGGTCCACACACGCATATGAAACACGTTGGACTTGCGTTGCCACCGCTCCCCGTTTTGGCCTCTTATAGTCAAACCCAGCATGCGTGTCCCGTCCTCGACTTGGGTCGAGCCCACAAAGATACGTTTGGGATACTGGTCGAAATGGGCCCCCACAAGCTACCCACCTAAGCTTGTCACTAGTATATCCCGCTTAACCCTCTTAGTCATGTTCATTTACATGTGTGTTTGGTTAAGTCTTACTAATCATATTTCACATGCCACTAAGGGCACCCCCTAGATTCCTCATGCCACCCAAGGCACCTACTTAACCCCCATGTCCCACCTTACATGTTTATCTGGTTAAGTACTTCTTAATTCATTCAGGCCATAACCACATAAAGACCTCTCACAATAGACTGGCATTTATGGCAGCTGGATTTGCCGGGCGGGTTCGGGCAGTCTTACACCATAAAAGAGTCAAACCTCGTGTCTTTACAACTGTTATGCTTTAGTTTAGGCCTAGGACCTTTCATATTGGGCTGACATTCATGACCACTGGATTTGCCGAGCGGGTTCGGGCAGGTTTACGTCACAAACGAGTCCAACCTCGTGTCCTAAGCATTGGTTATCACTTATAATCTTTTACCCCAGTTTTAATAATTCCCTATTCAAATTATTAATTAAGTCCACTTTTAATGATGTCCATAATTGACTCAATTATGGCCAATCATTCATGGCATGCAAAATCATATCAATTGCACCCCAACATCTTAATATTAAATCCTTAATATTACCCCTACCCCACGTTTATACGTTCGCTTATTCAACGCAGAATATACGTTAGACTCGAATAGTCTAACTCATAGCACAAAAATAAATTATCACAACATATAGACAATTAAAATGAATCTAATCATAATAGGGGTGAAACTTGCATAAATTACACATGTTAAGGATCTAAATGTGTCAACTTGTTAAAGGTCACAATTTACATGATATGATCATAACCCAATTTTATGTATAAACTTGCATATGGGGTTTTAGGCAACATAATGATGGTGTTAACTAGCATAGAATTTCACATATGTCATAGCATAATTATAGATGTCATAATAGATGTCATGGCATATGTTCATAACTTTTACTAATCAACCTAAACTTGCATATGTGACTTGTCATATAGATCAACATAGCCCAAACATTATGATTTGATTAACATGAACTAACCAGCATAGATAATAGCATCATGACTTTATAACATGTATGATTCATCTCAATTTAGCATAGAAACTCTCAACATACATAACATCATCATAGCATGATTTACAACATATAGGATACATAGCATATGATATATAACATACATGATAGCATAAGGTTTACAACAACATGTATGACAATTCACATCATCTACTCATAATCCATTCATGACTTAACCTAATTAATTCAATAATAATCTTGTTAAGACTGTCATACTCACAATTTAGAGAAGAAAAGCGAGAGTTTTGCTTTGCTTTAGGGTTGAGAGAATTAGAATTGAATTTGCTTTTCTTCTTTAGTTGGCGGCGGCTCCATTGATTTCCATGGCGACGGTAACTATTCTATTTTAATTAGGTTTAGGGTTAGCATTAGGATGTATTTATAGGTGTAGGAAGTTATTTAGGACCATTAGATTAACCCTGAACCATGAGAACCAATCAAATGCAAAATCTGCATTTGAGCGAATCGGCCCACGGGTTGACAGCCAAACACCCTGGATTAACCCCTAGTCGACCCAGCGAGGCTCGGGTCGACCTCAAAAATGGGCCGGTTCGGTTATTTCCCCTCCCAATTCACTGTTTTGAACTTTTTCGCATATTTATTTGTTTATTTATTTATTTATATATATATATATATCAATATATATATTTCTCTGCGCAACCCATTTCACTTAATTCTTTACTAAAAATTAAGTATACTTTAATTTGTGAATTTTAATGTTATAAAATTACGGGGTGTTACAGGTTTGACCTAACTGGTTAACTCTAACTGGTTAACCCTAATGGTTTTACTCAACTGGTTAACCCAAATGGTTTTACTCTAACTGGTTAACCCTAACTGATTAACTCTTTGTCCTTATTCAGTTTCAAACATCGACATTGAAATCGATTTTTACTTCTTTATAAGTCCTGACTTATATATTCCATTTATCCAAATGATAAGTATTTAACTTAATTTATAAATATCATTTATAAATCAATCTACTCCTTTTATCTATTTACTTCTTCATATATAAGTTCAGACTTATGTATATCTATTTATCCAAAGATAAATATTTCCTTTATAATCTATTTGTTTTCTAAATGCCTTTACCCATATTTCCTTTTCAAATCTTTATTTGTAATTGGTTTACAAATATTACCCTTTTTAAATTCTATTTGTAAATGGTTTGCAAATATTCCCTTCTCTATTCTATTTGCAAATGGTTTGCGAATATTTCCTTTTCAACTCTATTTGCAAATGTGTTGCAATTATTTCCTATATAATATCATATTTGTTTTCTAAACAAATATCCCTTTTATCTTATTCTATTCATTTAACAAATAAATATCCTTTTCTTATCCTATTTATTTAACAAACAAAAATCCTTTATGACCTATTTGTAAATGTTTTACACATATTTCTCTTTCTATTTTATTTGTAAAGGGTTTACAAATATTTCTTTATTCATTCTCTAAATAAATAATCCCTTTTTATAACTTATTTATTTCCTACTGAATGTCATTTTAATAACTTATTTATTTTCTAAGTCAATATTTGTTTATCTTATCTAATTTATTTAACAAATAAATAATCCATTTAAATATCTAATTTATTTATTCTAATTAAATAATTCACTTTATAAATATTCCATTTATAAAGATTTCCCTTCATATAAAATTCCACTTAAACATATTTCCTATTTATAAATATTCCTATTTATAAATATTCTATTTATAAATATTCTCTTTTATAAAATCCTCTGATTTTATAAATATTTTCTTGTCAGTATTCACTTTGACAAATTCCCCTTTTCTCCAAATCCCGGTATGTTATAGTGTTTAACATATCAAATTACGATGTCCAATATCGTCCATACACACATAATCAACAACAGGTTATAATTCACATCATATATTAAAATATATGAAAAACAATAAAATAACTGTTGAGGAATCAAGTCGGATTCCTCCAATCTGTTTCCCTACATCCACAGATGTTACACAATAAAATCAATATCACTTTCAGTTTCATATGATATATTCTGATAAACAGAATCAATATAGAAATTCAACTAACTGACTAGCAGTTCAATCAAACGGTCAACACACAGTCAATCAGCCAATATTTAATAGTTCTAAAAATACAACGTGAAATTATAAATTGTTCAGATTTAATGAGATTTACTCATATTGGCAGTTCATCGTTAAAGAACAATAAACTGTTTGTTTGATTTGGATCAAACAATTTATTTTGCCAAACCCGCTCCTCCAAACCATTTTACCCATCTGGTTCACTCTCAACTCCGGAAAATAAGAAATGAAACCGCTCCATATCCATCAGTATACAAACCCCGTTAGACTTCGGATCGCACCGACTTTACCCCCTTACAAGTATCGGATACCCCATGTCACACGGTACACATGAACTCCCCTCTGCTTCTCATTAAAAACTCTACACCCTTCTGCCACAAATCCACCTTCGAGCTTCTCTGTACCCATTCGAATGCACCCCACTATAAAACAACTCATACCGCCAATATTTGCGTTCAACCCTATCCATTTCGAGACTGACCCGCTACTGCCCCCATTTCTTCCTCAAGACCAAAACTGAACCGAGATCATTCCTGCGTTGAACAACCCCTTGAAAGCTCGAACGAGCCTTCTGAACTAACGAGGCCGACCCCATACAAGACTTCGTCGAACCGAGCTGCTACGGTGAGAATCATCCACCATTTTCTTGCGTCGAGTTTGATAAAATGGGTATGAGGAGGTAGCTGAAGCCTTCGTGAATACAAGGATATATACTGTTTTATTTATGGAATTTCCTTTTGAGTTTTCATGATTTTTTTTAGAAGATTCCGATTTCACGTTTAATGAGCTTCAGTGGCGGCTCGATGTTTGATTTAGGGTTGAATGATATTAGGTTAGGATATATATATTTCGATTTTTCTGAAGACGTGGAGTTTTCACTGACCAGAGAATGAATTATGGACCATGAAGGAACACGTAGGAGCAAGCATGACCACTTAAATGTTTAATTATTTTATTAAAATTAAATAATGAAATACCCTTTAAAACCAACTCATACGAGCCACGAACAACGGAAACAAAAATACCGTTCTAATCAGCCAGGATTCCAAGAATATAATAATACCGGTAGGTTAGCTCATTCTGTGAAATCTCAAAAATGTCGATTCAAGGTGCAAAACACTCCAAATAAAAAGTTGCTTATTTAACAAATTAAAAATTACCATAAAATTCTAAAAATTAAATTATCGTTATGTCCCAAAAGAACCTTATCTAATTTCCAACCCGATCTCTAGTTATACCGAATAAACCGTTACGGTCGATAAACGATTCTATAGCAACTATTTTAAAATTTGATTTGGATATATCTAAAAATCTACACGATGAAATCCTGATTTTTCTCTTCCACTAGAAAGATATACTCCACCAGCTCCGTACGTTTCTTGTTTCACATAAATCCGATTTAAAACAAATTCTGTACATTCAGTTGAAGTTCAAATCGCCAACTTACGAACTACAGCGTCGTTTCGAGCTCGATTTTAATTATATTATAAATTCTACGTTCAAACTTCGTTTATATAATATATTTGTTATTCTAATTCAATTCTAAACTGAATTAAATACCACAGATGATCCAGTTCACACCATATTGTGAATTCCACTATTTCTGACTATTTCAGAAATTAAATATATTATTATATTATTATTTTAATTAAATATTCCCAGTTATGTAATTAAACGGCCATTAGATTCTCTTGATCACCATTTAAATAATTAAATAAATTAATTATTATATCGTTGAAAATGCAGGTCACTACATGAGTTCTATTTCCTATTTAGACTTACTTAGCATCTCGGGTTTTGATCGAATTGGAGTTGGTCTTCAGAAAAATCATCGCGTAGAAGTGGGAGTACACATCCGGTTCGGTTCGGATATACCACGCTTAAGCTTCCTATTCGGTTCAGTCTGCTCCCCTCGGTTCGGTTCGGATTCACGATGTTTGAGTTCCCCATTCAGTTCGGTTCGGTGCTTCTGAAGTGGTTCGGTTCGGTGCTCGAGTCTCTGGTTGGTTCGGTTCTTTTGCCCTCCAGTTAATCCAATCTGATCCTATTCCGTGCCAAGCTCCAGTCCAACCCCAAAACGATCCAAATGTCCTTCCTTGTTGCCATGCCTTTCCTCTGGTGTTAGGTTACGATCTGGTTCGGTTTCTCTGCCCAGTTCACCATCCGATCCGAGCCCCCTAACCCAATCTGATCCGAAACCCTGCACATTTTCCTGCAACTTTTCCAGTGACTGTTTTACGCCATACGACGGCGTTTTCGACCATTCTAACTCTTCTAATCAACCAAAATGCATACCATACAGTCATAGCAACATGTATAATCAACCATAAACTCCAAAACAATAATTTGATAGGTTAAAACGAATCAAACATAGCCAAAATCCCATATTTTCTCTTAATCATGTTTAAGCATAACTAATGATACGATTAGCAAAACTTAACCAAACTAAACAAATTTTCTAATAGAGGCCTAAAATAATATTTCGAAATTTATAAATATTTTTCTAGATTTTTAACATGCATAATTTCGTTAATTAACACTAATCACTCAAATTAACTGTAATTAGTGTAAAAACAATGCTAATCACTCACCTTAGCCAAAATAAAATACAAAATCTGAAATGATTCTATGTTTGGCGCTGTTCCCAAGGCTATACAACAGTTCTACCTCGATTTTTGTGCTAATCCGCTTTGATTTGATGTAGATTTGGCTTAATTAGCGATTAGAAAGTGATTTGGGGTGTTTTAGCAAGTGGATGCCATTACAAGGGTTCCAAGAATGAAAGTGGTGGCTAAAAACGTGTCTAAAGAAATTTTTTCTAACCCTATTCAGCCCCTATATACCCCTAATCCCGAAATCCCCCAATGGGCCTAGCTGTTAACTACCCAACTAAGCCCGGTTAAGCTGTTTTTCACCTCCTAAACCTTGTTTCGGCCATATCTCCCAAATGGTAAGTCCGTTTTTCACGTATGGCCACTCTACGGAAAAGTAAACCATCATCCGGATCTAAGGGAAGTGGTTTTAGGTCAAAACTCCTTTCCAATCAAAAGTTATGGCCGAAACAAGATCAGCTAGGGGCAAAACGGTCATTTAAAATTGGCAAATCATGAACGTGGGAAATGACCCAATAGTCGTCTCCCAAAGTTACATGACCATACGACTTCGTATGTGGAAGAATTAATACTCTACGATCCTTCGATGTGTAGAATGCGGGTCGTTACATTCTCCCCCCTTAAGAAATTTTGTCCCAGAAATTCCTTAGCCCAAAACATACAAAGGATCCCGCATACCTACCAATCATACAAAAAAAACAAGCCTATCCTAGCATGCGGTTTACTAACAACGGAGTGCTATACCGATATAAAAACCTTACCCGACAAAGAGTTCTGGTTTCTTCCTCCTTTGTTTCCCAAGTACAGTCTTCCTCATCATCGCCCCACTAAACTTTGACTAGTTTCATTGCCTTCCTTCAAAGCTTCTTTGTATCGTTCCCAACAATATACATAGGCCTGCGGTTCCCAACCGCCTCGGGTTTAACCTCGATATCATCCAACTGATCTAGTGAAATAGTCACACTAGGGTCGTGCACAAACTTCCTTAACTGGGAAACATGAAATACATTATGAACTCCTTCCATCTTGTCTGGTAATTCAACTTTATATGCCAAATCCCCAATTTGCTCGAGAACTGGGAATGGTCCAACAAATCTTGGTGTCAACTTGCCTCTCCTGCCAAATCGTATCACGTTCTTTAACGGAGAAATCTTGACAAACACCAAGTCGCCAATGGAGAACTTTAAATCTCTTCTCCTCTTATCAGCATAACTCTTCTGCCTGTCTTGGGCAGCCTTCATTCGCTGTTGAATAATCTTGATCTTGTTTGAAGTTTCTCTTATCACATCTGGTCCAAGCATAAACTTCTCACCAGTTTATAACCAACGTGACGGTGAGTTGCATGGTCTTCCATGCAAAGCTTCAAATGGAGCCATACCAATACTAGATTGATAACTGTTATTATATGCAAACTCTACTAGATGCAAATGGTCATCCCATGATCCATCAAAATCTAATATGCAAGCTCTCAAGAGATCTTCTAATATACGATTCACCCTCTCTGTTTGACCGTCGGTTTGAGGATGATACGCGGTACTGAGATGTAATTCTGATCCTAACGCTTCTTGTAAGCTCTTCCAAAACCCACTAGTGAACAACGGGTCTCGGTCACTCACAATGCTTTTAGGTACTCCATGAAATCTCACTACCCATTTCATATATATATCTCAGCTAACTTAGCTATCGTTTTATTCGACTTGGCGGGTATAAATCTTGCACTCTTGGTCAATTGATCAACAATCAGACAAATGTTATCATGGCCCGACCAAGTCCTTGGTAACCCATCAATGAAATCCATTGAGACTTGTTCCCATTTCCATTCTGGAACTTCTAATGGTTGCAACAAACCACTAGGCTTCTTTTGCTCAGCTTTAACTAGCTGGCAACTCATGCATTTGGATATAAACTTCCCAACGTCTCTTTTCGTTCCTTCTCAGTAGTAGGCCTGCTTCATGTCTCGATACATTTCGTTACCACCGGGATGTACAGTCAGTTTTGAGTGATGACATTCTCTAAGCACTTCATCTCTCAATCCATTGACATTGGGTACAACTAGTCTTCCATTCTTTCTAAGCAATCCATCTCGATCAAGCCCATATTTGTTCATCTCTTCGTCGGTTCCCATCTCTAACTTTGAGATGATTTCAAATAGGTTAGGATCGTCCCTCTGGCTGGAACCAATCCGCTCAATCAAAGTGGGTCTGATCATCAAACTTGCTAATATTTCTGGATCCAATTCGCACTTTGGTCTGAAATCATACCCAGCGATGTACTCCAGTTGCTTCCATTCCAGAAACATAGCCCCTAAAATGGCATGTCTTCTACTCAGTGCATCAGCTACCACATTGCCCTTTCCTGGTATGTATGCGATATCGAAATCGTAGGAAGCCAAGAATTCTAACCACCTTTGTTGTCGTAGATTTAGATCCTTCTGATAGAAAAGATACTTTAATGACTTATGGTCAGTAAACAACTCGTATCTTTCTCCTAAGAGATAATGTCTCCACATCTTCAACGCGAACACGATCGCTGCTAATTCTAAATAATGGGTAGGGTATATTTTCTCGTGTGGTTTCAATTGCCGACTTGCATAAGCTACAACCCTACCTCCTTGCATTAGTACAGCACCTATTCCAGTACCACATGCATCTGTATATACTGTCATCTCTTCATTCCCATTAGGAATGACTAACACTGGTGCACAGGTCAACTTTTCTTTTAGACTCTTGAATGCATTCTCGCACTTTTCGTCCCAGATGAAAGCTTGATTCTTCTTGGTCAATTGAGTACGGTGCTGCTATCTTGGAGAAGTCTTGGATAAACTAACGATAATATCCAGCTAATGCCAAGAAACTTCTTACGTCTGTTGTATTCTTGGGCGTAGATCAGGCTTGTACCATAGCCACCTTTGTAGGGTCCACGACAATACCATTCTCTGAAACAACATGGCCCAAGAATCTCACTTCTCTCCTCCAGAAGTGACACTTAGAAAACTTTGCTTTCAATTGTTGTTTTCTCAACACCTCCATCACTACTCTCAAATGTTGCTTGTGTTCTTCCTCTGTCCTCGAGTAGACCAAAATATCATCCACGAACACAAGAACAAACTTATTCAATTGATCCCTGAATACCCTATTCATAAGATCCACAAAATATGTTGGTGCATTGGTCAACCCGAATGGCATGACCAACCACTCATAGAATCCAGACGGCGTCTGAAAGGTCGTTTTATCTATACTCTCAGCTTCCACTCTAAGCTGATGAAAACCAGTCGCGAGATCCAACTAGGAGAACACTCTCGCGCCACTCAACTGATCAAACAAATCATCTCTCCATGGTAGAGGATACTTATTATTCCTCGTCACCTTATTCAATTCGCGGTAGTCCACACACAAACAAAGGGAACCATCAGCCTTGATAGCAAACACAACTGGTGCTGCCCACTTAGAAACACTTCTTCTGATAAATCCCTTCTTCAAAAGATCACTTACTTGCACCCCGAGCTCTCGCTGCTCCCTTGGCGCCATACGACGAAGTGGCATCACTATAGGTCTGGCATCTTTCACTAAATCAATACGGAACTCAATCTCTCGGTGTGGGGAAAGTCTAGTCACTTCCTCGAAGACGTCAGGATACTAGCCAGCCACAAGAACATCTGACAACTCATCATGCGGGATGTCGAGGGAATTTAGAAAACTAGCCATTACCGCATCACTAGGTAGACCACCAAACACTACCCTCCTCCCATCATTCGCTCTAACTGTCACTAAAAAGCCCTCACAGTCTACCACCACCCCGTATCTTTGGAGCCAATCGACTCCCAAAATAATGCCAAACCCACTAACGCCCAAGACAAAGAAATCACAAACAAACATGCATCCATGACTCGATAAAACCAAATTTCGACAAATCATAATAAGGCTAGTCGAACCACCAATCGGGTTCATCATTGCTAAAGGTCTATCGACTATCTCGGGTTCCAATCCCAACCTATCTACCAGGTCACTAGATATAAAGGAACGGGAAGCTCCGGTATCAAACAATACTCGAACAGGAACATCATAAACAGAAGGCATACCTTGAGTGATGACGTTCTTTCTTTTCTCCACCCCAGTTGGAGCATTCAACGAAGAAGGAACAACATCGATAGCATATGCTTTCACAACCTGCTTTTCCTTAGGGGGTTGCAGACACTTATCCTTGTGACGTCCCACTTGGCCATAGTTGAAGCACTTCCTATCCGCTGGCTTGGCCCGACATTCTTTGGCATAGTGGTCCTTCTTACCACAGCTGAAGCACTCAACATCTTTCTTATTCTTTTTCTTTTGGCCATCCTTGGTCTGATTCTTCTTTCTCTTATTCTGAGAACCAATCTTGCCTCCACCGCTTGCTTGCGGCTTTGGCTCCTCTGCAGATTCAACCTTAGTCTTCGACTTAGGGTATAGACTCTCTGATCTCAAAGCTTTCCCCATAATCGATTCAGACGTCTCATCGATGTGGTTAATAAGCCTTTCCCCCAAGTACTGATCCAAGCCTGTTATGAACTTCTCATTTTTCTTCTCGGGAGTGTCAATGAGGGATAATCCATACTTCGATAAAGTATCGAACTCTGCAATATACTCCGAGACTGCCCTACCATTCTGATTAAGCTCCAGAATTTTCCTAAACAACTCTGACTTCTGGGCAGCTGGGATGAACTTATCACTGAATCGGGCCTTAAATTGATCCCATATAACTTGATCCTCTCGAGTAGCTGCCTTAATAGCATTCCACCAATTCATTGCCCGTCCATGCAGCTGACGGGATACTAACTTCCTCTTCATCGCATCCTTGATACCCAAGTCTTCGAAGATACGCTCACAGCTATCCAACCAATCATGAACTTCTGTGGCCGATTCCGTTCCGTGGAACGGCTTTCCACCAAGACTAGTGTAATCCTTGCAAAGCTTGGCGAAATCAGATCTAGGCGCCTGCACTACCACCATTAGCAGCATTAGGAACTGCCCTCTGAACGTCCCTAAGCATCTCTCTCATGAAGTCAGTGAACATAGTCCTCATGTCAGGAGCATTCCCATTATTGGCTCCTCTACCAGCACCCCTCGTATATTGGCTCATCGTTCAATCTGTAAAGAGAAACGATTAACCATCCTTTTTATGGTGTCAGTGCAGTGCGACTTCATCCTTAGCTATAATAATAGTATATATATATATAGCTTTTGAAAACCAAAATAATCACAAATACGCGCTCTCATATACATATTATCTCCCTCTGGTGTCTTTCCCTAGGTTAACTACGCAACCTAGAGCTCTGATACCAAGTGTGACGGCCCGCCCCGCACCAGCTGACATTTCTAATGAATTTGAAGTGGGATAATATGGGTTGTTAACAAGTTGAAATAAGAATTAGAATCTAACTGGAGATTGGTTGAGTTGAATGATTTTCTGAGCGTCAACCTGATGTTGATTTTGGTCTTCGGGGTTGATACTTAGAGAGTTATTCGTAATTTGATTTGGAAATAATTCCAAATCCAATCATTATATTTCAAATCTCTCATATTCATTAGAAAGCTCTTTTCGATACGAACCCAACGGTTCCGGTTTCAGGGGAATCCGACGGTCGGATCTCCTGTAATGTCCATTCGAAGTCACTTGTTTCAGCCATATCTCCCAAACGGTTAGTCTGTTTGGCTAATGTGACCACTCTACGGAAAGGTAAACCATGATCTGGATCTAATGGATGTGGTTTCAGGTCAAAACTCCTTTCCAGTCAAAAGTTATGGCTAAAACAAGACCAGCTAGGGGCAAAACGATCATTTAAAAATCGGCAAAAATCATGAACATGGGAAATGACCCCAATAGTTGTCTCCCAAAGTTACATGACCATACGACTTCATATGTGAAAGAAGTAAATATTCTACGATCCTTCGATGCATAGATATTAAATAAAAATATTTGAATTCCAACCATTCTGAATTATCAGACCATATATAAGATAATTAAATAAATAAATTATTAAACCACATAAATTCTAGGACGTTACAATAAGATTCAGGTCCCATCACATAATGCAACGCAAGCCGAAGTGCGTTGTGCCGATGTCCAACCAGCACAGGACGATCATCAAAGAAAGGAGAGGTAAGGGATTTGGAACTAGCAAGGAACCTGTAGAATGTTTCACAACGCATGGGATAAAATATAATAATAACATACTTTGACATAAACAGGTAAGACAGTGTATAAGCTGAAAACTAAACATCATAGCAGTGGAGAATCCAAATACAGCTTATGTTCCACATCATCATTATTACAACTTTTGAAAACTGTCTCTAAAACCAAGTAAAGGAAAGGTACACTACAAATGCCCAAGGTAGTGAGCAGCAGCGACACAGGGAGAATATCTATATTTATCATACGTGGGAGCCTCCTGCTCGTCTCTGGTACAGCCACTCGTGCATACCACTTAACATGTCTCTAGTATGCCCGTTTAAGAGCACCCAGAGTAATAAGAAAAGACATAAAACTCTGGGTTAGACAAAAGTCTGGTATGAGCGATAAGCAGCAAAACAGAACAATAACAGGTATACTAAATCATACCTGAACCTGGACCTGCAACCAAAGAGTTAGCACAACATACCGCTCAATACTCTAAGGTGACACTAAACATAAGGTGTAAAGAATACGGGGGTGGGGGTGTGCTTGACATAGTGATCGCAAACAATCAATCATAGCAACCATCCTCACATCTCTCACTCAGTGCGTAAAGCATACGATATCCACCACTTTGATCACTAGATCCATCGAGGTAGTGATGGAGTCCGACTTGTATAACTATTGCTACCACCAAGCTTGCCCCATGGAGTCACGACTAAATCCTTACAAATGACCCCACCTCATTGGTCCATAGCCAATAGTCCTACCCAGGCCACTGCGGCCCTGAATCCGTCCACATACCCCGCACTCCATAGTGATCCAAAGTTATAGACATTAATAACCCCTTAGCACACGTCCCGCAGCAAAGCCCAACACATGAAGATAACTCGTTGGTTCCCAACTGGATCCTGAGTTCTACTTCCTATTTGGACTTCCTTTGCATCTCGGGTTTTGGTCGAATTGGAGTTGGTATTCAGAAAAATCATCGCGTAGAAGTGGGAGTACACATCCGGTTCGGTTCGGATATACCGCGCTCAAGCTTCCTATTCGGTTCGGTCTTATCCCCTCAGTTCGGTTCGGATTCACGATGTTCGAGTTCCCCATTCAGTTCGGTTCAGTGCTTCTGAAGTGGTTCGGTTCGGTGCTCGAGTCTCTGGTTGGTTCGGTTCTTTTGCCCTCCAGTCAATCCGATCCGATCCTATTCCGTGCCAAGCTCCAGTCCAACCCCAACACGATCCAAATGGCCTTCCTTGTTGCCATGCCTTTCCTCTGGTGCTAGGTTCCGAGCCGGTTTGGTTTCTCTGCCCAGTTCACCATCCGATCCGAGCCCCCTAACCCGATCCGATCCGAAACCTGCACATTTTCCTACAACTTTTCCAACGACTGTTTTACGCCATACGACGGCGTTTTCGACCATTCTAACTCTTCTAATCAACCAAAATGCATACCATACAGTCATAGCAACACGTATAATCATCCACAAACACCAAAACAATAATTTGATAGGTTAAAACGAATCAAACATAGCCAAAATCCCGTATTTTCCCATAATCATGTTTAAGCATAACTAATCATATGATTAGCAAAACTTAACCAAATCAACCAAATTTTCTAACAGAGGCCTAAAATAATATTTCGAAATCTATATATATTTTTCCAGATTTTTTACATGCATAATTTCGTTAATTAACACTAATCGCCCTAGTTAACTATAATTAGTGTAAAAACAATGCTAATCACTCACCTTAGCCAAAATAAAATACAAAATCTGAAATCATTCTCCGTTTGGCGATGTTCCCAAGGCTATATAATAGTTCTACCTCGATTTTTATGCTAATCCGCTTTAATTTGATGTAGATTTGGCTTAATTAGCGATTAGAAGGTGATTTGGGGTGTTTTAGCAAATGAAGGCCATTACTAGGGTTCCAAGAATGAAAGTGGCGGCTGAAAATGTGTCTAATGAAATGTTTTCTAACCCTAATAAGCCCCTATATACCCCTAATTCTGAAATCCCCCAATGGGCCTAGTTGTTAACTACCCAATTAAGCCCGGTTAAGCTGTTTTTCACCTCCTAAACCTTGTTTCAGCCATATCTCTCAAATTGTAAGTCTGTTTTTCACATATTGCCACTCTACGGAAAGGTAAATCATCATCCGAATCTAATAGAAGTGGTTTCAGGTCAAAACTCCTTTCCAATCAAAAGTTATGGCCGAAACAAGATCAGCTAGGGGAAAAACGGTCATTTAAAAAATGGCAAAAATCATGAACATGGGAAATGACCCCAATAGTCATATCACAAAGTTACATGACCATACGACTTCGTATATGAGAATTAATACTCTACGATCCTTCGATGTGTGCGGGTCGTTACAACTATAATCAAGCAGAGACCTAGAGAAACTCTGCGCTCATTTTTGGAAAGATTCAACATTGCAGCAACATCAGTTGGTCGACCCGTACCATCCATGGTATTGATGGCGGCAGTATCTGACATTCTAGACAACTCAGAGTTCAAAAAAAAATTATCGAGACCTGCCGCGAGATCTCAGTGAATTCTAACTTGAAGCAGATAGATTTTTGCGTGAAGAAGATGCAACTTCCGAGAAAAGCGTTTTCGAGGTTAACATGCTTAAAGACGGAGGACCGTCTGATTCTGGAAAAGGCAAGGGAAAAGCTGTTGTGAAGAATGACCGCAACACTCAGCCCTGGAGAGGGCCCAGATTTGAAAAGTATACCGAATTCAATTCAACTCTGACTGACATTTACGTGGACACAAACGGCGTTGTCTCTTACCCAAAGCCTCCCAGGAGGGAGCCATTGCAAAGAGAAGGTGATTCTGGAAAACATTGCATATTTCATGTTATGGATGGTCATGACACAAATGAATGCAGACATCTTTATGACTTGATAGAGGAACGGGTTAGACGTGGAGAGCTACCCGAGTATATGAAACAACCAACAGCGCTGCATCTGCGCTGCCATCACCTGCTTCCTGGAGAGGAATGAACCTGGATTGAGCTCTCGTGGGCTCATCATCAACTGATCCGCATTGGATCACTCTGCTTTTCTTAGGATTTAAGATATGTTTTTCACTTTCTTTAGGGTTTCCGATTGGCTAAATCGGAGTACACACGTACGGGGTTAGGATTTATCCACAATGCGTGCCTTGGACTCGATGACAAACCAATCAAGATTTGTTTTGGTTTTGTATTTTGAATTGAATAAGGAAGGATTTTCCGAGCATGGATTATGTTTGATGAATTTAAGTGTCTTGTTAGGTTGTGACAGGATTCTCAATCCTGATTAAAGTATGGCTAATACTTATCTCGAAACCCTAAGTATGGATTGTGCCTATGGGCATAATGTATTGTCAGGCTTTAGCAAGTACAGTTCTATCTCGGTATGAGTATGAGTTATACTCGCTAGATTTCTAAGTATGGATTATACTCAGGAACAATGAATGGCCTCGTTAAGATCCAACAAAGGAACTCAATAAAACTCGAGTATGGCTTATGCTCGTTAGGTCCCTCGATAGGTTTTAGCAAGATGATTCGAACGTCCCTCGAGTATGGATTATGCTCAGTCAGACACCCAAGAATGGTTTATGGTCGAAATGATTAAGCAAAGCTGTCAGGATTTGACGCATCTACTCGTTTCTTCTTATTTGCAGGTATCGATTATACTTGCAGTTGGCAGGCCCGACATGGCCTTGGATTTCTCGGATCATCCAGAACACATCTTCCTTCAATCAGCAAGATATGTTCTGGGGAAAAAAATATTGACATGCTTTTAGCCAAAGCAGTCACACATGGAATTTCTGGTTAGCAATGCGCTCAAGCATTGAGAACATCATCAGAAGCCAGGAAGCAATTTGGTTGAAGTCGCATCACAAACAAAGAGTAGCTCGAAACTCCTATCAGATGACCTCTTTTCAGGCCGAAAACATCAACCACGGAGCTTAGCTCTATAGTGCTTGTAGCGCTCTGAATTAGCTTCAAGTAGAGCTTTCGCTTGGCTAAAACGGACTTATGGTTTGAAAGTTACGCCTGTTTCCGTGAACGCGCGTAGAACCGGAATAACTTGGACTTTGGAATTAACTTGACCTAACCAGGTCGGATCGGATTAGAGGAGAACCGACCCGTATGAGATATCTCATAAACATGGCATCTTGATCACCCCACTTCGGTTCGGATCGGAGAGGATACCTGATCTGACCTGCAGTGCAGCAGGAGCTCAGGATTGCACCTGTCTACAGTTGGAAGGATCCGGTTCGGATCGGAGAAGACCGAACCAACCCGCCTGGAGGTTGCTCCTATACACACATCAGCTTTGACCTATTCTCTCAACTTGTTTTATTCCTACAAACATGGATCGAAGTACACCTGTTTTCCCACGAATCACAGGAGAATTCCTCCACTTACCCACCACGTCTTAGCAATGTATTGGATTCATGACACATGTCATTCATCCGGGAGACTCTCTGCATCTATAAATACACATATTCAGGGACTTCTAAAGGATTTTTGGCCATTCTAACTCTCGACCTCCATAGAAGAAAAACACAAGGACATTGTTCTTTTCCTACATCAATCAAACACTAGGATTTCGTGTATAAAACCACTCTCTTTTTTCTACTTCTTCATGAAAAATACAAGGATGTTTTATGTAAATGAATCCTACGGATTGTAGGAAGGCATTGTACTTGTAATTTCTTAGGATATAAGAAACTACAAAGTGGACGTAGTCTTGGTTTGAGCTGAACCACTATAAAAACATCGTGTGTTCCCCGTTTTTACTGCTTTATCTGCATTCTATGATCTGAGTTTTGTGATTTTGAGGAATTCGCACCGAATTTGGGTGTTAGTACCAAATTTTGGTATAACAGTCTCATTGTTGCGTTGTCCTTGATTTGGTCAATGAACATCATTACTGAATGTTATTTTTTATCTAACCATTTAGCTAACTAATTTCCTACCCTCTTATGTTTCTTTTCCTGTGTATTGTAATGTTTATACAAAGAGTACTATTAAATTTATATTGTTGTAGAAACTTAGCATACCATTTTAATTAAACTCATGAGTTAAATGTATACATCTACATTGAAAATTACTGTAGTTTTTTAGGACAATTAAAAACTGTGTGGTTTTTATTTTATATATATATATATATATATATATATATATATGATATATAACGTATGTATGTAACATAGGAGTAAATGGTGGAAATGTTTTAGCAACACACACACACACACAAAATACATATAGTTATAAGGCTAAAGTGATTTTCGTTTAACTAGCCTTAGTTTTTTCCATATAATGAGAAATAGGTCAGATTAATGCTTTGAGAATTGCCTACACTACAATCTACAAATATCTTCCTAATATATTTACTAATGTACTATAATTTTGACTTTTATTGGGTGTTACTATGTCAACCTACAAGTTCAATTATTTTCTAATAAGGCTTATTAAAGAATCGAGAAGGCATAGAGAATGAAGTGTTGATTAAATTTGCGAATCAGGTTGAACCAGAGAGTCGGAGGATGATGTCGTTTGAGGCACGTAGAATACGTTTTCCTTAAGGAATTTATCGCCCCCACTATATCGATGGTTTTAATGGCAGCGAGATCCCTCCAGGATACAACAAACTATTTGTTTTACAGAAGCAGAAGAAGGAAGGAGGAAGAGGAATTCGGAATTGAATCTGGGTTTGGGAAGGAGCCGTATAAATAAGAGACGAACAGTTGTGACCGTTGCTCACGAGGAGACGCTGCCGTTCAAAAAATCACGATTGTTCGCAACAGGCGAACCCGTTCCGTACGGGCATGCACGCGCCCACGTGCCCCAAGTGCCCAAGTGCCCATCTTTGACCCATAATAATATTATATAGGCCCCAAACCCATTGAGCCCAAGCCATTGTGTCATTCTCAAGCCCATGTTGTTTTGTTTCACAATATCCTATTCCAAACATTAGTATATAAGGAGAGATACTACATAATATTTGCCGATGTGGGACAAATACTTATTGCAATCTTCCCAATAATCCCCCACAAGATTGTAATAATTATTTATTGATGCATATGAGAAAGTACCTTTTGGTTTAAACTTTTCTCTTTAGTCCATATATTTAAATTTCTACAGAATATTTGGTAGTAAATACTTTAAACCAAAATCCTATATGATGAAGCGAAATACATGAACACATAAATATTATTTTGCTTCTGTAAAATATCATAACCGTAGATTGGTTATTAATTTCCTCCTGGTTTTCATGAACATGTATAAAGTTATATCTAAACTTTATTGAAACATTGTTTCTTATGTTCATATATATGTCCATTCTTTCCGTCCTTTGTTACTATGGACAAATGGTCACCACAAAACGTAACATTACAAACAATGAGTCCCTCATGTTTGTCAATCACTTAACTGCAACTTGTTGTTACCCATTAAACTTTAGGCTATAGAGCGTAAGGTTGGGTTTCTATTGCAGGTGATTAAAAAGGTTTTAGACCCATTTCACAACTAGTTGTTTTAACCATTTCTCTTGGTAATCCCTTGGTTAATGGGTCTGCCAAATTTTTCTTTGATCTTACATATGTGATTGTGATGATACAATTCACGATTAGTTCCCTTACATATGCATGTCTCAAACTTATATGTCTAGATTTTCTATTATAAATCTTATTATATGCCCTAGACATTGTAGCTTCACTATCACAATAAACAGAAATGGCTGATGATGGTTGTGACCACAACTCTATCTCTGTTAACAGATTTCTTAGCCATTCTGCTTCCTTTGCTAAAGCATCCAAAGCAACAAATTCTGCTTCCATTGTGGAATGTGTGATAATTGTTTGTTTCTTGGAGTCCCATGATATAGCTCCCCCTCCAAGAGTAAAAATCCATCCAGTAGTTCCTCTATTTTCATTTTCAGGTGTCGAACCACTTGCATCTGAGTATCCTTCTAGAACTGCTGGGAAATTTCCATAGTAGAGTCCTAATTTGCTTGTTCTTTTAAGATAACCTAAGACTCTACCGATTGCCTTCCAATGTGAAACACTAGGATTATTTGTATACCTTGACAGTTTGCACACTGCATAAGAAATATCAGGACGAGTGCAATGCATGGCATACATGAGACTGCCGATCACACTTGCATATTCTAGTTGAGCAACTGCTCTTTCAGAATTTGCAAATATTTTGATAGAAGAATCATAAGGGCTGCTTGCTTCTTTAAAATTTAAATGCTTGTATTTAAGAAGTATCTTTTCAATGTAGTGAGATTGACATAAAGCATATCCCTCACGGTGTTTCGTTACTTTAATTCCTAGAATAGTATCAACTTCGTTTAGGTCTTTCATTTTGAAACACGAAGTTAAATAGTTCTTTGTCTCATTTATACCTTCCATATTAGTACCAAATATGAGCATATCGTCCACATATAGGCATATTATAACACCATATTTATCTGTAAATTTCGAGTAAATGCACTTGTCAGCATTATTATGCTTGAAGCCATTAGACAAAATTACAGAGTCAAATTTCTCTTGCCATTGTTTTGGTGCTTGTTTTAATCCATATAAGGATTTAACTAGTTTGCAAACCTTATTTTCATTTCCGTTCATGATGAATCCTTCCGGTTGTTCCATATACACCTCTTCGTCTAATTCTCCATTAAGAAAAGCGGTCTTGACATCCATTTGATGCACATATAATCCATGAATAGACGCAAGAGCAAAAAGAATTCTTATTGATGTTAGTCTAGCGATTGGAGCATATGTATCAAAGTAATCGATGACTTCCTTTTGCCTAAATCCTTTGGCTACTAGCCTTGCTTTGAAAGTTTGAACAGATCCATTCGTATTATATTTATTTCGAAACACCCATTTACATCCAGTTGGTTTGGATCCAAGTGGTAAATCTGTTAGAACCCAAGTGTTGTTGGATAGAATTGAATCCATCTCATCCTGTATTGCATCTTTCCAGAAAGCAACATCCCTTGAAGTAATAGCTTCTTTAAAAGTTTTAGGACCTTCTTCGTTATTCAAAATAAAAAATTGTCTCATCGAGTAATTTATCCCTATCACCAACAACAAGGTGAAGTATATCATCTGGTGAGACAAAGTCAGAATCTAAGCTTTTGGCTTTCCTTGGTCTTTGGCTTCTTCTAGGTTCATCAGGAACATCCTGAAGCCTCCTTTTATTTGGAGAATTACATTCAATGTTTTCATCATTCCTTTTGTGGATGATTTGTGTAGGATCCGAAACTGTCATGGAATCACATATAAATTTATTTTCGATGAATTCTACATCTCTTGATTCCACAATTACATTAGATTCTATATCTAATAATCTGTATGCTTTAGAATTTTCAGCATATCCTACGAATATACTTTTCAATGCTCTTGGTCCAAGTTTTATCCTTTTCGGATCTGTGACCCTATAAAAGGCTAAACATCCCCAAACTCTTAGATATTTCAAGTTTGGTTTTCTTCCTTTCCATAATTCGTAAGGAGAAGTCTTAGTCTTTTTTTTGATGGAATTCTGTTATGCAAATGGCATGCCGTTAAGAGTGCTTCTCCCCACAAATTGACATGTTGTTTAGCATTTAAAATCAGAGCATTGGTCATTTCAACCAATGTTCTATTTTTTCGTTCAGCCAGTCCATTTTGGTGTGGGGTATAAGGTGCGCTTGATTGATGAATAATTCCATTTTCTTCGCAAAAGGATGAAAATTCCAAGGAAAAATATTCCCCACCTCTATCACTTCGCAACACCTTAATCCTCTTTTCCTTTTGATTCTCAACATTGGTTTTGAAACGCTTAAACATTTCAAAAGCTTGATCTTTTGATTTCATTAAGTAGACGTGTGTGTATCTAGAATAATCATCTATAAACGTGATAAAGTACCTATTGCCACCTCTAGTCAATATACCATTTAATTCACAAATATCTGAATGTATTAATTCAAGTAGTTTAGTATTCCTTTCAGATTTTGGAAATGGCTTTTTGCACATCTTTACTTCAATGCAAATTTCACATTTAGATTGGTGTACACTATCATATGAAATCATTCCTTCTTTAGACATAAATTGTAAATTTTTGTAATTTAGATGTGCTAATCTATTATGCCATAAATGAAATGAATCGACAACATAAGCAAATTCGTTCATTTTATTAATACTTAATTTAAACATACTATTACAAGCATATCCTTTCCCAACAAACATACCACCCTTGGACAGAATAAGACTATTACCGTCTAAAACACCCTTAACGCCCTTATTACATAGAAGACTTGCAGAAACCAGATTTTTTCTGATTTCTGGAACATGTAAAACATTAACAAGAACAATTCTTTTGCCAGAAGTGAACTCTAATTCTACGCTTCCTTTTCCAACGACATTTGAAGCATTATGGTTTCCCATAAGTACTTTAGTATCGTCAGAAACCTTCTCATATGATTTGAACAGCGACTGGTTGTTACATACGTGAATAGTAGCCCCAGAGTCATACCACCAATCATTATCTTTGGTAGTATCTGCCATGTTCAGTTCTGTGATCATATCGATGTTCATTCTTGAAACCATGGCAACGATTTCTGAATCTTCATGTTCAACCATGTTCGCCTTGTTGAAAATGCCTTGATTGTTCTTTTTGCCCTGGTTATTGTTCTTCCTTGCTCCTTTTTCTGTCTTTTGAAAAATCTGCAGTCGCGTTTGTAATGTCCAGGTTTGCCGCAAAAGTAGCAGTCACCCTTGTCTTTGCTGTTGTTTTCTCTTTTGCGTTTTCCAGAGGTTTTATTGTCGTTTCCAACATTGTTAATATTGGAAGCATCAGCAGAGTCAAAAACTTTCTTCTCACGATTTCTGGTTTCTTCCTCAATTCGAAGATGTTTTTGAATCTGTTCCATCGTGAAATCCTCTGAAGAATGCATAAGTTTCTTTCGATAATCACTCCAATTTTTCGGGAGTTTGGCCATCACAGCCACAACTTGCAAAGCTTCAGGAATGTCAATCTTAACATTCCTCAACTTATTGAATATCACTTGTAGTTCATGTACTTGGTCCAGAACAGATACGTTATCAAGCATTTTAAATTCAAAGAACTCGAAAATTAAAAACTTATCTGCGCCTTGTTTTTCGTTGCTGTATTTGGCCTCTAGACTTTTACATATTTCTCTCGGTGACTTGACAGATGTGAATAAATCATACAACCGATCGGACAGAGCATTAAGTATGTGACCTCTACAGACGACTTCATCTTCTTCACGCTTCTTTCTCTTGGCAATAACATCTGCAGTGTCTTTTTCATTCGGCGGTGGTATTGGCTCCAGTTTTTCATCAAGCACGTACGCAATTTTGAGTGTAGTCAGAAGAAACATGATCTTATCTTGCCAACGGGTGTAGTTTGTGCCATCAAAACGATCCAATTTGGTGAATTCCTGATTCATTATCTTGTATGTTGATTCGGATGACGCCATAACGCATAAATTCCTTAAGATTGTTGATTAAATTTGCGAATCAGGTTGGACCAGAGAGTTGGAGGATGATGTCGTTTGAGGCACGTAGAATACGTTTTCCTTAAGGAATTTATCGCCCCCACTATATCAATGGTTTTAATGGCAGCGAGATCCCTCCAGGATACAATAAACTATTTGTTTTACAGAAGCAGAAGAAGGAAGGAGGAAGAGGAATTCGGAATTGAATCTGGGTTTGGGAAGGAGCCGTATAAATAAGAGATGAACAGTTGTGACCGTTGCTCGTGAGGAGACGCTGCCGTTCAAAAAATCACAACGGTTCACAATAGGCGAACCCGTTCCATACGAGCACACACGCACCCACATGCCAATCTTTGACTCATAATAATATTATATAGGCCTCACACCCATTGAGCCCAAGCCATTGTGTCATTCTCAAGCCCATGTTGTTTTGTTTCACAATATCCTATTCCAAACATTAGTATAAAAGGAGAGATACTACATAATATTTGCCGATGTGGGACAAATACTTATTGCAATCTTCTCAATATGAAGATGGCAGAGAGACCTGGTAGATTAATCTATTTTCAAACTGCAATCTTATTTAGCCTAACCTATACTTGCTGAATAGTGGATCATTTTATCAGATGAGGCCATTTTCACAAGATATCAACAATGGTTTCCTATTGATATTGACAAGATTTTTTTTTAATCACCATTTTATAGTGACATATATAGCGAAACGAGCATTACTGCTATGAACACATAAACTAACATTACTACTGCTTTTGTTGATATAACATTTCACTATTAAGATTTCGACTTTGTTAGTTAAACAAGAATTTTTCAAGCCATTATTTTATGTGAACTATGTAATTAAATATATGTATATCTTTAGCAGTTAATTATAAAACTATTCATCATGGTTAATTGAAAATAGAATATGTGAGAACACCTTATTCATGCAGCTTATTCTTATTAACCTACTGCATTAACGGGCCCTGAGATAACCATTGTTTACAGAAACTATGTACTTTTATTTGGGTTGCTAATTGTACTGAGGTAACTACGCATCAATTATAATTTCCAACAAAAACTGTACATGCTTTATCTTCATATTTAATTTATTATGCACTAGCTACTTGCATTATAGCCAAGTGAAATAAGACCATGTTTTATGTTGCACTGGCTACATAAAATATTGGTCCGCTGAATGTATGATTGAATCACTATATATACAATTTACAAATTTAAAATTTATATAAACACGTGAGTATTTACATATTTAAGAGTTGGAAATTTACCGTTAAAATCGTTCACTTTGTAGCATGCAACTCTTATTGACAATTCTACTGTCCAAATAATTATTATATATATAGAGAGAGAGGCAGGTTGAATGGCACCCGAAATAGTGGAGCACCCCTTTGGCTTACCTATTTTCTGCCACACATTTACTCTCTCTCTCCTTCCACTCATTCTTTCGTCTCCCACTCGTTTTCTTTAATAGAAATGAAAGGTGGAAATTAAAGGGCACTTGGAGTGCTCCATTTTTAGGGTGAAACCGAACATTTGCCATATATATATATATATATATATATATATATATATATATATATATCTGAAGAACATGTAATGCGATTGAGTTTACCAATATGGCATGTTTAAGTTTACATTGTAATTGTATTTATTGACATTCCAGATTACTTTATATATTCATATTTAATCAACCATACGTTAGTTATACCCAGTGTTTTTAAAACCCAACCCTGCCACGGTCCAACCTTGAATAACCCTGAACCTTGGACCATCACGGCACGGAACTCAATCAAACCTCATTCATGCATGAACCCTGGTCGGACCTTCAAATCAGCGGTCCAACCTTCAATTTTACAGGGTTAAACCACGGTTTTTTATTTTTTCCTACTTCTCATTGTGTAATTCTTTCTGATAATTTCATCTTTTGTATTGTTTTGAAAATAACAACTAAAATATTTCAAAAAATCATAACTATTCCGACATTTAAACCATAAACTTTACCATTTCATTCTAAAAAACATGTGTGTTTGTTTATATCCTTGCAATTTTATTATATCATGCAATTTATTAGTTTTTGTTTATAAATAGATTACTTTCAAACTTTATTATTCGTTTGTTTGAGTACACATAAAACTTGATTATTCACATTTTCCCTATTAACAAGCATGTGCGGCTCTCGGCGGTTCGACCGGTCAGACCTTCAAAACCTTGGACCTTGAGTCATCACGGTTTGACTCGCGGTCCGGTTTTAAAAACTATGGTTATACCTATTAGTTTTGTTGGATTATTACAACCCTATCCTAAATGGCTAAGTGAAAGTAAAAAAATATGCATACACCTAATTAAACTAACATGTTAGTTAACGTGCACAGGCTACAATTTACAATTACTATATACAACTCATTTATATATACATAAATGAACCATATATATGCCTTTCTTTTGCTTATTAAGGTTACAAATTGCTATAAATTGGTTGTGGATTAGACACTATTTCATATCATAGAAGCTTTATCTTCTTGCTTAATTTAATTAAACACCTCCTTGGAAGTCTTAAAAATGCTTTACAACTAAACCAAAAATTAGGTAAACTAGGATGACTCTTATTTTCAACGAGCAGGTAGAGCATAGTATAATGAGATTCTGAAAATGCACGGATTTCCTTTGTCCAAAATGTCAATGAAGATTCATTGACGAAATCACAAAGCATGCATTTGGCACTTGAATGCAACCACGAAATAAGATAGCCAACAAGTGCTGCATAAGTAAAAAAGTTTCGTTGAATTCCGTCATTGATGGGAAAATCTGTCTGAACCATAGACTTTGGCAACTTATTCCCATGTTTCAACTGGCCTTTTGGTTGAAATATTCACTAAATCTTTCAGCGGTTTTCTGTTTTTTGTCCTTCACAAATTGTACGTATTTTCAGGACCATCCGCAATTTTTAGCGCAAAGAGTTGTATTCAGTGTTGTAGGGCGATTAGATTTTGGTACACTGTGCTTTTCCCATGCTGAAGCATTATTTAGTACACACTGTCTTAATCACGGTTTGCATCAAATGTTAAATACTAAATGGAAAATGAAGTGTGAATTTGAAATCTATTACTCTTTATTGTTTTTTGTCAGGATACAAGAATTAGTCTAAGTTTTTTGTCAGGATACGGCTGTTGCCATATTGCTAACATTTATTACATTGCATGCGCATACAGAGATAAGACAGGAAGCAGATGTACTTTCTTCTTATAATTTCTTTGCCATCCTTCTTTTAAGTTTATCATTTACACAGTTGCTATCTTAATAACATAATTTATAATTAATTATTCGATTTACGTGCATCAGTGGCTGCTGCTGTTTTGCCTATCACAGGAGAAGGCGTTCCTACAAGGATAGCTGACATTAAGTACTAGAGGTTTCAGGCATTGCAACAAAAATTTCCAAACTTTGTTATCAATTATAATGTACTATATGATGCATTGAACTTAAGCTACTATGTTAGTCAAATCTTTGCTGAAACGTATATCCAGGAATTTATTGGTGTCAATCATAGTTTAATTTTTTTTCCTGTTGGATCATTGTTGTTATATATTTTTGTCTCTTGCCTATTTGTTTTTGGGTCTACTTAATTTCAGTTCAAAAAGGAAGACGGCTTGAAACATGTACATATTATATACAAATTTCCTTTGGCCATACAAGTCGGACACTACAAAAGGCAGCTTAAATAGCGACGGGGTCGGGCAACGGTTAGCGACGGCTAAAAAAGCGGCCGTCGCTTGCCATCGCAAACCGTTGCTCGTAACTGCCGAACCATCCTCTTCTTCATTATATTTTTTTCCCCAAAATCAGTCCTAAACCCTACCCGTCGCCATTTCTTGCTGCTCCGATTCCAAGCCTCCAATTTCACTTCCAAGGTATTGATTTCATTCTTCTATGTCTTCTAACTCTAGTTTATGCTTAATTAGGGTTAATTAGAGGCTTTGGTTGCTAATTTATATGAGTTTGCAAAATTGAATGTTTATGGATATGAAATTGGTTGTCTCGAGGGATGTTTATGATAACGGTTGTGTTGTGAGTTGATTTGGGGATAAATGTAATTGATTAGGAGGGTAAAATCGATGAATATTACATATGTAATTGATTTACGAAGTTGAAAACAATGATTATCACGTGTTTAATTAGACATACGATGATTGTGTTGTATGTAGAATGTGTGGTATGATGATTTGAAAATGAATAGAATTAATGTAATTGTTTAATGGTAGTAAATTGATTATTATTCAAATGGTGCAACGATGTCCCTAGCCTACATGCATGCACTGTTATGTCCCCATCGGATGCAAGAATGGTCGGTCCAAAAGAATGCACTTGCAATTGAAAAAAAATTGTTTTGTTACTATAATATTTAGTAATCAAATGTTGATTAAAAATGTTAATTCAAAATAGTTCTTAATTTAGGTTTAGATCGGTAAGAATCTTGTTAAATGTGATGAAAATCATATTACTCAACTCTTTGAATTTTTTATGAATTGAAATAATTAACTTGAAAGCTTAGTTTATCTTTCAAAAATTTAAACGAACTAAAATTAATTTTATAATTTATACATTAAACTAAAATGAAACAAAACTTACTAAAACTAATTGTCATGTTACTTTACAAATTGAAATTATGAAAACTTATTATGTAGACGCCATATAGTCAAGGCGCGCACATAGGCGCAAAAAGGCGTAAGGCGCAAGTACGGGTCTTTTTTGAAGTTTAAGGCGCATCTTTTACTGAAGCGCAAAAAAAGCGCAAAAAGGTCCAAAGCGCAAAAGACGTGCTTTTTCATTTGATGTGTGTGTTTCTTGTTTTAAACTTAGGTTGAATGTGTTTTGACTAATTATGTGAACCCCTTAGATAAATTTGGCCCCGTCCGACAAGTGTTGTATATGATCGTTATATGGATATTCGTTTTTCCATAAAACGGAAATCTATATTCATCTGATACAATATTCGTTGGATTTGTCCTTGTATTGGACAAGTTACAAATATAATAACGTAACCATATTTTATAAATCATTTCAGTTTAAACGGTTAACAAAATTTCGATGGCACTTCCTTTTTGTTCCCTGTGTACACGCATTTGTGCATGATACAGGGACCAAAGGGAAGTGCTGCCGAAATTTTGTTGAACCGTTTAACCTGAAAGGATTTATAAAATATGCTTACGTTATTATATTTGTAATGGGAAGTAGGTAGACCTGCCGTCAAAGTAGAAAGAAATAAACAAAAAAAACTGAAAACATGAAGTAGTTGTAAATGAAATTGTACAAGATTTCAATTAATACAAAATGTTTGATCGAATTTTCTAACATTTTTGTTGCAAATCAGGAAAATGTTCGATTATTTTCGTGATCGTAGTTGGATGTATCAACCGCGTACCGGTAAGAAAGGGTCGATAAAGGAACATTTTTGTAACGGTGTCCAAGAATTTATTAGATTCGCTAAATCTAATAATCGGAGTAACCTAGACATCCGATGTCCGTATAGTAAGTGCAAACATTGGAGGCATTGGAAGCCAGATGTAGTAGAAGTACATTTGTATAAATTTGGTTTTGTGTCGAATTATTACTTATGGGATCGTCATGGAGAGCTTGTTCAACCTACGTCTAACCCTGTAGTGGTAGAGGACGATAGTACAATGATGAACGATAATACAACGACCAATCTGATAGAAAATATGGTGCAAGATGCAGCACGATCAATGTTTCCCACCATTGATCAAGGCTGCGATGAGAATGAAAATGCTGAAGAACCAATGGAGGAAGCAAAAAAAAATTATGATTTATTGAATTCTGCTAAGAGGCCGTTGTGGGAAGGGTGTACAAGCGGAACCGAATTATCTGTAACCGCTTAATTCATCACTATGAAATCAAAATTCAATCTTACAGAAGCTGCATTTACAGCAGTTGTACAAACTGCAAAACGTCATATGTCGCCTAATAATTTGATGTGCGATAGTCATTATAAAGTGAAAAAACTTATGTCTGCTTTTGGACTACCGTATCAGAAGATAGATACATGTGTTAAAGGTTGCATGTTGTATTGGAAAGAAGACGCTTATCTTAGAAAATGCAAATTTTGCAACGAAGATAGATATAAACCAAGGAAAAAGAAAGGAAAAGAAGTTCCATATAAAAGAATGCATTATCTACCGATAACTCCCAGACTTCAATGACTGTATGCATCTTCTGCTACAGCGTGTCATATGCGATGGCATAGCGTGAGAACAGCAGAAGAAGGAACTTTGATACATCCGTCTGATGGTGAAGCATGGAAACACTTTGATAGGACTTATCATGAATTTGCTGCAGAGAGCCGTAATGTTAGGCTCGGTTTATGTACGGATGGATTTTCGCCGTTTTCTCAATTTGGTAGTAAATATTCATCATGGCCTATCATTGTTACTCCATATAACTTACCTCCATGGATGTGTATGAAAAATCCATATATGTTTCTAACGGTTGTCGTCCCTGGTCCCGATGATCCGACACAAGGAATTGATGTTTATCTGCAACCGTTGATTGAAGAGTTGAAAACACTGTGGAATGAAGGGGTCGAAACATACGATATTTCGAGAAAAAGGAATTTTCGTATGTTTGCTTCTGTATTATGGACTATTAGTGATTTTCCTGCGTATGGAATGCTTTCAGGTTGGAGCACATCCGGGCGTCTGGCTTGTCCTCATTGTATGGATGAGTCACGAGCATTTTCATTAAAGTATGGGAAAAAAATATCTTGGTTTGATTGTCATCGATGCTTTCTACATCCTAATCATAAATTTAGAACGGATAAAAAGAACTTCAAAGCTAACAGAGTAGAGAATATGCTACCGCCTAAAGTTTGGACAAGTGAAGAGATATATGAAATTGTAAGTGAGTACCCAAAGATACACGAAAATGGTAAGCAGGTTGAAATTCCAGGTAAATCGGACATTCATAATTGGTGCAAACAAAGTATATTTTGGGAGTTACCTTACTGGAAAAATCTAAAACATCGGCATAATATTGACGTCATGCATAATGAAAAAAACGTTTTTGATAACGTTTTTAATACAGTTTTGAATATAAAGGGGAAAACTAAGGACGACGTGAATTCACGACGTGATATATTACACTTCTGTAAACGGCCGGAACTTCACTTGTATGCTGAGAATAAAAAACCCAAAGCATGCTATGATCTAGACAACAAGCAAGTAAAACTTGTGCTAAAGTGGGTGGAAGGATTACGATGTCCTGATGGGATTTCTTCTAACCTCCGTAGATGTGTGGACTATAAAAACAGTAAATTGAGTGGGATGAAAAGCCATGATTGTCATATAATGATGGAATACTTTTTACCTGTGATTTTCAAGGAACTGTTGCCCACAAAAATATGGAGTGTTATAACAGAATTAAGTATGTTTTATAAACAACTCTGTTCAACGACGTTGAAGATAGATCGTTTACGTAAGCTTCAATTAGAAATTCCTGTACTGCTCTGCAAACTTGAGAAAATATTTCCACCGGGTTTTTTTAATGTAATGGAACATTTACCTATTCATCTTCCGTCTGAAGCACTCCTTCGAGGTCCAGTGCAATATGGATGGATGTATCCATTTGAGAGGTAATTTTGTGTATACTCAATACTGTTGATAGAATACAACTTAGATTTTTGTACCAACATATAAATTAAATTACTCTTATTATAGGTACTTGAATCATTTGAAGAAAAAAATTAGGCAAAAAGCTCGAGTAGAAGGTTCGATTTGCAAATCGTACCTTGAAGAAGAAGCTTTATTTTTTTTCTCTCATTACTTCAGTGAAGATGTGAACTTGTCTTTCACATCTGTTCCTCGTAATGAAGAAGCCGTTGAACAGGAGTCTTCTCAGACAATGTTATCTATTTTTAGACAACACGGAAGACCTGCTGGAAAATGTGTAGAAATATGGTTAAGCGATGAAGACTACAAAGTGGCACCCACATATGTTCTGTTAAATTGTGTGGAAGTTGCACCATTTGTTAGGTTATATAAAATTCATGTTCAATTCAATTATATATACATCTATATTTATTTGTCTATATTAATAGAAAAGGAACATAACACATATTTGCAGTATATACGAATCACAACATCCATCTGGTGATCTCAGCAAAGAATTTGCTGTATGGTTTTCAGACTATGTTCATGATCCCAAAAACTGTGTTGTTAACGAAGGATTATGACATCTTGCTATTGGACCAAAAAGAAATGTCAAGACTTATCCAATATACTTTGTCAATGGATTTAAATTCAACACCAATGATTACGGAGCTGAAAAATTAACGTATAATAGCGGTGTATTTGTCAAAGGTAGTGATGATCCAGAGGAGCATATAAAAGATTTTTATGGCGTCTTAACGCATGTTGTAGAGTTGACTTATTATGTTCGTCCCTTAGAGCAAATTTATCTATTCAAATGCAACTGGTTTAGCAATGTTCCTGGTTCTGGAGTTAATGTGCACAAAGATTACAAGCTAATAGAGATAAGGCATACATCACATTACTATAAGTATGATCCTTTCATGTTAGCCAAGCAAGCACTACAAGTGTATTTTGCTCCGTATCCATCCTTAAAAAAAGATAAAGCAGATTGGTGGGCAGTTTTTAAAACAAAGGCAAGATTTACATTTGATGGAAATAATATTCTAGACGAAGCAGCGTATCAAGCGGATCTTGAGCCGAATACTGAAATTACAATAGTTGATGACATTGATGTCGGGTCGTTGAATGATGAAGCGAATGTGTTAGTAGATGCATTTGAAAGTACTGAAGAAAATGATATAGAGTATGAGACTGAGTCTGCATCCGAAGATGATGAAGACTGATGTTATTTATTTATGTACAATTATGAGCTATGTTATGTTATGTTATGTACAATTATGAGCTATGTATCATGTTGTGTACTCTTGTGAGCTATGTAATAACAATGTTAATGTTGTGTACTCTTCTGAGCTATGTAATGATAATGATGACTGATGTTAATAATTCAAGTTATTTTGTATGCATTATCTGATTGTAACAGATATGTCAGATAGACGCCGCTCGAGGAGTTCATCTCAGCCGACACCTTCACCATCTCCTGCGCCAGGTGTAGGTCCTAGCAGCTCTGAGCCAGATCTGCGGCAATGTGCAGAGGTTGTTCCGAAGAGTGCTGGGTAAGTATCTAATTTATTTCAGTTTAAATTAGTTAAAAATATATGCTTTATCTATGTAAACATGTACGCAGCACCGGTTTGAAATCGAGCCAGCGGAATTCATTTTAAAAGTGTCGAAGCAGTCGTACACGAGTAGGATGTCTGGGACTTGGCCTCATTGGGATAGTATCCCACCCCACATCAAGAACGCCATTCTAGCCGATGTGCTAGTAAGTATTTATTTATTTTATTATTAGAAATTCATATATAATATAAATAATTCAAAATAAATTTAATTTGCAGGCGGCTGTCCGTGTAGAGGAGCGGGACATGCAGGTTTTTTTACACACTGGAATATCAAAATGCGAAAGAATTACCGAGAAACAATTTCCAGGGCGAAGACATCAGGGAAGAAGCCTAAATGGATGGCTGACGATGTTTGGGCTGGATTTCTAGCATATTGGGATACTGAAGCAGCGAAAGTAAGATATAATGAAAATAATCACATTTATGTTGATTGCATTCTTTTATTTAATAATGTATCAAATTTAATAGGAAGTAGCACAAAGGAATAAAGAAAATAGAGCTAAGAATCCTGGTTTACATCGCGGTGGCTCAAAATCATTCCAGCAGCATAGGAGAGAATTGGTATAAATTTGAAATAGTTTTTAGCATATGTTCACGTAAAAATTGAGTGCATATCATTCATTTTTATTTTTAGTAATTTTATTACTGTATATATACTCAGATGGCAAAGTATAGAAGGGAGCCTACGATGGCAGAGGTTTTCAGGAATACTCATGCGGTGGAGCATACTGATGACGAAGGGAACGTGACGTATGATTGGGCGGATGACAAGGCTGCGGGCGTAATGGTAAATACACTTATTAATAATTAAAATATTTCAAATTCGTTCATATCACATTATATTATTAAATTATATGACATTTGTATTGAAATTATATTGGTATTTTAGGAGAGATATGATGCAGAGTCAGCTAGAGTGACGCAGTCCAGTGGACGAGATGAGCTTACGGTTGCAGAGTGCGATCGTATTTGGGATGCTATTATTAAGCCGCCTACTCGTAATAGGCGATACGGCTTCAGCAATCAGGAGGTACCTTTTTTAATTTAAGTTTACATTTAAAATGTATTCAATTAACATGCATTCTTTTACCTTCTTTTTATATTAACATATTAAATTGACATTATAAATATAGAAGCTTCAAATTGACATGTGTATTGATCTTCAAAGTCCATGTATATATTACAAGTCCATTTATAAATGTGAAATTGAACTATTTCGCAGGCTATTGATTTTCAGCGAGGATATAGGAAGTCTGTGGAGCAGGAGACTATAGCTCAGTTGAAGGAGCAACTGGAAGAGATGAACGATTGGAGAAGAAGCCAGCTGGCTCAGGAGATAGACGAGCGCATTGCACGCTATTATGACGAGCATGGATCGGTGCCAGACGAGGACGATGGCGGGGATGCTACAAGCGAAGAAGAAGAAGACGACGAGTAGTTTGTTTGTTCTTGCGCTTGGGTATGTATATACACTTACTTTTTTATTTGCTTTATGTACGTACGATGATATTTGATGACGGTAGCGTGTAGTTTGATGTATTTTGATGTTTTGTGATGATGGGACGATGATATACGGTGATGATATTGTTTTTTGGATGTATGACGATGGTATGTTATGGTATTGTGATGAATTTAGTAATGTTTTGGATATATTGATGGATTTGGAATGATATTGATGGATTTGGAATGATATTGATGGATTGGTAGTGGATTGGGTTTGATGTGGAGGCTTGTTGGAAAGGTATGGCTGTGTAGTGCAGAAAAAATGCTCCAGATTTGCGACGGCTAGTAACGGGTAGCGACGGAATTTTGGTCATTACTTTGCGACGGCTTGCGACGGAAAGCGTCGGCTAACAACACAGAAGAGCGACGGATAGCGACGGCGTTTTGGACAAAATAGCCATGGCTTTTGCAACGGCTTCGCGGCAAAAAAAACCACCTGACTTCTGATGATGCCACGTGGCAAGTATCCGTTGCAAGCCGTTGCTAATCGAGTGACGGAGCCGTCGCTTTTTCCGTCACTTTTTCCTCTCGCGACGACATTTATAGCGACGGCTTGCGACGGGGTGCGACGGCCGCCAACGCCTATTTGTCGTCGCTATTCACTGTTCCTTTTGTAGTGGCCTGACAGACACATTGACTTTTTTGTTTATGTTTGATTAGCATGTTTTACTTTCTCTTTCGATTTTTTTTCCTCTCTTACATGAATTTTCTGATTAGTCTGGCGTCTATGTTGCCTTGTGCTTTTTATATGCTTCTCATCTGTTTGTCCTACGTAAGTAAACTTATGGATGTATTTTATTTTTATATTTTTTCTTCCGCTTTGTAAGAAAATATTAAAAC
This sequence comes from Allium sativum, assembly GCA_030737875.1. Taxonomy (NCBI): domain Eukaryota; kingdom Viridiplantae; phylum Streptophyta; class Magnoliopsida; order Asparagales; family Amaryllidaceae; genus Allium; species Allium sativum. The sequence continues at coordinate 527,827,605 of CM060916.1, forward strand.
TAACAGACGGCCTTTTATTTCCCTTGATATGGTTTCACTTTTATGTAGACTTTGCCTGGAAAAATCTGTGCTTATCAAAAAGTATGGTTCTGATCCATGTGCGTAGCACGGGTTCGCTCTAGTAAATTCAAATGTATGAACAAGAATTCAATTATATCATATGAGTCATGTGGAATTCTTATCGAATATAGAACCTAAAAATATTAAAGACGCGTCAACTAACGATTACTAGATTTTTGCAATGTAAGAAGTGCTAAATCGTTTTGAACAAAATTAAGTTTGGGACTTATCATTAACCTTGATTTCGAAACCCGGAATGGCTTTCTAAGATCTTACCATGTGCATACGCTAAGATCAGTCACTTATGTGATGCTCGCGGACCAGGCTAGGTGCACTAGGGTTTTATGACTCCGGTCAGTTTCCTTCTTGAACAAATTCAATAAAAAACGTTTGGGACTTAGTTCCTAGACCAAGTGAAAAAATTGTCATTGGCACAGAATGAGTTTTCAAAAATTAAGAAGATGAACAAGCTAATATAACATAACAAAGCTCGAATAGTAGTTAAAGGCTATAATCAAAAGAAGGAATGGACTGCAAAGAAACGTTTTTCCATGTCGCTCGATTAGAAACAGCATGTATATTATTAGCTTTTGCTTGTTATTATAATTTCAAATTATATCAAATGGTGTGAAAAGTGCATTTTAAACAATTATATACTACATTTTGATCAACTACCCATATTCATACAAGAAAATATCCCAATCATGCATATAAACTTAAGAAAGCTTTATACGATTTAAAACAAACACCATATGCTTGGTATGAATGTCGTAAAAATTATATAATAAATTCAGGTTTTGAAATTGGAAAAATCAATCAAACATTGTTTATAAAACAATATACTAAAAACATTTCAATTATTCAAGTTTATATAGATAATATTATTTATAGTTCAACTAACGAAAAATTATGTATATATTATGGAAAAACGAATTTTAAATGTCTCAAATGAGAGAACCTTTATATATTCTCGATTTATAAATTAAAAAATTATATGAATCACGAAAAATATTACACTAATTTAATAAATTGTTTTGGAATATAAAACATGTAATGCCCCAACTCGAGACTCACCCTAATAAAGAGCATTAATGAGTAATGGCATCTATTAGAGCGGAGAATAAGGCTAATTAGGCATCCCTAGTCTTATATTAAACGAGTATCAATTATGTCGATTAGGCGTATAAATTTTCTTTCTTACCTAAGGCAGATCGACGTACTCAAAGTGGCTAAGCATCATATTCAGAAAAGAGTAAAAATACGAACACATACAACATATCACATAATATATCAAACATATATATAGAAAGAGGAATCATAACAATAGTTTGTACATACTCTAATGTTTTCAAAGACTGTACATAAATATAATATATCTCAAAATGAATATACATCATATGACTCAAAATCTCAACTAACGACTTAAATAATAGCTTTAAAAAGATAAATCTAGAGTGAAAGTGCAGCAAGCTCGAATCTACAGATATTCCTGAAAAAACTCATTCTGGCCCAAGTATAAATACATGGGTCGGTATAGTTTAAACATATCAGTAATAATATGATAAGTGAACCATAATATCATCTAAGACAATAATTCATTTTTATAAGAAAAGGAACCTCATAATCACAAGTTAACTAAAGATACTGGCATGATAATTCCTTTCTATCCGAAAGGAATAATATAAACTCAGAACAATAGGTTTCTCAGAAGATAAATTCATGGATTTAATACTCAGATTACTTATGAGTGACAAAAACATAGACTCACATGTTTCCATACAAACTCTAATATTGGGATTATTAATATTTAGAATCATATATAACTCGAGATGGAAACCGCAAACATCTCGGAAATCACAGGAATCGCAGACATCACAGAACTTGAGAACTCAGTTAAGAGTTCAAAACTCATAAATTAAATCACCATACATATATATATATACACACACACACACACACGTAAATTCTTAGATAGCTCTAATCTATGTGTATATATATATATAATCATCTCGAAATAGTGAAATCATAAAGAAAACTCAAAATTCAGAAAATAACTCAGATTGGATCCAAAATTCAGATTGGCAAGACGAAGCCCCCTCGCAAGAGCAAAACACAAATGGCCTAAATCCATAATAGTACTAGTATATATATTAGGCACTTATCTCAGATGACCTGGAGGCCATAATGTCTTAAATGACCAGAAGGTCATAAATGTCTCACATTTCTCAGATGACTAGAACGACATAATGTCTCAGATGACCTGAATGTCTAGTACCGGTGATATCTCAGAATATGTCACAAACTCCCAGACAGTAACCTGAATACTGGTAACTCTACGTCCCATACCACACATTCTCACTTATTGTCTTACTAAACGACAGTAAAATCCGCATTAAAAACAATAGCTTCGAATAGACAAGTATGAAATTAACCAATATAATATAATTTCTTGTCCCATACCATGAGGTTTACTACATCATCCAGTTACAATCTCGCCTTCTCGAAGGGTGCAAAAATGTGGAGTTTTATATAAGAAAATATAATTCAAAGAAATCAAGTTTTTAAACAAATTCCAAAAATATTTGACTATCACTGAGTTTGAAAATTCTTTGTAACAAGAAATATTTGTATTGTAACGATGTAGAAATATTTATAGTATAGAAAAATATTTTCTTAAATAATCTTATTTACACTTAAAATTTTGTTTAAAACTAGTTTCTAAAACACATGTAATGTGTACATGAAATCACACAAAACTCATGAAACTAATACATGAAAATTTACATAGAAATTCAGGTAAACTAAATTATAGTTAGGTGATAATTTGGCTTCTTCATTGTGGAAATAAGCCTTATTAAAACACAATGACCATAGCTTTAAATATCCAATTAAAAGTTGTAAAAATCGCTTAGAAATCCACTTGAAACTATGGACTAAATGCCACAAAATGTTCCCAAGGAACCAATTATGTAGGCTTAACCTAAGCATCGTTCTATTATTCCCAGGGTCGACCTGAGATTGCCAAAGGTTGACACTAGGGTCGACCCTTAATGAACAAGGGTAAGGTCGACCCAGGTGATAAATTTTCATCCAGGTGAAGAAACCCCTTCGAACCTAGCTTTGAGCTATAGTTTTGACACATTGTATGTAACAACCCGGAAAAATTGACGCTTGAATTTTCTCGAAGTTTTGACAATAATACATAATCTGGTATTACTTGCCAAAAATCCAAGTATTAAAAGTCCAAATAGTTAATAAAAAGAAATTAGATGGTGAGAAAAGAGAAAAAGAATTATTAGAATAGAAGAAAAAGAAGATCAGAGTTTCACAGCAAAACAAATTAAATACATTATATCAAAACTCTTCACAAAAAATGAAACTATTATATATAAATGATTAAAATTAGAGTACACATTCATTTCAGTACAATACATACAACGGAATAATTTATTACCAGAAAATACAAGATTACGTCTCAACTCCATTTCTTCTTCCAGAAGCTCCAAGTAACCTAACCGAGAAATATACTCGATCAAACCCGACCACATTTGAAGCAAAGCAAAATTCACCCAGATCAGTCTGGAATACTTTCAGTGATAAATTGATATTACACACAACTTGCTTAACTTTAGAAAATCCTTTGAAAGAAAAAGATAATCGTAAGACCAGTCCACACATAAATATGGACGGTTTTTAACTTAAGATATCCCAAAACATTTTTGATATCAAATCCGGTGATATTATAAGAGTGTCTATCAAACCACAAATAAATAACCAATTAGAAGAACGCGTGCATCCCACACTCTACATACTTAGTATATAACCAAAAACCGCATGGCGCATATTAGAGAATGGATTTCCAACAATGACATGGTATGGGACCACCCCTGATAGTGTATTTCTAGAGAGTAATACACTAGGTTCAACAAGAACTTCCTGCAACTTAACCACACATGACCGACCACTCATTCAACTTGAGTGTACCGAATATATTGTCACCAATGGTTGGGCTCAAACCACCATTATCCATAAGCATATAGAATGGATAGAATAAAGAAGCAAATGAATTTCTTTGGATCGGTAATAATACACCCTAATGGGAATGACCCACATAACCATGTTGCCTACCTGATTTCTGTCATTTTCCTTCCCGGATGATAAGGCTTGAGGTCACGATTACTTTTCAAATAACATCACCTTAATTCTTTGAATGCCACATCGCCAAAACCACCAATTGAAATCCACAAATATACTCTGGGTGTTAAGCTAATAGAAGTTTCCTACTTCACCACCAAACTTGGTATATATGTAAAAATCAACGTACATGACTCTTAGGAAATACTTTGTCAGACATTCTTCCATACAAGTCATCCAAAATAGGATGAACCGAAGACACTCTCCTACTAAATCCTATATAGGAATCACCCAAAGGATCAGTAGCAAGAAGTCCTTGTAATCCAGAGATATCAGTTACAACAGAATAACAAGTCGAAATATCTCCGGGAGCGACCTAGAGATATTCAACGAGTAATTCTTCCGCTCATGAGGATCCACGGTCTTCAATGTTCCATCTTTATAAGTCTACGAATTAATCGTGAATGCACAATATGTTTAAAGTGGTTTTGGGTCTAGTCCCTGTCTCGGTCCCTTCGAGACAACAAGTCAAAGGTCCAATAACAATATTTCATCGATAGTCGGGTTTCTAACTATCAACTCAAACAGTACAGATCAATTCTTCAGCAACTCAGATCCTTTACAATAAAATCATTCAATTAAACCTCTTCATCGATTCTTACAATCGATTTCATATACTTATCTCAAGTGGATAAGAATATTCATAAATATCCTTATTTTCGTTTACTTTGAAAATGATAACTAAATCTTTATATCAATAGAATAAAAGTATTCACCAACTATATTCCATAAAACCTCTTTATTTTCTTTACTTTGGAAAATTTGCTATATAGTTACAAAATCTCTTTTAATTTCCTTTACTTTGGAAATATCATTATATTTACTTAACCAATCAGTGTGGTTTAATTATCAATCTTATATGGACAAAATAACGTCAAACGACATGCTCTTTATATTATAACCCTAAACAGTTTTACTACTTTAAAACTTAATCAATTAAAGTTTACAATCTCGCTTACGAAAATTATAATTATATTTCCCATATCAAATTCCGTTTCAAAACCAATATAAACTCTTATTTTTATTTTCCTAAAAACCAAAACCATCGACTTATTTCTTCGAATAAGTGAATTTACCAAACAAATTATTTTCATTGCTTAGAAAATAGTGTTATATACTTAATCAATTGATATAAGTGTAGTCACACTTCATATTTGAGCTAAACAATACAAATAATACATTGTTTACTTTTAAGGACCCAATGGTTTTATTAAATTTTTAAACCTTTGCAAATTAAGGTTGCAATACTATTCTTATGGAAATAATAAATTGTTTCCGACATCCTTACCCATTACAAACTAATACCATCACTTGATAATAGTGAAGTCTTTCAAGTTAGGGTATTATAATTATGTGACGGCCCGCCCCGCACCAACCGACATTTACTCCAAAAGTGCGCTGTACACATGTCCAGTTAGCACGGAACGGGTCGTGAGAAGGAAAGGGAAGAAAGAAATGAACTAATCAAGGAACCTGTAGGATGTCTCACAGCGCATGGAAATAAATATAATAATAACATACTTGACATAAAACAGGTGAGAGAGTCTATAAGCTGATAACTAAAATCAACATCAATCATCAGAGCAGCGGAAATCCAAATACAGCTTATTACAACTTTCCAAATTTACTGTCTCTAAACAAAAGAAAGCTAAAGTAGAAGATGCACCACCAATGCCAAGCAGTGATCTTCAACAACACAGGGAGAATACTATATATGTATATTACGTGGAAGCCTCCTGCTCGTCTCCGGATCATCTACCCATGCATCACCAGCTAACCTGTCTCTAGTCTGCTCGTGTGAGCACCCAGAGTAATAAGAGGAGACATAAAACTCTGGGTCAGACATAAAGCCTGGTATTAGCGATAAGCATCTAAACAGAATAATAACAGGTATACTAAACCATACCTGAACCTGGAACCAAAGAGTTAGTACCACATACCGTACAGTACTCTAAGGTGCCATAATAAGTAGTGTAAAGAATACGGGGGTGGGGGTGTGCATGTCATAATGATAGCAAACAAATCATCCATAGCAACCATCCTCACATTTCTCACTCGGTGCATAAAGCATACGATATCTACCACTTTGGAACACTAGACAAATTGAGGTAACGACGAATCCCGACTTGTAGAAACCCTGCTGTGACCAAGCCAAACACTTGGAGTCATGACCAAACATTTCAATGACCCACTTCATTGGTCGTAGCCCTTAGTTCTACCGATGCCATAATGGCCCTGAATCCGTCTTCGTACCTCCTACCATAGTGGTCCAAAGCTATAGACGTCGATAACCCCTTGGCACACGTCCCGCAGCAAAGCCCAATCATGAAGCGAACTCGTTGATTCCCATCTGAATCTTGAGCTCTAACTTCTCATTTGGACTTCCTTTGCATCTCGGGTTTGGTCGAATTGGAGTGGGTCTCCAGAAGAGTTGTCGCGCAGTAACAGTCCTAGAATTCGGTTCGGTTCGGTAGTCATCACCCTCGTCGGTTCGGTTCGGTAGTCATCACCTTCATCGGTTCGGGTCGGTAGTCATCACCTTCATCGGTTCGGGTCGGTACTCCACTTCGGGTCGGGTCGGTGTCCTCCTCCGGGTCGGTTCGGGTTGTTGTCTTCCTTCTCGTGTTCCGATCCGCTCCGACGTTTCTTCACGTATTCCGATCCGATCCCCACTTGCTGTCTGATCCGCGTAGCTTCCCCTCTTGCTAGTCCTCCAAAGAGCTTACTTCCTATCCGAGCCCTGCGTCTCCTATCTGATCCGATCTGGCCTCCATTATTCTTCCGATCTGATCCGCTCTCTATAATTCCGATCTGATCCCCTCATCCACTCCAACTCAAAGTAAACGGCCTTCCTTCTCGCCAAGCCTCCTCCAGTGACAAGTTCCAATCCAGTTCGAATCCCCTCGGTCAGTTCACAAATCCGATCCGACCCCCTACTCCGATCCGATCCGGTTCGGAACCTGCACATTTCTGCAACTTTCCAGCGAGCTTTCTACGCCATTCGATGGCGTTTTCGACCAATCTAACAATTATAATCAATCATAAAACATACCATAGAGTCATAGCAATATGTAAGAGCAACCACAAACACCAAACAACAATCCAAATGAATCAAAATAGATCAAAAGTGGCTAAAACCTCACATTTTCCTATCATCCTTCTTAATCATGTTTAAGCACATACTTAGTAAAACTTAATCAAATCGTCTAAATTTTCTAACAGAGGCATGGAATGTTATTTAAGAATTTCTAAACATTTTTCCAGAATTTATTAGTGTATAAATTCGCTAATCTTCACTAATCACCCTTAATTAACTGTAATTAGTGTCAAAACGATGCTATCACTCACCTTTGCCACAACTAGAACCCCAAAACTGAAATATTCTCTGATTTGGCGCTGTTCCCAATCTTACACAGCAGCTCTACCTCGGTTCTCGTGCTAATACTCCTTGGTTTGATGTTTGCTAAGCCTAATCTTCAATTAGAAAGTGATTAAGAGGTGTTTTGAAGAGATTTAGAGGGTGGAGGCCATGGCTAGGTTAAGAGGAATGAATAGTGACGGCTGAAAAATGAGAAAAAGGTATTCTCCAAACCCTAACAGCCCTTTTAAACTCCTAATCCCGAAATTCCCCTTTGGGCCTAGCTGTTAATCACCCGGTTAAGCCCAATTAAGCTGTTTTTCACCATCTGAAACTTGTTTCAGCCATATCTCCCAAACGGTGAGTCCGTTTGGCTAATGTGACCACTCTACGGAAAGAGAAACCATCATCCGAAGCCAATGGAAGTGGTTTCAGGTCAAAATTCATTTCCAATCAAAAGTTATGGCCAAAACAGTGCCAACTAGGGGTAAAATGGTCATTTAAAAATCGGGAAAAATCATGAACATGGGAAATGACCACAATAGTCGTCTCCCAAAGTCACATGACCATACGACTTCGTATGTGAAAGAAATAAATATCCTACGATCCTATGATGCGTAGAATACGGGTCGTTACACTCTCCCCCCCTTAAGAAATTTCGTCCCCGAAATTCCTTAACCCAAAACATACAAGGGATCCCGCATGCCTAACAACCATATACAACAATCAAATATGCAAAACAAGCAAACAAGCCTATCCTAGCATGCGGAAAACTAAATCGAAGTCAAAATCTTACCAGGCAAAGAGTTCTGGGTGTGTCTTCCTAATGTCCTCCTCTGTCTCCCAAGTACAATCATTCTCGTCCTCGCTCCACTGTACCTTGACTAGCTTCACCGCCTTCCTTCGAAGTTGTTTCAAGTCGTGCGCGACAATACGGGCCGGCTTACGGTTCCCAACCGCTTCGGGTTCTACTTCGAAGTCCTCTAACTGATCAGGTGAAATAGTCGTATCTGAGTCGTGAACGAACTTCCTTAGTTGGGAAACATGAAATACGTTATGAACTCCCGCCATCTTCTCTGGTAAGTCAATTCTATATGCCAAATTCCCGACTAGTTCAAGAACAGGGAATGGGCCAACGAATCTTGGTGCCAACTTGCCTCTCCTGCCAAATCGTATTACGCTCTTCAACGGAGAGATCTTGACAAACACCAAGTCACCAACGGAGAATTTTAAGTCTCTTCTTCTCTTATCAGCATAACTTTTCTGCCTATCTTGGGCTGCCTTCATTCATTGTTGAATGATCTTGATCTTATCTGAAGTTTCCCTCACCACATCTGGTCCAAGCATAAACTTCTCGCCAGTCTCTATCCAACATGATGGTGAGTTGCACGGTCTTCCGTACAAAGCTTCAAACGGAGCCATACCGATACTGGATTGGTAGCTATTATTATATGCAAACTCTACTAGATGCAAATGGTCATCCCATGATCCACCAAAATCCAATATACATGCTCTCAAGAGGTCTTCCAAAATATGGTTCACCCTCTCCGTTTGACCGTCGGTCTGAGGATGATATGCGGTACTGAGATGTAACTCTGACCCTAGAGCCTCTTGTAAGCTCTTCCAAAACCCACTAGTGAACAACGGGTCTCGGTCGCTCACAATGCTTTTAGGTACTCCATGAAATCTCACTATCCACTTCATATACAATTCTGCTAATTTAGCTGCCGTTCTGGTCGATTTAACTGGTATAAATCTTGCACTTTTAGTCAGTCGATCCACAACTACCCAAATGCTATCATGTCCCGATCTAGTCCTTGGTAAACCATCAATGAAATCCATCGAGACTTGCTCCCATTTCCATTCGGGGATTTCTAAAGGCTGTAACAACCCACTAGGCTTCTTTTGTTCGGCTTTAACTAGCTGGCAATTCATGCACTTGGATATAAACTTCCCAACGTCTCTTTTCATCCCTTCCCAGTAGTAAGTCTGCTTCATATCTCGATACATCTTATTACCACCGGGGTGTATAGTCAGCTTTGAGTGATGACATTCTCTAAGCACTTCATCTCTCAATCCATTGACATTGGGTACAACAAGCTTTCCATTCTTTCTAAGCCATCCATCTCGATCAATCCCATACTTGTTCATCTCCTCATCGATACCCATCTTTAACTTGGAGATGATTTCCAATAGGTTAGGATCGTCCCTCTGACTAGAGCCGATCCGCTCAATTAAAGTGGGTCTGATCGTCAAACTTGCTAACATTTCTGGATCCAATTCGCACTTTGGTCTGAAATCAAACCCCGCGATATACTCCAGTTGCTTCCATTCAAGGAACATAGCCCCTAGGCTGGCATGTCTTCTACTCAATGCATCAGCCACCGCATTGCCCTTTCCCGGTGTGTATGCGATGTCAAAATCATAGGAAGCTAAGAACTCTAACCATCTCTGCTGACGGAGATTCAGATCTTTCTGAGAGAAGAGATACTTTAACGACTTATGATCAGTAAACAGCTCAAATCTTTCTCCCAAGAGATAGTGTCTCCACATCTTTAACGCGAACACGATCGCTGCCAATTCTAAATCATGGGTAGGGTATCTTCTCTTGTGCGGTTTCAATTGCCGACTTGCATAAGCTACAACCCTACCGCCTTGCATCAATACAGCACCCAGTCCGGTACCACAGGCATCCGTGTATACCGTCATCTCTTCATCCCCCTTAGGAATGACTAACACTGGTGCGCTCGTCAACTTGTCCTTTAGACTCTTGAATGCATTCTCGCACCTTTCATCCCAGACAAAAGCTTGATTCTTCTTGGTCAACTGGGTCAATGGTGCTGCTATCTTGGAGAAACCTTGGATAAACTTACGATAATATCCAGCTAATCCCAAGAAACTTCTTACATCTGTTGCATTCTTGGGCGTAGGCCAATCTTGTACCGTAGCCACCTTTGCTGGGTCCACGGCAATACCGTTCTCTGATACAACATGGCCCAAGAACCTCACTTCCCTTTTCCAGAAGTGACACTTAGAAAACTTTGCTTTCAATTGGTGTTTTCTCAATACCTCCATCGCTACTCTTAGATGTTCCTTGTGTTCTTCCTCTGTCCTCGAATAGACCAAAATATCATCAATGAACACAAGGACGGACTTATTCAACTGATCTCTGAATACCCTATTCATAAGATCCACAAAATATGTCGGGGCATTAGTCAGCCCAAATGGCATAACCAACCATTCATAAAATCCAGACGGCGTTCGAAATGCCGTTTTAGCTATACTCTCAGCTTCCACTCTAAGCTGATGAAAACCTGTCGCGAGATCCAACTGAGAGAACACTCTCGCGCCACTCAACTGATCGAACAAATCATCTATCCGCGGGAGAGGATACTTGTTCTTCCTCGTCACTTTATTCAACTCGCGGTAGTCTACACACAAACGAAGGGAACCATCCGCCTTGGTAGCAAACACAACTGGTGCTCCCCATTCAGAAACACTCCTTCTGATAAATCTCTTCTTCAAAAGATCGCTGACTTGCACCTCGAGCTCTCGCTGCTCCCTTGGTGCCATACGCCGGAGTGGCATCACTATAGACCTGGCATCCTTTACCAAATCAATACGAAACTCAATCTCTCGGTGTGGTGGAAGTCCGGTCACTTCTTCGAAAACATCCGGATACTGGCCAACCACGGGCAAACCTGACAACTCACTATGCGGAATGTCGAGGGAGTTTAGAAAACTAGCCAATACCCCCTTACTGGGTAGACCACCAAACACTATCCTCCGCCCATCATCCGCTCTAGCTGTCACCAAAAAGCCCTCACAGTCTACCACCACCCCGTATCTTTAGAGCCAATCTACTCCCAAAATAATGACAAACCCAGTAAAACCCAAAACAAAGCAATCACAAACAAACATGCATCCATGACTCGATAAGACCACATTACGACAAATCATGCTAAGGCTAGTCGAACCACCAATCGGGTTCGTCACTACTAAATGTCTATCGACAATCTCGGGCTCCAATCCCAACCTATCTACCAGGTCACTAGATATGAAAGAACTGGAAGCTCCGGTATCAAACAAAACTCTAACAGGAACATCATAAACAGAAAGCATACCTTGAATGGCGACATTCTTTCCCTTCTCCGCCGCAGTTGGGGCATTCGACGAAGAAGGAATAGCATTGAGAGCATATGCTTTCACCATTTGCTTTTCTTTAGGGGGTTGCGGACACTTGTCCTTGTGATGTCCCATTTGGCCACAGTTGAAGCACTTCCTATCCGCTGGCTTGGCCCGACAATTACTAGCATAATGGCCCTTCTTACCACAGCTGAAGCACTCAACATCTTGCTTATTCTTCTTCTTCTGGCCATCCTTAGTCTGACTCTGCTTTCTTTTATTCCGGGAACCACCCTTGCCTCCACCACTTGCTTGTGGCTTTGGCTCATCTGCGGATGCAACCTCAGTCTTCGGCTTAGGGTAGAGACTTTCCGATCTTAGTGCTTTCCCCACAATCGATTCAAACGTCTCATCGATGTGGTTAATAAGTTTTTCCCCCAAGTACTGATCCAAACCAATTATGAATTTCTCATTCTTTTTCTCGGCAGTATCAATAAGAGATAACCCATATTTTGACAAAGTGTCAAATTCAGCAATGTACTCCGAGACAGCTCTGCCATTCTGCTTAAGCTCCAAGAACTTCTTAAACAGCACTGACTTCTGAGCAGCTGGAATGAACTTCTCACTAAAGCGAGCCTTAAACTGCTCCCAAGTAATCTGATCTTCGGGAGTAGCCGCCTTTATAGCATTCCACCAATTCATTGCCCGCCCTTGCAACTGACAGGACACTAGCTTTCTTTTCATCGCATCCTCGATACCCAAATCCTTGAAGATATGTTCGCAACTATCCAACCAATCCTGAACGTCCGTAGCCGACTCCGTTCCGTGGAATGACTTCCCACCAAGACTGGTATAATCCTTATTCAGCTTGGCGAAGTCGACTCTTGGCGCCTGCACTATTGGACCACCACCATTTCCACCATTGGGAGCTGCTCTCTGTACATCTCTAAGCATCTCTCTCATGAGGTCAGTAAACATCGTCCTCATGTCAGCAGCATTCCCATTATTGGCCCCTCTACCGGTACCTCTAACATATCGGCTCATCGTCAATCTGAAAAAGGAAACGATTAACGACTCCATAGTGGTGCTAGTGCAGTACGACTTCATCCATATACTACTAATAGTATACATATATATATAGCTTTTAAAAACCAAAGTAATCACAAATACGCTCTCTCGTATACGTATATTATATCTCCCTGATAACTTCCCTAGGTTAACTACGCAACCTAGAGCTCTGATACCAAGTGTGACGGCCCGCCCCGCACCAACCGACATTTACTCCAAAAGTGCGCTGTACACATGTCCAGTTAGCACGGAACGGGTCGTGAGAAGGAAACGGAAGAAGGAAATGAACTAATCAAGGAACCTGTAGGATGTCTCACAGCGCATGGAAATAAATATAATAATAACATACTTGACATAAAACAGGTGAGACAGTGCATAAGCTGATAACTAAAATCAACATCAATCATCAGAGCAGCGGAAATCCAAATACAGCTTATTACAACTTTCCAAATTTACTGTCTCTAAACAAAAGAAAGCTAAAGTAGAAAATGCACCACCAATGCCAAGCAGTGATCTTCAACAACACAGGGAGAATACTATATATGTATATTACGTGGAAGCCTCCTGCTCGTCTCCGGATCATCTACACATGCATCACCAGCTAACCTGTCTCTAGTCTGCTCGTGTGAGCACCCAGAGTAATAAGAGGAGACATAAAACTCTGGGTCAGACATAAAGTCTGGTATGAGCGATAAGCATCTAAACAGAATAATAACAGGTATACTAAACCATACCTGAACCTGGACCTGCAACCAAAGAGTTAGTACCACATACCGTACAGTACTCTAAGGTGCCATAATAAGTAGTGTAAAGAATACGGGGGTGGGGGTGTGCATGTCATAATGATAGCAAACAAATCATCCATAGCAACCATCCTCACATTTCTCACTCAGTACATAAAGCATACGATATCTACCACTTTGGAACACTAGACAAATTGAGGTAACGACGAATCCCGACTTGTAGAAACCCTGCTGTGACCAAGCCAAACACTTGGAGTCATGACCAAACATTTCAATGACCCACTTCATTGGTCGTAGCCCTTAGTTCTACCGATGCCATAATGGCCCTGAATCCGTCTTCGTACCTCCTACCATAGTGGTCCAAAGCTATAGACGTCGATAACCCCTTGGCACACGTCCCGCAGCAAAGCCCAATCATGAAGCGAACTCGTTGATTCCCATCTGAATCTTGAGCTCTAACTTCTCATTTGGACTTCCTTTGCATCTCGGGTTTGGTCGAATTGGAGTGGGTCTCTAGAAGAGTTGTCGCGCAGTAACAGTCCTAGAATTCGGTTCGGTTCGGTAGTCATCACCCTCGTCGGTTCGGTTCGGTAGTCATCACCTTCATCGGTTCGGGTCGGTAGTCATCACCTTCATCGGTTCGGGTCGGTACTCCACTTCGGGTCGGGTCGGTGTCCTCCTCCGGGTCGGTTCGGGTTGCTGTCTTCCTTCTCGTGTTCCGATCCGCTCCCACGTTTCTTCACGTATTCCGATCCGATCCCCACTTGCTGTCTGATCCGCGTGGCTTCCCCTCTTGCTAGTCCTCCAAAGAGCTTACTTCCTATCCGAGCCCTGCGTCTCCTATCCGATCCGATCTGGCCTCCATTATTCTTCCGATCCGATCCGATCCCCTCATCCACTCCAACTAAAAGTAAACGGCCTTCCTTCTCGCCAAGCCTCCTCCAGTGACAAGTTCCAATCCAGTTGGAATCCCCTCGGTCAGTTCACAAATCCGATCCGACCCCCTACTCCGATCCGATCCGGTTCGGAACCTGCACATTTCTGCAACTTTCCAGCGAGCTTTCTACGCCATTCGATGGCGTTTTCGACCAATCTAACTATTCTAATCAATCATAAAACATACCATAGAGTCATAGCAATATGTAAGAGCAACCACAAACACCAAACAACAATCCAAATGAATCAAAATAGATCAAAAGTGGCTAAAACCTCACATTTTCCTATCATCCTTCTTAATCATGTTTAAGCACATACTTAGTAAAACTTAATCAAATCGTCTAAATTTTCTAACAGAGGCATTGAATGTTATTTAAGAATTTCTAAACATTTTTCCAGAATTTATTAGTGTATAAATTCGCTAATCTTCACTAATCACCCTTAATTAATTGTAATTAGTGTCAAAACGATGCTATCACTCACCTTTGCCACAACTAGAACCCCAAAACTGAAATATTCTCTGATTTGGCGCTGTTCCCAATCTTACACAGCAGCTCTACCTCGGTTCTCGTGCTAATACTCCTTGGTTTGATGTTTGCTAAGCCTAATCTTCAATTAGAAAGTGATTAAGAGGTGTTTTGAAGAGATTTAGAGGGTGGAGGCCATGGCTAGGTTAAGAGGAATGAATAGTGACGGCTGAAAAATGAGAAAAAGGTATTCTCCAAACCCTAACAGCCCTTTTAAACTCCTAATCCCGAAATTCCCCTTTGGGCCTAGCTGTTAATCACCCGGTTAAGCCCAATTAAGCTGTTTTTCACCATCTGAAACTTGTTTCAGCCATATCTCCCAAACGGTGAGTCCGTTTGGCTAATGTGACCACTCTACGGAAAGAGAAACCATCATCCGAAGCCAATGGAAGTGGTTTCAGGTCAAAATTCATTTCCAGTCAAAAGTTATGGCCAAAACAGTGCCAACTAGGGGTAAAATGGTCATTTAAAAATCGGGAAAAATCATGAACATGGGAAATGACCACAATAGTCGTCTCCCAAAGTCACATGACCATACGACTTCGTATGTGAAAGAAAAAAATATCCTACGATCCTATGATGCGTAGAATACGGGTCGTTACAAATTACCTCTTAGACCTTGATTGATAACATTCTTATCTTAAGATAGATAAAAGCTTATAACTCAAAAACTGATATTAAACCAATATAAAAATCTTATTTATCATTTGATTTCAAATATGGTTTTATAAACCATTTCTTACATTTGAAATCTCCTTTTAATTATAATTTATTTACTTACTTCGTTCATTAAGTAAATATTCACTAAGCACATCTTTGGCCTTAAACTATCTTCACATAACTATGTTTACAATGGATTTAATATAAAATTCCTATAGCAAATAATATGCTTCAACGCATTTATGTATTCTTATTATAAATCTTAACTTTGATTTTATAACTAATACCCGTTTACCAAATTCTAGCTCTTTTATTAATCCATTAATCATCTTTTCTTAAAAATCACATGAAACGACCCGAACTTCCCCGGTAAGGAAAGCCTGGATAGAGTTGAGGACAAAACACATCGGAATGCAAACGAAAGAACATTTCATTGTATATTACAACAATTCCATCAGAATACAAGAATATACAGAGTATAAATGAATAAATATTATATAGAAAATATCAGAGATTACAATACATTACATAGCAGCGGAAAATAATACAATACACAACTGAAGGAGATATACGGATACAAAGCTTTCTGGATATCATTCCAGCTGTAAACCAGGATCCTGCGAATATAAATCTGCAAAACCAAAACTACTAGCTACCCATGCCAAAATAAGGGCACCCAGAGTTTAGGTTAAAACAATAAACTCTAGGTCAGTCATGGGACTGGTGTGAGAACTAAAACAGTTAATAATCATTATTTTAAAGTTAGGTAAATCAAGGGACCACGCCGCATAACACAGAACGGGTTTCCTCCCAAGAACACCAGTGCATAAAACAAACAGCGCAATGCTAAATAAAGAAGAATGAAGCTGTTATAAGACCCAGGTCCCATCACACAATGCAACGCAAGCCGGAGGATAGGGTTTTACCTTATAACAGCCAAAGCATGCTTGATACGTTTAAAACAAATCATTTGATACTATAATAAGTGCATAGTGTTTAAAACAATTTCAATCATAAGTATCAATCATAGACGACATGGGTACCATATATCATGTCGCCATACTAGGCTCTACAATTAAAACCACAAAGTCACGTATTTGGAAATTGGATTTCCGTCTGTGAACCGAGGCAAAAGATAGTCCTCTACCGATTCGAGACAATCTAGCCTACCATGTCTCAGGACAAGTACTCAGTCAAGCCATTGGATCCTCAGGGCCAGTCCACCGATGTGGATTAAACTTAAACCCTGAACATGCGTTTCCCCGCCCTATGGGGCGTAAATGAGCCAACGAATGACTCCATCGGCTTCACATAGTCACCGATATATCCGAGGCGCCTCGCAACAGCAACAACCACATAAGTCAAACTCGTCAGGGCATGTAAAACCACTGACGCCACTTCTACCTAGAAAGAAACGCATGCCCTCCCTGACATCCTCTCCCGTTATTAGTTCACACCGGGGTTTGAGGTTCGCGAATCAACGCTACACAAAGCTATGCCACAAAGGCCTTGATTTGATCATCAACCACAAGACTTTGCTTTTCTACAGAAGCCTTGATCATTTGCCACTTAGGCATGCCACACAGGCAATTCACTCTATGTGTTTGATATCCATCAGTATATAACCCCTGAGCTAGTACGTCTCAGAGAAGGGCGTTAAGCAAGAGAATAAATTCTCCGCCGCCAAACAGATATATATTTAATAGAAATCAATCACACAGAATAAAATCCAATGTCAGACACACAGTCCATTTACAAGTTCGTTCTGGGTCTGAACGAAACTAGAGGCACTTTCCTCGCATATCCATCGATCTCCAAGTACGTCTGGACGATCACCAACTGATTCCCTCATCTTGGGTGTACAGCCCAATCAAGATCATCAGTAATCACCCAAACGATGTGAAGACTTCCGGTCTTCAACCACCGTCTTCATCTTCGACCTCTTGTCGAATCGGTTATTCAGAATGGGTATAAACCCGGCCTTTCTGAATAACCCACGTATATAATAAACAAATGTTACACAAGCACAACAAACGCCTCATTCCAATTTAGAATATTCTTTTATTCAAAAATCACATTCTTAGGGAAAGGTTCCCGTTAATTTTATCCAAGATAAATTCTTCTAAATTTATTCTTTAATCTTCCTTTGGATGTCATTTCAAACTAGTCGGGATTAGCGAACCGCTCCGAAGTAATTATTTATTTTATTTCCCAATCCCAACCTATTCATCCCCTGGAGCAAAACTGGTAATACTCCATATCTAACACCACGGTGTTATCGGTAAATATTAATTACCATTTCACGTTCAAATCTAATTAAAGATTTAACTATCGCTTTGGAGAAAAACTGGTGATACTCCATTCTCGATCACTTTTCAGATTTGATAATTTAAATTATCAATTCATATTTCAGTCTAATTAAAGATCCATTAAAACTCCACTTAGTTTTAATCTTTTCAAAAATCAATATCCTGTCTTTAACTGGGTTAAAGAACCAACGTCATCTAAAACACGGTTCACGATAAACCCAAAATCACATTCAAATTCAATTCCAATTAAACATTATTTAATTGGTACACTTCATTAAATCTAAATAGAAAGATTTAATCTTTTTCTCTATTGTGCTTAAGAATCGGTGTTAATGAAGACACCATTCACGACAAACCCAAATCACATTTGATATTAAATACAAGGCTCTGAATAGAAAATATAGCGGCTTATATTCATTATCAAATTCCGAAACCAACAAATATCGTATTGGAAATAACGATATAATATATATCTTTCAAATTCCCATAACAATATCTGTATAGTCACGAAATCCAACATCGAAATATTCCAAAGATAATTTCGATTCATCTCCAGTCCAATTCATGTATTGGAAATTCTGATTATTTTCAAAACCACTTTCAAATTCAATTTATTTATTTCAAAAATAAATTGATTTTAATTCTAGTTCAAAACTAGTTCATTTTGATAAAAAATCTATTTTTATCTTTTCAAATATGGAGTTTTTCATCCCAGTTCTTTCCAATTCACATATTATGATTTTACACAAATTATTGATATTTTTAATAATTTTATCAAGGCCCGTACAGTCGATTTCCATCAACGGCCATCGAACTGCACTTACAGCGACCTTTTTCAAATTTGATTTGGACATAATTCCAAATCCAACTGTTAGATTTCTAATTTCAAATTTTCATTAGAAAGCTCTTTTCGATACGAACCCAACGGTTCCAGTTTTAGGAGAATCCGATGGTCGGATCTCCCGTAACGTCAATTTGAAGTCAATGGTCGAAATTCACGAACTGCCGCGGCGCGGCGCGTTCTATTCAGGCCATTATATTATATATATAATATATATTTCATCGATTTCCTTTTAAAATGTATTTTATAAATCGTTTTAAATTCGTTTTCAACTTCCTTTTCAAATTCAAATCAAAATTGAATTTTCCCTTCCAAATTCGTTTTAAATTCATTTCAATTCAAATCGATTTTTAATTCAATTTCAATTCGATTTGAATTTTAAATTAATTCAATTTCAATTCGAATTCAATTCTATTCAATTTCAATTCGATTCAATTTCAATTCGATTCAATTTCAATTCGAATTCAATTCTATTCAATTTCAATTCGAATTCGATTCTATTCAATTTCAATTCGAATTCATTTCAAAACGATTTCAATTCTATTTCAATTTAATTCGATTTTCAATTCTATTCGAATTTCAAATCATTTCAGTTTATTTCGAATTTCAAATCAATTCAATTTAATCGAATTAATTCAATTTCAATTCGAATTCAATTCTATTCAATTTCAATTCGAATTCAATTCTATTCAACTTCAATTCGATTACAATTCGATTCAATTTCAATTCGAATTCAATTCTATTCAATTTCAATTCGAATTCGATTCTATTCAATTTCAATTCGAATTCATTTCAAAACGATTTCAATTCTATTTCAATTTAATTCGAATTTCAATTCTATTCGAATTTCAAATCATTTCAGTTTATTTCGAATTTCAAATCAATTCAATTTAATTCGAATTTCAAATCAATTCAATTTAATTCGAATTTCAGTTCACTTTAATATTCATTTCAATTTGAATAAAATCGATATAAATATCGTTCACGTCAAAATGGCGTCAATCTAATCAACACGGCTTCATATATTTCTATTTTCAAATATTCTATTTCAAATATTTCTTTTTCAAATATTTCTATTTTCGAATATTTCTATTCAAATATTCTATTTCAAATATTCTATTTCAAATATTCTATTTCAAATATTCTATTTCAAAACTGGAATAAGGCTCAATCAATTACCATATAATGTTAATTATACGGATTTTCTACAACACATGTATAAAATAACAACGATGAATAATCAACCATCATCCAGAGTGCGTTCTACACTGTATAAGCATCAAATATAAATATTTAACGCTCATAACAGTCTGTCAATCAATCGATCGACATACAACTAATTATTGGGATTAGTGTGTGTCATATATCATCCCAATACCCGTGTGGGGTTTCAAACAATCAACCACAGATTTTATTTGTGCAGTTGGGCGATGTGTAAAATTTATCATCCCAATCAATATCAGTCAAATGTGTGTATATAAACAAATCGTCCGATTTGTTTACTTTTATTTCATTTTAAATACACAAATTCTGTTTTCAACTATAAAATATTTTTAACTATATAAATATATTTTTTCATTTCACATCACACAATCAACTACAAATCAAAATTAAATAAACAAGCATACAAGCCGTCCATGGTCTGTGGACGACGGGTGTCGGGTGCTACTAAACACCGTCTGCATCCTAGTATATATTTTAACTAGAAAAATTAAATTAAAGGTGAGAAGTTCTCACCTTTTGCGTTCCACTCCGCCATTCTTTATTTCTGAACGGTTCAGAATTGAATTTAATTCCTGTCGGTTCCATCACACACTGTTTCCCTCTGTTCATAGTAAAAATCACATTTTTGTTATTCAGTTTTATATATAAAAATCATATTTTTACATCGCTCTACTTCTAATAAAGATTATATTTTTATATCAAAGATATTTATATTCAAATCAATGAGGTTTATATTTTCCCAATTCAAAGATATTTTTATTTTCAAATCAAAGAGGCTTATATTTTTCAATTCAAAGATATTTTTATTTTCAAATCAAAGAGGTTTATATTTTTAAATCAAACAGATTTATATTTTTAAATCAAACAGATTTATATATTTTCAAAAAGGTGTTATTTATATTTTCAAAAAGGTATTATTTTTATTTTCAAAAGGCGTTATTTTTCAAAACAATGCTATTCATTTATTTAAAAACAAAACTTTAAACAATTTTATTTTTATTATTACGATTTCTATATAAAAATTATATTTTTATACTATACTCTTTTATGCAAAAATCATATTTTATATATTGTCATTTCTTTCAATAAAATCTGATTTCTAATTAATGCTATCTCATAAAAAAACAATGTTATTAAAATTACAGTTTTAAAAAAAACTTTCATTGCCGTTGTCCTTCCTTTTCATTAACGGTTAACCCTTCTTCCCGTAAGTCTTCAGGTCCACGCATCGAACAGGCTTCACCAACTAGGGTTTATATTTTCGTCGCTGATGATGCGCCGGAATTTGATCGGCGGCCAGCACGCTAAAGCCCCGCTCATGCTCCTCCTTCGCCGCCAACAGCTTTTCGTTCGAATCCCTCTTCCTCGCCGGAATCTGGTTGCAAAAGTGAGCCGTTTGGGTGCTGAAACAGGTCGAGCGGCTTTACTGAATTAAATCATCACCATCAAGAACTTCGATCTCCTCGAGATGAACGAAATTCCAGTTGCGGTTTTTTTGAATTGATGAAGGGTTAGGAGATTCTGGGGTGAAACGGTTTTGAAGGATTTCCGCCATCGAGATGAGCAGACGCGGTTTTCTTCAGTTTGACCGTGGCTTTGATGTTTGACTAGAGTTTGGGGCCAAAGTCTATATTTATATTTTATTTAATTATTTAATTCAATAATAACCTGTTAAAACATCCGAACTCCAAACGAATCCCAACGACTGTCGCCCTGAGCTAAATATCCCCATTCCAAACACAATGAGATATGTTTCGTAATCCAATTCGGTTGTTACGATCAGTTTCCATTCAAATCAAAATATAAATCAATATATATTCAATTTGAACGTATATTTCAATTTACTGGGCCCACATAAGGACTTTAAAAATTCTCGAAAAATATTTTCTAACTTCGTATTGACAATACGGTCCTAACAAAACTAATTTCGTCGAATTCTGAGACCGTTAGAAAAATGGCCATTTTCCAGTCGATTAAAATCAACTGAAACTGGTCAAACGCGTTTCCCTTTGCCACGCTCACATATTGATTCGAAAAATTACGAAATTTGAAACCTTGCAATCATTTGACATCACGGATCCAACAAAAGTTGTTTCGTCGAAATCCGAGGTCATTTGCAAAATGGCTATTTTTAAGGGCTGAAATTCCATAGCGACTATTCTGAAATTTCAACTGGACATATCTTTTGATTCTCGCTATGAAATTCCGATCTTTCGGATTCGTTGGAAAGATATTCACAAATTGATTCTAATATTTTTAGTTTCGCTAAAATCCGGTTTATTTTGCACCCGGTGTGTTCAATTGAAATTTGAAATCGAATTATCGAACTACCACGCCATTTTCAATTCCTTTTATAATTTAAAATAAATTTTTATATTCTAACGACGATCTATATAATATATACGTTCGAATTCTGTTCAACATAAATTTCTCGTCGATATTATTTAAAATAATTCATTTTAAATAATCAAAATTCGCTTAAATTGCCAAAATAAATTTTTTTAATTGGCTAAGATTTCCGGGTTATTACAATCTCCCCTACTTAAAAATTTTCATCCCCGAAAAGGAACGAAGCCGAAAGTTGTTTAACTAATCAACTCAATCTTTCATTATTTTCACTACGGCTTAAGTTCTTCAACTTTTCAGTTTCTAAGAACTTTTCAAATTTTTCAAAAATTTGGCTAACACCCTAAATTTTCGAAAAATTCCGCCATAGCCTCCCCTGCACCGGGGACTTTGGGATATTTCATATAGCCTCCCATGGCCTTCTTCAATCCAAAAGAAAAATAAAAAGCCAAGCGGCTAGCCAATCGGCTCATAAAATCATCATCACCCAAACAAAACAGTAAATTATGGTAAACATGTACCTATTTGTCGGGCAAACAATTTTATTCCTTTTCTCTAGCCTCCTTGCTATGACCTGTTCACACATATATATGTCCATGCATGCAATTGCAAATAATTTTCAATACTGTTCAATATTTGGTTTAAATTGACATAATGGTTCAAATTTAATTGATCGAACAATAACCAAACAACACAACTAGCAATCAATTAGTTGATTATCTTTTCAAATTCATAACTTTGATACATAGTCAAAAACCAAATTTTTGATGCCAAATCACAACAATATACCCTATCTAATTTTGGTTTTCACACCAGTCAATTGGAAATATATAGAAATTCCACCTTTGTTACTCGAATATAAACACTGATGATGGCGCGCCATCATCAGATTAGACCCAGGCGACTAGAGTGTGATTCTATATCTATCAAATATATTTGAGCCTTCAATACACGTGGATCAGACGTATACTAAAATCTCTATATATTTGATTGTCCAAATCAATATAAATAAATAATCAAATACGTATAATTGATTTAAATTTTCAAAACAAAATTTGTTTTCACTTTAAAATATACTCTTCACACTCGTTCTAGGATACTACTGATCCCATATCTAACGAGTCATTCCCATTGGATATTACTAATCCATTTTCTGATGAATTCTTTCGTTTGGTTCTAACGTGTCTTGTTCTCTGAGCTTTGCAAACCAAAGCTCTAATACCAGCTGAAACGACCCGAACTTCCCCGGTAAGGAAAGCCCGGATAGAGTTGAGGACAAAACACATCGGAACGCAAACGGAAGAACATTTCATTGTATATTACAACAATTCCATCAGAATACAAGAATATACAGAGTACAAATGAATAAATATTACACTGAAAATATCAGAGATTACAATACATTACATAGCAGTGGAAAATAATACAATACACAACTGAAGGAGATATACGGATATAAAGCTTTCCGGATATCATTCCAGCCGTAAACCAGGATCCTGCGAATATAAATCTGCAAAACCAAAACTACTAGCTGCCCGTGCCAAAATAAGGGCACCCAGAGATTAGGTTAAAACAATAAACTCCAGGTCAGTCATGGGACTGGTGTGAGAACTAAAACATTTAATAATCTTTATTTTAAATTTAGGTAAATCAAGGGACCACGCCGCATAACACGGAACGGGTTTCCTCCCAAGAACACCAGTGCATAAAACAAACAGCGCAATGCTAAATAAAGAAGAATGAAGCTGTTATAAAACCCAGGTCCCATCACACAATGCAACGCAAGCCAAAGGGTTTTACCTTATAACAGCCAAAGCATGCTTGATACGTTTAAAACAAATCATTTGATACTATAATAAGTGTATAGTGTTTAAAACAATTTCAATCATAAGTATCAATCATAGACGGCATGGGTACCATATATCATGTCGCCATACTAGGCTCTACAATCAAAACCGCAAAGTCACGTATTTGGAAATTGGATTTCCGTCTGTGAACCGAGGCAAAAGATAGTCCTCTACCGATTCGAGACAATCTAGCCTACCATGTCTCAGGACAAGTAATCAGTCAAGCCCTTGGATCCTCAGGGCCAGTCCACCGATGTGGATTAAACTTAAACCCTGAACATGCGTTTCCCGCCCTATGGAGCGTAAATGAGCCAACGAATGAATCCATCGGCTTCACATAGTCACCGATATATCTGAGGCGCCTCGCAACAGCAACAACCATATAAGTCAAACTCGTCAGGGCGTGTAAAACCACTGACGCCACTTCTAGCTAGAAAGAAACGCATGCCCTCCCTGACGTCCTCTCCCGTTTTTGGTTCACACCGGGGTGTGAGGTTCGCGAATCAACGCTACGCAAAGCTATGCCACAAAGGCCTTGCTTTGATCATCAACCACAAGACTTTGCTTTTCAACAGAAGCCTTGATCATTTGCCACTTAGGCATGCCACACAAGCAATTCACTCTATGCGTTTGATATCCATCAGTATATAACCCCTGAGCTCGTACGTCTCAGAGAAGGGCGTTTAGCAAGAGAATAAATTCTCCGCCGCCAAACAGATATATATTTAATAGAAATCAATCACACAGAATAAAATCCAATGTCAGACACACAGTCCATTAACAAGTTTGTTCATGGTCTGAACGAAACCGGAGGCACTTTCCTCGCATATCCATCAATCTCCAAGTACGTCTGGACGATCACCAACTGATTCCCTCATCTTGGGTGTACAGCCCAATCAAGATCATCAGTAATCAGCCAAACGATGTGAAGACTTCCGGTCTTCAACCACCGTCTTCATCTTCGACCTCTCGTCAAATCGGTTATTCAGAATGGGTATAAACCCGGCCTTTCTGAATAACCCACGTATATAATAAACAAATGTTACACAAGCACAACAAACGCCTCATTCCAATTCAGAATATTCTTTTATTCAAAAATCACATTCTTATGGAAAGGTTCCCAATAATTTTATCCAAGATAAATTCTTCTAAATTTATTCTTTAATCTTCCTTTGGATGTCATTTCAAACTAGTCGGGATCAACGAACCACACCGAAGTAATTATTTATTTTATTTCCCAATCCCAACCTATTCATCCCCTGGAGCAAAACTGGTAATACTCCATATCTAACACCACGGTGTTATCGGTAAATATTAATTACCATTTCACGTTCAAATCTAATTAAAGATTTAACTATCGCTTTGGAGAAAAACTGGTGATACTCAATTCTCGATCACTTTTCAGATTTGATAATTTAAATTATCAATTCATATTTCAATCTAATTAAAGATTCATTAAAACTCCACTTAGTTTTAATCTTTTCAAAAATCAATATCCTGTCTTTAACTGGGTTAAAGAACCAACGTCATCTAAAACACGGTTCACGATAAACCCAAAATCACATTCAAATTCAATTTCAATTAAACATTATTTAATTGGTACACTTCATTAAATCTAAATAGAAAGATTTAATCTTTTTCTCTATTGGGCTTAAGAATCGGTGTTAATGAAGACACCATTCACGACAAACCTAAATCACATTTGATATTAAATACAAGGCTCTGAATAGAAAATATACCGGCTTATATTCAATATCAAATTCTGAAACCAACAAATATCGTATTGGAAATAACGATATAAAATATATCTTTCAAATTCCCATAACAATATCTGTATAGTCACGAAATCCAACATCGAAATATTCCGAAGATAATTTCGATTCAACTCCAGTCCAATTCACGTATTGGAAATTCTGATTATTTTCAAAACCACTTTCAAATTCAATTTATTTATTTCAAAAATAAATTGATTTTAATTCTAGTTCAAAACTAGTTCATTTTGATAAAAATCTATTTTTATCTTTTCAAATATGGATTTTTTCATCCCAGTTCTTTCCAATTCACATATTATGATTTTACACAAATTATTGATATTTTTAATAATTTTATCAAGGCCCGTACAGTCGATTTTCATCAACGGCCATCGAAATGCACTTACAGCGACCTTTTTCAAATTTGATTTGGACATAATTCCAAATCCAACAGTTAGATTTCAAATTTTCGTTAGAAAGCTCTTTTCGATACGAACCCAACGGCTCTGGTTTTAGGAGAATCCGACGGTCAGATCTCCCGTAACGTCAATTCGAAGTCAATGGTCGAAATTCACGAACTGCCGCGGCGCGGCGCGTTCTATTCAGGCCATTATATTATATATAAAATATATATATAATATATACTTCATCGATTTCCTTTTAAAACGTATTTTATAAATCGTTTTAAATTCGTTTTCAAAACGATTTCAACTTCCTTTTCAAATTCAAATCAAAATTGAATTTTCCCTTACAAATTCGTTTTAAATTCATTTCAAATTGATTTCAATTCAAATCGATTTTTAATTCAATTTCAATTCGTTTTCAATTCGATTTGAGTTTTAAATTAATTTAATTTCAATTCGAATTCAATTCTATTCAATTTCAATTCGATTACAATTCGATTCAATTTCAATTCGAATTCAATTCTATTCAATTTCAATTCGAATTCGATTCTATTCAATTTCAATTCGAATTCATTTCAAAACGATTTCAATTCTATTTCAATTTAATTCGAATTTCAAATCATTTCAGTTTATTTCGAATTTTAAATCAATTCAATTTAATCGAATTGATTCAATTTCAATTCGAATTCAATTCTATTCAATTTCAATTCGATTACAATTCGATTCAATTCCAATTCGAATTCAATTCTATTCAATTTCAATTTGAATTCGATTCTATTCAATTTCAATTCGAATTCATTTCAAAACGATTTCAATTATATTTCAATTTAATTCGAATTTCAATTCTATTCGAATTTCAAATCATTTCAGTTTATTTCGAATTTCAAATCAATTCAATTTAATTCGAATTTCAAATCAATTCAATTTAATTCGAATTTCAATTCACTTTAATATTCATTTCAATTTGAATAAAATCGATATAAATATCGTTCACGTCAAAATGGCGTCAATCTAATCAACACGGCTTCATATATTTCTATTTTCAAATATTCTATTTCAAATATTTCTTTTTCAAATATTTCTATTTTCAAATATTTCTATTCAAATATTCTATTTTAAATATTCTATTTCAAAACTGGAATGAGGCCCAATCAATTACCATATAATGTTAATTATACGGATTTTCTACAACACATGTATAAAATAACAACGATGAATAATCAACCATCATCCAGAGTGCGTTCTACACTATATAAGCATCAAATATAAATATTTAACGCTCATAACAGTTTGTCAATCAATTGATCGACATACAACTAATGTTTGGGATTACTGTATGTCATATATCATCCCAATACCCGTGTGGGATTTCAAACAATCAACCACATATTTTATTTGTGCAGTTGGGTGATGTGTAAAATTTATCATCCCAATCAATATCAGTCAAATGTGTGTATATAAACAAATCGTCCGATTTGTTTACTTTTATTTCATTTTAAATACACGTTAAAAATTCTATTCTCAACTATAAAATATTTTTAACTATATAAATATTTTATTTCATTTCACATCACATCACACAATCAACTACACATCAAAATTAAACAAACAAGCATACAAGCCGTCCATGGTCTGTGGACGACGGGTGTCGGGTGCTACTAAACACCGTCTGCATCCTAGTATATATTTTAACTAGAAAAATTAAATTAAAGGTGAGAAGTTCTCACCTTTTTGGTTCCACTCCGCCATTCTTTATTTTTGAACGGTTCAGATTTGAATTTAATTCCTGTCGGTTCCATCACACACTGTTTCCCTCTGTTCATAGTAAAAATCACATTTTTGTTATTCAGTTTTATATATAAAAATCATATTTTTACATCGCTCTACTTCTAATAAAGATTATATTTTTATATCAAAGATATTTATATTCAAATCAATGAGGTTTATATTTTTCCAATTCAAATATATTTTTATTTTCAAATCAAAGAGGTTTATATTTTTCAATTCAAAGATATTTTTATTTTCAAATCAAAGAGGTTTATATTTTTAAATCAAACAGATTTATATTTTTAAATCAAAGAGGTTTATATATTTTCAAAAAGGTGTTATTTTTATTTTCAAAAAGGTATTATTTTTATTTTCAAAAAGGCGTTATTTTTCAAAACAATGCTATTCATTTATTTAAAAACAAAACTTTAAACAATTTTATTTTTATTATTACGCTTTCTATATAAAAATTATATTTTTATACTATACTCTTTTATGCAAAAATCATATTTTATACATTGTCATTTTTTTCAATAAAATCTGATTTTTAATTAATGTTATCTCATAAAAAAAACAATGTTATTAAAATTACAGTGTTAAAAAAAACTTACATTGCCATTGTCCTTCCTTTTCATTAACGGTTAACCCTTCTTCCCGTAAGTCTTCAGGCCCACGCATCGAACAGGATTCACCAACTAGGGTTTATATTTTAGTCGCTGATGATGCGCCGGAATTTGATCGGCGGCCAGCACGCTGAAGCCCCGCTCATGCTCCTCCTTCGCCGCCAACAGCTTCTCGTTCGAATCCCTCTTCCTCGCCGGAATCTGGTTGCAAAAGTGAGCCGTTTGGGTGCTGAAACAGGTCGAGCGGCTTTACCGAATTAAATCATCACCGTCAAGAACTTCGATCTCCTCGAGATGAACGAAATTCCAGTTGCGGTTTTCTTGAATTGATGAAGGGTTAGGAGATTCTGGGGTGAAACGGTTTTGAAGGATTTCCGCCATCGAGATGAGCAGACGCGGTTTTCTTTAGTTTGACCACGGCTTTGATGTTTGACTAGGGTTTGGGGCCAAAGTCTATATTTATATTTTATTTAATTATTTAATTCAATAATAACATGTTAAAACATCCGAACTCCAAACAAATCCCAACGACTGTCGCCCTTAGCTAAATACCCCCATTCCAAACACAATGAGATATGTTTTGTAATCCGATTCGGCTGTTACGATCAGTTTCCATTCAAATCAAAATATAAATCAATATATATTCAATTTGAACGTACATTTCAATTTACTGGGCCCACATAAGGACTTTAAAATTCTCGAAAAATATTTTCTAACTTCGTATTGACGATACGGTCCTAACAAAACTAATTTCGTCGAATTCTGAGGCCATTAGAAAAATGGCCATTTTCCAGTCGATTAAAATCAACTGAAATTGGTCAAACACATTTTCCTTTGCCACGCTCACATATTGATTCGAAAAATTACGAAATTTGAAACCTTGCAATCATTTGACATCACGGATCCAACAAAAGTGGTTTCGTCGAAATCCGAGGTCGTTTGTAAAATGGCTATTTTTAAGGGCCGAAATTCCATAGCGACTATTCTGAAATTTCAACTGGACATATCTTTTGATTCTCGCTATGAAATTCCAATCTTTCGGATTCGTTGGAAAGATATTCACCAATCGATTCTAATATTTTTAGTTGCGCTAAAATCCGGTTTATTTTGCACCCGGTGTGTTCAATTGAAATTTGAAATCGAATTATCGAACTACCGCGCCATTTTCAATTCCCTTTATAATTTAAAATAAATTTTTATATTCTAACGACGATCTATATAATATATACGTTCGAATTATATTCAACATAAATTTCTCATCGATATTATTAAAAATAATTCATCTTAAATAATCAAAATTCGCTAAAATTGCCAAAATAAAAAATTTAAATTGGCTCAAATTTCCGGGTTATTACATCACATTCAGTTAAATTCATTTTACTTAATATAAAAATTAAGTAAAAATCTTATTTAAATCTCCGCGTTAACTTTCAGATTCCATTTACAAACCTTGTTTGTAATCTTGGATTATAAGTCCATTTATAGAACTCTTTATAGACTTTAATTATTTCTTATTGCCACTTGATCTCTTCTTAATTGAATTCCAATTAAACAGTAATTGCCTTAAGTATTATTAATTAAAATAATAATTAACTTTACCACTAACTACAGTAAAAGTTGTTAACTTCGTTATTAACTAAAGATAGAATAATTAATTATTTTTAAAATGTTATTAAATAATAATTAACTTAATTAATAATCTGATAAACACTTTAAAACATAATTAATTAACTTCTAAGAACATTCGTTAAGTTTAATCAATTATTTGTTAAAAAACTATTTCTATTAAATAAAAAAATTAATAACACTTTGAATTGAAATAGTTGATTAAGTCCACTTAAAAACACAATTAACCGGTTAACTAGTTTCTTTTAATCCTTCTTATTAAATTAATTAAAAATATAATAAATTTAATATATACTCGCTTAATATTTTTTTTGAAAATAATTATCTCAGATTATTAACCTTTCGGCTAATTTATGTCTTCCTTACTTATTATAAACATAACAATATACTATATAAATCGTTTGTTTGTAAAATACGATTATAAATATATATATATATAACATCTATTTAAAATAGCTTATATAAATATAAACTTGAAAACTTTGATTCAATTATAAAAATAAGTTTTATAACTTAAAACTTCTTTAATTCGCCTGACGTCTTAAAATGGTGGATTTAGACCATTCACTGCCAATTACTTAGTCAATAATGTCTATTGATTAAAACACAACAATCGTTGAATTTAAAATTCAACGATCGATATCCAATCAATCATTAACATCCAATCAAGATATACCATAAACAGGATATAACGTTACTTGTGGTAAACAATTCATAAATGAAAAATATGGGAAACAAGCAACATACAAAATATTTGAGGAATCCGGTCGGATCCCTCTAATCTATTCTTCCATGCATCACAACTCATAATATGATTTAATAATAACATATGAAATGATTTTTCATTAATCTAATGCTTTTAAACGTCGAAATACAGATAACGTCAACCATCAAACAACAACAACCAATAGTTATCCATAACATCTACTCATCCAATTTATACTATTAACGATAAGTTATAGTTATGTGAATTTAACACATCATAGAATTCCAGAAAGCATGAGAGTTAACTTAATATTTTGATTCGATTGTCGCATTGTCTCATATAATTTTAAATAAGTGTTTAAAATTAAATGAAATACTCAATAGCTCCAAAGCTAACCAAATCAGCACGTACGCATAGCCTTCGTCTCTGCGATTCCAACGGATCTTGTTTTGCTCGAATATGATAATGTATAAATAAATTAAACGCATCACAAGTTTTAATTTAAATTAAATTAACATAAAATTAACCAACTCCCTTAATTACCTTAATTAATTTTAATCACATTGCTAATTATCTTCCAAACCTCATTCAACCCTGACACCCTTCTGCAACCAAAACCCAACTTCATCAACTACCTACCATCGATGCTCTGGTCCACCGAAGATCGCCACTCCACCTTCATCAGAACTGCACCACCCAGAGCCGCCATCGTCGAGCACCCCCGACCCCCAGTCACCGTATAATCGCCAGAATTTAACTTCGATCGTAACCCAAACATCTACATATTTCGCCGCCGACCAATCACTTCAAGCATCACTACCACCATGAATCGACTGACCACACTTCCCTCTTTCATCTTCTGTTAGACCACTTTACGCATCACCTCCTCCACTCACTAGAAATCATAGAAAGCACAATTAAGCCCCCTTCGAAACATCGCCTCCGATTAACTACAAGCCACAACCACTACAGCCAAATTTCACACCAACCGTCCAACACAAAAATTGTCGCCCTTCCTCCCATCTATAACTTTGCTTCAGATCCCTTCACTCGAAACCACCTCCATCGACGAGAAATCAACCAAAAGTGAAACTGATATGTTTCGCTTTTAACTTGATTTCGGCCAACACAGTCGATTTAGGCCACCAAATTTTAGGTGAAGGTCGGTCTCGACGTCGTCTACAACTTTCCAATTGACGATCCCCTCAGATTCCTCACCGAATTGAAGATATAAATTAAAATGTGAATTGGTCTTACTTGCAAAATAGTTCACTGGTGAATTGGGGATTTAGGGTTTGGGTGGGATTAGGGGTAATTTATAGTTGAAATTTTTGGTTTTAATAATATTTTATTTTATTATTTTATTGTCTTGGTGCCAATTGCCATTTCCATTCGTTGTTTATTTGTTCTTATGGTCATACACGAACTCCATTCGCGATGAAAATGAACATCCTGGAAATTGCTTAGAAAGGGTTCTAATATAGGGGTAAGAGTCGTTAATGGAGATAAGCTTTTATCTCTTTTCTTCCTTTCTCCATCTTTTGCAAACTTTCTCTCTCACTTCAACTCAAACCGCTTCACGAATCTTCACTCCCGCTTCTCTTCTTTCCTGATTTCATTTGCATGGCTCTTATCCCCGAACCAAGATTTTAATTCAGATCTAACCCTAATTTTCCCTAAACTTTATTCTATGCTGGGTCCTTGCCAATTACCCTACATCAACTCCATCTCGTGATCCCCTTCACTCTCGAACGTGGTGGCTTCTTTGTAGTTGCTATTGCTTTTTGTCGTGACCTGCTGCACAGTCGCTTCTTCACATGCGTACGATGATCTATAATATGCTGCATTTGGTTCTCAGGCGACGTTGTGCTACATTGCCTGATGCTTTAGCGTTCTATGCTAGTCTGACTATGTTAGGAGATTTGGGGACATCATATGTTTGAAGAATCTGCTTTGTTGGGTTACGGCTATTGGCAGGTGTTGATATGAAGTTGTATCGACTTGTTTGGATGGTGGAGGCTCGCCACTGACAAGATAAATCTAGGTTTGTAGCAACTACTTGCATCTCCTTAGTTTTCGCATTTTGCTTACTTGGTTGTGATGGTACTTTGGGATTTCTGTTATTCAATGTGGATTGGTTTGTTTTGTTGGTGATGAGTATGAGAACGACTGTGGTTGGTCTATGGGTTGTTATCTTGGTACCTGATTGTTGTCGTGCTTGGTAAGGATGACCATGGGTGTAGTTTTAGGTCATTAGTTATGCGTGGATGCTCATGCTCAGCGCATAGGAGAAGCTATGCTCTCGACGTGCTGCAGTACTATGGTGCCCACCTTTTCTTCTAATGCTTGAGTCTGTGCTCATTCGGGTCTAAGGAATGGCAAATGTCAATTTACATGTCAACGCAGTTAAATGATTTTTGGTGTTGAGTTTCTTGTTCGAAATAGGTGCTCTGGTCCTGTTTTTCATCTTAGCTGTATCTGAAAACTTGCGAAGCTTTAGGTCGAATTTACTGGTTTAGCTAAGCTTGTCCTCTCCGTCCTAATTCGTCTTGTCAGCTCTTCCTCGAGCGTGATGGTCGTGGTCCACTTTTGCATGTAAACTGGAATGTGACTGAACTTATAAGCGGCTGTTTGGTCATATCATGGATCAGCCTAGTGTTGATTTTTATGTCACATGATCGAGTACTCTTGCTTGCATCTACTTTCAGATGTACTATGTATTGCCTTGTGTATTGTTTTGTATAATTTTTGAAATGTGTTATTTATTTGTATTTGAATGTTATTGCTCTTCCTTGTGAAGAATGAAATGTAATATGTCATATCTCCTTGCATGGAGACATAATAGTCTAGTAATTTATCTGGCTCCTATTCTATAATCCGGTATGGAACTTGTGGACGACCTACATAAAATGTCGTATGTAGTGGACCATCTACTCTAAAAACCGAAATAGTAGAGTGACAATCTACCAGCTCTTGTAACTATTGTAACTATTATTTGTTATAATAAGTGTTACGCATCACTTTAAAAACTGTAACACCCCATGTTTTCGATAAACATTAAAGTTACGAATTAAAGAATATTTAATTTCAAATGGGAGAATTAAGGGAAACGAGTTATGCCATTGCGTTCGTCTCGGAATTCTACTTGAGGTAGAGTCCGAGTTTGCGTAAAACGGAATCCGTATGAAGGAGTTATGACCTTCAGAAGATTCGAAAATTTAAATAAACAGTTCAGAAATTCAAAATTTAAAAATCAGAAGCAGAAGCAGGCTGGGCGGGAAATTTCCCACCCAAGGCCAGGTCGACCAGGGGGTCAACCTCCCCCCATATAGGTCGACTTGGGGGTCGACCTACCCCCTCGGGCAGATCTGAAAACTGATGTGTTCTGACTCCCTGCTGAGTCATTAGGGCTGATTTGGCTATTCTATCTTGTCTGGATGGTCTTGATTGCTTCTAGGGTTAATCTGACGACTCTAAATTAATTAAAACTCTATATAAGCAACCGAAATCTCAACCTAAAACCACACTAATTCATTCCAAGAGCTGCTATGCCGTCAATGGTGAACCTAGAATAGCCGTCATCTCTTTCAACTCAAAGGAAAGATAGAAGCTACATCAAAATCTAATCTAATTCAACTAAGAAAATTCAACGATCTACATCAAAGGCGAGCAATTCAGTTTCAGAATACAGATCCCAGAACTCAAGAATTCCTTTTTGGTTGTAAGTGTAGTTATCTTTCAGATGTGAATAAATTAAAGACATGGTTTGTAATGAATTGTAAAATAGAATTGTATCAAGTTGTGTGTGATGCTGATTTATGTTTATTCATGTCTATTCTATCATATATGCCTATGAACTATTGTAGTCTATTGAACCTATCATGTTATGTGGAAATTGGTGTATAAACCTGTGATGTCGTATAGGAATTTAGGAATGAAATTATCATATGTAAGTTTGGTGATATTATACAAGTTTTAGGCTAAGTCATGTCGTTTATGCCTAACTGTTTAGATCCATTCTGCATACATGTTTAGATCTACGACCATGTATAATTTGGTGATGACATCTATATGTTGTATGTCAATTCAGAAATTATGCCATGTTTATGCAAGTTAAGTGAGGCTATCATGTTATGAATATATGCAAGTTTACAGGTTAAAAACATGATTATGTAAACCTATATGTTTATATCTACACTCTATATGTTAGATCCATATGCCTCTATGTTAGATGCATGTTAGCATGATTCAACCCCTATGCAAGTTCACCACTACATGTCTAATTAAGTTTTGGTGGTTCTATGTAAAACTATTATTTTATGACTCATGTTGCATAGATCTAGTTTGCAAGTTCACAATTAAAAGTATATTATGCCAAGTTCATGTGACACATCTGTAGTGAGATCCATATTTTGTATGTTGTTGGAATGTTGCAAGTTCCTCTTTTTCCCCTTTTAGTTTATTAGTTAGGCTAAAATGTCGAGCCTAACATCCTATGTAATTTTGCGAACGTACAATGGGGGTTACGTTGGGGAAAACATGAAACTATACGTAATTCACATATTTGGCTCATAACCATGTAAATGGTATGGCATTGAAAAGGTATAATTTACATACCAAAAATTATGAATTTGATTTAGAAGGAAAGTGGGCCATGACAATAAATTGTTGATAAATTTACATATAAGCATAAAAGGATAAATATGTAAATTTAGAAAAGACGAATATGCCTAACCCGAGGTTAGACTGAGTTGTGGTGTAAAACTGCCCGGAACCGACTGGCACATCCAGTGACCACAACAATACCTGTCTAATGTGGGTGGTTAGTGCATTGAGCCCAAAAAGGACCCGAGGTTAGACTGAGTTGTGGTGTAAAACTGCCCAAAACCGACTGGCACATCCAATGACCACAACAATACCTGTCTAATGTGAGTGGTTGGTGCTTTAATAAAGCTAAGTCAGGATTGGTAGGGTTAAGTCAATTAAGGAAACACTTAACCAATTAAACATGTTAACTAAACTGATGGGTGGGGTTAGGACACTTAACCAATTTAACATGTTGGCTGGAAAACCCTAGTAATGGGGACCCATTTCAGCAGTAACCCACACAGATGTATCATGGGACCCTGAACTAGGCAGGGTGGGGTACGATTACTGGGCTGAATTGTAAGCGGTCAAAACGTCGGCGGGTGGTTTGTCAGTGTAGGTTCCGACGGAGTACGGGCGTGCACGTACTCCGGAGTGGAAAAAGCAGGCACTGGGCATCAGTAGTCATACACTGTGCATCTTGAATCGTGTCGGGTTGCCACCATATGATTTGATACACCCCATGGTGAGACCAACACAGGTATCTACAGTCAAGCAGGGGCCGAATGACACACGTGATAAATGCATGCGAGTAGGAGACGATCGATATAAGGGGATCATTTCACCATGAACACGTGGTGCTAGTTGGACAAGTATAAGTAGGCGCAGAGAATTAAACATGGGTGCGATGTATATTCGGTTTATCCTGCCTTATATAGTTTTATGTTAGTTTGTTGTTCTGGTACTGTCCTATTTTCAGTTTATTCCTATCATGACCTTTTCCTTATTCACACACTGAAAGGTCACTGGACTTACTCAGACTTATGTCTGACCCATTTTCTTTCGTCTTCTTTTCTTCCGTCCCCTCCCCCTCAGGTAGCAAGGGAGGGAATAGCTCAGCTTAATTTGGACCGTTCATCTTTCTAAGCTTGAAGACTCTGTGATGTACGGCTTGGAATCTCTTAACTTTGGCTATGGCTTTGGACAAACTAGACTTGGGGATTTATGCAGTTTTATTTATGTTTTATTCTTCTTTATGTTTTAATCAAGACGGAGATTATGATGAAATGTTTTGGAAGTTATTTTGAGACAATTTACTGTAATGGTTTTTGTATTGAACCACGTACGAAATAAATGTTTGTTTTCCGCTGCTTATATTTCTGTCTTGTAAATTTTCTGTGTTTTACCTATAATACTCCACCAAAGTTAAGGCATCCCCTTAGTGAGTGACCTTAATGGAGGCAGGGTATTTCACTTGGTATCAGAGCAAAGGTTTACTAGATCAGATAAAAGTTTTTGAAAACTATTTCCAAAAAGAAGAATTTTTCAAGAAAAAGTGTTATTTTACTTTAAAAGGCATAATCCCCCAAAGCCATATGCACTATCTTTCTATCCTTTGTTTTGAATCTTTCCTTTTTCGTTTCAGCATGTCTGGGAATCTTAACCTTCCAGAGGGTGTACCGATACCTGGCTGGTTCAGAAGGTACCTAGAGGCTAGGGCCAACGACGCAGGCCTAACAGACATTCTTCCTCCCCCAGCTGCAGCGGTTCCCCCTCCTCCTCCTCCTCCTCCTCCTCCTCGTGCAAATGCTTTCTCAAAAATATGTAGGGACTTTCGAGCCATGGGTGGAAAGAACTTCAATGGAAATGAATCCTTCATGGAAGCAAGAAACTGAGTATTTGTTCAATATCTTCGAAGTGGATGATAGGCAGAAGATACAGTTGGCGGTATGGTTGCTCAAAGACGAAGCTACATATTGATGGGAAGTCACTAACACTGAAAGACTAATTGAAACTTGGATGGATTTTAGGATGAGGTTTGAAATGACCTCTCACAAGCTGAACGAAGCCTACAGATGGAGAAGTTCTTAGCTCTCAAACAGGGAAGTATGTCGGTCAAGGAATACGTTAACCAATTCAATCAGCTGGCTAAGTTCGGATTGGAGTTAGTGAACACTCCACATAAGAAGGCCCTCCGCTTTGTTAAAGGATTTAATGAGCCACTGCACAGCGTAGCTATGTCCCATATACCTATGGGTGCGACTTATGAAAGATGGTGGACATGGCACTGTTACACGAAGAAGATAAGGTTGGCAAGAAGGAGACAAAGGTGGAAGCATCTCAAGATAAGAAAGGGGAAGGATCATAGAGTAAGAAGACAGATTCCAAGAAGGGCGGGAAAAACAACAAAACCCGTGACAAGAGGAAGTGTAATTTTTGTGGCATTCCTAGACATCTGGTTAAGGACTGCAGGAAGAAGAAAAGGAAGATGGGTGGCTCTTTCCATTGCGGCGAGGCAGGACACATGGCTAGGGACTACCCAAGAAAGAAAGGGCAAGGGCAGAGAGCTGGATCTACTTCTGGAGGGCAGGTTCACGCTCTTATGGCACCTCCACAAGAACAAGGTAGAAATGTTTCTGTTGAGAGTTTAGTTTATCTTTTTGATCATCCTGTTCGTACACTCTTTGATTCTGGTGCGTTGCACTCTTTTATATCTACTGCTTTAGTTGAATCTCTGCACCTAGACACCAGTTTAGTAGAGGATCCCTTGGTTGTTTCAAATCCAATT
Organism: Allium sativum; assembly: GCA_030737875.1. Lineage (NCBI taxonomy): Eukaryota > Viridiplantae > Streptophyta > Magnoliopsida > Asparagales > Amaryllidaceae > Allium > Allium sativum. The sequence continues at coordinate 527,866,095 of CM060916.1, forward strand.
GGGGGCTCAACTTATTTGTCAATGATTTGTTTTGATTTGGAAATTTCTTTATTAAGTGTGGGGTTTAGATGCAATGCCTATGTTTTGGGCTTCACGGGCTATGGGTTGATTCTAGGCATGGATTGGCTATCCAGTAATGGTGCCATCCTCGATTGTGAAAGGAGAGTGGTTAGACTCATGACTCGCCTCGGTAACACTCTCGAAATTTCTTGTAATCCCATGAACTCTGTTATGCTTAGCTATCTAGAATCTCTTGATGCGTCTATTGAGAATTTGCAGTCTGTTAGAGTAGTCCGTGAATACTCGGATGTCTTTGAAGTGGTTAAAGGGTTACCTCCGAAGTGGGAGATAGACTTCCGCATATACCTCGTTGATAATGCAAAACCCGTCGCTCTACCCGTTAGACACATGGCTCCAAGGGAGAGGAAAGAACTCAGCAAGCAAGTTAAAGAGTTGCTTGAGAAGGGGTTTATAAGGCGGAGTATTTCTGAATGGGGTGCTCCAGTAGTGTTCGCGATTAAAGAGGACGGTTCGCTTCGCCTATGCGTTGATTATAGGGAGCTAAACAAGCTGACCAAGAAGAATAGCCACTCACTTCCAAGAATAGATGACTTGTTCGATCAGCTTGTAGGTGCATCGGTTTTCTCCCAACTAGATTTAGCTACCGGGTTTCATCAGCTGAGAGTGGCTGAAGACAGCATTGATAAGACCGCATTCAGAACTCCGGATGGTTTCTTCGAGTGGCTTGTCATGCCTTTTGGCCTGACAAACGCACTCGCTTACTTCGTGGATTTGATGAGCAGGGTATTCAGGGAGTTCCTCAATAAGTTTGTGGTGGTCTTCGTAGATGACATTTTGATTTTCTCAAAGAGTGAGGAAGAGCACGCTCAGCATTTAAAAGATGTCATGGATATTCTTCGAGCACATCAGTTGAAAGCAAAATTCTTCAAATGCCACATCTGGAGAGAGGAAGTAAGATTTCTTGGACATGTGGTATCCAAGGAAGGGTTAGCTGTGGACCCCACAAAAGTAGTTGCGATGCAAGATTGGAAGGTTCCACGGAATGCGACCGAGGTCAGGAGCTTCCTCGGGCTAGCGGGCTTTTACCGAAAAATCATCAAAGACTTTGCGAAAATCTCAGCTCCGCTTACAAAGTTGGCGAAGAAGAACCTAATTTTCAATTGGAATTTGGATTGCGATATTGCCTTCCAACGATTAAAGAGAGCTCTGACAACAACCCCAGTTCTGACATTGCCGGATGGAGCAAGATGTTTACCGTATACACAGATGCACGTGGTACGGGATTAGGTGCTGTCTTGATGCAAGAAGGGAAGGTAGTAGCTTATGGAGGCAGGCAGTTGAAAATACATGAGAAAAACTACCCAACCCATGATCTAGTGTTGGCTGCCATCGTCTTTGCGCTTAAGTCTTGGCGCCATTATCTCCTAGGTGAGAAATTTGAATTGTATACTGACCATAAATCGTTGAAGTACCTTTTCTCGCAGAAAGATCTTAACTTGAGGCAACAAAGGTGGATGGAATTCTTGGCATCCTACGATTTAGAGATTTCCTATACCCCTGGCAAGGGCAATGTAGTAGCAGACGCCTTGAGTAGAAAGAAGTTGACCTTAAGCCCTCTCTTTGTAGAAAGGCAAAGCTTGGAGTACATAGCCAACTTTAATTTTAAACCCTCTGTCGATCATGTGACTGGTTTGTTAGCATCGCTAGAGGTGTGTCCTACTCTTTTGGACTCAATAGGGACCGCACAACGTGAAGACCCTCAGCTAGTTGATGAGATGGATAAGCTGAGTAGGGGTGAGACTTCTAGTCACCTCAGTAGATACTCTATCGATGATAAGGGATGGTTGAGGCAGAATGGAGGGCTATGCGTCCCACAAGCAAGGGACTTGGTGGAGAAAGTTCTTGAAGAAGCACACCATTCCAAGTTGACCATACACCCCGGTGGAGACAAAATGTACAAAGACATCAAAAGGGTTTTCTTTTGGGATGGCATGAAGAGGGATGTAGCTGAATTCGTCTCAAAGTGCTAAGTATGCCAGCAAGTCAAGGTGGAACAAAAGAAGCCTAGTGGTTTGATTCATCCTCTAGAGGTCCCACAGTGGAAATGGGATAGCATCTCGATGGACTTTATTGATGGGCTGCCTAGGTCAAGAAGAGGCAATACTAGTATTTGGGTAATAGTGGACAGGCTCACAAAAAGCGCTCATTTCATACCCGTTAAGAGTAAAAGGACTGCCTCATCTCTAGCATTCATATATCTTAAAGAGATAGTCCGACTCCATGGGATATCCTCCAGCATAGTGAGTGACCGAGATCCTATCTTTACGAGCGAGTTTTGGAGGAGTTTGCAAGAAGCTGTAGGCACACAGTTATGCTTAAGCACGGCCTATCACCCCCAAACTGATGGTCAGACGGAAAGAGTGAACAGAGTGTTAGAAAACCTCTTGAGATTATGCATTCTTGACTTCGGAGGAACATGGGAGGATCATCTTCCTTTGGTGGAGTTTGCCTACAACAATAGCTACCAAGCCACCATAGGTATGGCACCCTTCGAACCTTTATATGGAAGACTGTGCCGATCACCAACTTGTTGGTGGTAGTCTACAGATAAGCTCATACTTGGACCAGATATGATTAGAGAAACTTCAGAGAAACTGGACTTGATACGAAAAAGAATGAAGACTGCCCAAGATAGACAGAAGTCCTACGTAGATAAGAGAAGGAACGACCTTGAGTTTGAGGTTGGGGACAGGGTTTTCCTTAAAGTATCTCCTTTGAGGAACGTCGTTCGCTTCGGATCCGCAGGAAAGTTGGCACCAAGATTTGTAGGGTCATTTCCTATCATTGAAAGGATTGGGAAGATGGCTTACAGAGTAGAGTTGCCTGAAAGATTGGCTGGAGTTCATAATGTCTTTCACATTTCTCACTTACGAAAGTGCCTACATGAGTCTGCGGAAGTGGTCGAACCAAGCATATTAGAGGACGTAGAAGTAGAACGAGAGGCGACTGTGAGAAGAGTTCCAACTTGTCTCTTGGGTACAGAAGTCAAAAAGCTACGTAATCGCGAAGTCAAACTTGTAAAAGTTCAATGGAGTGACGCTGAGGAAGACGCAACTTGGGAGACTGAGGCCAAGATACGCGCAGCCTACCCTTTTCTTTTTGAGGGTACATCTTTGATATCTTTTTCCTTAAATTTGTTCATGCTCGTATCTATCTTTTTAGTATTTTTCCTCAGTGTTGTTATCGATCCTTAAGTAGAAACCAATGGATGTAAACATGTATTTGAAACATGTTATGGCTGATGGTTGCAAGTGATTGCTAGTGGTTGCTCGTGGATGCATATACACACACATTAGGAATTAGATCGGCTCAGTCACTTTCATATTGCATATGCATATATGTACTTATATATGATTGAAACTTGATGTGTTATCATGTGGATGTTGCATTTGTATAGATAATTGTGCACTCATGTAGAAAGTATGATTAGGGAAGATTGCATACATTATGGACGCATGACACCGACATGACTTGCATTAAGGAGGTCAACTGAATCAGTAGACCGCCTGATTTTGCACTAGATAGGGACATATACACACACTGTGCATATGATCATGAAGCATTAGAAGTCTCTTAAGGACAATGGACGCCTGTGTTTGATGGTTGAGTAGAAGGACGATTGGATAGTAGGATATACGTTCTTCTTGACTTGAAGATTTTGGGGACGAAATCCTTTAAGGAGGGGAGAATGTAACACCCCGTGTTTTCGATAAACATTAAAGTTACGAATTAAAGAATAATTAATTTCAAATGTGAGAATTAAGGGAACATTGCGTTCGTCTCGGAATTCTGGTTGAGGTAGAGTCCGAGTTTGCGTAAATCGGAATCCGTATGAAGGAGTTATGACCTTCAGAAGATTCGAAAATTTAAATAAACAGTTCAGAAATTCAAAATTTAAAAATCAGAAGCAGATGCGGGATGGGCGGGAAATTTCCGGCCCAAGGCCAGGTCGACCAGGAGGTCGGCTAGGGGGTCGACCTCCCCCCATACAGGTCGACCTGGGGGTCGACCTACCCCCTCGGGTAGATCGGAAAACTGATGTGTTCTGAATCCCTGCTGAGTCATTAGGGCTGATTTGGCTGTTCTATCTTGTCTAGATGGTTTTGATTGCATTTAGGGTTAATCTGACGGCACTAAATTAATTAAAACTCTATATAAGCAACATAACTCTCAACCTAAAATCACACTAATTCATTCCAAGAGCCGCTATGACGTTAATGGTGAACCTAGAATAGCCGTCATATCTTTCACCTCAAAGGCAAGATAGAAGCTACGTCAAAATCAAATCTAATCTAATCTAATTCAACTAAGAAAATTCAACGATCTACATCAAAGGCGAGCAATTCAGTTTCAGAATATAGATCCCAGAACTCCAGAACTCCTTTTTGGTTGTAAGTGTAGTTATCTTTCAGACGTGAATAAATTAAAGACATGGTTTGTAATGAATTGTAAAATAGAATTGTATCAAGTTGTGTGTGATGCTGATTTATGTTTATTCATGTCTATTCTATCATATATGCCTATGAACTATTGTGGTCTATCGAACTTATCATGTTATGTGGAAATTGGTGAATAAACCTATGATGTCGTATAGGAATTTGGGAATGAAATTATCATATGTAAGTTTGGTGATATTATACAAGTTTTAGGCTAGGTCATGTCGTTTATGCCTAACTGTTTAGATCCATTCTACATACATGTTTAGATCTACGACCTTGTATAATTTGGTGATGACATCTATATGTTGTATGTCAATTCAGAAATTATGCCATGTTTATGCAAGTTAAGTAAGGCTATCATGTTATGAATACATGCATGTTTACAGGTTAAAAATATGATTATGTAAACATATATGTTTAGATCTACACTCTATATGTTAGATCCATATGCCTCTATGTTAGATCCATGTTAGCATGATTCAACCCCTATGCAAGTTCACCACTACATGTCTAATTAAGTTTTGGTGGTTCTATGTAAAACTATTATTTTATGACTCATGTTGCATAGATCTAGTTTGCAAGTTCATAATTAAAAGTATATTATCCCAAGTTCATCTGACACATCTGTAGTGAGATCCATATTTTTGTATGATGTTGGAATGTTGCAAGTTCCTCTTTTTCCCCTTTTAGTTTATTAGTTAGGCTAAAATGTCGAGCCTAACATCCTATGTAATTTTGCGAATGTATAACGGGTGTAACGTTGCGGAAAACATGAAACTATACGTATTAACATATTTGGCTCATAACCATGTAAATGGTATGGAATTGAAATGGTATAATTTACATACCAAAATTTATGAATTTGATTTAGAAGGAAAGTGGGCCATGACAATAAATTGTTGACAAATTTACATATAAGCATAAAAGGATAAATATGTAAATTTAGAAAAGGCGAATATGCCTAACCCGAGGTTAGACTGAGTTGTGGTGTAAAACTGCCCAGAACCGACCGGCACATCCAGTGACCACAACAATACATGTCTAATGTGGGTGGTTAGTGCATTGAGCCCAAAAAGGACCCGAGGTTAGACTGGGTTGTGGTGTAAAACTGCCCGGAACCGACCGACACATCCAGTGACCACAACAATACTTGTCTAATGTGAGTGGTTGGTGGTTTAATAAAGCTAAGTCAGGATTGGTAGGGTTAAGTCAATTAAGGAAACACTTAACCAATTAAACATGTTAACTAAACTGATGGGTGGGGTTAGGACACTTAACCAATTTAACATGTTAGCCGGAAAACCCTAGTAATGGGGGCCCATTTCAGCAGTAACCCACATAGATGTATCATGGGACCCTGAGCTAGGCAGGGTGGGGCACGATTACTGGGCTGAATTGTAAGCGGTCAAAACGTTGGCAGGTGGTGCGTCATGTAGGTTCCAACGGAGTACGGGCGTGCACGTACTCCGGAGTGGAAAAAGCAGGCACTGGGCATCAGTAGTCATACACTGTGCATCTTGAATCATGTCGGGTTGCCGCCATAGGATTTGATACACCCCGTGGTGGGACCAGCACAGGTATCTACAGTCAAGCGGGGGCCGAATGACACACGTGATAAATGCATGCGAGTAGGAGCCGATCGATATAAGGGGATCATTTCACCATGAACACGTGGTGCTAGTTAGACAAATATAAGTAGGTGCAGAGAATTAAACATGGGTGCGATGTATATTTGGTTTATCCTGCCTTACATAGTTTTATGTTAGTTTGTTGTTCTGGTACTGTCCTAGTTTTAGATTATTCCTATCATGACCTTTTCCTTATTCACACACTGAAAAGTCACTGGACTTACTCAGACTTATGTCTGACCCATTTTCTTTCGTCTTCTTTTCTTCCGTTCCCCCCCCCCTCAGGTAGCCAGGGAGGAAATAGCTCAGCTTAATTTGGACCGTTCATCTTTCCAAGCATGAAGACTCTGTGATGTACGGCTTGGAATCTCTTAACTTTGGCTATGGCTTTGGACACACTAGACTTGGGGATTTATGCAGTTTTATTTATGTTTTATGCTTCTTTATGTTTTAATCAAGATGGGGATTATGATGAAATGTTTTGTAAGTTATTTTGAGACAATTTACTGTAATGGTTTTTTATTGAACCACGTATGAGATAAATATTTGTTTTCCGCTGCTTATATTTCTATCTTGTAAATTTTCTATGTCTTTTACCTATAATACTCCACCAAAGTTAAGGCAACCCTTAGTGAGTGACCTTAACGGAGGCGGGATGTTTCAAAAACCATCTGGCTCTACCAATAAAATGGATATCCTGGTATAGTATGACATTAATAACCCAATGAAACTTGTTTCGCCGAAATCTAAGTCTGTATGCTTAAATAGTGCTAGTTCGAGTTCAAATTTTTGAGTAGGACGGATGTGTATGCTTAAATAGTTCGAGTTCAAATTATCGATATAGTTATATTTTAATTTACGCACGCTCACATAATAACTCTGATTGGCATGAAACTTGAATTCTAGCAATTATTAGCCATTACAAATTAATAAAATTCGTTTCATTGAAATCCGAGGTTCATTTGAAACAATGTCCTTTTTAAAGGTCTAAATTAAATCGATTTTAAAACACTTTAATATAATAATAATAAATTATCATTATCATACATATACAAATAGAATTCCATATAGTTTCAATATAAACTTCTCCAGATTTCAAATATTGAAATTCCAGGTTAAAACGATTTAAATTTATATAAAAAAATTCCTTTTATTTTGCTAAATATGTCGTTATAGTTTATAAACGATTCCATAGCGACCTTTTGAAAATTTGATTTGGACATAAATCAAAATCTAATGGATGAAATCTCGATTTTTCTCTTTCATTAGAAAATTATTATCCAATAGATCCGGACGATTTTTGTTTCAAAGAATTCCGACTTATATTGGATCATGTATATTCATTTTAAAGTTCAAAACGTAAAACTATGAACTACTACACTATTGCAGCTCGTTTATAATTAAATTTTAAATTATACATTCAAATAATAGTCTTATGTAGGGGATGAATACTATTAAATTTTAAATCATTGATGTGTACCCAATATAATAAGAGAAAACATAAAATCTTAGGTTGTACGATAGTCTTATGTAAGGGATGAATGACTATCAATAGTTACATTAGAAAATATGTTATTGGGTAGGTTGTAATTCATAGCTGACGTGCTCCAACAAATGAAGAGTTAACAAATAATAACTAAATAATATATATTACTCAAGTAAATAAAAGTGAGAGGATATTGATCAGGATAGAAGAATCTAAATAGCCAATATCATTGGCTTCATTTCTCACCTCCTCTCCATGATTCTATAGGCGATGAATACCCACAGAAAAAGAAGAAATAATATCCACAACAACCACAACATTCATCAGACAAAACTTGACCATCACCTTCTAAAGCCTTGAGTAAATTGATAGTCTGTATGTGATTGACGCTTTCTAGGAACTAGAAAAGCGCGAATTTATTAATAATAACTACAAGCGCACAGATTGTGTAATATGTTGGTCGAATCACAGGGAGGAATTTTAAATTTTATTATTTATATATTTCTTGGGGGAGTTAAGAAATATTTGGTGATGGTTTTAAATTAATGCAAATGAATTTACTATGGCTCTGAATCTAATCAGATCAATACCAAATTCAACAACTAAAACAAAAGGAACAAATTACTAGAAAAATAAAACAACAAACATAAATAACAGAAAATTAAAATTATGATTGCCGTTGAATCTAATCAAACGGTCAATCACTAATAAGAAAAATAAATTGCAAAGACAACTTGTACTCTACCAAATCTAATTGTATAGATGGCACAAGTTGCTTGAAAAATAAAAGATAAGTTTTATTAATCGAGAAGAACGGAATACAAACTAAAAAATGGAACTTCCTTTACAATGGATATCATATGTATTTATAGAAGATGTAGGCTCCTCTCAATATGAATACTGGCCTAGAAAATATCTCTTGAATATCTTTGTTTACAAATAAAAAAAATGACATAATGGTTGAGATATTCCATGCACATTTCCTTTCCTGATAGTGACACATGGCCGATTGATTGGCTTTTCCTTGGCAATAATTCAATCAAATATTCTTCTAAATGGCAATTGAAAAATGAATGATTTGAATTAATATCCTTGAGAAGAATATGCTTATTCCTGAAATGTTTATTAGTGTATATCATACATACATACATATGAATATATATATAATATAACATTAGTCCATATATTCTTCGGAGCAAAGGAGGCAGTGTGAATGTTCCTTTCTTCAGCAAAAAGAGGGCTTGTCGGGAATCAAACTCAGGTCTCTTTGTACAAATTTCTATACCCTTACCAGTGGGCTACAACTTCCTTTGTGGTTGAAAACTTGTTGATATGGAAAAGTAGCTTTTCTTTGCAATTGGCCTTTAATTGGAATGAAGGAGACAATTATTGACCCCGTGAAAACACTTAAAAAATACCCAAAGTAATATTTATTTATTTACAAAAAATAAGATATAAGAGAATAAAATAAACACATTTCTGTGCTAATCAAATACCCCCACACTTATCTTTTACTCGTCCTCGAGTAAAAAATTGAAAAACTAAACTAGGTAGGTCACACTTTCGTAGGAAACACGATTGCATTGAGCGTATGCAACAACCCGTTAAACTTCTAGGTGTCCCTAGTAGGACGAGTGGTGTCTCGTGAGGGTTTTCAGTAGATACTACCGACAAAATCAAAATGCAATATGTTATGGTTCTAGTGCAACTACATGAATTAAACAGACATATGCGAATGAAAATAAAAATGAAAACATGATTTATTTCAGGAAAATGGTACAACAAATTAAGTTGATAGTTTCTAGTCTGTTGATTTTATTTTAGATACCTCAACTTGTCATAAATTTTCAACACAATTCAAGTTTTCAAATGTTAAAGTCCTGTTTGGCCAGTTGGTTCGGTTGATAAGATAGTGCAGCCATGAAATAAATTCTTAGTTTGCTTGTCATAGTTCGCGAAGTGGTATTCTAGTTTCCTTGTGTACGACTAGTCAAATCAATAAGGTCAAGAAGTGCTTGGGCATCATCGCTTATTCTCTATTTCTGTAAAAATTAAAATTTATGATTAAGTACATACACCTAACTTAAATACCAAGGTATACCACCCATACACTGCCTTGCGTACTGACGGAGAGTTGGGAAAGAGCTTGGCGGATTGTGCAGACCGACGCTGACTTTGTCAACAAGATGTCGATAATCTATAGGTGTCCAACTCATAAAATGAGACCAAGATAAAACAACGCTGACTTTGTCAACAACATGTCGGATAGAGCTTGGCGGGTTTGCATACCAACGCTATATTTACAAGCAATGTTGGATACCCTTGGATTATTATTATTGAAAATATAAGAACAAGAGAGAGTTACGCGAATTCAGCTTAACACAGTTTGGTTTTAAAGATTCGAAAAGCCAATATAAGTATTTTAAGTCCTCCACACATTTAAACAAAGACTACAATTTAGAATAAACTTCATGGTCATCACCTTAGAATCTTCCAATGTACCGGTTACACTATTATACCTCAAAATTCAACTTTTCATTATATTTCTTATTCGATCTTAGTTGAGAGAAAAAAATACTATCAGCTGACTAACATTTGTTAACTTATTTTTTTATCAATCTAAAATGAGTCGTATCCAAAAAATGTTACTATGACCTAAAATGCATGATGGTCCTGTATAAAAAGAAAAATAAATAAAAGAAAAATGAAAAGAATGCAATGAAGACTCCCCCCACACTTGAACGAAACAGTGTCCACACTGTAAACGTTTCCTAAATTTGAAAGATCATACCCAAAGGTGAATGAGTTGCAAAATAATTTGTAAAATGAAATGAAGTTTAACAACTATAATGAAAATCATATGAAAAATGAAATCTATGATGATGATGAATGTTTGAAGAATGAAATTCCCTTTTTCCCTCACACTTTCCTCTATCGAAAATGATGCACAATAATTTCTTATTTGATTTGTGAGGTGCAATAGGTATGTAGGTGAATTCTGAAATGAAAATCCTTCCTATGAAAATTTTGTCATGCCAATGATTTATACAATTAAGATGTAGATTATCCCGTAAAATTTTCAAAGGTTTTTCTTCTTGGACCTCGGTAAGATCTGAGGCCAAGATTACGGGGAAATTTTCTGCAGATTCTAAGTAAGCATGCTCAAGGTCTTGTGGCAGGGATTTGAGGCCTAACTTAGGAAGTTATTTTGTGCTAACATTGCTCAACATTCCTTGGTTAGATTCAAATGACGATGGTTTCGAGTGAAGTAGCTCATTTAGTTCATAAATGTATTCAACCTCATCGAAATCGGAGTTGAAATGGTCAAGGCACATTTTCAAGGTTTCAAAAGTGTCGTTAAAGGACTCAACAACGGTGGTTTAAATCATATTAATTTCATCGATCTCAAAATCTCTAGGTTGTTTGTTGAGATTAATGATGTTTTGCTCAATGGTTAGGTGCCCGAAGGAAAGTCGAAGTTGACCATTCCTACAATTAATGATAGCATTTGAGGTTGCTAAGAAGGGGCGTCCTAATATCAGTGGGATTTGAACATTGGTATTGGAGATAGGCTCGGTTTCTAGAACTATGAAATCGACAGGGAAGTAAAACTGTTCAATTTGTATCAAGACGTCTTCGATCATGCCCAATGGCTTTTTGATAGATTGATCATCTAACTGAATATTGATGTTTGTTGGTTTAATCTCGCCTAATCCAAGTTGACGATAAACAGTATAAGGAAGAAGATTGACACTGGCTCCAAGATCAAGTAAGGCAAGAGATATGTGAGTATTTCCTATTTTTCAATCAACTGTAGGGCAGCTAGGGTCTTTATACTTGATGGGTGACGGATTTGAGAAAATAGAGCTAGTGTTCGCAGTCAAAAAGGCAGTTTTAGGAATGTTGGTGGCTCGTTTTCGGGTGCGTAGCTCTTTGAGACACTTGGCATATTGAGGAATTTGTTCGATGGTGTCTAAGAGTGGAATAATGACACGAACTTGTTTGAAGATTTCAAGAATTTTTTTTAAATTTGCATCCTTCTCCTTATTTTCAAGTCTATGAGGATAAGGAGCTATTGGTTTATAGACTCTTTCAGAATTTTGATCATTCGAAGAAGAAGGTTTCGATGTGGAAAGTGAAGGAGGTACAGGAATAGAAGGTGAGATGCTGGTGTTGTCAACATTAGAAGAAGAGACATTGTCGGGGTTGCCGACTTTATTAGAAGAGATTTTAGGATCACTAACATTCGAAGAAGATGAGAGTTTGGAAGGTTCAAAAGAATTGGCCTTGGTTGCCGTTGGAGGAATGTCAAGCTTTTCAATTGGGGTCGAAATCGAATAATTGTCGAGATTGCCAACATTATTGTTAATCGTTATTTTGGACCTAAGGGTGATGACAGAGTTGACTAAATTATGGTTTTCGTCCTCATAAGAATTCACGGTACGAGAATTATATTTTGGATTCACCTCGGGTTGACTAGGCAATTTCCCTTTCTCGTTATTTTTCATTAGTTCCCTCATCATATTCATCATTTGGTCAAGTTTAGCTTCGTGTGAGTTCATTTTAGATTCGTGAGAGTTCATCTGTTTCTCTAAAAGCACAATTTCTTGTGACGGTTGAGAAGATTGAGAGGATTGGGTTGATGATTAAAAGTTGGGGTGCCTATAAGGTTGTTTGGATTGAGGTGCAGCTTGAGAGGTTTGAGAATTGGGAGATGGAGCTAGGTAATTCGGATTGGGAATAAAGGGTTGCATGTGAGATGAGTTTGCCGAATTATTAGGATTTTACCAAGAAAATTTTGGGTGGTTCCTCCAACTAGGGTTGTACGTGGATGAGTAAGGATTATTTTGAGCTATAGCATTGGCTTGTTCTTGAGAGTAATAGTGGGGTAGCCCTTCTCCAACTTGAGGAGTTTGATTTTCTAAGGGAAAATGAATTGGATCCACGACATGCACTCCTATAGTAGAAGTACGAATGGGAACGCGAATTGACTCCCATTGCATGTCCTTTTCAGAATAGTCTTCTAAGAATTCCCAAGCTTCATCAGACGTTTTAGACATAAATTTTCCTTCATACATTCATTCTAGTTGAGTTCTAGTCTGATAGTTTAGCCCTACATATGCAATTTGACATAAGTGATCTCTGAGAATTGAATGATGAGGACAACTATATAATAATTGGTTGAATCTCTCAAAGTATTTCGAAAAAGTTTCCCCCTTATTTTGACAAAATTGATTTATCTTAGTTCGGATTTTTAGAGTTTTATGGAAAGGGAAAAACTTTTTCAAGAATACAGTGACAAATTCATCCCAACTTCTTATGGAATGTTTCGAAAGATAATTTAGCCATCTTTTAGCGCTTTCAAGTAGTGCAAATGGGATTAGCCTTAGCTTGATTGATTCGTCAGACAATTGTTGCATTTTTGGTGTGGACGCATGCAATTCAAATTCACTTAGAAATTCATAAGCATTTTCAGACACAGTAAATTTTGCTACCCCTTGAATAAAAGAATGTTTAAGCTCAAAATTGTTTACTTCAGCTGGTGGGAACACGATGACAGAGGGTTGAACGATCCTAGTTGGTTAACATCGATCTCGTAGAGATAAGGTTCTATTCTTTTCCAAATTGAGATTTCGCAAGTTTTGATTTATTCGATTGTGATCTGTCTCATTATCAAAATTTTGATTTATTCAAGAACCCTTAGGAGAATTATGGTGGCTGATACTTTTTTCACTCATTGTTGTCAAATGCAAACAAAGAAAATCCTAGACTTAAAGTTGACACAAGAAGCTTCTAATCAAAATAAATAACAAACTCAAGTATATTTTATTAGTTGATAATCTCGATTTGAAGGGGGAAGAAGGTCTTATGGCCGTTCACGTATAGCATAAATACTAAGGGATACGACCAATGTTTTACGGGTAGTATGCAACCTCTTTTGCTAAAAGTTCAATAAATTGAATTAATATATATCCATGATCAAACCCTTGAGAGAATCAATTTCACAAAATACACTCTTTTAGTTAAATGTTTTGAAATGTCTAATCAAATTTTATTATTAAAGACGATGAAAATGATGATTCCAGTTATGGAAATTCATTCCTAAATTTGATTCAGAAAATTTCAGCCATACAACAACCAGACAGCAATAAATGCATAAATTAAAGAAATTGTACAAGCAAGCTGCTGCCCCTGCAGAAGATTTTTACAAGCAATGTTTGTATTTTTTTCTTTGCAGTAGAGCACCTGTAGAGTTCAAAAAATTTTACATTGGGGTATGGCAGTCGGTCCAGAAAAATTGGAGTAGTGCTCACGTTTCAAACTCCACTGTTTGCAAACTGATTGATCTCTGAATTTCTTGTTCTGGTGTTTGACACCCTTCAAAAAAAAAAGACAAACAAAAGAAAAAAATTGGAATTAAAACAAAACTAGACTAAAGAGAAGGTGGGAGGGGAAATAAACTAATGACACTCCAAAACTAAATTGACCTAAGTTCTCCTATTTAAAGAGAATAAAGAAAGAAAAAAACAAAAAATAAAAATAAATAAATAAAATAAAAACTCAACCAACAACTCGTGAAAAGAACTCAGCTCCAAATCAGAACCAGTCAAACACGTTCACGTTTGTGGACCTGTCCCTTTTCAATACTTAATACCCAATCTGATACACGAGTTCAAATCAAGAGACCCATCCACTTTCAAAACAGGCTCGGGCTCCTTTTAATTTCAGAAAATCGAAAACTAATACCACAATAAAACTCACGCCCTTTATTTTTTGGAAACAGACTTCTCAAATTATACGAGAAAATGCACGCCCTTTTCTATCTTTGTTTTTCAGGGAGTCCTAACGAAATCAGGCAACGATTCTTGCCAAAAATGAAATAAGGAAACAAATCAAAAGAAAAATCCAAAATTTGTCTTGAATTAACTGGTGCATGATTCAGGTATTGTTCGATTTGGTTGTTCGAATTGGATTTTTGGGTTTCGGGATTTGATTGTGCGCTTGGGCTTAGATGCGTAAGAAGTGGATCGTGCAGCTTGTTCGAAGGGGGTTAGAGGGTTTGTGAGGGTTCCATTATGGGCTTTTTTTTTGTGAAGATGCAGTTGTGTGATCGACTTGGTGATTGTAAGGACATGAGAAGGGTATTGTGTAAAGGTGGGCAGAGGAGTTTGGTTTGGCGAAGGGTTATGGAGTTTGAATCGATGTGTTTTTTTTTCTTTTTTCGAAGAGTTCGAAGGGAGAACAGGTGCATGATGAATGGTGTGACAAGGCTGGGTGAGGACTTGGTGATCGGCAGTGGGAAAGTTTAGAGTTTGTGAAGAAAATAGAGTGTTGAAATTGAGATGATGTGCTGATTGGAGTCTGCAAGGGAAATTTCGTTGATGTTTGATTTCCAGGAGTATGCGTGGTGATG
This sequence comes from Allium sativum, assembly GCA_030737875.1. Taxonomy (NCBI): domain Eukaryota; kingdom Viridiplantae; phylum Streptophyta; class Magnoliopsida; order Asparagales; family Amaryllidaceae; genus Allium; species Allium sativum. Next base: position 527,881,143 of record CM060916.1, read on the forward strand.
AACGAGTTGTGGTAGAGGCGGTTTCGGAGGTGAGGCAGCAGGGGGTATCAGGAATTGGTACGAATTAGATTTAGTTTGGGAAACTAGGGTTTTGGAAATCGAACAAGTATTATGGTGAAGGATGGTTTTGTGTAGGAACTGATGATGATGAAGGTAATTGGAAGGACTGGGTAGATGGAGGTGGATTGCGTTGTTGTGGCAGAGGAGATTGGTTGTTGAGAGGTTGATGATCAGAAATTTTTTGTGATGGAATTTTTGGATGCTAGGCTTGGTCTGGCACTGAGTTGTGCCTGCAGATGGAATTTTGGTGATTTGCAGCAAGCAGGAGATGTTTGCGTGGATTGGGAAGTTCACGTGGTATTGGGGTTTGGAACTTGTAGTGCAGTGAGGGATAGTTATGGCAAAAATATGGCAGAATGGATGATGGTGGTTGATGTGTGAGAAGACGACAGAGATCAACTTTGGGAAGTTTGAACTGTAATGGTTCTGGGAGTTATGGCTACTGTGAAATTGTGAAGAGGACGAGGGACAGAAAATGGTAGTGAAGAAAATTAAGGCAGAAAGGAAATTTCAAAAGGGTTTTTTCTCTTTTTTTGGAAATTAATAGAAAGAAAACAAAAGAAATTGTACCGAAAACAACAACGAAATACAAGAAAGGAATCAAAAGCAAAAGGCAAGTTTTTTCCTTCTTAATTAGAAGATTGCAATATCAATGTTTTAATACCCAATCAACCAATCTAGATTTTTTTTTCTATATATAAAAGAAAACAAAAGGAAAAAAATTAAAACTAACATGAATCAGAAATTAAATAAATAATAAAATTTAATTGTTACCTCCCCTGCAACGACACCAAAAACTTGATCGACGCTTTTTAGGAACTAGAAAAGCATGAATTTATTAATAATATCTACAAGCGCATAGATCGTGTAATATGCAGGTCGAATCACAGGGAGGAATTTTAAATTTTATTATTTATATATTTCTTGGGCGAGTTAGATAATATTTGGTGATGGTTTTGAATTAATGCTAATGAATTTAATATGGATCTGAATCTAATCAGATCAATACCAAATTCAACAACTAAAACAAAAGGAACAAATCACTAGAAAAATAAAACAACAAACAGAAACAACAGAAAATTAAAATTAGGATTGTCGTTGAATCTAATCAAACGGTCAATCGCTAATAAGAAAAATAAATTGCAAAGACAACTTGTACTCTACCAAATCTAATTGTATAGACCGCACAAGTTGCTTAAAAAATAAAATTGTAGAAAAATAAAAGAAAAGTTTTATTAACGAAGAAGAATAGAATACAGAATAAAAAATGGAACTTCCTTTACAATGGATATCATGTGTATTTATAGAAGATGTAGGCTCCTCTCAATATGAATACTGGCCTAGAAAATATCTCTTGAATATCTTTGTTTACAAATAAAAAAAATATAACATAATGGTTGAGATATTCCATGTAGATTTCCTCTTCTGATTAGTGACACGTGGCGGATTGATTGACTTTTCCTTGGCAATAATTCAATCAAATATTCTTCTAAATGGAAGTTGAAAAATGAATGATTTGAATTGATATCCTTGAGAAGAATATGCTTATTCCTGAAATATTTATTAGTGTATATCATACATACATACATCCATATGACTATATATATATATAACATTAGTCCATATATTATTCAGAGAAGGAGGCAGTGTGAATGTTCCTTTCTTCAGCAAAAAGAGGGCTTGTCAAGAATCGAACTCAGGAATCTTTGTACAAATTTCTATGCCCTTACGAGTGAGCTACAACTTCCTTTGTGATTGTGTAACACCCCACCTCCGCTAGGGTCACTCTTTCGGGGGCACTAGCTTCTGGGGGGCGTTATAACTGGGTAAGCATGCATAATGATATATCAAGGCAGAGCAAGAACATAAAAATATATGTGAAACAGAGTAAGTAAGAATAAAACAGCGGAATATCTCAAACCATCTCAAAACAAGTTTAGTACATCATAAAGTCAACTGCCAAAATAAACATGCCTAGTACATCATAAACAGAAATACTGAAAATACATAGTGCTATCCCCAAAATAAAGATGATAAACCATAGCGAGCTCAATGTCCAGGCATACATGAGCTATCCAGTGAACAAGCAAGCAATCCAAGCTAAGCACCACTGTTCCCTCCCTGAGAACCTGGGAGGGGGGGAAACGGAAGAAAAGAGGCGAAAGAAAACAGGTCAGTCAAAAAGACTGGTAAGCCCTACTACGATCAGTCTATAAACTAATAAAGTTAACATCATGATGGAAACTGAGATGAACATACTGGCAATAGATAAAGGTGTCATCACATAAAGAAGATTAAGCTTTGCACCACAGTGTACTAGCAAACTAACGTAACAGGTATTGATCCCTTAGCCCAAACTCTGGCCCATTATCATGAGGTGACCTTAATACAAGGTCCAGCCCAACGGTCTAATCGATCGGCTCCCTATAAACCTAACACGTCAAGTGTTGGTGTCCATACGGCCCACATATGGTTGTAGTCAGACTGAGCTGGGTCCACCTTCGGGTGTATCAAGCCCTCGGGTGTCAACCCCAGACACCTAAGCAATAATGCACAGTCTAATCCTACTGGTACCCGTGCCTCGAGTTTGTCCAACACCGGACTACGTGCACGTCTGTAGCCCGCCTGGACCCGCACCGCTGTACCACTCAGCCGTCGCTTTGGTCGCTTACATCAGTCCAGTAATCGTGCCCCGCCCTAGCCTAGCCTCTAGGGTTGTGAATGATACCAAACTGGGATTACTGCTGGAACAGACCACGTTACTAGGGTTTTCTAAGAGGGTTAAGTGTGGTTTAACCCCTCACTAATCATGGATTAAATTAGTTAAGTGTAACCAACAGTTCACCACTTAACCCCATTTAATCCCTCGTATCCCCAAGATTGGTTAAGTATTAGTGGGCCATGACTTAACCCTAATCATGAGGCATTAATTAATTTAATTGTGCCTTAACCTCTCACATTAGACCTTGTTGTGGTTACTAGTTAGGCCGGGCGGGTCCGGGTAGCTTTACACCACAACTTGGTCTAACCTCGGGTCCAAGGTACACATGACCAACTTCTCACATTGGGTCTTATTGTTTGTAGCAACTAGTTAAGCCGGTCGGTTCCGGGTAGGTTTACGTACAAACTCAACCCAACCTCGAGTTGGCCACACTTATGTTTTCTAAGTGTCATGTCCACTTTATTTTCAAACCATAATTACAAGTTTAACAAATACTTGGGTAGACCTAACTTAATAGGTAAATTCCCAAGGGGTAGACCTAACTTAATAGGTAAATTCCCAATCTTATATTTTCATGTATTTTAAGTTTTACCCAAACCCCCCAACGTCATTCTATCGCTTACATATTCGTTATAACGCATAAAGGATAGAAAGAGGGAACTTGGCACAACATACATGATGAATCTTACATATCATAATAAACATGCATAACATGTTGGACTTGCATAACTTAGCATAGTGAACTTGCATAAACATGCATAACTTGTTAAACTCACAAATCATGGCATAGTGAACTTGCATAAACATGCATAACTTGTTAAACTTGCAAATCATGGCATAGTGAACTTGCATAAGCATGCATAACTTGTTAAACTTGCAAATCATGGCATAGTGAACCCGCATAAGCATGCATAACTTATTAAACATGCATAACATAGCATAGTGAACTCGCATAAGCATGCATAACTTGTTAAACTTGCAAATCATGGCATAGTGAACTCGCATAAGCATGCATAACTTATTAAACATGCATAAATCCAACTTTCATCACATATTAACTTTAGAGTTTCTAAAATGAAGGTAAGAGGGCTTACAAATATTATGAAGACTCAAATCTATTAATAAAGATTGAGAAGCCCTTTATGCAAGCATATAAAAACCCAAAACAAAGCTCCAATTAACAAAAATCCCAAAAACTCTAGCTTAGCAATTAAAACTTGCAACTTGATGATGTATGCAAGCTAATGATCATTCATACAACTTAGAAATGCTTGTATGAACATCAAAACCTTCATAGGAATGATTTATGAAGAGGTTGGAGGCTAGGGTTTTTAGGTGGAGGCCATTTGAGAATTCAATTTGACATAGTTTGGTTGCTAGAATGAATAATGAGGTTTTAGGGTAGGATTAGGGGCTTATTTATAGAAGATTAGAGTGTTTTTAGCCCTAGGATTAACCCTAGGTTAGTTTAGGCCCGTCAGATCTCGGAATTCTCTAGAACCAAGCCACACAACCAAGCCCAAATCAAAATGGTGCGCCAGGCAAAACTGCCTGGCCACCCCGTGTCGACAGGGCAGTCGACACCCTAAGACCCCTGTCGACATGCCTGTCGACATGGGGGTCCTGGCGGGAGTTTTCCCGCCTGACGCCAATTAGCCCTAATCCTTGTTTTTAATTTAAAATTTAAATCTGTTTTTAACATGGAAATTTCTGAAAACTTCAATGGGCCTTAACTGGGTCATACGGACTCCGATTTTCGAAAACTCGGACTCTATTTCGCGTATTTTTCCGAGACGAACGCAATGGCATAGCCCGTTTCCCTTGATTCAGATTTTTGAATTAAATTCTGCCTCGATTTATGTTATAACAGGTTATGGAAAATACGGGTTGTTACAGATTGAAAACTTGTTGATATGGAAAAGTAACTTTTCTTTGCAATTGGCCTTTAATTGAAATGAAGGAGACAATTATTGAACCTGTGAAAACACTCAAAAAAATACCTAAAGTAATATTTATTTATTTACAAAAAATAAGATATAAGAGCATAAAATAAACACATTTCTGTGTTAATCAGTATGATCATCGTTGTTTATGCCAAAGACTAATGGAAAACCTTGATTCTAGTCAACTTCATGTTTACACTGACATGTTGCCTACATAGGCACTAAACGCCATTATTCAGGGTACATGAGCATTACTACCGGTCCTAATGGACATCCTATGATACCCCTACTTTGAGCGAACCAGAATACTCTGATCTATCAATGATTCCTTGGCATTCCCAAATACAAGAGCAGTCCACCACTCCATCTCTGGTTTTGAGTCACCATCAAACAATCTGTTATCCTGCAGCCCCATTCCATCCCATGTTGTATATCACACTCCTTTGATTTCATTGCCTTCTAAGTCTTCATATCCAAGGGTCACAACTTCACCTTGTAGAAGCAATCAACAAGCCACATCCTTCAGTACACCCTAAAGCTCTCATCATTATATTGTATGGATTACAACAACTTCCTTGCTTTGCACCAAATATTTATTCGCTCTGCAGATACTCAGATTTAAAGATTTGCTTTGCTTTAAAGATACTACTTTGAGAATTAATGCAATCTGCTTTGAAGTTTTAAAGTACTCGCCCTCGACTTCGAAGCGCTTGGCTTCTAACACCCCATTTCGAGTCACAAAGAACTCTGTTTCGAGCTTTGAAGCACTACTCCCGCCTTGAGTATCAACCTGGAGTTGTTTCATCTCGAACACTAGTCCAATTTTTCTCCACTTTGAGTCTTGATCCAATGTTTATTGCTTTGAATTAAAGCACCAATCCTAATTCGTTTCGAATCAATGTTGTGAAGCCATCCTATTTGTTTCGAGCAATATAGTCTTGATCTGAGCTACCTTGTTTTGATCTGAACTCACTTAGTCTTTGCTTTGAATCCATATAGTATTACTTTGAATCACCGAACTACTTTGCTTCCAATCACTGAATTGATTTGAAGCACTTTTTCCTACTCTAAGTCATTACTGCTGCAAAGTGTTTCTTTCCTTCGAATCACTGAATCGATTTGAAGCACTCCTTCCTACTCTAAGCCATGCTGCGAATCAACTAAACCTCTTTCCAACATGGATGTGTATGTCTATCTACTTTGATTCGAAGCACTCTGTCAATCGTTGAATCCTATCCTTTGGCTTTGATCCCTCGTGTATACTCAAAGTAAAAAGAGCTGTAAGCCTATACGCTGGCTTTGAATCTAACTCTAGCCTTTGAAACAAACCTGGAACTCAAACCTGCTCTAGATTCGCTTCGATCTCCACAAGAATCCTAAAACAATCACAATACTAACATACGAGATCAGGCATAGCAGGTAGTTCGACCAATTCAAATATTCATAAAATGAATTCAACCATTCAAAAAATGAATTAAATCAACTCTGATCACAAATCATTCAAATGCGTATGAACATGCATTAATCGAACAATAACATAGAATTAGTGTAAAACATGAATAATTACTCTTTAATTGCATTCTATCTAGCGTCTAATCATCATATTTCATAATTTGATTACTTTAAAGTTTCTAAATACAAATTTACTAAATCTAATTAAATTTTAAGGTAAATTTAACATGTGTTTGATGGAAGTTTACTAATAGAAACATATGATCCAAAATAAACATGCGAGAGATCATAATCACTCTTATAATCCACCAAATCAATGAAATTGAACAAAGATCTCATCTTGAAAACAAACAATCACATAATAATGCATTTAAAAAAGAGAGATCTAATGAACCAATCTAGAACTAATCTCTAATTTACAATTATGGATGATTTAGTGAAAATCTAGTGTAGATTTGTTAACTTGGAGAAGAATTAGAGTAGATATACGTTTAGGTCTGATAGGAGAATGAGAGGGAAACTAGAAATAAACCCCTTGGCCCTTATTTATAACTAAAAGTGTCAAGACTAACGCGCTTGCTAATTTCAGTCCATCAACAGCACACTAATTCTGACTAATAGCTTTTAAAACTTAAAACTATCATTTCTCTTAAACTACTAATACAATTTCTTAATGTGACCACTTTATGGAATAGGAAACCACTATCGAAACGGGAAACCACTATTCCAAAGAAATGGAATAGGTTAGAGCATCTAATTCTGCCCCTATCAAAAGTTATGGTCGAATAAGACTTTACAAAGGAAAATGGTTATAAAACCATTTAGGAAAAATTAGGGATCTATAAGACATCCCAAAGTATTAAAATGATACGGCCATATATGAATCAAATAGAATTATCTTACAATCCTCCGATGCATAAATGCGGGTCATTACATATGTGGATCAAAAATAATTATAATCGATCAAGACATGTATTCAAACTTAAAAAGACATATATAAAATAAAGGGAACCACGTGTAAGTATATTGTAACGTACTTATTGACTTGGTTTTTGGTAATCTTAAGTTGAACACCCAAATCTCAATAATAGTCACAAAACCGTAGCAATCTCAAATCAATAAAACAACAAAGTAAAGAGACATCATATTTTTTAGAGTGGTTCGGCAATTTGGTGTATGTCCACTTATCATATCACTTGTTTATACTTTATAATTACAATTACATTGGATTTTTATCTATGAATCTTGATGAGAAAGAGGATTAATATCGAAACCAACCGAGTTTCGGTCTAGGAAAGCTTAAGAGCCCCCTCCAAATGGCCATGCCAAGGCATATTTATAGATTCTTAGAAATCTAGTTCGGCATAGGGTAGTGGTGGAAAAGTTGGAGTAGTGAAGGTAATGGGGAAGGCTGGCTCAAGGAGGAGGAAGTAGCTCGGGTCAACGGACATCATCTTGATCCGGATCGGTACCGATCCAGATCAAGAACGGCTGATCCGGATCTAGGTTGATACCGATCGGGGAGGGCCAAACCGAATAATAATGCCTTCCATGCTTTGAAACTCTGCGCCTTGCTTCATCCATGTTTCCACCCATCCTACCGATTTGAAGACTTCCCTATCATCTGGAAAAAGAAGTTTGCATTGATCCATAGATTTCATCTCATGCCGAGCTGAATCTTAAAAGAGCCGCATAGATCCGCCTGGATGATGAATGTTGAACTGGACTTTGGGAGTAGAGCCAAATCCAAATGAGGATGCACCATTCCCATGCTCATGAAGTAATGTCAAACTAGAGTTAATAGGGTTAGGAAAAAATGAATGGGTCATCCGGGTCTACCATCTGAAGTGACCCGATTCAGTACGGACCCAGACCCAGATCGATGCCAAACTGGTTAAGCCGATCCAGATCATTGGCTTCTGTTGATGTCTCTACACTCCACACTTTACTTGATCCTCTCTTCCAAGTGCTGAAATCATGTTGTGTAGTCTTTGACACTCCCATAACTTCATACCGATTCGTGCTACTATTTGTGGAAGCTCCATACATGCATGGATTCCATTGTTTAATTCTTGCATTTCAAGCCAGCAGAAGTCCGTGCATGAGCTACGAGTGATCCAGACGTTATGAGCTTGAAACGTAATGGCCTTATGAAAAGGAAATTCAACATCATCCCTCCCAAAATATAACTTTCTCCAGAAGACGTGTTTTGAACCAATCTATCGTCTATAATCTCTCTGGATTGCTTGAGAGCTAAAGGTGGCCTTTCCACGCCACATGTCAATCTCTCTCTTGCAATAATGCCTTGTAATCAATAAGCCAATCCTGTTGTTATACGGGGAATCGACATTACTTTCTATTTTCTAGTGTTGTCTCTCCAATCTGTCACTTAGTTATTATTTTTGTTTGCGTGAATCCATCCAGTCTCAATCCAATGAAAGGGACTCGTGGTTCGTAATCATAAGTCTATCCCACTATTTCCTAGTGATGAGAGCTTATATTAAATTCCATAAAAATTCATCCAATCGCTTTCGAATGAAGGAATTTGTATTTTAAGTGATGTGAATCCATTCAGTAACTTTCTAGTGAAAGGAATTCGTGATTCATCAATACAGTTTCATGCAATCACTCTTTGGTGATAGAACTCGTAGTTCATCTATACATATTCATTTTATCACTTTTCGACGAAGGAATTCGTAGTTCATTTGCATGAATCCGTCCCTTTAGTTTTGTAAAAAGGGATTCACATTCAGGTTCAGTTCATCTAATCACTATCTAGTGAAAGGAACTTATGACTTATCCGTACAAATTCGTCCATCCACTATCCGGTGAAAGGAATTTGCATTCAGTAGCATGGATCCATCCAATTACTTCCTAGTGAAAGGGATTCATGATCGATTTCTACAAGTTCATCCAATCATTATGAGGTGGGAGGAACTAGTAGTTAATTCATATGAACTCATCCAGTCACCGTCTAGTGATCATAATTCGCATTTTGAGGTTTCACTCCAGCTCTCCGGATGAAGAAAAACGCTAATAAGGTTTCATTCGCTGCCAATGGAGGTTCAAAGCAAATGCGTATATGAAGTGAGGATAAAGGGAAATCTAAGCTAGGTGGAGCCTCTCCGAGCACCACTACTCAACATCCACTCAGAACATGCCTGAGGGCTGGGTCATGTTCCCATACACGTGTAAGCAGTTGAGTCGTTAAGTCAAGAGGCGATTGGTAGTTATACTGGCACTGCCACCTATACCACGAGATGATGATTTGACCCTTAAATCGGGGTCTTCCTTGATTTTTGGCTGTAGATGGTTGTCCATGCTTAGACACTGCCCCTCTAGTTTCAACATAATCCTAGAGCTATATGTTCCTAACATGCTCCTCAATCTCATCCCGAAGGTGTTTGCACTCTAATGTAGTATGCCCATCCAGTTTGTGGAATAGGCAATACTTCTCAGTCTGCCTCTCCTTTTCAGTAGGATCTCTAGGAGCCGGTTTCTGATACAACACCTACATTGAGTGTCTATGTAGATCCTCTCCATTGACTCATTCAAATTTGTGTAGGATGGATATTTCTATGCCTTCCTATTCCTCTTCGAGCCATTACGCTCGCTTTCCATTTTCCTCTTCCCTTTTCATGCTTGAATCTAGTTTCATGTGTTTCTTCGTCCTTTAAGACATTGGATTCAATTCTTTGTTGTGCCTGTGTATCCTCTTGGTGCAAGTACCTATCAGCTTCAAAGTAACATTCATCAAGATCTCTCAAGGGATCCCTTTGCAAAGATACCTTGAATTCAGAATTATCGGCCACTCCAGATATTGTTTCCATCGGTACTATAGACGGCTATGGCTTACCCACCGAAGTTACCACCACATTGAATTACTCTAGAAAACTCTTCAACATTTCCCCTAGTCTTTGTATTACCATTATCAATGTCATCACATTTTTTTCTCGAGCGTTATAAACTCTAAATTGCCTCATGAACCTATCCACGAGTTCATTCCAAGAGCCTATTGACTCTTTGTTGAGCTATCTAAACCAAAGCGTAGAAAAATCAATCATAAATAGCGAAATGAACTTCGCCATCAACCCGGGAGAAGCCCTCAGCACATCTATATTGCCTAGTATAGTGTGTTAAATGCACCATCGGATCTGATCTCTCATCATATGCTATCAGCATCGACAACTTAAAATCTGGTGGAGCCCTCGCATTTCGGATGTTAGAAGTTCGATTAGGTCATCATATCCTTTGCTGAGTAGACCACCTCTTGTTTTGCGTCATACCATCTTAGCCAATCTATCGCTTTCATCGGCAAATTAAAACATCTTCCCCCTGAGCGTAGGGGGATGCTCTAGTATGAGGTGCCCACGTCGCAGTTATGCAATTCTCTCTATCGAAGTTCGACCTGCTATCAATGCAAGTCTTCTTGAGTTTCGAGCCACTGAATGATCTACGCCCACCGTAACATCTGCACATGTGGGACCCAACGGCACGACCCTGGAGAAGCCCGGTTCGATACCAATTTAGGTTTCCATATTGGTACTGATCTGGATCGACCGATCCGGAATGACCTCTGGCTTATAGATACATGTCTGTGCTTCAAGCACTCCTGCTCCAGTGCTTTAATTCTGAAATCTCGACCTTCGTAGTCCCGAGAGTATTTTGTGCATCAATTTTCCTTGGTTTTCTAATTTAGCCTATAACCCTTGAACCACCTCCTCCATCTCTTCTTTAGTCAAGTAGATGGAAGGTTATCCATTGGAGGAACTCTCCTGGCCTTCCTCACATCCAGTGTCTCCAGGGTGAGTGGAAGAAACGGTCTTCTTCTTCTTCACCATGATGGAAGTCCTGAGCAACCCAAGTCAGCAGAATTATGCGTTCTATCCATTGCACCCCTTTCTTGGTGCACCAAAACGTTGACTTTGTTTTTGGTACTCTTAAGTAGAACACCCAAATCTCAATAATAATCACAAAACCAAAGCAATCTTAGATTACAGAAAAAACAACAAAGTACAGAAACAACACAATTCTTAGAGTGGTTCGGAAAACTGGCTTACGTCCACTTGTCGTATTACTTTTTTGTACTCTATAATTACTATTACAATGGAGTTTTATCTACGAATCTTGAAGAGAAAGAGGATTAATCTCGAAAACATCCGAGTTTCGGTCTAGGGAAGTGGAAGAACACCCTCCAAATGGCCATGCCTATTTATAGATGCTCAGAAATCCAGTTCGACATGGGTAGTGGTGGAAAAGTCAGAGTAGTGGAGGTAGTGGCGAAGACCATGCCAAGGAGGAGGAAGTAGTTCCGATCGGCCTAAATCATCTTGATCTGGATCGGTATTGATCTGGATCTGGATTGACACTGATCTGAAAGAGTCGAACCAAATAATAACACCTGTCATGCCTTGATACTCTACGCCCTGCTTTGTCTTTAATTCCACCCATCGTACCAATCTGAAGACTTCCCCAGCATACCAATCTGAACAAAAAAGCTTGCATCGATGCACAGATTTCATCTCACGCCAAGCCGAGTCTTCAAAGAGTCATACAGATCCACCTGGATGATGAATGTCGAACTAGACTTTGGTAGTAGTGCCAATCTGAATGGGGATGCACCAATCTTATGCTCATGAAGTAATGTTGAACCGAAGTTAAGAGGGTTAGGGAAAAACGTTGAGTCACCCAGGTTGGGCATCTGAAGTGACCCGGTTCAGTACCGATCCAAACCCAATTCGATACTAATCTGGACCAGGATCGGTGTCGGATATGTTTGGCGGATCCAGATCATTGGCTATTACCGATGTCTCTACACTTTACTTGATCATCCCTCCCCAGTGCTGAAATCATGCTATGTCGAGTCTCCGACACTCTTACGACTTCATATCAATTCAGGATCCTGTCTCTGAAAGCTCCATACATGCATGAATTCCATTGCTTAATTTTGCATTTCCAATCCCGCAAAAGTATGTGCTCAAGCTTTGAGTGATCCATACTTGAAAAATGACAGCCTTATGAAAAGATGAGTCATTAGTACTATTTTTCATCCACTAAGTTTTTGTTCACATTGGATTTTTCTCAATATGGTTTTAACGAGGCACTGCGTTGATCCAGAATTATTAGACATCTGTTGATAAACTATTAAAATTGTTCATACTATATTATACTCATTTTCCTTCACTAGGACTTCTCACATCGGTTTTTCTTAGTAAGGTCTTAACAATGCCTTTTCCTAATTTGGAAGTATCAAAATTCTTTGATGAAGTAAGATATTAAAATATGTCGTACTTTTTTTCCTTCACTAAAATATTTTCCATCGAGTATTTCATAGAAGGTTTTAGTGAGACATTAGTAGGATCCTCAAGTACGAAATTCTTCATAAGGAATATCAGTTTAAATATATGATTTTACAAATTGCACTCTTTTTTCTTATTCTAGTTTTTTCTGTTGGGTTACCCAACAAAGGTTTTTAATGAGGCAATATCTATATCGATTAACACATATGTGAGCAAGATAATAATACGGGAAACAATCACCATATATATGTTCTGAAATGTGAAATTTTAAGTTAACAAAAAAAATTAAGATTTTGAAGACATATATTCAAGAGGGAGTGTCATAATACATGTATTTATAAGAGAGAATATGTTAAAAAATTGAACAATCCAAGCTCCAAAGCATATATATATGTATGTATATATATATATATATATATATATATATATATAAGTCCAATTGATAGAAATTAATGTGACATCTCTGTAGTGAATAAAGTCTTTCCTATCTCTTTCTCTAATGGTATCTCATCTTTACATAGTTTATAACAACATTTATATTTTGAGTGTCACATTACTATTTTTTAATTGTCTTAATATTTTTTACTTTAACATGACTACCAGCGATATTAATTGGAACATTTTAGAGTAGACTATGGTATTATTATAAAGGTTTCCATAGATTAGTAATTGATGCTAATTTTTTACTATTATAAGTTGGTATATATGGTTGGAAGGACGAAACAACTTTTAGTAATATGAATACTTTAATATATATATATATGTATGTATGTATGTATGTATGTATAAAGTGCTTTAGTTCTTTTAATTGAACGATATTCCTACTTATAATAAAGATGATAATATTAATTTTAAAGAATACGCTAAAAAGGTTAAATTTGTAATATTCTATTGAAGGAAAATGTAATAAGTAAAAATAAACAAAATAATAGTTCCTTAAATACTATTTTAATTGATATGTTTGTCGATGAGGCTAATGCCATATTGTATGTAGGAAATTACTTGGTTGTTAAATTATTGTAATTAGAAGTTTAATTTTCATTTCATTGTCTTGGTTGTTACATCAGAATATAATATGTTAGATTTACTTTTTTTTTTCTTATTCCCATTTTGTACTTAGTATCTTTACTTTATTATTATGGCATATATATGTATGTTTTTGATCAAATCATCTGAGCTGTTTTTTTTTTAAAAAAAAAGGTTTAGATATATTAGTGTAGGTATGGATAGTGGTTTTTGAATTTTGAGGATAAAGGGTGGGCCACTGAGGATTTTTAGAGTTTAGTATTCCTTTTTATTTTATTATAATTGTCGTTTTGTTCATACTGCGGACTTTAGCCTCCAGGTTAGGCTTTTCCCTTTATGTTTTGCATAGAAGATTTTCTGCTACTCGTCAAGCTTATTGACATCCTTTTTAAGTATGGAATAAAATGTGACGTGTGTTCTTCCCTTCAAATAGAGGATCACTCATTTTTTCCAAGAAAAACAAACAATTAAATCAAGATTGGTCATAATATCTAGAGTATCTACTTTTATTTCCTATTTAATATCTTTTTTAATTTCCCGTTGTATAAAATATTAATTGTTAACAAAACTAAATATAATCACGAGCGTCATGGCATACGAATTACGTCCGAGTTGCTTTTTTATAAGTTTTATTTATTTAATAGTTGTATATGTGTGTGTTTATGTGTGTGTGTATATATATATGTATACAAGTGCGAGCACACTGCTTCGCACACGGGCTGACAAAATTAATTATATAAAATAAAATTTTGGAATAGCCAGAAAAGGATTTTTGAAAATAATTTATCATTACTCGATAGTGAATGTTGGGCATTAATGTAACATTGTAGGTATTAAAGCTTTTAAAAGTTAGAAAATGCATTATTATTGATGCTTTGTAGTTTTCCAACTTTCTGGTCAAATCGTAAATCACAATGCGTAAGAAGTAAGAGTTCAACATTATTATTCATGCCTTATTGGCAACCTGTATCCTAATATTTGTATTTTTTACAATAAGATTAAAAAGTTCAAACTAAATGGGTACCTACTATTTACAATACAATGGAATATAATAGACATGACCTTGGTTTAATACAATGTCACACATTGTATAAATGAAGTTTATCCTATATGTGTATAACTGGTGTACTAAAGTGCGAACCCATGCTTCGCATACGGGATGGTTAAAGTATTTTATGCATATGGTAAATTGTGAAATAAGGTAATGGTTAAAGTATTTTATGCATATAGTAAATTGTGAAATAAGGTAAACTGCTGAGAAAGGAAAAAATATTTTTAGTTAATGCACCAGTTAACGTAATCTAAGTAAACTACAACTGGCCTTTAATGATAAAAAAAAAATATGGTGAAATTTATACGGAATGACCAATCCTATATAAAGTGTACACTTTCAAATATAATTATAAGTACTGGATTAGTTAGACAAATAAGAAGGAAGTGATTAAATTATGAATGTAGATTTTGTGCTTTGTATGAGAATTGTAGTCAAACCGGTGCATACTTAAGTGTCAAGAATGGATGTAGAGCTATAAGGGTAGGACGATGGATATACAGATAATGCAATGAAATTACTGTTTTATTTACATGTATTTGCATATTAGTGGAAATGGAGTAAATAGCAAATTGAAGCTGCAAATATTTGTTGCGTTCAAGATAACTCAAGCACACCAACGTTAAATTTCCACCATATAACTTTTTTTATGTGCAGGCCCAGTTGTTGTAAGGTGGTTTCCGTAAAAATCAATCATTTGATACTCGATGAGCTTAGCTCACCCCAAAAAAGAAACACTACAACTGTCATCATTATTACAGTGAAACACTTGAATTTGCAATGATCTATCACATATACTCATTGTACACCCAAATATATTTGGTTCTCAACTCGGAGACCAAATTCATATCAAAAAATCACATGGATAACATAAAAGAACAATCCAACCTTCACGCATATATAGAGTAAAATAACCACTACTGATAATAAACAAAACCAACAAAATAGTACAAAGTAAAACAGCAAGCACTATGTGCAAACTGCAAAACCATCAATGAATCAGTTTTTATCCTAAAGCTCCATCCACATAAACGAATGCTCTTACACAACACAGTTGAGTGTATTATTGTTGGTCTGTCTTGGTGGGAGGCGTCTTTTCCAGCAAAGTTTGCCATGCATTTGTTGCATGCAATATGTGTAGCCTTATAAGCCTCACTTGAGCTGAGATACTCTAACTAACTTACCAGGCGAACAGAGAAGGGAAACTCATCCGGTCCTTTTTTCATGCTAACACCTTAGATATAGGTTATTGGATTTGGCAAATCTGTAGAAACAGAACTTTAGGGATTTCATGATCTGGGCGGTAGCATTCTGCTGCCGTACTTTCCATTAGTAATGACAGGTGCAGTCCAAACCCTAAACCAAAGTATGTTCAATTTTTTAAATTCTTTGAAACAACACTTCAAAACATGTATACAAATTACAAATAAAAGAACCGGACATAGGAATAAACCAACAAACTTGTAAAATACCAGCAAAGATAGTTACTGAACCTTGGACTACTTTATTTCAATATTATGGTTGACCTCTACAAAAGAAATGACAATGGTGGCGTTTTTCCATAGTCAGAAAGGAAAATTAGTGTTGATATAGTGAGTAATTATAAAACTCAATAAGTCAGTGATATGCTAGAAAGTTTAAAGTTTCTTGTCGTGATGTTTAACACAATTTTTCCTTCCCCCTTTATCAGCTAAATGCTACCTAACAGGCTTCCAAAAAAAACCAAACACAATACTGCTAAAACACTAAAATAAATTGGAATTCTAAATAATTAATAAATGTAGCAGTATGCCTTTATTTGAAATTCACCGCTATTTCATGTTAAAAAATCATATGCATCTTTTTTGTTATGGAAACAGATGTACAGTTAACTATAGGGCAGACTGTCGCTGGTATGAATTAAAAGTAAACGAATAAGCATTAAGGAAAAAATTACATATAAATATCACATTATCCAACTCAAAATCTCTACAAAAAAGAATATACTTTTCTCCAATGTAATTGAAATAATCAGTTTCTCTAAATTCTAAATTATGCTCAAAACTTCTAATCCTATGCACCCATTGTACAACTTAAGGATAAGTACACCAATATGAGCTACCTTTATTTACACAGAGTTAAGGATGAAGGCTTTACCTTAAGACTTAGTATATAAATTATCCAAAACTCTTTAAACTTATAAAAAATTTCATAATTTGATTTCAATACAATGCAAGTAAGTAGCTATAATTTTGGTTTCCATAATTTTACTTACTTGATTGATCATTTGATCCTCCGTTTCTTTCCTTATATTCCAAGAGTAATTAATTGTTTTAGTCAATTAATTATTTTCTTTCCTTTACATAATTCATTCAATTACTTGTTATTGTTTATATTCGTTACATAATTCCACACATGAATACAGTACACAATCATATAAATACAAACGATACACATAAATTGCACATTAAAACATTCCATGTAAACTCAAGTTAAGGAAAATCTTTATAAATCTTCTCTATTTACGAATTTAGAAATCTATTGGATAAGCGAAAACCTTCGTTGGTGATGATTCAATACATCATGAAATGGAAACCATGTTACGAAAAATGAAATATAAAATGAAAATAATTAGCTAATATGAATTTATGGTCGTAATAAGCATGTCCATTACATCATAAATTTTTCCTATTGCATCATATGGTGTATTGCTTAATAATAGGCACGAAAGAGTTGGTGTACATGTTAACATGTTTTTTTGCTAAATATACCACACCATAAACGGTTTAAGAATCATAACCATAAGCCAAAACATATAAAACTTACTTTAATGAATACTCTTGAACATTATGAAGGTATCTCCGAATCCTCCATGACTGATCTTGGTTATTAAGTATATCTTGACCAAGATATAGAACAATGTTGGCTATTTTCTTGCACCTGAAGATTGATAAGAAATATTGTTTTCAAATTTATTTTTTTCCTGTAAATCTTAGCTTTCCTTTTTTTGTCATATCATTTAACGACATCAATTGGTTTTTTTATTTTCGGATATTAATTTGATATCTCAACAAAGTACCTATTTTTAAATCAGTTTCCGATCATTATTATTTTAAATTAGGTTCCTACTTCTTTTGGGAATCTGCCTTTTATTAAATTGATGCTCATGAACCATACATTATATTATTTTAATGGTATTGAATTTTTATGTTGTAATTTGGGGATGAATATTGTCCTTCATGCTCATTCAACTATGTTTATTTCAACTACCTATAGACTACATATTTAACTTTATTGAGTGATTGAGATAACGTACTATTTTGTCTCCTGTCATAAGGTCCATAATTGTACAAAAAAAATATCTTATAATATGATTTAAATTTTGTGCAATTAACGCAACGAAATGTATGGTTTAGGCTTGGAAAATACGTTTTTGCTGCTCCTCTTATGTGGTAATTAAGAAAATAGTATAAATTGTTAAGCATTAAATAGAAATGTTGGACAAAAAATGTGGTACACATGACAAACTCTAAGAAGATATACCTAGGATTATGTATTAGTACCACTTAATTACTATACTTTGATTCATGCATTAAAACAATGTACTCGCTAATAAAACGTATATTATCAAAATACATACCAAAGAAAGTCAACTACATAAATGTGAAAAGGAACTTGGTAGAGGTAAATATTTTGTTGAAATAGGCATGTAGCATCTAAGTGAGACTTATCATGATATTCGGATCTCCTATTAACCATAATTTACTCTGGAGAAATTTGAAATAAGTGTAAAAGGATTGGCTCTTCACAATGAACACTTAGATTGATGAACGCTAACCATTTATGTCAGACCTGTGTTATAGATTGTATAAGCTAACTTTAAACAGGAAATACCAATACTTGCTAATCAATTGTGTGAAACTCAATTTGATTTGGCAAAAGCAATAAAAATACAAATTTTTGTTGCTACAGAAAGTAAGTAGTTTGCTTATTAATAGAACAACAATATTTTGTCGTGGAAAATTAATTGATGCACTATGATGGAAAATTAACTGATGCACTTAAATATAATCTTAGATTACAAAAAATTAAAGATGTGAATGAAATAAAAGGCGGCATTCATGGTTGAAAACATGCATTTTCTCTACGATTTATGATGAAATGAAAGGCAACATTCATGCCTCAATAATACATCATAATCCCATAATTTCCACTAATAAATCTTATATTTATTAAAAGAGACCTTTTAGGGAAAAAGAATGTGAATAAGCAAGAACAACTTTTATTAAGCATGGGAAGATTATAAGATACACCTACACACTGATTTAAGTCCACTAATTGAACATGTGAACACAAATTAATACAGTGAAATGTATTTAAAATCAGCTGTACATTTCATGAAAATTTGAAACCATAAAAGAGTAAAGAAGCTTAACTTTTTTAACCAATACCAATATGGAGAAAAACGGAAATGCAAATAAATCTGCACTACATTCCTATTACCCTATAAACTTGGCATGCATTACATTATGCCTTAATATTAGTTTTAATACACAAAAGGAATTTTAAGCACAAAAGACTTGAGAAAAGCTCAGAATTGTAAACTAAACACAAAAGTAAACTATTAAAGTGGGTAAAAAGGCAACATTCATGGGTGAACACTTTCATTTTCTCAATGTATTTATGATGAGATAAAGGCAGTATTCATGCTTGGATAATCCATCATAATCCAATAATTTCCACGAATATATCTAATTATCTTTTAAAAGAGAACCATTTGGAGGAAATCAAAATGAGTACGCATAAATTACTTTAATTCAGCATGGGAAGATTATAAGATACGCCCACATGCTAATTTCAGTGTAGTCTATAGCGCAAAATAGCGCAAGGCTTGCGCTATGAGCTATTTTGCACTATGTGCTATAGCGCGCGCTATTGCGTTCATTTAGAAAAAAATGTGATCAAGTATATTTTGCCTAACCGATTTTTTTTTTTTTTTTGGTTCTTGTTTTTTATATTTTGCGCCATATTCAAACCGTTCAAGACTCCAAATACAAGCACTACCATACTTTATACATGTATTATATATATATATATATATATATATATATATATATATATATATAATGTAATTGTATTATAGGAATTTTGATAAGTTCATATTGTACATTAAAGTAATTGATGGATATAATATATTTGTCTTACAAATTTGAAACTTATTCTTATAACTGTGAGTTATAATAAAATTTATTTCTATTTGTCAATTATGGTTATATAGCTCTAAGAAAAAATGCATGAAAATACACCTTTGTACAACATCTAAAAAAATACTAACAAGTACTAAGAAGAAAAAAAATTATAAATAAGAAAAGTTGTAAAGTGAAAATAAGATCAAATGAAAATAATATATGAAATCCACAATAACAAGATTCGAATAAACAAAAGTTAAACGTGATTCAAGTGTACAATAACAAAACATAGAAATTATATTATGTGTCTAAATTTTTAAAACATAGTCATTAGTTTTATCTAAATCATAACCGTTAATCATTATTTAAACGATCATCAATTTATTCTTCGTTCGAGTCATACTCTACGGCATTTTCCTCGGAGTCATTATAAAATACAACAACGTGCTATTTTAAGCTTAATTCATTGTCCAAACATTTAAAAAGGAGACAAAAACAAAATAGCGCGCTATTTAGAGCTATGTGCTATGATAAATTAGCGTGCTATTTTTGAGCTACAGGGAACCCTTGCGCTAATATAAGTACAATAGCGCAAACACTGCGCTATGCGCTATTTGTCGCTATAGCGCACTATAGCGAGTGCTTTGATAACATAGGCTAATTTAAGTCCATTAATGCCCGGTTTCATATGCCAGTAGTGGCATTGCTTGAACATAGATAATAATGAGTTGCTCAAAAGGATGTTTAGCACATAGTTTTATTACCGTCAAAGAGATACCTAACATACTTTTCTATGTTACCTTAATCATTAGACGGGTATTAAGTTGTATAGATGTGCCCATCCATGAATCTGAAATTAATGTGTACACCTGCAATTTCCCGAAAAATATCCGAGCCAAACTACTATGATCTCACTATACATCCACAACAACCAGATATTGTCTCATATTTGATATTGTCTAAGAAAAGTATTATAATTGCCTCACAAATGCCTTAAATTATTTTGAAAACTGCAATTTCTAATCAACAGTTCTCTT
Organism: Allium sativum; assembly: GCA_030737875.1. NCBI lineage: Eukaryota > Viridiplantae > Streptophyta > Magnoliopsida > Asparagales > Amaryllidaceae > Allium > Allium sativum. The sequence continues at coordinate 527,901,901 of CM060916.1, forward strand.
ATTTTAGAATCCAGATGACAAAAGTTGTTGTCATGATCTATGTTATTGATGACATATATGACATTCATGGTTCTCCAGCAGAACTTGATCTGTTCACAAAATCTATTAAAGAGTATGTCACCTTACAAATATACCGAAACATCAAATATATAATGCTGATTGATTACTAATTTTATCACAGATGGAACCTTGTATAAATACACTTCCTAGCTACATGCGACAATGCTATAAGACACTGTACAACACTACCAAAGAGATTGCACAAACCATTTCAAGTGAACAATTTTTTATAAAATAGAAAATTATAAACTTTGATTTATAAAATTTATAAAATACTAACCTGATTGGAAAAATATAACATTATCGATTCCTGAAACAGTAAAAATTAAGAGGACGCCTCACAGATGCCGTCTAAGAAAAGTACTATGACCACTGAAAACAACGGTGAAAAGTACTACGACCACTGAAAACAAAACGGTGGGAGAGGATGCGAAACCGCAGCCAAGGTAGATGCGAACAACGATGGGCATAAAAAACGGGATGGCATGATAATCTGGGCTGGCTCCTCAAGATCTGAAGTGACTGATTTTAACCAAGTGAAAAACATGGTTAGGTGTAAATGGAATGAAATTACATGAAACATTTCGGTTTTCGAAATAAAATGAAGGCAGAACATACCAGACGCAATCGAATAAAATTCCTCGACCTAAATCGAAGCTGAAAACCCCTCCTAATTCAGGATAATAGTTGAAAACCCCTAAGTCAAGTATGTTAAATTTACCCATACCAATGTAGTTTTTCCGTCTTATTCAGTATCATATTTCAGTACATGCTTAAACTGATATTAAAAATCATCTATACAAACATAAAAGTCATTCCACCAATTAATCTAACTTACATGTCATTTTCTTATAAAGCACAAAACAAAACAAAAAAAAACAAAAAAAACAAAAAAATCAAATAGTTTATGCGTTTACTCAATGGTATCTCTCTATCTGGTTTGATTAAAAAAAAAATAGAAATCACATTCAGCGAAAAATTAATTAGTCCATTTCACTAACTTAAGAAGGAAAGGCAGCCAAAAAAGCCCAAAAGGTTCTTTGGTGCTAATAAAGAGCAATTGTATCGTATGAAACTAAGTTAAATAAAAAAAAACACCTGCAATATTATGCATCAGCATCGTATAATCGTACGAAAATGAATTCCAAAATTTTTAAGAACATATAACTGCGTATAGACTTGACATAATATTATGTATAATGCAATCTACTTTATCACGCGGTTTCCTCAAAATATAAATACTATAATATTTTCTATAGCTTAAAAATAGTGGAACCACGCATTGATTAAAGGGTTAAAAAAAAATTGTTGTCACCGGCTTTCATATATTAAAATAAGAATAGAAATCAAAATGCAAACAGTACCTTCATATATCAATCAAATTCTACAGCACAGACATTATTATTGACTTTTAGAATTGAAATATGGATACAAACAATACTTGGAAAGTTTTTGGAGTGATCATTCCATTAAGTAATCATTATTAATTGAACTTGAATAATTCAATCAATTCATATATGCCAAATGTACATTAGTTATATTGACCTCTAATCAAGTATAAAATTTGGATAAGCCACAAAAATAGTTGAATTCAATTTGATAACTTAAGACCCAAAGTACAAAAAATCATTTGTATTTGATTATTAGCAAATAAATATATAAGCAGCGGTTCACAAAAAAATAAAGCCTAGATTCTTAATTTGGGTTCCTAAGAAGAAGAAAAATATGGACAATTCAAAGGATTTTTTTGGGGAAAAACATTTGTAAACGAACACAATTAAGGTTACTTTTATTTTACACTGTCTTCATATTGTTTGTTCTTGGTATTCACTCTATAATATCAAATATAAAAGTTTCAATGATAGTAATTACTAATTTACTCAATGCTCACAATATTGCAGTGAACAATCATCCAAGACCATATATCCTACACTTTGCTGGTTCACAAAGCATACTGTGATGTGTTGCATGACTAAGCAGGTAGAGTAGCACAAACTATATATGACACTAAAGAAGACCGCTCAAAGATACTGACGTAATAAAGTAAGACCTATAGCAAGAACGTATAGCAAGCATGAAGTTGAAATACAATGGAGTAGAGGCCACTGGCTACGGTTTACTGAAAATTTTCAGAGAGTCAAAAAATCACAATGGCAAAAAGATTTTAAAACATAGCAAAATGAACACCACAAACTGAATTTAAACTGCAGTAATAGCAACCCCATAAACACCAAAAAAAGTAGGGCTTTGATAATAGTTCGATAAAACGCCTTAATAATTAGATCGTTGACGATAGTTTGACCAAAAATATAGCAAGCCGTAATGTCGGAGATGTGAAACATTGCACCATACAATGGTGGCACAGTAGGTAGGTCTCAACTGACTTCTTGGTTTGATTTAAAAAAATGCTGAAATATGGAACATTTCCAAGAATCTCTTTATACATACATCTATGAACCTTCCATATTCTATCAATCATGACATAAAAAAATTTAATATTGGATTAATTAATATAGGTTCACAATTTCTTTTCTAATTTACTAATATTTCCCACAAAGTGGCAAAAACGATTTTTTGCTTTTCATGCAATGCATGTTCTGAATAATTATAATCAAATCCATCTTATCGCGATCAAATTTTAGATCGTCCAAACCAATTCCACTCTTGATCACAAGCATAATGCAACCAAACCGCTAATTTTTAGCCTATAACTATTAAATGCATGTATGTTAGGTTATGATATAATTACAAAATGCTAGTTAGAGTATCATAGATGATAACTTTGATTACTAACACATTCAATTGCCATGTTATATGTTTTAGAGGTTTTAAAAAATAATTTTGACCAATCAAAACTGTGATTAAAACACTGATAATATAATCTATCTATATAATAATTCCCACTAATCTTACCTTTGGTCCGACCTTGAAATGCTGAAATTGCCCCTCACTTTTTAAATATCACCTATGTGTTATTTCACATTTCATGAAATATCTATCAAATGATATTCACTACTGGAACACCTTCCCAATTTTCCTCGTATTACATTCTTTTTTCATATATTCAGTCTATGTTACTAATTATCTTTCACCATATAATTTCTTTTCCAATGTTAACAGCATTAATTAACGAAATTAATAAATGTTATCTGATTTGTAATTAAATGCAAAATTACATGTAAAAATTTTGGTATGAAATTGTTGATAATCCATATCAAACCTTAGATGATTTCTTCTTTCACCGCTTTAGCTTTCTTTCTTTTGGTAATATTCATGTACCATTTTTTCACCTTCAACTAAAATTAGGAACATAGTTATTCTACTATTCAATTTGCTTAAATATCTCCAAATTTCCTTCTATTTAATATTTTGGATGTTCACTAGATTAACAACTACCATAAATAGCTTCTGCTTAACAAAGTAAGAAACCTGGCTCCTTATCACCTTTGTGTATCACAACAAACAGTAAATATTGGGCTTATTTTATTTTTTGATGTGTGAAATATTTTACATTACGCCTCTTGCCTTCATGGTTTAATTCATTTTTAGATTTGTGCAAAACTTGGTAAATTATTCTTATTTCATGTTTAGATCTGTGCAAGAACTAGATTGGGGGGTTGCACCCTCCCGCTATAACTATTTGTTGTTGTTAAAATTGAACTATTAAATTTGTTACTACTTATGTGCTTATTGCACACAAGAATTATGAATCACGAACAGGTTCATGGTATTTCATCCTACTGTTATTTACGGCGTGACAATTACCTATAAATCACATCTCAAAATTGGCAGTGAAATTCAAATTTGCATGAAACCATTCCATTATTGTACTAAAATAAAGAAAAATTGATTGACAACTTGACATATATACTTCTACTGCTTGTCCCAAAAGTTTACCCTAACTAAGCATACTTTTATGTAAAACAATTGTATTCATTTTTTTCAGTTACTTGCTTTTACACTATGATTCATATTTTTAAATGCAGTTGACACTTCTAAAGAATCGATGTATATAAACTGGCCTACAAATCTGTGGTCATGCTTTGCTTTCTATAAAGCTGATATATTACCACACCAAGATTAAAAAGTTGCCCTTTTTTTTTTTTTTTTTTTTTTGGGTGGGGGGGGGGGGGGGGTATTCTTTCACACATTTACATGTTGGCAATTTAACATTTATGTTACAAAGAGATTGTTTCCATTTTCTATATTTAATTTTGCATTAATTTTACTTTTATGTTATATTTATTTCTATTTTTAATGCTCAAAGAAGATTGGTGCATATTTGGGAAATAAGTATGATAGGAACTGTAAGTTTACAAACATTCCTTAACATAATCGACAAATAGTAGCATTATGTAAGTTTGTCATAGATAACGAACTATATAATTGACCTTATATTAGCAAACATTTTATTTTGAAGATTGGTTTATGAAAATATAAGACAAGTTAATTTTTTGTTTTCATGCGGCAGATTAAATCAACAAAAGAAGAATCTTGCCACCGTGTATGGATATTTCTGCCAATATGAAATAATTATACATGGATATAGAACATGTTAGCTGAGAGCTTTACAAATTAATAAGAACTTGATGTTAGATCAGTCAACCATTTTTGAATTATTTTTCCATATATTGTTTCTGCACTTATATGCTTCTATTTATACAATGACTTCAGTAATATATGACAGACATGATATTAAAGATGTAAATGTTCTTAACTTTTATTAGAAGACATAAGTCTTCATTATGGATTTTTGATATATATTACTATGCAGTTAAAACCACGCTAAATTCGTGCAATATCCCCGCTGTAGCTCATAGCGCTCTTCAGCCGATACACTATTTCAATTCAGCGCTGATGAACAATAGATCCGCTTCTAGCCCCACTATTTTCCACTGCATCCGCTAAATCAAGTCTTTTTAGCGTCCGCTTTAGCAATATTAATATATATAGCTTGATTTGACTAATTTTCTTTTCAAAAAATTCAGTAAAGTTAGCGTAAAGGGATAAATTTAAGGCGTAAGTGCCTAATATATAGTAACAATCAATAACACTTATCAAATTTAGCATGCAAAACTATGATATCCGTGATTTTCTCATATAAGATTAATTAATATTAGTTTCTTGTACACATATAATGTGAGAAAGATGATTAATTAATTTTCAAATATTTGGTTTTACATTTAATAAACTTTTTTTGCCTCCGCTATATCTCTGCTATTTCCCCGTTTTATCCCCGCTACACCTTTTTGCACCTCCGCTATATCTCTGCTATTTCCCCGTTTTATCCCCGCTACACCTTTTTGCACCTCCGCCGCTATAGAACTGCTAATCGCTTTAACTGCACAGATGTATTATTTTTATAATCAACTTAGTAGGTAATTAGTTGGTTAAATATAAACGTATAGAGATGTGTATATGCTAAGTTTAATTTGTTCTGTTAGTACTGTAAACACTCTATTAGATTTACTATGATCATCCAATCCAGATGTCAAAACACACAATATCAATTTCATTAGGTGTGTTCTATATTTTTTGCCTTTTTTTTTTTTGCCTTTTTAAAAACAAAATATATACCTTCCTTATTTCAAATTCTATGCTTTATATTTAGCATAACATTTTTATTACGTAGACTTTCTAATAATGGAAGGAAATCCTTCTCAAATGCACTAATTTTCCTACAAGTCAAATTGTGACTTATTAATATAAATAATCTTAAATCCACTTTCCGTGTTTCCAATTAGCATTATATTGCTAAAAGATTTTGCAAATAGATTCAGACATGTTTTATTATATGGCAATCTAATCGTATTTTATTTGTAAGTTTATCATAGATAATGAACTATATAAATGACCTTAACATAATGGGCGAATGGTAGCATTATGTAAGTTTATCATAGATAACGAACTATACAATTGACCTTATATTAGCAAACATTTTATTTTGAAGATTGGTTTATGAAAATATATGATAAGTTGAATTTTTTGTTTTCATGCGGCAGATTAAATCAACAAAAGAAGAATTTTGCCACCATGTATGGATATTTCTGCTAGTATGAAATAATTATACATGGATATAGAACATGTTAGCTGAGAGCTTTACAAATTAATAAGAACTTGATGTTATGTCAATCAATCATTTTTGAATTATTTTTCTATATGTTGTTTCTGCACTTATATGCTTCTACTTGTACAATGACTTCACTAATGTATGACAGACATGATATTAAAGATGTAAATGTTCTTAACTTTTGTTAGAAGACATAAGTCATCATTATGGATTTTTGATATATATTATTTTTATGATCAACTTAGCAGGTGATTAGGTGATTAAATATAAACGTACAGAGATGTGTATATGCTAAGTTTAATTTGTTCTGTTAGTATTATAAACATTCTATTAGATTTACTATGATCGTCAAATCCAGATGTCAAAACACACAATATCAATTTCATGAGGTGTGTTCTATATTTTTTGCCTTTTGTGTTGCCTTTTTAAAAACAAAATATATACCTTCCTTATTTCAAATTCTATGCTTGATATTTAGCATAACATTTTAATTACGTAGATTTTCTGATAGTGGAAGGAAATCCTTCTCAAATGCAGTAATTTTTCTACAATTCAGATTGTGACTTATTAATATAAACAATCTTAAATCCACTTTCCATGTTTCCAATTAGCACTATACTGCTAAAAGATTTTGCAAACAGGTTCAGGTAATCGTATTTTATATGTTAAACTGTTATTCTTGAGTAATAAACTATATAGGATATTGCTTACATCGATTGAAACACATTATGAAATGAAGCAACCTTTTCATGATGGTAGTATTGTTTTATTTATATATACCCTTGAATGTTCGCATTTGATTGAATTCGTGTAAGTATGTTTCATTCCATAGATATTTCAACATCGCCTATAAATGTCTGATGGGAAAGACATGTGTATACATTGCTGGAAAAAAAAAGTAATTTAATTAAATTCCTTTTCTAAATGTCCAAAAATGTGCATCGTATCCTCTATAAAAGTTTCTTCTTCACATTGACTGTGTGTTTATTCATCTCTTCATGATCTAATTTGTTTCACTGTCTTCGCCCAATTTCTTTACTATGTTGGTTGTCAGCGCCTTCTCTTTGTCTCCCATCGCTGCCCTAACCCAGATTAACAAAAACAGTGAAAATCAAATTATGTATCAAATTAGCAGTCCAAAATGTCATTCTCACTTATCTTTGTTCTCTAAGGATACTCGACATTTTAAGATGACGTTTGCAGTATAAGAGTTGGGGAAAGAAAGTAGAAGATGTGAGTTGGTTGCATCTGAAATAATTAAATTTGGTTAAAAAGTGCTACTTTTAACATCATTATGCTTTGAAGTTTTATCCTACGGTGTCTGCAATTATCTAGCCAATTTGTTGTATAGAAAATGTAATAGAATAATTGCTCTTTGTTAATTGTCTTGAATCAGCGATCATAACTTGGTTGGACATATGTTATATTAGAAAGAATTTCATCTATTATCAGTGTTGTAATATTTAAACTGCCTTATATCATCGCCTTTCATTTATTTATGTTTATATTAGATGACAGTGAAGACAGTAAAGGAGTTGTAACTCATAGCAGGTGGTACTATTTCTTTTTTTCTTATCAAATTAATAAATAAAATAAAGCAAAAATAAATGGTGGATTATGAAATGTATTAAGAAAATACATTAGTACCCCGTATAATATTCTCTGTACAATTCGTTGTGGGCTAAGCCCAAAGCCCAGCAACTCTTTTATTTTCTGTTTGGTCCGTGTTCTGTTTTGTATAAAGCACTATCGTTTGTTGCTCTGTAACACACAATTCATTCTTACAGAAATAAAGATATCTCTCTTTCAGTTTACAAATCTTATATGGTATCAGAGCAAATTTGCTAACTGCATCAAGATCCTGATAATTCAAATTGTGCCTCTACTAAATCTATCGAAATATAGATCACCCATCAGAGTAGTATCATCATTTGGGTATCCCTTGTCTGAGATTTGAGTCAATCTCATCATTTAAGGGTTGAGGCTGTGATTGAATAAAAACAGTGCCTCGCCATCAAGTGGCTGCAACAGTTTTCAACATCACTAGCTTAGCGGCAAATCATTTCAAAAATCTCCAATTCGATCAAAAAGTCTGATAAAAACATTCAACTGATAGCAAAAGCCTTCCAAGAAAATTAATCAGAAAAGAAATCAAAGCAAAACATCAAGAGATCATCACCTTGGCATTTTCTGGTTGCTTTTGCAATCAATTAAAGAATTCAATCAGACTTTTCAATACAAGAATCAGAGTTTCTTGAAATACTTACCTCCTTTTCTCACAAATTGTATTTCATCTTCTGTTATTTGTGAGTTATGGCTGGAACTGATCCACCACCAACATCACCTAGATCGTCAACAAGATCAAATCAAACCAGTTGCGAAAGCACTGAAGATCTCATCAAGGCCATTACAAAGCCACAGAGCAATATAATCTCTATACAACTGGATGAATCCAACTATCTTCTGTGGAAACTGCAAGTTAAAACAGCTGCAAAAGGTTATGGTCTAGAAGATTATCTTTATGGTACTAAAACTATACCAGCAAAATTCAATAGAGAAAAGATAACAATCTTGTAGTTAATCAAGAATTCACTACATATCAAAGGCAAGATAATCTTGTAAGTGCATGGTTAATGTCAACAGTGGGGCCATCTCTCATGCCACAACTGATTGGAATCAAAAATGCTCATGACATATGGACTGCTCTGGAGAGATCTTTTACTAGCCAATCATCTGCCAGAGTTTTGCACTACAAAAAGCAATTACAGTCTATAAAGAAGGGCAATTCTAGCATGAATGATTATCTAATGAAGGTAAAGAATCTATGTGACCAACTGGCATGTACAGGCAATAGAATTAAAGAAAGAGAACAAGTACTATATATAGTTGGAGGACTTGAAGATGAATATGAGTCTGTAATTGCATTCATCACATCATTTGAACCCACACCATCACTACAAAGTGTGTATTCTATGCTTTTAGCCCATGAAGGCAGATTCTTAGGAAAGAAAGATCAAGAAACAGACGCCTCAGTCAACTATACTACAACTGGTAAAGAGAAGAATCAACAAACCAATAATGCAAGAGGTCAGAATTCTTACCAGAGAGGAGGTCAATCAGGCAGAGGACGTGGAAGATCTGGCAGATGGAATCCCAGTAACAGACCAAAGTGCCAAATTTGTGATAAAATTGGTCACACAGCCAACAGATGTTATTTCAGATTCAATAACAGTTTCAATGTCAATCAGCAGAGCAGTAATAATAACAGAAATAACAATCCAAATGTCAATATGGTCAACAGTCAAGCTGACAGCAAAAACAGTCAAGACTCTACCTCTAATGTGGCTACAATTGATGATATACAAGATGATGCATGGTTTCCAGATTCAGGGGCAACTCATCATGTCACTAACAACTTAAGCAACTTGACTCTTGGCAATCGTGAATACAAATGTAAAAAATCTTTGATTATGGGTAATGGTAATTCTATAATCATTTCACACACTGGTAATGCTAGTATTAAGGGAGCCAAACAACTTTATCTAAATAATCTGTTGTGTGCTCCACACATAAGAAAAAACTTAATCAGTGTGTCATAATGTGCCAAAGATAATCAAGTATCATTTGAATTTTACCCTAAGTACTGTATAGTTAGGGACATGCTGACAAAAAATATCTTATTGCAGGGTAGGGAACAAAATGGACTGTACAAGTTTGGTTCTGGAAATTCAAGAAAAAACGACTTAGAAAATAATTTCTGTAATATTTCAGAATCTAATCTCAATAGTGACTGTTTGACCTTTGAAATGTGGCATTATAAACTTGGCCACCCAAGTCCTAAAATTGTTCAAAAAATTCTTAATGATGATGGTATTTCTGTTGATATTCCAACCAATTTTATATGTACTTATTGCCAAATGGGTAAAAGTCACAAATTGCCATTCTCAAATTCTGAAACAAAGTACTTAAATCCATTAGAATTAATTGCTGTTGATCTTTGGGGCCCAACACCAATTGATATTTACTATGGTTATAAGTTTTACATTTCATTCATTGATGCATGTTCAAGATATGTGTGGATATATTTCTTGAAGTCAAAGTCTGATACTTATAGTGCTGTTATGAAATTTGTAACTAATGCTGAAAATCAATTAGGTCATAATATGAAAATTATTCAAACTGATGGTGGCAAAGAATTTCAACCACTGAAAGAGTATTTTAATAAAAAGGGCATTACACACAGATTAACATGTCCTTACACATCTGAACAGAATGGTTTAATAGAAAGAAAGCACAGACATATTGTTGAAACTGGACTAACACTTCTTGCTCAAGCATCATTACCATTGAAATTTTGGCCAGATGCTTTTGCAACTGCTGTCTATTTGATAAACAGACTACCAACCAAAGTACTGGATATGAAATGTCCTATAGAAATTTTAACTCAAACAAAACCAAGTTACAGTGATTTAAAGACTTTTGGATGTTTGTGCTTTCCCTATATCAGACCATTCAATAGACACAAACTTGATTATAGATCTACTCCCTGTACATTTTTAGGGTATACTAACAATCATAAGGGCTTCAAATGTATAGATAGTAATCGGAAGATTTACATATCCAGACATGTTATATTTGATGAAACAAAATTTCCATTCAAAAATCTTGTTCACAAACCCACTAGTAAGGTATATAATCCTAGGTGCTCTATTCCAAATATTCCTGAACAAGTGAGTGATATTATTTATGTGCCAAAATCTAATAACAACATGACACACACACAAACTATAAGTTCATCACAGCACACACAATTAGGTACTGAAGCAGGTGTTCAGAATGAAACTTCTACAAGTGGAAATGATACTGAACCACATGAAGAAAGTATCAGTAATAGTGATACTGATAGCTCAACCAATAATCAGACAGAGATGAGAAGTGAAGAAACTCAGGTGCAAAATCAACATCACATGGTGACAAGGGCAAAAAGTGGTATATTCAAACCAAATTTTTTTTCTGTTGAGTTTAATGACAAAGAACCCTCCACTTATTATGAAGCTACATTAAATGATAAGTGGAGGTCAGCTATGAAAGAAGAATTAAATGCCTTGATTAAAAAGCAAACTTGGTGTTTAGTTCCAACACCCAAAAATAAAAATATTATTGGGTGCAGATGGATCTATAGAATAAAGAGACAACCTGATGGTACAGTTTCTAAATACAAAGCTAGGTTAGTTGCAAAGGGGTATTCACAACAGTGTGGTATTGATTTCAAAGAGACATTTTCACCTGTTGTGAAACCTACTTCAATCAGAATAGTTCTAACCATAGCTTTGTACAAAAATTGGACCATCAAGCAATTAGATGTAAATAATGCTTTTTTGAATGGTGATTTACAGGAAGAAGTATACATGGAGCTACCACCAGGCCTAGAAGAAAAATCTGGAAAAAGAATGGTGTGCAAACTAAACAAGGAAATCTATGGGTTAAAACAAGCACCCAGGGTCTGGTTCAATAAACTAAAGACAACTTTGTCTAAGCTTGGCTACACATCCACAAAATCAGATAACTCACTATTTACAAAATTCACAACCACTACTGTTACATATGTCCTAGTTTATGTGGATGATTTCATAATCACTGGCAACAACAAATCTGAAATTGAAAACATCACAAGCCAATTAAATAGTGAATTCTCTGTCAAAGATCTTGGAGAGCTATCGTATTTTCTGGGAATAGAAGTGTGTAGAACTAAAAGCAATGAATTACAACTAACTCAAAGGAAGTTTATTGCTGAAATTCTATCAAAGGCAAATATGGACAAGGCTAATTCTCTACCAACTCCTATGGTAACCAATCTACATTTAAGCAAGGGAATAGGAGAACCTATTTGTAATGAAAGACAGTATAGAAGTATTATTGGAGCTCTTCAATATGTCACTATAACTAGACCTGACATATCATACAGTGTCAACAAGGCTAGTCAATTTATGCAACAACCTCTAAGTGATCATTGGAAGGTAGTAAAAAGAATTCTTAGATATTTGAAAGGTACAATCAATCAGAGACTGGTTCTAAAGCCAAGAAATAACCTACATATCAATGCCTATTCAGATGCAGACTGGGCAAATGACTATGATGACAGAAATTCAACTAGTGGTTATTGTATATTTTTAGTAAAGAATCCTATATCATGGTGTGCAAAGAAACAAAATATAGTTTCCAGGTCAAGCACTGAAGCTGAATATCGTAGTGTTGCAAGTACAACTGCAGAAATTATCTGGATTTAATCTTTATTAAGTGAACCAAAGGTTTCAAACAACTCGAAAGCTACTGTATGGTGTGATAACATGAGTGCTATAGCCTTGACTGAAAATCCAGTTTTACACTCAAGAACAAAGCACTTGGAACTTGACATATACTTCGTCAGAGAGTTAGTTCAAAAAGGAAAATTAGAAGTAAATCACGTACCTTCCACTTACCAGATTGCTGATATTCTGACAAAACCACTCTCGAGAATCAGATTTGAAGCTCTGAAAGGAAAGCTAAGCATAGCTGAAATTGTGACTTCAAAGCACAGCAAAACTTCAGATCTGACTTTTAACAAAGGAATTGAAACCTCCTCCAGCAAACATGATGTAACAGCAAGCAATTGTCCTAATTCTCAGACTAAGTGTGAAAGAAATCGAGGAACTGAAGCAAGGAAAACTCTCATCAACAACGAAAGTCAGTTCAGCTCAACAAGACACAAATTCATCATCTCAAAACCGCAAGCGAATGAGAATGGCCACGACATAAAGAGAAACAGTGCAAATTGAGGATTTAATGAAGAATTTTTCAGAGAGAACGGTGGTTTTGGAATCATGGCGGCGACCATTTTTAATCTCAAACCCTAGTCTGGAGAATAGGGTTTCCGGGGGGGGGATATGAAATGTATTAAGAAAATACATTAGTACCCTGTATAATATTCTCTGTACAATTCATTGTAGGCTAAGCCCAAAGCCCAGCAACTCTTTTATTTTCTGTTTGGTCCGTGTTCTGTTTTGTATAAAGCACTATCGTTTGTTGCTCTGTAACACACAATTCATTTTTACAGAAATAAAGATATCTCTCTTTCAGTTTACAAATCTTATATGGATGATGCATTTGTTCAATTCAGTGCAAACCATGCTCCAGTTGTTTCTTTAGCAGCAATACTACATGGAGTTCTTGCTTATATAGTTATACCAAGTAACGCACCAAAATGTAAAGTCAAGAACGTGAAGCGATATGGTAGGCAAGTTATTTGGTCTAAATCAACCCTTGAATCCAGAGAGAAAAGTTGAGAACGTCAAGCGATACGGTGGCCAAGTTATTTGGTCTGAACCAACCCTTGAATTCAGAGAGGAAACCACAAGCAAAGCACAAAAGGAAACAAGTGCTGCAATCATCCGTTCATTCAATGACAAACATATAATAAGGTATGTGGTTGTAGTCTATAAGTAATTTCATTGGCTTCACTAAGATTTAACTGACCATAAACAAGACAGTATGTGTTACAGACTTTATGTAGAATTCTCATATAGATGTGATTTGCTCAATTTCCTGGATTTGGAATGAAAAAGATAATGGTACAAGTATAAATATAATGTAAACAGTTATTAAGTATACAACTTTTGAATTGCTATCTTTTATGTTGTAAATATTTCTGGCTTATTTTTTCCTGGATACGTAATTTTCTACAATTTATTTTCCACTATTGCCCAATATGCACCCACAATCACATCTTCCCTCTAAACGATAGTATTTTTTTTAGCTCTGTCCTGTTTGGTACTTAATGGTATGATTTTCTCCATATATAAGTTAGTTGATTATGTCGCTATATTAAACGATAAAGTTGTAGAATTAAATATAAAGCATGGTTTCATCCTTTCATTATTTTATTTTATCACACTGTATTTCAAAGTGAAGTGTGTAAACTCTCATTAGCCATAATATCATACCGATATCTTTGTATATTAAGATGAAACATTGGTCAATCCTCTAATATGTGAGACATTTTCTCCATGTTTTAGTCCTCAGATACTTGATATTAAAAAATAAAAAAAGTTAGCATGTTGTATATCTCAAGATGTTTTAACAATTTATTTATTCTTATCAGTGTATTTTTTTTCAATTTCAACTGATGTAGTTTGTATTATTTAGAGCATAGTTATATTTTTATGACTTAATGAGTAAAAAAACACAGGTTTCATATAAGGCTGACTTCTACTTTTTTGCTAATTAGGCAGTAAAGATGACTTTTTTAAAAGGGAGGGGTGAAGCTGTGATGCACTCTTTAGTAATGAAAATGAATCTTCATTCCAACTTAATTATGGGAAAACTGCATTTGAAAAATTCAATATTTAATAGTTTAATAATGAAAACAGAAGGGAAAAAGTAGACAATTAGATGGTCCAAAATTTCACAGTAAAATAGTGCCAATTTGTCTCATTTTTGGAATAAAAAATAAAAACAGGGAACATGAATTTATCAAAGAAATGAAAAGTCACACTATTGTTTCATTTTTAGAATACTACATCAGATCCTATTAAATACAGACAGTTAGAATTTTTAAAATTCAGTTTTGTAAATATTATTCATCATCGTTAAAGAGATTCATAAATATATTAATGTATGAGCTGTGGGTGTGTACATAAAATTTGATAGCCCTCACCAAACATGGTTTAGGTGACCGTAAAAGAATAATCCCCAAATTCTCTTATTTTATCAATGTCAACTCATACTAGCCTGAGTTGCAAGTGAACTTCCACCATGATACATGCAATAACATCTTTATATGTCAGCTTATAGTCAAAAGACGATACAACAAGCGTTGACAATTGAATTTTTTTAATTATTATAAAAGGGATTATTCGGGCAAAACCGTCTCTTACTTCTGGAAGCAAGGTTAAAGAGCGAAAAGTTTTTTTTTTCATTCTACCATTATTTCTAATCATCATTCATTGTCCGAATTTTCGTTGTCGACTATGTTTTATTAATTACAATAGTTTATTTTTCTTTTGTTTTTAATATTTAATCATTACAATTTTTTTAATAGCATAAATTTTAATGCCCAGCAAAGCGGGCTAAAAATACTAGTTAATGTCGATAATGATTACTCAGAGTTACATATTATATGTGTTCAACTACAGTCAAAAGTGGAGACAACAAAGAGTTATTAAAAGTAGGAAATATATTTAACATTCCTATAGGGACAAAATCATGTTTTGATAGTGTCTATATAACTATAACGCCCTAGAAGTTTTGACAACATATATTCAAGGTAACAACGTTAAACAACCGCAATTACCAAGCAATTTTTAACATTCAATCAAGGTATCTTGTCTTTTATTTTTTTCTTGAATGTTTTATCCAAGAATGTATTGCTTTCAATCCTAACACCAAATATCCATAAACAGACATAAAACTAAAATATAACTCAAAATTTCCATAAATAAATATGAATCTAAATAAACAGCTAACCTCTTGAATGGGAGATGATGTCTAATCCATTTAGAGAGAGTTCTACCAAGAAGAATATATCACGAAGAACGCAAAGGAAAAGAATTACCTTCAAGTGTCCTGGAAATCATAAAACGAATGATGTAAGTACTAAACAGTGATAATGAATATTGCATTTATTTCTTTAAATGAAATATACCTATTTTAAGTAAATTTCTGTTCTGTAAACCGTAAAATCAACTAATAAATTCAAACTAATCCAACTGAATAAACCCAAGTTAACAAAAAAAAGTTAGATTAAAATTAGAAGACAATTAAATTAGTTTAAGAAAAACCAATTTGCCAAATCTACAAACCAATTTGTGAAGAACAAAGTAGGATTTTTTTTCCATAAGATAGGATAGACGATTGGGGCAATAAAGGCTGAGCATAGTGGACTGGACGAATAATACACTGCTAAACAGTTTAGGTTTGAAGAAAGGAACAACAGTACCTAAAATGCAGCAGGAGAAAGATGTGAGATCACCACTGCAGACGCGAGCAACAGTAATGGAGAAATCCAACGGTGACAATAAGTTGAGGATATCTGATCGAAATTGAAGAGGATTAATTTCACCCGAAATGAAAATTAGGGATGGGCAATTGAAAGGAGGAGAAGCGAAGGAAAATTGGTAATTGCGATTGATTGTTCTCAGAATATACGTGGTAGAGGAAGGAAGGGATTTTGCGAGCAAACTATTATTTGGTTACAATACCATTGTACAGAAATATGTAGATTAGAAAGGGCAAAAGAAATTGAAAACGAAAGTTCAGCATGAGAATCAATGAGAGTGCTCGATTAGTAACTCGTCTTTTATGGTATAGTATAGATATAGTATAGATTGGAGATTAGGTTTAAGATAGTAAAGAAGACATGGAATTCTCTGATTTAGGACAGAAGAAGAAGAAGAGGAAAAAAAATAAAATTGGGGTGTTGGGAAGAAATTATGAAGAGGGGATGTGCGACATCAGCGGACAAGAAAAAAAAGTTGCGACCCTTTTGAGTTCTAAAATGAAATGCTGAGCTGAATAGCACTCCACAATACCCCTGTTGGGAGCACTCCAATTTAAGTCACTCGTTTATATTTAAATAATTCTTGAAAGAGAGAGTCAGTAGGTTTGCATTTGAATCATGTAGTCACATGGATTTTGTTTTTGTTTTTAAGTAACAATATCTAATGTTTTGTTAGTTTAAATTTTTATTTATATTATTAATTAATAAAGGACAAAATTGTTAATAAACTTTATTTTATAGATCCTAATTTTAAGTGATATTAAGATAGTATATCTAGATGAACGTTTTGATTAGTAAAAAATGTAAAAGTTAATTATTTAATTATAATTGTGAGAGATATCAAGATTGATAAAAATATGTAGTGTAGAAGCGTTTGAATTATTGGAAAATGTTGAATTTCTTAAATTCTTCTTTTATATGATATAGGATTGACTAGTATTAGATAATAAGAGTAACATCTACATATGATTAGGATTTTACCAATTCATTTTATATGGTTGTACATGAAATAGGGGATTTTATTGTGAAAGACAAACTTTATAATTTTTTCAAAGCCAATGATAACTCATCAAAAATTTATTCTCAAGGGCTATTCAATATTAAACTGATACCATACATATCGTAAAACTGATAGCTAAATTTTGATACCATACACACTGTAAAACTGTACTTAAAAACTGGTAGCCAATTTCTGATACCATACACACTATCGAACTGATCCTAAAATCTGATGCTTTGTATTTTAGAATAAAATTTCAGCAGGTCATCCTTACGGCTGAAAAAGCCCGTAATTTTGTCCTTGCCACTATTTTCCTGCATGAAATAATAGATAGTACTTTTAGTATATATGGATGAAGAGTAATTTGTTAAGTTCAAGGTTGGACCAAAAATTTGCGCTTTCAAGCCAACTACTAATAAAGATGATGAATAATATTTTCAACATTGCAAACAAATACCTAATACAAAAATCTAAAGTATTTTAAATAATATAAGCATTGCATGTTTATTATTACTTAGACATAATGGATAAATACTATAATGGGAAATCAAATATGGTTTAATTTAAAAAATCAGATAAGAAAAAGGATTTATCCAAAATCCAAAATTGATATTAAAAAACAAGTTGGAAAAGATTATAGAAGAAAGAAGGTTAATGTAGGAATCTATTATATAATAGTAAAGCAAAAGAATATCTTGTTCTTTGCTTGATTCTAGGAGTTCTTTTATTTATTTTTACTTAATTCTCTCTTGATATTCAATATTGAACCGTTTAATTTATTAATTAAATATTTAACTAAACCTTTCATTATTTTACAGTATGACATATATATATTTAAAACTTATATAGTTATCTACAAATAATTCAACGGTTAACTTCTAACATTTTATATTTAGGTCCATATATTTGTGTTAATTACATAATACAAAATTTAAAATTTAAATAATATAATCAATAAGTATTTTTAATAGATTTTTAAGAAACATAATTCAATGTGTATACGACTATTGTCATAATAAAAATTGTAAAACTAAGTTTTTATTCAATTATGATATATAAATCGCATAATATAACAATAACAAGTTTAATTTTCATTCATTTATCGTTTAGCTTAAAATACCTATATTTAAAATGGTAAAATATATTTATCATGCATTTCATTATAAAATTCTACTTTTTACTTAAAATGCATATATTTAAAATTAACGTACTTATTTACAAGACCCACCTCACTTTCTCTTATTTTTTACATTAAATAAGGATTTTTAGGCATAAGGACAAAATTGGAGAAAAATTTAGGTACAAGGACAAGAGGGTTGGATTTTAGGCCGAAGGACACTATTTAGTGTAAATCAAGAAATCCATGGGCTACTATCATTTCCTAATTTACACTAAAAAGTGTCCTTGTGCCTAAAATCCAACCCTCATGTCCTTGTGCCTAAATTTTTCTTTAATTTTGTCCTCCGCTTTATTTTCGTGTTAACAATATCTGTTAGTTCGATCGCTTATGATAATAATAATTTTTCAATAATAAACACCATACTCATAACCGTAAAATATGGTAAAATTGTGTTTTCATTAAACTAAAATACATAAGTCACATGACAGACAACATGACATAAACAATAAGTAACTTTTGTAAAATACACTATTTAAATTTTGAAATATACAAATGTTCATTCTCATAAACATATTAAAAAAAATTACTATTACCTTTAGGTCCAGCCGATCCTTAAATGATTGCAGTAAAAACAGAAAATATATTCTCTTTTGTAAAAAAATATCGTACTTCTTCATAAAAATAATTAAAAAGATAATTGTTTAAAGAAACGTGAGATTAAGTACAAATTTAATTTTTGGTATAAAACATAAAATAATAGCAAAAAATTATCAATAAATTCGGCATGCATTGCAAAGTTATGTTTTTTCTTACAGCAAAAACCTTGATTTTAATACACATACAACCTTTTACCAAACTATCTCAGTTCTCTTCTAATATTGGATATTTGACTTCATATATTAGAGTTAACCATGAATCTTAAAACCATAATTAAATTTAGCAAACTATTAGTTGTTGATATGTCAAATAGATTACAAAGTTATTAAATTTGAAATATTTTAATGATATCCATATTAATAAAGAATGGTATAGAATTCATCTTCCACTTGTAGACGTATAACGGATCCTGTGTTGGTCCACTATATGGTCTATCAGGGAGGCTGCCACCCAAGATTATCTCTACCATATGTCGCCTTCCCGGGTCTTAGATATGGAACTTTATATTTTATGCGGGGTTGTCAATCTGATGACAACTCGGCATTGGTACAGTTCACACAGGAACCGGTGTTGCATCTTTTGAGCAACCCCACATTTATGCCATAGCCAGCTACTTCTTCTGTACCATTGTGTTCATCACCCCCCATCCACCATTGAGTGTCATGTGTCTTCTGGCACCACTTCTATTCCTTTTCTCAGTAAGGAGGAGATAGTGATCATTAATGATCATCTATTTCGACTTATTAAGAATTCTCGACCGATGAGGTTTGGTGTTTCTTTGTCTTGTTCTCCAGTTCATGGTTTAAGGGTATCTTTTGGGTCCCCAGATACCTGTGAGGCTTCTTCTCACTTTTCGGTCCCCCTTGCTCCTCACGACGTAGACCGTCGGTGGCTCCTCGCACTATTCGCACACGCTCTATAGCGGCGTCCGAGCAGATCGTTCGATCTACTTGACATACGCTTTACCTTATCTGAGTTATGTTCTTTTTTTTCCTCCTTTTAGAGTGTTTCCATATCTTTCTTCTCTGCTATTCGTCCTTCCTATATCTTCATGGCGAATTTCTTGTTCTGGAATATTCGTGGTATTAGTAACGATGCGTCGATGGCTAGGTTGAAGCGCATCGTTAAGAAGCACTTTGTCTGTTTTGTTGCACTTTTAGAGCCATTTATGGGTCTGGAAGAGGTCACCAGATTTATTTTTTCTCTTGGCTATGGCGGTGCCTTAGCCAATTTGTTTGCGAAGATTTGGATCCTCTGGTCCAAAGACACCGTGGTTCGCCCTATTTTCAACTCAGTCCAGCTCTTCTTGGTGGCCTGTTCGGCTCCTCCTTTTGCATCTTCCTTTCCTTTTTCAGTTGTCTACGCTAAGTGTGATCGGGTAGAGAGATTGACATAGTGGTCTGACATTTTCTCTCTTTCCGACTTGGGTTTTGAGGTTTCAGTATTAGGGGGCGATTTTAATGTTGTCGCCTTCCAAGCTAAGAAACGGGGAGGCAACTCCATTAACCAAGCAGTAGTTTGTTGTCAGCTCGGGTCTGTTTGAGGTTTCATTCGTTGGTTCGGCTTTTGCGTGGTGCAACAACTGGGAAGTGCCGAACCGGATTCTATCTAGACATGACAGAGTCTTCGGATCAGAAGGTTGGTTCAACCTGCCCTTCTCTTACTCCGTTTCCCATCTACATCGCACCTTTTTGGATTATGCTCCAATGATTCTTCGCCGCTCGCCTTTTTCTCTATCTGGTCCTTCTTTTGTTGGGTTCCAATTCACGTGGAGATCCCACCACTCGTTTCATCGGGTAGTGGAAGATTCTTGGAACTTTCTTGTTCTAGGTTCTCAATTTGTTGTGTTTTCTTATAAGTTGTTGCATCTCAAGGCTTGCCTTAAGGCTAGAATGTGAAAGTTTTCAAGAATATCTTCGACTGTGTTAGAGAGGTCGAAGAGACTCTTATCTTAGCAGAATCATCTTTTGATGAGAATCCTTCTTCTGCTTACAAGGAGGCATGGGTAGGGTTGTCATTGGGTCGGGTCAGATCAGGCCGGGTCAATTCGTGTTCGGGTCGGGTAAGCTCAACCCGTTTATTGAACGGGTTGGTTTTGGGTTGACCCATTTATAATCGTGCGGGTTTCGGGTTTGATTCATGTAACCCGTTAAGAAAAATATTTGTATAAAAAGATGTGAATGAACATGAAAACATGATAGAAGGGCATTGTAGTCATTCACTTGTTGCAAGATGAGAATAAAAATGTAAAAATTTGTTATTGTGGGAATAAACATGAAAAATGTTAAGTGTTAGTGTGTATGAATAATTGAATAATGACAACATCCTTCATTTTCAAGCTAAGATGAGAATTTTACAATAATATAGAGCCCATAAACGGGTTAGTCGGATCAAATTCGGGTTTCGCGGGTCAACCCTATACCCACCCGTTTACAAACGGGTCAAAATCGGGTTGACCCGTAAATGACCTGTTATTAAACGGGTCGGGTCAACCCGCTAATTTCCCGTGTGGGATTCGGGTCGGGTTTCGGGTCGTGTTGGAATTTGACATCTATAGGCGTGGGTGCTTGCCCAACTGGCCTTTTCGTTGGAGCTCCATACTGAAAATGGTTATCATCGTCAGAAGGCAAGGAACAAGTGGGTGGTCAACGATGATACGAACTCCAAATTCTTCCATTCAAAAGAAGAACTCCCTTCTTACAATTGGTCAGATCCCGCGTCCTGATCTCTCTGTTGCTTCCACACCGGAGGAAGTCAAAGAAACGATTTTGACTCATTTCCAAACATTTCTGGGCTCTCCCTCTATTGTTGTCTCTGATATGACTCTGCTAGCTTTCATTCCCAGATTAGTTCTTCCTTTGGATAGTTCTGATCTTGCCATGCCTCCTTCCTCGGAAAAAAAACGTGCATGTGTGTTTGCACTTAGTAAGAATGGTGTGTGTGGGCCTGACGTATTCAACGGGATCTTTTACGGAAGTGTCTGGCCGACCATCTTGGTGGACTTTTGTCTTGTTATTCGTTATTTCTTTTCTGGTGGAGCTCTCCCTCGGGAGTGGACTTCCACCAATTTATTCTAATTACCAAGTGCAAAAAATCCTCGTTCCAGCGTGGATTTTCGTCCGATCAGCTTGTATAATTTCTTTAACTAGGTTATCTCTAAGGTTCTACCTCTCGACTAGCA
The DNA here is from genome assembly GCA_030737875.1 of Allium sativum. Taxonomy (NCBI): domain Eukaryota; kingdom Viridiplantae; phylum Streptophyta; class Magnoliopsida; order Asparagales; family Amaryllidaceae; genus Allium; species Allium sativum. The sequence goes on from CM060916.1 coordinate 527,924,022, forward strand.
CCATTTCTAGAACGTATCATCTTTTCTTCTCGGGAAGGGTTTGTAAAAGGATGTTTGATCATAGTCTCAGATAGCATCATTTTAGCCCAGGAGCTGGTCTCCCAGATAGATTAGAAGGTCAGGGGTTCTAATGTGGTCGTTAAGCTAGACATGGATAATGCTTACGACCGCATGACTTGGTTCTTTGTCATCAAGGTTCTGAGGACTTTTGGCTTTCCAGAATCCCTTGTTGATATTATTTGGAGGCTTATCTCTAACTGTTGGTTTTCCGTGCTCGTTAATAGATCGGCCAACGGGTATATCAAGGCGGGAAGAGGACTTTGTCGGGGAGACCCGCTTTCCCCTTCTCTGTTCGTCATTGTTGCTGAGGCTTTCGTGCGTGGATTGCATTCACTTACGATAGCAAGTCAGATTCAGAGGTTTGGCATTCCTAGGGCTGCCCTCTTATCTCTTCTTTATCTTTTGCTGATGACGTTACCATTTTTACTAATGGTAATCGTGGCTCTATCCACCGTCTTATTGACCTTGTTCGGCAGTATGAGTGGTGTTCAGGCTAACTCGTTAATTCTGCTAAGAGTTGTTAACCCGATTATAAAAACGTGGTTCAAGAAAATAATGCATCGACTGTGTAATAAACGCGACGGATCAGTCAGTTGTAATATACATGGTCGAGCACCATGGGTCGAACACTACGGCTCGAACACCACGGGTCGAACAATCCAGCTGAAGCACGCTGGGTCAAGCACAGTAGTTCTGGTCGTGCACTGGCATCAATAGCGGGTCGGTCTGTCTCGGAACTTTGGGTCGGTCAGTCTCTGTCCTCTGGACCAGTCGGGCTTGCGTATTGGCTAATAGATTGGTCGCACTAATTTATCATAGAACATGACATTTCCGAAAGGGCATATTACAACACGCATAGATCAAATGTAAATCACGTTGGGTGTAACTATTACATTATCAAAGAAAGGCCTTAGCATTACATTCATGAAATGAACACGTTCTTCCTTATGTGGTAGTAGTAGCATAAAGAGAGGATGGTGCATGTGTTACCAACGTGACATGCATGGAAAGATTGGCACATTTATATACATAATACATGAACACGTCAACAACATTTGGAGGAGCAGCTTCTTTGCACAAGGATCGAGAATATCCTAACCTGGTCGGTCACCATCATGCCAAGCAAGTTGGTCGGTCATAAAATATAAGTCTCAAGTTGTGTACATTCATGAAATATATATATATATATGGATTATTAGCATTCATGGACGGAAACAGAGCGAGCACCATGCTGCTGTGTAAACCATATGAGTCATTCAGCAGATTTGTTCCATGACACGTGGCAGCACACATGGGGTAACCGTCATAATAATATTGAGTACATCATGTTTGCAAGAACATGAAAACGTGAAGCATATGAAGACAATATAAGCCGTGAATAAACTGAAGCCACGCATTTAAAGGGAACGACATACTTAACACGTACGGGTCGGTTCATGCAAATAGCATGACGTAAGGTGGTATCAAAAATATTACAGGGTCAGTACAAACAATGAGGAGCACGTGTCACATAATTAAATGAGTTGGCTCCAAGAATACATGTGGATCAGTATAAAAGGCGGAGGCTTCAGGACGGAATCATTTGGGGTCGGTCCCTCTTCAGTTCATAAGGGTCGGTCCCTCTTTAGTTTATTTAGGTCGTTCACTTCTTGCTGGGTCGTGCAAGCTTTGATATATGGGTCGCTTATAATTGTTTTTAGGGTTGGTCGCTCCAGCTTTTCTGTGGCATTTCTGTAAATACCTTACGCTTGACCCAAAACCTGTATACCATAATTACGACTTTGCCACCTGGTCCAAACTTCTCCTATAAATACCCCATTTCACCACACTTCAAGGGAACGATTCTTCCACCCCGAAGGGCTACCCAAATCATTTCTCCACCACTCTCAAGCAATCCAAGCTCCATTAATGGCCTCCTAAGCTCTCTCCTTCTTCCTCTAACATCGAGTGGATTTCATCTTCTTCAAACACCATTAATTCTCACTCTGATTCAATTCAGGTGATCTCCAACCGTCTTTGCTCCTCTTTAAAGCTCGGATCTAACACCATTTTCATGATGGAATCAAGGAAAATTATCTAATCACAAGATCTAATATGTTCCTTCTCGAATTCTAGTGAGATCTAAAGCGGAAAGAGAATAAAAAGTGGATAATCATTGTAAAGAGTGAACAAGTGTAATAAATGAGATTGTATGAGATGATGCTCTACGTAAATTTCCCCATGATAATGAAAATCATTTCAAATGTGGACGTAGATCTTTCCTGGATCGAACCACTATAAAAATCCTTGTATTCTTTACTTGCATTTACGTTTGTGGTCCCATTTCATTTTACATACCATTTGGTGACGTGTGATTTCATACCTTTGGTGCTTGAACCATTTTTGGTTTAAACATTTGGCGCCCACCATGGGGCTCGAACCTACGACCACAAGATTGAGAGCCTTGCATAGAAGTTTTAAACCATCTCCTTCTCCAAAATCATGGCAAAATCTAAGAAAGCTACGAGAAAAACCGTTGGAGGAAATGATAATGTTGCTAATGAGATTACGCCACTTAATAATCATTTAGAAGTTGGTGAAGACTCAGTTGGTGGAGCCGGCATGACTAATAATGAATTGAACGCTGCTATTGCCAATATGAATCAAAGAGTGGATGCTTCTACTAAAGCTATGATGGAGAAAATTGACGTCATCCTTAATGCTTGACCAAATCCAGCCCCTCAAAAGGTCCATATTGATCTCGAAGAAAAGAGCAAATCGCTAGCTTTCGATCATAACCGCAACGACAACATGGAAGATGATTATGATTGGTTAAGTGACAAAGACGAAGCTAACATCGAAGAATTGAAATCAAAGGCTAAGAATCATTCTGAAGTGAATGCTCGAAAGGTCACTAATCCCGCCTCGGGGCACCTCTTCGCCGGGAAAGTAAAGCATCTAAGTTCTCAAATCAAGACCGCTTGCCTAGACGAACATTTGGTAAAGAGCTTAGCTTCGCAGAGCGTCATAACACTAGAGAATACATCTCAGATATGATAGAACAAATCATGAAGAGGAATCAAGCTAGCAAAGACGATGAAAGAGAATGGGACCTCTCCCAATAGGACCCTGTTCACTGAAAGAATCCTAGAATTAGAGTGTCCAAAGAAGTTCAATCCTCCAACTTTGCCTCCATACAATGGTCTTATTGATCCTAACTACTTCCTATTCAAATACAAATGGAATATGAGTGCGGCTAAGGCGATGAGATGAGATGCACATATTTTCCTCTCTACTTAGAAGGTGCTGCATCATTATGATTCACAAAGCTACCACCTAAATCCATAGACTGGTTCTCTAATCTGACCAAAAAGTTCAAGGAGCAGTTCTGCTTATATGCTACCAAAGCCAAGGATGCTATAACGCTCTCAGCCATGAAGCAGAAACCAGGGGAAACTGTTAAAGCCTTTCTTAATCGATTTAATGTTTCCCTGTCTGAAGTGAGGAATCCAGAGCCACATATAATTCTCGTGGCTTTACTCGATGCTATAGAGAAAACAAGCAAATTCGGGAAGTGGATAAAGATGAAGGAACCAAATACGCTTGAAAAGTTTTACAAGAAGGCAGAGGAGTACATGAGAGTGGACGATAATCCTGTGACTCTTCAGACCAATAGTGGTAACCAACTCCTTGAAGCTCCCAAAAGTGCTGCTACCCAATGTAATCAACATAAAACTTAGGGGCAGAAGCGAGCTAACGACGGGAATGACAACAAAGCTAGTAAAAAGTTTCGACTTCTAGACTCGTCTGAACTAACTCCCTTGAATGACACTCCTGAAAACATCTTCCATGCCACAAAGGATGCAGAAGGTTACCCAGAGCCTCGGCCAATGAAGATGAATGACCATCTAACCAAATCCGGGAAGTTCTGCCGATTTCATAATCAGCCAGGCCGCAATACCAACGACTGTAGGCATCTTAAATCATTAATCGAAGAGTTGATTAGGAAGAATCTTCTGCAATAATATGTGAAGAATTCCCAAGAGACAAATCCTTCTGCAACTCCCCAGGGGGCAAGGGCCATGAAATGACCAATCCGGTCCAAGCGACAAAGCTCCTGCTTAAACTAATCCAAGGCCGATAATCAACTGACGACCGTTAATGATGATCAAATATCTACGGCTCAAAATAAGCGATCACTATTGCCTTTACTTTACTTCTTGCATTACTTTACTCTTTGCTATGTTCTACTTTCTTGTAAAAAGTCTTCAATGATTTACATGCATTGTACTGAACAATAGCTTTACAAATGAAATGCTACTTGCTTGTATAAATCTCTGATTTGCAAAATATACATGAAAATTTGCTAGAGACGATTTTCTCATTGCAGGCTGTTACATAGGCATTTGTTTCCTCAAGTTTCAACCAAATGAGATAGTCCTAATAACACCAATTCAAATATCAAAGTTCCATAACCATCGATATGCATAATGCAAGGATGAAAAGCGCTACTTTGGAAAGTGAATAAGGAAAGTCCTAATGAGTCAAACGGCTAAGAGACAAGCGAACATCCACGGATCTGAAATCCCAAAGGTCGCAGGAATTCATTGCACAAAATGAAGCGTGGGAGTTCACTATAAGTGAAACGAAGCGTGGGAGTTCATGGCGCGAAGCGATGCAACCCTCCAAAGGTTCGCTGGAATTCGTTGCGCGAAACGAAGCGCGGGAGTTCACTATAAGTGAAATGAAGCATGGAAGTTCGTGGCACGAAGCAATGCAACCCTCCAAAGGTTCGTTGGAATTCGTTGCGCGAAACGAAGCGCGGGAGTTCACTACAAGTGAGACGAAGCATGGGAGTTCGTAGCGCGAAGCGATGCAACCTCATCTAAATGTCGTTGGAGTTCACACTGCAAAATGTGCGACAGTCAAGAATCCTTTCTATAAGAGAAAGCAACTTCTCTACAGGAGAAATCAACAACGCTCGATGAACCCTATAATGTCGATTCAATCGACAGGAGAAGATGAATGCTGGATTATAACAGCCTCGCCAAAACACGGGGAATCCAATAGAGTCTTTGATGTCAGAGCTGATCGACAAAGCGAACAAAACGTCGAGCAATAAAAATTCTTCCCATAATGAAGACTAGCAATGATCTCATAAGCCGGAACAAGAATAATCAAAGCTTCTCAAAGAGGAAGCAGAAAATGAATCACAGATATGCATTTCCTGAATAAGAAATGTCGTGTACCACCTTATAAATCGTTAAAACGAAGACGTATGAAATCCACAGTCGGCTTTAGTCGATTAGTTGGTTTTAATCATCAATGCGAATTCGGATTATAATATAGTGTTTGTGCAAATAATATTAAACGAGTTATAAATCGTTGAGTAAAACAAGTCCTGTACAAACACTTTATTCAATTCAAAATAAAATTCGCCATAGTTTATTTTTTAAATAATCCACTATCAATATGGATAGCCGATGGTAAGTATAAGTCCAAAATCGTGCAATCGCTTGTTTTAATTACAGAACAGGTGACATGAAGCATATCAACAGCAATGTTCAATTCGAAGCCCGCATTTCTCGGAAGCGAAAAATACAAGTTTCGAGGGGAAAATGTTAACCCCGTTATAAAAACGCGGTTCAGGAAAATAATGCATCGACTGTGTAATAAACGTGATGGATCGGTCAGCTGTAATACACGCGGTCGAGCACCTCAGGTCGAACACTGCGGCTCAAAAACCACGGGTCCAACAATCCAGCTGAAGCACGTTGGGTCGAGCACAACAGTTCTGGTCGTGCACTAGCATCAACAGTTGGTCGGTCGGTCTCAGAACTTTGGGTTGATCAGTCTCTGTCCTCTGGATCTCTTTGTCCTCTGGATCGGTCGGGTTTGTGTATTGGCTAATAGATCGATCGCACTAATTTAGCATAGAACATGACATTTCCAAAAGGGCATATTACAACATGTATAGAGAAAATGTAAATCACGTTGGGTGCAACTATTACATTATCAAAGAAAGGCCTTAGCATTACATTCATGAAATGAACACGTTCTTCCTTATGTGGTAGTAGCAGCATAAAGAGGGGATGGTGCATGTGTTACCAACGTGAGATGAATGGAAAGATTGGCACATTCATATATATAATGCATAAACACGTCAACAACATTTGGAGGAGCAACTTCTTTGCACAAGGATCGAGCATATCCTAACCTGGTCGGTCACCATCGTGCCAAGCAAGCTGGTCGGTCATAAAATATAAGTCTCCAATTGTGTACGTTCATGGAATATATATATATTAATGAAGGATTATCAGCATTCATGGATAGAAACGGAGCAAGCACCATGCTGCTGTGTAAACCATATGAGTCATTCAGCACATTTGTTCCAAGACACGTGGCAGCACACATGGGGTAACCGTCATATTAATATTGAGTACATCCTGTTTGCAAGAACATGAAAATGTGAAGCATATCAAGACAATATAAGCCGTGAATAAACTAAAGCCACGCAATTAAATGGAACGACATACTTAACACATACGGGTCGGTTCATGTAAATAGCATGACGTAAGGTAGTATCAAAAATATTACAAGTTCGGTACAAACAATGAGGAGCACGTGTCACATAATTAAATGAGTTGGCTTCAAGAATACATGTAGATCGGTATAAAAGGCGGAGGCTTCAGGATGGAATCATTTGGGGTCAGTCCCTCTTCAGTTCACAAGGGTCGGTCCCTCTTTAGTTTATTTAGGTCGTTCACTTCTTGCTGGGTCGCGCAAGCTTTGATATATGGGTCGCTCATCATTTTTTTTGGGTCAGTCGCTCCATCTTTTCAGTGGCATTTCTATAAATACCCTTATGCTCAATCCAAACCCTGTATACCATAATTACGACTTTTCCACCTAGTCCAAACTTCTCCTATAAATACCCCCATTTCACCACACTTCAAGGGACCGATTGTAATGTCCCGACTTTTTTCGACGATTGACATTTAATTTTAATAAGGAAATTAAAATATAAGATGTTTGTTTAACCAACTAAAACAATTTGAATCATATGTATTAGTGTATGAATACACTGATAATATACATATTCAGTTATATGTTAAAGATTGGAAATGATATATGAATATAGCATATAAAAGAAATCATGTGGAGTTGTAACAACATATGTATGATCAACAAAAATAAGTAAGAACCCTTACAACCAAAAGCTTTAAAATATTTTCATATAGTAATATATATATATATGAGGTAACAAGAATTCAAAGAAAAGGCCTTTACAATTAAAATACAATTAATCACATGCAAGGGAAAAAGGCATCTTTGTCACTTTAAAAATATAAAAGAGGTTTGAAACAAAAGACAATAAACAAATATACATGAACAAAAACAATTCAACCACACTTATATACTTGAACATATAAATACCATTTCACACAACATATTGACTCATTAACCAAGTAGAAAATATCCACATATATATGAGACAAAATCTAGTCATAAAGACAAATGCAATGATATGATTTGAATTAAATAATGTTGCTATTATAGGAAGAACCATCACCTAAGAAACACCTAAAAACCTCACATTTATGGTTTGCATGTGCACAACTTGTATGAAGGAAAATATCAAGTAAGAAAGAGACAAAGAAAAACCAATTTTTAAATACTTTCAAATCTAAGAAGATCACACATGTAACCAAGAAGAGTGCCACTAAGCATAGGAGAACTAGCTTCTAAACCCAAGTTTGCACATGGAGGTATGGTTTTTGCAAAATATCTCAAACACTTTGCAACTAAGAAACCTATTTTATAATACATGAAAGGATGGGCATTAAATGAAGAAAGGACGACTTCTAGAAGGAAATACATAAGACAAGGCTATTGGCTATTATCCTAGGATAAACAAATATTGTCATACATGTGCTCCTTATAATAAGGATGTAGAGAGGGGTGAGGCTAATGGGGAGGTTACTATAGGAGCATGTGCAGAAAAATGATTTTTTTAAACTTGAGTTTTCTTATAAATACTTCATAAGAGCATGCATTTCTCTCACAACAAAACCATAAATTCACACTAAAATCTGAGTTCTTTCTAGCTGGAAAACATATAGGAAAGCATTTCAATGTGAGTAAACCTTATTTTAAATCCCTGTTAATGTTTTACTGTAAAACAATTTATGTGTGTTTAGTTTGACTACAAGTTCATGTTATGCTTAATCCCATCATCTTGCCACCAAACACACAGAGCATGGATATTAGAAACCTTTGCTTACATCAGTTATATTTCACATATGAAAGAACCAACATGTTCTGTACAAGTGTTGTGTTAGTTTAAACCTTAGTTTGAGATCTGTTACTGTGTTCTGTAAAACACAGTTCAATTGCACACTGGATCATAGGAGAGAATCAAACCAAACTTCTCGCACTAGTGTCATATAAATACAACTGTATAAAGTAGATATACTAGTGACCCCAAACATTGAAATGGAAATATAAGCCAGAAAACAGAAACACAGTCTATTCTCTGTATCCCACCACAAATATGGATTTTCAAATTTCTTAAAATCATGGTTTGCGTATATGAACACAATCGCAATACAAAATAATGATTTTTATTGGAAGTTTCGTAATTTTAAATATTGTGATGATCGAGATATGATGGGATGATCAGAAATTGGGTTTCGACCAAATTCCGGCAACCCAATGAATGAACTAACGCGGCGTGAGGCGTGGAGGAGCGTAGGGGTTCATAGATCATAGGAAAAATATCAAATGATTTTTAAAACACATAGATTTTGAAAACGATTTAAAAATATGATTTAGGGTTCATGTTTTTGTGTCCCGTATTCTCGTCGGAACTGCTCGTCGACGGCGGCGGTGGGAGGTGCAGTCCAGGGGAGATCGGAGCGGTGGAGGGTCACGGTGGTGGGGCCGGAGTTGGAGGCGCTCCAGTGGACTGAGGACGTGGCAGTCTTGGTTTTCTCCGATGAACTCATTTTTGATGATGATGGATCACACAGTTAAAAACAATGTAGCGGTGGTGGTGGTGATATCTGGAGGTGGCGACGAGATTTGGTGGTGATGGGTGACTTGCGGAGGTGGTCGGAGGTGGTCGATGGTGGCCAGGTTAGGTGTGCACGTGTACGTGTACGTGTGTGGAGTGGAGAAGAAAGGTGGTACTTGGTCAAGGTGGAGGACGTATGTGTGGCATCAGGTTTTGGAAGTGGTACTTTAGGAGTGGTACTTCCGAGAACTTGCAAGGTTGGTACTTCCGAGAACTTGCAAGGTTGGTACTTCCGAGAACTAGCAAGTGGTACTTCCGATATTCAGAAAAGTGGTACTTCTGATAAGATTTTGGAAAAAGTGGTACTTCCGATAAGGTTTTGGCAAAAGTGGTACTTCCGATAAAATTGTGGCAAAAGTGGTACTTCCGATTTGAATTTGGCAAAACAAGAAATCATGGTCGTGGCAGCAGTCTCGAAGTGATCAGCACGGTCGTGGCAAGGTATGGTACCTGGCACTTTGGCAAGTACCAGGGCGGTACTTTGACAAAGGAGAAAACGCAGTCATGGCAAGGATTTTTCGAAGGAAATCACAGTATTTTGAAAGTGGCACTGGTACTTTGGTAAAACCGCTAGTGAATGAATTTCTGAACGAGATTTTAAATTCAAAACGATTTTAATTTGAAATCTGAAATTAATAAAAATAAATAATTTAATAAAAATAGAATTTTTATTTAATTTGTCATAGGCAAGTGGACGGAAGAAAATGGTAGAAAGATCAAGTACAGAAGTTGACCGGAGAATTTTTACGAGTTTGAGATATAGAAATATAAATTATTAAATTATTAAATTAATTTATTTAAGATAAATTTGAAGTAATAAAATAATTTACCAGAAGAACTGGAGTATAAAACATCGTTTAAACAACGATGATAAACGAAGCAAAATACCGTGTGCGACGCATGTACTTTGTCTATCCATTCGAAATGTTGGTCAAAACTGAATATAAATACCGTGTGTGACGCACACATTTTAACTGTTCGTTTATAAAAGATATTGATAATATCCAGATATGAACAAGATAAACATATATTGTTATGTAACTGAAAATCCATAAATACAGAACATATAAACTGAATTATAATCAGATTAAGTTGATAATTATTTATCGACTATAAAAGACAAATTTTACATCGTTTCGAAGAGTCCGGGATAAACATTCCACTTCGAATCGATTTATATGATGCATGTCAGAATACTGAAGACGACGATATGCAAAGGCTATAGTATCTTCGGTCTGTTCAGTCCCAGAACAAACCCGAATGGACGAGTGTCTGACAACGTATATCAGTTAGATTCTACACATTGAATTTACATAAGTATATTACGTTGGTGGCGGAGAAATTCGCTTGCCCGCAGTATATTTGGGTAATCGAATGAGTGTTTCTGACGGATATGACGATGTGACATTCAAATAATTGAAGAAATAATATGTCAGAAGGACAAACGTGACCTCAAACTTCACAACCAGGAAGTAACAAAAGTTGGGTTGGGCAACATGGCTAGTTGGGTCATACGCAAGCAGGGTGTATTGTCATCGATCTAGAGAAAATTCATATTTATTCTTCTTTTTCGATTCTGTATCTTCGGATTTCAGTTGGATGGCCAACAACCGTGGTGGCAATATATTCGATACACTCAAGCTAAATGAGTGGTCGGTCATGTGTGGCCGGGTTGCAAGACATTCTTGTTGAACCCCAGTGTGTCCTCTCTAGATTACACTGATCGGTAGGTGCTCCCATACCTTGTCTGTTGGAATCCAATCTCCAATAAGCGATCTGCGGTTTTGATTGTATACTATATACGTGAACGTGAGATGCAAGCGTTTCACTAGTTCATTATTTATTTTATAAAAACTATCATAATATCAAACTTTTTGATATAAAATACTTGGGTTATTATCCATATATTAGCTATGGATTGGTCTAAAGATTTCTAAAGTAAATGAATCAGTACAAAATGGAAAACCTTATTTCTTACCTCCTTGTTTACAATCTTGTAACTATGTTTACTCACACCAGTCCCCTGACTAACCCAGAGTTTATTTCCTGTGTTTCCTAAACTCTTGGGTATTCATAATATTTATTATGTGTGGACAATTAGTCCAGGTAGGCAAGTGGAATCTGATGAAGTTCAAGTTCAAGACCAGTAGTATATCTATATCTATGTATCCAGTTGACATCTGTATTATCCTAATCATGATGTATAATTATGCTGTTGTACTATGGTATTGTATTAAGATGATGTACTATGATGTATCAGACCTTGTATTGTAATATATTATGTATTTGTGAAATTCCGTTGTGAGATTCTAATGTCTTCTTATTTTTCTATTCTATAAGTTCTATCTTTTCTATCTCATTTCTAAATTCTTTCAATAATGACACGACTTTCGAGGCATCGAAAATCGCGCTGTTACAGTTGGTATAAGAGCTTAGGTTTTCTGAACACCTAGGCTGTGAGTTAGTGCTGAGAGAGCGTATTTTTATAAAAACTATTATAGTATAGGATGACCCTAGTTATTAATTTAGGTTATCCCTAAGACTATCTTCCGAATGAATATTAACTCTCAAATCGTATCTTCAGAAAGTTGATAATGAGTTCTCAAGCAAGGCGAGGCCGAGGAGCAAGTAGGGCAACTACAACCAATAGGCACACTGTTAATCAAACCCAAGTGGATACAACTGAAGTGGTCCAAGCTCCAACGCAGCCAAACTTTGCTATGATTTGCAAGAATTACACTACTCTGGGAGGAGACGTTTTTAAGGGAACTGAATCACTGATTGAAGTCCAAGCATGGATTAGATCATGTGAAACGATTTTTAAGGGACTGAAGTTGGATGACGAGTATAAACGTCTCTTAGCTTCATGGAATCTGGAGGGAGCTGCAGCAATCTAGTGGGATGCTCAGACTGCAAACACTCTGAAGGATGATTTTACTTGGGCGATGTTCAAAGAAGCTTTTGAAGCCCAGTATCTGCCAGCCACTGGGAAGACAAGGATGTATCGGGACTTCATCGATTTAAAGCAAGAAGGCATGACTGTTACCGAATACAAAAACAAGTTCAATGCACTGTCAAGCTTTGGACCAGAGTTGGTCAATACCTCACTGAAGAAGAACGAGATGTTTGACGTAGCTGGACTGAAGGATAGTCTACTAGGACGTATGATGGGACATCTGAAAGACCCATTTGTTGAATTAGTGGATTTAGCACTTAGGTATGAAGCCTTGGATGCTAAGAAACCAACAACAGAAGATACTCAGACTGGATAAATAAGTAGAGAGAATCCCCGGAAGAGGAAATTCAATCCAAACAAGGAGAACAAGGAAAAAGGAGATACAGGGGAAGAGAAGTATAAAAATCGTTTCAAGAATGTTTTGTGTCACAACTGCAAACAAAAGGGACATATCGCTAGATTTTGTAAGAAGCCAAAGGATAAGGAACCCGAACAAACCCAGTAGCAAAAGAAACCTCAGCAACAGCAGCAGCAGAATCAAGATCAGAGAAATGAGATGGTGATAAAGAATCTCTGTTTTAACTGCCTTCAGCTGGACACATGATCAAGAACTGCCCACTGATGAAGAAGGCACCACAAACTATTGTTTATGCTATCATGAATGAGCCGTCAACTACAGGGGACATGAAAGTAAAAGGAATCATGAAAGGTACCTACACAGTGTTAGAGGAGTAGGATGGAAAGATGTGTCGAACTATATATAGGTATATTATATGGTAGCATATGACTTGAATCAGTCAAGTATAACCCTATGTATGACAGTATGTTATAGTACAAGTATGGAACTAGTGTATAATTATAATGTACTAAGTGGTTATGATATAAAGTATCATCTTTTGGAAAATCTTTCTATCTTTCTTACTTTAGTTTCGGGGACGAAATTCTTTTAAAGAGCGTGGATTGTAGTGTCCCGACTTTTTTCGACGATTGACATTTAATTTTAATAAGGAAATTAAAATATAAGATGTTTGTTTAACCAGCTAAAACAATTTGAATCACATGTATTAGTGTATGAATACACTGATAATATACATATTCAGTTATATGTTAAAGATTGGAAATGATATATGAATATAGCATATAAAAGAAATCATGTGGAGTTGTAACAACATATGTATGATCAATAAAAATAAGTAAGAACCCTTACAACCAAAAGCTTTAAAATATTTACATATAGTAATATAGTAATATATATATATATGGGGTAACAAGAATTTAAAGAAAAGGCCTTTACAAATAAAATACAATTGATCACATGCAAGGGGAAAAGGCATCTTTGTCACTTTAAAAATATAAAAGGGGTTTGAAACAAAAGACAATAAACAAATATACATGAACAAGAACAATTCAGCCACACTCATATACATGAACATATAAATACCATTTCACACAACATATTTACTTATTAACCAAGTAGAAAATATCCACATATATATGAGACAAAATCTAGTCATAAAGACAAATGCAATGACATGATTTGAATTAAATAATGTTGCTATTATAGGAAGAACCATCACCTAAGAAACACCTAAAAGCCTCTCATTTATGGTTTGCATGTACACAACTTGTATGAAGGAAAATATCAAGTAAGAAAGAGATAAAGAAAAACCAATTTTTAAATACTTTCAAATCTAAGAAGATCATACATGTAACCAAGAATAGTGCTACTAAGCATAGGAGAACTAGCCTCTAAACCTAAGTTTGCACATGGAGGTATGGTTTTAGCAAAATATCTCAAACACTTTGCAACTAAGAAACCTATTTTATAATACATGAAAGGATGGGAATTAAATGAAGAAAGGACGACTTCTAGAAGGAAATACATAAGAAAAGGATATTGGCTATTATCCTAGGATAAACAAATATTGTCATACATGTGCTCCTTATAATAAGGATGTAGAGAGGGAGAGGCTAATGGGGAGGTTACTATAGGAGCATGTGCAGAAAAATGATTTTTTTAAACTTGAGTTTGCCTATAAATACTTCATAAGAGCATGCATTTCTCTCACAACAAAACCATATGTTCACACTAAAATCTGAGTTCTTTCTAGCTGGAAAACATATAGGAAAGCATTTCAATGTGAGTAAACCTTATTTCAAATCCCTGTTAATCTTTTACTATAAAACAGATTATGTGTGTTTATTTTAACTACAAGTTCATGTTATGTTTAATCCCATCATCTTGCCACCAGACACACAGAGCATGGATATTAGAAACCTTTGCTTACATCAGTTATATTTTACATATGCAAGAACCAACATGTTCTGTACAAGTGTTGTGTTAGTTTAAACCTTAGTTTGAGATCTGTTACTGTGTTCTGTAAAACACAGTTCAATTGCACACTGGATCATAAGAGAGAATCAAACCAAACTTCTCGCACTAGTGTCATATAAATACAACTGTATAAAGTAGATATACTAGTGACCCCAAACACTGAAATGGAAATATAAGCCAGAAAACAGAAACACAGTCTGTTCTCTGTATCCCACCACAAACATGGATTTTCAAATCTCTTAAAATCATGGTTTGCGTATATGAACACAATCGCAATACAAAATAATGATTTTTAGTGGAAGTTTCGTAATTTTAAACGTTGTGATGATCGAGATATGATGGGAAGATCAGAAATTGGGTTTCGATCAAATTCCGGCAACCCAATGAATGAACTAACGCGGCGCGAGGCGTGGAGGAGCGTAGGGGTTCATAGATCATAGGAAAAATATCAAATGATTTTTCAAACACATAGATTTTGAAAATTATTTAAAAATATGATTTAGGGTTCATGTTTTTGTGTCCAGTATTCTCGTCGGAACTGCTCGTCAACGGCGGCGGTGGGGAGGTGCAGTCTAGGGGGTCGGAGCGGCGGAGGGTCACGGTGATGGGGCCGAAGTTGGAGGCGCTCCAGTGGACTGAGGACGTGACAGTCTTGGTTTTCTCCGATGAACCCATTTTTGATGATGATGGATCACACAGTTAAAAACACTGTAGCGGTGGTGGTGGTGATGTCTGGAGGTGGCGACGAGATCTGGTGGTGATGGGTGACTTGCGGAGGTGGTCGGAGGCGGTCGATGGTTGCCGGGTTAGGTGTGCACGTGTACGTGTACGTGTGTGGAGTGGAGAAGAAAGGTGGTACTTGGTCAAGGTGGAGGACGTCTGTGTGGCATCAGGTTTTGGAAGTGGTACTTCCGAGAACTTGCAAGGTTGGTACTTCCGAGAAATTGCAAGGTCGGTACTTCCGAGAACTAGCAAGTGGTACTTCTGATATTCAGAAAAGTGGTACTTTCGATAAGATTTTGGAAAAAGTGGTACTTCCGATAAGATTTTGGAAAAAGTGGTACTTCCGATAAAATTCTGGCAAAAGTGGTACTTCCGATTTGAATTTGGCAAAACAAGAAATCATGGTCGTGGCAGCAGTCTGGAGGTGATCAGCAGGGCCGTGGCAACCTGGTACTTTGGCAAGTACCAGGGCGGTACTTTGACAAAGGAGAAAATGCAGTCGTGGCAAGGATTTTTGAAGGAAATCACAGTATTTTGAAAGTGGTACTGGTAAAACCGCTAGTGAATGAATTTCTGAATGAGATTTTAAACTCAAAACGGTTTTAATTTAAAATCTGAAATTAAATAAATTATAAAAATAAATAATAAATAATTTAATAAAAATAGAATTTTTATTTAATTTGTCATAGGCAAGTGGACGGAAGAAAAAGGTAGAAAGATCAAGTACAGAAGTTGACCGGAGAATTTTTACGAGTTTGAGATGTAGAAATATAAAGAAATAAATTATTAAATTAATTTATTTAAGATAAATTTGAAGTAATAAAATAATTTACCAGAAGAACTGGAGTATAAAACATCGTTTAAACAACGATGATAAACGAAGCAAAATACCGTGTGCGACGCACGTACTTTGCCTATCCATTCGAAATGTTGGTCAAAACTGAGTATAAATACCGTGTGTGACGCACACACTTTAACTGTTCATTTATAAAAGATATTGATAATATCCAGATATGAACAAGATAAACATATATTGTTATGTAACTAAAAATCCATAAATACAGAACATATAGATTGAATTATAATCAGATTAAGTTGATAATTATTTATCGACTATAAAAGACATTTCGTACATCGTTTCGAAGAGTCCGGGATAAACATTCCACTTCGACTCGATTTATATGATGCATGTCAGAATACTGAAGACGACGATATGCAAAGGCTATAGTATCTTCGGTCTGTTCAGTCCCAGAACAAACCCGAATGGACGAGTGTCTGACAACGTATATCAGTTAGATTCTACACATCGAATTTACGTAAGTATATTACGTTGGTGGCGGAGAAATTCGTTTCTCTTAGCTTTATTGCCCGCAATATATTTGGGTAATCGAATGAGTGTTTCTGACGGATATGACGATGTGGCATTCAAAGTAATTGAAGAAATAATTTGTCAGAAGGACAAACGTGACCTCAAACTTCACAACCAGGAAGTAACAAAAGTTGGGCTGGGCAGCATGGCTAGTTGGGTCATACCCAAGCAGGGTGTATTGTCGTCGATCTAGAGAAAATTCATATTTATTCTTCTTTTTCGATTCTGTATATTCGGATTTCGGTTGGATGGCCAACAACCGTAGTGGCAATATATTCGATACACTCAAGCTAAATGAGTGGTCGATCATGTGTGGCCGGGTTGCAAGACGTTCTTGTTGAACCCCAGTATGTCCTCTCTAGAGTACACTGAACGGTAGGTGCTCCCATACCTTGTCTGTTGGAATCCAATCTCCAATAAGCGATCTGCGGTTTTGATTGTATACTATATACGTGAACGTGAGATGCAAGCGTTTCACTAGTTGATTATTTAATTGATAAAAACTATCGTAATATCAAACATTTTGATATAAAATACTTGGGTCATTATCCATATATTAGTTATGGATTGGTCTAAAGATTTCTAAAGTAAATGAATCTATCCAAAATGGAAAACCTTATTCCTTACCTCCCTATTTATACTCTTTTAACTATGTTTACCCACACCAGTCCCCTAACTGACCCAGAGTTTATTTCCTGTGTTTCCTAAACTCTTGGGTACTCATAATATTTATTATGAGTAGACAAGTAGTCCAGGTAGGCAAGTGGAATCTGACGAAGTTCAAGTTCAAGACCAGTAGTATATCTATATCTATGTATCCAGTTGACAACTGTATTATCTTAATCATGATGTATAATTATGCTGTTGTACTATGGTATTGTATTAATATGATGTACTATGGTATTGTATCTGTATTATCCTAATCTTCTGAATTCTTTCAATAATGACACGACTTTCGAGGCATCGAAAATCGCGTCGTTACACCAATTCTTCCACCCGAAGGGCTGCCCAAATCATTTCTCCACCATTCTCAAGCAATCCAAGCTCCATTAATGGCCTTCTAAGCTCTCTCCTTCTTCCTCTAACATCAAGTGGATCTCATCTTATCCAAACACCATTAATTCTCACTCCAATTCAATTCAAGTGATCTCCAGCAGCCTTTGCTCCTCTTTAAAGCTCAAATCTAACACCATTTTCATGATGGAATCAAGGAAAAGTATCTAATCACAGGATCTAATCTGTTCCTTCTCGAATTCTAGTGAGATCTAAAGAGGAAAGAGAATAAAAAGTGGAGAGTCATTGTAGAGAGTGAACAAGTGTTATAAATGAGATTGTATGAGGTGATGCTCTATGTAAATTTCCCCATGATAATGAAAATCATTTCAAAAGTGGACGTAGATCTTTCTTGGATCGAACCACTATAAAAATTCTTGTATTCTTTACTTTCATTTGCGTTTGTTGTCCCATTTTCATTTTACATACCATTTAGTGAAGTGTTATTTCACATCTTGAGTGTTTGAACCATTTTTGCTTTAAACAAGTTGTTTCGTCCCCGCGAAAGACTTTCCTCCGGTTAGGTCTTCATGGATTAACACATTCACTGGTTTTAATGTAGCCTCCCTTCCCTTGCCTTGCCTCGGTATAGTTCTGTATAGAGGTCAGATGCTCAACGCGATTTTTGATCCGTTGACTGATAAAACCAGGGGAAAGATTATTCGCTGGAATGCGACGCTTCTTTCGCAGGTAGGAAGATTGGTTCTCGTAAAGTCGGTTTTGGACTTTATAAGATTGCATGTCTTTTCGTCTATGACTCCCACCTCTTCTTTTTTCCACTCTTATCATTCGTTGGCTTCGTCCTTTTTCTGGGAAAAAAGAACAACACTTATCATCACCATTGGATTTCGTGGGATGTCATTTGTCGTCCCAAAAGTGAGGGAGGCTTAGGCCTGTGAAATCCAAAGGATATGTGTACTACCTTTGCTTGCAAGCTGTGGGCTTGGTTTGTAGCGAACGATTCTTTGTGGGCGTCGTTCTTCCATGTTAAGTACCACAGGCTTGTAGGCACGAATTACACTGGTGTCCTGTCCTATGCTAGTGAGACATGGAAATGGATGCGATCCGTGAAGTCCCTTTCATATTCACATGGAGGTGGAACTAGATGGGATGGCAATCCTTTCTCGTTAAGGCAGTGTGGAGTTAGAGGAGGATCGCACTCCACGTCTCTGTCTTTTCTCTTTCATCTGGGATGTTCGATTACCTCCAAAAATCTCTATGTTTATGTAGAGAATCCTACATGAGGGGTTACCATTGGACGAGAACCTCTAGAGGATAGGCATCTCAATCGTGTCTCATTCCAGGTGCTACGGTTCTAGTAACGTTAAAACCATTACTCACTTGTTTTTTCACGACTCTTCTGCTAGAGCCATGTGGAACTACTTCGAGAATCTGGTTGGTCTTCGAGGTAATGCCGCTTCTCTTGTTGATTTACTGAGACACTGGTGGGCCGGTATCTCAAGTAAATCGATTCGTTCGATCCTTTTTCTTCTGATTCCTTGTCTTATCTACTGGCATATATGGTGCTTGCGGAACAAGGCAATTTATGACGAATTTCCTATGGATCCTCCTACCATCATCCGAAGGGTAAGGGACGATGTTTTCCTTGTGTTTCACGGTAGTTCGTTCAAGGAAGCAATTGGCTCCCGCTCGAGGAGGTTGGCGAGTGCTTTTGTTGTTAGCTCGGTACCGCCTACCACAAAGGAGGATTGGTTGAACACTTGTTAGTTTAGAGAGCCGGTTTCTTCCCACTCTCTTCTACACAGATATCCCCCCCCCATCTTTTTCTCATGCTGTTTGCTAGTAACGCAAATCCTGGATTTTAGGTACATTTGGGTTCTAGCCTCTTTGGGTCTTTTTATGCTGGTGGTGCTGCTTCAGAGTTAGAGCATAGAGATGGAGCGGGTGGGCTTTGTCTTTTGGATATTGTTCTTGGCCCATCCACTTTTTGGTGTCTCGGCTTTGATCGGAGGAGTAGTTGCCGTTTTGGGGGTCATCACTGTGTCAGGTGAGAGGCAGGCCAGTTTTCGATTTGTTTGTTTTTTACTACTAGCTCAGATAGTCCGCTATTGTTTTGGGTTTTGTCTGTATTACTTTTTGCATTTTGTGTGTGCACGGATTTTGTAGCCATATATACAAATCTGTTTTTGTGATCCATTGGAGAATGGCTAGATTCTCCTTTTTGTTATATATATTCTTATTAAAAAATGTTATAGAATTCATTTAGATATACAAATACATCGGTCACATAATATAATTATATGCATAAACAATAATTGCAAATTTAATTTGTTATTCATTTACATCATTACATTAATACAATATGTTGTAAAAAAAATTAATTAAAGTGCCCACATTCTGAAATTTCTATGGTTTCTTGCAAAACCCACCTCAATACCACATAATTTCTATGGTCTATGGATGGGTGCCTTACATATTTTTTTAGGGATATGTTGTTGTACCTCAGTACACTGTTGTCTTTTCTTTTTTTTTTCTTCTTGGGTAGTCAAGCTAGGAGATGTCAATGCTTTCATGTGTATAGGCTAGGTTGTGTTATGCTATCCTTTTTCAGTACTTTGTTTTTGAGGCATCTTTTAGGATGTAATTTTTGTTGCTGTGTAACATATGTCACTTGCCTCCCTGTGTGGAGAATGTAACTTTAGTAGTCTAGTCTCTAAGGTTAGCACCTATGCTATAAGCTAGGCTAGTAGCAGCGGTAGTTCCACTATAAAAACGTGTGTAGCAGACAGTCCACCTTAAAAACCGATTATAGTAGATTAATGGTCTGTCAACCTCCTTGCTTTATTCTAGGAACTCTTTTTTTTACTTAATTTTCTCTTGATATTTAATATTGAATCTTTTAATTTATCAACTAAAATTTTAACTAAACGTCTCATTATTTTACAGTATGACATATATATTTAAAACTTGTATAGTTATCTACAAATAATTCAGCTATTAACTTTTAACATTTTACATTTAGGTGCATTTATTTATATGAACTACATAATATAAAATTTAAATAATTTAAATGAATTTTGGTCAACTAATATTTTTAATAAATATTTAAGAACCATAATTCAATGTTATACAAATATTGTAGTACTAGAAATGGTTAAATTAACTTTTTATTCGACTACGATATATAAATCGCATGATACAACAATAACAAGTTTAATTTTAATTCATTTACTGTTTAACTTAAAATACCTATATTTAAAGTAGTAAAATATATTTATCATGCATTGCATTATAAAATTCTACATTTAACTTAAAATACATATATTTAAAATTGTCGTAGTTATTTACAAGACTCACCACACTTTCTCTATGTTTTACATTTTAGTCCATATGTTTAAATTAATTATGCAATCATAAGCTGAAAATAGTAAGATAAACGTAAATAACAATATTCATTAGTTCAATCACTAATGATAGTAAGAAAATTTCAATAATGTACATCATACTCATACCTGCAAAATATGGTAAAATTGTGCTTTCATTAAACTAAAATACGTAACTCACATGAACGACGACATAACATAAACAATAAGTAATTTTTGTAAAATACACTATTTGAATTCTGAAACATACAAATGTTCTTTCTCAAAGACATATTTAAGAAACACGATTATTTTTAGGTTCAGCCGATCTTTAAATGATTGCAGTAAAAATAGAAAATATTTTCACTCTTGTAAAAAAATTGTACTTCTTCAAAAAAATTAAAAAGATGATGTTTATAGAAACGTGTGATTAGGTACAAATTTAATTTTTGGTATAAAACACAAAATAATAGCAAAAAAATATCAATAAATTCAGCATGCATTGCAAAATTATGTTTTTTTTTCTTACAACGAATACCTTAGTTTTAATACACATACAACCTTTTACCGAACTATCTCAATTCTCTTCTAATATCGTGTATTTGACTTCATGTATTAGAGTTAATCATGAATCTTAGAACCATAATTAAATTTAGTAAACTAATTGATACATCAAATAAATCATAAAATTATAAAATTTGCAATATTTTAATGATATTCATATTAACAAAGAACGGTATAGGATTCATTTGGATATACAAATACATCGATCACATAACATAATTAAATACATAAGCAATAGTTGCAACTTTAATTTGTGATTTATTTACATCGATAGTACAATATATTGTTAAAAAATTATTTTAATTCAAAAAATGGCAGACTCTCAAATGGCTCCAAATCCCTCTTTTCTTCCCTCGAGTCACGCCCAAACCTTACCATCAATCACATCACCTTAAATCCCGCAACCTCCACCTCCTCTCATACCTCCTCATGTGTCGGCCGCCTAACCCTTCCTTCGTTCCTCTCCCTCGGGCTAACCAATCCACCACTGAAACTATTCCCTCCTCCTCTGATTTTCCACCTCTAACTAACGAAATTGTTAAAACAGCAAGTCAACGGCGCTGGACTTCCTTCTTTCAGCATTTGCCTAGAAATACGAGGAAGTACAACTCCGTTGACATGATTCCCACTTTTGATAATGACGGTGTCATGGAGTACTCACCTGACATAATTAAAGTTGGCATGAAAGTGTGGAGCGATTCTTTTGTTGGTTTTTTCCTCGATTCACCACTCTCATTTACTGCTGTGCTACAGAAGGTCAATTCGAATTGGAAGCTGAAAGGTACCTTTAGAGTTAAATCGGATGGAGTTTTATTTATTTTCCAGTTTACTCATCAAGAGGACATAATGAAAATTCTATTGGAAGACCCACTGATAATGAGGAACAAACTTTTTATTATAAAACCATATGATCCACAAGTCAGTAATGTGTGTGGTCAAATTAAAGTAGTTCCTATTTGGGTGCAATTCTCTAATATTCCCCTCTTCGCTTAGTCACACCCTGGAATTAATTGGTTAGCTTGACGTTTTTGTAGAATGGTATGTTTAGATGAAACAACAGAGAGGCTAGAACGGCTGAATTATGCCAGATGTTTGATCGAAATCAAACCAGATAAACATCTCATTGAAGACTTTTTTGTTAAAATACCAGGAGGAGGAACACAAAGATTTAAAATTACTTATCTATGGAGGCCTCTTGTGTGCACAAGTTGTAAGACATTTGGACACAGTAATGATAACTGTGAGGAAAGCAAAACAAGTGAACAGAAAGCAGAGGAAAGTAGGAAAAAGAAGGATGACAACATAGTAAATAATGAAAGGAGGAATCAGGAAAACCAGAGTGTTAGAAATAACAATGTTGTGGTTAACAACAATACCATGAAGAGAACTAACAACGCTTATGGAAGGAAACCAATTCAACACAAAACACAAGCATGGCAGAAAGTGCAAAGGAACAAAAAGTTTGAAGCTAACAAGAATAATAAAGGAAAGAGTACTATTGGTGAGTTCTGGCCAATCAATTACAACATCTTTGATCCTAGTACTAGTCAATCTCCTACAGTTCAAATGGTGAATATAGAAGAAGATATCGAGGAAGGAGAGATTCTGATTGAAAATAAAGATGGAAATAAGAATAAATAAACAGAAGAAAAGGAAATTGAAGAAAGTAGGAAAGCAAGTGGTATCACTTCTGGAAAACCTTTAAATGAGCCTCTAATAACATCCAATAGTTATGCTGCTTTACAAGAAGTTATAGTGGGTGATAAAGAAACTGTTTCAGCCATAAAAGCTAACAAAGTGGAGCAAGAAGCCGAACTGCAGAAAGGAAAGGTGGAAAATGAATTTGAGCAAGGTCTATCTCAAGAAATTATGGAAATTATGAGACAAAATGTTAAATCTAAAGGTGATCAAGACCAAAGCAAACAAGGTACAGCAAAAGGAAGTGTGACATCTCCTTCTTGTGAAATGCCCAGCACTCAAGCACGAAAAGAAACTACAAATCAGAAGAACAATGAAGACCTCTTTATGAACTCAAACATTGGTTTTAAGCTTGCACCTGTCGCTGCTCTTCCTGCTGCTTGCTTTCTGCGTGATATTACTTTTTATAGTCAGGTCAATAAAGAGCAAAATGAACAAGAACTTCAACCTTTAGCACAAGTATACCCTGAGGATAACCGTAAAGGTAATTTTCTTGCAACTGATAAAGGAAGTGGAAGCCAAGCAAAAGATAGAGCTAAATATCCATATTTCAAGATTGCACACCCTCCTGGATTCAAAGCAGCTGTAAACTCTCACTTATATGACCCTGAAAAAGCTAGCAGTGAAAAGAAAAGTAGAAGAAAGGATAAACTTTCAGTGGTAGATTAAAGTCAGATCCAAACAAGATATATGGAAAATATGCAAAACCAACAACTAGAGTTTACCGATGTTACACGACATTAGTGTCTGGAATATTCGTTGTGCACATGATGACATCAAGCTTGATCAATGTAAGTACATAATAAAGAATACAATTTGAGTGCTCTGGCTATACTTGAAACTAATCTTAATGAAGCTTTGACCTTAAGAGTTGCCAGGTACATCAACCCCAATTGGATACTTTTGCATAATTTAAATAACTAGCTATGGTAGAATTTTATTAATTTTTGATCCATCAGTGCATAAGTTCACTACTGTTACATCTATCAACTAGTTCATCCATTGTCATAATTATCATATTCCATCTTCTGCATCATATTACTTTACCTTTGTGTATGCATCTAACTCCTATAATGCTAGAGACTCCCTTTTTCAAAATTTACTTGATTTTAGGCAGCACACACATCCTTGGATTGTGTGTGGAGATTTCAACTCTCCTCTGAAACTCTCTAGTAGAGATGGAGGTAATCCAGTTGCTCTCTCTGAGAACATTGCAATTAATGTTGCTATTAGTAATTGTGACTCCTTGAAATTAGTTCCTTTGTGCTCCCATTAACTTGGAATAATAGTAAGAGGGATGGTCCTAGATTTTTTTCTAGAATCGACCATGCTTTTAACTTATGGCCTAATTTGTCAAATGAACTGCCTAGCTCCCTCCTACTCTCAAACCATTCCCCTCAAATTATTAGGCCATGGGAGAATGCTACTATTAGATATCCTAGCTTTAAGTTCTTCAATGCATGGACTTTGGACCTTGAATTAAATGAGATAGTTAAAAATCAGTGGGGAACT
Source organism: Allium sativum (assembly GCA_030737875.1). Classification (NCBI taxonomy): domain Eukaryota; kingdom Viridiplantae; phylum Streptophyta; class Magnoliopsida; order Asparagales; family Amaryllidaceae; genus Allium; species Allium sativum. The sequence continues at coordinate 527,948,670 of CM060916.1, forward strand.
CCTATTTTTGGAAACCCTATGTGTATTCTTTCCAAAAAAATTAAGTTACTTAAGACAGCTCTTAAAACCTAGTCTAGCATTAAGTATGGAAATGGTACAACTTTTTTAAAATGCTTAGAGCAGAAGCTTGCTTCAGTGCAAGCAACAATGCAAATTGACATGAACAACATTGCTCTTGTCCAAGAGGAAAGCTTAATTTCTAACAATTACAGAAATGCACTTCACACTGAATGTTTAATGAATAGACAGAAGTCAAGAATCAAGTGGCATGATGAAGGTGACAGAAAAATAGCTTACTTCCACGCAGTGTTAAAAGAAAAGCATGATAGAGAGACAATCCACTTTGTAACGGATGCTAGAGGTCAGGTACACTCTATTAATACTTCTATCCAAAATGCTTTTGTTGGATATTTCTCTGAATTATTTGGTAACACTGTGAATTTTACCCCTGACCTTGAAGTAATTAACCCTATGATCTTACCAGTTCTGAATCAAATGCAGTTTGATCTTCTATTTGAAATAATTATTGATGATGAAATTAAAACTGCAATGTTCTCCTTGAACAAAAACTTGTGAGGGCCCGAATGGTTTCAATGCTCTTTTCTTTAAGCATAGCTGGAACACTGTTCAACTTGATGTATTAAGAGTTGTTCATCAGCTTTTTAAAAGTGGTAAAATGATGAACTCTTTTAATTACACCACAATTGCCTTGATTCCTAAGATAAAGAATGCATGTAATGTTAGTGCTTTTAGGTCTATTTCATGTTGCAATTCTATTTATAAATGTATTTCTAAAATTATTGCTAGTAGGCTCAAGTTAGTTCTTCCTGAGATTATTTCCATGAATTAATCTGCTTTTCTGCCTTCTAGGAGTATTCTTGACAATGTATTAGTTGCACATGAACTACTTAAGGGTTACAATACCAAAAACAGTTCCCCTAGAATTATGTTAAAACTTGACATTAGGAAAGCATTTGATTCTATCCAGTGGACTTCAATAACTAGAATTTTGAGTTACATGAAGTTTCCACCATGTTTTGTTGCTTGGATTTTCTCTTGCATTAGTTTAGTTCGTTTTTCTGTGAATGTTAATGGCTCCCCTACGGGATTTTTTTGAGAGTAAGCAAGGTATTAGGCAAGGCGATCCTATATCTGCTTATATTTTCATAATTGTGATGGAACTCCTCACCGGATTACTTAATGAACTTGTAGATAATGACAAGTTTAAAAGGCATCCTAAGTGTAGTAACCCTAGAATTACCTCCCTCATGTTTGTTGATGACCTCATTATTTTTTGTTAACCTAACACTCAAACTCTGATTAATATAATGAGCACCCTTGAGAAATTTTATAACATGACTGGATTGAAAGTCAACATTGATAAGTCTGAATTCAAAACAACTAGCATTTCTAATTTGCACAAGCAACAAATTCAAAACTTGACTGGTCTTGCATGTAACACTGACACTATAACTTATTTGGGCTTACCACTAGCTATTTCTAGAATCACTACTCAACGATGTTTAACTTTGTATGAAAAGATTACTGCTAGGCTTGGTTGTTGGTCAACCAAGATGCTCAGTTAAGCAGACGGATTAACTTTAATTGAAGCAGTTGTCGTTTCTATGCAAGTTTATTGGGTTAGGACTTTTGTTCTACCTCAAAAATTGATTCTTATGATTAGGACGACTTTCATGAGATTCCTTTGGAAAGGTAGTATACATATGAAGTATTTAGCTCCAATCTCATTTTTTTTGCTTGAAAACCCAGCTACTAAAGGTAGTCTGAGTATAATTAACATGTATAAGTGGAATTTGGCGGTTATAGGTAAACATATGAATGACATTCTGTGCATGAAGGAAAGTCTGTGGGTAAAATGGTTTTTTGTCATGTGCTCAAAGAATCCAGTCTCTGGACTTTGGCTGAAAATCAAAACCATATTTGGACGTGGAAAAGTATACTGAAACTCTGGAATTTATTTTTTTCCTTATTTTGAATTTGGTGATAAAGCTCTTAATAGGATCGGTTCTGGCATGATCCTTGGTTAGAATTTGGTAATATCTTTGCGAGGACAATCACATACCTGGAAATCATTCAATCTGGGGTTGGGTATCATTCCAGTGTTGATAGTGTTATTACTAGCAACCAGTTTATGCTTCCTAACTCATCAAATCAGAATATCAAGAATGTATGGGCTGAGATCAATTCCAGTAGCGTATTCAACTTCCTCCAAAGCAAGCTTTTTGGAAATGTCAAGGTGAGCAATATTCCATTAGCAACATGTATTATGAATTGTAAGGTGTTTCAGCAATGATGAAATGCAGGTGGAATAAAATCACATGGAGGAAAGACAACACAACAAAGGAGAATTTGAACCTCTGGAAAGTGTATCATCAAGCACTATTAACTAAAGACAAACTTGCTGCTCGTGGGATGCAAGTTCAACCATGTTGCTGTTTATGTAGTGAGCAACCTGAAACTGTCAATCACCTTTTCTTCTTATGCAATGCCACTCGTCCTATCTTGCAAGCAACAATGGCAAAGTCGGGTAACTCTGCGACTGCTCCTTCTTTCGATTGAGAAGCCATCTTCAAGAAATATAAAGGCAAGACTACTCGAGCAAGAATCTACAGCTATGTACTGAAGAAATATGTACATAAAATTTGTAGAGAGCGGAATATTAGAGTATTTCAGCTTGATAAATCTTCGACTAATGCTCAAGTAAGGAATCAGCTGTGGCAAGATATAAGAGATGGAGTCAAGTACTTGTCACTTTTGATCCGAGAATCCTGAATATCTAATTCTTTTGATCAAAATTGTATATTTTTGTTATGTTTAGCCTCTTTTAATCTTGATATGTCGTGTACTCTTTGTTTTCTTTTTGTTTTTGCTCCTCCTTGTTTCTTTGTAATCATCTTCGGTATATCAATAAAGTGGTAGGGGACCACTCAATCCCATCGGCCTTGACCAAAAAAATAAAAAAATATTTTAATTAAACCACCTACATTTTGAAATTTCTACCGTTTCTTGCAAAGCCCACCTCAATACCATATAATTTTATACACTTACATCAATACATTTTTAATTAATCATGTAGTCTTGATTTTGATTTACTTGAAGATGTTTAATTAATAAGTATTCATTACTTCATCTAATAAATCCTTAAATGCGACGGTTTCAATATATATATATATATATATATATATATATATATATATATATATATATACATATATATATATATATCATATTCATATCAGAAAAGTTGTCAAACAGATTTTTCATTTAAAATAAAGATATATAATTTAAATAACATACATAAATAACATTAACAAACTAATTTCGTTTAATACTGCATTGTAGAATTCTGTTTTAACTTCAAATATCTATACCTTGAAATTTCTATAGTCATGTACAACTTCATTGATTGTTTCCTAATCTTTCATGATTAAATCTATGTATTTAAATTGCTTACGGAATCTCGAGTTTAAAGTAGTTTAATAATCTATATATTAGTCATATATGTATACACATATATACTAATAAAAACCACAACAAAATTTATGTCTAACAACATAGATATATAAATCTTATACGTAAATTTATTTACATAAACAATAAGACCAAAATTAATCTGTAAATTGATCATTTATGTACATAAAAAATAATTTTCTCATACATAACATTAAAAAATTATATACTTAACGTCAAATAACTCCGCATTAAAATCTCTGTAATCTTTTTATAAAATATTATTCAATTTATTCATATTATTTACTTTTAAATCAATATATGTTCATATAATTTCAAATTTTATCATTAAAAGAATAAGTTAAATAATGTTTGTTAATTCATCAAAAATAGAAGTCTATTGAGACATATATAAAGCCAATATAGTGAGGCATATGGAAAGATGTGTTTTTGCCTGGTAAGAAGTCGGGACTTCGAGGTCTATCCTGACCAGCATGTTGTCATATTAACCAAATTTCAAAACTTAACATATAAACAAGAACATAAATAATAGTTTATGGTATATTTTGTCAGATTCACTATATCATAATCAAGTATAAGTCTACTGAGACGGACAAAAAACGGTCAATGGCATAATCAAACAAATGAGGGATAAATATCAACCTCTAATTCCCACTACTAATGAGAAATTACAATAACCATATATATATATATATATATATATATATATATATATATATATATATACATATATATATATATATACATATATATATATATATCAAATGAATTTTGATTTAGGTACAGACTCTCTTTGGTCGCTTGAAGAATAAGAAGGGTTGAAAACGTACCTAAAAGAGTTATCAGATGTGAACATACGGAAACGTAAAATGTAAAGAAACGGAGCATATGGTATAAGTTGCACACATGACAAGTTTGAATAATAGGCAAATCTCTAATTTGCCAATCATATTTGAACTGAATAATTTCAATAATTATATAATCAAATAGATGCATGAATAGCGACAAACCTCAACGATCAATATACCACTTTGCTACAAAGAATGATAAACCTTAGAATTTGGTACAAGAATTCCAGCAAGTCATGCTGACTTTACATTGACATAATAATAAGATACCACAACTCAATATTGAACTTTTTACCATCGTAATACACACCCTATGACTTGCTCCACGGGCGTAGCACGGAAACAACAATAATAACTACGATTATGAGCAAAATAATTATAGCAATACACATCCATTTACGCGAATTCTTTTGCAAGGATTTTGCCTTCTGAAGAGCTGTACTGCCAGACTGAACATGATCCACTGCGCTTGAAACCTATGACAAAAGCAAGTATTAAAAAGAACAAAAAAAAAAAAAAACTTGTACTGTGCGATAAAGATAAAATTAGAGTATCGTCGCTTACATGATTTTCAATGTTATCAAGCATGTCACCCTGTGCATCAATTAGAACAGCCATATCTACAAATATCTGTAGAAGCATAAAAGGTTTTGGTTGTAGAATATAGAATCAAATCATCGCAAAACGAATGCTAAAGTACGACCACATGTGACTGGTATTGTTTTTTTTTTTTTTTAGTTACAGTTTTTGAGTAGATTGAATAACAATAACATTACTAGGTGTAGCGAGACTCACGCAGTTGATTCCATAAAAAAGTCATTGAGAAAATTGGTATGGTACACTAGCTGTCTTCGTTTTGAAAGTCCACATTTGGATTCCTAAATTATAATTGGGACATAGAACGGAAAAGCTCTTGTTTCAAATATTTTTTTGAACTTAAATGTTCTTTTCTCCACAAATGCACGAAGAAATAACAGTAAGATCAATAGTAGTAATATCTTTATTAACAATTGGCTTGGAAACACGATTTTTTTGTCCGACTGTCAAGTTTTGAAAATACCCTTTTTTTTCCTGAAAGTTTTCTTTTTTTTCATATTTTTTTGTATCGAAAATACCCTTAAATATCTTTATTTTTATATATCACTTAAAAATAGGATTTCAAATGTAAACATTTTTTTACAAATTCAAATTGCAATAGGATCCACCGTACAAACATTTTTTACAACAACATCGTTCTTTATTAATTTATAACTAGATATTAAAAAAATTAGATATTGAAACTTAGAAACAAAAATTCAAACTAACTCTACACATGATTTTAACCTAAAAATATAACTAACAATTCGGGTAAATCATTTTTTCTTTAATGAGTTAAACACATGCAGTTTATAAAAACATATATCACACGGTTATGATCACTTTGCGCGTGTCGTAACACTAATAAGAGTGCCAAAAAACAGACATAAAGTGAGAAACTAGGGACATCTCTTTATATCAACTGTTACTTCTACAGGAATCACATCTGTACTAGCTGAAACATGCATATGATATAAATTAAATTAAACTACCTGCTGCAACTCAAGAAGCCTCCTTTCTAATTCTCTCACGGTGTCATGGCGCTCTTGGATTTCAGCAAGAGTGTCCATAACCTTGATCAAAAGTGGAAATTTGTTGATATGGCTATATTATGCAATGTTGAAAATAGAAGATGTTTTATTTCTTCTTTGGAATAAAGAATAATAACCGGTTGTCTGAAAAAACCTGGCCTCGCCCCTGAATAGCAGTTTGAAATATTTGTTCGCTTTTGCCAGTCTCTATTAACTTGTCTATTGTCTGTTAATCAAAAGACAATGACACTATGATATCGAGAAAATTACACAATGATGATCATAATTGACGTCAATAAATAGTTGTTTGTACCTCTTCATCAGCTCGATTACCCGTTACTTTATAAGAAGCACAAAGTGAAAGAAAACACCAATCAGTATTCACTTATGAAATCAAGTGATACTCGGAACAGTTTTAGCATACAATGCATTTTAAGCATGCAAGAGTGTAACTACCAACCTGTATAAACTCTGCGCTCAACAACCTCTCGGTACTCCTGCTGGATAGTTTCCCTTAAAGACTGCACACAGATTGAACAAGATAATTACAAGTTTAAGGATTCATCTTATAAGTGAACAGATTTTACTCGTGCTGCATATAAGAAAAGGTTATTTGAAGTTAATTTCATCATATTATCATATTCACTGATGTACTAGAACTAATGTAATACCTGAAAGTCAGACATTCGATCTTTCAGCTTCTTTTTCAATGCTCTGAAATTGTTGGAAATCACATAAGAAATTATCATATGAATGTATATGAAAAGCATACAATTGAGTGTAAATTACAGAGTAGTTGCAGATCTGGATCTATCCACTGCTGAGCCTTTGCCACATCCTGGCTTCTGCCTATTGTTTAAATTCTACATTATAAAAAAAGCAAAAAACGTTAATGATGATGTAAAATGTTATATTACTCCTAAATACTTGTTATACATTGAAAGAACAACAAATAACAATACTTAATCCAAGATCAAGACCTTCTGGTTAACGAAAATTGTTAAAAGGCTAAATGATCAAGATGATAAACATAACATGTATCGACAGATAACAGCATAGTCAAATTAGGAATAGACCGAGTTAGTCTAATGATGTAAGCATGCTGGATCTCTAATAATGTCAAACACCCTTCATGAGTTTCAAAATGCACTTCCTCTCTTTCCTATAAATATATTTCACAAAAAAACCCTGCATTTGCTTTCAGCAAAAAATTGCCGGGTGATTCGTGAAACGCAGTTTTTGAGAAGGGTTGTTTGTGTATTAAGTTAGAAAATAAGAGATGGATCCTAATTTCCACTTAAAAAATATGTATTCTGAACTATTTTGTGGTATGTTCATTTGATTTTTCCTATTGAAAGATTAAAAATTACAAAAACTATATTGTGCAGCATAAGCATGAGCATTTAGCTGAATACACCGGTCAAATTCGAAGCATGTAGACTGAATGAAGGACAGGGTCGATGTCAAACTGGGATGTGCTGATAAAAATGGTGGTTCAGAAATACTTGATACACAAGCGTACAAACAGAAATCCATCATTGCTTTTGTCTGTTAAAAAGTAACACCATGCAGAGATGGAAGGTAAATATAACACAAGACTATAGGTTTCATAGAGCAGAATGATGTACTGAACAGCTTCTGGATAATTGATAACTATTTTGTGAATTTTACAACCTTTGCAGTTACAATTGCTCCATTTTTGCAGACATAATTAAGAAAATTAAAGTGAAAGTTCCGAAAAAAATAACATACATCTCTGTCCAGCTCTTCAACTTTTGACTTTGCCAAACGTGCAATTTTTCCCACTTCATCAATATCTTTTTCCATACGTTGCTTGATAGCTGCATTCACGGTTTGCCACGGTTCAAATTCATAAAAGGTAGTAGTCAAGCGCACATCAACATAATGATCAATTAAAATTACAAAAGAGAATGACTAGCCTTTCATAGAAGTTGCTTTTGTAACAGCTTTTGATTCCTCATTAGCATTCTGAAGATGCACACAACTAGTTAATAACAGAAAATGTTCAAACACGACTAATGAATGCCAGGAAATGTTCAAATATGTGATACAAAATGCTTTAACACTTGAAGTTAAAACTTATTCGTTATCTTGCTTTGAAAAAAGAAAAGCCAATGGAAAAACAGTTAAATCTATCTCCACAGTCCATATAACAAAGCTTCTTTATATGTACAGTAAATGTGGCTGCATGATATTTGTTCCAAACTGCAAGTGGCTTTGAAAGTGAAAGCCAGTGCCAGGAAAAAATAATAAAATAAATTTCCTGAGTTGCCATTCTTGTTGGATTGATTCCCAGACACAGTCAAGCTTAAATCATTGTCTGAGAGATTTACAAATAAATTACATCAGTGAATGCGGATTAGACAGAACTTTGCCATCCAAAATGACATCTTCAAGTTATATCAGCTTTGACCCACAGATAACCACAGGAGGGGAAAAAAAATGTCACATCCACAAAAAAATAAGCAATTAAGCATCAACATTTGATTTTGAATACAGTACTGATCAAACCAATTATGTTTATTTCAGATCAACACTTCGTTCATTTCAATGGTCATACAAAAAAGCAAGGTGTAGACAAGCACCCTTATACCATTGGTAAGACACTTCGACTTGGACGCAAGAGGTCGTAAGTACCCAAAGAAAAAAAAGAGGCATAATGGAAAAACGTGAGTTGGAACGACTTATGGGATGAAAATATAAATCAACCATCTGACTGAGTGGTTCATGCCATTATTCCATCCTAGAAATTCAGTTTTCGATACAGAGCTCAAATAGTCAAATTATTCGAATTTCAAAAAGATGGAAAGACTCCTGCTTGATAAAAAAAAAAAAAAAAAAAAAAAAAAAAAAAAAATTGTCTTTATACAACAGGATCAACAACTTGTATGATATTTATCAATATGTTACGCAGTTGCCAGATACATCCTTATATGTTCACATTTAAGCAGACAGCTATTGACAATCACCCCCAATTAATTACCGAGGGCCACATACCACAGTTTTTTAAACAGAATCTTTATCTTAGAGAAATCCACAAAATAAGCACTTCAAAGATCAGAAGACAAAGACCAGCATACAGGAATGAAGCATAAAGACGTCAGATACTGCAATTTGACATGAAGAACCTAAAAATGTGTGATTCTGTTGAATTTTGCTTTAATGGGAGTTGGATACGGAACTTTACCTTTGCTACGAAATAGGCAAGCAAAAAAATTTGTGACCCTTAAAGAGTTCAGTTACAAAATTTAGCCAAACAGTTGGCTCAAGCTGATTGTTACAGCTGATGATGTAAGTAACTTTGTACCTGGAGTTTCTGTAGCAGTGTTGTTAGCTTCTCGATTTGTTTCTCGATGACTTGAACCTAAAAATGGGTTAAATAAAAGTGAAATCAACAAGACGCAGTGGGAAAGATAACTGGAAAATATACAACAGATGATAAAACATCACATATACCTGCTTAAAAAATCCTTCCATTCCCAACTCAGAAGAACTTGTTGATGGCGGTAAACCCATTTCAATGTCTCCATTTCCTGAAGTTTGACCACGTGGTATCTCAAAAGAATCCTTTCCAAACAAAAACAACAACAAAAACGAATAAAATTGAGTCATGAAAGCTTTTGTTGGTGTCAATATTGCCTTGTTTGCCCCTACAACATTTCCACTATAACTACTGATGCATAATTGATATTTTCTTTCAAAAAATGCATTCCATGTATTGTTAGTTTCTCATTTCAGTCAGAGCTACCAACAGTAAGCCTCATAAAGGGAAACAACATAAGCAAAATGCACGTACTCAAGCGTAGAGTCCAAAATTATAATTAAGAACGAAAGAAGGAAGAACTACAGAAAAAACAACAAATACAATTAACATACACTTGGATAAAGCAGTGCATAAGAAGTCACCAGCAAAGTACTTGTAAAGACGCGAATGCGATATTTCAACAGAAGGTTTCCAAATTGGGATTTCAAACATAAATCACAAGGTTAAATATTTAATTCGGAACAATATTTAAATCGTAAATTCCATACTTAAAGGTTTGTACCAATTTGAATTGATTTAGATGTTTGAACTCATACATTTGAAATTAAAATCCAATTTTCTCCCTAATTCCAGTTTTCTAAAAGCATTATAATGGGAATTGTGAATCTAAATAAGTATATTAAATATGTTAGCATGAGTTGAACGCATTTAACTAAGTTTGAATCAAAGTGTAAATCAAATCAGTAAGGGAGGGATCTGATTTGAATCAGAATTTAAGTTGTAAGATCGAACAATTTTTAACATTGTTTTAACACTCCGTTCAAAAATGTGGAGATAACTGCACCTCATATTTGAGGACAAGGCAAAAACAAATTTGAGTCACAATCTTAATGCTTAATGCTCAGCAATAATAACAGGTGTTAAGTTAACGCACACAGAATAGACATCAAGAAAAGAAAATGAATCATCAATAAGCTTGTATGTAAAGTACCCAACTACCCCCCCCCCCCCCACCCCCCACCAAAAAAAAAAGGAATCATCAATAAGCTTTCCAAAATAAGCATAAAAATTACAATCAATGGAATCATCAATAAGCTTTCCAAAATAAGCATAAATAAGCTTTCCATATAGATGTTTGTTGCACAATAAGGTCAATGTAATGTGAGATAAACGATGGAGTTCACTTTTTCTCGTGATTTCAGGTAGCTTATCTACCTATTTTCCTGGTAATTAAAAAGTCAATTATGATTTACATGAGCAGTGCCTTGAAGCCTTTCCATTTTTTCATAGACAAAATCAAATATTAACCATGTTCGTTGAAGGTCTGCAAATTCATGCATCTAAAATCATTGTACAACTTCCATTTTTTTTCCTTTCTCGCACAGAATATCTTTATAAAAATCAATCAATAATCATTGTGGTAAAGCTTTCCTGTCATCTTTACAACAATCAATTTATGGCATTCATATTTATAAAATCTAGGACTAAAAGAACTTAATAGAACTTCCAAGCTCGCCCACTTCAGCTTGCTCTAAAATGCATCAAGGCATATTTAAACAGTCTATATTATACCAATCAGCAAAATAAAGATACAATCAATCAATTATATGAAGAGCGACAGAAATGATTCAAGTAAAAGTAAAGATCCAGAGCTTACAGATAGAAGATTATTCATCTTTGTAATTTGAACCAACTCAAAGATTAGCAAATTGCGTTCGCAGATTTGAAGAAGTATCGTTCTAAACGGTAAAAGTAAGTAATTTAATTTAAATTCTGTATTATTTAGGGTTTAATTAATTTGTTGAAATGATTGTTTTTGTTAGTGGGAAAAGAACAGCTGCCAGCTAGTATGTTACGCTGGAATCGTTAGCACATCGTATAACAGCTCACTGTTTGATTTTGTTGAACAAACCAAATACAGTTTTGACAATGGGTAGTGCTAGAAAACCCGATTTTTTTTTTTTTTTTTGTCAAAAAGTAAGAAACGGTGGTAATTCCGGAATTCAGGGAGGTAAGCATTGAATTCAGGGGGGGTATTTGTGTAATTCAAGGGGTAGACCTCCTATTTTTTTGTCTTTGATGTACTTTTTGACAAAAACTTTTTTTTTCATAGTAGCATTTTTGTTTGACAATAAGTTTAGTGGAAAAAATGTAGCACATCTTTCCCTTTTTACCTATTATAAATTACATCCTCCCTTTATTTTTATGTTTTCCACATGCTTGTTTAATGTCAACTTTAGGGTGCGTTTAGTTTTTGGTTTTCGTACGTACAAAAGTACGAACAACGCACACATATCGTGAAAAACGATCATTTTACAAAACGAAATTAACACAAAAAACAAAACACAATTTTTTGTTATTTTTCGTATTTAAAAAAGCAATGGAAGAACGACGTCAAATTCATCCATCCACCATCCTTCATACCCTTCATCATCTCCTTCGTCTTTAGTTCGTCACCTCCGTTACCCCTCAAATCTTTGCATCTTTCAAAATTAATATTGAAAACTCAAAACTTAAAACACAAAATAAACCAAACACTACCTTACTTTTTCAAATCTACCATTTTCTGCTGATATTCCACCGACATTACCTTCAAATTCACGCAAGTTCCCAATCTAGCATAAATTTTTGTGTTCATCTTCAACTTCAATAGCGCTTTTGTCTTCAACTTATAGTTTGCATCCTCGTCATGTTTGTCTTATGTATTCCTCTGTTTTAGCATGAGTATGTTTTCTCTTCATCATCTCAGCTTTGTCGACTTCTTTTCTTTCTGCGGTTTTTGTTGAATTATCGTTAATTTTAAGTGTTGGTAATATTTCTTTTTGGTTATTTAGATCTTACCCTTTTTTTTAACATAAAGATTAGATGGTCCAAGGACCATATATGCATGCTAGATGGATAATATATGATTCGATCAATAAGTGTTGGCCGATAGCCTATCAGATTTTAAGATGGTCCGTACACTACACAAACATTGACACATAGGTGTAAGACATAAGTGCCCCAACAGCTATAAATTAAACAATCTGTTATATTACCTAAAAAGAGTTATTATGTGTTGAGATATTCAGAATGAGTTAATTAGGAATGATATTAATAATTGAGTTAATGTTGGAAATAAAGACAAATAAATACTTTACCTTATATTCGGTATTGTATTAAGTGTGATTTATATTGGGTATTATTCAATTAGGCCAAATATTCCCTAGAATATGTTGTACTAGATTATTCCTCTCTTATATATAAGTAGAAGGATCTCTCTTGTAATAGATATACAAATTAATAAAATGTAGTCTGCAATTGTTCATTGCTCTTCTCTCTCTTCTCTCAGATCTCAATTCTTTCATGGTATCAGAGCGGGTCAAAGGAAGGAGAGGTGTGTATATATATATATATATATATATATATATATATATATATATATATATTAAAAAAAAAAAAGGGGGAGTCGGCAGTCCCTAAAGCCAGTGCAGCACCGTCGTGTGAAATCTTCAAAGCAAGCTGTCCCTCCGTTGAAGCCAATCACTGCTCCAATCTGAAGCCAATCACTGCGCCAACCAAAAACCATCAAAACCAAACCAAAACCAAACCAAAACCAAAACCAAAACCAAAAATCAAAACCAAAAACCAAAAACCATTGAGTGTGGTCCACTTTAAAAACCATTGAGTGTGGTCCACTTTAAAAACCATCAAAACCAAACCAAAACCAAACCAAAACCAAAACCAAAAACCATTGAGTGTGGTCCACTTTAAAAACCATTGAGTGTGGTCCACTTTAAAAACCATCAAAACCAAACCAAAACCAAACCAAAACCAAAACCAAAACCAAAACAAAAAATCAAAACCCAAAACCAAAAACCATTGAGTGTGGTCCACTTTAAAAACCATGAATATTGAGTGTGGTCCACTTTAAAAACCGTTATTGAGTGTGGTCCACTTTAAAAACCATTGAGTGGTTGGACCACTTTAAAAACCAATGAGTGGTTGGTCCACTTTAAAAACCATTTGTTAAAAGTGAAGAGTTGCTGATGGCGTATGGAAATTTGAAGCTGACTGTCATTTTGTTCGTGATGCAATCCAAGGTGCAATCCAAGATGGGCATTTGTGATCCGCATGCTCCATCTTGAGGGGGGGTGTTGAGATATTCAGAATGAGTTAATTAGGAATGATATTAATAATTGAGTTAATGTTGGAAATAAAGACAAATAAATACTTTACCTTATATTCGGTATTGTATTAAGCGTGATTTATATTGGGTATTATTCAATTAGGCCAAATATTCCCTAGAATATGCTGTACTAGATTATTCCTCTCTTATATATAAGTAGAAGGATCTCTCTTGTAATAGATATACAAATTAATAAAAATGTAGTCTGCAATTGTTCATTGCTCTTCTCTCTCTTCTCTCAGATCTCAATTCTTTCATTATGTCACTGTTGTAATATTAGGTTTTTATGGTTTTATTTAGTTTCGCATCGTGTGATAAGTTCTATCAAAAACTTCTACATAAGGGAGCTTATATGTAAAGTAAATGATATACAAAAAGGATTTGACGTGAATAAAAAAATTCATCCTTCTCTTGGGTTCTCATTTCCTTTTAGTTTATTACACATTATCAGCATGATATTTTAAAAAAGATTATACGTAGGTACAATCCCCTTTTCTTAATCCATTACTAAGATCATATATATATTTCATCTCTTTACTCACTTAATGTAATCAGGTTTGAATTTTTCTAACTTTAGGTTTATAAATTTGTTTTTGTAATTAATTTAGACCTAGATTTAAGCATTTTCCATTCAAAATTCTAGATATATTCCTTAACTTTTCAGATTTGGATTTATGCTTCAGTAAATTTATTTTTCGGCTCCCATAATGTTGATTTTATATTTTTGGACCTGTGCATGTTTTATAAATATAGTTTTCATTATGATTTTTTTTTTTGGGACAGTGATTGAGATAAAGATTTTAGAAACGATTTTTAGGTATGATTTATATTTCTAGAAGACATATTTCATTATTTCTTAAAAAAAACATTACATATCTAGAGGATCATATTAAGTTTAGATCTCGTATTATTTTGATCTAGCAAACTTGAAGTAAATGCAAAAGCATAAGAAAAGAGAATTAAGAACGTGCAGTTTTTATAATGCTAAAATCTGGTTTTGACGTAATAAGAAAGATCTAAACAATTTTTACATGAATTGTGTAATGAAATAAAATTTTGAAATGTTATTATTTTTTAGGAATAATCTTAATTCCTTAGATTTCTATAACAATTTACACTGGTTTAAAGATCTATTTATTTTATAGTTGATTAAAAAAATATGGAGTTAATTTCTTTATAATGGAAATAATTTTGATTCGGGACATGTAGTTATTTTTGTTTATGTTTGTAAATTTTATGTGCGGATCTACATACTTTTGAATCATTCATGTACGATAATGTAAAATCTTTGTTCAATGATTATATTGTTTTACTCATTTTTTGACCAAGCATTTTGTATATGATATTTTTGAAATTTTGATTATCAAGAAATACAATAGATCTTTGAGGTGTTTATCTTGGTAATTAATATTGTAACTAAATCTAAGATGAAGTTTGATTCATATATTTGTAAAGACAACATTTTTTATAATAGTTTATATTTTATATCAGGTAATGATTAACTGCATTCGTTTTTACAATACATGCATTAAATGTAATCATTATGGTAATAAATGATATTACTATATCTCCATAAATAGTTTAAATTCACTAGTTATTGCAAATTAAACAATCTGTATGTTTTTCATTAAAATAGGAACAAACATATGACTTATTATTTGATGTATTTATTTTGGAAAATAATATCTTAGATGATGAAAAAAAGGGATTAAAAATCCTCATTATTAATTCCCTAGGTATTGATTTTAATAACAACAGTCATATAACCATTACTACTAACATATCTTTGAATTGTACAGTTACATCAGATATATTATGGAGACATTTATAGAAATAAACAAGAGTACAAAAGAAGGTTAATCAGAGCAATGGAAGAGTAATAGAGGAAGAATAATCAAGGCCTAGTAGAGAAGAATGCTGAAGAACAAAGGTGTTTGAGTGATGAGGAGTTGGTTGAACCTTAGAATATCTTGTTAAAGATCTCATGACAATTATACTTGAAGATAATCAACCATTGACCTCAACCGAATCACAAAAATCCACAAATATAAGGTAATTTGAAATGCTGAAATTTGAAACACATTTAAGACACTTATAAGTGTTGCTAATACATATATGTTGACATATAATGGTTTTTCAACTTTCAAATGAAGAGATATTCCCCTCCATTCCTTCACCAAAATATACATCCCTTCAACACTATTTAAAGGCTTCTGGAAACGAATTTTGACATTAACTTTTCTCATTTTCTCCTACTCCTTCTCCATATATTTGCACTTCAAATCCATTGAATACTATCCAATTATCCTTGCAAATCCACTCTCTTTCACTCCAATTCTTGATTGATTTGCAAGCCATACAATATCAGACAGTTGTACTTGAATTCACATCATTCTCTCTCTGATTTCATCTTATTTCCTCAAATAATTCAAAGATATATTGTCATTGGAGGTCTATAGGATCATTGTACCAAATCTGCAAGAATCTGTATTGAAGATGCAACTACTTGCCATTGTTTGTTGTTGTTGATAAGGAGAAGGTATATCTTATGGCCCGTGAAATCAAGATTGTAAAGGTGTTCTTACCACCCGTGGAAAGAAAGCGATTATAGCGAAATTCTGCACGATGGAGCGTAGGAATGGATGTTGGATTGGTTAATCTGAACCAATATAAAAATCTTGGTGTTATTTACTTTACTACATTTTATTTTATTACTTATTTCTTTCTGATTACAATTTGAATAGATATAGTAAATACACTTTACCCCTCTAGTGTTTGAATAGCCTTAAGTCCATTAACACTATGTTGTAGACACCCCATCCTAACAATTGGTATCAGAGCACTGGTTTAAAAAATTAATCAATAGGTTTTTGAAAAGTATAAATGGCTAACGATGCTAGTAACACCTTTATTAATAGTTTTATAGAAGGGCAATCTACCACTAGACTCCCTATATTTGGTGGCAGTAATTATGCTTATTGGGCTTGTACGATGAAATTTTATTTGCAATCTAATGGTTTAGATATTTGGAACATTACCCAAATAGAATACATAGAGCCCCAAACTGAATATTCAAAAGGACACTATACCAGAAGACACAAGCACTTAATAATTATAAGGCCATGAACATTTTTTTGCATTGGCAAGCCCATGAACATTTTATTTTTCGCCTTAGATATCTATGCAAACACTGCAAATCACACATGAAGGCACCAGTTAAGTAAAACTGACAAAGATATCTATGCTAACTCACAAGCTTTAACTCTTTCAAATGTAATCAAATGAGTCTACTTTTGATATGTATTCTTGATTTCAAGATATAGTACATGCCTTAATATCATTAGGAAAGAAAATTACTAAAGAAGATCAAGTAAGAAAGGTCTTGAATTCACTTCCTAGTGAATGGGATCATAAGACTCCGGCAATCGAAGAAGCCAATGATATTAGTACTATGACAATATAAGAATTAATTGGTAATCTAATGTCCTATGAAGTAAAATTACAAATTAGAAAAGAGAATCGGGGAAATGAGAAGAAATCACTTGCACTTAATGCTATGATCGACAATGATGAACCAGATGATGATACTGTTGATGATGATGTCGAGTTTATTACCAAGAAGATCAAGAAATTCTTAAAGTATTGGATAACTAAAAAACTTCGAAAAAACTAACAACAATAATTCCGGAAATGGAAATGTTGTTAGATGTTTTGAATGTGATATACCCGGTCATTTGAAAAGAGAGTGTCCCAACTTGAAGAAACCAAAGTACTTTTCAAATACTTTCGATAAGGAGAGGAAACATGCATTCAATGCAACATGGGATGATTCAGATACATCATCAAGCGATAGTGATTCAGAAGATGCTAACATGTGCTTCATGGCAATGGATGACAGGTATGGAAATTTAAAAGAGAAATTACTAATGTTTTAAATGATATGCATCAGGGATATAAACACTTAGGAAAGAGTACTGTTAGACCAAAATCTAGTACTAACACCCAAATTTAGTGTGAAATCCTCACAATCGCATTTCACAAATCACAAAGATGCAGAAAACAGTAAATAACAGGAGACACACGAGATTTTTATAGTGGTTCGGCTCAAACCAAGCCTACGTCCACTTTATAGTTTCTTAAATCCTAAGAAATTACAAATACAATGTTGTCTTACAATCCGTAAGATTCATTCACATACAACATCCTTGTATTTTCATGAAGAAGTGGAGAAAAAAGAGTGGTTTTATGCACGAAATCCTCGTGTTAATTTAGTTTGAGAAGCACAAATTCCTTGTGTTATGATGAAGAATTCGGCTTCAATGTTGTTCAATAGCTTTGCGTAGAACAATGGTGGAAGCACTCTGGAGTTAGAGCCAAAAGATCCTTTAAAGATCCCCAAAATGGTGTATTTACAGCTGTGGAGGATCTCCAGGTCGGATGCCACATGTCACGACCGGAGGAGATCTCGAGAAGTGGTGGAGAAACAACTCAAAATCGTGCTATGCTATGTGGAAGTCAGTACATGCAAGTAGGAGGCCACCGTGAGAATAGGTCAAATTAGCTGTGTAGAAATATTCTCAAGTAGGTCGGATCGGATCCAAACCGAACCGGTGCCCTCGAACCGATCAGGAGCCTTCAAGCCAGAGATAAAGTGCTATTCTGAGCGTCTGGAGAAAGCGGGTCGGGTCCTGGCCCAAACGAACCGAAGGTGCCAGCGTGGCAATGCAAATGCAAAGCTATTCATCAGGAGGATAAGGTCCGATCTGAACCGAGACCTCCGATCCGATCCAAGGAGTCGAGTCAATTCCTAAATTCCAAGTTTCCGATTCTGCGCGCGTTCACAGAAACGGGCATAACTTCCAAACCGTAAGTCCGTTTTGACCAAACGAAAGCTCTGCCGGAAGCTAATTCAGAGGGCTACAAGATTTACGGAGAAATTCTCCACAATTGATGTTTCCGGGCCCAAAAGAGGTCATATGCTAGGAGTTTCGGGCTATTCTTTGTTTGTGATGCAACTTCAACCAAATCGCTTCCTGTCTGACGATGTTCTCAACGCTTGAATGTGTTGCTAACCAGAAATTCCATGTGTGACTGCTTCGACTAAAAAGCATGTCAACATTTTTGGCCCCTAGAACATATCTTGTTGATTGAAGGAAGATGTGTTCTGGATAATCCAAGAAATCTAGGGCCATGCCGGGCCTGCTAACTGCAAGTATAATCCACACCTGCAAATAAGAAGAAACGAACAGATATGTCAAATCCTGGCAGTTTGCTTAACCTTTTCGAGCATAAACCATGCTTGGGTGTCCGACTGAGCATAAACCATACTCGAGGGACGTTCGAATCAACCTGCCAAAAATCTGGCGAGGGAACAAACCTTCCAGGCATAAGCCATACCAGGAAGTTCAAATAGAGCATAAGCCATACTCAAGTTTTATTGGGTTCCTTTGCCAAATCCTGACAAGACGATAAGCCGTTCTTGAGTATAATCCATACTTAGAAATTCTGTGGAGTACAATCCATACTCATACAGAGATAGAGCTATACTTGCCAAAACCTGACAAGACAGACTATCCCTAGGCATAATCTGTACCTAGGGTTTCGAGATAAGTATAAGCCATACTTTAATTGAGATTGAGAATCCTGCCACAACCTGACAAGATACTTAAATTTTTCAAACATAATCCATGCTCGGAAAGTCCTTCCTTATTCAATTCAAAGTACAAAACCAAAGCAAATCCTGATTGGTTTGTCATCGAGCCTAGAGCACGCTTAGGGGCTAAATCCTAACCTCGTACGTGTGTACTCCGATTTAGCCAATCGGAAAACCTAAAGAAAGCAAAAGCATATATCTTAAATCCTAAGAAATGCAGGAAATCCAGGCTGGTCTCATCCAGATCAATTGATGGTGAGCCCACCAGAACTCGATTCAGGTTCATTCCCTCTTCGGGGAACAGGTGGTGGCAGCGCGGATGCAGGCGCTGTTGGTTGTTTCACATACTTGGGTTGCTCTCCACGTCTAACCCGTTCCTCAATCAAATCGCGCAGATGTCTGTAGTCATTTGTGTCATGACCGTCCTGATCATGGAATATGCAGTGTTTTCCAGAATCACATTCTCTTTGCGATGGTTCCCTCCTGGGAGGCTTTGGATAGGAGATAGCACTGTTCGTGTCCATGTATATATCAGTTAGAGTTGAACTGAGTTCAGTGTATTTTTCATATATCTGGGCCCTCTCCGGAGTTGAGTGTTGCGGTCATTCTTGACAGCGGCTTTTCCTTTGCCTTTTTCATAGTCAGACGGTTCTCCATCTTTAAGCATGTTGACATCGAAAATTTTCTTCTCGGAGGTTTCATCTTCTTCCCGTAGAAATCTGCCTGCTTCAATGTAGAATTCGTCGAGGTTTTGCAGTGGGTCTTGGTACAAAGATTTTTTGAATTCCGAGTTATCCAAGATACCGGATACCGTTTCCATCACTACCATTGATGGTTCAGGTCAATCAACCGATGTTGCTGCAACGTTGAATCTTTCCAGAAATGAGCGTATAGTTTCTCTAGGCCTCTGCTTGATTGTAGTGAGCGACATTACGTTTTTTTGGGTCGTGCAACGTGGACCCGAAATTATTCGATAAATCGGGCGACCAACATGTTCCAACTGTTGATCGATTCCGTTTCCAACTGCCGAATCCACATAGCAGCAATATCGATCAAAAAGAGGGGGAAACATTTTGCCATGACATTTTCCGACGTCGATTGAACTTTCATATGTCGTTTATAGCGCATCAGGTGCACGGTAGGATCTGTCCTGCCGTTGTAGGGCTCCACTCGTGGAAGTTTGAAATCTGGGGGATTGAAAGAATTCCTGATTTCCTGTGTGAATGGATTGTGATTGACATCATCCATGTCACTCTGATAAGTGCGGCCACTCGAGAGGTGTTCAATGAGATTGGCGAGCCGATCGCCTTTAAAAAGCTGAGCTGATGCCCCCGGCATTAAGTCTAGAAGAGTGAGGGAGTCCTGGGTAAGCAGCCCGGTTCGGATCGGAGGTGCCCCCGGTTCGGGGCTCGGATACACTGAACCAATCCGATCCTAGTACCCCTAGCCGAGGCGGTTCATGCTGAGGCAATACCGAATTATGAATAGTATTGTCTATCCGAATTGGAGCAGAGTTTGGCCGAGCTTGGCTGAGTTCCTTCTAAGTCCAGCGTTCTCATCCAGAACACCGAATGACGCTTGTTGCGCATTTCCAATGGGAGGCATAATTCCCCCAACTTTTGCGTTTTGGATCGGATCTGGTCCGATTCGGTTCGGTGCACCTACAGGTGTTGAGCTCGTTGCATTGTTTCTAGCGGGTTGTACGTCATTGCTCGACCTTCCATTCATCCGAGCAAAGAATTCATCCATCATCTCCTGTTGCTAGAGGAGGAGATCATCTTGCTTGCCATCTGGGTTCTCAGTTCAGCGAGAACGCCATCCATCTCTTCTCTGGTTAAGTATAATGATGGATCTCCATGAGAGGAAACCTCCTGGCTTGCCTAGTTTCTTGCGCCTTCATTGCCGACATCCTCAGCACGAGAGAAGGTTCCGTCTTTCTTTCGTTTTGCCATTTATCCAATAGCTAAGCAATCCAATTCTTTTAGAGCTAGAAATTGAAGTGGTATCGTGTGCCCCCTACCTGGCGCGCCAAAATGTTAGACCAAAATCTGGTACTAACACCCAAATTTAGTGTGAAATCCTCACAATCACAATTCACAAATCACAAAGATGCAGAAAACAGTAAATAACAGTAGACACATGAGATTTTTATAGTGGTTTGGCTCAAACCAAGCCTACATCCACTTTATAGTTTCTTAAATCCTAAGAAATTACAAATATAATGCTGTCTTACAATCCGTAAGATTCGTTCACATACAACATCCTTGTATTTTAATGAAGAAGTGGAGAAAAAAGAGTGATTTTATGCATGAAATCCTCGTGTTAATTTAGTTTGAGAAGCATAAAGTCCTTGTGTTATGATGAAGAATTCAGCTTCTATGTTGTGCAATAGCTTTGCGTAGAACAACGGTGGAAGTCCCCTGGAGTTAGAGCCAAAAGATCCTTTGAAGATCCCCAAAATGGTGTATTTATAACTGTGGAGGAGCTCCGGGTCGGATGCCACATGTCACGACCGGAGCAGGTCTCGAGAAGTAGTGGAGAAAAGCCCAATATCGTGCTATGCCATGTGGAAGTCAGTCCTTGCAAGTAGGAGGCGGGTCGGATCGGATCCGAACCGAACCGGTGCCCTCGAACCGATCCGGAGCCTTCTAGCCAGAGACAGAGTGCTCTTCTGAGCATCTGGCGAAAGCGGGTCGGGTCCAGGCCCAAACGAACCGAAGGTGCCAGCGTGTCAACGCAAATGCCAAGCTATTCATCAGGAAGATAAGGTCTGATCCGAACAGAGACCTCCGATCCGATTCGAGGAGTTGAGTCAATTCCCAAATTCCAAGTTTCCGGTTCTGCGCGCTTCACGGAAACGGGCATAATTTCCAAACCGTAAGCTCGTTTTGACCAAAAGAAAGCTCTACCTGAAGCTAATTCAGAGTGCTACAAGAGTTACAGAGCAAAGCTCCGTAATTGATGTTTTCGGGCCCAAAAGAGATCATCTGCTAGGAGTTTCGGGCCATTCTTTGTTTGTGATGCGACTTCAACCAAATCGCTTCCTGCTTCTGACGATGTTCTCAACGCTTGAGTGTGTTGCTAACCAGAAATTTCATGTGTGACTGCTTTGACTAAAAATCATGTCAACATTTTTGCCCCCGGAACATATCTTGCTGATTGAAGGAAGATATGTTCTGGATAATCCAAGAAATCTAGGGCCATGCCGGGTCTGCTACCTGCAAGTATAATCCACACCTGCAAATAAGAAGAAACGAACAAATATGTCAAATCCTAGCAGTTTGCTTAACCTTTTCGAGCATAAACCATGCTTGGGTGTCCGATTGAGCATAAACCATACTCGAGGGACGTTCGAATCATCCTGCCAAAATCTGGCGAGGGACCAAACCTTCCAGGCATAAGCAATACCAGGAAGTTCAAACAGAGCATAAGCCATACTCAAGTTTTATTGGGTTCCTTTGCCAAATCCTAACAAGACGATAAGCCATTCTTGAGTATAATCCATACTTAGAAATTCTGTGGAGTACAATTCATACTCATATGAGATAGAGCTATACTTGCCAAAACTTGACAAGACAGACTGTCCCTAGGCATAATCCGTACCTAGGGTTTCGAGATAAGTATAAGCCATACTTTAATTGAGATTGAGAATCCTGCCACAACCTGACAAGATACTTAAATTTGCCAAGCATAATCCATGCTCGAAAAGTCCTTCCTTATTCAATTCAAAGTACAAAACCAAAGCAAATCCTGATTGGTTTGTCATCGAGCCCAGAGCACTCTTTGGGGCTAAATCCTAACCCCGTACGTGTGTACTCCGATTTAGCCAATCGGAAAACCTAAAGAAAGCAAAAGCACATATCTTAAATCTTAAGAAATGCAGGAAATCCAGGCTGATCTCATCCAGATCAGTTGATGATGAGCCCACGAGAGCTCGATCCAGGTTCATTCCCTCTTCGGGGAGCAGGTGGTGGCAGCGCGGATACAGGCGCTATTGGTTGTTTCACATACTCGGGTTGCTCTCCACGTTTAACCCGTTCCTCAATCAAATCGCGCAGATGCCTGCAATCATTTGTGTCATGACCGTCCATATCATGGAATATGCAATGTTTTCTAGAATCACGTTCTCTTTGCGATGGTTCCCTCCTGGGAGGCTTTGGATAGGACATAGCACCGTTCGTGTCCATGTATATATCAGTCAGAGTTGAATTGAGTTCAGTGTATTTTTCATATCTGGGCAATCTCCGGGGCTGAGTGTTGTGGTCATTCTTGACAGCGGCTTTTCCTTTGCCTTTTTCATAGTCAGACGGTTCTCCATCTTTAAACATGTTGACATCGATAATTTTCTTCTCGGAGGATGCATCTTCTTCCCGCAGAAATCTGTCTGCTTCAATGCAGAATTCGCTGAGGTTTCGTGGTGGCTCTCGGTACAAAGAGTTTTTGAATTCCGAGTTATCCAAGACACTGGATACCGCTGCCATCGGTACCATTAATGGTTCAGGTCGATCAACCAATGCTGCTACAACGTTGAATCTTTCCAGAAATGAGCGCAGAGATTCTCTAGGCCTCTGCTTGATTGTAGTGAGCGACATTACGTTTTTGGGTCGTGTAATGTGGACCCAAAATGGTCAATAAATCGGGCGACCAACTTGTTCCAGCTGTTGATCGATTCAGTTTCCACCTGCCGAATCCACATGGTAGCAATATCGGTCAAAAAGAGGGGGAAACATTTTGCCATGATGTTTTCCGACGCCGATTGAACTTCCATATGTCGTTTATAGCGCATCAGGGGCATGGTAGGATCTTTCCTGCCGTTGTAGGGCTCCAATTGTGGAAGTTTGAAATATGGGGGATTGCGAGAATTCCTGATTTCGTGTGTGAATGGATTGTGATTGACATCATCCATGTCACTCTAATAAGTGCGACCTCTCGAGAGGCGTTCAATGAGATTGGCGAGCCAATCACCTTCAAAAAGCTATTGCAAGCTGCCAAGGTCAGAGCTGATGCCCCCGGCATTAAGTCCAAAAAAGTGAGGGAGTCATGGGTAAGCAGCCCGGTTCGAATCGGAAGTGCCCCCGGTTCGGGGCTCGGATACACTGAACCAATCTGATCTAGTGCCCTATCCGAGGCGGCTCATGCTGAGGCGATACCGAATTGTGAATGGTATTGTCTATCCGAACCGGGGCAGAGTTTGGCCGAGCTTGGCCTGAGTTCCTTCTGAGTCCAGCGTTCTCATCCAGAACACCGAATGATGCTTGTTGCGCATTTCCAATGGGAGGCATATTTCCCCCAACTCCTGCGGTTCGGATCGGATCCGGTCCGATTCGGTTCGGTGCACCTACAGGTGTTGAGCTCGTTGCATTGTTTCCAGCGGGTTGTACGCCGTTGCTCGGCCTTCCATTCATCCGAGCGAAGAATTCATCCATCATCTCCTGTTGGTTGAGGAGGAGATCATCTTGCCTTGCCATCTGGGTTCTCAGTTCAGCGAGAGCGTCATCCATCTCTTCTCTAGTTAAGTATGCTAATGGATCTTCATGAGAGGAAACCTCCTGGCTTGCCTCGTTTCTTGCGCCTTCAGTGACGACATCCTTAGCACGAGAGAAGGTTCTTTCGTTTTGCCATTATCCAATAGCTAAGCAATCCAATTCTTTTAGAGCTAGAAATTGAAGTGGTATCGTGTGCCCCCTACCTGGCATGCCAAAATGTTAGATCAAAATCTGGTACTAACACCCAAATTTAGTGTGAAATCCTCACAATCGCAATTCACAAATCACATAGCTGCACAAAACAGTAAATAACAGGAGACACATGAGATTTTTATAGTGGTACGGCTCAAACCAAGCCTATGTCCACTTTATAGTTTCTTAAATCCTAAGAAATTAAAAATACAATGTTGTCTTACAATCCGTAAGATTCATTCACATACAACAACCTTGTATTTTAATGAAGAAGTGGAGAAAAGAGAGTGATTTTATGCACGAAATCCTTGTGTTAATTTAGTCTGAGAAGCACAAAGTCCTTGTGTTATGATGAAGAATTCAACTTCTATGTTGTGCAACAGCTTTGCGCAGAACAATGGTGGAAGCCCTATGGATTTAGAGCCAAAAGATCCTTTGAAGATCCACAAAATGGTATATTTATAGCTGTGGAGGAGCTCCGGGTCAGAAGCCATGTGTCACGACCGGAGGAGATCTCGAGAAGTAGTGGAGAAACAACCCAAAATCGTGTTACGCCATGTGGAAGTCAGTCCATGCAAGTAGGAGGCAGTTTCACCGTGAGAATAGGTCAAATTAGCTATGTAGAAATATTCCCAGGTGGGTCGGATCGGATCTGAACCGAATCGGTGCCCTCGAACCGATCCGGAGCCTTCAAGCCAAAGACAGAGTGCTTTTCTGAGCGTTTGGAGAAAGCAGGTTGGGTCAGACCCAAATGAACTGAAGGTGCCAGCGTGCCAACGCAAATGCCAAGCTATTCATCAGGAAGATAAGGTCTGATCCAAACCGAGACCTCCGATCCGATCCGAGGAGTCGAGTCAATTCCCAAATTCCAAGTTTTCGGTTCTGCGCGTGTTCACGGAAACAGGCATAACTTCCAAACCGTAAGTTCGTTTTGACCAAACGAAAGCTCTACCTAAAGCTAATTTTGAGGGCTTCAAGAGTTACGGAGCAAAGCTCCGTAAATGATGTTTTCGGGGCCAAAAGAGGTCATCTGCTAGGAGTTTCAGGCCATTCTTTGTTTGTGATGCGACTTCAACCAAATCGCTTCCTGTCTTCTGACGATGTTCTCAATGCTTGAGTGTGTTGCTAACCAGAAATTCCATGTGTGACAGCTTTGATTAAAAAGCATGTCAACAAGTACAACGATAGGTTGGTAGAAATGGATAGATTAAAAACATCTAATGAAAGGTTAACTAAAGAAAAACACATTTAGAATATGAAACGGAAAGATTTAATGGTCATAAAAATGGAAAGGATTTAATACTTGGAAGTTTTGAAAAACTAAAAAGCGAAAATGAGTCTTTAAAACCAGAAAATCTTTCAATGAAGTCATAGATCACTGATCTGAATGACAAAATAACATCTCTAGACAATGTTAGTCTCAACGTAGTAAGGATTTTGATAAAATGAAACTGATATTGACAAATTTAACAAAGGAAAGGATAATCTAGAAAAATTAGT
This sequence comes from Allium sativum, assembly GCA_030737875.1. NCBI lineage: Eukaryota > Viridiplantae > Streptophyta > Magnoliopsida > Asparagales > Amaryllidaceae > Allium > Allium sativum. Next base: position 527,975,121 of record CM060916.1, read on the forward strand.
ATCTGCATCTAAACACAGTAGGAATAAATAGTGACTTGGATACACCCCTAAGGCTATATCAAAGAAAAATAGCACTCAAAGTACTAAGTTTGTTAAGGCTACCAAGTTCAAACCTAAACCTAGAAAATTAAAGTAAAATCCTCCAAATAGGTACATTAACTTGTGGATTCCAAAAATCTTGGATAATATTGAAAAAGAAAATTATATTGATAATTTTATTAACAAGGTCCATTCATCTAATGAATATTTTGAAAGGGCATCCAAACTCTTTATGGGTTTGGCATCCCAAAACTTAACCCCATGGACCCTAAAATATAAAGGGTACCAGTGTGCATATATTTATAAATTTTCAGGTACCAAATAGCAGATGCTTAAAGCATATGAAGAGAAATCTATTGAACATTGAAAAACATGAAAATGATTTGTTATTGGCGTCGACAAAGTCGATAACTCTAAAATTCATCTAATTATTTGATAACTTTTATTTCATATTTTGAATTTATTTGATTTTTCCTCTTGCGATTCAATGATATGCATATTCAAACTCTACATATTGTCTACCAGTAAATTAAACAATTCTTTTTACCCTTTTTGATGATGACAAAGGGGGAGAAAATGTATAAATATACTAGACAAAATGATAGGGGGAGCGCACAGAGTTAGGGGAGTCAAATATAAAAGTATTATATTTTATATGTCAAATATTTATATGGTTGTCGTCATAAAAAAAGAGAAGATTAACCATAGGTATTGATTCTAATGGCAAAACCCATATAAACATTATTACTAGCACATCTTTGAGTTGTGCAGTTACATCAGATATATTATGAGACATTTATAGGAATAAACAAGAGTACAAAAGAAGAATTATAAAATAAGGTTAATCAGAGCAATAGAAGAATAACAGAGGAAGGATAATCAAAGCCTAGTAGAGAAGAATGCTAAAGAATAAAGGTGTCTGAAGTGATGAGGAGTTGGTTGAACCATAGAAAATATTGTTAAAGATCCCATGACAATTTTACCTGAAGACAATCAGCCATAGACCTCAACCGAATCACAAAAATCCTCAAATATAAAGTAATTTGAAATGCTAAAAATTTGAAACACATTTGAGACACTTATAAGTGCTGCTGATACATATATGTCGACATATATGTTTTTGTATGTCAGCATATAACGGTTTTTCAAATTTTCAACTCTCGTATGAAGAGTTATTTCACTCCATCCCTTCACCAAAAGAAACATCCCTTCAACCTCTATTTAAAGGCTTCTAGAAACAGAATTTAACATCAACTTTTTTTCATTTTCTCCTACTCCTTCTCCATATATTTGCACTTCAAACCCATTGAATACTATCCTGATATCCTTGCAAATCCACTCTTTTTCACTCTAATTCTTCATTGATTTGCAAGACACACAATACCAGAGAGTTGTACTTTAATTCACATCATTCTCTCTCTGATTTCATCCTATTTCCTCAAGGAATTTAAAGATATATTTCCATTAGAGATTTATAGGATCATTGCACCAAATCTGTAAGAATTTGTATTTAAGATATGACTGCTTGCCGTTGTTTGTTGTTGTTGATAAGGAGAAGTTGTATCTTATAGCCTATGAAATTAAGAGTGTAAAGGTGTTCTTACCACCCGTGGAAAGCAAGCGATTATTGTGAAATTCTACACGGTGGAGTGTAGGACTGGATGTAGGATTGGTTAATCCGAACCAGTATAAAAATCCTGGTGTTATTTGCTTTACTGCATTTTATTTTATTACTTATTTCTTTTTTATTACAATTTGAATAGATATAGTAAATACACTTCAGCCCTCTAGGTCTGAACAGCCTTAAGATCCATTAACATTGTGTTGTAGACAGCCCATCCTAACACCCATCACGCAAGAACTTGACTAATGGCGACCAGATAGTTTACTATTTGTGATCTTTTAACTCTACTTCTACTTCATGGATCTCGCTCTCTTCCCCATTTGTCTTCCTCGACCTATCCCTTTCGCTTCCCTCCTCCTCACAATCGTCCATCACCCCACTTCCTGTCTCCTTCGTTTTCAAGCTTCCCTTTCATGGCTAAAAATAGAAAAGACAAACCTCGTTTTGCTGGAGTAGCCACTCTGAGAGCCTCAACAGGTAGGTCTGGTCGATCTTTCACAACCTCTAATCATGAACTGATCTATGCTTGTGCTGAGGTTGAGACTACCAGATATGAAGTTAATGCCCCCAAACGCCACTACGCTAGCTAATGTCATAGGTCCGATTTTTGGAATTATTCAAACATGTATGCCAATCCTTTCCCCTCTTTTGGTTGATGTGGATAAGTGTCAAGCTTTGTCGTCTGACATGATAAGATTGGTTAATAATCAAACCGAAGAGGATATTGTGGATGTGGACACATCTATGCATGAAAATGTAGTCGTTATTCAAAGTGAAATCACATCTGTAAATGTTGTAGAGCCTCCCAATCATGACATCGCAATCGCATCTAGGGCTTCCCAATGCTCAAAACATGTTTGCGATAATGCCTCTAAGGAACCTGTTGCAAAATCATGGTCCTCAGTTTTCATCATCATGCCACATTCTGTAGTCGCGTATATCCCACGAGAATTTTATGTTACCAGCAGTGATGCACCCCTCATCTGATGTTTTACAAGAAGGTATTTCAAGATGGAAGGATTTCCTAGTTAGACTTTCCTTGATTCCAAAGCCTCATACTAGAAGTCTGTGAGGACTGTCGAATTAGATGGAATCTTAAAGGGGGTTTGCGAGTATATTTTTTAATAGCATGTTTTGTTTTAAGTTCACACCGGCGAAGGAGTGAGGACGTGTGCCAGAATTGGATCCCTCTATCATAGATGGCAAGTTGTCTATTTTCACCACTTGGGACCCATCCATGGGCTTAGCAAGAGAACAAGTTCTATCAATACCAGTTTGGGCTAATCTCAGTCATATTCCTATAGTGCTTCGGACATTGTTGGGTTTAATTGGTCATCCAGTCGTATTGGGAAACTCAGGTGCTTTGATGCTGGCACTGTGGATAAAGAATGCTATTTATATGCGCGATCTTTAATCGAAATAACCCCGGACAGACAACTCCATCATCGGATTAAGGTTAGTCTAAATGGCCATGATATTTATGTTGATGTTACATACAGTTAGAAGCCTAATATATGTCTTACGTGCCACTCGTTTGGTCACATCTCTGAAGCTTGTAAGCTTGCTAGTAATGCGTCTATTTCGGTAAAGTTTCTGTTGTTATGTCCACCTCTTTGAATGTAGGTTCCAAAGGTGCCACATGATCCTTGTGTCGTGCCCACTGTCACAGCTACTACCACTATTACTCTATCCAGACATTTATTCCTGTGATGGAAACTTAATTCATTGTTGATCCTGCTTCTGAGCCTGTGAAAACTACCGAGCTACTAACCGAAAATCATATAACTAAGTCCTAAAATTTTAAATTATGAAAATATATTTTGATAATTTTTACAATTTGGAGTCTTATAAGTATTTTTCTTGTTAGAAAAAAATATGAAATCTTCTAAACAAGAAGATTGCAAAAAGTTTGACCAGAAGTTCAACATAAAATAATGAATTTGATATATATATATATATATATATATATATATATATATATATATATATATATATATATATATGTATTGAAAATTGGTAAACTTTATTGCATATACCATTATATACATCTGAACTATACCACTAAAAAAAAGAAAAACAAACAAACTTATAACAAGCATCATCGCAAACATATCAAAACCATGTCTCTACTCATCCAGTATCTGCCGACTCCACACCCCACCTCTTCAGCAAATCAACCTTCCACTGACATCGTTGCGTTTTACTTCCATTCTTATTAACCAAACACCATACTTCTTTAACAATCATTTGCAACCGAAATTAGTTAGTAATGATTCTACTGTTAAACATCCGAGCCTTTATTTCCATCCAAATTTGATATACTGCCACTGTGAAAGCTGCACAAGCTACATCCATGGTTTGATCCTTCTCCTTCGAACCATTCATAATTTTCACTTCTTCATTCTCTAACACCCCATTTGAGTTATCCACCACAAGACCAAGCTTCAAAGCAATATTCCTCCATATAGAACCAGAATAAGCACACTCAAAAAACAAATGATGAACTAATTCCTCACATTCTCCACATAAACAACAAACATTTTCATCAATCATCCCAAATCTAATCATTCTATCTTTCGTATATAACCTGTTATTGACTACTAAAACGGTGACAAAAGACATTCTCTTTGAATTTTAAGCATTCCATATAACTTTACGATAAAAGCTACTTAAATTTCTTCTTTTGACCTTCTCCCAAGCCTTTCTGAATGTAAATGTACCCCCTTCACTCCACTCATGGTAATCATCATGTGCTGAAATATTGGTATGCACAACATTGATATGTTGTTGGATCTCTCGAGTTGTTGGATGCTTTATTCCATTTATTCTATCATCTTCAACAATACATGATACAAGTTCATCAACATTTCCCAAAGAATCAATTCTAGAAAAACCAATCAAATCTACCAAGCATTTAAAATTGATCCAAGGGTCGAACCAAAGAGATGTTGAAGCACCTGAATGTATAACTTTGTTAAACAGTTGCTTACCAGAAATTCTTAACCTCAAAATTTCCTTCCATGTACTTGATGCATTATTATCAGCATCCATACTTCAACTTTTTTTCCATTGCAATACTTCGAATCCATCTGTTTACTCCATAACGAAGATGAAGTTAAAAACCTCCACATAAGCATAATACATGCAGCTTTTTTCAGATCAAAGAATAATTTCAACCCAATACCTCCTTCATCTTTAGGCAAGCACAAGTTCCTCTAACTAATCTTATGAGCCGATCCACCACAAAAAAAATCAGAACACATACTATTAAGCTTGTCAAGTACATGATCAGGCAACTGGTATACAAATAACCAGTATAGGATAGTGGGAGTAATCACATATAAGATGAGGTCAGCTCTACCCGCAAAACTGAGGAATTTAACATCCCATGACTGTATTTGCTCTACACTCGATGAAGAAGGCTTTGACAATCATGATAATGAATATAATTTGAAGAGATTGGGACACCAAGATATTTAACAGGCAATTGATCTAACTGAAAACCAAGAATCTCCAATATTTCACCAGTATTTCTCGTAAATGAACTGAAATATACTTTAGTTTTCATTTCACTCACAATTAATCCACTATACTGCTTAAGCTTGTTGAATGTAGACTTCAAAGAATTTGCACACAAGTATAATTTCTCCCAAACACCATAAGGTCATCTGCATACAAAAGGTGTGTCACAACTGGTTCATTTTTATGCACAGAGAAAAACCTACTTCTCAAAGTCTCCACATTCATGCAATAAGAAAAATATTCCATGGCCAAAGAAACCAAATAAGGGGATAAAGGATCACCATTAAACAACTCATTATAATATGATACTGCTTCATTTGCTACTTCTTCTGGTTTAAAAAGCAATTCCCCTTCAGCATTTAACAAAGCCTTCAAATGATTTGTATACTTCCTTGTAGACATCTTCGAATGAAAAAAACTAGAGTTGGTATCCCCATCTTGAAGCCAAGAAATTTTTGCCTTTTGCTTTTAACTCAAAGTTTGAATATGTTTCTGCACATAAAAAATTTCTTGGCTTCTAACATGCTTTCATATATCTCTAGATTTTCAGGATTTGCATTAGATGCTGCTTCCTTTTCTTTGAAAATGGTTTCTGCTTTAATAAGAATATTATTATCTTTAGTCTCACCTTACTCCATTCTTTAAGCTCCACCTTGCAAAAACTCAGTTTCTTCATGAAATTATAACTAGCAAAGCCTCCAACAATTAAACTTAAACCTCTCTGTATGCAACCAGCATAACCAGATTTCAGATGTCATTCATTACAATATCTAAAAGGTAGACCCTTAGTTGCAGATGTAGGAATCAATTACAACAATAATGGATTGTGATCACTTGATAGTTGTGATACAGACAAGGCTTTAAGCTCAAAGAATTTATGCAGACACAAATGATTTATGAAAATTTTATCAATATTGGAAGCCATACCTCTTCTCCTCCAAGTATAGTTAAAACCCACAACCTTTACTTCAAATAGTCCAGATTGTGATATACAGTTGTTAATTGCTCTGATATGCTGAAATGGAATAAGTAATCCTTCTTTTTTTTTATCTAAGTGAGCGGTTGCATTATTAAAATCACCCATCAACACCCACTCTTCATTAATCAAATCTGCCTCTTGTTTATGTGCTGCATAAAACCTGTCTCTCCTAAAAAGAATTACTTGCATATACTATCGAAAAATATAGAGCAAAACCACCAGCATTTGTAGCATAAACAGTAACATGTTGATTTGAAGAGGATACTACATTAATAGACCATACTTCAGAATTCCAAATTATTAAAATTCTCCCAGATTAACTCTCATTATTATGTGGTAAAAACTCCAAAGCTCTCGGTAATAACATACTAAACCTCCTTAAACTATCATTATTTAATTTATTCTCTATCAAACCAACAAAAGTTGGTTTGAAATTAGTCAGAAGAGATAGAACATCACCCATACGCTGAGGTGAGTTCATCCCTCTGACATTCCATGACATGAATGTCATTTAACTACATTATTACTCCTCAGAGGCCTTTTAGGAGGAGGAACAGTGACATTCCCTTTGTTTTTTACGTTTTATCTGAGCCAAATATTCTTTATTAGCAGTGATACCATCTGAAACATCCACACTAGCTTCTTCTGTAATATTTTCATTTAAACTATCAACTATGTGATTCAAATCACCAGGTAGAATGTCTTGTGGAAGTTATGAATCTAGGAAATCTAAATTCACATTTCCACCCTCTTTCTCACTACTATCCACACCTGAATGATCATTGTTTTCTGCCTAACCTTCAATATTTGAAGTACTAGCTTTATCCTGATTTGAAGTCCATTAAGGTTGGAGTGACCTTGCTTTTTAACTTCAATTCTAGTATTATTTTTTTAAGCTATAGTGTGTGAATGGTTCTTTAATTTCAAAGTTAAAATGCCAGAGCCATTCTATGCCAAACAAAATGCCCAAGACCCTAAAGTTTTACCAATATAAAAATATTAGTTCATTGTAAAAGAAGTTTTGGCATATATATATATATATGAGGATATATATACCCCTCTTGCTTTAAATCAGAGTAGAAAGAAAACAAGAGATCCATTGACAAAAATATGGATCAATGCTACACACAGATCCAAAAATGATATTTGAGCCTAGTGCGTGCTTCATTGAACTCATTAAAATATAATGAATTGTGTAAGAAAATAATATCATTGATTTATGTTATTCTATGCAATCAGAGAGTCATATCTGCATATATATATATATAATTATATATATATATAATGTGATATGTGAATGTTTACTATTCTGGATCTTTGGTGCATGTGTCTGCATTGCACCCTTGGTTAGTCCTCCTTTGAACTAAACCAAGTGTGTCCATGTGCATCACTTTTGTATTTGAGTTTAAATGAAAGAATGCACCAACAATCCGGCTTAATAAACTTGTACATATACACTTTTTCTAGCATATTGACTCCAGACTGACTAATGCAAATAATATTAGTAGATTCCTATAATTCAAAACATATATTTTTCTCAATTCCAGTTTGCAAAAGGAACATATAAGATACTACTTTAGCTCAGTCATTATCACAGTACATTATTCTCGTATCATTTAAACATAATTTCCATGACTCAGCTTAACATTGTCCCTTTACAAAACTGATTAATAAAGCAGTTCTCAAGAATTCATGTAGATACAACAATTCAAAAGCTTTTATTTTCTAACTTGAGCATGCTAACATCCATGAAATTAAGCTACACTTCTAACCCAGTTTTACACAGCTCCTTCATTGCCTGAAAAAGCATTAGAGGCTGCCTCACCATATGATGAGACACCCCATTTGCCATGAGCAAACAAGGTCAGACTAATATGTCCGGTATGAGCATCTCAACCAAAACTTAATGACAAAATTGGGATATAATCTGTGAAGAAATTCTATTTTAAAAAGACATACTCCTTGTGTATTTGACTAATGACCTTGTGCAAGTGCATTTCCACTGTTTTGTTCAATATTTACTACCAGTGTTCAGACTAGTTCATGCAAATCAATCATACATATATGCATAACATGGTAAATCCATCCTGATAATATTATGATTTGTAGCCCTGATGCTTCTGCATTTTCCATAGAAAGTTATCCAGGAAAACTCAAGTTCCTTGTATTTATTTCCTAGCATATATCAATTGGTTTAAAAACCTCGGTCTCATCTGTATAAGTGAATCACTGGGACACATTGTAGTGATCTAATTCACATCACTACACAAAGATCTCAGGACCAAATTAGGCCATGTGTCAAACTTGCAACTAAGTGCAAGCCATTCAATAGCTTTCTTGACCAAAAATGCCTTAGTTAAATCACTAAGTGTTTTCTTATGTTTTCTAGTGACCATTTACCTGAATATGGTAAACTAGCTCAGTTTGATCCACTTTATAATGCCATGAATCTCATTTATAATAGAAGCCACCTAAACATTCAAAACAAACATCCAAGCAAGAACATAAACCATCCATTAATATATTATTCCAGGAAACCATTTATTTTGGGGTTTTAATGAGGTAAGAATCTTTGTCTAAGTATATCTTCTTATACATATATACTTGTCTGGATATTTATCTAATATTAATCTATGGCTTTTATGAATATTTTTATGAGTTTCTTTTCTTTTTCCACTATGCATCAACTGGTTTCATATGGATTTCAAAACCTAGCTCAGACATAATTTTAGCATTCTTAACTAGAGATGAGCACATACAAAAGCTCTATTTCTCTCTAATTCAATCATTTAGGGAGCCTCAACACCTATACATAAGTATATTGCAGCCCATATATATATATATATATATATATATATATATATATATATATATGTATATTTCCATGCGATTTCCATAGATCAGTATCATTTATATGTCCAGATTTTTGGGGTTTTCAAAGTATCATAAACTAAATAGATTAAATAATAAATCTGAACCCATGTTGTGAAACTCAACAATTTCTAAATGGAACCAATAATATATATAAACACATATCGACATATAAATTGATTAGAGAATTAAATTCAAAATACACTGAACTTATAAAATATTGGCTACCTCTTTAATTCCAGGACTTAATGCCAGTTGTTTTAAGTGAAATTACTCATCAAAGCTTTTTCCTTCTAAGATAAAGAAAAACCAGAGAACTCTTGCCTTAATCCCAAGCTTTCCTTCTTCCTTTCTAAATAAGTTTGATGTATTTTCCCTTGTTTTCACTAGGCAGTTTAATTTTGCCCGTATACCCTTATTATACCATCTAAATTCCTAGGATTTTCTAGGTTAGACAAAGTCAGTTTTACCCCCTTTTTAGATCATGCTATTTGTGTGAGTGTTATTCACGTTATTTTGTTTTATTTTCTTGGTAGTGCTCGGGGTACAAAGCTGTTGGGAAAATCTGAATTGCTTTTTCAGAGATAGAAAATATTTTTAAAACATTTTTCCTTCTATAACAAGTCATAACAAAATAGGATATGGTAACCCTCCCCTTTTCCTAATTTGGCTATGCACATATATAACCTTAATGCAATTTGCCTTTCCATATACATGCATATATATTTTTTCAACCTTAATGCATTCAATCAGACTATATGATTTTCATTTTTAATTCCTAATATGGAATTCATGGTTTCTACCTTGTGCATGTCCCTGGTATACACAGGTGCACATATACACATAGGCATACAACCCCAAAACCTTACCAATTCCGTTTAATTTTCGCAAAACATTTTGAATAAAAATTAAAATGATTTTACTCAAAACTTTGGGTCATTACAGATACCCCACCTTTTTAGGAATTGTGTCCTCACAATTTCTCACATTTTTGCACATATAACAAACAATTCATGGAATTTAATCCATACACATATTCATCCAGTCAAACAATAATTCAAACTTAAAAATCACCTAAATACTTATATGTGATGGATTAAATATGCTATATATGTATATCAAAATAACTTTAATTTGCAAACAGTCTAGGATAGTTCATCTTAACTTTATCCTATAATTCCCATGTGTAATCATTTGGATCAATACTCCACTGCACTTTCACGAGCTTCAGGGTTTTATTTCTCAATTTCTTTACTTCTTTGGCAAAAATCCCCATGGATTCTTTTTCATAAATTAAATCTAAATTTATCTGAACCTGTGATGGTGTCTCCAAAATATCTTACTTGTCATGAACCCACCTTCTCAATTGTGATACATGAAAAACATTGTGTATTCCCTGCATATTTTCAGGTAACTCTAACTTATAAGCCAAAGAACCAATTCTTTCTAGAATTTTATAAGGCTCTATGTACCTGGGCGTTAACTTACCATGCCTTCCAAACCTTAACACCTTCTTCATTGGTGAAATTTTAATGAAGACAAAGTCCCCACCTTGTATTCAACTTGCCTCCTCTTACTATCTGCATATTTCTTTTGTCTGTCTTGTGCAGCTGCCATCCTTTTCCTTATCAGTTCAATCTTTTTAGTAGTCTCTTTTATATACTCTGGTCATAATATTGTTCTTTCCCCAGTGTCAACCCAACATATAGGAGATAAACATGGTCTTCCATATAAAGCTTCAAATGGTGTCATTCCTATAGTGCTTTGATAATTGTTGTTATATGTGAATTCAGCTAAGTGGAGGTGATCCTCCTAGTTGCCCCCAAAATCTAAAATACAGGCTCTCAATAAATCCTCTAGCACTTTGTTAACTGCTTCAGTTTTCCCATCTGATTGCGGATGGTAAGCAGTGCTCATGCAAAGCTCACTTACCATGGCCTCCTGAAAACTTTTCCAAAATTTAGATGTGAAGATAGTGTTTCTATCACTCACAATAGTCTTGGGTATGCCATGCAATTTTACTATTTCTTTCATGATTACTTGAGCCAGTTTTGGTGCATTTCTATCTGACTTCACTGAAATGAAATGTGCTACTTTAGTTAGTTTATCAACCACCACCCATATACTAGTATTTCCTTTTTTTGATCTTGGTAGACCATCTACAAAATCCATGGAGATATCCTCCCATTTCCACTGAGGTATACTTAAGGGTTGAAACAAAACTGATGGTTTTTGTGTCACTGCCTTAATCTGTTGGCAAATTATACGTTTAACTACAAATTTAGGTACATTACTCTTCATTCCTTTCCACCAATAATCCCTCTTAAGATTACGATACATTTTGGTATTCCCTGGATGTATAGAGTACTTGCTTCTATGGTATTCATTCAATATCTCCTCCTTTAATTCCGAATCTCCAGGCACCCAAATTCTATTTTTATTCGTCACATATCCCTTCTCATCAATGTGCAGATTTTTCACTTCCTATCCTCTTTCTAAAAGGGTTTTCTTTTCTAAAATAATGGGATCTTGCTTTTGCATATTTCCCACCTTCATAATTAAATCAGATTGCAAGGTTACCATACTTAACCTCCCCACATTTTCTTGTACATCTGCACTTCCATATTCACATCATTATTCTCTTTTATCTCCAGATCAGTGAGCAACATTAAATTCTTGAATTCTTCTATCATCATTAAACTTACTTTAGCATGCTGCCTACTCAAGGCATCAGCTACTTTGTTTGATTTTCCTGGTGTGTACAATATATCAAAATCATAAGCAGCTAAAAACTCTACCCATCTATGTTGCCTCATATTTAAATCTTTTTGTGAAAATAAACATTTCAAAGATTTGTGATTAGTGTAGAGCTCAAACTTGGTTCCTAATAAATAATGTCTCCATAATTTTAAAGCATATACCACTGCTGCTAATTCCAAGTCATGTGTTGCATATCTAACTTCATGTGATTTTAATTGCCTTGATGCATGTACCACTACTTGTCTATGTTGCATCAATACTGCTCCTGACCTATATCCACATGCATCTGTATATACTGTTAAGTCATGGTATCCTTCTGGTACTTTTAAGATAGGTGCATTTACCAATGCTTCTTTTAACTCCTCAAAGGTTGTTTCACATTTTTCAGTCTAAACATAAGCTTGATTCTTTCTAGTTAAATTAGTGAGTGGTGCTGATATATTAGAAAAATCCTTAATGAATCTTCTATAGTACCCAGCCATCCCAATGAATGACCTCATTTCACTCACTGTTTTGGGTCTTTGCCAAGTCTGTATGGCTATCACTTTACTTGGGTTTACTGAAATTCCTTGGGCAGAGATTACATGTCCAAGAAAGTTTACCTCCTTTTTCGAAAAGATACATTTAGAAATCTTTTTTTTTAAAATTGTTTTGCCTTAATCAGCTCAAGACTAAATGCAAATGATTTTTGTGTTCCTCCATTGTTTTGGAATGAATCAAAATGTCATCTATAAAAATTAATACAAATTTATCCAAGCAATCCGTGAATATCCTATTCATCAAGTCAACAAAATAAGAGGGTACATTAGTCAGTCCAAAGAGCATTACTAAAGATTCATATAACCCATATCTGGTGTTAAATGCTATGTATTTGATGCTAGACTCTTCCACTTTCATTTGGTGAAAACCAGAGGCTAAATCAAGTCTAGAAAATACTTTTGATCTAGCCAGTTGATCAAAAAGATCATCAATTCTTGGCAAAGGGTATTTGTTCTTTATTGTTAATTTATTTAATTCCCTATAATCTATACACAACCTTAAAGAACCATCTTGCTTCTTCACAAATACCACTGGTGCACCCCAACAAGAATTACTTGGTGTTATAAAACCTTTCTCCTTTAACTCCTCCAACTTTTTCCTTCAGTTCTATGAGTTCACTTGGCCCCATCCTTGTGGGCTTCTTAATCACTGACGATGCCCCTGGTATTAAATTAATTTGAAATTCCACTGGCTTATTGTGTGGGATACCTTTAACTTCCCCAAAAGCATCCAAGTATTCATTTACTATGGGTATGTGCTCAATTGAAAATTCAGAAGTTTCATCACCTAATCCACATAAATGAAATAACCTTCTTTCCTTGGCAGATTCATAAAGGACTGTAATTCTTTGTTTCTTACTGTTTTGGAATGAAATGGTGGATGTTGCTAAATTAATTATAGCTTTATGTTGCTTTAACCAATCCATACCCAGTATAATACATATATCTGGGTAGTTTAAAACATATAAATTAGAAATGAAAACATTTCCTCCTATAATTAACTCTTCATCCACACACATCATATCCAAGACACAAGAACTTCCTAAAGGGCTTTTAACAAGTAAAGGTATTTATAGGAAAATGCAATTCAGTTTCAATGTTTTAACTATATCATGAGAGATCAGAGATTGTGTTGCTCCTGTATCAAATACTACTGATATAGGCACTTGGAAAATAAATAATGTACCATCCATTTGTTCTAGGTTTTCTGCATTAGATTCCACTATGGATTTTCCTTTTGTCTCTAGAGTTGCCACTTTACCTTACTGCTTATTCTCAGGGCAGTTCCTCTTCAAACGACCTTCCTTCCCATAAGTATAACACTTTAATGCTCCACCCTTCAACTCAGGACACTTTATTTTAATATGTCCCTCTTTGCCACAATGATGACACGCCACTTTCTTGTTAGGGTTTGCGGAATGGATCGTTAAGGCAAAACAAACACTAGAGGAGGGTGAATAGTGTTTGTGAGAATCTAAACAAAATCTAAAACTTATATGAATAACAGAATGAAACAAACACCACAAACACAATCACAGACACAGATTCAAACACAGATGCAAAATAAATAGAAATAAAAATGCAGAAAAGGAAAGAACACACTGGATTTTATACTGGTTCGGATTGCTCCTACGTCCAGTCCCGCACAACGCTGGATTGCGCAGAGTTTTATTACTATATCAATTGTCAAGTACAACCTCCTTGATTTCACGGCTACAAGGGATACCACAGATTCCTACTTCCTTGATTTCATAGCTACAAGGAAAACACCGATTCCTACTTCCTTGATTTCACGGCTATAAGGAACACACCGATTCCTACTTTACTTAACCCAAGCAATTAGAAACAGCCCTATAACTCTTCAATAGCACTTGATTCAGGGAGAGATTAGAAGAGAGTGTAAAGAGAAGAAGTTTGATCAAAACAGAATTGAATTTGGCACAGTATAAGTGTAGAAATCATAAAAATGATTAAGAATAATTATCTAATGAAAGAGAGTGAAAGTGGAGAAGAAGATATAATTAAAAATTCGAATTCAAGCCCTTTTATAGTGTGTGAAAGGTTGCAACGTTTCTAAAACATCCCAAATGGTGAAAAGACACTTCCTTTCAAATTTAATTTTCCGACAGTTATACGTTGACATAGTGTTTTATGTATGTCGACATACTCTAGTGTAAATTTGAATTTTGAACATTTTTTTCAAGCGTTTTGATATAAATATAATTCTGGAAATTCTTGAATAAAAATATAGTGTTGCAAATTAATATTATAAAGTAGAAAAACATATGAAAACATAAATTTAAACTATATAAACATATTTATAAAATTATAAGGTTTTAAACTATATAAATATAAAGTATAGAAACATAAATATATGAAAATTAAGTTTGAAAAACAAAGATAAATAAAAAAAGAAAATAGAAAAGATAAAAAATAAAATAGAGAGAATTGAGGGTAGAAAATAGAATTTGAAAATTAGAGTTTGAAAATCAGAATTTGAATACTGAACCTGGAGTGCTATATAGAGCCTTACAAATTGTAGACTCTATAACTATATTAATCTTGAACTCTTGAAATCTTGAATACTCATGAGTCTTGAAATTTTTCTGAATTCTGAATCTCTATCGTCTTTAAACTGTACAGTCTTCAGTTATATTTCCTGTATATAATTCCTTCATATGTGTATATATATTTTATAACATAAGTGTTAGTATGTATTTTGTAATCAATGATAATTGAAACAAGGTTGTTGTCATCGAAATTCCATTCTCCACCAATCTCCCCCTTTTTGATGATGATAACCTTAGTTTATAAAATATCATACCTGTGTATACATGTTGATGATGATCCTTCTAATACCCCCCCCCCCCCCCCCGTCTGTAAGAACCCTATAAACCATGTCTACATTTTATAGTTTCTCCCCATTTGGCATTATCAAAAAGAAATTATAAAGGTACTCCCCTTGAATTGTATAACTTTATGAATAGAACTTAAGTAACTAACCCAATAAAGATACTCTCCCTTAATCTATTAACTACTTCTAAGTAGAATACTCCCCTTAATCTATTCAAACTTAGAATAATAATACCTAGCAATATGATGATTAAACACAAACCAATCGAAGTATTATCATTACATATGTTTGTTTGATATATATACAAACCAAACCAAATCAAATCACACCATATGTCTTAATATATACAAGTTTCAAACAATAGAATCCAAATCAAATCACACCACACCATATGTCTTAATATATTTAAACAAATCAATCAAATCGTACCAAATTATTAAATGTTTCTTAGAACTCAACCCATTCATCTTGTCCAGTAATTGGATTCTTCTTGATGTCCTTCCACTCTTCTTCAGTGTTATACGATTTTCAATTATTTTCATTTCTGAAATGAGAAGAGATAGCCCAACGAATCATATCAAAATGTTTTTCTTGAAATTCTACCATCCTCATTTGAATAAGTCTAGTTTGCGTTGATTACGTAATACCATGGAGAGAGTTTTCATGAAAGAATTTAAAGAATCATCAAGATTTCACTTATGTTATGGATAGGATTTGCCATTAATTTAATGAGAAATGAATAAGGAAGAAGGAGGAATTGAATGATGAATTTTTCTGGAAGATATAGACTTAAATAGGGTCTGGAATTCGTTGGATTTTGAATGGACATGAGTAGTTATTTTAATTTAAAATTTGAAACAATTTGAAAATTTATCAATTATATGTCGACATACTCTTTTTCCTATGTCGACATACTGTAATGTAATTTTTGAAAATTTTGAAATTTTGAATTCTTTTAAACTCTATTATAATCTATTATATTATAACTAGTTTTATAGTTTTTCCAGAGACATAAAGGTGATTTTATCATAAATAAAACTCCATTCATTACTTAATAGAAAGCAAATACATCCAACTAATCAAGACATACTTTACGTATGATATTCGAAAGCAAATGCAAGGAAATATAGTTGAATACATAAAGATAGATTAAACTAGATGGCCTAGTTTTCAAATGATGATGAGGAAGATGAAATTCTAAGCTTTCTTCCTATCTTGACCATGAATTTGGATATCTTGGAAAGTCTCTTGTTAAGCTTCTTTTGATTGTTGACGATTTTCACTTGATTTTGAACAATCATCTCTTTGTAAATGCGCTTAGAAGTTGGATACTCAATACTTTCCATAGAAGCCTCGTCTTCTTCTTCGACTTCCATTGGCTCTTGTTCTTGTTGCATTCGAGCTTGTTTGGCATTGAATGTCTCATATGGTTTGAAAGTGAGAGGAATTTTCATGAGATGAATGTTTGATGCGTCAAACACTTTTTTAGGCACAAATTCTTCTCTATGAAGATCAACATTAAAGTATTTGAAAATGCGAGTGAGATAAACACCATAGTAGATAGTGTTTTCTGTTGTAGATAAATCTATGGGCTTTATTTAATTTAGGATCATTTCGGCCCAGTTGATGATATATCCACCAATAATAGCAAAGAGAGCCTTTTGGACTTTGAGAGTTGGATTGTTGAAATTTCCGGAACGGGGAGTGATGGTATGTTGGAGGAGAAGGTTGACAATTCTTGTTTTTGGGCGTAAGAAGCGATTTTTGAATTCCATTGGAGCATCATCTTTGAAAATATCGTGATAGGTTTCCAAATCGGTTTTGTTGATAGCAAAATTTGAGAAATCGGAGCCCACGCTACTACAATTTAGAATAGTGCCTAAGAGTTCAGCATCGAGACCAATTTGAGTGCCTTTGACACTTCTCCAAATTTGATTTTCGTTGCCTTCGAAAAATCCGCGATTGAGATTTGCATAGAACATATTAACGAGTTTAAGATAACATACTTCGTCATTATCACGAGAGTCAATTTGACTCAACACTTCATTGTGTTCGAAAAGAGAGACGAGATCATAAGAGGTAAAGTCGCTAAAGACGGCCAAAAGCACCCATGTTAACTTTAGTATTTGCTAAATAGTTACCATAAGTTTTGATAGCCTCTTTCTCATTATGAAGATAGCCTTTGATGGTTTTGGTTATCTTCAATTTTTGAGATGAACTTGAGGAAGCCATTGAATTGATAATTTTGAAGAGAACAAATATGAAAAATGTTGTTTTGAGTTGTGAATGAAACATGGATGTAACAACCCGCTCATTCGACGATTTTAGATTTAAATATTTGATTTAAATATATCGTCGTATCCGATGTGTCACTCAAAATGTCATTTTTCGCAAACGATAAAATTAGGATTCGGGACCACTTCCAATGGGTCTGGATCATCGTTTACGATCTTTTTGACTGTAAACATCGATACCTTTTGAGTTGAGCAATTTTGGTCTTTTTCATTGGGTATATGACCAAAATATCACTTTCTTCATATGAACGAATTTGGACTCGAAACTACTTCCATTGAGTTCAAAACGTCGTTTAGGTGTTCGAAAACTATAAGCTTCGATATGTTCCGAGATTCGGAAATTTGGCACTTTGGGTTGGGTCTTGGTTGAGCTAGCCTAGCTCACCATATAACCCCTCTTAGCCCCCTCCTCCTTCATTCATTCTCCAAACACTTAGAGAAATAGAAATGGGGAAAGGGAATGGTAAATAGAAATTCCTAAGCTAGGTTTTGCAATTTCAAGCTCAAATCGAAGGGGAAATCGAAGAGACAACTTGGGTAAGCTCTCTCTTCATCTTCTCTATCCTATTCTCCTCTCAATTTCGGATTTTGATCATGCCCTAACACTCATGTGTCTTCATTCGTGTTTATGAGGTGATTTGAGAGGAGTGATTGAAGAAAGAAAGCTTCTTTGCTTGGATTTGTTCTTGTTCTTCCTTGTTGGAGCTTGTTCTTGCCATTCATGAGTCAAAGGTGAGTTCTTTGTTGAACTCACATCTATGCCACAAGTTTATGGCTTGCACAAGTGTAATTTAGTGTTCATTGAGTTTGCATATGCTTGTGAATTGGTTAAGCTAGTGTAACTAAGTTGATTCCATGTATTCATGTTTCATTGAGTTGGGAAATTATGATTTGGAGTACTCATATGATCCATTCATATGTTGCGTTTTGTTTTGGCGTTGTTGTGAAGCTCCATTGTCCCCCGACAAAGTTCCAAGACTTCACAATTCACTTATATTGCATTTGATTGCTTTGGTAAGGTAATTTGGTCGTTTTGGAGTATATAAACAAGAATCATTGCAAATATCTTGTGTGAAAGTCTGTGCATGTTATAGGTGAAGTTCTTATGTGCACACATGTCCTTATAGTTTCCCTTTAGCATTGCCAAACCACCGTGTTCTAGCTTGAATCACAATTGATTTGCTTTGGTTAGAGAATTAGTTCATTTTCGAATATATAATCGAAATCATAGCAATCTCATGTTCGTGTTGTGTGTGCATGTTTGTTGGTGTTATATGATGTTTCGGTAAGCCTTAGATGCTTCGTTTTCACTAAGAAATCATCATATACCATCACCATTGGTCCGGGGCTCGTCCGTGAGTCGTTTGCACCTCATTCCTTAAGCAAAATAGTCCCTGTTTCGACTCAGACGTCTGTCACTACAGGGGGACAGATGTCTGTCAATGTTTGAGGAGCAAAATAAATAATTGCTTCAGCTCAGACGTCTGACCAAAATGGGTCAGACGTCTGTCCCGGCTCTCGGGAAAAATAAAAAACTGCTTCCTGCAGTGACAGACGTCTGTCACTACAGGTCAGACGTCTGTCTGCCTGAAACTGCTATTGACCGGTGGGCCACGGTCAATAGTTTAGTATCGTTTGAGCTCATTCCCGGCCAAGTTTCGGCCCATTTCGACTTCGTTTGTGACTTGTCAGTTTCTCTGGTTCGCAGATTTCTGCATCTCGATTCCTCGACTTTGATTTTCATGTGATTCTTCCAATGTTGATCCTTATTGGTCGATTCACATTTGTTTACGATGTGAATTGAATAAGTGATCATTCTAAAGCCCGTATACTCTTGTTAAGATGATTCACGCCTTTAAAACGTGAATTATCGACTCGATATCCTTTGAGTCTATTCCGACGTAGTTTAAAACCTTTGGGTCCTACTTTGGGATTTCGATTCATTCGTTGATCGAAATTACAATCGTTATCCCTTGATTTCCTGTATGTTGTTGTGATGTGAGTTTCTGATCTATGATTTGAGATCACGTCATTGTGACGTGAACCCCCTTGATCGATTTGCCTCGGCAATCGTACTATTGTTTATTACCACTTTGATATTATGTAAAGAGGTTTTATGTTATTAGTAGGTATCAAATTCTTGTACTAAAATGGTTTCCAATCTTACTTCATTATACGAAGCTAATTTACGAAATCGTTTTATGAACCTTCTTCAAAGCTACTAGTACATATTTTATAAACCTTTTTCTCGTTCGTATGAGAAATCTAATTAAATGTCTTAGTAAAATCAAGGACTATGAACCCTTGCTTTTGCTTCGATAGTTAATTCTTGGACTCGTCCGATCGAAAACCGTGGCAATGCTCCTTCTATGATTTTCTCTGTTTTGAATAGGAACCAATTACGGGTTCGTAAATATTCGAGAATAGCATGTGGTTATGGGACATGTCGCTATTTCCTTATATTAACTAGCTCGGAGTAATTTCTATTTACCTGGATTGATGTGATCCTTTATGATTTGTGTTTCGTGGTCCTCGATCGCCCGAGCGGGATTTACGATTCTTGGATTTCACCTATGGGACTTCGGTCCGACTCTCTATGATTTATGATGTTTTCTAGGGATTTCACAATTTATGTGTTTTCTCTCTTCCGGGGTCACGACTCGGCTTCGTGGGGAGCTTTGGCTCAAACTTATAGGTTCGCTACCTAGAGATCGTACCTCTTGGTGATGTTTTCTATGATGTCTTGGTGATTTATGATGTCTTGATGATTTATGATTACTTGGTGATTTATGATTACTTGATGATTTATGATTACTTGATGATTTATGATTACTTGGTGATTTATGATTACTTGCTAATTTATGATTACTTGATGATTTATGATTTCTTGATGATTTATGATTATTGGAATGTTGAATTCCACATTAGCTAGGAGATTATTTAGAGATGGTTGTGTTGACATGCCATGTTTCATATTTAGTTATGATTAGATGTTATTAGTAGAATCATGTCATCCTGTGTTATATCTCTTGTTATCTCAGTTTATTTGATAAGTATAGCTAGACTGATCCGTTTATTGTTTATTTCCTTATAAATAATACTCGGGTCAGGCCAAGTCATTTTAGGTACTCCTCTGGGACTCCTAGCAGGATTGATCTTCCGCTGTCAGCTTGCTACTCTGTCTCTGCAGTTTTATGTACTTTTGTACCTATGACATTTTCTATCGTAGTGTACATATTCTTTTATGTAGATCTTGGTACATGTATTAGTGGATCTTTGTTGACCACTAGCTTGTTGTACATATTCTTGGTTTATGCATATCTATTCCGCCTTTGTGATATGATTATTCTATGTCTGGCTTTGAGATATACCATATTTATATTTGTTGTTGGCTATTTTATACTGCTTTTCGGATTGCATATAGCCGTTGTGTAGTTGCCCTATGTGCCGAATGGTCATGTCGAAATTTTAATCGTTATCAGAATTCGATGTGAATTCCTCACACGGAGCAATTATACAATCGGTCGCCGTTCACAAACCTCATTCTCCGTTATGGTCTGCGACATTTCTCTGAAATGAACCGGACGATAGTGGGTATAGAGGCGGGGCGCTACAGTGGAAGTGATAGATGTATATATAGGAACTTAATGGATATGAATTGAATGAATATGAATTAAATAGGCACAACTTCTCAAATTGAAATGACACCTTTTCAAACCTTGGGAGTTGGTGAAAAGATTGGAGGGAAGTTTGAAAGTTTGAACTTTTGAAATTCAAAATTTGAATTTCAAACTGGTCAGATATGTCGACATAGACATTTCTTTATGTCGATATACTAGTCTAATTTCAAAGGAAATTGAATTTTTGTGTTTTGAAATTTATATTTTAGGTTTAACAATTTCCTAAAATAATTCTAATCCTAATAAACACACAAACAATTTATTGGTTATTTAATATTATATTATTATTTTGAATTTCAAAACTCAAATTTCAAATTTCAAATTTGAATTTTAAATTTCAAAAATTTGTTTTTAAGGTTTTAAATTCAAATCAAAGCAAACAAACAAAGCAACCATTCAAGCAAATAAAATTAAAAATTAATTAATGCATTCCCGATTTTTAGATCATTTTCTTCATGATTTTCTGAACTCTGAATTGTCGTAAAGCATATATTCGTATTTCCGGTTCTTCATCACTTGATGACGAATTTGAATCATCTAATGTTGCTGCGTATGCTTTCTTTCTTTTCCTTGACGAATTGTTGTTGTCCGTTTGTTGAGTCGATTTTTCTAGATATGGACACATTTTCTTTATATGGCCTGGTTTGTTGCAGTTAAAACATTGACCATCATTAATTTTTGAACTTCCTTGATTGTAACTTTTCCTTCTATATTTTAGAAATTTTCTAAAATGATTTTTCATATTTGTTGTTTCTTCATCATCTTCACTACTCGAGTCAAAATCATTTGTTGTTGCTCTAAGTGCAATAGATTTCTTTTTGGTTGATCTGTTTTCTTTTCTTTTCTGTAATTGGACTTCATAAGACATCAAATTTCCGATTAACTCCTCAATCTTCATTTCATTGACATCATTGGCTTCTTCAATAGCCAAAGTTTTCTGATCCCATTCTAGAGTTAATGAATTCAATATCTTTTTGACTTGACCTTCTTCCGAATAAGTTTTTCCAAGTACTGTTAATGAATGCACTATCTCTTGAAATCTGCAATACATATCTGAAATAGACTCATTCTCGTTCATTTTGAATAATTAAAACTGATTAACTAGCATCTCTATTTTAGTTTTATTAACTTTACTAGTTCCTTCACGAGTAACTTGTAAAGTTCTCCAGATTTCATAAGCAGTTTTACATACAGATACTCTATTAAACTCATTCCTATCTAATGAACAAAATAACATATTCATCGCTTTAGAATTGCTCTGTGCAATAGCCTTTTATTCATTTGTCTATTGTGCAAATGCAGTTATGGGTTAAACATACTTATTTTGTGTACTATTCCATGTGTCTAAACCTACTGACTGTAAATAAATTTTCATTCTACATGCCCAATATGAATAATTACTTATGGTGGTCTAACAGTGGATTGACCCTCTATAAAAGAACTATTATTGCTACCAGTGTTGGTTTCCATTATCACTTATTTTCAAAAATTAGATTATGAACTTTTTGAAAGACCTTGCTCTGAAAACAATTGTTAGGGATTGCAGAATGGATCGTTAAGGCAAAACAAACACTACAAGGGGAGGGGGGGGGGGGTAAACAGTGTTTGTGAGAATCTAAACAAAATCTAAAACTTATGTGAATAACAGAATGAAACAAATACCACAAACATAATCATAGACACAGATTCAAACATAGATGCAAAATAAATAGAAATAAAAAAGCAGAAAAGGAAAGAACACACTAGATTTTATACTGGTTCGGATTGCTCCTATTTCCAGTCCCGCACGACGCAGGATTGCATAGAGTTCTATTACTATATCAATAGTCAAGTACAACCTCCTTGATTTCACGGCTACAAGGGATACCACCGATTCCTACTTCCTTGATTTCATGGCTACAAGGAAAACACTGATTCCTACTTCCTTGATTTCACGGCTACAAGGAACACACTGATTCCTACTTTACTTAACCCAAGGAATTACAAATATCCCTATAACTCTTCAATAATACTTGATTCAAGGAGAGATGAGAAGAGAGTGCAAAGAGAAGAAGTTTGATCAAAACAGAATTGACTTTGGCAGAGTATAAGTGTAGAAATCATAAAAATGATTAAGAATAATTATATAATGAAAGAAAGTGAAAGTGGAGAAGAAGATGTAACTAAAAATTCGAATTCAAGCCCTTTTTATAGTGTGTAAAAGGTTGCAACATTTCTGAAACGTCTCAAATGGTGAAAAGACACTTCCTTTCAAATTTAAATTTCTGACAGTTATATGTCGACATAGTGTTTTATGTATGTCGACATACTCTAGTGTAAATTTGAATTTTGAACATTTTTTCAAGTGTTTTGATATAAATATAATTCTGAAAATTCTTAAATAAAAATATAGTGTTGTAAATTAGTATTATAAAGTAGAAAACATACGAAAACATAAATTTAAACTATATAAACATATTTATAAAATTATAAGGTTTTAAACTATACAAATATAAAGTATTAAAACATAAATATATAAAACTTAAGTTTGAAAAACAAAGATAAATAAAAAAGAAAAAAGAAAAGATAAAAAATAAAATAGAGAGAATTGAGGGTAGAAAACAGAGTTTGAAAATCAGAATTTGAATATTGAACCTTGAGTGCTATATAGAGTCTTACAAAATCTAGACTCTATAACTATATTAATCTTGAACTCTTGAAATCTTGAATACTCATGAGTCTTGAAATTTGTCTGAATTCTGAATCTCTATCATCTTTAAGCTGTATAGTCTACAGTAATATTTCCTGTATATAATTCCTGCATATGTGTATATATATTCTATACAAAAAGTGTCAGTATGTATTTTATAATCAATGATAATTGAAATAAGGTTGTTGTCATCAAAAATCCATTCTCCAACATTTCTTCTTGTTTTCACCTATTTTAGCATCACTGGTTTTCTTGCTTCCAGCATCTTCCTATTTCTTTTCATATGGGTGATACTTTCCCTTACCCTTTTTATTATTATTGTTCTTAAAATTCCTGTATTTTTTCATTTCTTTGTCATGTTGCTCAAAGTTTAAAGTCAAATCTATGACTTGATCAAAAGTTTTATCAACATACGGTAACATAGCTCTACTCAAACCTGGATTCAGTCCTTTAATGTACCTGCTATTTTTAGATGCTTCATCAACAATTAGTACAGTTCCATACTTTGATAATCCTTCAAATTTTGGGGTGTACTCAGTAACACTTAGATTCCCTTGTCTAAGCCTGATAAACTCTTCAAGCAAAGCTACCATAGCAGATGCAGGCACAAATCTAGCTTCAATCAGTTCCTTAAATTGATTCCAGGTAATTTCATTTTCAAATCTTCCAGCTATGACTACCTCCCACCAACTCAAAGCTGCTCCTTTCAGTTGTCTAGAAGCTACTTACCTTTTCTTTGATCATCTAATTGCATCTCTCCAAAAATCCTCTCTAAGATTCTAAGCCAAACTTGGATTTCCATTACACTTTCAGTCCCTTCAAAGCCTTTGCCTCCCAAATGGGTGTAGGTCTTTAGAAATTTGGAGAGCTCTTCATGTGGATTCTCAGGTCTATGCCCTATTCCTTCCCTCAAATCATTCACTAATGCTTGGATATTCACCATAGGTGTTCCTCTTCCCCTTCCTGCCATGTATCTTAAGTGAAAGGGATTTTGGGTTAGCTAAATTTCCTACTCATACACGGTATTATTCCCCCTTATATGTATATAGTAATCAGGCATACACATGCAACCAATCATACAAATTTAAGTAAATTATTCCATCACCTAATAATAAAATATTATCTGTGTTTTTATTTAACACTGCTCTGATACCAAAATGGAGTGACCTTGCTTTTTAACTTGAATTCTAGTATTTTTTTTTAAAGCTATAATGTGTGAATGGTTCTCTAATTTCAAAGTTAAAATGCCAGAGCCATTTTATGCCAGACAAAATGTCCAGGACCCT
Organism: Allium sativum; assembly: GCA_030737875.1. Classification (NCBI taxonomy): domain Eukaryota; kingdom Viridiplantae; phylum Streptophyta; class Magnoliopsida; order Asparagales; family Amaryllidaceae; genus Allium; species Allium sativum. The sequence continues at coordinate 528,000,258 of CM060916.1, forward strand.
AAAGTTTTACCAGTATAAAAATATTAGTTCATTGTAAAAGAAATTTTGGTATATATATATATATATGAAGATATATACACCTCCCTTGCTTTAAATTAGAGTAGAAAGAAAACAAGAGATCCATTAACCCCAATATGGATCAATGTTACACACAGATCCAAAAATGATATATTTGAGCCTAATGCACTACAACAAAAACACTTTTTGCAACAGGAAAAATCTGTTGCAGTAGACCTATTACAACAGGCAAGGGCCCGTTTGTATAGCCTAAGTTGCAATAGGTCGGTCCCTTTTTGCAATGGTTATTTCCGGTTGTGTAGACTTTTTTGCAACAGGCTTTGGCTGTTGCAACATACCATTTTGCAACAGTATATGCCCGTTGCAATAGATTCATAAATCTGTAAAAAAAAAAATACAACTTATAGATATTACATATTAAATGTATTTGTTTTAGTAATAGTGTATATCACAGAATGAAATAAACAAATAAATTTTTATTTTAACAAAGTTTTAGTAGTACAAACAATTACAATAAAAGTTTCTACAATTTTCATACACCATTCATGTATAACAATTTCTTCTCTCACACAACACTTTTTTCGAATAGAGTATTTTCTACTTATATTTCTGCTCTACCATACATATACTATAACAAGAGAATAAATATCATTAGTTCATTAGAACACATCTGTAGTTCATGCTCCTAGTTTGCTGTCGATCATGAATAGGCACATGCTTATCCAAGAATATGTGTTCCTTTCTAGCGAACTCTACATCAAATAAAAGCCAAGAACTGGTAACACCTTCTGTGCTTCCTTGCAACCCATTGATGTGCAAGACTGCAAAATCCAAAAATTGACTGACTTGTTTCAACAAATCTATGATGCTTTCTTAAAAAAAAAGTAAATTACCTGGCGAAGACCAAAATCAATTGCAGTGAACTTGTCCTTCATCTTGAACAACATAATGTTGCTGCTAACCAAAATGATCATCGTTTTCATAAAGAATGTGCACTTCGCAGAAGCACCAGCAAACCTGCAAGTGATGCTTCAAAATATGAGCACACCTTGAAAATGAAAAAAACACAAGGATCCATACTATATAAAATGAGAGTATCCTACAAACTAAAAGAATTTCATGTGTATTCAAAAATGTTGCCATATGTACTAGAGTACACACGCACACTCACACACTTGTACCAATAGCTTCATGTTAGTCCAATAGGACAAACTTAGCTTCCAATGGACACACAGCAAAACCGCAAGACAAACCTTTCAAGTTAGATACACAAGCTGTTGCAAAGCTATTATTTAGCTCGTATACATTAGGAAATTTCCACTGAATCAATGACAATGAACTGCACGCAGAACAATATGTAACAGATAGTAATTTACAGATGTGAATATGTAGTTCATGTCACATCCTTCGCATCGTACTCCTTGAGCAATACAGAAAAGATCAGAACTTATAGATTGAGCAATACAATAATTTACCGAATTTGATTACCAAAGGATTCAGTATACACATTAATTTCACTTGCCTAATATTAAATATTTCATTACCAGTCATCGATTGCCAATTTGTGTGTATGGTTTTACCCTCATAATGTGAGAATTTAGTCGTAACAATAATACCTATGCAGAAAAGATCAGAACTTATAGATTGTGATCGCCATTATCATAACAATTCTACAATTGGAAAAATTAGGAAGTGCAACATGATAAGTTTAGCAGTATGTAAATCATAGGGGAACATACCCATGCAAAATTTTGACAAGCCTTTTATCGATCATAGCATGATACGCACGAAAAACTTTTCCTTCGTTTATTCTTAGTAACTTGCTTGCATAAGCGGCTGGGCTTTTCATGACAATGTATCCAACCAGTATGTCATGAGGTAGAAAAAAGTTAGCATGCAACTCTAGCGGATTGAAAGAAAATAATGCTTAGAATGTAAATAACTCACTGGAATCTGGTGTCAAATTGACAATTTCCTTCACTAAATTGTCGTTCTTTGCCCAGATCAAACAGTTCTTGCAGTTAGTCCTCCTGACCTGTGTGTATCATCATAATTATTTATACGAAACTCATAGCAAACCTTGTTAGAATGTTTAGCTAGTTACTAAAAGTTAATTCTCACTAATTTAGAAAACAGGATATTAATTGAAAAGTTGCCTAATTATAGGCTGCAATTAGGACTCATTGGCGTTAGCCTAATTACTAACTAGGCAGTTACACAATCTGAATCAGCAGTCCACATCACTTAGTAATAAAAATCAAGCTCCTCGCTGTATTTCAAAGTTATAAAAATCCTTACAAGCAAATCATCAAACAATATAACTGCACGCTAATCCCATCGTGTATTCATTTTCTTAATCTCAACTAACCCATGTGACCATATACACTACAATGTTACTGCACGTTAATCCATCAAACAACATACACTACGATGTGTCAAAACGAAATAACAAAAATCGCAATTGGTATTGAACATTAACCTAAGTGAGATTACTTTTGAAATTAAATAAACAAAATCTATTACCTCAAGGTTTTAGGTTGTCCTTCCAGTTTTTTAAGTTCTCAACATATGCATTTGCTATTCCATGAATTGTACCATTTTCTAGGAACTAGAGAAGACAATTTTAGTTTTTTGCAGGTTGGATATGTTGGGCATTGGGTTCACATAAGGAGATATGGGAGATAAGGCGGTTTAAGGTTGTTTGAGGAGGAAGAGATGGTGATGTGAAAATGATGGTCGACGGGAACTGTTGGTGGAGTGGTTGAAACTGGTGCGGTGGTTTGTGCCATAGTGGATCAAAGTTAGGGTTAGGGTTTGTTCGGCGGAAGGAGGTGGATTCAGGACTGGGTACAAAAAGCTGGTGGACGAGGAGGAAGGGCAACGGTTGATGGGTTCTGAAAGTGGGAACGGTTTTGAGATTTGTTTAAGGGTGGAGATGGCGCTGTTTGGAGCAATGATAAGCGCGGAAATTTCAGGCTTTGGAGCCAAAATTTTAGATAAAACTCTAAAGTTTGCGCCAAAATTTCAAACGATGGGTTCTGCATTTCTTTATAGCGTTAGCTGAAGCTTATATGTTTTGAAACTAAAATGTAAAATCAAAATTTCAAATGAATACAATGGGTATATTTTAAAGTACTATAAACTTGAAACAAACTTGCTAACATATTAATCTTACTTACTATATAATTACTAATAGTTAATTAGTTAATAATAATTATTTAAAAATAATTATTAAAAGAAAGTCATTAAGAAATCTATTTATGTTTTTTCAAAAGAAAATAAAAGATTTTTTTGGTTCCTATATAACTTAATTAGTAACAGTTAATTATAAATAGTTGTTTATTACTTTTTAATTGTAATTGAATATTAATCATTAAATATTACATATCGCAATTGTCAAAAAATGTCATTTATTAAAGATCACTTGTTATATTATCTTATTAATTAATTGTTATAAATTATCTATTAATAATCAATTGTTATTTATTAATTAACTATAATAAATTATTAAACATAAAAAATATTACTTATTGATAATAATTATTGATTACAAATCAAATATTAATTGTTTATTACATAATACTAATCATTATTTTTTTAAATATAACTCTTTATTTACTAACTTTTATTGATTACTTATTGTTTTATGAATATAATTGAATATTAATCATACATCAATTAACTATTATTACTTAATACTTCTTATATTATTAATAAATATTAGTTATTATCATTTGTATTTAATAGTAATTATAGATGTTCACCAAAGGTGGAGAAAAAATAATTTTTGAAAGCATGTTTTTTGCAACTGGCTATAATAGTTGTAAATAACACAGTTACAACAATTGGCAAAAACAGTTGCTATAGATATTTTTTTGCAACAGGGTTTAAAGCGCAGTTGCAAATAATATGTTTGTTGCAATTGTTGTGGAAACACAGTGGCTAAAAATATGTTTTTGCAACAGGCAGTGAAGCGTTGTTGCTAAAAATATGTTATTCGCAACAGAAAGAAAATGCCTGTTGTAAAATCTCATGTATTGCAACTACTACAAAAGGTTTGTTCCTAAATATCACTTATTGCAGCTGTCGTATAATGTCTGTTGCAAATAGCTAGTTGCAATAGGGTATTTTTCTTGTAGTGACGTGTGCTTCATTGAACTCATTAAAATATAATGAATTGTGTAAGAAAATAATATCAATGATTTATGTTATTCTACACAGTCAAAGAGTCATATCTGCATATATATATATATTGTGATATGTGCATGTTTACTATTCTGGGTCTTTGGTGCATGTGTATGCATTGCACTCTTGGTTAGTCCTCCTTTGAACTGAACCAAGTGTGTCCATGTACATCACTTTTGTATTTGAGTTTGAATGAAAGAATGCACCAACAGTCCGACTTAATAAACTTGTACATATACACTTTTTCTTACATATTGACTCTAGATTGACTAATACAAATAATATTAGTAGATTCCTATAGTTCAAAACATATATTTTTCTCAATTCCAGTTTGCAAAAGGAACATATAAGATACTACTTTAGCTCAATCATTATCATAGTACAATGTACGTAATTCTCGTATCATTTAAACATAATTTCCATGACTCCGCCTAACATTGTCCCTTTACAAAATGGATTAATAAAGCAATTCTCAAGGGTTCATGCAGATACAACAATTCAGAAGCTTTTATTTTCTAACTTAAGCATGTTAACATCCATGAAACTAAGTCAGACTTATAAACCAGTTTTACACAGCTCTTTTATTACCTAAAAAAGCATTAGAGGCTGCTTCAACATATGATGAGACACCCCATTTGCTATGAGCAAACAAGGTCAGACTAATGTGTCTGGTATAAGCATCTCAATCAAAACTTAATGATAAAATTGGGACATAATCTGTGAAGAAATTCTATTTTAAAAGACATACTCCTTGTGTATTTGATTAATGACCTTGTGCAAGTGCACTTCCACTGTTTTGTTCAATATTTACCACCAGTATTTAGACTAGTTCATGTAAATCAATCATACATATATGCATAACATGGTAAATCCATCCTGATAATATTATGATTTGTAGCCCTAATGCTTCTGCATTTGCCATAGAAAGTTTTCTAGGAAAACTCAAGTTCCTTGTATTTATTTCCTAGCATATATCAATTGGTTTAAAAACCCTGGTCTCATCTGTATAAGTGAATCACTGGGACACATTGTAGTGATCTGATTTACATCACTACACAAAGATCTCAGGACCAAATTAGGCCATGTGTAAAACTTGCAACTCAAGCGCAAGCCAATCAACAGCTTTTTTGACCAAAAATGCCTTAGTTAAATCACTAAGTGTTTTCTTATATTTTGTAGTGACCATTTACCTGAATATGGTAAACTAGCTCAGTTTGATCCACTTCATAATGCCATGAATCTCATTTATAATAGAACCCACTCAAACAACCAAAACAAACATCCAAGCAAGAACATAAACCATCCATTATATTATTATTCCAGGAAACCATTTATTTTGGGGTTTAAATGAGGTAAGAATCTTTGTCTAAGTATATCTTCTTATACATATATACTTGTCTGGATATTTATCTGATATTAATCTATGGCTTTTATGAATATTTTTATGAGTTTTTCTTTTCATTTGCCACTATGCATCAACTGTTTTCATAGGGATTTCAAAACCTAGTTGAGACATAATTTTAGCATTCTTGACTAGAGATCAACACATAGAAAAGTTCTATTGCTCTCTAAATCAATCATTTAGGGATCCTCATCACCTATACATAAGTATATTGCAGCCTATATATATATATATATATATATATATATATATATATTTCCATGGGATTGCCATAGATCAATATCATTTATATGTCTAGATTTTTGGGGTTTTCAAGGTATCATAAACTAAATAGATTAAATAATAAATCTGAACCCATGTTGTGAAACTCAACAATTTCTAAATGGAACCAATAATATATATAAACACATATAGACATATAAATTGATCAGAGAATTAAATTCAAAATACACTTAACTTATAAAATATTGGCTGCCTCTTTAATTCCAGGACTTAACGCCAGTTGTTTTAAGTGAGATTGCTCACCAGAGATTTTTCCTTCTAGGCTAAAGAAAAACCAGAGAACTCTTGCCTTACTCCCAAGCTTTCCTTCTTCCTTTCGAAATAAGTTTGATGTATTTTCCCTTGTTTTCACTAGGCAGTTTAATTTTTCCTGTATACCCTTACTTATACCATCAAAATTCCTAGGGTTTTCCAGGTTACACAAAGTCAGTTTTACCCCTTTTTAGATCAAGCTATTTGTGTGAGTATTATTCACATTATTTTGTTTTATTTTCTTGGTAGTGCTCGGGCTACAAAGTTGTTGAGAAAATCTGAATTGCTTTTTCAGAGATAAAGAAAATATTTTTAAAACATTTTTCCCTCCATAACAAGTCATGACAAAATGACAAAATAGGGTATGGTAACCTTCCCCTTTTCCTAATCTGGTTATGCACATGTATAACCTTAGTGCAACTTGCCTTTCTATATACATGCATATATATTATTTCAACCTTCATGCATTCAATCAGACTATATGATTTTCATTTTTAATTCCTAATAGAATACATATTTATTTATACACACAAATTATATTATTTATCCTGGAATTCATGGTTTCTACCTTGTGCATTTCCCTGGTATACACAGGTGCACACATACACATAGGCATAAAACCCCAAAACCTTACCAATTCCATTTAATTTTAGCAAAACATTTTAAATAAAAATTAAATTGATTTTACTTAAAACTTTGGGTCATTAGAAAGGTGTAGAAGAAACCTCATGAATGATTGATTGATGGCTAAAATGTTTGCATCTTTCCCAACGAAAAGGAACAAACTCATACTCCACTACAACTTATATCAAAACCCCATTATGCGTTCATAGAGGAATTTTATCAACCAACTTGGATTCCTTATTTATTTCAACAAGAATTCTGGCATACTTAGTAACTTTCTTATTTGCAGTATTATCGTCAGTTCAAATAAGGTTACCAATAAAGTTGCCAATAGTAGAAAAAGCCCTATTCGACCATAATTCCATATCCAAATTACACAGTTTAACCCAGAACCTTATCAGCAATGAAATTATCAAATTCATACCCCGGAAGCCACTTAAAAATCATTAAAAGTCTACCAAAATACGAATACGTTGATGTTTTAAGCACTCATAAACAATCAGCTACATCCTCAAACTAAACTGTATAATGGAATCCAGGTGCTATATGGATTAAAAAATTACCTCCAGGCTTCCGAACTTTACCAATATATTCCTTCAATCTGACTATAGTAAGCCTGCAATCCACGGGATGGAGTGCAATCGTATTCTTCCATGAATCCTCCGAGGATTTAAAAGTTCTTCAGAAATGAAAACAAAATCATCTGCGGGTTTCAAAAAATGTAGAGAAGATAGATCTGATTCGATCGATTCATGTAGATAAACATCATCACCATAGATCGAAACTTGAGAAGCTTGATTATTAGGTAGATTAGAATTCGGATTAGGTGGGATTGATGCCGCCATTTTTAGAAGAGTAAAGTATTATTCATATATTGTATATATGATATATATTTGCATTGTTGAACCTGAAGTCCATCAACCAAAGAAATAAACAAACCAACATATGAGATAATGATGGTGCACTCAGAAGATTTCAAAAATCTTCAAATGATTTATCTTAATTGCATATCTTTTCAACATCATATTGACAACATATTATGAAAATATTATGTTGTATGACATTTCAAACATCCCACTAATTGATTTCTTTTTTATTTAGCCTCAGAGAGGGGCTTTCGTTATTTACAAAGTATAAAACATTTTAATTCATGTTTCTTCTATTTCATTTTAATTTATATGTTTAAGTTGGTTTAAATTATTTCTCTCTATTGTTTATCTCCAATTATATAAAAGCATACATAGTTAAATTATATATTTTATGCAATGCAATGTTCAACTTTATTTCAATATAGTAACTTTAGCTTAGTTGTCCTCTCTATTGCTTTCTTATTAGTAAGTCTAGTATAACCCAAACTCGAAGTTTTAGCACGTACCAAATTTTTTTTAGTAAATTTGATTTGTTCTAATCACATTATAAATAGGAATTGTTTTCGAACTTCTTTTCACATATAAATAGGTAGTTGTTGGAATGCATTTTAGTATTCTATAAAAGAAATTGTTTTTATTCCATAGGGGAAGGGGGTATGTGTAATATCTAAAAGAAATGTTATATTATTATACTCTAGAAGTATTATGGTTTTATCTCTCACGTCTAACTTTATTTTGTGCATCTATTTTTATTTTTCTACTAAATTGAATATTTGATATTGTATATCAAAAATGTTTGCAATAAAAATCTCAAATAGAGATATTATATGCTATCAAAAAAGTAGCAATTAGGTAATTTATATAGAAAGTGATATCGTGTTTATATGACATTCAAACACAGTGCATATAAATTATCTCTTACAGAGAAATATAACACATTAGAAGAAGTGATGATAAAATATCCCCAATAGAGATTATTTATATATTTTGTAATTTTACTGAACTATATAAATGATAGAAATCATATTATAATGGATTCCTACGTAATTTAGATTTGATTCAAAATTAAAGTTTGAATGCAATGTAATGTGTATTATATATTTCATTATAATTATATCAAACCACCCCAACATGTAAGAAATCAAACTATTTCTAGAACACGCTATTCTATATTCGTGTATCTAATTATATCCTAAGAGTCATGGTCTTAATTATTTCATAATAAATAGTATACACATAAGTATTTCTTGAAAAAATATCTTCATACATTCTCCGGAAGAGATAGCATATTCCATATCATATTTTTCACAAAAGCTATAAACACCTTCTTGAAGAGATTCATATATGCAATTATAATTATAATTATATATTATCATTTGACAAGTAATCATAATTAATGTTCGAAAGTAATATTTGAGATAAAATTGAGGAATAAAACCTAACAACTTGAAGTTGTAATATATTTGAACTTGAAGTTCAATATGGTCTAAATCAGATGCTTTGAACATTATCATGTGATCATAAATGATTCACGTTAATATTGAATGATATGCAAAATAAATAAATAAAATAGTTTGGACCTTCTAAAATTGAAAGCTCAAAAGAAAAAGAATATGCCAATTTGTTACAAATATGCATATATATACATACGCATATATATATATATATATATATGTGGGGGGGGGGGATGGGGAGAGGGGGTGGGGAATACTTAAGTAACGACCGGAAGATCGTTTGATTAAATTGATATGACTTCATCCTATAGATTATTCATGGATATCATTCTATAATTTAAAAGTCAATCAACATAAATATTGAAAGATTTGAAGTAATATTTATATTCCAATGATCTATATAGTATCCACTAGGTTGCTAGATCAATGAATGGGAGTAACTAATATTACATGAATGTATATCTTAGCAAATAATAAAAATATTAAGCTTATGTAATATATATATATATATATAATATTTTCTAAGCAACATGATAATGAATAAAAATGAAAATACAAAAGGATTGTTATTTAATGTGACGATATTCATCAACATTGAGAGGGATGATAAAAGGGATACAAAGTAATTTTGATTATTATGATTTAATTTTTTGCATGATCATGCATCATAATAAGTAATTTGGATCATTTACCGTATCACTAATAAACTTGCTCCCTCATAAGTTGAAATCCTTAAAGGATCAAAATGTATATATGGCATCAAGAGTATGGTGGAGAAGTCAGTTCGAAATGTTTATGGAGTAAGTGATAAATATACAAAATAAAATAGGTTGGTATTCTTGAAGGAACACTTAATGTGTGCTCTGGAAGAGACCCATGACATTATTGTCAAATAACCCTAGACGTGGTTTAAGTACCTAAAACATTATAAATATTTAGATCTCAATCAATCATGTACATAATTTACAAGGAATAGTCATCAAGGATAAATTTATAAATAATAAAGCGCGTATGTTTGTAAATAGATTAAAGATACTGAATTGGAGGTAATAATGTTAGACCATCATGAAATCTCATCTAAATGAGATATATGGACTTATGTTGCAAAATATATAATCAAAAATACATAAAGCGGAAAAAGCACAATGAGATTATTAAAGCATATATATTATCACCAATATGTTAAATACATAAAACATAATAATTTTAGAAATAATTGAATTGTTTTCATATAGTGAAAGTGCTTCAATACTTAAAATGTCCTAGGTTATAAATATAGGTAAATCAGACTAAATGATTAAAATATACTAGTTCCTCAAGAATATAAATAAATTTGCTAGTTATAAAGAATGCAAATAATAATGAGTATAGATTACAACCTTCTTTTATATGTTGTTGTAACGAAAATCTTGATATAATTTATGATTCATAGATTACTACTTGCTTTAAAGTCTTTTTGTAATGAAACTCTTAATATCTATCGAATGTGTGGTTGCAACAAGAAAAGGTGATATAAAGCCACAAAAATGAAAGCGACGAGATATTTTCCATAAAAGTAGGATACAAATGACAAAAAATGCAAGTAATATTTGAAACAAACAATCTTTGAAAAACTGATTATATTAAAGGAAATTATATATAAACAATGAGCATATAAAGAAGGAAAACTACTATTACTATCTTATGATTTTAATTTTCTCAGTGATTTTCTAAGGTATTTCATTAAAAGTATTTGCTGCTGATTTGAATTATCAAGCTATATATGAAAAATTAAAGAGAAAAATATAAAATCCAGAAGGAAAATACACAAGTATGCCATAATGCACTCTTTTTCTTCGTTAAGGTTCTTCCCATTGGGTTTTCTTAGTAAGATTTTAACCAGGCATTATGTTGACCAGAAAGTATCAAATTCCATTTAATGAAGTAAATTATTGAAATATGAAATTCTATAGTGTAATCTTTTTCCTTCACTAAGATTTTTCCCATTGAATTTTTCTTATTAAGGTTAACAAGGCAATATCTTGATCCAAAAGTGTCAAACGTCTTGATGCAATAAACTATCATACTATGTTAGTTTTCTTCGCTAATATTTTTCCCATCGGAATTTTTTAGTAAGATTTTTAACGACACACCCAAGTCCATAAGTATCAAACTTATTCGATGAAATCAGATATTAAAGTATTTCATTGTATTCTTTTTCCTTTACTAGGATTTACCCTTTCTCTGTAATATTTTAAAGAGGCATTATATTGATCTTGAAGTATTAAACTATTCAAAAGGAATATCATTTTATATAATGTTTATTCTCCCAACGGTCTTAAAAATGGCTTCTCTCTGAAACTCCTAAAATCTTCGCGTCTGAATCTCCGTTGTTTATTCTGCTGCTAGTTCTCTACTCCTTAGCGTGCTCGAGCTCTCTCTGGTTTTCGACTACACAGCTTCGTTTTGCCTATTATTAGGGATGTCGTCGTGTTCCCAAACCGGCGAGTTCGTGGTGGAAGGTTCTTGCCTGAAGCCCTCTCTGTCTTTCGAGTTGCTTGCTGAAGCAATTTTAAAGGTGGAGGCTCCACCGATTTCACTAGTTTTGACCAGTAGATTGTCTTTCGAAGTTCACCTATTTTCTTTAGAAGCTTTTGTGGATCTGACAAGATGCAGATACTTGCTTTTTGAGGGAAGCTTTTTGGAGGTTACGCCGAAATACTCAGGCTCTCTGGCTTCTTGCCTTCCACCACGTCGAGCCGCAGGTGTTCAGAATGGTTCAATTGCAGAGATCGGCCCTATCTTTAGCCGAGAGAAGCGGGATTTCTCCACCCAATTTCTTCCTAGGCTGAGCTTCAGGGGTTCTTCTTCTGCAATAGCTGTCCATGGATTTCATGTCGGCTCGCTGCTTTGTGGAGGGGTTTTTGGCCCAGATTTCAGGCATGTAGTTGATGCTCTTGGGTGTGGCGGTTGAGATTTGACCACTCCACCCCAAACTGGTCTGATTTTCGGATCTATGAAAGAATTTGTGGTTTTTTAGCCGGAAGACTTTTACAGTCCTCCCATTGCACGTTGTGTTCGGAGCAGCCTTCTTCCGTCGAACCAACGAGGGATGGATTTGTGGCCACCTTCAGTTCAGGTACGGATGTTTCTATCAGGTTGCATTTCTGTCGGGATCTGCTTTGTCCTTTCCTCTCGAGGTTGGTGGTTTGTTTGTTTATGTGAGCCATGTCACACTTGTGTGTGAGCTCCCCATCATTACATCTTCCTCTTTGGAAGATGTAAAGAAGGGTCATGGGTGTGTTGTTCAGTAAGCGGGTGGAATCCTCTTTTTCGTGACTTTAATCCCTAGTTGTTTGAAGTGGGACTATCTACTTTTGGTTTCTGTTCTTTGTTTGTGTGGCTATTCCTTGGTGGCCCCTGTTTTGCCCATTCATTATATTGCTATTTGGTTTAGCCCTTTTTCCATTGGGTTTTGCTGGAATGTTTTTGGCCTTTCTTTTTTTGGGTCTGTTGACTCCATTTTTTGGGGTGTTTGTTGGGTTCTCAGTTTTCTTTGTGCTCTGCTTGGTTTTTGCAAGCTTATTGTTCTGGCTACTTTTGGAAGGCTTCCCCTTTGTGGCCTATGTTGGTACGGTTTCGTACTGATAATCGGTCCCGTTGTCTTTGGTGGGCTTTCGGTTTCCGAAGAATTCATCGGCTTGAGTCTTAGCAAGGCCTCTCTTGTGTTGTCTGAGACTCACTCTTTCTGGTTTTGGTTGTTGTTGCCGCATGTGGGCCATGTCTTGCGTATCCCCAGTCTGGCGTCTCCATGGGATGGGTGTCCTCTCTACAGTAGGAGTATAGTGGTCACTTCCTTGTGCCAGTATACGGTGTACCAGAGAGGAGGCCTCCCATGTCTGACCATGTCTTCTGTTGGCTCCCTTCGTCCTTTCCCGTGAACTTTAACGGTAATGCGGGCCTGTCAATCTAATGATAGATCAGCATTGGTAGAGTTCTTCCAGCGATTGGTGTTGTCTCCTTTAAGCAACCCAACATTTCCCTATCCGTCTTCTGTGTCTCGGACTGGGGCAACCTTGGTTTCCCCGTCTTCGTCCAGTCCGTCGTCTGCTGTTTCCTTTTCCATCCCTCTTCTTAGTAATGACGAGATAGCGATCATTAACGATCGCCTATCTCGTCTTACTAAGAATTCTTATCCGGTTGGGCTTGGCAGATCTTTCTGTGCTCCAGACAGAGATGCCAATCTCTATCCTGGTTCTTCTGTTTCTGTCGAGCCTCCCCTTAGGCCGTCTTCTCGGGCCCCTAGTCGTAGGCAGCGGCTTGGACCGCGCATCCCCCGCACCATCCGCACACGCTCTATAGCGGCGTCCGAGCTGATTGTTAGATCTACTCGCCACACTCTTTATTTTGCCTGATCGGTGTGGTCAGGTTGTCTTCGGTCGTCTTTGCACTGAGGGTTTTTTGGTTTCTTGATGGCGAACTTTATCTTTTGGAACGTTCAGGGGATTGGGAATGATGCGTCGGTAGCTAGGCTCAAACGCATTGTTCGTAAGCACACTATCTGTTTGGTAGCGCTTCTAGAACCACTAGTGGGACCAGACGCGATCACCTCTTTGGTATTCTCTTTGGGCTTTGGTGGGGCCCTAGCTAATGTTTCCGACAAGATTTGGACCCTCTGGTCCAAAGATGTTGTCGTTCACCCTATTTTCGATTCGGACCAGCTTTTATCCGTGGCTTGTTCGTTTCCCTCTCTTTCTTCGTCCTTCCTCTTTTCTGCAGTCTATGCTAAGTGCGATAGGTTTGAGAGGCAAGCCCTGTGGGCGGATATTCTTTCTCTGTCTGTCTTGGGTTTTTCTGTTTTTGTGCTTGGTGGCGACTTTAATGTTGTCGCCAGTCAAGCAGAACAGCGTGGTGGAAATGTCATTAACCGTTTGGCGGTTGCGGATTTCAATGCTTTCATCGTTCAATCAGGTCTCTCAGAAGTGCCTTTTGTTGGGTCGGCTTTCACTTGGTGTAACAACCAAGAAGGCCCTAACCGGATTCTGTCTAGGCTAGACAGAATCTTCGTTTCTGAGGGTTGGTTTAGTCTTCCTTTCTCGTTTTATATCACCCATCTGCATCGCACCTTTTCCAACCATGCCCCAATGCTCCTTAGCTGTTCCCCCCGCTCCCTGTCCGGCCCGTCCTCCTTCAGGTTCCGAAGCATGTGGCATTCTCACCATTCCTTCCTCAGTGTTGTTTCTGATTCCTGGTTATCCCCGGTGAGTGGTACCCCTTGTGTTGCCTTCTCTCGCAAGCTGAAAAGGCTTAAGACATGTCTAAAAGCGTGGAATCTGCTGGTTTTCAAGAATATTTTCGATCGTGTCAGAGCGTCTGAAGAAATTCTTATCCTAGCAGAAGCGTCTTTTGATGAGGAGCCTAATGCTGTCCATAAGGAGGCGTGGGCGTTGGCCCAGCTCGCTTTCTCCTCTGAACTTCGTATCGAACACGATCACCTTCGGCAGAAAGCTAGAATCAAGTGGATTGTGGATGGAGATACGAACTCTAAGTTCTTTCACTCGACTATTCGTAAGAAGAATAGTCTTCTCACCATCCGTCAGATTCGTCGCCCAGACCTTTCTTTGGCTTCCTCTCCTAGTGAAGTCAAAGATACTCTTCTATCCCACTTCCAATTCTTCCTCTCCTTTCCCTCGGTTTTGTCACCTGACCCGTCCCTTCTAGCTTTCATCCCTAGATTGATCCTTCCGTCGGACAGCTCTGACCTAGCCGCACCCCCTAACTTGGAAGAAATACGTGCTTGCGTATTTGCTCTAAGAAAGGACAGTGCGAGTGGGACAGATGGTTTCAACGGGGTTTTTTATAGGAGTGTATGGCCTATCATTCAGGCGGACTTTTGTCTCGCAGTTCAGTCCTTCTTCTCTAGTGAAGATCTCCCCGCTGGTTGGACTTCCACCAATTTAGTTCTCATCCCAAAGAGTGATCATCCTTCCTCCTGTTCGGATTTCCGTCCTATCAGCTTGTGTAACTTCTCTAACAAGGTCGTTTCTAAGGTCCTAACCTCTAGGCTAGCTCCATTTCTTGAGCGCCTTATTTCTTCTTCGCATGCTGGGTTCGAAAAAGGACGGCTTATCACTGATAACGTCCTTTTATCCCAGGAGCTGATATCTCAGATTGACAAGAAGGTACGAGGATCTAATGTGGTCGTCAAGCTAGACATGGCTAAGGCTTACGACCGCATGTCATGGTTCTTCATCATCAAGGTTCTCAAGGCTTTCGGTTTCTCGGAACACCTTATCGATGTCATCTGGAGGCTTATCTCCAACTGTTGGTTTTCCATCCTCATTAATGGCTCGGCTACCGGGTATTTCAGGTCCGGAAGAGGTCTCCGGCAGGGAGATCCCCTGTCCCCTTCCCTTTTCGTCATTGCTACCGAGGCTTTTGTTCGCGGACTCCACTCTCTTACGATAGCTGGGCAGATCCACAGGTTCGGTATCCCGAGGGGTTACCCTATCATCTCCTCCTTATCTTTTGCTGACGACATCATCATTTTCCCAAATGGTTCTCGTCAGTCTATTCGCTGTCTTCTAGGTTTTATTAGAAGGTACGAGAGTTGTTCGGGGCAACTCGTGAACTCCGCCAAAAGCTGTTTTGTGCCAGCTAAAGATCTTTCTTCGTTAAGATCCTCCTGGATCGAATCTACCTCTGGCTTTAAGGCTACTTCCCTTCCGCTTCCTTATCTTGGTATAGTTCTATATCGAGGTAGGAAGCTCAACGCCATTTTCGATCCCCTAACTGACAAAGTTAGAGGTAAGATTAGTAGGTGGAATGCTTCCCTCATCTCGTAGGCTGGTAGACTTGTTCTCATAAAGTCTGTCCTTGACTCCATGGGTTCTCATATCTTTGCTGCTATGACACCCAATGATTCCTTCTTCCGCTCCTTCCGTTCTTTGGCCTCTTCCTATTTCTGGGATAATAAGGACAATGTTTCTCGACATCACTGGATTTCTTGGAACATCATTTGTCGTCCCAAAAGTGAGGGAGGTCTTGGCTTCCGTAATCCAGAGGACATCTGTGTGGCCTTTGCTTGTAAACTATGGTCGAGGTTTAGAGCGAACAACTCCCTTTGGGCGACGTTTCTCCACGCCAAGTATCGTAGGCTAGCAACCACGAATTACATCGGTATCTCGTCTTACGCTAGTGAGACATGGAAACGTATGCAATCCGTGAAGGCTATTACGGATGGCCATGGGGATGGTACCAGTTGGGATGGCACTTCTTTCTCTCTCAAGGCTACGTGGGAAACAGTGCGGACGCCTGGTCCACGTCTTCTTGTTTTCAGCTTTATCTGGAATGTCCGAATTCTGCCAAAGGTTTCTCTGTTTATGTGGAAAACACTGCATGATGGTTTACCAATAGACGAGAACATTTAGCATGTCGGCATCCCGCTTGTGTCTAGATGCAGGTGTTGCAACGCTGGACGCACTGAGTCCTCTTTTCACTTGTTAATCTCCGGTGCCTATGCTAGAGCTATTTGGAATTACTTCGGGAACCTGATGGGTTGCCGAGGTAATGCCATCTCGTTGGAAGGTTTGCTGAGTTTCTGGTGGGCTGGGAACTCTAGTAAATCCTTTTGGTCTATTCTATTTCGTCTGATTCCTTGTCTTATCTGCTGGCACATATGATGCTCCAGGAATAAGGCAGTTTTTGACGAAGTGGCAATGGATCCTCCGTCAATTATCCGGAAAGTTCGGAACGATGTGTACCTATCATTTTGGGGCCGTCCTTTCAGAGGAGTCTTAGGTGCCCGCTCTAGGAGATTGGCCGTTACCTTTGATATTTTACCATACACGGCCAATCTGAGGGCGGGCATCGGTTGATTTTGGGTGTCCTATTTTAGTTTTTGTCTCCTGTTTGTCTTTTTATTGTGTTTGGTACTTCTTTTGTCTTTCCTTTTTTCTTTCTGTTCTTTTGATTTTATTATCTCCTTTTCTCCCCCTTTCCCATTACTCCCCACAACACCCCCTCGGACTTATGACGTTTGTTAGTTGTTCAGATTTTAGGTCCTAGGTTCGGACTTCTTGGAGCATGATGGATCCTCCTGTCTTCGGATTCTGGAGCAGGTTCTGCTGGAGTCTTGGAAGACCGATCGACTTATGGGTTCTGGGGCCCAACTTTTGTAGGAGCTATGGAAGCAAACTGATCTAGAGTTGTCAGAGTTACTTCGATGACTATGGGGTTTTTCAACGATGGTTTATTAGGTTTCTTGGAGACATGTCCACTGATCTTGAGCTCTTCTTCTATTGGAGAATTGATCTCATCTTCGTTCCCTCGTATGCTGACGATCCTTCTGCTTCGTCAGAGGCTTTGATTGGGGATGTCTTTCCTTTGTTTATTTCTTTTTACCTTTTGTTGTATATCGGTTTTGTCTCTAGTTTTGTTTGCACGGTTTCTATTATTCAGAAATCGTTTTTGTGAGCCATTGGAGAATGGCTTGATTCTCCCTTTTGGTATGTTATTATTATTATTAAAAAAAAAGGAATATCATTTTAATATGACACCTATAATTTTACAAATTGCTGTCTTTTCCTCATTAAATGTTTTCCCGATTGGGTTTTTGGAGCCAAGGTTTTTAATGAAGCAATAGACAATATGTACATGAATTGAATAAATGTATGTATGGAATGTAGTAGTGAGGGGGGATCAATCGCTATATATGTTTAAGGCGAAGACTTTATATTACCAGAGCATTCAAGATTTTATAGAAGCATATTCAAGGGGGAGTGTTATAATATTAGTAAAAGAGTGAATATGCCACCAATTTAATATTTGGTTTTTCATGATTTTATTTACTCCCACATGGTGGGATGAGTTCTATTTAAAACTCTAAGGATTCTACATAAAGGAGCTTATATGTAATGTAAGTGATGTACAAAAATATTTGATGTGAATAAAATTTCCCCTCCTTCTCCCTCTAATGACATCTCATTTTCTTTTATTTTACAAAACCTACAAAAACTATAAGCAAATAGACCAATCTGATCGTAATCCATAGATCCAAGAGAAATGTCAATTGAAGTTTATAAACCATATATCCATATGAAGTGAAATTATCATGTCGAGCTAGTACGAAGATTGCATGATTTTCCAAATACGGCAGCCACAATATGCAAAAAATTCAACAAAGGCCATTTGTAGTGCAAAAGTATCCATATAAAATCAAGCTTGAAGGACTATAAGCAGATCAAAGTAATAAACTGAAATTGACCTGGGTAAAAGTGGGACCATTTAGCCGACCCTGGTTATCGCACGTAATCCTCATTTAACCGGATGGGAAAGAAAAGGAAAGGGTGATGTTAGATCAAAAACATAAGGCAACCAACACACCCAGCAAGTAACACTTCACGTTTAGAGCAAGCATATCACGAAAAAATGATGCACAAAGGAAACATGTAAAACAATAGCAAAATTGCACTACAAGACAAATATTAAAAAAACACAGTATCCGACCTGGATAGTCAGCATAACATAACCTAATAACGCTAGAGATCACTAAGCCTTGGTATGGAAAGAACATACCAACCGATCGGGAATGCCATGAGTTATCTATAGGAGCAAGTGAAAGCAAAAACAAAAGCTGTCAGCTCAGAATCAACATAGGGAATCTTACCGATCTCACTAGATCAAAGTGCAAATTAATCCACTTTCAAATAAAAGTTACAAACCCACCATGAAATTTCAGCAATGACGACGAATGTTCCGGGGGAGGAGTGGGTGAGTTGAAGATTTGGGAAGAATCAAACGAGTGTACAGAATTGAAATGAATAGTAAAGATCTTATATATTTCTTATTGAATGCGAGAGAATGTAATTATACCTCATACAGGACTGTACAGCTACTTATATAGCAAAATGTAACTAAATGGGCTTGGCCCATTACATTACTAATTGTAAATTGAACCAATATGGGTGAGAAAAGATATAAACTATACAGCCGTGTGTAATATCTCATTCTTTACTCCCCCCTCAAACCCTATTAGGGTTTGCTGAGCTCCAAGCCGCCGCCAGAAGCGATTCTGAAATAAATCCGAAAAGATAAAAAAACTGAAGTAAACTTGAGTTCCACAAACTCTAGCTTCTACAATTGAGATGAATTATGAGCTTTTCAGGCTCCAGCTTCTTCAATCAAGGTGTCCTAGGGCTTCATAGAGATGAACTTCGAGCTTCTCATACTTTAGCTTCTTCAATCGAGACGTTCTGGGATTCCACAGACATTTGCTTCTTCAATCTGGTATGTAGATAATTCTGGTAGACCGTTGCTTTGGATCTACAGCATCAACATTCAGCTCCTCTTTTAATTTGACAAAATTTGCTCTCGATAGTGGTTTAGTAAGTATATCTGCTTTTTGATGTTGCGATGGTATGTACCCAACTCTCAATTTCTTCTGAATAACTTGTTCTCTAATAAAATAGAGATCTAATTCTAAATGTTTCATCTTTGAATGGAGAATTGGGTTAGATGTTAGGGATATAGCACTAATATTGTCACACCATATTACTGCCCTCTTTTCAGACTTAATTTTGAATTCACTTAGGAGAGATTCAATCCAAATTACTTCTGTAGACGCACTTGCAACACACCTGAATTCAACTTCAGTGCTAGATCTTGACACAGTACTTTGTTTTCTGGCACTCCATGATAAAGGATTTTTTCCTAGATAGATACAATATCCAGATGTAGATTTCCTGTCATCAATATCAGTTGCCCTATTTGCATCTGCATTTATATTCAGTGAGTTGCTTGCTTTTAGAATAAGGCCATGATTTAGAGTACCCTTTAGATATCTTAAAATCCTTTTAATTGCCTTCCAATGAGAATCTAATGGGTTTTGCATGAATTGACTTGCTTTATTAACACTATATGATATGTCTGGCCTGGTAATAGCAGCATACTGCAATGCACCAACAATACTTCTGTATAACTTTGCATCTTGTAAAGCTTCACCCTTATGTTTAGATAACTGGCTGTTTATGATCATTGGTGTTGGAAGTGAATTTGCTTTATCCATCTTTGCTCTCAACAAAATCTCTGATATAAACTTTCTTTGACTAAGATGAATTTCAGACTTTGAAGTTCTCTTTACTTCAATTCCCAGAAAATAGCTTAAATCACCCAAATCTTTGATTGAAAATTCAGCATTCAGAATTCCTGTAATATGCTCAATCTCTATTTTGCTACTTCCTGTAATAATAAAATCATCCACATAAATCAGAATATATGTTGAGTCAATATTAGTAAACTTAGTAAAGACAGAATTATCAGATTTTGTTGATTTGTAACCATATTTGACAAGTGTTGATTTCAACTTGTCAAACCAAACCCTGGGTGCCAGTTTTAGTCCATATATTGCTTTGTTCAGCTTGCACACCAATTTTTTATTGCAATTTTGAATGAACCCTTCAGGCTGCTCCATAAACACTTCTTCCTTTAAATCACCATTGAGAAATGCATTATTAACATCAAGTTGTCTGATACTCCAATTTCTACTCAAGGCAATAGTTAATATTATTCTAATGGATGGTGATTTCACAACAGGTGAAAATGTCTCTGAAAAATCAAATCCATACTGTTGTGAATAACCTTTTGCAACAAGTCATGCCTTGTATTTAGAAACTGAACCATCAGAATTTTTCTTTAACTTATAAATCCATCTACAGCCAATAATATTCTTATTTTCTGGTTTTTCCACCAGTGACCATGTTCCTTTCTTAATTAAAGCATCATATTCATCCTGCATAGCCTTTTTCCAGTTATCAAATTGAATTGCTTCATTGAAAGTAACCGGTTCCTCCTGTAAGATAGTGGAGTTAATATTCTTTGGCTTGGATATCCCACATTTAGCACGAGTTAGCATGGGATGCTTATTGAGATTATAATTTGCAGCAGTATCCTGATTGTTGTTGTTTGATGCTTCTCTAACAGGTGTTTGATCACTGATGCTACTGTTTGTTCCTTGACATGCTTGACTTTGACTGTTAACACTGTCATCAGGTAATTGCTCTTGACCTGGCCCTCTCAAAGGCACTGTGTGTTGAGAGCCGGTGATGGTATCATTCTTCTCATGTTGAGTTGGCATCAATACTTGGAATTCATCAGGAACATCAGGTATGATAATTCTTGGATTTATCACCTTTTCAGTTGTTTTTATATTCAAACATCTAAATGGATACACCTGCTCATTAAACTTAACATGTCTTGAAATATATATTCTCCCTGAACTGTCCAGACATTTATACCCTTTTTGACTGTTACAATAGCCTAAAAAAGTACATGGGGTTGACCTGAAGTCTAATTTATGTGTATTATAAGGCCTTAAACAAGGGAAACATTGGTATCCAAATACTTTTAAGTGATCATAATCTGGTTTTATTTTAAATAACACTTCCTGTGGACATTTTAAATTTAATACCTTAGTTGGTAATAAATTTATTAAATGAACAGCAGTGTTAAAAGCTTCTGGCCAAAATTTTAAAGGCATACAAGCTTGAGCAAGCAAAGTTAATCCAGTTTCTATAATGTGTCGATGCTTTCTTTCAATTAAACCATTTTGCTCAGATGTATATAGGCATGTAATTCTATGATTAATACCTTTCTTTTCAAAAAATCACTTTAGTGGTAAAAATTCTCTTCCACCATCAGTTTGAATGGTATTAACATTGTACCCAGTCATATTCTCAACCTTTTTAATATATTGCATGACAACATTGCAAGTTTCAGATTTAGATTTCAGCATATAAATCCATGTAAATCTAGAATATGCATCTATAAATGATATATAATACTTATAACCATAGTCTGAACTGACAGAGGCAGGACCCCATAAATCAGTTGCAATTAATTCTAGTGGTCTAGTGTAGGTTGTGCATGAATTTGGAAATGCAAGTTTGTGAGATTTTCCCAATTGACAAGATGAGCAAACATATGATTTTGAATTCTCACTAATATCGAAATTATTATCACTCATAACTTGTTTAACAATCTTAAAGCTAGGATGACCTAACTTGCAGTGCCATAATTCAAATTTTTTACAGAATTATTCATGATAGTCATCATACAATTTTTCTCATTACAACTAGGGCTTTCTTGATTTGATATATCAAATCTATACAATCCTTTGTATTCACTACCCTGCAAAATAATTTTATGAGTTAGTATATCTTTGACTAAGCATGAATTTGGGTAAAATTCAAAATAGACATCATTATACTTGGCAAATTGGGAAACACTCAACAAATTCTTTTTAATAGATAGGACCCTTAAAAGATTTTTTAGAATGAGTTCTTTAGGTCCATTTAAACTTGCATTTCCTTTGTGTGTGATGTGTGCAACCTTACCATTACCAACAAGTAGATTTTGAGTACCTTTATATTCTTTATTCCCCAAGTTAAGATTGCTTAGATTGTTGGTAACATGATTTGTAGCCCCTGAGTCCGGGTACCAGCAATCATCATTAGCATCATCAGTTGAACTTGTTTCAGTATTTAACACCTCTGCTTGACTTTTACTTCCTTCTTTCTGCACATTGACCATATTCACATTGCTATTGCTGTTTTGTTGTGAAGGATTATAGTTAGAATTATATCTTAAATAGCATTTGCTAGCAGTGTGCCCATATTTTTCACAAATTTGACATCCGGTTCTACTGTTATTATTATTCCTACCACCTCTTCTTCCACCTCTATTTGATGATCCTCCTCTCTGAATATTATACTGACTTCTTGATAGTTGTCCTTGACCTTTTTCTTGCTGCTTGTTCTTGTTGTAAGTGTAGTTAATAGACAAGTCAGAATTAATAGCTTTAGTGTGTTCTATTCTTCCTTCATGAGAAAGAAGTGTAGAATACACATACTGTATAGAGGGGGTAGGTTCCATGGTTGATATTATGGCAACAACAACCTCGTAATCATGGTTTAATCCACTAATTATGAAAAGAACATGCTCAGAATCTGAAACCTTGTGTCCTGCAGAGGCTAGCTGATCACACAAATTCTTGATCTTAAGTAAGTACTCATTCATTGACATGTCATTTTTCCTTATATTTTGCAACTGCCTTCTATAATGCATAACTATAGCAGATGATTGAGAAGAAAAATTTCTCTCAACGGCTGTCCAAACCTCATGGGTAGTATTACACCCAATTAATTGAGGTAAAATTGATGTACTTATGGATGACATCATCCATGCACACACAAGACTATCTTGCCTTTGATAAGCAGTATATTCATGATTTTGCACAAGTTTATCTTCACTGTCTCTTGTATATCTTGGTGGAATTATCCTTGTACCAAAGATGCAATCTTCTAACCCATATCCTCTAATAGCAGTTTCAATTTGTAATTTCCAGAGAAGGAAATTGGATTCATCCAGTTGAACAGAGATTAACTGACTTTGTGGTTTTATAATGGCTTTTATCAGGTCATCGATAGGATTGATTGGAGGCTGACTCTGTGCACCCCCTGTACTTGATTGAGGGCTGGTAATTCCTCCCTCATTCGACATGATACAAAGAAAAGAAATGGTGCACAACAGGTATGAGAAAATTTAAACTAGAAAGAACCTTGAATTGAGAAACTCAAGAAATGTGCAGTTGAAATTATGCAGCAGACTTTGAGACTTTCTTTGTGATGAATTTTTTTGCAAACTTGCGATTTTCTTTATGATGAATCTTTGCAGATTTACTATTCTTGAATGAATTTTTGATTTCTGAAAGAGTCTTTCAGGAGGCACTTAATTTCAACTGTGTGTTTCTTGTTTTTCTTGATCGGTGATTTTTGAACAGTTTTGAATTTTCTTTTTACCACACAACTTCCACTGGTAAATTGATGCAGCTAGTGTGATGAGCTCGGCGAGGCACAGTTTATCACTGGAAGCAACACCCTTCAGATGAAAAGATTCTTGGATCTTTGATGAAGGGGTCTTGATGATGATATTATTCTGATGGACAATAAACTGATCACCTTGAAACAGATAGATCAGCAACAATGAGCAAAACTTGCTCCGATACCAAGTTGAAGATTTGGGAAGAATCAACCGAGTGTACAGAATTGAAATGAATAGTAAAGATCTTATATATTTCTTATTGAATGCGAGAGAACGTAATTATACCTCATACAGGACTGTACAGCTACTTATATAGCAAAATGTAACTAAATGGGCTTGGGCCATTACATTACTAATTGTAAACTGACCCAATACGGGTGAGTAAAGATATAAACTATACAACCATGTGTAATATCTCATTATTTACTAGGTGGAAGTTGTTGCCCTCTGATCCGACGAGGAAAGATTTAGGATTCCAGTAATTAATTGTCTACAATGTGATCTAAGCCCACATAGATGAAGAAATTCGAGATTAGTCTCGTGATTTAGAATGAAACACTAATCAAAAGTCTTATATAATATCTTTAATGAGAAATGAAGTCTCAATGAAAAATCACACAAAGGCTTAGATCTAAAAACTCGACCAAGGGAGGAGACGTTATGGCAGGATCATCTACTACGTCCAAAGCCCGCATTCTCACGAGAAGGTTTCAGGGTATCTGAGCGAAGAGTAAGGGGTATTGGGATCAAAGACGTCTTAATATAAAGAGTAAAATGAATAGCTAAACTATGAAAATAAATGGAATATAAGGAAATAAGCAACGGAAAATGCAGTATAAAGAGACATGGGAATTTACAGTGGCTCGACGTTGTTGTGTCCATGTCTACTTGAAAGTTTTGTTCACTTTATTGTTGTTTATAAGATTACAAGTTCACGGATTGGTAAGACTTCAAAGCGGACAAAGAAGGAAACAAATGTCAACACAATTCATTCTTTGTCTATGCAACCTGTGTTTATAGATGCAAGTTGGCCAGGAAGATCGGAGGACCATTATAGAAGACACCTAGGAGGCCTAAGCCCGTATTCAACCAAGTGTGGGATCATTCTCGATCTCTCTATAGGGATCAGTACTGATCCATCAATATTAGGCTCTGGGCCCCCACATGTTCTCATGTAGGTCCCCTTTGTTGTCTTGAGGTTTGTGGAGAAGTTTCATCTTGTCTGGATCAATGGTTGGAGAGACATGACTATTTTGATTTTTGAAGTAGAGTTATTTTGATGGTTGGTCTCGAAGTTGTACAAATCCCTCAATATTGGTTTGGACGATCCCTCACTGAAAGAGTTCTTGAGCACTATTTTAGTGATCCAAGGCAAGAGTTATCCATACTTGATCTATGGAACTTCTGATGGCGTTCATGGGATGTTGGCCTTAGTAATCGTCGAGTTATGTCAATCAAAATAGCTTATGATAGTGAGGCCAAAAGGCTAGGTAACCTATATATTTTCTATAGATGTACAATTTAAGCTATATCTCATATGCTAATTTAAAGCAAAAAGCTCTGGATATGTTCCTTTAGCTTTACACTTTGTTTCCTATATGTAGTCTAGTTGGTTTGTGCTCCACTGGACACAAATTAGAGTCACCATCTTATTCCAAAGCCGCTTCTCATTATGATCCATTGTCTAAATATGTCTTTGTAGATAAGCCATATATGGTTTTGTGACCAAGTTTCCTACTGCTCTAGGATTAACTTTTGCATCCAAATCTTTAACGCGTTTCTATAGATGTGATACATGAAATACATTATGAATCCCTTTAAAATACTAAGTAGTTTCGTATTATATGTCACCTTCCTAATATTTCCAAAGATCGGAAATGGTTGTACATATCTAGTTGCTAACTTCCTAGCATTCACAGAATTTATCATGCCTCCCACTGAAAAACCTTCAACAACTCCTGACTACTTACTGCGAACTTCAATTGTAGCGATCCATATTTGGGCGATTAGACATTTAAATATTGATTGTTAATTATTTAATTGACGGTTCCAGAATGGGATTTCCCAAAAACGATCAAATCAGGATTTCGGACTAGTTCCATTAAGTCTAGATTATATGTTATATGAAGAATATGGGTCGCTATATTTCAAGTTCGGACTAGTTGGCGTTCATAACGATCTCGATATATGCGTAAATAGTCATTCCGGGAGGTTAATGTCGGATTGCGATGAAATTTATATTTCTGGAATTGTCATAGTGAGTTATTGCACATCGTCGAATTTTGAAATGATCAGATGTATCGTTCGGCCGTGTGTAAATTAAACATGTGTTAATTTCTGTAAGAGACTAACATTGTAATTCGAGTTTAAAAAATGTAACTTCTGTTTACGATCAATGCGGGTCTCGAAACTAGTCTCATTGTTTCCAGAAGAAGTTTTTACATAAATGACGGTCGGCGGAACATGCCGATTGGAGGTTGCTTGAAACGACCCAAACTTGTCCGTAAGGGAAAGCTCAGATTGAATTGAGAACATGACAAATTTGAACACAAACGACAGAACATTTCATTGCTATTACAACAATTATTTCAGAGTACAAGATATCAGAGTATACATGA
Source organism: Allium sativum (assembly GCA_030737875.1). Taxonomy (NCBI): domain Eukaryota; kingdom Viridiplantae; phylum Streptophyta; class Magnoliopsida; order Asparagales; family Amaryllidaceae; genus Allium; species Allium sativum. The sequence continues at coordinate 528,026,818 of CM060916.1, forward strand.
ATAATATACAGCAGAAAAATATCAGAGATTTAAAATACAAAGTAGCGGAAAATTAATACAATGCGTAGCGGAAATACATTAACACATACAACTAAAAGGGATACACGGATACAAAGCGTTCTGAATACAGCTCCAGCTGTAAATTCAAGATCCTATAAAATAGAAATCTGCAAAACCAAAACTACTAGCTGCCCGTGTGGAAAATAGGGGCACCCAGAGTTTAGGTTAAAACAATAAACTCCAGGTCAGTCATTGACTGGTGTGAGAACTAAAACAGTTATTAACTTGATTTTAAAGTTAGGTAAATCAAGGGACCACGCCATATAACACGGAACGGGTTTAACCCCAAGAATACCAGTGCATAAAACATACAGCACAGTGCTAAACAAAAAAAATGAAGCTATTATAAGACTCAGGTCCCATCACACAATGCAACGCAAGCCGGAGGATAGAGTTTTACCTTATAATAGCCAAAAATGCTTGGTACATGAAATTTCATATTTTATTATTACTATAAGTGAAGAAATCAACTCCAAATATAAATGTATTAATCACAGGCAGCGTAGGTATCCATATATTACGTCGCCAAATATATATTTACAACTAAAATCGTGAAATCACGTATTGGAAAGCGGGTTTCCATCTATGAACCAATGCAAGGGATCGTCCTTACCGAATTCGAGACACTCTAGCCCGTGCCTTGGGATCCAGACCCATGTGAGCCCTTGGAGCGTCAGGGCCGGTCATCCGTCGATGATTAGTAATACCATAAACTATATGTTAGCCTGCCTTATGGGGCATAAAATTAGGTCAGCATATCAACCATAACATCCATCGTCCCAGTAGTGACCGATATATCCGAGGTACCTCGCCATCTATCAAATCAAATAATAATAAGCATCATCCACATGAGTAAATATTCCGGGCTCATACTATGACGTTACTCCTACCTAGAAACTAACATATGTCCATTTCCCTGAGGTCCTCTCCCGTTTCTGGTTCATACCAGGGTGTGAGGCTCGCGAATTAACGCTACACAAAGCTATGCTATTCAAAGTCGTGCTTTGATCATCAACCACAAGGCCCTGCTTTTCAACAAAAGCCTTGATCACATGCCACTCAGCATGCCACACTGTCACTCTATACCGTACCACTGATTTCTGTCGATATATAACCTCTAAGCTCGTACGCCTCAGAGAAGGGGGTTAAGCAAGAGAATAAATTCTCCTCCACCAAACAGATATATATTTAGCAGAGATCAACGAATACAATATAAAGGAAGTCCGTTCTGGGTCTGAAAGAAACCGGAGGCACCTTATTCCTCGTCCCATATGTCCAATACAGGAGAGAGGTCCTCGCATATCCTGTCAATCTCCAAGTACGTCTGGACGATCACCACTTATTACCTTGTCTTGGGATGCCTCCCAATCAAGACATCAGTAATCATCCAAACGATGTGAAGATCTCCGGTCTTCAACCACCGTCTTCATCGTCGTATCAATTATTCAGAATGGGATAAACCCATGTCTTTCCGAATAACTCGCGTTTCTTATAAAGAAGTGCTATAAAAACACAACATACGCCTCATTCCAATCCAGAATATTCTTTTATTCAAATATTCACATCATTAGGGAATGGTTCCCATTAATTTTATCAAAGATAAATTCTTTAAATTTATTCTTTAATCTTCCTTTGGATATCAATTCAAACCAAATTAATATTTATCCAAACTAGTCGGGATTAGCACACCTTACCGAAGTAATCATTTGTTTTATTTCCCAATCCCAACGTATTCATCCCATGGAGTAAAACTGGTAATGCTCCATATCTAACACCACGGTGTTATCGGTACATTTAATTACCATTTCACGTTCAAATCTAATTAAAGATTTAACTATCGCTTGGATTAAAATTGGGGGTACTCCATTCTCGATCATTTCCCAAATTTGATAATTTAAATTATCACATTTCCATCTCAATCTAATTAAAGATTCATTAAAACTTCACTTAGTTTTAATCTTCAAAAAATCGTTATATAATGATTATTCAAATTTAGGAAATAAATCATGTCTTTAACTGGGTTAAAGAACTAATGTCATTAAAAACATAGTTCACGATAAACCCAAAATCACATTCCATTAATTATGGAATCTTCACGGAAAACAGATCAATATATATAATCGATATAAACTTCCATATCCAACCAATAATATAAATGGAATAACGACAAAGCCTTTTAAATTCCATATATAGTAATAGTCTTCCTCCACAGAAGTTCACTTCGATTATTACCAAATCGAATTCCATTCCATTCCAATTTATTTTATTAAATTGGAAAACTTTTCTTTGGAAAATCCCATTAAATCTTAATAGAAAGATTCGTATATTCAAAATCACTTTTCATTGTTAATCGGGTTAAAGAACGAATGTCGTTAAAACACAGTACATAATAAACCCAATTCACATTCCATTTTTTTCCAATTACTAAATATAATTTGAAACTCTAATAATCTTAATTAAAAGATTTATTCTTTTCACACGGGGTTTAAGAACAGTGCTACTGAAGACACCATTCACGACAAACCCAAAATCCAGTTCTTTTATTCAATTCCAATTAAATATTAAATAAATTGGAAAACTTCACTAAATCTTAATTAAAAGATTTATTCTTTTCTCAACTAGGTTTAAGAACAGTGTTATTTAAGACATCATTCACGACAAACCCAAAATCCAATTTAATATTAAATACAAGGCTCTAAATAGAAATTATATTGGCTTATTTTCAGTATCAAATTCTGAAACTAACGGATATCGTATTGGGAATAACGATATCTGTATCTTCTAAATTCCGATAACAATATTCGTGTAACCACGGAATCCAATATCAAAATATTCCGAAGATTATTTCCATTCCAATTTATTCATTGGAAAATTCTGGTTATTTTTAAAACCACTTCAAATCCAATTTATTTCTTTAAAAATATTGGATTATTATTCTAGTTAATAACTAGTTCATTTTGATAAAAATAAATTATTATCTTTGCAAAGTGTATTTTTTCATCCAAATTCTTTCCAAATCATTTATTATGAATTTACATAAATTATTAATAATTTTAATAATTTTACCAAGGCCCATACAGTCAGTTTCCAATAACGGCCACCGAACTGCGCTTACAGCGACCTTTTCCAAATTTGATTTGGACATAATTCCAAATCCAACTATTAGATTTCAAATCTACTATATTCATTGGGAAGCTCTTTCCGATACGAACCCAACGGTTCTGGTTTTAGGAGAATCCGGCGGTCGGATCCCCCGTAATGTCAATTCGAAGTCAATGGTCGAAATTCGCAAACGGTCATGGCGCGACATGTTCTGTTCAGGCCATTAAATATATATAATTTATATTATATATATTCATCGATTTCCATTTAAATCGTATTTTAAAAATTGTTTTGAATTTGTTTTAAAACGATTTCCACTTCCATTTCAATTTTCAAATCAAAATCGAATATTCCGTCATAAATTCGTTTTAAATTCGTTTTAAAACGATTTCAGTTTCATTTCAATTTTAAAATAAAAATTGAATATTTCCAAATAAATTTGTTTTAAATTAATTTTAAAACGATTTATACTTCATTTCGATTTTCAAATCAAAATTGAATATTTCTTATCATTATAATATTAAAATGGTAATATTTCCAAAATATCTGATTTTGATTATACACTGATATTATTTAAAAATATTCGTTAATTCTAAATTGGAATCAGACTCAATCAATTACCATATAATTTCAGTTATATGGATTTCATACATTGCATGTATACAACGGTAATGATAAATGATCATCAAAAATTCATACAGCATCCAGAGTGCATTTTACCACTGTATAAGCATTAAAATAAATAAATAACGCTTATACAATCTGTCAACCTATCTATTGACATACCATTATTATTGGGATCAGTGTATGTCAAATATCATCGCAATACCCGTGTGGGGTTTTGTAACACCCCGCATTTTTAATGAAATTAAAAATATGGAAATATGTATATATATTATATACATAGATATATTTAAGAGAAAAATTAAATAATGACAATAAAATTGCTTGTAATAAGTTCATGCAGTGAAATGAAGGAAAAAGATTAATAAAAGAAATCAAATGCAATACATGAAATGCGTGGAAATGCATGCGGACAATTAAATAGAAATAAAAAGGGAAAATTTGAAAAACTTCAAGAATTTGGTCACGAAATTAGCGTCATTGCGTTCATGGCGATTTTCTAGTCAATTTAGACCTATGGTTTGCAGAAAACCGATTTAGGATGAAAAAGATATCTTTAAATTAAATATTGCAACAAAACATGAAAAAGAGGAATGAGAAAAGAATAATGTTTAGCATTGTTCAAAGGTTTGTAAACAAAAGACTCAGTAGCTCATTTGGTTAGTAAATGTGACTTGTACACAAGAGGTATAGAGTTTGATCCCCTCCAGCGTCATATTTTTGTTTTAGGGGAATGGCTAAAAAGTGGCTTAGTGTGAACGCTGTTCAAAAAGCGGTTTAATGTGAAAAGGGTTATACAGAAAGATAATTAAAAAAAAATATACATATATGACATGTGGGTGTCAACACCCCTGCTGCTGCGCAACATGTTGCACACATGGCGCATTTTTGTTAGTCAATGACGATTTTTGATGGATTAGGGCATGTATGGCATCCTCTGATTGGCCTGATGATGTGTCTTTTTGGTTTGAAGGGTTTAGATGATCTCCTAGTTAATCTAAAGGCTCTAACTAATCCTATACATCTATATAATCACGTCTAACCTAAACCCAAATCTGAGCTAAATTCATTCATGAGCCTACATGCTGCTGCATCCTAAACTAGCCTAGACTCCACCATAACCAATCAAATTCAAGCTAGAAGATAAAAATCAAAGTCTACATCAATGGTTAAGCTTAACAAATTCAGAAATCAGATCCCAGAATTCAAGATTCATTCTTTTTCTGTGAGTGCTAGTCACTTTTAGGTTTAAATAGATAAATGTGAATTGTGGTAGACTATGAATTGGGTATATGCTGTAAATCATGAACTTATGCAAGCATACTATGTGATTTCCCCTATATCTAATATATGGACATTCTACTATGTTTCCTATGTGAATCTTAAATTACAATTATATTGCGGTACATGTGAACTTGTTAATACAGATCTAACTTTCTAGATCTGATTATGGTGATTCGATATGACGTTTATATGAACATTGATTTGTAACCATGTTAGGATGATTGTACATCCATGAATTTGACATTACTTGGATCTATATTTTGGTGTTAATTACCTTTCACTTGCTATATTATGACACCTTGGTATATGTGGTAAACTTGACATGTGAATCTAAACTTGTTATTATGCCACCCTGTCTATGAGAGATTTAAGTAATTGGACACCTTATATTGAATCTAGATCTCATTATGCTTGCCTAAACACAAGTTATTAATTTGAAGTCCACTTTGTTATGATAATTATCACATGTCCATTCACTTAGTTACTATGCTAGTTATGTTAATATTTATGCCAAAACATGTTGAACTGTCACCCTTATCATGTTCCCTTTTATTGTTATGACGAGGCTACTTTATAGCCTCGATGCCGCCAAAATACGTGTGAATACGTTCGTTAGGAACGAGGATAAAGGGAATTTGTGATTGGCATAGTTTATATAATATTTATATGAAATGAGCATATAATTTAAATGAGGAAATGTAGAATTAATTACCTATAATGACATAGGAAAATTCGGGTAAAAATGGCATAATTTGAATATGACCATTTATGGATATGTAATTCAAATTATTGTTGCAAAATAGGTATTGACACCTATAAGAGGAAAGGATTAATTAATTGGTAAATTAATTAAAAATGGAATGTTAGTAATTAAAATTAAGAATTTTAATTGTACTTATGACACGAGGTTAGGTTACATTAGTGGCGGAAGTCTGCCCGGACCCGACTGGCATATCCAGCAGCCACTAACGGTGAACCTAATGTGGGAGGTCTAAGTACGCAAATACGAATCAGGATAAGACGCGAGGTTAGGCCCAACTATGGAATAAGACTGCCCAGACCCGACTGGCATATCCAGCATCCACACGTTGTAGGCCTAATGTGGGAGGTCTAGCCCATTATAACCATAATTGGACATGGTAAAGAAATGGATTACTTAACCTAATTTAATATGAATACGGATAAGTTTGGGTTAAGTAAAATTGGATAGGTAGTGAGGAGGAGTTAAGTAAGTTAGAGGGGATGGGTAATATATATCTATATATATATATATGTATGTATGTATGTATATAGGCCCACATACTTAACCCAATACATGTTATGTAATTAAAGACACCTAAGTGGTATACATAACGGGTAGATAAAATAATAAAGGCTATGTAATTAAAGATCACCCTTTTAGGGTATACATAGTCAGTGGAAAACCTAGTGGGGATACAAGACAAAGGGGAGAGCTTGTATCATATTGTGTGGGAGTTATGTAATTAAAGATCACCCTTTAGGGTATACATAACTAGTATAGGGTTATGTAATTAAAGATAATCCTTTTAGGGTATACATAGTCAGTGGAAAACCCAGTGGGGATACAAGATAAAGGGGAGAGCTTGTATCATATTGTGTGGGACCCATTTCAGTCAGTAACCCGTAGCTGGTATCAGAGTAGAGAACTTCGTACTAGGCGGAGAAGGGGCACGTTTACTTATTAATTATAAGAGATCCAAAACGTGACGGGTGGTGTAGACGGCGCAAGTCGACCGGGGACATATGCGTGCATGGGCCGGGCAGAGGGGGACAAGACGACCGTGACACCGGTAGGTATCCCTGTGCACATCTTGGGTTGCCACTTTAGGGAAGTGATACCCCCTACTGTGGGGCCAGCACAAGATATCTACAAGGTAGGGAGCCGATCGATTAGGGTAGTGGTTAGGGTATACTTGGACGTATGACCTAAGCCTACCGGCTTATAGTGGAAGGGATCATTTCATTTCAGTTATACTAGTAATAGTGCAAAGTAGTCATTAGTGAAGCATGTATATACCTTACCTTATCTGCCTTGTCACACCTGCCATTTGTATAGCGATCTCTTTTATCCACTTTATGCCTGTCATGTTTACCTTTATTTATTTACTGGCTAAAAGTAACTAGACTCACCAGACTTATGTCTACCTAGTTTGTTTCGCCTTCTTTCTTCCGTTCCCCCCCCAGGTTCACAGGGAGGAAACACCCAGGCTTAGTCAGGATTCAGATATCTTTTTGCCAGGAGCTATTGCTAAAGTATGGCTCAAGTTCTTGTCTCTACTATGGCTTACTCTTTTTATTGGGGATTAATGTTTTCTTTTAATTCCTATGTACTCTGATTATGCAAGACAGAAGTATTTTGTTGTAATGATTTTATGGCTTATGGTATTGTAAACCACGGGATTATGATTTATGTTTGAAATAATATTTTTTGAAATTTCCGCTGCTATCTTATTTATATCTGTCTTGTAATTATTCTGAGTCTATTAACCTACAATGCTCCACGAAACTTAATGCATTCCCTTAGTGAGTGACATTAACGGATGTGGGGTGTCACAGGTTTTCAAACAACAAACACAGATTACTATTTGTGCAGTTGGACGATGTGTAAAATATTATCGTTCCAATCATCATCAGTTTAATGGGTGCATATAAACAAATCGTTCGATTTGTAAATGAATATTCATTTCAACTCATGACTGTTTTATATAATTTGATTACACATTAAAAATAATATTTTCAATGATTAAAATTTTCTTCAATCACATGAATATTTTATATTTCATTTCACATCACAATCACAATACAATACAGTCCAAACAAACAACCATGGTTTGTACAATACATTGTGTCGGGAGCTACTAAGCTCCGTCTGCACCCTTGTGTATATTTAACTGTAAAATAATTAGAGTGAGAAGGAGTTCTCACCTTCGTTTCCACTCCGCCATTCTTTTATTTCTAAATTTCAGTTTTGTTTGGATTTGATTTTTCTCAAATTTCCAACTAGCTCTAAATTAGATCTAGTTAGTCTTGTTGTGAACTCTCGTCCCCATGATTGCAACGGATCCGGTTTTGCGCGATTTGGACCTCGTATGCAAAAGTTATTAAATTTTATATGTTAATGACATTTTAATCGTTAATTATTGTAATTAATTACATTTAATAACGTTTTTTTAAATAAAAACGTTAAACCTTTTTCACTATATCGTTCCAGGTGAACGTCGATTGAAGCTCCAACCCTTCCCCTCGAATTTCGCGCGCCACCAGGCCCAAATCGCCGCCACCACAACGTCGTGCTCCGTGCCGCCTCGCCATGCCCCCAACCCCGACCGGCTCGCAACCCCAGGCGCTCCCAAAATTCCAGTCGAACGGCGGTAGGTTAGGGACCAAATTAGAGAAAACCACAACCCCTTTTTCGACCATGACCGTACAAATTATAGAGCTCAAGAAGCTTTTCAATCTTCCCATAGAAAGTTTCGTGAATCATTGCATGGATTAGGAGATATTGGAGGAGAAAGAATCGAATGAAATCGACCTTTAATCGCGTATAATGGCGGAACAACTGGGTTGACCGCGGAAAGGGATTTTGACTAGGGTTTTGACCGGCCAATGGGGTATTTATAATTTTATTTATTTTATTTAATTCGTTTTAAAAGCTAAAATAATCATGAACTCCAAATCAAACCCAACGACTGCTGCCTCCAGCTAAATACCCCTATTCCGAATACAATGGGATATGTTTCGTAAGCCAATTCGACTACTGGAATCAGTTTTTATAAAAATTAAAATATAAATTAATATATATTGAATTTGAACGTACATTTTAATTTACTGGGGCCACATACTGACTCCAAAAATTCCCAAAAAATAAATCTAGCTACGTTTTGATGATACGGTTCTAACAAAACAAGTTTCGTCGAATTTGGGGGCCGTTTGAAAAATGGCCATTTTCTGGTTGATCCAATTCAACTAAAATTGGCAAAACACGTTTAAATTTACCACACTCGCATATTAAATCCAAAAATTATGAAAATTGGAATTTAGTAATAATTTGACATTCCAGATCCAACAAAAGTGGTTTCGTCGAAAACGGAGGTCTTTTGCAAAAATGGCTATTTTTAAGGGCTATATATTATATTAAATTCCATAGCGACTATTTTAAATTTTAAATTGGACATCACTTTCAATTCTCGTTATGAAATCTGGATTTTTCACATTCGTTAGAAAGATATAATTAAACAGATTCTAATATTTCTGGTTTTACTGAAAATTGATTTATTTTGAATCCTGTACATTCATTTAAAATCTAAAATCTAATTTTCAATCTACCACGCCATTTGAGGCTCGTTTTATAATTAAAATAAATTTACACATTCTAACTTCATTTCAAATAAATTTTTAGTCGTTATTATTTAAAATAAACCATTTTAAATATTCAAAATCCATTAAAATTGCTAAAATAAAAATTTTAAATTGGTTTTGAAAATCTGGGTTGTTACAATCTCCTCCACTTAAAATATTTTCATCCTCGAAAAGGAACGAAGTTGAAAGTTGTTTAACTAACCGACTCAACTTTCATTCTGGCTTTCATTCTTCAACTTTTCAGTTTCTAAGAATTTTCTAATTTCTCAAAAATTTGGCTAACACCCTAAATTTTTGAAAAATTTCGCCATAATCTCCTTTGTACGGGTTGATATTTAAAACCGCAACTTACCTCACAGGTCCCTCATCAATCCAAAAGAAAAAGCCAAGCGGCTCATAAAATCATCAAAACCCAAGGAAATAGTTAACATGTACCTATTTGTCGGGCATACAATTTTATTCCTCTTTTTAGCTTCCATGCTATGACCTATTCAATGTGTATACATGTATATGCATGCAATTCAAATCAATTTTCAATTCAGTTCAAAATTTGATTCAATTTGGCTAAATTAACCTTTCATTCACATATTGGCTACAATAATTTTATTAGTTAAGTTAATAATCAAACAACACAACGATCAATTAGTTAGTTGATTTTCAAAAATATACTTTCTATATATACTTAAAAATCATATTCCAGTGTCAAGTCACAACATTAAACCCTATCTAATTTTTGGTTCTCACACCAGTCAATTGGAAATATATAGATATCCCACTTTCGAAACTCGAAAATAAATACTGATGATGCCACGACATCACCAAAATTATTCTTGGGCGTCTAGAGTGTGATTCTATATCCATCCAGTATATTTGAGACTTCGTACACACGCTAACTAGGCGTATATGCAAAATCTTCATATACCCGTTAGTCCAAATTCAAAAATAAAATAAATATTCAAATACATATAATAAGATTTAAATTTTCAAAACAAAATTTGTTTTCATTTTTATTTTAAAAAAACACTCCTTGATACTTATTCTAGGATACTACTGATCCCATCTCTAACGAGTCATTCTCATTGGATATTACTAATCCAACCCTGATGAATTCCTTTGTTTGGTTCTAATGTGTCTTGTTCTCGAGATCTGTAAATCAAAGCTCTGATACCAAAATGAAACGACCCGAACTCGCCCATAAGGGAAAGCCCGAATTGAATTGAGAACATGACAAATTCGAACACAAATGACAGAACACTTCATTGCTATTATAACAATTACGTCAGAGTACAAGATATCAAAGTATACAAGAATAATATACAACAGAAAAATATCAGAGATTTAAATTACAAAGCAGCAGAAAATTTATACAATGCATAGTGGAAATACATTAACACATATAACTAAAAGGGATACACGGATACAGAGCGTTCCGAATATAGCTCCAGCTGTAAATTCATGATCCTGTAAAATAGAAATCTGCAAAACCAAAACTACTAGCTGCCCATATGGAAAATAGGGGCACCCAGAGTTTAGGTTAAAATAATAAACTCCAAGTCAGTCGTATGACTAGTGTGAGAACTAAAACTGTTATTAACTTGATTTTAAAGTTAGGTAAATCAAGGGACCACACCATATAACACGGAACGGGTTTAACCCCAAGAACACCAGTGCATAAAACATACGGCGCAATGCTAAACAAAAAAATGAAGCTATTATAAGACTCAGGTCCCATCACATAATGCAACGCAAGCTAGAGGATAGAGTTTTACCTTATAATAGCCAAAAATGCTTGGTACGTGAAATTTCATATTTTATTATTACTATAAGTGAAGAAATCAACTTCAAATATAAATGTATCAATCATAGGCGGCGTAGGTACCCATATATTACGTTGCCAAATATATATTTACAACTAAAATCGTGAAATCACATATTGGAAAGTGGGTTTCCATCCATGAACCAAGGAAAGGGATCGTCCTTACCGAATTCGAGACACTCTAGCCCGTGCCTCAGGACCCAGACTCAGGTGAGCCTTTGGAGCGTCAGGGCCGGTCATCCGTTGATGATTAGTAATACCATAAACTATATGTTAGCCTGCCCTATGGGGCATAAAATCTGGTCAGTATATCGACCATAACGTCCATCAGCCTTGTAGTGACCAATATATCTGAGGTACCTCGCTATCCATCAAATCAAATAATAATAAGCATCATCCACATAAGTAAATAGTCTGGCTCCATACCATTATGTTACTCCTAGCTAGAAACTAACATATATCCATTTCCCTGAGGTCCTCTCCCGTTTCTGGTTCATACCGGGGTGTGAGGCTCGCGAATTAACGCTACACAAAGCTATGCTATTCAAAGTCGTGCTTTGATCATCAACCACAAGGCCCTACTTTTCAACAAAAGCCATGATCACATGCCACTCAGCATGCCACACTGTCACTCCATACCGTACCACTGATTTCTGCCGATATATAACCTCTAAGCTCATACGTCTCAAAGAAGGGTGTTAAGCAAGTGAATAAATTCTCCGCCACCAAACAGATATATATATATATATTTAGCAGAGATCAAGGAATACAATATAAAGGAATACAATGTCAGACATACTATCCGTTTGCAAGTCCGTTCTAGGTATGAATGAAACCAGAGGCACCTTATTCCTCGTCCCATATGTCCAATACAAGAGAGCGGTCCTCGCATATCCGGTCAATCTCCAAGTACGTCTCGACGATCACCACTTATTACCTTGTCTTGGGATGTCTCCCAATCAAGACATCAGTAATCATCCAAACGATGTGAAGATCTCCGGTCTTCAACCACCGTCTTCATCGTCGTATCAATTATTCAGAATGGGATAAACCCGTGTCTTTCCGAATAACTCGTGTATCTTATAAAGAAGTGCTATAAAAACACAACCAATAATATAAAAACACAACCATTAATTATGGAATCTTCACAGAAAATAGATCAATATATATAATCGATATAAACTTCCATATTCAACCAATAATATAAATGGAATAACGGCAAAGCCTTTTAAATTCCATATATAGTAACAGTCTTCCTCCACAGAAGTTCACTTCGATTATTACCAAATAGAATTCCATTTCATTCTAATTTATTTTATTAAATTGGAAAACTTTTCTTTGGAAAATCCCATTAAATATTAATAGAAAGATTTATATATTCCAAATCACATTTCACTGTTAATCGGGTTAAAGAACGAATGTCGTTAAAACACAGTTCACAATAAACCCAATTCACATTCCATTTTATTTCAATTACTAAATATAATTGGAAACTCTAATAATCTTAATTAAAAGATTTATTCTTTTCACACGGGGTTTAAGAACAGTGTTACTGAAGACACCATCCACGACAAACCCAAAATCCAATTCTTTTATTCAATTCCAATTAAATATTAAATAAATTGGAAAACTTCACTAAATCTTAATTAAAAGATTTATTCTTTTCTCAACTGGGTTTAAGAACTGTGTTATTTAAGAAACCGTTCACGACAAACCCAAAATCCAATTTATTATTAAATACAAGGCTCCGAATAGAAATTATATCGGCTTATATTCAATATCAAATTCTAAAACTAATGGATATCGTATTGGGAATAATGATATCTGTATCTTCCAAATTCCCATAACAATATCCGTATAACCATGGAATCCAACATCAAAATATTCCGAAGATTAATTTCATTCCAACCCATTCCAATTTATTCATTGGAAAATTCTGGTTATTTTTAAAACCATTTCAAATCCAATTTATTTCTTTAAAAATATTGGATTATTATTCTAGTTAATAGCTAGTTCACTTTGATAAAAATATTTTTTTGATCTTTACAAACGTGGAATTTTTCATTCAAATTCTTTCCAAATCACTTATTATGAATTTACACAAATTATTAATATTTTTAATACTTTTATCAAGGCCTACACAGTCGGTTTCCAATAACGGCCACCGAACTGAACTCACAACGACCTTTTCCAAATTTGATTTGGACATAATTCCAAATCGAACCATTAGATTTCAAATCTCTTATATTCTTGGAAAGCTCTTTCCGATATGAACCCTACGGTTCCAATTTTAGGAGAATCCGATGGTCGGATCTCCCATAATGTCAATTCGAAGTCAATGGTCGAAATTCGCGAACGGTCGTGGCGCGACGCGTTCTATTCGGGCCATAAAGTATATACAATATATATATCTATTATATATTTCATCGATTTCCATTTAAATTGTTTTTAATTTGTTTTAAAACGATTTCCACTTCCATTTTAATTTTCAAATCAAAATTGAATATTCCTTTAGAAATCGTTTTAAATTCATTTTAAAACGATTTCAATTTCATTTAAATTTTAAAATCAAAATTGAATATTTCCAAATAAATTCGTTTTAAACTCATTTTAAAACGGTTTATACTTCATTTTGATTTTCAAATCAAAATTGAATATTTCTTATCATTATAATATTAAAATGGTAATATTTTCAAAATATCTGATTTTGATTATACACTAGATATTATTTAAAAATATTCGTTAATTCTGAATTGGAATCAGACTCAATCAATTACCATATAATTTCAGTTATATGGATTTCATATATCGCATGTATACAACGGTAATGATAAGCGATCATCAAAAATTCATACAACATCCAAAGCGCATTTTACCACTGTATAGGCATTAAAATAAATAAATAACCCTTATACAATCTGTCAACCCATCGATTGACATACCATTAATTATTGGGATCAATGTATGTCAAATATCATCCCATACCCATGTGGGGTTTTCAAACAATAAACATAGATTATTATTTGTGCAGTTGGGCGATGTGTAAAATATTATCGTCCCAATCATCATCAGTTAAATGGATGCACATAAAAAAAACGTTCGATTTGTAAATGAATATTCATTTCAACTCATGACTATTTTATATAATTTTATTACACATTAAAAATAATATTTTGAATGATTAAGCATTTTATTCAATCACATGAATATTTTATATTTCATTTCACATCACAATCACAACACAATACAGTTTAAACAAATAACCATGGTTTGTAGTTTGTACAATAAATAGTGTCGGGAGCTACTAAGCTCCGTCTGCACCCTAGTATATATTTAACTGTAAAATAATTAGAGTGAGAAGGAGTTCTCACCTTCGTTTCCACTCCGCCATTCTTTTATTTCTGAATTTCAGTTCTGTTTGTATTTGCTCAAATTTTTAACTAGCTCCAAATTGGACCCAGTTAGTCTTGTTTTAAAGCTCTCGTCCCCACGATCTCACCGGATCCAGTTTTGCCCGATTTGGACCTCGTATGCAAAAGTTATTCAATTTTGTATGTTAATGACATTTTAATCGTTAATTACTATAATTAATTAAATTTAATAAAGTTTTTTTAATAAAAACATTACCCTTTTTTCACTGTATCGTTCCAGGTGAACGTCGACTGAAGCTCCAACCCTTTCCCTCGAATTTCGCGCGCCACCAGGCCATCAGGCCATCAGGCCCAAATCGCCGCCACCACAGCGTCGTGCTCCGCGCCGCCTCGCCATGCTCCCAACCCCGACCGGCTCCCAACCCCAGGCGCTCCTAAAATTCCAGTCGAACAACGGTAATTTAGGGACCAAATTCGAGAAAACCACAATCCCTTTTTCGATTGTGACCGTACAAATTATAGAGTACAAGAAGCTCTTCAATCTTCCCTTAGAAAGTTTCATGAATCATCGCATGGATTAGGAGATCTTAAAGGAGAAAAAATCGAATAAAATCGGCCTTTAATCGCGTATAACGGCGGAACAACTGGGTTGGCCGCGGAAAGTTATTTTGACTAGGGTTTTGACCGGCAATGGGGTATTTATAATTTTATTTATTTTACTTAATTCATTTTGAAAGATAAAATCATCACGAACTCCAATTCAAACCCAATGCCTGTCGCCTTTAGCTAAATACCTCCATTTCGGACACAATGGGATATGTTTCGTAAGCCCATTCGACTGTTTGAATCAGTTTTTAACAAAATGAAAATATGAATTAATATATATTGAATTTGAACATACATTTTAATTTACTAGGGCCACATACTGACTCCAAAAATTCCCGAAAAATAAATCTAGCTATGTTTGGACGATACAGTCCTAACAAAACTAATTTCGTCGAATTTGGAAGCCGTTTGAAAAAGGCCACTTTCTGGTCGATCCAATTCATCTAAAATTGACAAAACACGTTTAAATTTACCATGCTCACATATTAAATCCAAAAATTATGAAAATAGGAATTTAGTGATAATTTGACATTCTGAATCCAACAAAAGTGGTTTGTCAAAAACGGAGGTCGTTTGCAAAAGGGCTATTTTTAAGGACTATATATTATATTAAATTCCATAGCGTCTAGTTTAAATTTTAAACTGAACATAACTTTCAATTCTTGTTATGAAATCTGGATTTTTCACATTCGTTAGAAAAATATAATTAAACAGATTCTAATCTTTCTAGTTTTACTGAAATCCGATTTATTTTGAATCCTGTGCATTCATTTAAAATTTAAAATCGAATTTTCAAACTACCGCGCCATTTCAGGCTCGTTTTATAATTAAAATAAATTTATACATTCTACCTTCATTTCGAACAAATTTTTAGTCGTTATTATTTAAAACAAATCATTTTAAATATTCAAAATCCATAAAAATTGTTGAAATAAATTTTTTAAATTGGTTCTGAAAATCCGGGTTGTTACGTTGCTAGTTTTTTGGCCTTAATTATGAATAAATGAATATTATATTAATAAATTACCGAGTCTAAATTGCATAGTGAAACCCGACCTGCTATGTTCTCTCCTCATGACATTTTCATGGGTCACTGTTCCATTGCCCCAAAAAAATCATGGCCGCCTCATTCTTATTTGATTCTAAAATCAAAGTCTCCTTATCCTTTAATCAAAAAATCCCGTAACTGATTTCAATAAAATCCTATTTCAAGTCTCTTCGATTCTAAATAGGTTTTGAAGCATGCATTCTTACTTTCTGAGAACCACTTTTGCTAGTTCGATATTAGGATTTAGCCTCATCTCAGATTTGGGGAGTTTCAAGCAAAACAATTAACGCCGTCTCATTCTCCATTGAAAAACACACCTCCCTTCGTAGCTTGAGCCTGTTCGACCCTCTCTGGTGATTTACAAATCAATGGTAATATGGCATGGTTAGAATAGGAATAAGGGGACCAAGTGTAGAAATGAAGTATTAGTCGTGGGGAGGTCGTGAAGATCGGTACGTTGGCGGAGACAGTTCTTCCACTAGTACAAAATATACCTGTTGCTTTGCCTCGTTTTCTTCGGTTGTCTTTACAACTGATGCGAATAGTGTTATTAATTTGCATCGGTTTTTGTGGAACAAATGCAAATACACAGAAGAAAAACATATTATTTGCATCGTTTTTCCTCATAACCGATGCAAATAGTATTATTTTCATCGGTTCCTCAAGAAGTATTACAAATGCACCGAAGCAATTAACATTACTTGGATCAGCTTTTGAGAACCCAATGCAAATGCAGTGAAAAAAACAGTATTATTTGCATCGGTTAACCTTACAATCGATGAAAATAATGTCATTTGCATCGGTTTGCATCGACTTATGAGAAACCGATGCAAATGCACCGCAACGAATAGTGTTATTTGCATCGGTTCTTTAAAAATCGAAGTAATTGCTGAGTATTTTAGTTGAAACAAATTCGCATATCAATAATCATAAATACTAGTTCATATATGTCATTACTTATAATTTATTATAATTAGCGATCATCAATATATAATTATTATAAAATGTATAATTTTTATTTGATAATTTATTATAGTTAGTTATTATAGTTAGCAATTATTGTTAATATTAATTAAATTAAATATTTAACTAATTAATAATCAATACTTAATAACTAGTATTTAACAAATTAATATTTAATTAATGAGTAATATTTAAAACTAATAAGTCATGTTTAATAACTAATGATTATTATTTAATAATATAATATTTACTACTATTTTAAATATTATAATAATGAATAATTAGCAATTAATAACTAATAACAAATAATTAGCATTTATGTAATAATTTACAAATGCTAATTTATAATTAATAATAATAAATGACAACATATATAGGTTATTATTCAAAATTTATCTGAATTAATTATTAATTACTAAAATGTTATATTTATAATACTACTTGTTAATTATAATAAAGTGGATGATCCACTCTAAAAACTGGTCGGCCTTACAAATTTTTTTGCAAATTATAATTAATTGAATTTTTTTAGAGTAATTTATTGTATATTTAAAGATATCAATGTTTCCACATAAGTTGCGTTATTACTCTTTATCAAAATTTCCCTTAAAAGTCGTAATTAATATGAATCAAATATCTAATACAGTTAGTTTCTAATATTTATGTTTAATAATTCACAAGTAATATTTATTATTCAGTATTTATTATTTAAAAATATTCATTAATTTAAAAAAATTAGGTAGTATTTGTGCAGTTAAAGCGCTCAGCGCATTCAAAGCGGCTAGGTCCAAAAAGTCATAGCGGGTATAAAGCGAGAAAATAGCAGGATATAGCAGATGACTCTAAAATAACACATATAACTCATTCTTAATGTTTCCGCGAACATATAAACGAGAATTAAATGAAAAACTAGCACTTAGTTTAATTATAATTATGACATTCTTAAGTCTAAATAAAAACATATGCAAGTATATATAAATAAATGTAAATTACTATTAAAATTAATTAAATTTAATATAATATTAAAGTAATCTTGTTTCTAAAAATAAATATTCACATATTCAATTAGAAAACCTTATTTAATATTTTTTATAATGTATAAATATATTTTTTCAGTTCATTTCTTGCATCAAAGATATAACGAAAATAACGTAGTATAGCGGAAATAAAGCGATATATCAGGAATGGCGGAATATAGCATGGCTTAAAGTAGAGAGGCTATATTAGAGGCTATTTGCGGAAAGCGTAGCTGTAGTAATTCGCTATAGGATACAGCGGGGCTATACCTAGGTAATAAAGGGGCATTAACTGCACATGGTAGTGTTTAGTTTATATTGTGCTTTAAAAAAATAAGAAGAATTAAGATGGAGCAGGGAATTGAAAAATTATGGAGGAGACGACAGAGGAAATTTAAGAACGACTAACAAATTAATTTACTTTACTAATTCAAAACACCTTTCTATTAGTATTACTAAAATCTTGGTATCATTTAAAAATATAATCTAATAAATAAACCCTTTTTATTAATTCAAAACGTTCATTTATAATATTTTCAAATATTAATTAATCAAAAAAATATGATGTAAGAAATAACTTTTATTTACAAATTCATTTATTATTAATTAACAATAGACACTGAAATTGAGAAAAATAGTTATTGCAATTTGAAAATAAAAATAAAATTCACATGATTTCAGTGCATGTAAATAAACATATAAAATTTAGGGAAAAACAACACATGTGCGAAGCGTGTACCGTGACATTCATTTTCTTTATTAGTAGTTAGCTCGAAAGCATAAAATTTAGATCCGACCACAAACTTCTGAAATTACCCTTGCGTATGGTTTTCTTTATGAATCACTTATTTGTTTAACATAGCAATTAAACTTTTTTATAAATCCAAACTACATTTTGACAAATATTACCAAATCTTCACTTAAAAATATATTCTAGCAAAGTCCTATTCTCTACACCATCGTTTTTTTATTAGTTATCAACACAAGTAAAATTAAAAATGATATAAATTCAAATTAATTAAACATGAATTGAACATGAAAATATGTAATTAAATATTCATGTAAATTATTTTCTCTTAAATAATTTAAACATATATAGTTAAAAACATATTTCAATAACAAAATAGATATCACGATCACAAGTGAAATGCATTTTGTAACGAAATTAATTGCTAACCCAATCATTTTTATGGAGAATGTATTACGTTTCATAACAATACTAGTGAACAATATTGACACTACGCCAGACAAACCAATACACTCCGCTAGCATGTACAAAAAATAAGGACAACGGAAAACCCAGTCATTTTGATAACCGTTAAACTGAGTAAGTACTTTCCCTTTGCTGCCCTCTAATTTTCATTTCCCGCTTCCCCTTTTTCGCTTAACCCTAAATTCATCGCTCTGGTTTCTATAATCTCCCTAATTTAATAGGCTTCACCAAAGTGAAAACAGCTTCTACGTTTGAAAAAACTACTCTGCTTCACAACTAAAAATCATGTCCGCTAAAAAATCAATAATCTGTTGTACAGTCCCTAAAAATAAGGAGTTGTCACCAAAAGGCTTGTGATACCTAGGTCTGAAGATGTCGCCTACGTCTAGGATGAACCCGTGCTTCCTAGGTTTGAACTTGTTGCCAGTTTGATCATTGAAGATGCTCGATGCTGGAGAGAATTTCAGGTAGTGCCTAGTGTCAGAGATGCTCATGGTTCCAGAAATCCGGTGATGGAGTGAGGCCTGCGATGCCTGAATCTAGATGCCATCGCCCATATATCGTTGATATGAGTTGCTTAATATTTTTTTTTGATGATGAAGTTGATTGTTCTTGTGACTAAAATGATATTAAAATCATTTCCTGGATGTTTTCTTTAGATCTAATGTCAAATGTGACGAGTTAAGAACGATTGTGATTAACATCTTTCAAATATAATTAATATATGTACTTCTCGAATAATCGAATTTGATTATACATGACAAAATTGCTATAAGCATGAGCATTGCCATGTTCAAGAACTGTCATGTTGCTATATATAAGAGCTTTGCTAGATCAATGACTACATAGGCTACCTACAATAATGGACGGTGATAGTGTTCTTTTCATTGATGCAGGTACCAATGTTCACAACTTCCTTATTTTTGCTAACTTACAGAACCTTAAATGAAAAAATCCATAGGAAAATTTAAATCATGTCATGTCATAATATATCATATTAATTAACATATTTTTCATTGTTTGGTTTCCCAAGCATGACATTTCATGTCATAATTCATAATCTGGTGTTGCAAAATAATTCAATAGGCCTTGTAGTTTGATAGAACACCCATATCTATGAATATGATCTTCAATAATTCTATGCAAAGCTAATTTTTACTGAAGTGCATATATTCTTTATGTTTTGGTTTCTGCACGGACATCTCGCTGAATAGAACAAAATCCAAAGGTAGAATCATTGTATGCAAACGCTTAGGTAATCTGAGTAAAGAGTTTAGAAGTGAAGAGAGTTAAAGGAGTTGGAATGATCCTCATAGACGAGCATGATGGCAATCATGTCATTCCATTCGAATGATTTTGTACGAGTTTTGGAATAATCCTGCGAAACCTATAATTAATAAATAAGATATTTTGACTTATCAGTAAGAGAAATCTCTAAAATAGCAACTTTTGCAGCTATGTTGGATGGAAAAATTCTTCTTTTTTCAGGCGGGCAGGTTTTAATGTGCTTTCTAATAAACCTCATTTCGAAAAATAGGCGGGCAAATTCTAGTTCGGGTTGAAGTTATGGCTTTCCCGATGGCTTTTCTTATCCAAAACGAAAAGGAAGAGAAGCCGGTACCAATGTCGACAATAAGCTCCTTGTCTCCAGGGACGCCAGTATACTGAGTTGTTTCTGGACCAAGCACGACCATTGGATGCAGCTATAAGGAAGCAATTATGTAAGTGGGTAGTCATGACATTATCCCCCAAGAGCCATTACTGGTACCCTTAGCTGTAACAGCCCATATTTTATGTATCAGAAGATCATAAAATATTTTTATTTTATTCCCTGAGGGTTGGATCATTCTCATCTTTGATATGTTGCATATAGGGATGTGAGACATGTCCATAACTTTTACCAATTTTGTTTGTAACCATTTTCCCCTGTCAGTCTTGTATAGGGCATGTAATGGCCCTAGGCTTTGCAACCATCAGGCAGTGGGCTAACCTCCCACCGTGACATACAGTGATACCTCAGAACTGATTTTACGGCCAGCCTCTCGACTGCAACAACCAACCCAATCTTCCCATTGGGATGTGTAGGGGTAAGAGTCTCCTGCTCTCCACCAAACAGCCAAGCGAGAACCCCCTATCACATTCTCTAACCAGCTCTGATACCAAATTGTGACGGCCTGGAATTTCGCTCGATCCGAATCAGTCGTTAAACCGACCTAGACCGTTCGAAACCCCTGATCGTTTTGAGAACAGGACAAATTTGAACGCAGACGGAAGAACATTGCATTGTATATTACAACAATTCCATCAGAATACAAGAATATACAGAGTATAAATGAATATTACACAGAAATATCAGAGATTTAAATTACATTTAAATACATCGCAGCGGAAATAATACAAAACACAACTAGAAGGAGATATACGGATACAAAGCTTTCCGGATATCGTTCCAGCTGTAAACCAGGATCCTGTGAATATAAATCTGTAAAACCAAAACTACTAGCTGCCCGTGTCAAAGTACGGGCACCCAGAGTTTAGGTTAAAACAATAAACTCCAGGTCATTCATGTGACTGGTGTGAGAACTAAAACAGTTATTTAAAACTTTACTTTAAAAGAGAGTAATTCAAGGGACCACGCCGTATAACACGGAACGGGTTTCCTCCCAAGAATACCAGTGCATAGAATAAACAGCGCAATGCTTTTTCGAAAAATGAAGCTATTATAAGACCCAGGTCCCATCACACAATGCAACGCAAGCCGGAGGATAGGGTTTTCCCTTATAATAGCTAAACATGCTTGGTACGTTTAAAACAAATCATTTGATACTATAATAAGTGTATAGTGTCAAAACAATTTCAATCATAAATATCAATCCTAGGCGACATGGGTACCATCTATCATGTCGCCATACTAGTTCTACAATTAAAACCGAAATATCTCGTATTGGAAATTGGATTTCCGTCATGAGTCGAGGCAAGGGGCAAGCTCCTCTCCGCTTCGAGACATTCTTGCAAATGCCTCGGGACTACACACTCTGGGTAACCCCTGGATCTTCAGGGCCGGTCCACACTTACGTTAGTGGATTAGTATTCCTGAACACACGTTTCCCGGTCCTTACAGACCTAAAATCGAGGCGCCTCATCCAACAACCACATAGGTGAAAAGTATATAAATGTCAGGGCTGGTAAGTCACTGACACCACCAAAGCTAGAAAGAAACGTCGTGCTCTCTCTGCAGTCCTTATCCCGTTTTTAACTCATACCGAGGTGTGAGGCTCGCGAATTCACGTTATACACAAAGCTACGCCACAAAGGCCGTGCTTTGATCATCAACCACAAGACTTTGCTTTTCAACAGAAGCCTTGATCCATGCAACTCAACGTGCCACACAGGCAATTCATGCCATGCGATTGATATCTATCGATATATAACCTCTAAGCTCATACGTCTCAGAGAAGGGCGTTAAGCAAGAGAATAAATTCTCCGCCACCGAATAGATATATATTTAACAGAAATCAATCAACACAGAATAAAATCCAATGTCAGACACACAATCCATTTACAAGTTCGTTCTGGGTCTGAACGAAACCGGAGGCACTTTCCTCGCATATCCATCGATCTCCAAGTACGTCTGGATGACCACCAACTGATTCCCTCATCTTGGGTGTACAGCCCAATCAAGATCATCAGTAATCACCCAAACGATGTGAAGACTTCCGGTCTTCGACCATCGTCATCATCTTCGACTTATCGTCGAATCGGTTATTCAGAATGGGTATAAACTCGGCCTTTCCGAACAACCCGCGTATATTAAAAACAAATGTTACACAAACACAACATACGCCTCATTCCAATTCATTAGTCACTAACCGTAAATCAGTAAGAAGGCAATTCCCCAAATATTAACCCCGAAGGCCGAAACCAACATCAGATCAATACCCAGGAAACCATTCTTCTTAACTAACCTACAGCTAGTTTCAAAATTTCATATTCTTAGGGAAAGGTTCCCATTAATTTTATCCAAGATAAATTCTTTGAATTTATTCTTTAATCTTCCTTTGGATGTCATTTCAAACCAAATTATGGTTTTCCAAACTAGTCAAGATTAGCGAACCACACCAAAGTAATTATTTGTTTTATTTCCCAATCCCAACCTATTCATCCCATGAAGCAAAACTGGTAATACTCCATATCTAACACCATGGTGTTATCGGTAAATTTAATTACCATTCCACGTTCAAATCTAATTAAAGATTTAACTATCGCTTTGGAGCAAAACTGGTGATACACCATTCTCGCTCAATTTCTAAATTTGATAATTTAGATTATCAATTCACATTTCAATCTAATTGCAGATTCATTAAAACTCCTTTTACTGGGTTAAAGAACTAATGTCATTTAAAACACATTTCACGACAAACCCAAATCACATTCTATTTATTACCGGGTTAAAGAACTAGTGTTATTTAAAACACTGTTCACGATAAACCCATAGATCAATTCTATTTAAAACCCATTTCAAATCCAATTTATTTATTTAAAAATAAATGGGTTTAATTTTAGTTCAAAACTAGTTCATTTCGATAAAAATCTATTTTTATCTTTTTAAATATGGAGTTTTCCATCCCAATTTTTCCCAAATCATTTCTTATGATTTTACACAAATTATTACTATTTTTAATAATTTTATCAAGGCCCGTACAGTCGATTTCCAACAACGGCCATCGATCTGCACTTACAACGACCTTTTCCAAATTTGATTTGGACGTATCTCCAAATCCAACCGTTAGATTTCAAATTTCTAATATTCGTTAGAAAGCTCTTTTCGATACGAACCCAATGGTTCTGGTTTTAGGAGAATCCGACGGTCGGATCTCCCGTAATATCCGTTCGAAATAAATGGTCGAAATTCACGAACTGCCGCTGCGCGGCGCGTTCTATTCAGGCCATTATATTATATATATAATATATATAATATATATTTCATCGATTCCTATTTAAAACGAAGTTTATAAATAGTTTTAAATTCGTTTCAAAAACATTTCAACTTCCATTTCCAATTCAATTCAAATTCCAATTCAATTTGAATTCATTTCAAATTGATTTTTATTCTATTTCAATTCATTTTCAATTAAATTCGAATTCGTTTTATATTCAATTCAATTCGAATTCGTTTTATATTCAATTCAATTTAAATATGAATATAATCGATATAAATATCGTTCCCGTCAAAATAGCGCATCTCTAATCAACACGGCTTTATATATTTCAATAATTCTGTTATTCTATTCAAAAAATGAATCTATATTTTTGTTATTCAGTATATTTTATAAAAATTATGGTATCTATCGTTTGATTTAAATCAGACTCCAACCGTAAATTAGTAAGAGAACGATTCCCTGAATATTAACCCCGAAGGCCGAAACCAACATCAGATCAACATCCAGGAGACCACTCATCTTATCTATTTTCCAGTTAGTTTCTAATTTTATATATGATAAAGATATAAATCTTATTGTTAAAATATTTCGTTCAACACATGACTAATCTCAACGAATGAGTACTGTCAATACATGAACCTTTATTTTATAATATTAAAGATGTAAAATTTATTGTTAAAATATTTCGTTCAACACATGACTAATCTCAACGAATGAGTACTGTCAACACATGAACCTTTATTTTATAATGATAAAGATGTAAATTTTATTGATAAAATATTTCGTTCAACACATGACTAATCTCAACGGATGAGTACTGTCAACACATGAACCTTTATTTTATAATGTTCTTTATTTTCTAAATTGGAATGAGACCCAATCAATTACCATACAAAGTTAATTATATGGATTCCATACAACACATGTATATAATAGCAACGATAAATAATCAACCATCATCCAAAGTGCACTACACTGTATAAGCATCAAATATAGATATCTAACGCTTATAACAGCCTGTCAATCAATCGATCGACATATAACTAATTATTGGGATTAGTGTATGTCATATATTATCCCAATACCCATGTGGGGTTTCAAATCAACAAACACATATTTTTATTTGTGCAGTTGGGCGATGTGTAAAATTTATCGTCCCAATCAGTGTCCTTCAAATCAGTGTACATAAACAAACCGTCCGGTTTGTAAATGAATATTTATTTATTCACATTCACGTTAAAAATTATATTTTTAACGACCAAATTATTTTATTCAACCTATGAATATTCTATTCAGTCCATTTGTCAAATAAAATGATATCTTTATTTTTCTAACTTGTTTTAGAAAATTTCGGCGGCATAACGGCACGATACTAGAAACGGGACGAGGCCTAGCCTTATCCCCAGTCTAGTGATGACCCACGCCATTCACACATCAATCAAATCAATTTCCATTTCCCCCAAACAATCAAATTCAACACAAATAATTTAACTAATCTATGCAACCAAACAAATAAGTCCATGGTCTGTGAACAGTGGTGTCGGGTGCTACTAAACACCGTCTGCATCCTAGTATATATATATATATATATATATATATATAACTAGAAAAAGAAATTGAATAGTGAGAAATTCTCACCGACTAGCTAAACCAAACGCCACGGCTCTTCTTATGTAGAAACCTTCGCCGTGCTCGCCTTTTTGCCAATTTCACTGCCCGTAGTCACTACATATATAAAAATCACATTTTTATATTGTTGCTATGTATATAAAAATCACATTTTTATTCTACTACTATATAGATAAAAATTCTATTTTTATACCGTTGTTCATATAGTAAAGATCAAATCTTTACTATCTATATAATATAAAAATCATATTTTTATTATCTCTACTATATAAAAATCATATTTTTATTTCTCCTATAATATAAAAATCATATTTTTATTCTACTTCATTTGTCAAAAACCATAGAAGCTTTAAAGCAGAGAAAACTCACTTTTTTTCTAACGCCCGGATTCGCTGTTCGGGTCCTAGAATTTGCAAACAAGCTTCAATCTTCACACCATCTTTTTCCTAGCTTAAACGCGCCATTCCGGACAACTTTCGCCTAAGGGTCTTTTTGCCGAAAATGCTCCAATTCGCCAGAATTCGCGAAAGTACACGAATTTTACCGCTTTCAGACAGCAGACTTCGAACGCGTTTTCCGAGCAGCTCCGAACTCCAAAACACGACTTCAATATAGCCAAATCAAAGAGAATTTCGTGCTCTACAACTTTGGTCTAGAGAGACTTTGGCCAAAAACGCACCATTTGAGAGATATAAGCCAAAACAGTCCGGGGTGTTTTGTGCAAAACGGGAATTTTGGTGAAAATGAGTTTTTGAGTGTAGCGGGGCCCACGGCCGGAATTGAGGAGGGGGAAGGGGGTGCCGGACCTGATTGGGCATGGGAAAGCGACTAAGGGGCGGCGGCGGTGGTGGTGGGGCCCGTGGTGCTGGCGGTGGTGACTTGGGGTTTAGGGATTTGCAAATGGAGAGAGGAGAGAGAGGAGGAGGAAGAGGAGGAGGAGGGGAAGAGGGGGTGCGGCGGTGGCGGTGGGAGGAGGGGCAGCGGCGGTTTGGGAGCGGTGGCCATTAAAGAGGAAAAATGCAAAAAGAGGAAGAGGAAGAAAGTGAAGAAGAAAAGGAAGTAAAAGTGTTTATATGCTAGTTTCTCGCGTATCTTCTGAACGCTAACGATCTCCAATCGCCGCGGATTTCGGACACGAGATAGTAGACGTGAAGACGAGTCCAACGAAACAAGTTTCGTCGAATTCCGAGTTCGTTTGACCATTCAAAAAAAATCACGAAAATGCTCAGGTAAGCTCTAAAAATGTTATTTTGGCGCACCTTTTCTTCTCGCACGCTCACATGCTAACTCAAAAAATCAAGCCCTCTTGGATTTAACCATTATTAGACGATATGAATCCATAAAAAAAAACGAAATCGAATTCTGAGGTCGTATCAATAATGTTCCTTTGTAAAATGACTGCTCGCTTTACCCTGAACTGTTTCAGCTCACACGGCCACATACTAACTCCGTTCGACGCGCCATTTGGAACTCAACAATGATTTGTCATTATGAATCCATAAAAATTTATCTCGTCGAATTCTGAGCTCGTATGCAAAATTTCACTTTTTAAGGGCTATGTATTGTTAACCGAACAACTCCAGCCCATAGCCACTATTCCGGATATCGGAATATATCGAAGCTTATACTTTTCGGAGTTCTAAACGGCATTTTGAACTCAATGGAAGTGGTTTCGAGTCCAAATTCATCCGTATGCAAAATTTGACTTTTTGGGCCATGTATAATTTACATAGCGACTATTCTGAATTTTCAACTGGGCATAACTTTTGATTCCCGCTATGAAATTTCGATTTTTCAGATTCGTTGGAAAGATATTTTCAACTAGATTCTAATATTTTTGGTTTCACTAAAATCCGGCTTGTTTTGCACCTGGTACCTTCAATTGAAGTTTGAAATCGAATTATCGAACTGCAGGGCCATTTTCCATTCCTTCTATAATTTAAAATAAATATTTATATTCTAACGACGACGCGTATAAATATATATGTTCGAATTAAATTCAAAATAAATTTCTCGTCGATATTATTTAAAATAATCTATTTTAAATGTTCAAAATTCATTAAAATTGCCAAAATAAAAATTTTAAATTGGCTCTCATTTCCGGGTTATTACAGGGCATTACTTTTGACTCAGGTCAAATCAAAGGGTGAGACTTGTGCCATTGGAAAGGAATTGATGGTTGCCTTTCCATAAAGTGGTTACATTAGAGATTTGGCTCAGAGGTTTGGGAGAAATCATTGTTTTAAGGTTTTTCAGTTGGTTATCCAAGTTTTAGGAGTCTAATGGGCTGATTTGGGAAAGGCCCATTCGTGGGGTTGATGAAAGGGTATAAATAGGGGGTGAGGGATATGGGAAATGGGAAACGGTTTAGTTTCTCATTCTCCAATTTGGTGCCTTGTGCTGCTCTTTCCTCTAACACCTTTCCACCATTAGAAATCATAATCCAATGAGGGAAATTGAAGATCTACACCATTGGAGGCTAGATCTACATCAATTGAGGCAAGAATTCATCGGATCAAGGTGTTGGTGCGAGGTGCTTGCTGTCCGGATTCATATTCCATTGATTTTAGCTTGTTTTGGAGGCTCGGTGAGTAGTTTACATCTCTCACATGGGTTCAATGAAGTGTATGAGTGATTGATCATGCTTTTTAATCATATTTAAGTGTTTTATCTTGGATCTACACCATGTTTAGTCCATGTTACATGAATCACCCTATGATCTCATCTAATAAGTTTAAATCATTGATTCTATGTTATTACATATGATTATGAAAGTTAGATCTTTAGTTTTGTTCATATGTTCATTTGTGATGGTTTTTGGTGTGATTGTGTATGATTTGGGAAAAATATTGTTTTCATGTAGTTAGCGGATTCATACCGTGTTTTTGATCATATTTGATGGATTAGACAAGTTGATTTCGTCAAATCTAATGTTCGGCGAAGTTTTGGCGGAAATCGAAGTGGAATTAGTAAAGTGCAGGTTTTGGGTCGCACGCAGAGGGTCGTTCACACCTGGAGTAGTTTCTTGGAGGACAAGACAAAAATAGGGATCGTTCGCACGAAGCAGAAGCGATCAGGGTCGGTCTTGCAGGTGAAAAAAATCCTGGGGTTTTGGGTTTAAGAAGCAGGTGATCGGTCGCTCCTGGTGTTGGGTCGGTTGTGCATTCCTAGATGGTTGTTTGGTTTGAGCGAGCATGGGTGACGGGTCTGAACGAACCTCTTGGTGAATTAATCCGGTCGGTCAGTCATCTACTGGTCGTGCAAGGATGAGCTGGTCGGTTGTACATGTTTTGAAACATGGATGTATGGTCTAACTAACAGTGGCAGGTCGAGCCAAGAAGTACGGGTCGGTCGCACCATGTTGGGTCGGTCGGTTGAGCAAGACAGGGTCGGTCGCACAGGGTTATTTTGTGGGGAAAAAATGTTTTTTGGGTACGACCCAGATTGTAGGTCGAGTACCTTGGGTACGACCCAGATTTGAGCACAGTGGTGGTGTAACTTTGAAGTGAATTCAGGGAGGAAGGTTACTTCTACAAAAGTGGGCATATTCGACACTATTTTATGTGCGTTGCATGAAAAGTATGGCGAAAGCTATGCTTTCTTTGATCTTCTGCAACAGTATTCATATGTTGTTGCGTTAGACGTGAATGCACTGTTGCGGTTGGAATTCTTGTGCTGTGACGTGCAACGCCAGATCAAAGTGTAGCTTTACATAAATACAATCCAGGTCAGCGATCCGCGTTACTAGCACAAATAAAGCCACAACCATAGATGCATATTTAATCCAATGGTTAAAATCAATCCATGTTTCCTATCTAAACATTACCTTATCATCCAATCAAGGACAGCCACCTCGTTTCATTCTTCCGCTGAAATTTTGGCGCGACATTTCCCCCTCACGAAAAACATCTAAAAATAATCTCATTGTTCATCTTCTCTCTCCTAACTTTCCCCTTTTTTCCATTGACCAAATTGTAAACCTAAATTCACGTCAGCTTCCATTCTCACATCGCCATGTCGATTAACACTCACGAATTACAGATCGGAGAAAGGAGCAACATCGAAAAATATAAGAGACAGACGGTCCATTTGTTATTACTACTGCACTGATTAGGGGGAGTTCTTCTACCTTATATTTGAAGGAGCAACAGACGGTCCATTTAAAGGAAGAAAATGCAAGTTAGGGGGAGTTCTTCCACCTTAATCTATCCATAAGTAATTATGTACCTTAATTTATCCTTAATCTATCCATAAGTAATTATGTACCAACATCCTTAACCTATCTATAAGTAATTATGTACCATAAGTAATTATGCAGGTTAGGTGTAACACCCCACCTCCGCCAGGGTCACTCTTGCAAGTACACTGGCTTTGGAGGGGTGTTGGACAAGGTAAACATGCATGAAGATATCACAAGACAGAACATATGAGTAAAACAGAGTAAATAAAGCAGCGGATAAAATTTCTATTTCAAAACCATAGTCAAGTTACATCAAAGTACTTAGTCATTATTTTCCAACTACTACAAGTCTAGAAACATAAACTGAAAACTGGAAATAACATAAAGTAAACTATCCCCAAAGTAGACGTGGTAAAGCCATAGCGAGCTCAAGTCCAAACCGTACATGAGCTATCCAGGAAGCAAGCTAAAGATCCAAGCTAGGTGCTAGTGTTCCCACCCTGAGAACCTTGGGGGGGGGAACGGAAGAAAAGAGGCGAAAGAAAATGGGTCAGTCAAAAAGACTAGTAAGTCCTACCTACTATTAGTATAAAAAATAATAAAGTTAACTGGACATGTAAAACAAAGATGAAACATAGGATGATAACTGGCATGGTGGAAAGTTAACAAGAGTGACATCGCATATACAAGGTTAAGTTGCACCACGTGTACTAGTATTCTAATCCATGTCAAGTATAAACAAGAAATTATCCCTTAGCCCAATGTTGGCCCAAACTCATGAGATGACCTAAATCAAGGTCCAACTACTTGGTCTAGTCGATCGGCTCCCTATAAGCCTAACTCGTCGTGTATCGGTGTCATACGGCTTAATCATGGAATGTAGTTAACTGTGCAAGGTCCACCCTAGGGTGTATCCAGCCCTAAGGTGTAAACCACAGACACAAATCAAGCACGCACAGTCTAAACCTACTGGTGCACATGTTCAACTCCAGACTTAATGTGCACGACCATGGTCCGCCTGAACAACCGGTGCACCATTCAGTCGTCTCTTTTGGTCTCTTACAATCAGTCCAGTAATCGTGCCCCACCCTAGCATAGTCCAGGGTATCCAGATACTCCCAAGTAGGTTACTGCTGAAAAGGACCACGTAACTAGGATTTTCAAATGGGTTAAGTGTGGTTAACCCTATCCTAACCATGTATTGAGTTGGTCAAGTGTATCCAAGCAGTTCATGACTTAACTCTATCAATACATCGTGTTCAACTGGTTAAGTATATTCAAGTAGTCCATGACTTAACCCTACCATGTGGCATTAATTAACTTAATGCACCCCAACCTATCACATTAGACTTTGTTGTGGTTACTAGTTAAGCCGGGTGGGTCCGGGTAGCTTTACACCACAACCTAGTCTAACCTCGGGTTTTAAGTGCGATATGACCAACTACTCACATTGGGTCCTATTGTTTGTAGCCACTAGTTAAGCCGGTCGGTTACGGGTAGATTTATGCTACAAACTCAACCCAACCTCGAGTTGGCCACTTTCATGTTTTCTACATGTCATGTCCACGTTCATGTTTTCAAGCATAATCACATGTCATACTTTCAAGTCATGTTTCATGTCATTTAAGTTTACCCATAACGTAACCCCATCGCACGTAAGTTCGCATCAACACAAATAAATCAAAAGGGGGAACATAAGAATATGACAAGGTGGGCATAAGATGACAAAGTCTATCACAAGTTAAACATGGTGATATTTGAGACCAAAGGGGGTTCAACATACTAGCATATGGCCTCAACATGTATGATAGCATAAAAGGTGACTTGGCCTCAAACATATCAAATAGCATAAGGGTGCTTTGGCCTCAAGCATGCATAATAGCATAAGGGTGCTTTGGCCTCAAGTATGCATAATAGCATAAGGGTGCTTTGGCCTCAAGTATGCATAATAACATAAGGGTGCTTTGGTCTCAAGCATGCATAATAGCATAAGGGTGCTTTGGCCTCAAGCATGCATAATAGCATAATTAGCAAATAGGGTGGTGACATGGTAATAGTTGACATAGGGTGACAATCCTAACTTGTGCATAGCAAATAGGTTCAATATCATCATATGCATGTTAAGGAACATGAGGGGTTAAGGTTTGTTAACATGCATAAGCCATAATCCATTTCATAGCATTTTTCCCAAAGGCCAACATGAATTGTACTAGGTTCATGATAGGTCCACAATCATAGATCAAGAGAGGCATGAATAGGTCTATGCATACAATGATAGGTTCAAGGCAAATATTACACTTAGGTCCAATTCCAATCTACACATGTATGGCATTAAACTTAGCAAATAGGGTGATAAACTTGTGATTAGCATATAGGTCAACATCATATGCGAGGTAACATCAAGGTTATAAGATGGTTCTATGTTGCATTTATGCATAACTACCAAGTTCTATGTTGCATTATGCATAACCACCAAATGAAGCTCATATCTTTCTACCCAAAAGTCAACATAAATGGTACTAGATTCATGATAGGTAAACATTAGGTCCACAAACATAGATCAAAAGGTCATGAATGAATCTATGCATGAAATCCAAGGCAAGCATAACACAAAAGTCTCATTTCAACTTGCTACATGTCATATTAAGTTCATAGTTTAGATCTAAGAGTAGAGTAGGGCTTACAAAGCGTGGCTATGAGAACTAGAACCAAATAGAACAAGATAGAGATGTTGTAGAAGCTCTAGGAATGATGTAGCAACACAAATAGCCTTGAGAATAAGTAGCTCCTTTGATTTGATGAAGAAAGATGGCTCCTTTTTGCCTTAGAAGCTCTCAAGCTCTCATGAGGAAGATGATATGAAGATGGAGGCCATGATTAGGGAGCATTTTGGCATAACTTCGTTGTAGGATTGATTTGTGGTGATTTAGGGTAGGGTTTAGGGTGTTTTTATAGAGATTTAGTTTAGTTTAGGCCATAGGATTAACCCTAGTTTAGATCTGAGCCATCTAATCACGTCACAAGCCAACAAAACATGACCCAGGAGCCAAAACATGTGCATCAGGCCAGACTGGCCAACCACCCAAGTCGACAGGGGTGTCGACTGGGCAGTCGACACCACCTGGGGTGTGTCGACTCCCAAGTCGACTCCCCAGTCGACTTGGGGCTGGCGGGAATTTTCCCGTCTGTCCTGCTTGGGCTGAATTTGAAATTCTGAATTCAAATTTGAACTGTTTTTGAACTTGAAATTTTCTTAAAACTTTGACGGGCCATAACTTGGTCATACGGACTCCGATTTTCAAAAACTCGGACTCTATTTCGCGTATTTTTCCGAGATGAACGTAATGGCATAGCCCTTTTCCCTTGATTCAGATTTTAACATTTAATTCTGCCTTGATTTATGTTATAACATGTTATTCAAAATACGGGTTGTTACATTAGGAGCAACAGACGGTCCACCTTAATCTATCCATAAGTAATTATGTAATTGGATAGTTATATTTGGATTTGCAAATTACTTTTCAATGTAAGTCAGTTGATAACAAGCATACATAAATGATAAACCCAAAGTTAAATCTACCCATAGTCAAACAAAGATACTATTAAAATGCTTGCGATTACCAATCATCATTAGCATTCACAAACATTCACTACCATTCACGAACATTCAAGCCATTCACAAACATTCAAGCAAACATTCATCACCAACAATCACAAACTTCCACAAACTTTCTAGCCATTCACAAACATCACCAGTCATCACCAGCATTCACACTAATCATCACCAGCATTCACTACCATTCACAAACTCCACCAGCGAGCATCAAAAGGCAGCATAAAGCATCATAAAGCAGTTACACATAAAACATAACTGAATATATACATACATAATACATAAATAGTTTTCCACCAAGAGGCATGTTAATCTTCTTCTTCTTCTTGTTCTTCAGAGTCAATGTCCATGTCAGAGGCATTGTCTATGTCAGAGTGACTGAAAGGGGATTACATGATCGTTGATATATTCCAATTAGCACCTCATATAAATAATCATAGTTTAAAAAAGAAATGATTACTTTTAGATAAGATAATTATGTGTTTTTTATGCTAATGTTGGTATAGCTACTTTCTAGTTGAATGTCGGTCATCTGGTTGTGTCTCATTATAAGGCTATTATAACCTTGTATGTATGTATGTATGTATGTATGTATGTATGTGAGTGTGTGTATGTGTGGTTGTGTCTCATTATAAGGCTGTTAAGGATAGAGCATAGTTGAATGAACACTTTGTGTGAAACTTCTATTATATTTTTGGCTGACTATGATAAGGAGCTTGCTATGTTGACTCCATATACTTTGTTGAGAAACTAATGGGTAAATTCATAATGTAGGCTATTATGACCTTGTATGTATGTATGTGAGTGTGTGCATGTGTGGTTGTGTCTCATTATATGGCTGTTAAGGATAGAGCATAGTTGAATGAACACTTTGTGTCAAACTTCTATTATATTTTGGGCTAACTATGATAAGGAGCATGCTATGCTGACTCCATATACTTTATTGAGAAACTAATGGGTAAATTCATAATGTAGGCTATTATAACCTTGTATGTATGTATATGAGTGTGTGCATGTGTGGTTGTGTCTCATTATATGGCTGTTAAGGATAGAGCATAGTTGAATGAACACTTTGTGTCAAAATTCTATTATATTTTGGGCTGACTATGATAAGGAGCATGCTATGCTGACTCCATATACTTTGTTGAGAAACTAATGGGTAAATTCATAATGTAGGCTATTATAACCTTGTATGTATGTATGTGAGTGTGTGCATGTGTGGTTGTGTCTCATTATAAGGTTGTTAAGGATAAAGCATAGTTGAATGAACACTTTGTGTCAAATTTCTATTATATTTTGGGCTAACTATGATAAGGAGCATGCTATGCTGGCTCCATATACTTTGTTGAGAAACTAATGGGTAAATTCATAATGTAGGATATTATAACCTTGTATGTATGTATGTATGTGAGTGTGTGGTTGTGTCTCATTATAAGGCTGTTAAGGATAGAGCATAGTTGAATGAACACTTTGTAATTGTGTTCTTTGGCAAATTTAGCTCGATTGGCGAAACATATTGTGGATTAACTAAAAGAAACTGTGGATGGAAGTAAAATTTACCTATGATCACAAAAAAATGGTACCACCTGTTCCTCCCTATTGCCCACAAACAGAAGTTCAGGCCTTGTCCCAGGATGAGCATGGGTACAACGTTGAACCCTAATGAGGTAAACCTTGTTGTCGAATCGAGCAACAAAAGTATTCTCCGAGCCAATGCCTTCATAAAATTCCATTTTCAGGTATAATGATCTATGGTCATGTAACACCCCACCTCCGTTAAGGTCACTCAAAAAGGGAATGCCTTAACTTCGGTGGAGCATTATTGGTACAAGATGCTGAAAAATTACAAGACAGACAAATAAAGAAGCGGAAAATAAATAACCTTTATTTATTTAAAAATAGCTCGTACAAAGATTGTTTTACAACACCAATACTTATTACAACAAAGCATCTGTCTTGTTTAAAATAAGGAAGCATAAACTGACAATGATATTCCCCAATAAAGCATGAGCCAGCCATAGCAGTAGAAAATGGAGTTCAAAGCAATTCGTCAAAGAATCTTCAAGCTTGGAAAGAGTAACGGTCCAGAATGAGCTGAGCTATTCCCTCCTTGGCTACCTGGGGGGAGGGGGGAGGGAAATGGAAGAAAAGAGGCGAAAACAAACTAGGTCAGACATAAGTCTGGTAAGTCCAGTTATACTTCAGCGTGTAAACAAGAAAAGGACTATGACATGAACAAACTGAACTTATAACCGTACCATAGTGATAAGATAATCCTAAAACAAGACAAGGTAAGATTAGCGGAATTGGCTATCACACCCACTTCTATTTCTCTGCACCCACTAAGGACTGTTTCACCTAGCATCGTGTGTTCATGATAAAATGATCCCCTTTTTATTAGGTATGCAGTCCCTTATCCATTGAGTGTTACCTAGACCCAACTAGGGTTTACTTATCGAATGCTTCCAAGATTCAACTAGGGTTTACGCTACCTAGGGCCACTGGGGTTTATGCTACCTATTGAACGCTTCTCGGATTCAGGGTTTACGTGACCTAAGTCTAACTAGGGATTATGCTACCTATCGAACGACGCCCCCTAGTCTAAGACACACTACCCAGAGCAGTATATGTTCCTAGACTTTCCCCACGCATGTGTCGTGAATCGTTATCGATGTCTAGATGCACATGTCCTCTATATGTGCGACCCGAGTCTCGTGGCACGACTAATCAAGAAACACGAAACTCGGTCGGGAGCTTTCATATGTATGCCGATTGCAGATGCTAAGGTCTGCTTTTACAGTGGCTATGGTCCCATTAGACCCCTCCCTCAACTAACAAATGAAAGGCACCCAATAAAAACAAGAATGAGAACTATACACAGGCCCTCTATGCCCCCACAAACCTATTGGCCAAACCTCACCCATAACTAGATAGCAAGTATATGGTCTGTTGGAGTTCTCCGCCTTTCCGCTTTACGTACTCCATTGACTCAAGATGGTAGGTAGACGACGAGTTGCTATCACCGGGCAAAATCTGGTCTCGCCAAATCACGCTGGTCCATCCTACTCTTTAGGTTGCCTTATTATTGCAACCAAGGCATACCCTTGGCTCTTCTAATGCAGACCTTAACCTCTGTGAGCCCAGGAGGATCATCTGCAGCCTCACAGAGGGATACCACGGGTACCCTCATGTCCCCTCGAAGCCGCGTGCTTCGTAACCCAGTTCGTTGGAGCCTTCTTCATGATCAGATGGACGTTCGCTCCTCCTCGTATTATACTTGGTTTTCTTGACTAAGGTTTACTACTTAGTTCTCTTAACTAAGGTTTACTACTTAGTTTCTTGAATCGTTCGTTTTCTTAACTAAGGTTTACAACTTAGTCCTCTTAACTAAGGTTTACTACTTAGTTCTCTTTCTCATCATGTTGGATTGGTTAAGTGTCATCTGTTAACTCAAGTTAACTTAATCCATTCAGTTGTCATGTTGAATTGGTTAAGTGTTATCCAGCAGTTTACGTTGACTTAACCCACCCATATATCAAGTCAAATTGGTTAAGTGTTAACTAGTGGTTCACGTTGACTTAACCCACCCATATATCAAGTTAAATTGTTTAAGTGTTCCTTAACCTTACTCGTTTATCAGGTTATATTGGTTAAGCGTTTCTCATTAACTTAACCCTATTCATGCTATAACGGTTAAGTGTTCTAAATGTACTTAACCCCATCTTCTGGTTTGGTTAACATGTTAGATCGGTTAAGTGTTCTAAATTTACTTAACCCCACCTTCTAGTCTAGTTAACATGTTATAACGGTTAAACATTTACTTAACCTTACCCACTTGTCTAGTTAACATGTTATGATGGTCAAGTGTTTCCTTAGTTACTTAACCCCCACAAATCTTATCTTGTTAACATGTTAAGTTGGTTAAGTGTTTCCTTAATTACTCAACCTTACTATTCTAGCTTGATTGTCCATGAGCTTTAATTAATTAATTAAAGCACCAACCACTCACATTAGACAGATATTGTTGTGGTTACTGGATGTGCTGGTCGGTTCCGGGAAGGTTTACACCACAACTCAGTCTAACCTAGGGTCTTTCTGGGCTTGATGCACTAACCACCCACATTAGACATGTATTGTTGTGGTCACTGGATGTGCCAGTCGGTTCCGGGCAGTTTTACACCACAATGCAGTCTAACCTCGGGTTAGGCATATTCGTCTTTTACTAAATTTACATATTTGTCATTTATGTCAAGTATATATGTAAATTTTTCTTCAAGTTTTCAAGTCACATATTTAATTATGCCCAAGCCTAATGGTATATAAATTATACCAATTCATGCCACTATTCATTTACATTCTTATGTGACAACATGCCAATTACATTTAATTTCATGTTTTCCCCAACGTTACCCCCGTTGTACGTTCGCAAAATTACATGTAGTGTTAGGCTAGATATTTAGCCTAACTCATAAAAATGGGAAAAGCATAGAGCATGTAATATTTCAACAGCATAAAAAAATGCGACATATAAATTTGGCATATGATAATAAACTTGCATGAATCATAAGCATGTGAACTTTACATAGATCTACACAAACTAGACTTGGGCATGTAAGGGTGAACTTGCATGGGATTGGATCTACTTAACATAGATCTAAACATGTAAAGTTGTAGATCTAAACATATAAGGTTGTACGAATATTATTTAGCCTAACAACTTGTGTGCAACATAGCATAAGGGAATCACCCAGTTTCTAACCATGATAGATTAATTCACAACATGATAGGTTCTTATAAATTTTGTGGAATCATGTCATACAACTTGCATACAATATAAATATAATCTTGACATATAAATATATGTATGAACTTGAGGTGGCATGTAAGTATGAATAAATTAGATCTACTAATCACCATTGCGAGAACTAGCATAGATCCAAATTACATACCCATGAACATATACAGATCTAGATTGCATACCCATGAACATATGTAGATCTAAATTGGATCTAACATAAAAATATGTAACTTACATTAAATTAACATATATAGATCTAACCTATAAACATGTTTAAATTAACATATATAGATCTAACTTAGATCTATCACATAAACATGTTTAAATTAACATATATAGATCTAATCATAATGTCATGTTAATTTAGTCATATAGGATTATGTGAACATAGCTTAGCCTCATGAACTTTTATATGGCATAACTTTGGAAAATCAACAAACATGATGGCTTCATGTAAACATATAAAAACCACAAACATACTACATGAGAACATCAATCCCAATTAGTTTCATCACAAGAATATGACATAGGGAAATTACAAAACATGATAATTTCATGTAAATATAAGTATCATCTAGTAGTTTCAACACATGAACATAGGAAAATCACATGAATAAACATGAATCCACATAGATAAATTAATAAGCACTGTTCTAATATCAATTTCTTACAAGGCATGACTTCCAATTAATGTTTAAATCGAAAATATAATTGTACTTACAAAATATAGGCAAGTCTTGTTTTTCTGAAATCTGTTTTCTGAAGCTGAATAGCTTTCCTTTAATGTAGATTAGTCGTTCTTTTAATTTAGATTTGATTCACTTCGTAGCTTTCTAGTTTTCTTTTTAGTTGAAAGAGATTGGTGGCTATCCTAGGTTGAGTATGGCGGTATGACGGCTCTTGGAATGAATTAGTGTGATTTAGGGTTGAGGATTAGGGGTCTTTTTATAGGATTTCAAGTTAATAAGAGCCGTTAGATCATCTTAGAGTTAATCAAGACCATTCAAACCTAAGAGAACCAACCAGAATTTGCCACACAAGCCCTTAGATGAACTAGGAGTCCATCAAAACCACCCAGCTCAAATACACATCATCCGGCCACTCAGAAGAAGACACATCATCACAGAACACTCTAGAATTCTGTGCTGGATTAGTATGGGCGCACTTGGTAGGTGCACCAGTGTATTGGCGCACTTGTGAAGTGCACCAGTGCATTCTGGCCGACTTCCGGTTTTTCTCCCTAACTTCGTTCGTCCATATCTTCTTCATACGATATCCGATTTACGCAAAGTCAGACTCTATCTCAAGCAGAATTCCGAGACGAACGCAATGGCGTAACCCGTTTCCCTTAATTCTTCTCCTAAAAATTAACTATACTTTAATTTGTGAAGCTTAATGGTACAGAATTACGGGGTGTTACATTCTCTCCCCTTTAAAGGATTTCGTCCCCGAAATCTTCTTGTTAGGAAGAATGTGTCCTACCATCCAATCATCCATCTACTCAACCATTCAATCACAGGCATCCATTGTCCTTAAAAAGATTTCTAATGCTTTCATGATCATATGCATAGTGTGTGTGTATGTCCTTATTTAATGCAAAATCAGGCGGTCTACTGATTCAGTTGACCTCCTTAATGCAAATCATGTCAGTGTCATGCGTCCAATATGTATGCAATCCTAGTGATAATTATTATTTCTATATGAGTGCACAACCATTCACTCAAATGCAACGTCCACAGGATAACACATCAAGTTCAATCCATAAACAAATACATATATGCAAATGCAATATGAAAGTGACTGAGCTGATCTAGTGCCTAATGTGTGCATATGCATCCACGATCAACCACTAGCAACCACTTGCAACGATCAATCATAACATGCTTCAAACACATGTTTACATCCATTGGCTTCTACCTAAGGATCGAAGATATGACTTGGAGGATATACCTTAAAAGATAAAGACTAGTATAAACTTAACAGAAAAGGAGGAACCAAGGGTATTCCCTCAAAAAGATAAGGGTAGGCTGCGCGTATCTTGTCCTCAGTCCCCAAGGTGTGTCCTCTTCGACGTCACTCCATTAAACTTTAACAAGCTTGACTTCACGGTTGTGTAAATTCTTGACCCCCGATCCAAGGATGTATGTAGGAGCTCGTCTAACCGTGGCATCTTGCTCTACTTCCACTTCCCTCAGCATGCTCGGCTCCACTACTTCCGCGGTATCATGTAAACGCTTCTTCAAGGATTGTCTTCCTCGAGCTTTCGTCTTGCAAAGTCTATTTCATGCCTCGAGGGTAAAACCCGAACTTCATCAAAGGTGTCATTAAACTCACGGTCCACGCGAACAGGTTTCAAATCATCGATGAATGCGTCAAGAGATTCTAGGTAGTTAAGCCAAACAGAATTCAAAGGATTACAAGAGATTTCGAGAGTATTACCGAGGCAAGTCATAAGTCTAACTACTCTGTTTTCATGATTACTAGTTAACCATTCCATGCCTAGAATCAACCCATACGCACTACACTTAAACTCAATACTTAATATGGCTATTCTCAAATCCTTTCCAAAGATAAATGAGCCAAACCACAAATTGGATTTGAGACACTAATGGAATCTTCTACTATACTAAGGTGCAGAGACTCAACTATGGAAGTAGATGTACACAAATGTGAAGCGCTAAAATCAAAAAGAGTACTAACAGGATGATCAAAAAGAAAAAGAAAAAAACTAGTCTTTTTCAACAGAAACTTTACTACCTCTCTCTTAGGTATGCTGGTGGTGAGAGTATGCACTTGCCTTCTTGAAAATCCTGTCCTTCGTTCTTGCCCTTGTCCTCAATTATATGACCTGCTATACCATAGTAAAGATACTTCCTCTTGTCTTAGGTTTTACTATTCTTTCCTCCTTTGTGAACCAAGTCCATATTCAAGAGTTTTCTCATCCTTGGGTTGTACTCCTTAGTCAAACTCCCTCATTCTCATCTTTACCATCCTTGTGTAACATATCAACATGTCTCTCGAAAGCTTCCTCCATCGCAAGGAAAACCCTACAAAGCTCGAAAGAAAATTAGCCGCAGGTGATACTACTATGGCTATAGATGGAAGTTGGGCACTACTTCGCCCTTTGACAGGTGTCGTAGTCTCATCAAGCCTACGGAACCATGTCGCGATGAGGTTACCTCCCAGAAAGCCAGAAGCCCCAGAAACTCAAGAAAGAAGGAAACAAAGATTCAAGCAGAGGGTCAAAAGATAGTGCATATGGCTTTGGGGAATATGCCTTTAAAACAAAACTTTTCTTTTGAAAATGCTTCTTTTAAAATCGTTTTGAAAATAATTTTTCAAATCTTTTATCTGATCAGGTAACCTTCATCTCTGATACCAAGTGCAACACCCCACCTCCGTTAAGGTCACTCACAAAGGGAATGCCTTAACTTCGGTGGAGCATTATTGGTACAAGATGCAGAAAAATTACAAGACAGACAAATAAAGCAGCGGAAAATAAATAACCTTTATTTATTTAAAAACAGCTTGTACAAAGATTGTTTTACAACACCAATACTTATTACAACAAAGCATCTGTCTTGTTTAAAATAAGGAAGCATAAACTGACAATGATATTCCCCAATAAAGCATGAGCCAGCCATAGCAGTAGAAAATGGAGTTCAAAGCAATTCGTCAAAGAATCTTCAAGCTCGGAAAGAGTAACGGTCCAGAATGAGCTGAGCTATTCCCTCCCTGGCTACCTGGGGGGGGGGGGGGGACGGAAGAAAAGAGGCGAAAACAAACTAGGTCAGACATAAGTCTGGTAAGTCAAGTTATACTTCTGCATGTAAACAAGAAAAGGACTATGACATGAACAAACTGAACTTAGAACCGTACCATAGTGATAAGATAATCCTAAAACAAGACAAGGTAAGATTAACGGAATTGGCTATCACACCCACTTCTATTTCTCTGCACCCACTAAGGACTGTTTCAACTAGCATCGTGTGTTCATGATAAAATGGTCCCCTTTTTATTGTGTATGCAGTCCCTTATCCATCGAGCGTTACCTAGATCCAACTAGGGTGTACTTATCGAATGCTTCCTAGATTCAACCACGGTTTACGCTACCCAGGGCCACTGGGGTTTATGCTACCTATTGAACTCTCTTGGATTTAGGGTTTACGCGACCTAGGTTCATCTAAGGATTATGCTACCTATCGAATGTTGCCCCCTAGTCTAAGACACACTACCCAGAGCGGTATATGTTCCTAGACTTTCGCCACGTATGTGTCGTGAATCGTTATCGATGTCTAGATGCACATGTCCTCTATATGTGCGACCCGAGTCCCGTGGCAGGGCTAATCAAGAACACAGAACTCGGTCGGGAGCTTTCAGATATCTGCCGATTGCAGATGCTAAGGTCTGCTTTTACAGTGGCTATGGTCCCACTAGACCCCTCCCTCAACTAACAAATGAAAGGCACCCAAGAAAAACAAGAATGAGAACTATACGCAGGCCCTCTATGCCCCCACAAACCTATTGGCCAAACCTCACCCATAACTAGATAGCAAGTATATGGTCTGTTGGAGTTCTCCGCCTTTCCGCTTTACGTACTCTATTGACTCAAGATGGTAGGTAGACGACGAGTTGCTATCACAGGGCAAATTCTGGTCTCGCCGAATCACGCTGGTCCATCCTAGTCTTTAGATTGCCTTATTTTTGCAACCAAGGCATACCCTTGGCTTTTCTAATGCAGACCTTAACCTCTGTGAGCCCAGGAGGATCATCTGCAGCCTCACAGAGGGATACCACGGGTACCCTCATGTCCCCTCGAAGCCGCGTGCTTCGTAACCCAGTTCGTTGGAGCCTTCTTCATGATCAGATGGACGTTCGCTCCTCCTCGTATTATACTTGGTTTTCTTGACTAAGGTTTACTACTTAGTTCTCTTAACTAAGGTTTACTACTTAGTTTCCTGAATCGTTCATTTTCTTAACTTAGGTTTACAACTTAGTCCTCTTAAC
The DNA here is from genome assembly GCA_030737875.1 of Allium sativum. NCBI lineage: Eukaryota > Viridiplantae > Streptophyta > Magnoliopsida > Asparagales > Amaryllidaceae > Allium > Allium sativum. The sequence continues at coordinate 528,070,468 of CM060916.1, forward strand.
TAAGGTTTACTACTTAGTTCTCTTTCTCGTCATGTTGGATTGGTTAAGTGTCATCTGTTAACTCAAGTTAACTTAATCCATTCAGTTGTCATGTTGAATTAGTTAAGTGTTATCCAGCAGTTTACGTTGACTTAACCCACCCATATATCAAGTCAAATTGGTTAAGTGTTTACTAGCGGTTCACGTTGACTTAACCCACCCATATATCAAGTTAAATTGTTTAAATGTTCCTTAACCTTACTCATTTATCAGGTTATATTGGTTAAGCGTTTCTCATTAACTTAACCCTATTCATGCTATAACGGTTAAGTGTTCTAAATGTACTTAACCCCATCTTCTGGTTTGGTTAACATCTTAGATCGGTTAAGTGTTCTAAATTTACTTAACCCCACCTTCTAGTCTAGTTAACATGTTATAATGGTTAAACATTTACTTAACCTTACCCACTTGTCTAGTTAACATGTTATGATGGTCAAGTGTTTCCTTAGTTACTTTACCCCCACAAATATTGTCTTGTTAACATGTTAAGTTGGTTAAGTGTTTCCTCAATTACTCAACCTTACTATTCTAGCTTGATTGTCCATGAGCTTTAATTAATTAATTAAAGCACCAACCACTCACATTAGACAGATATTGTTGTGGTTACTGGATGCACCGGTCGGTTTCGGGCAGGTTTACACCACAACTCAGTCTAACCTCGGGTCTTTCTGGGCTTGATGCACTAACCACCCACATTAGACAGGTATTGTTGTGGTCACTGGATGTACCGGTCGGTTCCGGGCAGTTTTACACCACAACTCAGTCTAACCTCGGGTTAGGCATATTCGTCTTTTACTAAATTTACATATTTGTCATTTATGTCAAGTATATATGTAAATTTTTCTTCAAGTTTTCAAGTCACATATTTAATTATGCCCAAGCCTAATGGTATATAAATTATACCAATTCATGCCACTATTCATTTACATGCTTATGTGACAACATGCCAATTACATTTAATTTCATGTTTTCCCCAACATTACCCCCGTTGTACGTTCGCAAAATTACATATAGTGTTAGGCTAGATATTTAGCCTAACTCATAAAAATGGGAAAATCATAGAGCATGTAATATTTCAACAGCATAAAAAAAATGCGACATATAAATTTGGCATATGATAATAAACTTGCATGAATCATAAGCATGTGAACTTTACATAGATCTACACAAACTAGACTTAGGGATGTAAGGGTGAACTTGCATGGGATTGGATCTAGTTAACATAGATCTAAACATGTAAAGTTGTAGATCTAAACATATAAGGTTGTACGAACATTATTTAGCCTAACAACTTGTGTGCAACATAGCATAAGGGAATCACCCAGTTTCTAACCATGATAGATTAATTCACAACATGATAGGTTCTTATAAATTTTGTGGAATCATGTCATACAAATTGCATACAATATAAATATAATCTTGACACATAAATATATGTATGAACTTGACGTGGCATGCAAGTGTGAATAAATTAGATCTACTAATCACCATTGCGAGAACTAGCATAGATCCAAATTACATACCCATGAACATATACAGATCTAGATTGCATACCCATGAACATATGTAGATCTAAATTGGATCTAACATAAAAATATGTAACTTACATTAAATTAACATATATAGATCTAACTTGGATCTAACCTATAAACATGTTTAAATTAACATATATAGATCTAACTTAGATCTATCACATAAACATGTTTAAATTAACATATATAGATCTAGTCATAAAGTCATGTGAATTTAGACACATAGGATTATGTGAACATAGCATAGCCTCATGAACTTGTATATGGCATAACTTAGTGTAACGACCCGCATTCTAGGCATCGCAGGATCGTAGGATATTTATTTCTTTCACAGACGAAGTCGTATGGTCATGTAACTTTGGGAGACGACTATTGGGGTCATTTCCCATGTTCATGATTTTTGCCGATTTTTTAAATGACCGTTTTGCCCCTTGCTGATCTTGTTTTGACCATAACTTTTGACTGGAAAGGAATTTTGGCTTGAAACCACTTCCATTGGCTCCGGATGATGGTTTACAATTCCGTAGAGTGGTCACGTTAGCCAAACGGACTCACCGTTTGGGAGATATGGCTGAAACAAGTTTCAAATGGTGAAAAACAGCTTAATTGGGCTTAACCAGGTAATTAGCAGCTTGGCCCAAAGGGGATTTCGGGATTAGAGATGTATAGGGGCTGATTAGGGTTAGAAAACATTTCTTTCAGCCTCCACTTTCATTCTTGGAACCCTAACAATGGCCTCCAACACCCAAATCAACTTCTAATCACTTTCTAATCAAGTTTTGGCTTAAACTACATCAAATTAAGGAGAAATAGCACCAAACAAGGTTAGAGCTGCTGTGTTGCATTGGGAACATCGCCAAACAGATTATCATTTTAGTTTTGGGGTTTTATTTGTGGCTAAGGTGAGTGATTTGCATAGTTTTGCACTAATTACGGTTAATTAGGGGTAATTAGTGAAGATTAGCGAATTTATACATTAATAAATTCTGGAAAAATATTTATAAATTCAAAAATATTGTTTTATACCTCTGTTAGAAATTTGGGCTGATTTGGTTAAGTTTTGTTAATTCTATGATTAGTCTTGCCTAAACATGCTTAAGGGAAAACATGGGTTTTTGGGTATGTTTGATCCATATAAACATGTCATATTGTTGTTTTAGTGTTTGTGGACGATTATACATGTTGCTATGACTGTATGGTATGTTTTGTGATTGCATAGAAAAGTTAGAATGGTTGAAAACGCCGTCGTTTGGCGAAAATAGCTTGTTGGAAAAACTTGCAGTAAATCGGATAGGAGCATGCAGATAGGAGCATCGGATAGGAGCATTCGGATAGGAGCAACCGGATAGGGGCATCCGATCCGAACCGGATAGGGGCATCCGACCCGAACCAAATAAGAGCATCCGAGCACCCGAACTGAACTAGAAAGGAGCATCCGACCCGAACCAAATAAGAGCATCCGAGCACCCGAACTGAACTAGAAAGGAGCATTCGAACCGAACCAAGCAGGAGGGGGCGAACCGAACCGAACCGGAGAATCGAACACCAAGTGGACCTAAACCCGAGATGCAAAGGAAGTCCAAATGAGGAGTTGTACCTCAGGATCCAGATGGGAACCAAGGAGGGAACTTCATGAGTTGGGCTTTGCTGCGGGACGTGTGCTAAGGGGTTGTCGATGTCTGTAACTTTGGATCACTATGTGTAGGGAGTACGTGAACAGATTCAGGGCCACAATGGCCTAGGTACGACTAAAGAGCTATAGACCAATGAAGTGGGGTCATTTGTAAAGATTTAGTCATGACTTCATGTGGTAAGCTTGGTAATAGCAGTAGTTGTACAGGTTGAACTCCATCACTACTTCGATGGGTCTGGTGATTGATAGTGGTGGACATCGTATGCTTTACGCACTGAGTGAGAGATGTGAGGATGGTTGCTATGTTTGATTTGTTTGCCATCATTATGACATGCACACCCCCACCCCCGTTATCTTTACACCATTTATTCAATGGCACCTTAGAGTATTGTATGGTATGTAGTGCTAACTCTTTGGTTGCAGGTCCAGGTTCAGGTATGGTTTAGTATACCTGTTATTGTTCTGTTTAGCTGCTTATCGCTCATACCAGACTTTTTGTCTGACCCAGAGTTTTATGTCTCTTCTTATTACTCTGGGTGCTCTCACGAGCAGACTAGAGACAGGTTAGCTGGGTATGCACGAGTAGCTGATCCGGAGACGAGCAGGAGGCTTCCACATATGATACATATAGATATTCTCCCTGTGTTGTTGAGGATCACTACTTGGGCATTAGTAGTGCATCTTCTACTTTAGCTTTCTTTTGCTTTAGAGACAGTTTAAGTTGTAATAATGATGTTGGATCATAAGCTGTATTTGGATTTCCGCTGCTATGTTGGTTTAGTTTTCAGCTTATGCACTGTCTCGCCTGTTTTATGTCAAGATTATGTTGTTATTATATTTTGTTCCATGCGCTGTGAGACATTCTACAGGTTCCTTGAAGAGCGTGATACGATTTGGCAGGAGAGGCAAGTTAGCACCAATATTCATTGGTCCATTCCCAGTTCTTGAGCAAATTGGGAATTTGGCATATAAAGTTGAATTACCAGACAAGATGGCAGGAGTTCACAACGTATTTCATGTTTCCCAGTTAAGGAAATTCGTACACGACCCAGATGTGACTATTTCACCAGATCAGTTGGATGATATCGAAGTTGAACCCGAGGCGGTTGGGAACCGCAGGCCTATGCGTATTGTTGGAAACGATACGAAGCAGCTCCGAAGGAAGGCAGTGAAATTAGTCAAGGTTCGGTGGGGCGAGAATGAGAATGACTGTACTTGGGAGACAGAGGAGAGCATTAGGAAGACGTATCCAGAACTCTTCGTCTAGTAAGATTTCAGTTTCGATTTAGTCTTTCCGCATGCTAGGATAAGTTGTTTTGTTTGTTTTGCATGTTTGATTGTTATATATGATTGGTAGGCATGCGGGATCCTTTGTATGTTTTGGGGTTAAGGAATTTCGGAGACGAAATTTCTTAAGGGGGGGGGGGGGGGAGAGTGTAACGACCAGCATCTACGCATCGCAGGATCGTAGGATATTTATTTCTTTCACATACGAAGTTGTATGGTCATGTAACTTTGGGAGACGACTATTGGGGTCATTTCCCATGTTCATGATTTTTGCCAATTTTTTAAATGACCGTTTTGCCCCTAGCTGATCTTGTTTTGACCATAACTTTTGATTGGAAAGGAATTTTGGGCTGAAACAACTTCCATTGGCTCCGAATGATGGTTTACAATTCCGTAGAGTGGTCACATTATCCAAACGGACTCACCGTTTGGGAGATATGGCTGAAACACGTTTCAGATGGTGAAAAACAGCTTAATTGGGCTTAACCGGGTAATTAGCAGCTTGGCCCAAAGGGGATTTAGGGATTAGAGATGTATAGGGGCTGATTAGGGTTGGAAAACATTTCTTTTAGCCGCCACTTTCATTCTTGGAACCCTAACAATGGCCTCCAACACCCAAATCAACTTCTAATCACTTTCTAATCAAGTTTTGGCTTAAACTACATCAAATTAAGGAGAAATAGCACCAAACAAGGTTAGAGCTGCTGTGTTGCATTGGGAACATCGCCAAACAGATTATCATTTTAGTTTTGGGGTTTTATTTGTGGCTAAGGTGAGTGATTTGCATAGTTTTGCACTAATTACGGTTAATTAGGGGTAATTAGTGAAGATTAGCGAATTTATACATTAATAAATTCTGGAAAAATATTTATAAATTCAAAAATATTGTTTTATACCTCTGTTAGAAATTTGGGCTGATTTGGTTAAGTTTTGTTAATTCTATGATTAGTCTTGCCTAAACATGCTTAAGGGAAAACATGGGTTTTTGGGTATGTTTGATCCATATAAACATGTCATATTGTTGTTTTAGTGTTTGTGGACGATTATACATGTTGCTATGACTGTATGGTATGTTTTGTGATTGCATAGAAAAGTTAGAATGGTTGAAAACGCCGTCGTTTGGCGAAAATAGCTTGTTGGAAAAACTTGCAGTAAACCGGATAGGAGCATGCAGATAGGAGCATCGGATAGGAGCATTCGGATAGGAGCAACCGGATAGGGGCATCCGATCCGAACCGGATAGGGGCATCCGATCCGAACCGGATAGGGGCATCCGATCCGAACCGGATAGGGGCATCCGACCCGAACCAAATAAGAGCATCTGAGCACCCGAACTGAACTAGAAAGGAGTATCCGACCCGAACCAAATAAGAGCATCCGAGCACCCGAACTGAACTAGAAAGGAGCATTCGAACCGAACCAAGCAGGAGGGGGCGAACCGAACCGAACCGAACCGAACCGGAGGATCGAACACCAAGTGGACCTAAACCCGAGATGCAAAGGAAGTCCAAATGAGGAGTTGTACCTCAGGATCCAGATGGGAACCAAGGAGGGAACTTTATGAGTTGGGCTTTGCTGCGGGACGTGTGCTAAGGGGTTGTCGATGTCTGTAACTTTGGATCACTATGTGTAGGGAGTACGTGAACGAATTCAGGGCCACAGTGGCCTAGGTACGACTAAAGAGCTATAGACCAATGAAGTGGGGTCATTTGTAAAGATTTGGTCATGACTTCATGTGGTAAGCTTGGTAATAGCAGTAGTTGTACAGGTTGAACTCCATCACTACTTCTATGGGTCTGGTGATTAATAGTGGTGGACATCGTATGCTTTACGCACTGAGTGAGAGATGTGAGGATGGTTGCTATGTTTGATTTGTTTGCCATCATTATGACATGCACACCCCCATCCCCGTTATCTTTACACCATTTATTCAATGGCACCTTAGAGTATTGTACGGTATGTAGTGCTAACTCTTTGGTTGCAGGTCCAGGTTCAGGTATGGTTTAGTATACCTGTTATTGTTCTGTTTAGCTACTTATCGCTTATACCAGACTTTTTTCTGACCTAGAGTTTTATGTCTCTTCTTATTACTCTGGGTGCTCTCACGAGCAGACTAGAGACAGGTTAGCTGGGTATGCACGAGTAGCTGATCCGGAGACGAGCAGGAGGATTCCACGTATGATACATATAGATATTCTCCCTGTGTTGTTGAGGATCACTGCTTGGGCATTAGTAGTGCATCTTCTACTTTAGCTTTCTTTTGCTTTAGAGACAGTTTAAGTTGTAATAATGATGTTGGATCATAAGCTGTATTTGGATTTCCGCTACTACGTTGGTTTAGTTTTCAGCTTATGCACTGTCTCTCCTGTTTTATGTCAAGATTATGTTATTATTATATTTTGTTCCATGCGCTGTGAGACATTCTACAGGTTCCTTGTTAGTTCATTCTCTTCTTTCTTTTCTTCTGACGACCGTTCCGTGCTAGCTGGGCATGTGTACAACGCATTTACGGAGGAAATGCCGGCTGGTGCGGGGCGGGCCGTCACACTTAGGAAAATCAACAAACGTGATGGCTTCATGTAAACATATAAAATCCACAAACATACTACAAGAGAACATCAATCCCAATTAGTTTCATCACAAGAATATGACATAGGGAAATTACAAAACATGATAATTTCATGTAAATATAAGTATCATCTAGTAGTTTCAACACAAGAACATAGGAAAATCACATGAATAAACATGAATCCACATAGATAAACTAATAGGCACCATTCTAATATCAGTTTCTTACAGGGCATGACTTCCGATTAATGTTTAAATCGGAAATATAACTGTACTTACAAAATATAGGCAAGTCCTATTTTTCCGAAATCTGTTTTCTGAAGCTGAATAGCTTTCCTTTGATGTAGATTAGTCGTTCTTTTAATTTAGATTTGATTCACTTCATAGCTTTCTAGTTTTCTTTTTATTTGAAAGAGAATGGTGGCTATCCTAGGTTGAGTATGGCGGTATAACGGCTCTTGGAATGAATTAGTGTGATTTAGGGTTGAGGATTAGGGGTCTTTTTATAGGATTTCAAGTTAATAAGAGCCGTTAGATCATCTTAGAGTTAATCAAGACCATTCAAACCTAAGAGAACTAACCAGAATTTTCCACACAAGCCCTTAGATGAACTAGGAGTCCATCAGAACCACCTAGCTCAAATACACATCATCCGGCCACTCAGAAGAAGACATATCATCACAGAACACTCCAGAATTCTGTGATGGATTAGTATGGGCGCACTTGGCAGGCGCGTCAGTGCATTTTTGTACTGGCGCACTTGTGAAGTGCGCCAGTGCATTCTGTCCGACTTCCGGTTTTTCTGCCTAACTTCGTTCGTCCATATCTTCTTCATACGATATCCGATTTACGCAAACTCGGACTCTATCTCAAGAAGAATTCCGAGACGAACGCAATGGCGTAACCCGTTTCCCTTAGTTCTTCTCCTATAAATTAACTATACTTTAATTTGTGAAGCTTAATGTTACAGAATTACGGGGTGTTACAGGTCAATTCGAGACCAACGACAGTCGTCAATTTCATGCACATTTCCCATTGGCGTCATTAATTCTTTAATTGCAAGAACATTTTTCTTCAGGAACTCGGGAAATCCAACAACTCTAGCCCATGATTCTACCTCGAACGCTGGTTCAGGCTCAAATTCTTCACCAGACCATTGTTGCACATAAAAAGCACCTTCACATTTTGTAAAAAGTTTCAACATTAGCGCATGATCATGCTTACTGCAAGATGGGCATGTTATTAGAAAAGAGTTGTAACACCCCACCTCCGCCAGTACCACTCTTGCAAGGGCACTGACTTTGGAGGGGCGTTTGAATCAGGTAAACATGCATAATGATATATCAAGGCAGAACAAGAACATATTTATATATGTAAACAGAGTAAATAACATGGATTAAACAGCGGAAGATTTTAAACCATTTCAAAACAAGTCTGGTACAACTTAATGTCAACTTTCCAAATACACAAGTCTAGATAAAACAACATTTCTGAAAAACTAAAATACATAAGTACTATCCCCAAAATAAGTGATAACCATAGCTAGCTTCATGTCAAGACCGTACATGAGCTAAAATCCCACAAGCAAGTGATCAGAAATCCAGCTAAGCTCCAATATTCCCTCCCTGAGAACCTGGGGGGGGGGGGGAACGGAAGAAAAGAGGCGAAAGAAAACAGGTCAGTCAAAAAGACTGAGTAAGCCCTACTACAATCAATGTAAACTGATAAAGTTAACTGGCATGAGCAGCAGGGATGAACATAAGGATAACAACATACTAGCATGATGATTAACTAACAAGGTAGATAAAGGTGTCATCGCATAATCAGGTTTAAGGTTTTTCACCACAGGTGTACCAGCATTATAACCTGTCATGTATAATCAAGAATTTATCCCTTGGCCTAAACTTGGCCCAGAATCAGGTGTTTGACTCAAATCAAGATCCAACTTCTTAAAGTACCAATTATAGTATAACAGGATTAGGTGTTACCCCAATGTTCACATCGAAACAGAACGGAACAGAATGGTCCATACAGAAATAGAGTTTGGAAAAAATGGGCTTTTACCATCCTAACAGATAAAGTACAGAAACGAAATGCTAACAATAATGGGCCTTTACCACCCCAGCGGATAAAGTACAGAAACGGAATGCTAACAATAATGGGCCTTTACCACCCTAACAGAACGGTACCACGCAGAAACAGATGGGTGTTGCCACCCAACAAAACAGACGGTACCAACAGGATCAGACAGAGCTAAGTGTACCCTAAATCATACCCAAGCGATCGGCTCCCTAATACATAAATACCCTGCGTCGGCCCTACGATAGGGTGTATCACTCCCTAAAGTGGCAACCAATTGGCACAGGCATATTTACAGATGTCACGGCGTCTTACATCCTCAGAGGCAGACCGGGATCCATGCACGCACATGACCCGGTTGGAACGCACCATCAACACCCGTCGCCATTATCAGAATGAACCACTTATAATTAGTTCAGTAAGTGTGCCCGGACCCTACCTACAGTTGGGTCATAGTTTTGATACCAGAAAGGGTTACTGACTAATATGGGTCCCAAACAACAAATGACACAAGTATTCCCCCTTGTGTCCCCAGACTATCAGATTCAGATTAACTTATTAACAGAGTTCAGACATACAAAGTTCTGACGATCAGTTTTCAGACTAACGGATCAGATAACAGATTTACTAACTTGCCTAACTTGGTGTGGGTCCTACAGATCCGCAAAACAGGTTCGTTTAATTTATCAATCAAGTTAGTTTATCCAGACCAGGTATCAAATCGGTTCTCAGCCTTATCAAATTGCTGAGTTGGATTGGTTAAGTATAGTTCAACTTAACCCCGTTAAATTACCGAGTTCAGATTGGTTAAGTGTAGGTTAACTTAACCCCGTTAATTTACCGAGTTCAGATTGGTTAAGTGTAGGTTAACTTAACCCCGTTAATTTACCGAGTTCAGATTGGTTAAGTGTAGGTTAACTTAACCCCGTTAATTTACCGAGTTCAGATTGGTTAAGTGTCATAAGTCAAGTTTACTTAACCTTATCATGTAGCATTAATTAATTAATGCGCCTTAACCTCTCACATTAGACTTTGTTGCGGTTACTAGTTAAGCCGGTCGGTTCCGGGTAGCTTTACACCACAACTTGGTCTAACCTCGGGTTCAAGGTACCACCGAACCAACTTCTCACATTGGGTCCTATTGTTTGTAGCAACTAGTTAAGCCGGTCGGTTCCGGGTAGGTTTACGCTACAAACTCAACCCAACCTCGAGTTGGTCACACTTATATTTTCTAAGTGTCATGTCCATCATGTTTCCAAAACACATTACCAGTTTTCAAGCAATTGGGTAGACCTAACTTAATAGGTAAATTCCCAATGGGTAGACCTAACTTAATAGGTAAATTCCCAAGCTTATATTTTTATGTCTTTTAAGTTTACCCAACCCCAAACGCAATCCCATCGCTTACATATCGCAATAGCGCATAAAGGATAGAAAGAGGGAACTTGGCATAATCATGACATAAAAGTGTTAAAGCCACAAGTTCAACATGGTGGCATATGAAATGTACATATGTTCATATACTTGCATTAGGCCTCAAAAGCATGCATAAAACCAAACTTATCATATTGGTGATACATGGTGATAAATGACATGTAAAAATGGCCATAAGTTCGCATCTAGCCTCACATGCAAGTTATCATAAGAGATATGATAACTTACATGTTGCTAAAATACAACCTTTAGCATAAAGCTTGAAGCTTTATGTTCATAAACCCAAGATAAGCTTGCATAACATGATAACATGAACCATATGATCATCCCAAACTTGCATAACATAACTTGCATATCATATGACAAACTTGCATATCAAACTTGCATAACATAACTTGATGAACTTGCATAACACATCATAATAAACTTGCATATCACATCATAGTAAACTTGCATAACACATCATAGTAAACTTGCATATCACATCATAGTAAACTTGCATATAAACTCGCATATCATACATTTAACTTTAAAGTTTAAGTATGAAAGTAGAATAGGGCTTACTATACTTATGAAGGCACACAAAACTATGACAAAGCCCTTATGCAACCAATAGACCCAAAATGCAAGCTCTAACATAAAAACCCTTGCCAAAAATCACCCAAAAACTCTAGCCTTGAAAGTAAAGCTTGCAACTTGATGATGAATGCAAGCTAATGATCACTCATACAACTTAAAAATGCTTGTATGAACATGAAAACCTTCATAGAAATGACTTAGGAATTTTATGAAGAGAGTGGAGGCCATGAGAGGTAAAATTTTGCCATAGTTTAGTTGTAGGATTGATTAATAATGATTTAGGGCTAGCTTAGGGTCTTATTTATAGATTAGGCAAGTGTTTTAGGCCATAGGATTAAACCCTAGTTCCAATCTCAGCCCTCAAAACCGAATCTGGCCCCCAAGCTCAACACAATCTCAAAATGGTGCACCAGGCAGAACTGCCCGGCTGAGCCAAGTCGACAGCCAAGTCGACAGGGCTGTCGACTTGGTCCAACAAGGTCGACTCCCAAGTCGACAGGGCTGTCGACTTGGGTACTCTGGCGGGATCCTTCCCGCCTGGCCCAAACTGGCCCAAATTTTCAATTTCAAACTTGAATTTGAAATCTTTTTCTACTTTGAAATTTTCTGAAAACTTCGTTGGGCCTTAATTGGGTCATACGGACTCCGATTTTCGAAAACTCGGACTCTATTTCGTGTATTTTTCTGAGACGAACGCAATGGAATAGCCAGTTTCTCTTGATTCAGATTTTAGAATTAAATTCTGCCTCGATTTCCATTATTACAGGTTTTTGAAAATACGGGTTGTTACATTCTCCCCTCCTTAAAGGATTTCGTCCCCGAAATCTTCAAGTTGGGAAGAACGTATCCTACCATCCAACATCCATCTACTCAAAACATCATCCACGAGCAATCATTGTCCTTACAAGATTCTAAATGTTGTATGAACATATGCAAAGGTGTGTGTATATGTACTTATCTAATGCAAAGATCCTCAATGCAAAGCATGTTAGTGAAATGAATCCATTGTGTATGCGAATAGTCCTAATCATATAATACTATATGTGTGCACAAACATTCATCCATATGCAACATCCATGTGCCGAATTAACCATCTTGCAACCATAAGAATTGAAAATGTACACACGTCCATATGCAACATGAGAGTGTATTTCAAGCCGATCTAGTGCCTAGTGTGTGTTTATGCATCCACGAGCAACCACTAGCAACCACTTGCATCCACTTGCAACCATCAAACATAACATGTCTCAAACACATGTTTACATCCATAGGATTCCTATCTTAACAAGATACAGTCGAGTGATGGAAGCGAGTACAGATAAAACAAAAACTTGGTACATATACTTTACAGACTACTAGTACAGATCAGATTTCCCCAAATGATTTTTAGGGAACTAAGCATGGTAGAAACCCAGAATATATTCGTCATAGTCATAGATACTCTCAAATCCCAATTTATCACAAACAGATGAGTTATAACTCTCAGGGAGTTTGAGACCATTACCAGATCAGAAGCAAGACTAGCATTAAAGTACTGAGTTTCCATTACAGAATCAAGATACCAGAAAAAGAGTTTCAAACTGAAAATCAGACAAGGAAAATTAAACATCCTACAGACAAATTATTCTAGCCCTAATCTAGTCACCCGCCATGCGAGTATTCACCGTTCCTTCCGATGTAGTCCCTTTCTTCTTCGGGCAGTCCCTAGTGAAGTGTCCCATCTCTCCACAGTTAAAGCAAGTGCCCTTCCTCTTTCTGCAATCCTTGTTTAGATGAGTTGAGCTTCCACAAGTAAAGCACTTCTTTTCCTTCTTATCTTCAGACTTCTCCTCCTTCTTTTGCATTTCCTTTTTGGGCCCTGTTTTCTTGTTTTGAGACTCATTCACCTTGACCTCCTTCTTTGCACTCTTGTTCTCTTCATTGAGTAGGGCAATATCTACCAAACTCTCAAACGTGGCCCCCATGGGCACATGAGACATAGCTAACTCCTGTAACGGCTCATTCAATCCTCTAGCAAAACGAAGAGCCTTCTTCTGAGTAGTACTCACCATATCCAAGCCAAAACGAGCTAACTGATTGAACTTGTTCACATATTCTTTAACAGACATGTCTCCTTGCTTCAAAGCAATAAACCTTTCCATTTGCAAGTTCTCTTCAGTAGAAGACAGAAACTTAAGCCCGAATCTTGTCCTGAAATCGGCCCAAGTCTCAACGGGCCTAGTCGCGGTGGTGATCTCCCACCAATAAGCGGCTTCATCCTTCATAAGCCAAACCGCCAACAGGATCTTTCTCTGATCATCTAATCCAAAGATAGCGAATAAATCCTCGGTCTCTTTCAACCAATTCCGGGCCTCTACAAAAGTCTCGGTACCTAGAAAGTTCTTGCCACCCATTGCTTTGAAGTCCTTGCAAATCTTTGTGAACTCTACTGGAGGATGCTGAGGGGGAGGAGGAGGAGGAACCTCAGCGACAGGAGGAGGAGGAACATTAACCACCGGAGGAGGAGTAACATTTGCGGGGCCGGCTTCGGTCGCCCTAGCCTCCATAAGTCTCCTATACCAACCAGGAACTTGCACTCCCTCTGGGATAACAAAGTTATCGGCCATACTGAAATGACGGAAAAGATAGATTCAGAACGAGGAAACTAAGAATAGATAACTAAGGATTGTGCTAATGGCTTTTGGGGAATAGACTTTTAAAATAAACTAGACTTTTCTTTGGAAAATACTTTATACTTGGTTTTGAAAATAGTTTTCCAAAAGTTTTCTAAAAAAAACCTTTTTGTTCCTTCTCGTAAACCATATGCTCTGATACCAAATGTAACACCCCACCTCCGCCAGTACCACTCTTGCAAGGGCACTGACTTTGGAGGGGCGTTTGAATCAGGTAAACATGCATAATGATATATCAAGGCAGAACAAGAACATATGTATATATGTAAACAGAGTAAATAACATGGATTAAACAGCGGAAGATTTTAAACCATTTCAAAACAAGTCTGGTACAACTTAATGTCAACTTTCCAAATACACAAGTCTAGATAAAAGAACATTTCTGAAAAACTAAAATACATAAGTACTATCCCCAAAATAAGTGATAACCATAGCTAGCTTCATGTCAAGACCGTACATGAGCTAAAATCCCACAAGCAAGTGATCAGAAATCCAGCTAAGCTCCAATATTCCCTCCCTGAGAAACTGGGGGGGGGGGGGAAACGGAAGAAAAGAGGCGAAAGAAAACAGGTCAGTCAAAAAGACTGAGTAAGCCCTACTACAATCAATGTAAACTGATAAAGTTAACTGGCATGAGCAGCAGGGATGAACATAAGGATAACAACATACTAGCATGATGATTAACTAACAAGGTAGATAAAGGTGTCATCGCATAATCAGGTTTAAGGTTTTTCACCACAGGTGTACCAGCATTCTAACATGTCATGTATAATCAAGAATTTATCCCTTGGCCTAAACTTGGCCCAGAATCAGGTGTTTGACTCAAATCAAGATCCAACTTCTTAAAGTACCAATTATAGTATAACAGGATTAGGTGTTACCCTAATGTTCACATCGAAACAGAACGGAACAGAATGGTCCATACAGAAATAGAGTTTGGAAAAAATGGGCTTTTACCATCCTAACAGATAAAGTACAGAAACGAAATGCTAACAATAATGGACCTTTACCACCCCAGCGGATAAAGTACAGAAACAAAATGCTAACAATAATGGGCCTTTACCACCCTAACAGAACGGTACCACGCAGAAACAGACGGGTGTTGCCACCCAACAAAACAGACGGTACCAACAGGATCAGACAGAGCTAAGTGTACCCTAAATCCTACCCAAGCGATCGGCTCCCTAATACATAAATACCCTGCGTCGGCCCTACGATAGGGTGTATCACTCCCTAAAGTGGCAACCAATTGGCACAGGCATATTTACAGATGTCACGGCGTCTTACATCCTCCGAGGCAGACCGGGATCCATGCACGCACATGACCCGGTTGGAACGCACCATCAACACCCGTCGCCATTATCAGAATGAACCACTTATAATTAGTTCAGTAAGCATGCCCGGACCCTACCTACAGTTGGGTCATAGTTTTGATACCAGAAAGGGTTACTGACTAATATGGGTCCCAAACAACAAATGACACAAGTATTCCCCCTTGTGTCCCCAGACTATCAGATTCAGATTAACTTATTAACAGAGTTCAGACATACAAAGTTCTGACGATCAGTTTTCAGACTAACGGATCAGATAACAGATTTACTAACTTGCCTAACTTGGTGTGGGTCCTACAGATCCGCAAAACAGGTTCGTTTAATTTATCAATCAAGTTAGTTTATCCAGACCAGGTATCAAATCGGTTCTCAGCCTTATCAAATTGCTGAGTTGGATTGGTTAAGTATAGTTCAACTTAACCCCGTTAAATTACCGAGTTCAGATTGGTTAAGTGTAGGTTAACTTAACCCCGTTAATTTACCGAGTTCAGATTGGTTAAGTGTAGGTTAACTTAACCCCGTTAATTTACCGAGTTCAGATTGGTTAAGTGTCATAAGTCAAGTTTACTTAACCTTATCATGTAGCATTAATTAATTAATGCGCCTTAACCTCTCACATTAGACTTTGTTGCGGTTACTAGTTAAGCCGGTCGGTTCCGGGTAGCTTTACACCACAACTTGGTCTAACCTCGGGTTCAAGGTACCACCGGACCAACTTCTCACATTGGGTCCTATTGTTTGTAGCAACTAGTTAAGCCGGTCGGTTCCGGGTAGGTTTACGCTACAAACTCAACCCAACCTCGAGTTGGTCACACTTATATTTTCTAAGTGTCATGTCCATCATGTTTCCAAAACACATTACCAGTTTTCAAGCAATTGGGTAGACCTAACTTAATAGGTAAATTCCCAATGGGTAGACCTAACTTAATAGGTAAATTCCCAAGCTTATATTTTTATGTCTTTTAAGTTTACCCAACCCCAAACGCAATCCCATCGCTTACATATCGCAATAGCGCATAAAGGATAGAAAGAGGGAACTTGGCATAATCATGACATAAAAGTGTTAAAGCCACAAGTTCAACATGGTGGCATATGAAATGTACATATGTTCATATACTTGCATTAGGCCTCAAAAGCATGCATAAAACCAAACTTATCATATTGGTGATACATGGTGATAAATGACATGTAAAAATGGCCATAAGTTCGCATCTAGCCTCACATGCAAGTTATCATAAGAGATATGATAACTTACATGTTGCCAAAATACAACCTTTAGCATAAAGCTTGAAGCTTTATGTTCATAAACCCAAGATAAGCTTGCATAACATGATAACATGAACCATATGATCATCCCAAACTTGCATAACATAACTTGCATATCATATGACAAACTTGCATATCAAACTTGCATAACATAACTTGATGAACTTGCATAACACATCATAATAAACTTGCATATCACATCATAGTAAACTTGCATAACACATCATAGTAAACTTGCATATCACATCATAGTAAACTTGCATATAAACTCGCATATCATACATTTAACTTTAAAGTTTAAGTATGAAAGTAGAATAGGGCTTACTATACTTATGAAGGCACACAAAACTATGACAAAGCCCTTATGCAACCAATAGACCCAAAATGCAAGCTCTAACATAAAAACCCTTGCCAAAAATCACCCAAAAACTCTAGCCTTGAAAGTAAAGCTTGCAACTTGATGATGAATGCAAGCTAATGATCACTCATACAACTTAAAAATGCTTGTATGAACATGAAAACCTTCATAGAAATGACTTAGGAATTTTATGAAGAGAGTGGAGGCCATGAGAGGTAAAATTTTGCCATAGTTTAGTTGTAGGATTGATTAATAATGATTTAGGGCTAGCTTAGGGTCTTATTTATAGATTAGGCAAGTGTTTTAGGCCATAGGATTAAACCCTAGTTACAATCTCAGCCCTCAAAACCGAATCTGGCCTCCAAGCTCAACACAATCTCAAAATGGTGCACCAGGCAGAACTGCCCGGCTGAGCCAAGTCGACAGCCAAGTCGACAGGGCTGTCGACTTGGTCCAACAAGGTCGACTCCCAAGTCGACAGGGCTATCGACTTGGGTACTCTGGAGGGATCCTTCCCGCCTGGCCCAAACTGGCCCAAATTTTCAATTTCAAACTTGAATTTGAAATCTGTTTCTACTTTGAAATTTTCTGAAAACTTCGTTGGGCCTTAATTGGATCATACGGACTCCGATTTTCGAAAACTCGGACTCTATTTCGCGTATTTTTCTGAGACGAACGCAATGGCATAGCCCATTTCTCTTGATTCAGATTTTAGAATTAAATTCTGCCTCGATTTCCATTATTATAGGTTTTTGAAAATACGGGTTGTTACAAGAGTTATTGGGTATAACCCGTATAGGCCACTCATTATGCTCAAGAGTATGCCTAAGCGTAAGATGCACAAATTCATAAGTCCAATGTCCTGTAAGAATAGTGGCAGTGATGCATAGTGAAGAGTCCTCCATTGTTTTTTTTTTTGAAACTTTTGACGATGGAGGTTTGTTTAGGAGTTGAAGATGTAGATGACAATAGGGTTCTGAAGCTTGAAAGGATATGAAGTGATACACTGTACGTGGCAGTAACATGCGAACTGAAAACTTTTTGCTCAGAAGACGAAGCATACTGAAATTGCTTATTTGTTGGGCTTGGCTGGCATGAGTGACCAATCGCCAATGGTCAGTAAGTCAATTGTAATAATTATGTTCATAACATTTTGTTAAGAAGGCCAATGGCCATTCATGCCACCACTTATCAAATAACTTGTTATCATTTCAGGTGCATATTTAATTCTGGAAGGCAGCGGGATACATTTTGCAGATGTGACACACACACATATATATATTCGATGCCACCCTCTTGTATAGGTACATACGTATATATTTCTTATTGCAATCGGATTGCTACATATATATGATTCATATATATAAATGAGTAATACATTTTGCAGATGTGGAGACATGTGTACATGTTCAAAATGCGCTAATGAATTGGCCATAAATGGAGGATAATGTCCCTTATGTCGTGCACCTATTCTTGAAGTAGTTCGAGCTTACTGCATACAATGAAGAAAACGGTGTAGCTGATTTTTGAGTTTTGATATTTGGATAATTAAAACAATTGCTTTGGATGAGTTTCTTGTACAAAACCTGTATTGTAAAATTTTTAATTAAAGCATTGTATTTGCTATCTTCTAGTGTAGCATTTGCCTTCTTCTACTGTTGCGTTAGCTTTTATTGATATTGCATTTCATGATAATGGTGTTGCATTACATATTGCAGTGGTGTTGCATTACATATTGCAGTGGTGTTGCATTAAATTAAATATAATTAATTACCCGTCGCACGTGGACCCCACAGCTGACGTGGATAGCTGGTGTGGCATGTGACACGTGGGCAGCTGACATGGAGAGATGACGTGTCATGTGACATGTAGACAACTGACGTGGCCCCACTGGAAACCAAGCCCTAACTAATGCTTAAGGAAATGCTGAATAGTGTTGCATTACATGTAAATAGTGTGGCATTACGGCTATAATGCAACATTTTCTTTCCGTGGCAGTAGATAGGCAAAAGCGTTGCCTTAGAGGTCTACGGAAACGACCGTAGATGCCACGGGTCTCTGGTGTTGCCTATTTGAAAAAAGGGGCTATTGCAACGCTTTTTCAATGTAAGGCCACATAAAATTAGTGTCGAATTTGCCCACTTTTCTAGTAATGTTCGAAGTGTTAAGAGGTGCTCGTTGATTGGCGTCGAACAACGAATGAGGTGACTACTCAAAGGTTGTGAGTTGGTGGACAATGGATTGCTCAAGAAGGTTGCTTGAGCTATGAAAAGTTGTCGGGTTGGATGACTAGAGATGCGAAGGCCGAGATATTATCGTTGTCATAAGTTCTAGCAGGCTCAAAGCAAAGGTACGATGGGGGAACCTAAAAGACCGGTTGTAGGTCGTGTACCTTGGGTATCGTTGAAAGGCATAGTTGTCAAGGTTGGACATACATACGTATCGTTGAAAGGCGTATGGAGTTTATGATAGAACTGGGGTTACCATTAGCCCTGACATATGGCAAGGTTGGCCCTCATACGATTAACGATGTTTTCGAAGCAGGATTGACGGTGATAGCCAGAGTCAGTCATGGATGATTAGTTGTTCTGTTTGTATCGCCTTATGTAAATTGTAACACCCCGTATTTTTAACGACACTGAAAGAGGATAAATTAAATAATAATTAATTTAATATTCCGAACTAAGGAAAACTGACTGCGGCATTGCGCCCATCTCGAAATTCTGGTCAAGATAGACATTTGGTTTGCGTAAAACGGACAACGTATGAAGAAGTTATGAGGGTTTTTAGTTTGTATATGAGCAGAAGAAATATGTATATACACATGATACACATATGAGTTAGATATGAGTCAGCACCTATCCAGAAAGTGTTCAAAACTCAAAATTTCATATGGCGGCAAAATTCCCGCTCTAGGGGGTCGACCCCCCAAGAGGGTTGTCGACACCGGGGTCGACCCTCCTTAAAGGGTGTCGACACCAGGGTCGACCCACCTATAGGGGTGTCGAAACCCCTAGGGCTGATGTGGCAGTCGGTTTCAGAGGGTCTGGTAACTATATATACATGTTCATTTCTCTTGTTTTCTTCATTGAGAATTCATGGTTGCCAAACTCTGCTGGTATCTGAATTGATTTGGATCTGATATCTTCTTCAACTAAAGCAAATCAATTGGAGATTCAAGATCCAATCTTTTCTAGTTCTATCTTCTTATCAAAACTCTATGGGTCTCTAGTTGCTTTTAGATTTGAATATTGAAAAGTAAATATGACACGACTGTGACTTGGATTTGTTCATATGCCTAGTATATCAGATCCATTGTAAATTCTGATTATATGACATTCTAAATTGGTTAGGATTTGGATCTAAACCTCTATCTAGTCAGATCTATTGTATCTTCTATGACATGCTATGATGTGAATCTAAATCTCATTTGTGTTAGATATGCCTTTAACTATTGGATCTGAATTATGTGGACATTTAAATATTTAATCAGATCTAGTTTATCATCTTGTGCCTATTATGCTAGATCTGAATAGTTGGACATCTAAATGGTTAATTTAGATCTTATTATGCTTACTATGACATCATAGTTATGTTAGAACTAGTAATTGCTATAAGTTCATTAGATTTGTGCTTATATGTCCACCTTATCACCATGATAGTTTATGTTTATGCCAAAACAATCACCTTTGTCATGTTCCCATCACTTTTCCCTTTTTATTGTGCATGATTAGGCTACTTTCTAGCCTAGATGTCGCCAAATATATGTGAATGCATTAGTTAGGGAACGGGGGAAAAAGGGTTAGAATTGACATAATTTAAATAATGTTTATATGAATTGGACATATAATTCAAATTGAAGAAGTGGGGGACATAATCACCTATAAAGACATAGTTAAGAATTGGATAAGAATGAAATGTATAATAATTACAATTAAGAATTGTAATTGCATTTATGACACGAGGTTAGGTTGCATTAGTGGTGGAAGTCTGCCCGGATCCGAGCGGCATATCCAACAGCCACTAATGTTGAACCTAATGTGAGAGGTCTAAGTGCGCAAATACAAGACGTGCTACGACACGAGAATAGGCCCAACTTGTGGAATAAGACTGCCCAGACCTGACCGGCATATCCAGCATCCACAGGTTGTAGGCTTAATGTAGGAGGTCTAGCCCATTATAAACCATAAATGGACAAGGTAATGAATTTGACTACTTAACCTAATCTAATCCATAGGGATTGTATGATTATGAACTAAAATTAGAGTTAAGTAAAATCGATTGGACAGTGGATGGGTTAAGCAAATCTGGAGGGGGTGGGTAATATTTACATATAGGCCCACAAACTTAACCCGATAAGGTTATGTAATTAAAGGCACCTAGTGTTATACATGACCGGTGGGAGTAATAAAGTTGTGTAATTAAAGACACCTTTTAGGGTAAACATAACTTGTAGAAATGATAGGGTTATATAATTAAAGACACCTAGTGGTATATAGATGTAACAACCCAAGATTTTGATTAAGATTGAATGAAATTTCTATTTTATAATTTGGGCTTCCTAAAAAAAAAATTAATTTATAGGATTCAAATAAATATTGATGTCATAATCTTATATTTTGGTTTGATAAAAATATTTTGTTTTGTCTTATAAATATGGTTTTTGCAAAAACTTACTTTTAAGATAGGTTGTTTTATATAATTTTATTAGCATTAATATTAGCTTGTTTTGAAAACCTATATTTATATTAATATAAAGAATGTGATTTGTAAGGTATAAAGATAAGGTACTCTGAATTTTTAAATTTATATTGATTATATTGCAAGATATGGATTTATGAATGTTAGAATTTTATTTTTGAATTGGGCAACATAAGTAAATACGATTTTTAATATTATTTGACAACATATGAAAATTTGGTGAATTATAGATTTTACAATTTATGATATTTTATGAATATTACCAAGATTACGATGTACTTAAAATTTTTGCTAATATAAATTTTAGAATAGTATTTATTTTTAATAATGTTTTGATATTTTAAAGTTATATATATATTTATAAATAAAGATTGAAATCATAAGTGTGATAGAATATGGCAGCTACATACACAATGTTGAATGTGATCACACATATGCACCACAAATTAGTTACACATATATACACTAAAAATTTTATACAAATAAAAATGTCATAAAACTGTAGTTGAAAATTTCAATTTTTTTTGTATATATATAAGCCATTTTGGTTCACATGCATTGGTTGAATGTCAAATAAAAATGAGGTGTCCTTATGCTAGAGAATAGGGTGCCAAGTGTATTAATTTGGCTGAAATTTATATGGAAATTAAATTTCAAAAATCAAATAAAGGTGCACCCAGCTTTTGTGTGTGATCATTACCTTTCTTTGGAAATTACAAACCGCTTGTTACACGAAATTCTTCCTCTTCCAATATATATTTTCCGCATAACTCTCCTGCTCCATTTTTTCTCGCTCCACACTCCCTGTACCGCTCCACCAATCCACTCCTCCGCTCCCATCTGCTAAACCTTCTACCCCCACCATCTGTTATTCCCACTACCACACACTACAACAAAAACACCATATTACAACTTTAATTTTACAACTGTGCGAAAAGCACAGTTGTAATAAATGCTTTTTTACAACTGTGCATAACGCACTGTTGTAATAAATGTTTTTTACAACCGTGAAAAAATCACTGTTGTAATAAGCATATATATCACAACTTTTCTTTTTTGTCTGTTGTAATAACAAATATATACCAATTAATTTTTGATAATTAATAGTTAAATTAGAAAGTTGTTTAAACTTATTTTTAGTAACTCTTTTTTCTATTTCTTGTATTAGAGACATATTAATAACAACTTATATTTAATAATTAGTTATATTAACATTTAAGATTAATTCATATTCAATAATAAATTTCCAAAATAATACCAATTACTATTAATTACTATTAGATTAGATAAAAACTGCTTAATTGATGATTAATAAATAATAGTTACTTTTTAAAAATTACCATTAAATATTTAATAGTATATAATCAATAACATTACATAATAATTAACTTTTAATAGTTGGAATTCAATTATAACTTTGAAAAACAAGGTAATAATTAATAATAACTATTATTAATCAGTAATATTAATATTTTAGTAAAAATCAATTCTCAAGAAATTCATATTATATTTATATTTAATATATAATTTTACTTGTTAATTCTAAATTATAATTTTTAATTCTCTAAGTTTTGGTGAAATTTTAATTGTAACCGATGGAAAACTGTCGGTACCATTAAAATTTTCGATTTTACTGCAAATCTTCTTGATTTTCACCGTTAAAGTTCAAATTTGTTTTTACTTAATATTTTTGGGTACCAAAGCAGCTTCAATTATATGTTATTTTGAATGGTTAGCATGACAATTTCTCTTATTTTTTCACATTATTTCTTGATGATCTGTATGTCTTGCTTATTTCAGTTTTTCTTTGACCGTGAATACCAAATCATTTGGCAAAATATAAAAACAAAATCAAGTTATGTGCGTTGGAATTTTTGGCTCCAAGGGCAAAAATTTCGCTCCTAAACCCAAAATATAAAAACAAATATGAGGTCAAACTAAGTCAAATACCCTAAACCTAATCCTCTACACAAACAGCCGCCGCTCAAGAAGAAAACCGATGGATAGAGGTTCCCGAAATTCAGATCCAAATCGCTCCTCACTCCTTACGAATTAATTCATGGATTCTGCACAAAAATCGTTAATCCACTCGAGCTCTATAACCTGGATGGATAAGATCTGAATTAATGAAGCGTCTCTCGCGAATTTTGGCTTCAAAGTTGTTGCGTTCACCGTTGATTCCAACGTCGGTAGGGAGCTCGAGTTGCCCCAAATTCATGGAAAGGGCGGAGCATGGGTAGGTGATTCGTATGGCCAGGGCGGATCCACTTCCGGCCCCTAGAAGTGCGTGCACCAATGGAAGCTCAAAATCGAGCAAATGGGTTTGAGCACTCAGGAAATACACGATGGCTGTGGGTTTCTTTTGATTGACGATTTGGCAAGAAGGAACACAGTGAGTTTTTTGTTTCTATATATGAAGACTTCAGATCTGGAAAGCAAGAACTACTTTTTGAAAGGTCTTTTTCTACAAACTTTGATTTTGGCATGTTTTTTAAAATATTTTTTTTGTTGTTATAATAGTTTCTGTAATATTTTGAATAGATTATTTGATTGGAGAAGGTGGCATATTTGTATGCTGAACCCTGCTCATATTTGTATACTGAACCCTATTACATTTGTATACACATTTGTATACATATTATACCCTGTTCATAAGATTGAATTTCAAAGCAAAGGTAATGACGTGTTTGGTGCATAGTTTTTGGAACTTGCTGTAAATATATATATAGGTTTCTATAATCTTACCTGCATACATGAAACCTTTTGTTCACTTGATAGCATTGCTAAAACTAATTTCATTGAATAGAATTTCTGAAACCATTTGTCCACTTAACAGACTACTACTGTTATACTTGTTCGTATAACCATATCATATTTATTTACCATACAATGTATTCACTTACCGACCATGTTTATTTACTGGATATGACACTTAACATGTAAAGTCTTTACTATAACCATGGCCACTATTCTGAATTTAATATGTGCCTGTGCACTCCTACCCTGTCACCATACATGCCTCATACTGGTTTACCACCATAAAGTCTGAACCATGCAGTGCTTAATTATCCATTAGCTCATTTGTGACTTGCGTCCTGCATCAGTATTAGTACAAACATATTTATTCTAAGAATTATTTTATTATCATTTGATGTTTCCAACGTTTGGGATGTTGAATTATGCATTAAAAAGACATTGTTGATGCGGTACTAAACAAAACAGTTATCGTTTCAATGAGTCTTTTAATGTACAAATTATAATTTGATATTATACCCCAGTTTTACAGCAAGTGGTACTTATACTATTGATAGACCTGGGCATTTGTTCTTGTAACCTTTTAAGTATGTTGTTTTGTTTGTTTGTTTTTCCTTATGTTGCTGGTACAACCTCCTGTATGGGTATATTTCATTAATCTGTTGACCAATCATTAAGTTTATAGCTTACTATGGTTGTTCAGGCCTTGCATTAAAAGTTATAAGAGTGGTGAAGGCATATGGCCATTTATTATTATTTATGTCCTTCCTCTTTCTCAGCAAC
Source organism: Allium sativum (assembly GCA_030737875.1). Lineage (NCBI taxonomy): Eukaryota > Viridiplantae > Streptophyta > Magnoliopsida > Asparagales > Amaryllidaceae > Allium > Allium sativum. The sequence goes on from CM060916.1 coordinate 528,095,484, forward strand.
TGTTTTTATGCATTTCATTTGGGTCTGCCTTATCGTCATCTTGCCGAACCATTCATCCTCCTTAAGCGCCTTTCGAGACTGATTTCGCTTGGCCTGGCATTATTTGGATGTCGTTCTGGTGGTATTTTTTTATGAATTTGTTTTGGCATTTTGATGTAATAATTAAACTCTGCAGCTTTATTTAATCGTTTTATTCTTTCTAAATCGGATTTTGATGTAATAAACTTTGCAGGTGTCCATATTATGGTGTGCGGGCTGATGATAAATCGGATTTTCCTCCTATGCCATTTCCTTTGAATTAAAACAGCATAGTATCAATTTCTTCCTTGTGTTTTGACATTAGAGCAGGTGTACCTGGAAACTACTTGCATGCTGTGATTAGTCAAGATACCATAGGTATTTTCTTTGAATCTCGATTTATAAACTCAAGTAACCTGGCAAGACTCAAATGTCTACAACAGCAACAAAAAAGCCATTTGGCCAGTGTGTTTTTAAGGGTCGGTTCAGTTGTCTTGTTTGTACATTGAATTTATTGCTACTCACATAATTTATGTTATTTAATTTTGGTTATTTATGTTATTTAATTTTGGTGCACATATAATTTTCTTGTCAATGCAGATTCCTCTCAAGGCCACACACCACATAAGAGATTTCAATACTTGCAGGTATTGAGCCTCATGTTACATTGTATCACTTTGATCTTCCACAAGCATTACAAGTTGAGTATGAAGGTCTCACAAGCCAAAGGATCATGTAAATTTCCGGTTCTTATAAAAATCGTAGCACTTGTTGAAGATTTTGAATTATTGTTTGTAATATAACGATGTTGTCTAAAACTTATTGTTTGTAATACTGAATATTTGAGTATTTTAATAAATTAGTTTGCAAATAGCTGTAATATCGGATTTGCTTATGGAGTATTGCTATATTTAGCGTACTGTTCTTTTCAGTTGCAAAAGATGTTTTTTTTTTAAATCCGAATGTCAATCACAACGGTGCATAACAGTTGTAGTAGATTTTATTACAACGGTGCATAACTGTTGTAATAAAGTTTATTACAACGGTGGAAAAAAGTTGTAAAATATACATATTACTACGTTGTTGCGACAGTGCAAAAAAGTTGTAAAAGATATTAGTCTATTACAACTTCTTAATACGCGACGGTTTGCCCACCGTTGTAAAATGTATATTACAACGGTGTTCCACCGTTGTAATAGGGTCATTTTGTTGTAGTGACATCCCGCCTCCCTATTTTACACCGCAGTAAATCCATCTCCTTTCCTCATCTCTCCCCTTTTTCGCGGCACTCTCCTCTTCCTGTATCGTCCACTCTCACCACTCCACCTCACTCATCAACCAACCATCATACTCTGCCTTACAACGCCAGTCTCCCATTCAAACCGCACCACTCTGGCCTTCAACCCCGTCCCTCGATCGGAAGACTCACTGCTCCCCGGATACCCGCTACTGTCTCTCCTCTCTTATTAAGAAAATAAAACATTTGGTTGTCTTTCCTGTATTGCACCCAAACAGTTTGTCACCGCCACCTTTCCTCTTGTCCATCCACGTAACATACCTATCTCCCCTTTGTGAATGCCGCAGCTTCTTTTCTCTAAAGGAAGGAAAAAAGAAAATAATATATATACAGTCGGCCTTCGTTTAAGCAGAAAAAAAAAAAAAAACAGTCCACTCAGAAGAGAAGCCAGTGGTGTCCGCGAGCCCGACCTTTTGTGTAGTGAAGAGGGCAAAAGCGTAAGTACACATGGGTGTAAGAATTATATATATGTACCTCAGTTTGAATTTTGTCGTAAAAAGGAAAGTAATTTAACATGTAATGACAGTTCTTAGGTGACCCGGTTACTGTAGAAGATCCGATCAGTGAAAGAAAACGGAGCGCAATAAAGGTGAGAACCATGAATTTAATCATTTATTTTACATTAATATAGACGGTACATTATAATTTATCGATGATGATTAGTTGTGTGGATGTGAATAGTTGTATGAAATGTTTTGAACGGTTAGTTATATAGTTAGAAAACACCGAACACCAAGCGTTATTTACTATAACGCTTTGCTCACAATATATTGGTTGTTTTAATGGTTGAATTGATAATGAATGATGTATGTCTGTTATATGGTCGATTTATGTAGTTGATTTTGATTGTATGAGAACACACGCAACCGTAGTTGCGGATTTGTGCATAAAAAAATTGATTAATCCTCTTCCCCATGAACGACCATGTAAATATTGAAAAATTTAGTCGAATTTAGTTTTCAAATAATTTGAAACCTAAGTTGCAAATAACTAGCGACTGTCGTCGAAGACAGAAACGAAAAGGAAAAAAAGGGGGTTTTAAACCGATTTTTTTATTATAGATGTTGAAATAAATTTGAAAGTAAGCAATAAAGTGATATTGAAATTAATATATATAGTTTGATTCCATTAATTGATGAAACGGTTGAATTAATGAAACAAGTGGAATACAGTGTTATGTTTCGATTAGATTGAAATGAAAATATATTTTCCTATTATTATTATTATTATTATAAGCTATTACTCTTTGGACTGAAATTTTTTTAGTTAATATCGGGAAAGTTTAGGGTAATGAAACAAAAATGTGGGTGTGTAAATAACTAGTTAAATTTAACCGTATAACAACTAGCGGTAAGTTGAAAGCGTTGGTACGAGTTGTGAATGATTATTGAGTTCAATAAAACCTGAAAGGTAGATTTGGAAAATATTATTTTTAAATTTGATTTAATTTGAAAAATATATATTCAAATTTATAGTTTTAAATTAAATTATATTATATCATTTAAAAGCTATTTAGTAAAACATTTATATATATATATACACTTAAAATTTGAAAATAAAGCATATTATGTATTTGTTTATTTAAAGGTTGTCTTAGTAAAACATTTGACATATGTATATATATATAGTAGTTTAATTTTTTTCAATTACCTTAAATTATATATATATATATATATTTTTCATGAAAGGGGTTTGGGTAGAGTTGGTCTTCATATGTTTGATATGTAATTCCGGAGTTGGACGAAAAATATCAAAAACGTTAGAAATTTTATATCAAAGATTCTGATAGTGTCTGTTGATTTGGGAATCGATATCAGATATAAGTCGACTAAGCTCTATTTAAACTTATGTTGAATATCAATTAGTTGGTTTGTCGTAAATGAAATTTTAATCCAAATAAAGTCTCGGTAAATTGTGAAGGAGTGTGAATGATTATCGAAGATTAAACAAGTGTTAAGAGGTAACAAATTTATAAATCCAACCTTGATTTGTAAATGAATTGGTAATGATTGGAAGGGGATTTGAATTGAAATTTCGTGTGGTCCATCACTACTGTTTTCAAAAGCGCTTATCTATACTATATTATAATTGCTGAGTTAGGTCAGAAGTGATCTCAGCCATCCTCACTTAATTTAAACTGAAGAGTCGCATTTTAGGTTCCTTTAATTTCCTTTTTATCTTGGCTGTTCCTATCTTCTCCTTAGTCAAAAGATAATAATAATTAAAAAAAACAAAGACTATCTTCTTCCTCCTAATGGCGTCCTTCGTCACCTCCTCAAGAATAAATATATAAATCCAATTCTTCCATAGTTGATGGTATCAAGCTTATCCAATTTTGTTTTCTCCATCTGCTTTGTACAAATTATGTTCCTGTCCTTCCCTTCCATATCTTTGTAGTCGCCCTTCCATTGTTCAGCAAATTATGGCTCGCCCACAACTGATGACTTCTTGCAATGATTACAAGGAGAAAAACAGCACAAATTTGAATCGCTCTTGCCAATTGTTCGCATTTTTCTCTATCTTTAAACTGAAACGACGCATATTTGGTTCTGCCCCATCGTTCTTCCTCCTTTAACGTATTGATCCCTGTTTTCTTCTCTCTCCAACAGCCTCCTACGCGATCTACCCTTTCCCAGCCCCCCGTCATGTCAACCCCCTCAAATCAGCTGTTAGTTGACTCGCCCTTCCTTTCCCTCTTTTCCGCCACCGTCTTCCACCACGTTCATTGTTTTAGGTCTTGATTTTGTCCGTCGGATTTCCTACCCTTTCTTCCTTAATTTTTTTTCACCGCTAACCATCGCTCTGCATCTTGGTCCGTGAATCGGTTTAGAGCGCTGCTTGTGCCTTATCTATGCACACGAGAAACGTAAGCATTTTGATCTTCCCTCCTTCAAGCATATGCTTTTAGGCTTACGCTTGTTGTGCCTTTAGTCTGGTTCCTATTTATGTTGCTTTTAATCTGATGTATGTATATAAATTCAAGTATAGTAAAACAATAATATGTATAGCTGCTTCTTAGCTTGCTAAATTTGGATCCATTGTGCTATTTAATGCATTTGTACATTTACACCTTTATGTGTATTTTTTTAGGTGGACCTTCATGGCTTCAAACATGTATATAGGTAAGTCACTTCAATGATTTCTACCACCTATATATCCGTTGAGATGTCAGTTACAGCTTAGCTGCAGCAGTGGTTGATTTTAAAAACCGTTTCTTTGTTGTGTAGTAGATTTATATTTAAAGAATTTTAATTTGTTATTTCTTGACTGGAGCTCTGAATCTTCAACTGAGTTATTGATAATAAATGAGTTAGTTTACAAAATCAAAACTGAGTTAGTTTCTTTGGTTTGTCTCCCTTTTTCAAACAAAGTGTATGATTTTAGTTGCGTTATTATCTCCTGGTATTTTCATTTCTTTTTAGTCCCTTTAGTTTTCCATTAGAATTGGGCCTCTACACAGCGTAACATTCATTACTACCAGATTCACTTCGTTTTTATGTATAGGCTTCCAGTATTTTGGCATATTTCCTCAGATACTTCTCATTGTAGTTAGAAAGAAAATTTATGTTCCTAATTCCTTTTTTGCATGGATTTATTTCACTATTTTTTCCTTCAACGATGTTTAAATGTTTGTTAGATTCTTTTGTAATAGGATGTACAAGCTCCCTAAACTTGAAACTTAGTGGTTGCGTAGATGCCTTCATCTTCTTCTTTCGCTCCCTATATCATTTTACCCTTCTTAGATCGTGCCTCTCCCTGCCCTTTTTTCAGTCCTAAATAATAAGGTCCTATAAGTTTTACTCTTCCTACCTCTGCTGCCATAATCCACAGTTCTTAGCAGCACTGGCTGACATATTAATGGTGATTGGAGTCGGTTCATCCAATGGTGTCTAAAAGGTTGGTAGTTGTTCTTTCATTTTAAGCACCTATTTTTCTTTCTCTAGGCAACTTATTATAAGTTACTAAATTTCTTCATAAGGGTGTTTCCTTAGGGTCTTAGCATGTGTACAGATGGTTTTTGAATTATGATTGTTTATTTCTCTGTAAAATATGTAGTTGTTCACTTAAAACAAGCCAGATCATGCCTTCCTATTTTGTACTAATTATGTTTGTACGGTGATATTTTGGGATTATAACCTATGTATTACATCCATTGTCATCTTTGACTTGGATTTTGTTGCAGGTTGAGTTCAACAAGGCTGCACAATCTTTGGTTGGTGCATTGCTACAGTTAATCAGAAGAAAACTGTTTTAACTGGATTACCCATGGTTAATGTAACGAAGGTTTCTCCAAGCTTATTACCATATTTTTCTCTTTTTTCTTCCTGTATGACCGATATTTATATGTGCATCATTCCAATAGATGATGTGTATTGTTTGAAAACAGATCTATGTGAAATATTAGAAATGTGGTACATGAACTTTACATTTTTTTCATTTGACTCTATAAAAAATATAACAACATGGTTCAATAATATATTTTGTGAATTATAAGTTGATGCAGCATACAAACATGCAACTGTTACCTTCAAAAATAGAATCATGCAGCATACAAACATGCAACTATTACCTTAAAAAATACAATCCATAGAATTTAGTAAAGGTATGCATTTACATTTGTTCATTTGACTCTATAAAAAATATAACAACATGGTTCAATAATATATTATGTGAATTATAAGTTGATGCAACTGTTACCTTCAAAAATAGATTTATGCAGCATACAAATATGCAACTGTTACCTTAAAAAATAAAATCCATAGAATTTACTAAAGGTATGCATGCCTGATTTCTGGATATTCTAAATTGAACTTCAGGCCTGATGGATCATGTGATATGTACTATGCATTCTATGAAATTAAGAATTCTTGCCGTAGAAGTAAATAAGAAGCTACCTTCAGTTATATATGGCTTATCATTAATATTGAATTGACATTGCTGTATAAGAAAATTGATCAAACATAATTTGCTTTGTTATAAAAAAAGAAAAAGGAACTTCTAAGATTATGCATGGATAGATATTTTCCAAATTTTTTATTTTAAAACTTTGCATCATAGTTGGATCCTATCAAAAGTAAAATGGGACCAAAAGAAAACATGTTGTTTGTAAGAGATGTCATTATTTCAATGGCTCTTAATAATGCCTGAGGGCGGCGTTTTCCCCTGTAGTTGGACTGTTGGTTTCTCTTTTTATTTTTAAACTTAACCTTTTCAACTTTAATGATAACTGATGATTCTGATGTAAGCATCAAGTCCTAACCTTTAGAATTCTTAGTCGGCCACCACTATGTTGTTCCTCATATCCAGATACAGACTATAACCCAATGAAATTAATACTCTAACTTAATTCCATATATGTTATTTCCATTTGTTGTTGTTATTAATCGATTTTATTAAAATCCCATTTTAGACCAGAGGAGGGCACATGAAAATCTATGGCACTAAAGCATATTTTTTGTGTTTGATCTCCATTTAAGAGACTGCATTTTTGTACTTTGGTGTTTTCAACTATTATACATTTGATATTTGTATCAAAATTCATATAGGCAATTCATTTCCTTCAATGTGTGTTGCGATGTAAGTTGTTTACTTTTTTCAGTGACTATTAGGTAGACCACAACCATTATAAATAGGCAATCTATTGCAATGTTTGCTAGAAAACTCCTAAAGGACTACATACAACACTTAACAGATCTTGGATTCCTTGAGAAGTTACACTTAGTTCCATATAGAATTGCAATAGTTTGGGAAGTCGTCTGGTCAAAAGTACGACCTACTTAATTCTTATGTTGTAATAAAAAGCCAGGATGTCACTAATGATTAAACTAATTTTGTCTTCCAAATATTTCCTTGCACTCGCTTATATGCTCACTTACTATATTTACTGAATATTAATTTTGTAAGTCAATGAAAGGTTTGTTTTGTGTCTAAAAAATAATTTCCATATCACGTATTTTGGATCTAAATAAACAGTAATTTGGGGAAGATGTAACCATACAAGGATCCAAATATGACCACCTAAATGAAGCAATCAAAATGTAGAGCTTATATACTGAAGCACAATGAGATATTGAAACTTGATGCTATATATTATCAGCTTCTGTCTAGGTCCGGTAGGCGTAAAGGTGAGTAAAAAAACATGTGCATTCATTAATCTTTAAGTTCAATGTCTAAGTATATGGGTTAAATATTTATAGAACAATTAAATATTCAATTTGAAGTTTTTTAAGGTTAATTTCAATGCTTTATTTTCTCTATGCATATCAAAACAAAATGCATAGATATAAGGAAGAGAAGTGGAAAATAGGAAGAAGGACAAACTTAACCAAAAAATTGCTGAAAAGTATGGAAAGTTTAGAATTTAGTGAGAAGACCAAATTTTAGTGTAAATGAGAAAAAGTAAGTGGGCCTCCTAAATTCCACCTTTAGTTCTCCCTGATTTTGAAACTTTCCATACTTTTCACCAAAGAATTTCCAAAGTTTGTCCTTTAAAAGAAAATCCTCGGTAAGGAAATGGTGCACTTTATAAACCTAGAGACAATGAGGGTTACAACAGAAATAATGTCATTACACTTATGCACCTAAGGTACTAATCTATTAATCATCATCCCATGCATACTGGATTGTAATTATATTTTCTATCGTAATCACTCAATGCGTATTTGATTTCTTACTGGGATTTCATACCAATGATAATTGTCTTTACTAACCTTTTATAAGAAGGTGCTTTAAGAGATTCAATTAAAAAACAATTTTCTCCATCCACTTAATCATGTCATGTAATAACTCAAAATTTCAGTAAACATTGTAAGGAAATTGTAATAATATAATTATCCCAACTACTTAATTTAATCTATTTATAAAATAAATAAGGAGGGTACAGTCGTTATTTCACAACTTCTATTGCCCCATGAAAAGTAAAAGAATATAAAATATATCCTTAGTTTATATAATTCAAATATCAAAATGTAGAGGTGATCAATTGTAACTAATTTATGTTTATATTTTTTTTTTCAAAATGTATATATTTTAGATAACATATTAAAAGTATCTTTTGTTTTCAAAATGTATATATATTTTTCCTTTGCTTAATTTTTTTCCTTTTTGAAATTACTAAAACTTACAAATTTCTCTTAGGATTTCTAATGTGAGTTTTTGGCCTGAGTATACCTTAATCGTTATATGTTTTCTCACAAGTACTTTGTAAATTTTTTCTAATCACAAAAATACTACTAACTATTAAAAGTGTAATGTTTATCGTGTTATAATATTTAATTCAATATTTGTGACTACCTGTAATGAAATATTTATGCATACGGTTATTGAATTTTTTATGACATGGTGTGGAGTAAGAAATCTTTAATACATTTGTGACTCTGCACTAATTTTACATTCATCTGAATATACTTGGTAAAGTAAATGATCTAACTATTTATGATCGATGTTCTATTTTGTAAGTATAATCATAATGTTGTTTTATTTGTTTATAATCAGACCTTCATGTTATGTAATGTTTTTTTTCTTTGATCATATATGCAAGTTAAGAGAATATTTTTTGTTTTTATGATAGTAGCATTGGAGGTATGATTTCTTGAACACTGTACTAAGAAGATTTAGCTTTTGATAACTCCCAGATCTTTCAAGATTCACATTGCTTATCTATTGATTAGGTTATTTTCTCTTGATTTTTTTTCTAGATATGGTCATAACTTTACATTTTTGGATTAAGATAAGATATAATTGGTTATGTTCATAATGGTGAAAATCATGAAACTAATATATTGATTTGAATCTTCTTTAACTTGAATATTACTTTATTCTATTTCATTTGAGTAAAAAGTAACTAATTATTGAAGTTTTTTGCACCAAATTAGATTCAATTTAGATTCTTTAGATTTATTACAATCTGTTTTTTCAAAATTACCAATTCCACTTACAGTTTATTTTATTTTGACATCCATCATATATTTATTTCCCTTGAACCAAAAATTTACCTCTGCTTGAAGTTGTTGGCATCTTACTGGATTCAAACCCATTTCTTTTGATCAGCTATAGTATGTTCTTTAGAAAGTATCATATATTTATCCTGGGTGAGTTGAAATTTTCCGTAAATTTGAATCTGAGGCATTTTAGGATATATGCATTAATAAGAATTAAGAACCATAGGTTTAGGAACAAAAAGAACTATGAATAATTTAAGATACAATATAAAAAAATGACATCCTGCACACATATCAATCTTATGGCTTCTGAATCGCTACTCAATTGCGTTATGTTTTTGTTCTACAAACAGATGAATTGATACATAGCAGAAAGTGGACAGGCTGCTAAAAATATAGTGGGGTCAAGACTAAAGTGGATTTTTTTTGTTTTTTTTCGACTGCTTATCTAACTATATTAGATTAATTTCTTGATATATGTCATCTGTTTTTTACCCTTGATTTTAACGTCTTACCTATAGGTCAATATCTACCAGTATGCTTTACTTAAAAGAGATAAAAAATTAACATGTGCCAGAAAATTGGCGAGCTATTTATACACACACACACACACAAAGGTTTGTTCGTTTTCGTACTGAAAAAAAATTATTCGTTACTATTATAATAGTTTCATTGGTCATCTTATATTTACATCCTGAGTGCCAACAAGTTGAGTGCATACGTTTTTCAATATTTTATTGCTATCTATAACACATTTTTCTTCGTTTGTTGGAAATGTAGTAAAATTAAAAATGATGCATGCATTTATTTTTCTTCATGATTTTCAGTGATTATGGTGTGGATATGTATATTAATGTCTACAAATCATCTCAATCCAGTTCATACAAGGCTGTTAACGAATGTGGTTGTGGAGTCATAGTCCGGAAATAAATATTCAATAAGGTACAAATTTTTATGCTAATATTTATTTTCTTCCTTATTTTGTGAGAGTTTTGTTTTTCTGTTACCTGAGTTCTCCCTATTTTATGCTTGGATTGATTTTTTTTTTGTACAGATTTATTTTGAAAAACTGAAAAATTTAGTATCCATATATTATATTGCTTTTACACAAAATAGATATTTTAGTTTGTTACAGTTGTGCGTTTCCTTTTAAATCAAGTTTTTTGTAGTTAACACGCAGGTGATTAAGAATGTAAGCTATATTAACAAAGATGGGTATTGGGCTCTCTCTGTTTTGTCTTCATTCTCTCTCTTATCTTCACATGTGTAATTTAGTAGTTTCCGCTGTTTTTACTCATTTATCATAAAAATATCTTAGCCTATTTCTTTTTTCCTCTATCGATTCTGCCTGAATATAAAATAACCAACTCCTTAATTAATCCAGAAAGAATTTACTCCCTCATTTTGAATAACTGTCATCGTTGATGAGTTTACTGCTTTGAATCTTCATTGTCATCCTATAACTTGGTAAGGTTATTAGTTGCGTTGTTCAAAGCGCTATTTTCCTATCCGCTTGAAGAAATCTTATGTTTGGAGAATCGATTTCAAGTCTGTCATAGATTATCTGCATTTTGGTATGCTTTTCTTCATTATTTACTCCTTTCTTCCTTTTTTGGAAAATCCAGATTTCAACTTTTCATTTTTTTGCATCCAACAATTCCAACTTCCAACACTTCTACCAACGTTATGACTAAGCTGTTATTTTTTAATAATTTTCCCCCGTTTAATATTTACAATGGATTAGTTTTGAAAGAGGATACCAATTAAGAATTAGTAACACTATTTTTTAATGAATTTCTAATTGTTATTTTAATCCTACTTCAACTAGATGTAACATGAAACAGCCTGATGCTTTTGATATTTCGATGGAGCCTGAGTTTGATGGAGAGATTTCACTCCAGGGTATGAGATATTGCTTAAGTATATAACTATTTGGGGATATGTTATAAGAAGAGCAAGATGTATTTTTCTAAAAATAATAATAATAATAATAATCTATTTACTGTTCACTCTTTGAAAACTGTATTCTGCTCTATGGTATAATACACATACATGAACATGGTGGATATCTGTATAAACATCAAGTACAACTCATATAGGGACATAAGTTGTATGTATTACAAGATTATATTACTGATAATGGTTAGTGTTGTTGAAATTGATGATACGCAAATCACAATTTTGAGCAACAAATAATCTTACATATTTTGTGGAGAGATTTGGTGCTAGATTTGATGAAGAGATTTGGTGCTAGATTTGATGAAGAGATTTGGTGCTAGATTTTATGGAGAGATACTGGTTGCTATATTTGTGGACATTTATTGCAAGGATATTTGGTGCTTAACCAAATAGTTTTATAACATATATGAAGATATTTGGGAGCCTAGTTTTCTTGGGCATGAAGCCAAGTTTTTCTTGGGCATGAAGCAATTCTCACTATAAAAAGGGCTAGCTAATCTCTTCATTAGATGTGGAAAATTTGCCAGTATTCTTCATTGTCTTTCTCCTCAAATTTTTAGCCATTAGATATTCTCTACCTATTTCTCAATAAGGTTATTGGTTCAAGTTGTAATTGTTTGTAACGATAGTTGAGGTCGTTTGTAAACAATTTTTACTAGTGAATCAATAAAGAGGGTGGTTGGGTGGAATATCGTGTGCTCATATTTCCGATTTTTTTTGTTTTTCAATCAAATTCATCTTCAAGTGATTGGGTGATAAAGATCCTATTTTTCTTGGCCTTTTTTCAAGCTTCCGTTGTGCACAAAAATCATAACAGTTTGGTATCAGAGCCAGATCATCACATAGCTTGGAGTGTTTGTTGGATTGAAAATTGGAGATGTCGGAGATGATGACGTTTTCAAAGATGGCTATTTTAAATGGGAAGAATTGGGGTATATGGAAGTCGAAGATGGAGGACATTCAAAATCTCAATGATTTGCATGATCCCATTGATGGAAATGGGGTGAATCCCTCGAATATGGATGAGGGAAAGTGGAAGAAAATGGACAAAAAGGCGATTGTGTTGATTCGTCAATATTTGGATGATTCTGTATTCCACCATGTGGCTAGTTGTGAATCCGCAAAGGCGTTGTGGGACAAATTAGTGTCTTTGTATGAGTCAAGGAGTGCTACAAGTAAGGCTTTTCGGGTTCGAAAGTTGGTGCAACTTTGATTGGATGAGGAGAAGTCTGTTGCAGAGCATTTGAACGAGTTTCAGGATGTCATCAATCAATTGGCAAATATGAAGGTCAATTTTGATGATGAGTTGCAGGCTCTTTTGTTGATGAGTTCTCTTTCGGAAAGTTGGGAGACTTTGGTTGTTTCATTGAGTAATTCCAATGCTAATGGAACTATCTCTTTAGAAACGGTTCGAAGTAGTCTTTTGAATGAGGAGCTAAGGAGAAAAAGGTCGGAGTTGAAATCGGTTCAAACTGAGGCAATGGTAGCAAGGGGCTCGGGGAAAGATACAAGAAGGAAGAAGAAAGGGGATAATGGTAAAGGTGCTTGTTATTATTGTGGTAAGAAAGGCCACAAGCGCAATGATTGTTATGCTTATCAGAGGGACAAGAAGAAGGCACAAGGTGATAATAATAATGAATTGGCACAAGCAGGTTTTGCTGAAGGTACCAAAAGCGATTCTTCATGTGATGACCTATTTAGTGTTGTGGAGCCTTGGAAGATGGATTCAGGAGCCAGTTTTCACATATGCCGTGATGTGAAAAGTTTCTCTTCGTATGAGAAGAGTGTTGGCATGATAAAGACGACCAATGGAGTAGAGCTACCAATTTGTGGAGTTGGAGCTGTTAGGTTTCGGATGCATGATGGAGTGGTGAGAGAAGTGGCAGGTGTGAGGCACATACCCACTTGTTCGCATAACCTCATATCTCTCGGTCAGTTAGATCACCGCGGTTGCACTTATGAGACTCGAGGTGGAGTTTTGAGAGTGAAGAAGGGTGGTCGTGTGATGATGCGAGGAGTTTTGGAGGATGGAAACCTATATAGTTTGGTCGGTTCGGTGGTCAATAATGAAAGGCGGGTGACGGTTGAAGAACCTAGTCCACATCAAGGTGGAGAGGTTAATATGGTCACTGCTGATGGTCTTAAGGTAGAGGATCATGGTATCGACAAGGGTCTAGAAGTTGATGATGCTCAAGGGATCCCGGAGATGAAGAGACCATGTCAAGAGGAAGACGGATGTCAAGTTGTGAAATCCACAAAGACGAGATGGAGGTCTTTGTGGTATTGCAAATGCTTTTGAAGATCGCTAGTGGCATGGTGCACGGATAAGGGAGGTGCATCATTAGTGGGCGATGGTGAAGGTTTGTAATGGTGTTAATTGAGAAAGAAGAGGTTGAAAGTGAGAGCTAAGGGGCTATTGTTTATGTGGAGGAGATGTTGTGATTTGGTACCAAGGTGGAGTGTTGAAATTGATGATACGCAAATCACAATTTTGAGCAACAAATAATCTTACATATTTTGTGGAGAGATTTGGTGCTAGATTTGATGAAGAGATTTGGTGCTAGATTTGATGAAGAGATTTGGTGCTAGATTTTAGGGAGAGATATTGGTTGCTATATTTGTGGACATTTATTGCAAGGATATTTGGTGCTTAACCAAATAGTTTTATAACATATATGACGATATTTGGGAGCCTAGTTTTCTTGGGCATGAAGCCAAGTTTTTCTTGGGCATGAAGCAATTCTCACTATAAAAAGGGCTAGCTAATCTCTTCATTAGATGTGGAAAATTTTCCATTATTCTTCATTGTCTTTCTCCTCAAATTTTTAGCCATTAGATATTCTCTACCTATTTCTCAATAAGGTTATTGGTTCAAGTTGTAATTGTTTGTAACGATAGTTGAGGTCGTTTGTAAACAATTTTTACTAGTGAATCAATAAAGAGGGTGGTTGGGTGGAATATCGTGTGCTCATATTTCCGATATTTTTTTTGTTTTTCAATCAAATTCATCTTCAAGTGATTGGGTGATAAAGATCCTATTTTTCTTGGCGTTTTGTCAAGCTTCCGTTGCGCACAAAAATCATAACAAGTGTCATGCTGGAAGCGTACATTTATCTTGATATTATCAAATCTTCTCTTCTCATGGATCTAGGATATAATGATTCAATGCAATTCAGAGTTGGCATTTAATTAATATTTGAAGGAAATGATACTACTGCACTCATTATTTCAAATTACAAATGTATTTATATGCATGATAATGGTTACGATGTGCATTATGTAAAACTCATCGTCTCGAAAGTGATACACAAATCCTATATTTCATTGCAAATTTTGAAACTGTCTTTTGCATGCTTGATTTGGATTTTCTGTTGATGGGAGTATAAGTACACCTTTTAACCGGAGAAGTAATTGTTTCTCATCATATTGCCATGAGGTAACCTTATATATTCATGCAGAAGCAACTATTCATAACATACGATCAATGATGCGATCATCTCTTAGATGTTAGTGCTGTAAATTGATACTACTTTTGATGTCTGGCTTCTTCCTTCAAGCAGGAACGTGGATAACGAGCTACCAAAATTGGAGGAAGCGGCCTTTCAGTAAGTCCCTAAACGCTTAATTTTGTAAATATGCTTGGACAGGCACAATTGTACTTTCATATGTACATGTGTCGTTGTAGTTTCACATTTATGCTTTCACAGTTCGACAAAAATAATGTTATTGGCAGAAGATTTGTGTGGCCAGATTCGAAAGCAGATTCTTTGATCCAAGAAACAATGACAATGTACGAAATTTTGCTAGCAGCCTTTGGGAAGGATTCCTTCTAATAATATGACAATGTACGAAATTTTGCTGCATAGTTTCAGATATAACTACCCCAGGTCATTGTGATACTGAAAAACGCATGTTCTGATCAAATAAGTTAGTATGATAAGATATTTTAGGCTTCTTGCATTGAAGAATGTAATATATCTGTTTTATTCTATTTGGTTAATTTGTTGTTATACCAAATGTAAAGAAACTTGGGCCTATGTGGAAACATTTGTAACTGTTAAATTCATAGAAGTCGCTGGGAGTATCTCCAATTGGTCGAGAACTTTAGTAGCATGAACAAGAAAAAAGCATCAATTTCTCTTGCTGTTCCAATTAGCGATGGGTATAATTGTATTTTTTTTATATATACGGAAAAAATGGTATAAACGCAGTTTAGAGAACCATTTACAAGCTTCAGTATTATTTTCTTACTCTGTTTTGAAAATCTAAATAATCGTACACTAAAGCACCTTAGAATTTGAGGTTGTTTTTGTGAATTAATACGAAAAATTATTTTCAGGCCATTTACATTTATTTTTCCTAGCTGTAAAAATAGTTTCTGAAGGCTATCCAAGCTGCACATATTTCAGTTTTTATAAACCTGTAAACAAAATTATTTTAGGCAATTTTCACTTCTTCCCACTACCTGTATGTGGTTGCATTATATTCCTAATATTGTTGAAGCTTCAACAAAGAAATAACGGAATAACGGTTGCTAAGATGTTGAACAACAAAGAATTAACGGTTGCTAAGATGTTGAATATTCAATCTCTAGCTAACCATATAAATGGATATTTTTTTAGTATGTTATGCTATGTTTTAAACATAACTACTACTGTTTCCTTTCCGTGGCAGTCAATATTTCTCATATTGAGTTCTTTTCTAAAGATTCACTGTGCATGTCCGTCTTTTTCAAAAAATTAAGGACGTTTATGCACACAAGTTGAGCATTTCAGTTTTAGTTGCCGCTTGGAAGAATTACTGAACTAATGTGTGTATTAGCATTAGATTCAAAGCTGAAGTCGATGTTGGCTGTTTTGATGAAAATGACATGCCATTCTTATAAAGCTCACTGGAGTCTTTTTGCTCATTAATTTGTTTTATGCAGCAGTTAACAGTTTTCATTTGGATGGGGGGCACGTGATGTTTCAATCATTTTGTACAAACTATACATCACTTCTGGCCGTATAAAAGCAACCCTTATGCAAACTCACTCTACCCATCTTCATTTTGAGCATTCGTTAAACTAACTTAACGATGGATTTAACTGTTTTTTATACTGAACTCCAAATGTAAATCATTTGACTTTAATTTCCTGCATCTTCATTTTGTAAATAACCCGTACCGTTGTATTATTCAACTCTCTGTTAATCACTGCTTTTACTTGCATGCTACATTTAAACAGTCCTTGCAGCCCTTTTCTCAACAGTTTTTTTTGTGTATAGGTGTAGAAGTATTGTTTGCTATTGATAGCCATCGCATAAAAAATAAAAAAAATTGTTGCACTGTTTTGTATGTTTACCATGGGTGAGATCACCTGGACCAAAATCAGGGTATCCCCTTGAATTCGGCCAATCAAAAACTCAAGATTTTTTCCTTTTGCAATTAAACTTCTCAATGGTGATTTGCTCCCATTTACCATGAAAAGTAATAACCAACGCAAGATCTTAGGAAAAAAAACCATAATGCCCAAAGATCACATCCAACCATACGCTATCATTAAACGAAAAACTATAATAGTCTACAAATATGAAAAAACTACATCTTCAAACTGCAATAATAAATTGTGCGAAAAGTGTAATACAACTAAAAAATAAAAAAATTAATTTCCTAACGTGCTTTCAAGCAACTTAAAAATAAATTTTTATCGGGCTTTGACAAACCCGTGTGCGAAGCACGGGTTCGCACTTGTTACTTGGGAAGACCTAGATCGAATATTCGAAAACCATTCCAATTAATAATACGACATTGTTCGAGGCTTGGTCAACGACGAGTGAAGACCGAGGATCTTTAGATGTATTCGGATTGATTGCCGATGTCTCAGTTGGGCTGATCCCCCGATACGAGGTTATAAGTGGCATGAGGTCTGAATATATTTGAAGATTTTCGGATTTTGTTCTGTTTAGGCCTAGAATGGACTTGTATGGATTGTGTGTGACATTGTAATTGACAACATAACACCGATTTCCGTTGATACGTATCTAGTTTGTTACATATGAGCTCGAAGTGGTTATGTATGGATGGAAATTAAATCAGTGATCATGTTGTGAATGGACAATGTGACATACTTAAGATATGAAATGAGCTTGTATGATCAGAGCATCGCTTATCTAGGCGTGCTTTGTGTATGACGTGATATCGACAAACCTCACACCCTGGATTGATGGGAAACTGGCGGTTAGGTTGTTTACTTATATATGATTGATGATGAAGCTGCAGCAGTGGGAAAACACTT
Organism: Allium sativum; assembly: GCA_030737875.1. NCBI lineage: Eukaryota > Viridiplantae > Streptophyta > Magnoliopsida > Asparagales > Amaryllidaceae > Allium > Allium sativum. The sequence continues at coordinate 528,112,972 of CM060916.1, forward strand.
ATGAACTAGGGGAAGTTGGGTATGTTTGGGGGGCCGTGTCTGGTCGAAAACCGTTGATCTGACCTATGATTTGTAGTTGGTGTCCGTGATGGACGAAAAAGCCGTGAGGCACTTCGCTCCGTATCCCCGATTGATCTTTCATGCCAGGAATCATCAAGTTAGAAACCCAAACTCCTATACGAGCCATACGGTTTGATTGTATATATATGGCAACATAATATTATGGGTATTATGCCGTCTAGGATTAATACATTTATTTGCGAAATTGTTTTCCACACTATAGTTTAAGTATTGAAAGAGAATTTTTTACGTATGAAAGCATGTTTGGTTATTATAAGGTAGAACTCGCCCATTTGGTGTGCGCTTGCACTTATGATAGCTTCATTTTCTCAAAGTCATTGCGAATTTATATGCACGGAAATTCACATGGAGTAAACCTGTTCCGCATTAGCGACATGGTCCGACGAATTTCCCAACTTTAAAATAAATTCTATAAACAACTGTTTTATGTTCTCACACCAGTTCCATGACTGACCTGGGGTTTATTGTTCCTTTCTAAACTCTGGGTGCCCATTAATTTTCACGCGGGCAGCTAGTAGTTTAGTTTTTGCAGTTATAGATCGTTGGAGCAATATTCGGAGCGCTTTTAGAGTTGAAGTTCACGCTAGAGTCTGGATCTTCCGCTGTATCATACCGTTATTCCGCTGAGAGTATATTTTACTTTTCTTCTGCTGTATATGTTGTAACTCTGATATTTCATGTAACTCTGATGGAACGTGGTATTATGCAATAAAAAGTTCTGTTATTTTGTTCGATATATGTATGTACCCATAACAACTCGTCTTTGTGAATGGTTCTAGTTGGTTAAAATACGAGCGAAAAATCGGGCAAAAAGATGGGCCGTTATAGTTGATATCAGAGCTTTGGTTATACAAAGCTATGGGGTACGACATATTTTGAACGAAAGGTAGAACGCATCAGAGTTATAATATCTCATTAGAGATAGGGTCAGAGATGCCCTAGAATGAGATTTTGGAATATTTCTTTGAGAGAGCGTATCGTGAAAGATAAATTATTTTGAAACTAAGTAAATGGATTTGGAAAAACTGTCTTGAAATGCAACTTTTAAAGGTAAAATTTTCTAGTAGTTATTCGACGTTGCGGTTGGACTACTGGTATATATAAAGAGTTCAAATATATGCATGGCCGAAATATATATGAAGTCTTATATGTACTAGATAGACATAAAATCACGCTCTAGTTGCTCGAGGATGATCCTATTGATGACTGCAGCATCATTGGTATTCATTTGAGTTCCGAATGTGGGATGACTATATGATTCCAGTTAAGACGTCGAGAAATACTATTTCAACAAATGTTGCAAATGTTAAATAAATCTAACATAAGATAGCTAAAGTAAAATGTCCTTAGTTTGAAACAGTTATAAGTGGAAACCAAAAATTATTTTGTCAATGACTAAGTAAATTGCGTTTAGAAGTAAACCTCAATTTGTAGATTTAAGGGTGAAATCGAATGACTTAATTATTTTGAAGACCTTAAACCCATAAAATAATGTATATGACTATGAATATCTAGTAAAAAAAATTGTACAATTATAAGCTAGTTAAGTAAACAAGAAAATAGTATAACCTTTTGAAAATCTTAGGTTGCCCCTGAATAACAAATGGAATTCTGGATGATGCAAAAGCAAGCAAAGAGGGCATTGGCTCGAAAGGAAGAAGAGATAGAAAAGCTAAGGAAGCGTAAGGATGTCCAGTGTTATAGATGCTTTAGGAATGGTCATTTTGCGATCAACTGCCCTAATAGATCTAAGAAGAAGGAGAAAGTTGTTCGGAAGAATATACGTTGTTTCAACTGTAAGAGATTTGGACATTTCCGGAATAAATGTCCTAAGAAAAAGAAATAAACCAAGGAACCTGCAACGGAAAAGAAGTGTCATAGATGCAGGATGGTAGGGCATGTAGTTCGGGATTGTCCAGTAAAGAAGGGAGTAGTAGCATCGTCGCAGACTGTCGCGCAAGGAAGTAAATTATTCATTCCGTAGGATTAGTTCTAAGAGTAGTACAAGGTTAAGAAATGGATGTATTGAAACCAAGAATCAAGAATGTATGTACGAATGCTTGTGTTAATTTAAATCTTGGTTATTGGTTATTTCTTTAAAAATTTAATTTGTCGAAAATATAAACTAACGGTTTAAGTGACTAATGCATGGAATTTGGCTTGAAACCACGTATATGTTAAATTAGAGCAGCATAGAAAGCATGATGATATTCTAAATAGGAAAGTTCAAGAGACTAATTTGGCAAGATAATCTGTAATAAGAATGAATAAGGGTTTATGGTGTCTCATTCCTTATAAAGTACAGGTTGGATTTGAGGTTAAATACAGGGTAACTTGAATGAAATAGTATTATTTGAAACCTTGTAAAAACGCCATAACTTAGGTAAGTCAAACACTCTAAGATCAGTAAGGAAATATTGAATATGTAAATATTTTGATGGTATGGATGAATCATTCCAGTAGGAAATTTTAAGGGAAGACAATTAGGTAATATTGAAGTTAGTTGATATTATGAATAAATCACTTAAGTATAAAAGCTTTAATAAGATATTTGGAAGTGTTGAACTTACATTTAAACCTAAGAAAAGGTTATCAACTACTTGGTATGATAATGATTTTTGATTAGTAATAACTTGAGTAAAACCTTCAACTATTTTGAGTACTTAGAGAATTTAGGTGTGTAACACTTATAGGATTTAGCTTGGATTGTTCCAAATAGGAATGGTGTATGAAACCTGTATTATTTTATTTAATAATGAATTTGGATGTTTTCTAAGCTTAGATTTTTCCTTTGTCTAGGGTGGCCGATCTCTTAGTATAAGGCAGTTTCAGTGTAGTGGTTACAGTGGCAGCAGTAGCAACTCAGAGTCTAACTCAGAGGATCTTTCTATGGATAGTTCCAATAGCTCAAGCGATCATGATATAGATCCACAACAGAAGAAGTATTTGAGGATGTTGTTGAGATCCCCAGGGACCGCGATTATCGATCAGATGACTGGTGCGGAAGCAGTAGACCATTTTGGGGTTAATGTTCCTCCAGGGGTTGACAATGCTACAGTGGAGGCTGTATGGCAGCAAGTCCTCGACGAGAGAGACTAGTACTTATTAGAGCATGATCCAGTACCCGACTACATTGGTTTAGAGAGGGACCCGGCGTTAGTTGCGAGGTTTGAGGAGATGCTTTATGCAGAACAACCAAAAGGGATAGCCGGAGATGATCCTCTACCAAAGGCAATAGCCGATGGACTTGACGAGGTTATGGAAGAGGAAGAACAACCTCTGCATGAGCATGGTGTTGTAGCCGAGGATGATGTTGTAGCCGGTGAGGAAAACATTGAAGCTGAGGATGATATGGTAGCAGACGAGGATGATGTTGTAGCCGACGAGGAGGATTTTGTAGCTGAGAATGATATTGTGGAAGACGATGACATAGTATCCGACAAGGATGGGTTTATGGTTGATAAGGTTTTATAGGCAATAAAGCAGCCCTTGGATAAGGCTGAGGAAGGTATTATGTTTGAGGATGAAGATTTTATAGCTGACGATGAAGAGGAATTTGAGGATGAGCCGGAAGAGTTTGAAGAGGAAGAACCAGTGGAGCTTAGCTTATCTTGTCCATCAGACAATGGAGCAGATATATCTGATGATTAGATATATGGTGGATTTGAACTATGTATATAGTGTATGTATGTTATCTTATGTGCTTAGACGCACTAAGATATGTTGGGCTAGGACTAGGTTTTGGGTCTAGTACCAGGATAGGTACACTTTTGCGAATATAAGTTTTGGACTACCTTAAGTACGTAGTACGTACTAGGGTAGGGATACTTTTGTACACTGACTAAGATGAATCGACTGTATGATCTGTTGGATGACTATGATATGTATGCTTTGCTTTATGTGATATCTGAGTCTGTTTATTCTAATACCTTGGGATATGTTTCCAAACTGTATAAAGGGTTTGGTTTAAAAATCATATAAGTTTAAAAACTAACTATTTCCCCCTTTTTGAGGATGAAAAGCCTTAAGGGGGGGGGTGTGAATGTAACAACCCAAGATTTTGATTAAGTTTGAATGGAATTTCTATTTTATAATTTGGGCTTCCTAAAAAAAAATTAATTTATAGGATTCAAATAAATTTTGATGTCATAATCTTATATTTTGGTTTGATAAAAATATTTTGTTTTGTCTTATAAATATGATTTTTGCAAAAACTTACTTTTAAGATAAGTTGTTTTATATAATTTTATTAGCATTAATATTAGCTTGTTTTGATAACCTAATATTAATATAAAGAATGTGATTTGTAAGGTATAAAGATAAGTTCACTCTGAATTTTTAAATTTATATTGATTATATTGCAAGACATGGATTTATGAATGTTAGAATTTTATTTTTGAATTGGGTAACATAAGTATATACGATTTTTAATATTATTTGACAACATATGAAAATTTAGTGAATTATAGATTTTACAATTTATGATATTTTATGAATATTACCAAGATTGCGATGTACTTAAAATTTTTGCTAATATAAATTTTAGAATAGTATTTATTTTTAATAATGTTTTGATATTTTAAAGTTATATATATATATATATAAATAAAGGTTGAAATCATAAGTGTGATAGAATATGGCAGCTACATACACAATGTTGAATTTGATCACACATATGCACCACAAATTAGTTACACATATATACACTAAAAATTTTATACAAATAAAAATGTCATAAAAGTGTAGTTGAAAATTTCAAAAAAAAATTTTGTATAATTTAAGCCATTTTGGCTCACATGCATTGGTTGAATGTCAAATAAAAATGAGGTGTCCTTATGCTAGAGAATAGGGTGCCAAGTGTATTAATTTGGCTGAAATTTATATGGAAATTAAATTTCAAAAATCAAATAAAGGTGCACGCAGCTTTTGTGTGTGATCATTACCTTTCTTTGGAAATTACAAACCACCTGTTACACGAAATTCTTCCTCTTCCAATATATATTTTCCGCATAACTCTCCAGCTCCATTTTATCTCGCTCCACACTCCCTGTACCGCTCCACCAATCCACTCCTCCGTTCCCATCTGCTAAACCTTCTACCCCCACCTTCTGGTTTTCCCACTACCACATCCCGCCTCCCTGTTTTACACCGCAGTAAATCCATCTCCTTTCCTCCTCTCTCCCCTTTTTCACGGCACTCTCCTCTTCCTGTACCGTCCACTCTCACCACTCCACCTCACTCATCAACCAACCACCGTACTCCGCCTTGCAACGCCAGTCTCCCATTCAAACTGCACCACTCTGGCCTTCAACACCGTCCCTCGGCCGGAAGACTCGCTACTCCCCGGATACCCGTTGCTGTCTCTCCTCTCTTATTACGAAAAAAAACATTCGGTTGTCTTTCCTGTATTGCACTCAAACAGTTTGCCACCGCCACCTTTCCTCTTGTCCATCCACGTAACATACCTCTCCCCCCTTTGTGAAGGCCGCAACTTCTTTTCTCTAAAGGAAGGAAAAAAGAAAATAATATATATATACAGTCGGCCTTCATTTAAGCAGAAAAAAAACCAGTCCGCTCAGAAGAGAAGCCACTGATGTCCGCGAGCCCGACCTTTTGTGTAGTGAAGAGAGCAAAAGCGTAAGTACATATGGGTGTAAGAATTATATATATGTACCTTAGTTTGAATTTTGTTGCAAACAGGAAAGTAATTTAACATGTAACGACAGTTCTTAAGTGACCAGGTTACTGTAGAAGATCCGATCAGCGAAAGAAAACGGAACGCAATGAAGGTGATAACCATGAATTTAATCGTTTATTTTACATTAATATAGACGATACATTATAATTTATCGATGATGATTAGTTGTGTGGATGTGAATAGTTGTATGAAATGTTTTGAACGGTTAGTTATATAGTTAGAAAACACCGAACACCAAGCGTTATTTACTATAACGCTTTGCTCACAATATATTGGTTGTTTTAATGGTTGAATTGATAATGAATGATGTATGTCTGTTATATGGTCGATTTATGTAGTTGATTTTGATTGTATGAGAACACACGTATCGTAGTTGTGGATTTATGCAGAAAAAAATCGATTTAATCCTCTTCCCCATGAACGACCATGTAAATATTGAAATATTTGAAAATTTTAGCCAAATTTAGTTTTCAAATAATTTGAAATCTAAGTTGCAAATAACTAGCGACTGTCGTCGAAGACAGAAACGAAAAGAAAAAAAGGTGGTTTTAAACCGATTTTTTTATTATCGATTTTGAAATAAATTTGAAAGTAAGCAATAAAGTGATATTGAATTTAATATATATAGTTTAATTCCATTAATTGATGAAACAGTTGAATTAATGAAACAAGTGGAATATGGTGTTATGTTTCGATTAGATTGAAATGAAAATATATTTTCCTATTATTATTATTATAAGCTATTACTCTTTGAACTGAATTTTTTTTTAGTTAATATCGGGAAAGTTTGGGGTTATGAAACAAAAATGTGGGTGTGTAAATAACTAGTTAAATTTAACCGTATAACAACTAGCAGTAAGTTGAAAGCGTTGGAACGAGTTGTGAATGATTATTGAGTTTAATAAAATCTGAAAGGTAGATTTGGAAAATATTATTTTTAAATTTGATTTAGTTTGACAAATTTATAGTTTTAAATTAAATTATATTATATTATTAAAAAGCTATTTAGTAAAACATTTATATATATATACTTAAAATTTGAAAATAAAGCATATTATGTATTTGTTTATTTATAGGTTGTCTTAGTAAAACATTTGACATATGTATGTATATATATATAGTAGTTTTTTTTCAATTACCTTAAATTATAAATATATATATTTTTCATGAAAGGGGTTTGGGTAGAGTTGGTCTTCATATGTTTGATATGTAATTCCGGAGTTGGACGAATAGTATCAGAAACGTTAGAAATTTTATATCAAAGATTCTGATAGTGTCTGTTGATTTGGGAATCGATATCAGATTTAAGCCGACTAAGCTCTATTTAAACTTATGTTGAATATCAATTAGTTGGTTTGTCGTAAATGAAATTTTAATCCAAATAAAGTCTCGGTAAATTTTGAAGGAGTATGAATGAATATCTAAGATTAAACAAGTGTTAAGAGGTAACAAATTTATAAATCGAACCTTGACTTGTAAATGAATTGGTAATGATTGGAAGGGGATTTGAATTGAAATTTCGTGTGGTCCATAACTACTGTTTTCAAATACGCTTATTACTTGGGAAGACCGGGATTGAATATTCAAAAACCATTCCAAGTAATAATACGACGTTGTTCGAGACTTGGTCAATGACGAGTGAAGACCGAGGATCTTTAGATGTATTCGGATTGATTGCCGATGTCTCAGTTGGGCTAATCCCCCGATACAAGGTTATAAGTGGCATGAGGTTTGAATATATTCGGAGATTTTCGTATTTTGTTCCGTTCAGACCTAGAATGGACTTGTATGGATTGTGTGTGACATTGTAATTGACAGCATAACACTGATTTCCGTTTATACGTATCTGGTTTGTGACATATGAGCTCGAAGTTATTATGTATGGATGGAAATCAATGATCATGTTGTGAATGGACAATGTGACATACTTAAGATATGAAATGAGCTTGTATGATCAGAGCATCGCTTATCTAGGCGTGCTTTGTGTATGACGTGACATCGACAAATCTCACACCTCGGATTGATGAGAAACTGGCGGTTAGGTTGTTTACTTATATATGTGTAACGACCCAGAAAATCTGAACCAATTTAAAAATTTTAAATTGGCTAAAATAATGGATTTTAAATATTTAAAATAAATATTTTAAATAATGGTGATGAAAACTGAGTTGAATCGACATTTGAAAACGAATATAATTAGTTATAATTATATATAGAATTGAAAATGGCGCGGTAGTTCGATAATTCGATTTCAAACTTCAATTGAATATACCGGGTGCAAAACAATCTGGATTTTAGTGAGACCAAAAATAATGGAATCTAATTGATGATATCTTTCTAACGAATCCGACCAATCGAAATTTGATAGCGGGAATCAAGAGATATGTCCAGTTGAAAATTCTGAATAGTCGCTATAGAATTCAGGCCCTTAAAAATGGACATTTTGCAAATGACCTCGGATTTCGACGAAACCACTTTTGTTAGATCCGCAGTGTCAAGTTATTGCTAGGTTTCAAATTTCATAATTTTTCGAATCAATATGTGAGCGTGGCAAAAGAAAACGCGTTTGACCAGTTTCTGTTGATTTTAATCGACTGGAAATTGGCCATTTTTCAAACGGTCTCAGAATTTGACGAAACTAGTTTTGTTAGGACCGTATCGTCAATACGAAGCTAGAAAATATTTTTCAGGAATTTTACTAGTTAGTATGTGGCCCCGGTAATTTGAAATGTACGTTTAAAATTCAATATAATGATTTAAATGAAAATTCAAAAGGAAACTGATTGTAACGATCAAATCAGCTTGCGATACATATCCCATTGTGTTCGGAATGGGGGTAAAACGCTATGGACGACAGGCGGTGGGCCTCGTTTCGAGGTCGTGTGTAAAAGTCAACCCTTTTGCAAATTTAGATAATAAAATAATAGAAAAAAAATATAATTTTTAATTTCTTCTTCCCCCCTCCTTTATCTTCATTGGCCCCCCCTTTTTATTTTTCCGTTTCGATTTACAATCAGAATAAAAAGAAAAAAAAAAAAAGGAGAACCCTAACCTCGAAGCCGCTCCCCCCTCGGACGATCGTAGACGACGAAGCCCCCCCCCAAAATCGCGCTAGTTCCGACGGAGCTTCCCCCTCAAGACCTAGATCGACGAAGACCATCGAGCAGCTCCTGGAACTGCTGCCGCTGCTGCTTCTTCTCTCCCCCCCCCCTCCGTTCGTAGATCGGCAGCGACATCGCCCCCCCCTCTGTAAGTTTTCTTTTATTTTATTTATTTATTTTATTTTTGTTTTAATTCTGATTTTATTTACTTAAGAAAAGAATGTTGTTTTTTTTTTAGTTTAAATACCGTTTGTTTTTTTTTAGGTTTTAAAACTGATATTTTTTTTATATAAGGAGAAAACTGTTTTTTTTTTTAAAAGTATAAAACTGATTTTTTTTATATAAGGAGAAAACTGTTTTTTTTTTAAAAGTATAAAACTGATTTTTTTTATATAAGGTGAAAACTGTTTTTTTTTAAAAAAATTAAAACTGATTTAGTTAAAAGTATAAACCTGATTTTTTTATATAAGGTGAAAACTGTTATTTTTTTTTTTAATTTAAAACTGATTTGTTAAAAATAAAAACTGGATTTTTATAAAGTATTAAAACAGTTTTTTTTTAAAAGAATAAAAACAGATTTTTTTTAAAAAGAAAGTAAAAACTGTTTTGCTTTTAAAGTAAAAACTGTTTTGCTTTTAAAGTAAAAACTTTTTTGTTTTTAAAATAAAAACTGATTTTAAAAATAAGAAAAACTGATTTTAAAAATAAGAAAAACTGATTTTAAAAATAAGAAAAACTGATTTTAAAAGCAAGGAAAAACTGATTTTAAAAGCAAAGAAAATCAGATTTTTTATATATTGAAAGTCGAAGTAAAAATCATATTTTTATATATCGAAAGTCGAAATAGAAATCAGATTTTTATATATTGAATAACATAGTAAAAATTCGATTTTTACATGTGTAGAGAATACAGGCGAAAAAGGCGAAGATTTTTCTATTAAGAAGAGTCAAGAAGTTGGATAGCTATTGGTGAGATTTCTGATTTAAAATTTATATTATATACGTGTGAAGTAAAAGTGAATTGCTATATATAAATATATATATATATATATATATATATATACGCCCCTCGTCCACAAACCATGGACGATATTTATTGGTTGAAATTGTGGTGAAAATTGAATGATTGTTTGGGATTGTTTGTGATTGATATTGGTTGATTGTGGTTGAAAAATACCCATTTGTGGTTGTGAAATATTTGGTTGAAACCACATAGGATTAGTTTGTGGAAATGAAATAAATATATATACATGCCGCCTGCGTGCGAACTAGATGCATGTTTCCCATTGTCAAAAACCGCGAGGTTTTAAGGTAGAGCGAGGAGCCGTACTAGGGACGGTGCCGGTGTAACTACCCTGCCGTTATGCTGCCGAAATTTTGAATAATATTTGTGTGTTTGAATTATTTTCATATGCTTAAATTATATTTATTCATTGTATAGAAAACATTCATGTGTTGAATTGATATTCATTCGTTGTTTAGAAATTCATGTGTTGAATGGTATTCATATTTTGAAATAAATTGTTAGATAATAAAAATCACATTTTTATCTATATCTAAAAACAATAGAAAACATTCATGTGTTGAATTGATATTCATTCGTTGTTTAGAAATTCATGTGTTGAATGGTATTCATATTTTGAAATAAATAGTTCGATAATAAAAATCACATTTTTTATCTATATATATAAACAATAGAAAACATTCATGTGTTGAATTGATATTCATTCGTTGTTTAGAAATTCATGTGTTGAATGGTATTCATATTTTGAAATAAACTGTTAGATAATAAAAATCACATTTTTTATCTATATATAAAAACAATAGAAAACATTCATGTGTTGAATTGATATTCATTCGTTGTTTAGAAATTCATGTGTTGAATGGTATTCATATTTTGAAATAAACTGTTTGATGATAAAAATCACCTTTTATCGACTATATGAACTATGTAAAATAACCTCAATTTAAAAGAAATTGTTTTATGATAAAAAATTTCATTTCTATCACCTACTTGAACCATATAGAAAAATAGTGTTTTGAAATGAGTTGTTTTACAATAAAAATCACATTTTTATTGTATGCATAAATCGTTAAAATATGAAGTGTTAAAAATAGCCACTTGTTCAAAATAAACATATATGAGTTGAAATATTCATTAATTAGCTAATGAAATGATTTGCACCTATTTATGTAACATTAGAATGAATGGTGTTTTTAAACCAAATAGAAATCGAATATGAAGTTGAATAGAAAATGAAAAATGATATGGACTGTATATATATGTACATGCATATTCATTGAACAGGTTATAGCGAAGGGGCTAGAGAAGAGGAATAAAATTTTGTGCCCGACAAATAGGTACACATTTACTGATTTGTTTGGGTGATGATTTTGAGCCTATTGGCTAGCCGCTTGGCTTCTTCCTTTTTTTCTTTTTGAGATTAGAAGGACCGGGACGCTATTTGCGATTTCCCGACGCTCCCGGTGCAGGGGAGGTTATGGCGAAATTTTTCCAGAATTTAAGGTGTTAGAAAATTTTTTGAAGTTAAAACGATATTGGAATTGTTGAATGAACTATATTTATATAACTATATAAATATAAATAAAATTAAAACGAAACGAGGCCGTGCAGTTCGTATTTCGAAACCGTAATTTCAAACGACTAGTACGGGAAATCCGACCATTGGATTTTCCCGAAACCTCAACCGTCGGGTTCGCCTTGGAATAATCTTTCCAACGGCACCAACCTTGTAAAAATCCAACGGTTGGATTGTCTGGAATGTTTAATTCAAATCTGAAGAAAAACAGCGCCAGAAACGATTATATTTATTTATATATATAAATAAAATTATATTTAATCGAATAACGACGCTGCAGTTCGTATTTTGAAATCGAAATTTCAAACGATTGTACCGGGAGATCCGACCGTCGGATTTTCCCGAAACTGGAACCGTTGGATTCGTTTTGAAAAGACCTTTCTAATGATGTAAATTTTGTGAAGATCCAACGGTTAGATTTTCAGATATGTGTAAATCAAATCTGAAGAAAAACAGCGCCACGGCCACGTTATGGCCCGAAACGTCGTTTTGAATATATTAGCTATTTTAAAATAAATAAAAATAGCGATAAATAGTTATAAAATATCGTAAGCAATATGGAATGGAAATGAACTGAATTTGCTTGATTTATGGGATGTTTGATGGTTGAATGTATTTGGTGTGAAAACTATATTAAAGAACACAATTGGTGTTGTCGAATAATTTAACCATTGAAATAAATCGATTTGAAATTCTAAATATACGTGAATTATTTGAAAAGGCCGAGTTAATTCTCATTTCGAATAATCGACCGACGATCGAAATTCGAAGATGAAGACGATGGTCGAAGACCGGAGATCTTCACCTCGTTTGGATGGTAACCGAGGTCCTGATTGGGAGGCATCCCGAAATATGGATAATGAGTGGTGATCGTTCAGACGTACGTGTTGATCGAAGGGTTTGCGAGGTATTTAGTGCCTCCGGTTTCGTTCAGACCCAGAACGGACTTGTAAATGGACTGTGTGTTCGACATGGGAATTTGTTCTGTGTGATTGATAGCCATCAGTTGCACGGTGTGAATTGCCTGTGTGGCATGCTAAGATGCAGTGATCAGGGCTTCTGTTGAAAAGCAAAGTCTTGTGGTGATGATCAAAGCACCGCCTGTGTGGCGTAGCTTTGTGTATAACGTAAATTCGCGAGCCTCACACCCCGGTATGAACCTAAAACGGGAGAGGACATCAGGGAGGGCCTGCGTTTCTTTCTAGCTAGGGTGGTGTCAGTGACCTACCAGCCCTGACATTTATATACTTTTCACCTATGTGGTTGTTGCTGTTGCGAGGCGCCTCGGTTTGATCGGACGATCCGGGTCCGATGGAGTCATTCGTTGGCTCGTTTACGCCCCAAAGGGCGGGGAGACGTAGTGTTCATGCATAATAATCCACATCGGTGGACCGGCCCTGACGATCCAAGGGGCAGTTGCGGCTGTTCCTGAGGGGCGGGTTAGAGCGTCTCGAATTCGGTAAGGACTATCTTTTGCCTTGGTTCATGACGGAAATCCAATTTCCAAATACGTGACGATGCGATTTCGATTGTATATATATACATTTGGCGACATAGTGGCATGGGACGCTCATGTCGTCTATGATTGATAGTTATGATTTGAAATTGTTTTCGAAACATATAAACACTAGCAATAATATTAAATGCCTTTGTTTTATTCGTATCAAGCATATCTTGGCCGTTATAAGGTAAAAACTCTATCCTCCGGTTTGCGTTGCATTGTGTGATGGGAACTGAGTCTTATAACGGCTTCATTTTTATAAAAAGCATAGCGATGTTTAAAAGAAAGATTTGTTTTAAAGCACTGGCAATCCAATGGAGTAAACCCGTTCCACGAAAGTGGCGTGGTCCTGTGATTAGCCATAATATATATGTGTTGAGTGGATTTCTCATACCAGTCCCATGACTGACTCGTAGTTTGTTTCACTCTCAAACTCGGGTGCCCCTTTTTCCACGGGCAGCCTTGTATTCAGGTTTAGCTGGTTCTTTCTGGATAGCTGGAGCTGAAGATGGATTCTATCATTTATTTCTTTTTATGCTGTTCAGCTCCTATTGTACATATTTTGTTTATTTCCGCTGTAGACATTTATGTATAGCTGAACTGTATTTGTACTAAGTAAGATCCTGTATACTGTGTAACTCTGATGATTACTTTTATCCAGTATATTTTGTTGTTCATTCTGGTGTATTTATTTAATTCTGTTCTGCTATTATATGTTTCTGTGTTATATTCCAAAAGATAACCTTGTTTCCGTGAGAACGGGAAATCGGGTCGTCTCAACGTGGTATCAGAGCTTTGGTTAAGCTTAGTTCTGGAATATAACATTTGAACGAACTCGTCAGAAATAGAACCAGTAGTGTTCTAGGACGGGTAACTCAATACAGATAGGATCAGCAATATCCTAGTATGAGTAAAGCAGAATGAATACACTTCGATAGACACATTTACACTTCAAGTATTTGTCTCTATATTTTAAAATACCTTTTCTGTGACCTGACACTTGATCTGCTATTTGCAGAAGAACTAGAAAATGAGTGCCAGAAACAGAAGAAGTAATATTGACCCGGATATAGAAGCTCTATTCATGAAATATAGAAATCTGGGAGGAAAGCCGTTCTCGGGCGAAGAATCTATTATGAGAACCCAAGCTTGGATTCGTTCGGTTGAGAAAATATTCGAAGCATTAAAGCTTAGGGATGACCAGAAAAGATTACTGGCCTCCTGGGCACTCGAAGACGAAGCTTTGTTCTGGTGGGATTCTGTTGTTAAGGATAATCCAGAAGGTGATATCACCTGGGACAGATTCAAAGTGATTTTCTTAGAAAGATTTACTCCTCCCTAAGCAACCGAGAGATTATGTGATGAATTTTCTTATCTAATACAAGGTGATATGACCATTCCCGAATATCATAAGAAATTCAATGAACTTTCTCACTTTGCCCCTCATCTAATTCAAAATCCGAAGAGGAAAAATCTGAGATTTATTCATGGCCTTCAAAGGAAATACCAGAATAAAGTATTGGGGCATGTGAAGCTTCCTTTTTCAGAAATGATTTATATGGCTTATCAATATGAAGATCTCCATAAGAAAGGAATGTTATGCGACGAAGAAGAAGTCTGTTCTAGTGACAAAACAGAGTCAGAAACTGATATTCCTGAAACCAGTACAAGGTCGGAGATCAATAAGAAGCCCAGTGCCAAGAGAAAAAGGGCTGAACCTGGGAACGAACGAATAATGACCGCCACGTGCTCAAGCTGCAATAGAAAAGGGCATTTGGCGATAAGTTGCAAATCTTGGAACGAACAAAGAAAGAGTGGATCTAAGCCCAAGAAGGATTTTCAAGGAAATCAAAGGTGCAATCAATGCCATCAGTTTGGTCACGTAAAGCAAGATTGCTGGCAGTTGAAAAAGACTGAAATAGTTCAAGTGAATGAAGTAGCAGAAACCTTAGCACCCTCAGATAGTCAAGAGAGGTCTGATGTGTTAGAAGGCACGCTTACTGTCAAAAACATTCCAGTCAAAGTACTGTTTGACACTGGCGCGTCACGAAGCTTTATTGCAAAGAGTGCAGTCAAGAAGTTGGATTTGAATTTGAAGAAGCTCAAAGAGCCAATGACTGTCAGAAATCCAGTTGGAGGTTCCATCAATCTCAGTTGGGTTTGTGCAGTACCCGTCTCCTTTTCTTGCTATAAATTCCCTATTATCTCTGTCGTCATGAACTTTGATGAATTCGATCTTATTTTGGGATTGGATTGGTTAACCAAATATGAAGCAGAGGTTAGATGCGCCGAGAGGGTTGTTAGAGCTAAGATTAAATCAGGGGGTTATATAACCATTCCCTGTGAAGGTCAGAATGCTAATAGAAAAGACTTCTGGGCAGCTCTAAATGTTTCTCCAGCCCAAATTGAAAATGTCCCTGAAATCACAGAGAATATTCCTGACCTCATTAAAGATATTCCTGTTGTCAAGGATTATGCGGATGTGTTTGAGGAAGTCGTTCGCTTACCTCCGCAGAGAGAAATAGATTTCAAGATTGCTTTAATTCCCAATGCAAGGCCGGTAGTTCACGCTATTCGAAGAATGTCCTTGAAAGAGAAGGAGGAATTAGACAACCAAACACGACAGCTAGTATGGAAAGGTCTGATCAGGCCTAGTTTCTCTGATTGGGGTGCAGCAGTGGTATTTGTCCCAAAATCTGACGGTACTCTACGTCTATGTGTGGATTATCGTGATCTAAACAAGCAGACTATAAAGAACAAATATCCATTGCCGCGGATTGATGATTTGTTGGATCGATTAAATGGAGCACAAGTATTCTCACGAATGGACCTAGCTACAGGTTTCCATCAACTTCGAATTGCCGAAGAGTGTGTTCCAATGACATCATTCAGAGGCCCCGACTTATTCTACGAGTGGTTAGTAATGCCGTTCGGCTTATGTAACGCCCCTGCTTACTTCGTCGATCTAATGAACAGGGTGTTCAGAGGAGTATTGAATAAATTTGTTCTGGTTTTTATTGATGATATTCTAATCTTCTCTAAATCAAAGGCCGAACATGAAAAGCATCTGGAACAGGTTCTAGAAATTCTCAGAAGGAATGTATTGAAAGCCAAGTTTTCCAAATGTATATTCTGGCAAGATGAAGTGAAATTTCTGGGCCATGTCGTATCAAAAGATGGAATCGCTGTTGATCCAAGCAAAATCACAGCTATTCAGAATTGGAAACAGCCTAGTACTCCCACTGAAGTCCGCAGTTTTCTTGGATTGGCTAGCTATTATCGGAAGTTCGTTAAAGACTTTTCGAAGATATCTGGCCACTTAACGAAGCTTACAAAGAAGCATTCTAAATTCAAATGGACTCAAGAGAGTGAGGAGGCTTTCGAAGAGCTAAAGTTAAGATTGACGACAGCTCCAGTGTTAACCATCATTGATGGCAACCAAGATCTAAAAGTCTGGACGGATGCGTCTAGAGAAGGCCTTGGAGCAGTGTTAATGCAAAGAGGCCAAGTGATTGCTTATGCTAGCCGTCAACTGAAACCGCACGAGAAAAACTATGTAACTCATGATCTTGAGTTATTGGCTATCGTATTCTCTTTGAAAATCTGGAGACACTATCTTCTGGGCGAGAGGTTTGAACTGTTTACAGATCACCAGTCGTTGAAGTATCTGTTCACTCAGAAGGACTTGAATTTGAGGCAGCAACGTTGGCTGGAGTTTCTTGCAGCATATGACTTTGAAATTATATATACTCCAGGAAAAGCCAATGTCGTGGCTGATGCGTTAAGCCGAAAGAATGTAATGATCGCCAGTTTCATCATTGCGACTTCATTGATTGATAAGATATCGGCTCTCCAAAAGGACGACCAATTTATCAAAGGAATAAGTCAGCGAATTCGTGAAGGCAATGCTTCAGATTTCCAGTTAGACAGCGA
The DNA here is from genome assembly GCA_030737875.1 of Allium sativum. Taxonomy (NCBI): domain Eukaryota; kingdom Viridiplantae; phylum Streptophyta; class Magnoliopsida; order Asparagales; family Amaryllidaceae; genus Allium; species Allium sativum. Next base: position 528,129,886 of record CM060916.1, read on the forward strand.
AGGGATTCTGAGGTTAGAAGGACGAATTTGCGTTCCAGAAATTCCTGAACTCAGAAGAGAGGTGCTTGATGAATGTCACAAATCTAAGCTCAGTATCCATCCGGGTGTGAATAAAATGTATAACGATATCAAACGCACATTCTGGTGGAAGTCGTTAAAAAGAGACATCTCAATATATGTTAGTCGATGCCCTACTTGCCAGCTAGTTAAAAGCGACCAACAGAAATTGGCTGGACTATTACAACCACTAGAAGTTCCTGGTTGGAAGTGGGAGCATATTTCTATGGATTTCATTGATGGTTTGCCCAGAACCAGAAAAGGAAATGACAGTATTTGGGTGATCGTAGATCGTTTCACGAAGACCGCCCATTTCATACCTGTCAAATCAAACAGAACTGCTCAGAGTCTGGCGCAGATTTACTTCAGGGAAATAGTTAGACTGCATGGAGTGCCGCTCAGTATAGTAAGTGATAGAGATACAATTTTCACTAGCAAATTCTGGGAAGCATTTCAAGTCGAGCTGGGAACGAAGTTAAACTTGAGCACCGCTTATCATCCTCAGACAGACGGTCAGACTGAGAGGGTGAATCGCATTTTAGAAGATCTATTGCGGGCTTGTATTCTAGATTTCGGTGGATCATGGGAAGACCATCTACATTTGGCTGAATTCTCTTATAACAACAGCTACCAGGCGAGTCTGACAATGTCGCCATTCGAAGCATTATATGGTAGACCGTGCCGATCTCCTGCTTGTTGGGTCGAACCAGGTAATAGACTTGTGTTGGGTCCTGATATGATTCGAGAAGCTGCCGACAAAGTCGATTTTATTAAGAAGCGATTACTCGCCGCTCAAAGCCGACAAAAGAGCTATGCCGATAAAAGAAGAAGAGATATATCCTTCGAAGTTGGCGACTATGTATATTTGAAAGTATCGCCGATGAGAGGAGTTATCAGGTTCGGTAAAACTGGGAAGTTAGCACCCAAATTCATTGGTCCGTTTCCTATTCTGGAACGGATTGGAACTCTCGCTTATAGGGTCAAACTGCCTGACTGGTTGCCTGGTGTGCATGATGTATTTCACATATCTCAACTTCGAAAGCACGTTCATGATCCAGACTTGATCGTGGAAGAAGCAGCTCAGCAGGACATTGAAATTACTCCAGAATTAGCTGTGAGGCGAGAGCCGCTAAAGATTATCGGCAAAGAAACCAAAGAGCTGAGAAACAAGAAGGTTCACTTAGTCAAAGTGCAATGGAGTGGAGATCCGCGAGATTGTACTTGGGAAACTGAGGAGAGCATTCAGAAAGCTTATCCTAGATGCCGAGTAGATATCTCTGATTGACTCTGGTGCAAGGTACATTTACCCTACCTTGCATTACCTTTTAATTCTCTATTCTGTTGCTATTTTCTTCCCATGGATGTGCATTGTTTATTCTATACTCTGAATATTAAAAACAAATTGGTTGTTGTGATGGGTGATCGTAGATTTATCAAACCACTTTCGACTTTATTCCTTTTCGGGGACGAAAAGTTTTAAGTGGGGGAGATTGTAACGACCCAGAAAATCTGAACCAATTTAAAAATTTTAAATTGGCTAAAATAATGGATTTTAAATATTTAAAATAAATATTTTAAATAATGGTGATGAAAACTGAGTTGAATCGACATTTGAAAACGAATATAATTAGTTATAATTATATATAGAATTGAAAATGGCGCGGTAGTTCGATAATTCGATTTCAAACTTCAATTGAATATACCGGGTGCAAAACAATCTGGATTTTAGTGAGACCAAAAATAATGGAATCTAATTGATGATATCTTTCTAACGAATCCGACCAATCGAAATTTGATAGCGGGAATCAAGAGATATGTCCAGTTGAAAATTCTGAATAGTCGCTATAGAATTCAGGCCCTTAAAAATGGACATTTTGCAAATGACCTCGGATTTCGACGAAACCACTTTTGTTAGATCCGCAGTGTCAAGTTATTGCTAGGTTTCAAATTTCATAATTTTTCGAATCAATATGTGAGCGTGGCAAAAGAAAACGCGTTTGACCAGTTTCTGTTGATTTTAATCGACTGGAAATTGGCCATTTTTCAAACGGTCTCAGAATTTGACGAAACTAGTTTTGTTAGGACCGTATCGTCAATACGAAGCTAGAAAATATTTTTCAGGAATTTTACTAGTTAGTATGTGGCCCCGGTAATTTGAAATGTACGTTTAAAATTCAATATAATGATTTAAATGAAAATTCAAAAGGAAACTGATTGTAACGATCAAATCAGCTTGCGATACATATCCCATTGTGTTCGGAATGGGGGTAAAACGCTATGGACGACAGGCGGTGGGCCTCGTTTCGAGGTCGTGTGTAAAAGTCAACCCTTTTGCAAATTTAGATAATAAAATAATAGAAAAAAAAATATAATTTTTAATTTCTTCTTCCCCCCTCCTTTATCTTCATTGGCCCCCCCCTTTTTATTTTTCCGTTTCGATTTACAATCAGAATAAAAAAAAAAAAAAAAAGGAGAACCCTAACCTCGAAGCCGCTCCCCCCTCGGACGATCGTAGACGACGAAGCCCCCCCCAAAATCGCGCTAGTTCCGACGGAGCTTCCCCCTCAAGACCTAGATCGACGAAGACCATCGAGCAGCTCCTGGAACTGCTGCCGCTGCTGCTTCTTCTCTCCCCCCCCCCTCCGTTCGTAGATCGGCAGCGACATCGCCCCCCCCCCCTCTGTAAGTTTTCTTTTATTTTATTTATTTATTTTATTTTTGTTTTAATTTTGATTTTATTTACTTAAGAAAAGAATGTTGTTTTTTTTTTTAGTTTAAATACCGTTTGTTTTTTTTTAGGTTTTAAAACTGATATTTTTTTTATATAAGGAGAAAACTGTTTTTTTTTTTAAAAGTATAAAACTGATTTTTTTTATATAAGGAGAAAACTGTTTTTTTTTTAAAAGTATAAAACTGATTTTTTTTATATAAGGTGAAAACTGTTTTTTTTAAAAAAAATTAAAACTGATTTAGTTAAAAGTATAAACCTGATTTTTTTATATAAGGTGAAAACTGTTATTTTTTTTTTTTAATTTAAAACTGATTTGTTAAAAATAAAAACTGGATTTTTATAAAGTATTAAAACAGTTTTTTTTTAAAAGAATAAAAACAGATTTTTTTTAAAAAGAAAGTAAAAACTGTTTTGCTTTTAAAGTAAAAACTGTTTTGCTTTTAAAGTAAAAACTTTTTTGTTTTTAAAATAAAAACTGATTTTAAAAATAAGAAAAACTGATTTTAAAAATAAGAAAAACTGATTTTAAAAATAAGAAAAACTGATTTTAAAAGCAAGGAAAAACTGATTTTAAAAGCAAAGAAAATCAGATTTTTTATATATTGAAAGTCGAAGTAAAAATCATATTTTTATATATCGAAAGTCGAAATAGAAATCAGATTTTTATATATTGAATAACATAGTAAAAATTCGATTTTTACATGTGTAGAGAATACAGGCGAAAAAGGCGAAGATTTTTCTATTAAGAAGAGTCAAGAAGTTGGATAGCTATTGGTGAGATTTCTGATTTAAAATTTATATTATATACGTGTGAAGTAAAAGTGAATTGCTATATATAAATATATATATATATATATATACGCCCCTCGTCCACAAACCATGGACGATATTTATTGGTTGAAATTGTGGTGAAAATTGAATGATTGTTTGGGATTGTTTGTGATTGATATTGGTTGATTGTGGTTGAAAAATACCCATTTGTGGTTGTGAAATATTTGGTTGAAACCACATAGGATTAGTTTGTGGAAATGAAATAAATATATATACATGCCGCCTGCGTGCGAACTAGATGCATGTTTCCCATTGTCAAAAACCGCGAGGTTTTAAGGTAGAGCGAGGAGCCGTACTAGGGACGGTGCCGGTGTAACTACCCTGCCGTTATGCTGCCGAAATTTTGAATAATATTTGTGTGTTTGAATTATTTTCATATGCTTAAATTATATTTATTCATTGTATAGAAAACATTCATGTGTTGAATTGATATTCATTCGTTGTTTAGAAATTCATGTGTTGAATGGTATTCATATTTTGAAATAAATTGTTAGATAATAAAAATCACATTTTTATCTATATCTAAAAACAATAGAAAACATTCATGTGTTGAATTGATATTCATTCGTTGTTTAGAAATTCATGTGTTGAATTGAATGGTATTCATATTTTGAAATAAATAGTTCGATAATAAAAATCACATTTTTTATCTATATATATAAACAATAGAAAACATTCATGTGTTGAATTGATATTCATTCGTTGTTTAGAAATTCATGTGTTGAATGGTATTCATATTTTGAAATAAACTGTTAGATAATAAAAATCACATTTTTTATCTATATATAAAAACAATAGAAAACATTCATGTGTTGAATTGATATTCATTCGTTGTTTAGAAATTCATGTGTTGAATGGTATTCATATTTTGAAATAAACTGTTTGATGATAAAAATCACCTTTTATCGACTATATGAACTATGTAAAATAACCTCAATTTAAAAGAAATTGTTTTATGATAAAAAATTTCATTTCTATCACCTACTTGAACCATATAGAAAAATAGTGTTTTGAAATGAGTTGTTTTACAATAAAAATCACATTTTTATTGTATGCATAAATCGTTAAAATATGAAGTGTTAAAAATAGCCACTTGTTCAAAATAAACATATATGAGTTGAAATATTCATTAATTAGCTAATGAAATGATTTGCACCTATTTATGTAACATTAGAATGAATGGTGTTTTTAAACCAAATAGAAATCGAATATGAAGTTGAATAGAAAATGAAAAATGATATGGACTGTATATATATGTACATGCATATTCATTGAACAGGTTATAGCGAAGGGGCTAGAGAAGAGGAATAAAATTTTGTGCCCGACAAATAGGTACACATTTACTGATTTGTTTGGGTGATGATTTTGAGCCTATTGGCTAGCCGCTTGGCTTCTTCCTTTTTTTCTTTTTGAGATTAGAAGGACCGGGACGCTATTTGCGATTTCCCGACGCTCCCGGTGCAGGGGAGGTTATGGCGAAATTTTTCCAGAATTTAAGGTGTTAGAAAATTTTTTGAAGTTAAAACGATATTGGAATTGTTGAATGAACTATATTTATATAACTATATAAATATAAATAAAATTAAAACGAAACGAGGCCGTGCAGTTCGTATTTCGAAACCGTAATTTCAAACGACTAGTACGGGAAATCCGACCATTGGATTTTCCCGAAACCTCAACCGTCGGGTTCGCCTTGGAATAATCTTTCCAACGGCACCAACCTTGTAAAAATCCAACGGTTGGATTGTCTGGAATGTTTAATTCAAATCTGAAGAAAAACAGCGCCAGAAACGATTATATTTATTTATATATATAAATAAAATTATATTTAATCGAATAACGACGCTGCAGTTCGTATTTTGAAATCGAAATTTCAAACGATTGTACCGGGAGATCCGACCGTCGGATTTTCCCGAAACTGGAACCGTTGGATTCGTTTTGAAAAGACCTTTCTAATGATGTAAATTTTGTGAAGATCCAACGGTTAGATTTTCAGATATGTGTAAATCAAATCTGAAGAAAAACAGCGCCACGGCCACGTTATGGCCCGAAACGTCGTTTTGAATATATTAGCTATTTTAAAATAAATAAAAATAGCGATAAATAGTTATAAAATATCGTAAGCAATATGGAATGGAAATGAACTGAATTTGCTTGATTTATGGGATGTTTGATGGTTGAATGTATTTGGTGTGAAAACTATATTAAAGAACACAATTGGTGTTGTCGAATAATTTAACCATTGAAATAAATCGATTTGAAATTCTAAATATACGTGAATTATTTGAAAAGGCCGAGTTAATTCTCATTTCGAATAATCGACCGACGATCGAAATTCGAAGATGAAGACGATGGTCGAAGACCGGAGATCTTCACCTCGTTTGGATGGTAACCGAGGTCCTGATTGGGAGGCATCCCGAAATATGGATAATGAGTGGTGATCGTTCAGACGTACGTGTTGATCGAAGGGTTTGCGAGGTATTTAGTGCCTCCGGTTTCGTTCAGACCCAGAACGGACTTGTAAATGGACTGTGTGTCCGACATGGGAATTTGTTCTGTGTGATTGATAGCCATCAGTTGCACGGTGTGAATTGCCTGTGTGGCATGCTAAGATGCAGTGATCAGGGCTTCTGTTGAAAAGCAAAGTCTTGTGGTGATGATCAAAGCACCGCCTGTGTGGCGTAGCTTTGTGTATAACGTAAATTCGCGAGCCTCACACCCCGGTATGAACCTAAAACGGGAGAGGACATCAGGGAGGGCCTGCGTTTCTTTCTAGCTAGGGTGGTGTCAGTGACCTACCAGCCCTGACATTTATATACTTTTCACCTATGTGGTTGTTGCTGTTGCGAGGCGCCTCGGTTTGATCGGACGATCCGGGTCCGATGGAGTCATTCGTTGGCTCGTTTACGCCCCAAAGGGCGGGGAGACGTAGTGTTCAGGCATAATAATCCACATCGGTGGACCGGCCCTGACGATCCAAGGGGCAGTTGCGGCTGTTCCTGAGGGGCGGGTTAGAGCGTCTCGAATTCGGTAAGGACTATCTTTTGCCTTGGTTCATGACGGAAATCCAATTTCCAAATACGTGACGATGCGATTTCGATTGTATATATATACATTTGGCGACATAGTGGCATGGGACGCTCATGTCGTCTATGATTGATAGTTATGATTTGAAATTGTTTTCGAAACATATAAACACTAGCAATAATATTAAATGCCTTTGTTTTATTCGTATCAAGCATATCTTGGCCGTTATAAGGTAAAAACTCTATCCTCCGGTTTGCGTTGCATTGTGTGATGGGAACTGAGTCTTATAACGGCTTCATTTTTATAAAAAGCATAGCGATGTTTAAAAGAAAGATTTGTTTTAAAGCACTGGCAATCCAATGGAGTAAACCCGTTCCACGAAAGTGGCGTGGTCCTGTGATTAGCCATAATATATATGTGTTGAGTGGATTTCTCATACCAGTCCCATGACTGACTCGTAGTTTGTTTCACTCTCAAACTCGGGTGCCCCTTTTTCCACGGGCAGCCTTGTATTCAGGTTTAGCTGGTTCTTTCTGGATAGCTGGAGCTGAAGATGGATTCTATCATTTATTTCTTTTTATGCTGTTCAGCTCCTATTGTACATATTTTGTTTATTTCCGCTGTAGACATTTATGTATAGCTGAACTGTATTTGTACTAAGTAAGATCCTGTATACTGTGTAACTCTGATGATTACTTTTATCCAGTATATTTTGTTGTTCATTCTGGTGTATTTATTTAATTCTGTTCTGCTATTATATGTTTCTGTGTTATATTCCAAAAGATAACCTTGTTTCCGTGAGAACGGGAAATCGGGTCGTCTCAATATGATTGATGATGAAGCAGCAGTAGTGGGAAACCACTTTATGAACTTGGGAAAGTTGGGTATGTTCGGGGGGCCGTGTCTGGTCGAAAACCGTTGATCTGCCCTGCGATTTGTAGTTGGTATCCGTGATGGATGAAAAAGCCGTGAGGCACTTCGCTCCATATCCCTGATTAATCTTTCGTTCCAGGAATCATCAAGTTAGAAGCCCAACCTCCAATACGAGCCATACAGTTCGATTTGTATATATATGGCGACATAATATTATGGGTATTATGCCATCTAGGATTAATACATTTATTTGTGAAATTGTTTTCCACACTATAGTTTAAGTATTGAAAGAGAATTTTTTTACGTATGAAAGCATGTTTGGTTATCATAAGGCAGAACTCGCCCATTTGGTGTGCGCTTGCATTGTGTGATGTAGGACGAGCTTATGATAGCTTCATTTTCTCAAAGTCATTACGAATTTATATGCATGGAAATTCACATGGAGTAAACCTGTTCTGCATTAGCGGCATGGTCCGACGAATTTCCCAACTTTAAAATAAATTCTATAAACAACTGTTTTATGTTCTCACACCAGTCCCGTGACTGACCTGGAGTTTATTATTCCTTTCTAAACTCTGGGTGCCCACTAATTTTCACGCGGGCAGCTAGTAGTTTAGTTTTTGCAGTTATAGATCGTTGGAGCAAGATTCGGAGCGCTTTTAGAGTTGAAGTTCACGCTAGAGTCTGGAGCTTCCATTGTATCATACTGTTATTCCGCTGAGAGTATATTTTACTTTTCTTCCGCTGTATATGTTGTAACTCTGATATTTCATGTAACTCTGATGGAATGTTGTATTATGCAATAAAAAGTTCTGTTATTTTGTTCGATATATGTATGTACCCATAACAATTCGTCTTTGTGAACGGTTCTAGTTGGTTTAATTACCGGCGAAAAATCGGGCAAAAAGATGGGTCGTTACAACAGGGATCCAAACGTGGAGGACGGTGTCGGCGGCGCAAACCGACCGGGTCATGTGCATGCATGAGCCGAGAAGAAGGGGATAAGACGTCCGTGACACCTGTAGATATGGGGCTGTGCATATCAGCGAGGGGTTGCCACTTTAGGACGTGATACATCCTACTGTGGGGCCGACACAGAGTACCTATGGAGTAGGGTGCCGATCGATCAGGGTAGTAGTAGGGTACATTTGGACATATGCCTAAGTCTATCACCTTATAATGGAAGGGGTCATCTCATTCTGGATATACTAGTAATAGTGCAGAGTAATCATTAAGGAAGAGCATATACCTTATCCTGCCTACCTTGTCACACCTGCCTTTTATGTAGTGATCTCTCTTATCCACTTTATATGCCTGTCATGCTACTTTTATTTATTTACTTGCTAAAAGTAACTGGACTCGCCAAACTTTATGTTTGACCCTTTTGTTTCCTTTTCTTTCTTCCGTTTCCCCGCAGGTTCTCAGGGAGGAAACACTCGGTCTTAGTCAGGACTCAGTTATCATCTTGTTAGATTTTCTTTCGAAGTATGGCTCAAGTTCTTATCTCTACTATGGCTTTGTCTCTTTTATTTGGGGAATTATATTTTCTTTTAGGTATTTATGTACTCTGATGGTAAAAGACAGAAGTTATATTGTTGTGACTGTTTTTGTGACTTATGGTATTTTGGACGACGATGTATGATTTGTGTTTGAAATAAAAAATTGAATTTCCGTTGTTATCTTATTTATATTTGTCTTGTAAAATTCTGTGTCTGTTTATCTATAACGCTTCACAAAACTTAATGAATTCCCATTGTGAGTGACATTAACGAACGTGGGGTGTCACACTTTGTATCAGAGCTCAAGGTTACCAGATTAGATAAAAGTTTTTGAAAACTATTTTCAAAAAGGTTTTAAAAGAAAGCATTTTCAAAAAAAGAAAGGGTTGTTTTGAAAGACATTCCTCAAGAAGCCATATGTAATATCCATCGGTCCTTTGTCTAAATCTTTTCCTTTTTCTTTTCAACATGTCTGGGGAACCAAACATTCCTAATATCCCAGAGGGCGTTACGATACCTGGATGGTTCCGTAGGTATCTGGAAGCTATGGCGCCTACCGAAGGCCAAGGAAACATTCCTCCCCCAGCCGCATTAGTCATTCCTCCTCCTCCCCCTCCAAGAGCAGATAATTTCGTTAAAATCTACAAAGACTCCGTGCTATGGGAGGGAAGCCATTCTATGGGAACGAGACATTCGTAGAAGCGCGGAATTGGCTCAAGGAGACCGAGGACTTGTTCGTAGTCTTTGAAGTAGAGGACAGAAGGAAGGTTCAGTTAGCCGCCTGGCTACTGAAAGATGAAGCCTAATTTTTGTGGGAAGTTACCCAAGCTGGACGTCCGGTGGAAACTTGGGAAGATTTTAGACAAAGATTTGAAATGAAATTTCTTTCCCAGGCCGAGAAAAGCATGCAAATGGAGAGGTTCTTGGCACTCAAACAAGGGAACTTGACGGTGAAAGAGTATGTGAACAAATTCAACCGGCTAGCAAGTTTCGGGTTAGAATTTGTGGATACTCCACACAAGAAGGCGTTGCGGCTTGCTAAAGGGCTAAATGGACCCCTTCATGGGTTAGCCATGTCCCATATTCCAATGGGAGCCACTTTTGAAAAGCTTGTCGATATGGCCCTAATGCATGAGGAAGACAAGGGAGAAAAGAAGGAAGTAAAGGCTGAGGAAACATCGCAAAATAAGAAGGTGTGGCCTAAGAAGGGGCAACAACAACAACAACAAAAGAAAGGTGGAAAGAATTTACAACGGCAAGGATAAGAGAAAATGTCACAGTTGTGGGAAAGAAGGTCACTTGATCAAAGACTGTAAAAGAAGGAAGAACACTTGCTTTAATTGTGGAGAAGTTGGACACTTTGCTTGAGAGTGTCCGGAGAAACATGGATCACAGGGACAAGGTCAAAGGGCAAGAACTTCTGGAGGGCAGGTGCATGCTCTCGCGATCAGTGCTCCTGATAGAGGTAGAAAAATTTCTGTGGAAGGTTTAGTTTCTCTTTCTAACCACCCTATTAGAACACTTTTTGATTCTGGCGCTTCACATTCATTTGTATCTAGTTCTGTGGTTGAATCTCTACACTTAATTACTAGTATGGTAGTAGATCCTGTAGTTATTTCAAACCCCATTAGTGGTTCAGCTCATTTACCTATGATTTTTCGGGGTTTGAAAATATCTGCGTTAGGCGTCGAGTTTGAATGCGACGCATATGTGCTTCGGTTTATGGGCTATGGGTTGATTCTAGGAATGGATTGGCTTACCATGTATGGTGCCATTCTGGATTGCGAAAGGAGGGTCTTAAGGCTTCTGACTTGTCATGGGAGGACCCTCGAGATTTCTTGTGACCCCTTAGGGTCTGTTATGCTTAGTTTCCTAGAGTTTCTTGATGTATCTATCGATGATCTGCAATCTGTTCAAGTGGTTTGAGATTATTCTGATGTTTTTGATGAGGTACGGGGTTTACCTCCGAGGCTCGAGATCGACTTTCGTATATATCTGGTGGATAATGCAAAGCCCGTTGCATTACCAGTGCACCATATGGCTCCAAGGGAAAGAAGGGAGCTGAGTAAGCAAGTAGGGGAGCTACTTGAGAAAGGATTTATCACACAAAGCATATCTGAATGGGGTGCTCCACTTGTATTTGCAACTAAGGCGGATGGTTGGCTTCGTCTATGTGTTGACTATAGATAGTTGAATAAACTCACAAAGAAGAATAGGCACCAACTTCCGAGGATAGACGACTTGTTTGACCAGCTTGTCTGGGCCTCGGCATTTTCCCAGTTAGACTTGGCCACGGGGTTTCATCAGGTTAGGGTGGCTGAGGACAGCATAGATAAGACCTCTTTTAGAACTTCGGATGGTTTCTTTGAATGGCTAATTATGCCTTTTGGGTTGACGAATGCACCTGCCTATTTTGTTGATCTGATGAGTAGGGTGTTTCGGGAGTTTCTAAACAAATTTGTTGTGGTATTTATTGACGATATTTTGATCTTCTCCAAGGGTGAAGAAGAGCATGACCAGTATTTGAGAGCAGTTTTGAAAACTCTTTGTGACCATCTGCTTAAGGTAAAGTTCTCCAAATGTCATTTTTGGAGAAGGAGGTGAGATTCTTAGGGCATGTAGTCTCCAAGGAAGGGATAGTTGTGGATCCCGCGAAAGTAGTTGCGGTGCATGATTGGCAGATTCCTAAAAATGCAACCAAGGTGAGAAGCTTCCTTGGGTTGGCAGGTTTTTTAGGAAGTTCATTAAGGACTTCGCAAAGATACCAGCCCTACTCACCAGGCTGACAAAGAAGAATTTGGCGTTTTCATGAGATATAGATTGTGAAGTTTCTTTCCAACGACTGAAGAGGGCTCTGACAACAGCCCCAGTCTTGACCTTGCCAGATGAGAGTAAAGTGTTTACCGCTTACACTGATGCATGTGGTACAGGGCTTGGTGCAGTTCTGATGCAAGAAGGGAAAGTGGTGCGTTATGGGGGTAGACAGTTGAGAATTCATGAGAAGAACTACCCCACCCATGATCTAGAGCTAGCTGCCATAGTATTCGAGCTTAAGACGTGGCTCCATTATTTACTTGGAGAGAAGTTCGAATTATACACCGATCATAAATATCTCAAGTATTTGTTCTTGCAGAAGGATCTCAATTTAAGGCAACAATGGTGGATGGAGTTCCTAGCTTCTTATGATTTTGAGATTGCTTATACCCCTGGAAAGGGTAAAGTGGTGGAAGACGCACTAAGTAGGCAGGGGATGGCCTTGAGTCCTCTGTTTGTGGAGAGGAAGAGCATGGAGTTCATCTTAACTTTCGATTTTAAACCCTCCATCGACATTTTGCCTGATTTGGTTACATCCTTGGAGATACGACCAACTCTTATGGATCAAATAGGAGCTTCACAACAAGGTGACACACAGATTTCAGACATCCTGGAAAAGCTCAGAAAAGGGGAGACTTCTAGTCACCTCAGTAGATATGCCATAGATGAAAAGGAGTGGTTGTGATGAGATGGAAGGCTTTGTGTTCCTCAAACTAGAAGCTTGATAAAGGAAGTCCTAGAAGAAGCCCACCATTCTAAGATGACTATTCATCCAGGCGGTGCTAATATGTACAGAGACATGAAAAGGGTTTTCTTTTGGGCTGGGATGAAGAAAGATGTAGCCGAATTTGTTTTCCAATGTCTAGTTTGCCGGCAAGTTAAAGCTAAGAAAAGGAAGCCCGGTGGTTTACTTCATCCTTTGGAGGTTCCTCAGTGGAAATGGGAGAGCGTCTTTATGGATTTCATAGATGGTTTGCCTAGATCGAAGAAAGGCAACACCAGTATGTGGGTAGTAGTGGACAGATTGACTAAGAGAACTCATTTCATTCATGTAAAGAGTAAGAGGACTGCATCATGGTTGGCAACAATTTATGTTCGTGAGATAGTTCGTCTTCATGGAGTACCTTCCAGAATCATGAGCGATCGTGACCCCATCTTCACCAATGAATTTTGGAGGAGCTCGCAAGAAGCATTAGATACACTTTTGTGTTTGAGCACCGCTTATCATCCACAGACCGATGGACAGACAGAGAGGGTGAACAGAAGTCTTGAAGATCTTTTAAGGTTGTGTATCCTAGGCTTCGGAGGGACTTGGGAAGAGCATCTCGACCTTGTAGATCACCAACTTGTTGGTGGGAATCTACAGAAAGATTATTACTTGGACCAGATATGGTGAGAAAAACGTCCGAAAAGATTGACCTTATTCGACAGCGGATGAAGACAGCTCAAGATAGGCAGAAGTCCTATGTAGACAAGAGAAGGACTGACATCTTATTTGAAGTGGGAGACTTAGTTTTTATCTAAGTATCACCTCTGAGGAATGTGGTTCGCTTTGGATCGGTAGGGAAGTTGGCACCTAGGTTTGTGGGACCATTTCCCATAACGAGAGGATTGGCCAAATGGCCTATAGAGTAAAGCTCTCGGAAAATCTATTCGGCGTTCATGATGTTTTCCACATTTCTCATCTGCAGAAGTGCCTGCATGACACCGTAGAAGTATTTGAGCCGAGTGCATTGGATGAAGTAGAAGTGGAATGGGAGGCGACAGTCAGGCAAGTTCCTTCCCGTATTCTTGGATCAGAAGTTAAGAAGCTACGCAATAAAGAGATCAAGTTGCTAAAGGTTCAATGGGGAGATAACCCAGAAGATGCAACTTGGGAGACCGAAGCCAAGATTCGTGCTTCATACCCTTTTCTTTTCGAGGGTATGTCCTTAACTCCTTTTCCTAAGTTTTATCTGTGCTTGTTTCTATCATTTGAATATATCCTATCCATAGTATTTTCGACCTTTAAATAGGAATCCTATGGATGTAAACATGTGTTTGAGACATGTTATGTTTGATGGATGCAAGTGTTTGGTAGTGGTTTCCTGTGGATGCATACACGCACATATTAGGCACTAGATCGTCTCAATCACTCTCATACTGCATATGGAGGTGTGTGCATTTTCTTTTCTTTTAAGGATGGAAATGGATGTATTACCATATGGATGCTGCATTTGGATGAATGAGTGTGCACACATATAGAACTCACATGTTATAAGAGGATTATTTGCATACATATTGGATTCATGGCACTAACATAAATTGCATTAAGGAGGTCAACTGAATCGGCAGACAACTTGATTTCCACATTAGTGTTGGGACATATACACACACCTTTGCATCTACATATATATATTCATATAAACATTAGAAATCATTAACAACAATGGATGACAGTGATTAATGGATGAGTAGATGGATGATGGATGGTAGGATGTGCATTCTTTTCAACTTAGAGATTTCGGGGACGAAATCCTTTAAGTAGGAGAGAATGTAACACCCCGTATTTTTAATGACACTAAAAGAGGATAAACTAAATAATAATTAATTTAATATTCAGAATTAAGGAAAACGGATTGCGTCATTGCATCTGTCTTGAAATTCTGGTCAAGATAGATATTTGGTTTGCGTAAAACGGAGATGAAGAAGTTATGAGGGTTTTTAGTTTGTATACGTGCAGAAGAAATATGTTTATACACATGATACACATATGAGTCAGATAAGAGTCAGTACCTATCCTAAAAGTGTTCAAAACTCAAAATTTCGTATGGCTGAAAAATTCCCGCTCTAGGGGGTCGAAGGGGGGTCGACACCAGGGTTGAACCACCTATAGGGGTGTTGACACCCCTAGGGCTGATGTGGCAGTCAGTTTCAGAGGGTATGGCAGCTATATATACGTGGTCATTTCTCTTGTTTTCTTCTTTGAGAATTCATGGTGGCTAAACTCTACCGGTATCTGAACTGATCTGGATCCGTTATCTTCTTCAACTAAAGAAAATCAATTGGAGATTCAAGATCCAATCTTTTCTAGTTCTATCTTCTTATCCAAACTCTGTGAGTCTCTAGTTGCTTTTAGATTTGAATATTTAAAAGTAAATATGACACGACTATTACTTGGATTTGTTCATATGCCTAGATTATATTAGATCCATTGTAAATTCTGATTATATGACATTCTAAATTGGTTAGGATTTGGATCTAAACTTCTATCTAGTCAGATCTATTGTATCTTCTATGACATGCTATGATGTGAATCTAAATCTTATTTGTGTTAGATCTTCTTTTAACTATTGGATCTGAATTATGTGGACATTTAAATAGTTAATCAGATCTAGTTTATCATCTTGTGCCTATTATGTTAGATCTGAATAGTTGGACATCTAAATGGTTAATTTAGATCTTATTATGCTCACTATGACATCATAGTTATGTTAGAACTAGTAATTGCTACAAGTTCATCAGATTTATGCCTATATGTCTGCCTTATCACTATGTTAGTTTATGTTTATGCCAAAACAATCACCTTTTTCATATTCCCATCACTTTTCCCTTTTTATTGTGTATGACAAGGCTACTTTCTAGCCTAGATGCCGCCAAATATATGCAAATGTGTTAATTAGGGAACGGAGGAAAAAGGGTTTGAATTGGCGTATTTTAAATAATGTTTATATGAATTGGATATGTAACTCAAATTGGGGAAGTAGGGACATAATCACCTATAAATACATAGTTAAGAATTGGATAAGAATGAAATGTCTAATAATTACAATTAGGAATTTTACTTGCACTTATGACACGAGGTTAGGTTGCATTAGTGGTGGAACTCTGCCCTGACCCGACCGGCATATCCAGCAGCCACTAATGTTGAACCTAATGTGAGATGTCTAAGTGCGCAAATACGAGATGGGCTACGACACGAGGTTAGGCCCAACTTATGGAAAAAGACTGCCCGGACCCGACCGGCATATCCAGCATCCACAAGTTGTAGGCCTAATGTGGGAGGTCTAGCCCATTATAATCCATAAATGGACATTGTAATGAATTGGACTACTTAACCTAATCTAATCCATAGGGATTGTATGATTATGAACTAAAGTTAGGGTTGAGTAAAGTTTATTGGACAATGGATGGGTTAAGCCAATCTGGAGGGAGTGGGTAATGTTTACATATATGCCCACAAACTTAACCTGATAAGGTTATGTAATTAAAGACACCTAGTGGTATACATGACCGGTGGGAGTAATAAAGTTATGTAATTAAAGACACCTTTTAAGGTAAACATAACTTGTAGAAATGATAGGGTTATGTAATTAAAGACACCTAGTGGTATACATAGCCAAAGAAAACCTAGTGGGGGATACAAGACAAAGAGGAGAGCTTGTATCATATTGTGTGGGACCCATTTCAGTCAGTAACCCGAAGTATGCATCGAAAAGAGAACTCCGAACTAGGTCGAAGAAGGGGCATGCTTACTGGACTGACTGTAAGAGATCCAAACATGGAGGATGGTGTGGGCGGCGCAAACCGACCGGGCCATGTGCGTGCATGATCCAGTCAGAAGGTGATAAGACGACCGTGACACCTGTAGATATGGGGCTGTGCAAATCAGCGAGGGGTTGCCACTTTAGGACGTGATACATACTACTGTGGGGCCGACACAGAGTATCTACAGAGTAAGGAGCCGATCGAACAGGGTAGTAGTAGGGTATATTTTCCGTATGTCTAAGTCTACCACTTTATAGTGGAAGGGATCATTTCATTCTGGATATACTAGTAATAGTGCAGAGTAATCATTAGGGAAGCGTATATACCTTATCCAGTCTACCTTGTCACACCTGCCTTTTATGTAGTGATCTCTCTTATCCACTTTATATGTCTGTCATGCTACTTTTGTTTATTTACTTGCTAAAGTAACTGGACTCGCCAGACTTTATGTCTGACCATTTTGTTTCCTCTTCTTTCTTCTGTCCCCCCAGTTCTCAGGGAGGAAACACTCAGGCTTAATCAGGACTCAGTTATCATCTTGCTAGAGCTGCTTTCGAAGTATGGCTCAAGTTCTTATCTCTACTATGGCTTTGTCTCTTTCATTTGGGGAATTATGTTTTCTTTTAAGTATTTATGTACTATGATGGTAAAATACAGAAGTTATATTGTTGTAATGGTTTTTGTGACTTATGGTATTTTGGACCACGATGCATGATTTGTGTTTGAAATAAAAATTTGAATTTCCGTTGCTATCTTATTTATATCTATCTTGTAAAATTCTGTGTCTGTTTACTTATAACGCTTCACGAAACTTAATGCATTCCCTTTGTGAGTGACATTAACGGACGTGGGGTGTCACATAAATTGTCCAATGTCGAAGGAGAAGTTTCTTGGGTGCTTGCCTGATATTGGTTTAGGCCTCTGAGGCTTGTGCTTGAGGGGTGTTAAATTCGATTAGGATGGTTTACATGAGATATATATAATTTGCATGTTATGAGTGCTTTACCATGATTGAATGAGTGTTATGTTTTCATGGATTAATGGTTGAATTTTTTATTGTAAAGGCTATCAGTGTTTGATGTGGGGAAGATAAGGTTGAGTTATGCTCTAGTGTTGTGGATAGATTAGTATGTTTATCTATCCCATCTCATATACTTTATTGTTGAAGTTTGTTAGTTGTTTTATCGCTCACTAAGACTGTTGTCTGACTCAAGGTTTTATGTCTCCTCTTATTACCTTGGGTTGTTCATCTGGTTATGGATGGGCAGACTAAATAGCAGGTTATAGGTAATTAGTTAAGACGATGCTGCTGTGCGGAGACAAGCAGAAGGCTGGCGTACCAGTTTTATTACTATCTAGTATTTCTGTTTCCTCTGTTTGAGTGTTCTATGAGTGTTGTAGTGAGGATTTATGTACAAACTTTGGTATCAGTTGGATAACCTTTCATGATGTTGAGAAAGTTTTCTAAAGTTTGCTATATGATGCCTCATTACTATTACCTGTTGTATATGTTCTATTATATTTTATCCTTGCGCTGTGAGTACCACGACAGGTTTCGATGTTGTTTACATACCTTAATGATCATCCATAGCTGCCGTGCACACCTTTCTGCACATTATTCCGCTTGTTTAGTGCAGGGGCTATGGGAGGTCGTCACATAAGCTATAGATTTTAGTAGCTCTAGTAAGTCTGTAGCTGGATCTGGATTAGGATGCAGAGTTTGAGCTGTGGGGTGAGGGAGAGAAGGCTATGTCTATCGCATCCCTTCTTTGGTTCAGTCTTTGGTAATAGGTGCGATATTGAAGGAGTTCAGGGCTAAGGGTTGGAGCTTTGTTCCCACTCCCGGTAGCAAGATCTATGGCTTCAGTAGTTCGCTTCGAAAGTAGTCTTTCTTAAGTAGGAGCGTTTTTACCATCATCGATCACTGGAAGATCAGTTGGTAGTAGACTTGAAAGCTATGTTAAATTCACAATGTTGGTTTTAGTTAAGTTCCTTTCGTTTGCTTAATAGATTTCCATTCTTTTCTTGGTCTCTTTGTGTTTTTTCTTTGGTGTAGTCAAAATTTCAGTACACCATTGACCATTCACGGACTTTTATGTGCATCTGTTAGTTTTTAGGTTCAGTACAAAAAAGTGGTAGTCACTTAAACAAAAAATGAAAAAGAAAAACGTGAATGTATTTAAGGTTGGTCAAAACACGAGAAGTTGTCTAGACATGTTTTGATAACACAAAAGTTTCTGTGTGTGAATATATGATATGAAGTTTCTTTTGTCCAATATTAAAGAGATTGTACAAATTTTAAAACCATTCTACATAAAGTAATTACATATATGTGGAGTATTTTGATTGTTTTAGTGTGATTCCAAAGTCATTAACTGAACCATTCAAATAAGTATACATGATGAAAGCACGTTGCAATTTATAGTTTTTAAGGCACATGCTTTAAGCAATGAGAAAAAATTGCAAATCATTCAATTTTATTTTCTTTCAAACGAACTTTGTTTCATCAAACTTTCATTTGAATTCATAAAATATCTTTGTACAACAATCCAAAGATAAAAGTACAATTCATTGTTACAATTTTGTTTAGTTGAAGTTTGCATCTGTTGCTTTAGGAAGAAAGGTAAAACATATATATGGAGTTACTATTCCATGCACAGGACTTTTTAAGTCCTAAATGACGTGTACCATTTCACACATTTTAGGGAGAAGAGAAATATGTTGTTGCAGTTATGTGTTACTAGGCCACGTCAAATGGCTTGCTGTTGTTGAGTAAGGGTATAAATTTAGTTAAGTGTTTAAATTTATTTAATTTAATGAATCTCAACATAGTAGAAAAAAGTAGCTTAGGCTTTGGGTTTGGGTAAGTCATTGATAAGTAGGCCATTTGGTTGTGCATATGTTTTTAGGTAGGTGGGATTTTATTTAGGTTTAGTTAAGGAAATTTTGTAATAACCCGGAAATCTGAGCCAATTTTAAATTTTTATTTTGGCAATTTTAATGAATTTTGAATATTTAAAATGAATTATTTCAAATAATAACGACCAGAAATTTATTTTGAATAGAATTCGAACGTATATATTTATTCGAATCGTTGTTAGAATATAAATATTTATTAATAATTATAAAAGGAATTGAAAATGGCGCGGTAGTTCGATAATTCGATTTCAAATTTCAAATGAATGTACCGGATTCAAAACGAACCGGATTTTGGCGAAACCAAAAATATTTGAATCTAATTGAGAATATCTTTTCAACGAATCCGAAAAATTGAAATTTCATAGTGGGAGTCAAAAGATATGTCCAGTTGAAAATTCAGAATAGTCGCTATGGAATTCTGGCCCTTAAAAATGGAAATTTTGCAAACGACCTCGGTTTTCGACTAAACCACTTTTGTTGGATCCGGGATGTCAAATTATGTCTAGGTTTCAAATTTCATAATTTTTCGAATCAATATGTGAGCGTGGCAATGGAAAACGCGTTTGACCAGTTTCAGTTCATTTTAATCGACTGGAAAATGACCATTTTTCAAACGGTCTCATAATTTGGTGAAATTAGTTTTGTTAGGACCGTATCTTCAATACGAAGCTAGAAAATATTTTTATGAAATTTTTCGAGTTAGTATGTGGCCCCAGTAAATTCAAATGCGCGTTCAAATTCAATATATAGAATTATATGTTGATTTTGACGAAAACAGATCAGAACGATCAAATCAGCTTACGATACATATTCCATTGTGTTCGGAATGGGGGTAATTAGCTGGGGACGACAGTCGTTGGGTCTCGTTTGGTGTTCAAATATAAAATCAACTCTTTGTTTTCTTTTTCTTTAATAAAATAATTAAATTATATAATTATATAAAGCCCCCCTTATATTTTATAACCTAATTCAGAATCTCGAGCCCCCCTTTTCAAATCAAAAACCCGCCGTTTATTCCACCGCCCCTCTCTCTCGAAGCCGCTCGCCACCACCCGCCGACGGAGGCGCCATGCCCCTCCTCAGGCGCGCCTCCACCCTCGACACCCCCTGATCTGCGCGCCCTTCTCCTCTCTCCACAGCCTCCTCAAATCGACGTGAGGCCCAAACCTAACCGGCCCCAAATCAGCCGCGTCGCCATCAACGACCGAGCCGACCACCTCCTACCTCGCCGACCTGCTGCGACGCCTCCTCCCCTCAACTCCAAACTCCGGCGCAACGTTCTTCTCCCTTCACCATATACAGTAAGCTTTCTTTTACTTTTAATTAATTTAAAAACTGATTTTACATAGCTAGTTAAAACTGATTTTTATGTTAAATGAAAACTGATTTTACTTAGCTAGTTAAAACCGATTTTTTATGTTAAATGAAAACTGATTTTTAAGCTAGTTGAAAACTGGTTTTTATGTTAGTTGAAAACTGATTTTTTTGTGTCGTAAAAATTAGATTTTTATTAGTTTGAATGATAGAAAAAGTTAGAATTTTTATATAAGGAAAAGGAGATTTTCGAAGTGATAAAAATCGAATTTTTTCTTATATAAGAAGTAGAAATATAAAAATATAATTTTTATATAGAAAGAAGCGTTGTAAAATTCTATGATTTTTAGTCGAGTAAAAATATAATTTTTATAAGATAGAGAATATAAAAATACGATTTTTATATATGTAGCGAAATAAAAATCTGATTTTTATTATATATATAGCGAAATAAAAATGTGATTTATATTATGAACAGTGTGAATAAGAGTGCGATGGAATTGACAGAAGGCAGAACGGAATCCAGACCGTTCAGAATAGAATGGAGGAGTGGATCCCTGTGTGAGAACTTCTCACTTTTAATTTAATTTTCTAGTTAAAATATATACTAGGATGCAGATGGTGTTTAGTAGCACCCGACACCCATCGTCCACAGACCATGGACGGCTTGTATGCTTGTTTGTTTGATTTTGATGTGTAGTTGATTGTGTGATGTGATGTGAAATGAAATAAAATATTTATATAGTTAAGAATATTTTATAGTTGAAAATAGAATTTTTAACGTGTATTTAAAATGAAATAAAAATAAACAAATCGAAGGATTTGTTTATATACACACATTTGAATGATATTGATTGGGACGATAAATTTTACACATCGCCCAACTGCACAAATAAAATCTGTGTTTGATTGTTTGAAAACCCCACACGGGTATTGGGATGATATATGACATACACTAATCCCAATAATTAGTTGTGTGTCGATTGGTTGATTGACAGCCTGTTATAAGCGTTGAATATTTATATTTGATGCTTATACAGTGTAGAATGCACTTTGGATGATGATCGATTATTAGTCATCGTTGATATATACATGCGTTGTATGGGAATCCATAGAAATAAAATCTATGGTAATTGATTGGGCCTCATTCCAGTTTTGAAATAGAATATTTGAAAGAGAAATATTTGAATAGAATATTTGAAATAGAAATATATAAAGCCGTGTTGATTAGATATGCGCTATTTTGACGCGAACGATATTTATATCGATTATATTCGTTTCTATAATGAATATTGAAAAGTGATTTCAAAATCGAATATTTTGAAATGAAATTCTAATTGAAATTAAATAGAATTGAATTTGAATTGAAATTAAATAGAATTGAATTCGAATTGAAATTAAATAAAATTGAATTCGAATTGAAATTGAATAGATTTGAAATTCAAATTGAATTGAAAACGAACTGAAATTGAATTAAAAATCGATTTGAATTGAAATCAAATTGAAATGAATTTAAAACGAATTTATACGGAAAAATTCAATTTTGATTTGAATTTAAAATGGAAGTTGAAATTGTTTTTGAAACGAATTTAAAACGATTTATAAAATTAGTTTTAAATGGAAATCGATGAAATATATATAATATATATATTATATATATAATGGCCAGAATAGAACGCGCCGCGCTGCGGCAGTTCGCGAATTTCGACCATTGACTTTGAATGGATATTACGGGTGATCCGACCGTCAGATTCTCCTAAAACAGGAACCGTTGGGTAACGGTTGGATTTGGAATTATGTCCAAATCAAATTTGGAAAAGGTCGCTGTAAGTGCAGTTCGATGGCCGTTGATGGAAATCGACTGTACGAGCCTTGATAAAATTATTAAAAATAATAATAATTTATGTAAAATCATAAGAAATGATTTGGGAAGAATTGGGATGAAAAACTCCATATTTGAAAAGATAAAAATAGATTTTTATCGAAATGAACTAGTTTTGAACTGGAAATCTAATTTAATTATTTTTAGAAATAAATAAATTGTGTTTGAAATGGTTTTGAAAATAACCAGAATTTCCAATATAAAGATTGGAAATGGATTTGAATCGAAATTATCTTCGGAATATTTCGATATTGAATTACGTGATTATACAGATATTATTATGGAAATTTGAAAGATATTTATATCGTTATTTCCAATAGAATATTTGTTGGTCGTAGAATTTGATATTGAATATAAGCCGATATATTTTCTATTCAGAGCCTTGTATTTAATATCAAATGGGATTTGGGTTTGTTGTGAATGGTGTCTTCATTAACACTGTTCTTAAGCCCAATTGAGAAAAAGATTAAATCTTTTTATTTAGTTTTAATGAAGTGTACCAATTATTTAATTGGAATTGAATTGGTATTGATTTTTGGGTTTATCGTGAACAGTGTTTTAAATAACACTTGTTCTTTAACCCGATAATTAATGGAATGTGATTTTGGGTTGTCGTGAACGGTATCTTCAATAATACTGTTCTTAGACCCAAAGGAGTTAAGAAAATCAGAAACTAACTGGAGATTAGTTAAGTTGAATGGTTTCTGGGGTATTGATCTGATGTTGGTTTCGGCCTTCGGGGTTAACACTTAGGGAACTGCTCACTTGCTAATTTACGGTTAGGGACTGATTGAAATAGGATGTGATTTTGGGGTTTATCGTGAATCGTGTTTTAAATGACACTGATTCTTTAACCCTGTCAAAGATTAAAACTAAGTGGAGTTTTAATGAATCTTTAATTAGATTGAAAAGATCGAGAATGGAGTATCACCAGTTTTGCTCTAGGTGATAGTTAAATCTTTAATTAGATTTGAACGTGAAATGGTAATTGAATTTATCGATAACACCGTGATGTTAGATATGAAGTTTACCAGTTTTACTTCATGGGATGAATAGGTTGGGATTGGGAAATTAAAACAAATGATTACTTCGGTGTGGTTCGCTAATCCCGACTAGTTTGAATTGATATTCAAAAGAAGATTAAAGAATAAATTTAAAGGAATTTATCTTTGATAAAATTAATGGGAACCTTTCCCTAAGAATGTGAAATTTAGAAACTAACTGTAGGTTGGCTAAGATGAATGGTTTCCTGGGTATTGATCTGATGTTGGTTTCGGCCTTCGGGGTTAATATTTGGGGAATTGTTCTCTTACTAGTTTACGGTTAGTGACTGATGAATTGGAATGAGGCGTATGTTGTGTTTGTGTAACACTTGTTTATTATATACGCGGGTTATTTAGAAAGACCGGGTTATCCCATTCTGAATAACCGATTCGATGATGAGTCGAAGATGAAGACGGTGGATGAAGACCGGAAGTCTTCACATCATTCGGGTGATTACTGATGATCTTGATTGGGCTGTACACCCAAGAAGATGGAAATAGTTAGTGATCATCCAGACGTATTTGGAGATCGATGGATATGCGAGGAAAGTGCCTCCGGTTTCGTTCAGACCCAGAACGGACTTGTAAATGGACTGTGTGTCTGACATTGGATATCATTCTGTGTGATTGATGGATATTGGTTGCATAGAGTGGTTTGCCTGTGTGGCATGCTGAGATGCAAATGATCAAGGCTTCTGTTGAAAAGTAAAGTCTTGTGGTTGATGATCAAAGCACGACCTTTGTGGCGTAGCTTTGTGTAGCGTTAATTCGCGAGCCTCACACCCCGGTTGTGAACCAGAAACGGGAGAGGACCTCAGGGAGGGCATGCGTTTCCTTCTAGATAGAAGTGGCATCAGTGGTTTTACACGCCCTAACGAGTTTGACTTATGTGGTTGTTGCTGTTGTGAGACGCCTCGGATATATCGGTGACTATGTGAAGCCGATGGAGTCATTCGTTAACTCATTTACGCCCCAAAGGGCGGGGAAACGCAGTGTTCAGGCATTTTAATCCACATCGGTGGACCGACCCTGACGATCCAAGGGCCCACTTGATTCTGGGTCCTGAGACATGGGCTAGTGTAACAACCCGGAAAATCTGGGCCAGTTTAAAATTTTTATTTTGGCAATTTTAGCGAGTTTTGATTATTTAAAATGAATTATTTTAAATAATATCGACAATAAATTTATTTTGAATATAAATCGAACGTATATATTATACGCGTCGTCGTTAGAATATAAATAATTATATATAAATATAAAAGGAATTGAAAATGGCGCGGTAGTTCGATAATTCGATTTCAAACTTCAATTGAATGTACCGGGTGCAAAACAATCCGGATTTTAGTGAAACCAAAAATAATGGAATCTAATAGTGAATATCTTTCCAACGAATCCGAAAAATCCAAAGTTCGTAGCGGGAATCAAAAGATATGTCCAGTTGAAAATTCTGAATAGTCGCTATGGAATTCAGGCCCTTAAAAATGGACATTTTGCAAACGACCTCGGATTTCGACGAAACCAGTTTTGTTGGGTCCGTGATGTTAAACTATTGCTAGGTTTCAAATTTCATAATTTTTAGAATCAATATGTGAGCGTGGCAAAGGAAAATGCGTTTGACCATTTCAGTTGATTTTAATCGACTGGAAATTGGCCATTTTTCATACGGTCTCAGAATTCGACGAAACTAGTTTTGTTCGGACCGTATCGTCAATATGAAGCTAGAAAATATTTTTCTGGAATTTTTCGAGTTAGTATGTGGCCCCGGTAATTTGAAATGTACGTTTAAAATTCAAAATAAGGATTTAAATGAAAATTCAACAGAAACTGATTGTAACGATCAAACCAGCTTACGATACATATCCCATTGTGTTCGGAATGGGGGTAAAACGCTATGGGCGACAGGCGGTGGGCCTCGTTTCGAGGTCGTATGTAAAAGTCAACCCGTTTGCAAAATTAAATAATTAAATAATAAAAAAAAAAAAAAATATTCCCTCCCTTTTCTTCTTCATTGCCCCCCCCCCCCCCCGATTCATTCTTCAGAACGAAATAAAAAAAAAAGAGGAAAAAAAAAAAAAAAAAAGAAACCTAACCTAAACCGAAGCCGCCGCCTTACCTCAGAGCCACCGCCGACGAACCCTCGCGACGCCGCCCTCCGTTCAGCCTCCTCCTTCCCACTGCTTCTCCTCCTCCCTCGCATGGAACCCCAGAACGCGCCGCGTCGAGGAACAAATCGCGAGCCCCTCCTCGAGGCCAGCTCCTCCACGACGAACTCCTGCCGCCGACCCCTCGCCCCCCTTTCTTCGCAGCATAAAGTAAGTCGTTTTTATTTTTATTTTATTTTTTTTATTTTACTTCTGAAAAATTTCGATTTTTATGTATTAGAAACTGATTTTGAGAAGATTTAAAAACTGAAAATTTAGTTAGTTTAAAACTGAAAATTTAATTAGTTTAAAACTGATTTTCTTTTTAGAATTTTTAAAACTGAATTTTAAAAGTAAATGAAAACTGAATTTTAAAAGTAATTTAAAACCGATTTTTATAAAAGTAATTGAAAACTGAATTTTAAAAGTAAATGAAAACTGAATTTTAAAAGTAATTTAAAACCGATTTTTATAAAAGTAATTGAAAACTGAATTTTAAAAGTAAATGAAAACTGAATTTTAAAAGTAATTTAAAACCGATTTTTATAAAAGTAATTGAAAACTGAATTTTAAAGGTAATTGAAAACTGAATTTTAAAAGTAATTTAAAACTGATTTTTATAAAAGTAATTGAAAACTGAAATTTTAGTTATGGGAAAACTAAATTATTATTTTTAGGAAAATATATATATTAGCGTAGAAGTGAATTTAGTTCTAACTTAGAAAGATTATATTTTTAATGCATTAAAGATTTTATTTTTATCATATATAAAAGACAGGATTTTTAAATTATAAAAGACCTAATTTTTAATGTATGTAAGTTGCGATTTTTATATATTTATTAAAATTGTAAAGATGGGATTTTTACAGTAGAAAAGGTAGAATTTTTAACACTGTAAAGCTTTGATTTTTAGTTGGAGGAAAATATGATCTTTGTTCATATAAAATATAATTTTTATATAAGCGAGAAGTCTAAAAAATTCGATTTTTATATATTGAACTTAGAAATAAAAATTCGATTTTTATATATTGAACTTTGAACTAAAAAAATGTGATTTTTATATATTGAATAACAAAGTAAAAATTCGATTTTTACGTATGTAGTGAAAGCAGCAACGAAGGTGACAAAAAGGCGAAACGACGAAGACTTCTCCAAATGAAGAGCCGTGGAGCTAGGATAGCTATCAGTGAGAATTTCTCACCTTTCAATTCTTTTTCTAGATATATATATATACTAGGATGCAGACGGTGCTTAGTAGCACCCGACACAATCGTCCACAGACCATGGACTTGTTTGTTTGGCTGTTTGGTTATTGATTGTGATATTGGTTTGAATGTGGTTTGTGGTGTGAAAAATCGAATCGATAAATTGGTTAGGATTAGACGTGCGCCGTTATAAGGCGAAGGAGTAAGGCTAGGTTAGACTTTTACTCCAAGTTTTGTGGTTTGCATAACGAATTGATTTGATTGATGTGTGAATGGCGTGGGCCTTCACTAGACCGGGGATAAGGCTAGGCCTCGTCCCGTTTCTAGTATCGTGCCGTTATGCCGCCGAAATTTTCTAAAATATGTTAGAAAAATAAAAATATCATTTTATTGAATAAATGAATTGAATAGAAATTCATAGGTTGAAATAAAATGTTTTATCGTTAAAAATATAATTTTTAACGTGAATATGAAAATAGTGAAGTGAATAAATAAATATTCATTTATAAACCAGACGGTTTGTTTATGTACACCTATTTGAATGACGCTGATTGGGTCGATAAATTTTACACATCGCCTAACTGCACAAATAAAATATGTGTTTGATTGTTTGAAACCCCACACGGGTGTTAGGATGAAATTTGAAGTTCACTCATCCTGATTGATTAAATATGTCGATCGATTGATTGACAGGCTGTTATAAGCGTTGAATATCTATATTTGATGCTTATACAGTGTAGTGCACTTTGGTTGATGGTTGATTATTTTTAATGCTATTATATACATGTGTTGTATGAAAATCCATATAATTAATTTTATATGGTAATTGATTGGGCCTCATTCCAGTTTTGAAAAAGAAATATTTGAAAAAGAAATATTTGAAATAGAATATTTGAAAATAAAGGAATATATGAAGCCGTGTTGATTAGATTGACGCCATTTTGACGTGAACGATATTTATATCGATTTTAAAAACGATTTCGAAATGAAATGAATTGAAAACGAATTCAAATTGAATTGAAAACGATTTCGAAATGAATTGAATTGAAAACGATTTCGGAATGAATTGAATTGAAAACGATTTCGGAATGAATTGAATTGAAAACGATTTCGAAATGAATTGAATTGAAAACGATTTCGAAATGAATTGAATTGAAAACGATTTCGAAATGAATTGAATTGAAAACGAATTCGAATTGAATTGAAAGTGAATTGAAAGCGAATTCAAATTGAATTGAAATTTGAATTGAATAGAAATGAATTTTGAAACGAATCTATAAAGAAGAATTCAATTTTGCTTTGAATTGAAATGGAAGTTGAAATGTTTTTGAAACGAATTCAAAACTATTTATATAATTCGTTTTAAATAGAAATCGACGAAATATATATTATATATATTTTATATATAATATAATGGCCTGAATAGAACGCGCCGCGCCGCGGCAGTTCGTGAATTTCGACCATTTATTTCAAACGGACATTACGGGAGATCCGACCGTCGGATTCTCCTAAAACCGGAACCGTTGGGTTCGTATCGAAAAGAGCTTTCTAATGAATGTTAGAAATTTGAAATCTAACGGTTGGATTTGGAGATACGTCCAAATCAAATTCGAAAAAGGTCGCTGTAAGTGCAGTTCGATGGCCGTTAATGGAAATCGACTGTACGGGCCTTGATAAAATTATTAAAAATAGTAATAATTTGTGTAAAATCATAAGAAATGATTTGTGAAAGTTTGGGATGAAAAACTCCATATTTGAAAAGATAAAAATAGATTTTTATCGAAATGAACTAGTTTTGAACTAGAATTATAATTCTATTTATTTTTAAATAAATAAATTGAATTTGAAATGGTTTTGAAAATAACCAAAATTTCCAATGATTGCATTGGAGTGGAGTTGAATCGAAATTGTCTTCGGAATATTTCGATGTTGGAATTCGTGATATTACAGGTGTTGTTATGGAAATTTGAAAGATATATATTTGTATCGTTATTTCCAATACGACATTTGTTAGTCGTAGAATTCGATATTGAATATAAGCCGATATATTTTCTATTCAGAGCCTTGTATTGAATATCGAATGTGATTTGGGTTTGTCGTGAATGGTGTCTTCACTAACACTGTTCTTGAACCCAGTTGAGAAAAGATTAAATCTTTTATTTAGATTTAATGAAGTGTACCAATTAAATGATATTTAATTGGAATTGAATTGATATTGATTTTTGGGTTTATCGTGAACAGTGTTTTAAATAACACTTGTTCTTTAACCCGATAATTAATGAATGTGATTTGGGTTTGTCGTGAATGGTGTCTTCACTAACACTGTTCTTGAACCCAGTTGAGAAGAGATTAAATCTTTTTATTTAGATTTAATGAAGTGTACCAATTAAATGATATTTAATTGGAATTGAATTGATATTGATTTTTGGGTTTATCGTGAACCGTGTTTTAAATGACACTGATTCTTTAACCCAGTCACAGATTAAAACTAAGTGGAGTTTTAATGAATCTTTAATTAGATTGAAAAGATCGAGAATGGAGTATCACCAGTTTTGCTCCAGGCGATAGTTAAATCTTTAATTAGATTTGAACGTGAAATTTAGAAACTAACTGTCGGTTAGCCAAGCAGAATGGTTTTCTGGATATTGATCTGATGTTGGTTTCGGCCTTCGGGGTTAATATTTGGGGAATTATTCTCTTGATTAATTTACGGTTAGTGACTAATGAATTGGAATGAGGCGTATGTTGTGTTTGTGTAACACTTATTTAAAATATACGCGAGTTATTCGGAAAGACCGGGTTTATCCCATTCTGAATAACTGATACGACGATAAGTCGAAGATGAAGACGATGGTCGAAGACCGGAGGTCTTCACGTCGTTTGGGTGATAACTGATGATCTTGATTGGGCTGTACACCCAAGAAGATGGAAACAGTTAGTGATCGTCCAGACGTACTTGGAGATCGATGGATATGCGGGGTACTAGGTGCCTCCGGTTTCGTTCAGACCCAGAACGGACTTGTAAATGGACTGTGTGTCTGATCGGATTTCATTCTGTGTGACTGATATCGGTTGCATAGGATGGTTTGCCTGTGTGGCATGCTAAGATGCAAATGATCAAGGCTTCTGTTGAAAAGCAAAGTCTTGTGGTGATGATCAAAGCACGGCCTTTGTGGCGTAGCTTTGTGTAACGTTTACCTCGCGTGTTTCACACCAGGTATGAACCAAAAACGGGAGACGGACCTCAGGGAGGGCATGCGTTTCTTCCTAGTTAGAAGTGGCGTCAGTGGTTTTACACGCCCTGACGAGTTTGACTTATGTGGTTGTTGCTGTTGCGAGGCGCCTCGGATTGATCGGTCGTTCTCGAACCGATGGAGTCATTTAGTTGGCTCGTTTACGCCCCATAGGGCGGAGAAACGCATGTTCAGGCATTTTAATCCACTCCGTGTGGACCGGCCCTGACGATCCAAGGGTCACTCGAGCTCTGATCCTGAGACTCGGACTAGGCAGTCTCGAATCGGTTGAGGACTATCTTTTGCCTCGGTTCATAGATGGAAATCCAATTTCCAAATACGTGACATTTGCGGTTTTATTTGTAAACCTATATATGGCGACATAGTGGTATGGGGCACTCATGCCGCCTATGATTGATACTTATGATTTGAAGTTGTTTTGTACACTATGCACTTATTATAGTATCAAATGATTTGTTTTAAACGTATCAAGCATTCTTTGGCCGTTATAAGGTAAAAACCCTATCCCCCGGTTTGCGTTGCATTGTGTGATAGGACCTGGGTCTTATAACAGCTTCATTTTTCTTTATTTAGCATTGCGCTGTTTGTTTTATGCACTGGTATTCTTGGGAGGAAACCCGTTCCGTGTTATACGGCGTGGTCCCTTGATTTGCCGAACTTTAAAATAAAGATTAATAACTGTTTTAGTTCTCACACCAGTCACATGACTGACCTGGAGTTTATTGTTTTAACCTAAACTCTGGGTGCCCTTATTTTGACACGGGCAGCTAGTAGTTTTGGTTTTTGCAGATTTATATTCACAGGATCCTGGTTTACAGCTGGAACGATATCCGGAAAGCTTTGTATCCGTATATCTACTTCTAGTTGTCTATTGTATTATTTTCCGCTGCTATGTATTTAAATGTAATTTAAATCTCTGATATTTCTGTGTAATATTCATTTATACTCTGTATATTCATGTAATCTGATGCATTGTTGTTATATACAATGAAATGTTCTTCTGTATGCGTTCTGTTGTGGTTTGTTCTCGAACTATCCGACGCTTTCCTTTACGGGGAGGTTGCGGGTCTTTACAGTTGGTATCAGAGCTTTGGTTTACAAAGCTAGAGAACAAGACACGTTAGAACCATACGAAAGAATTCATCAGATATTGGATTAGTAATATCCAATTAGAATGACTCGTTAGAGATAGGATCAGTAGTATCCTAGAACGAGTGTGAAGAGTATATTTTTCAAATGAAAACATTTTTGTTTTGAAAATTAAAATCAATTATTCGTATTTGATTATTTATTTATATTGATGTGGACAATCCAGTATATATAGATTTTGCGTATACGTCTGATCCGCGTGTATTCGAAGTTTTAATATATTGGATAGATATAGAGTCGCACTCTAGTCGCCCGGACATGGTCCTGATGATGAAGTATACCATCACCAGCAATTATTTTCGAGTAACGAAAGTGTGATATCTATATATTTCCATTAGACTGGTGTGAGAACCAAATCTTATATAGCTAGAACACTTTGTTGTGAATTGGCATCAAAAACAAGATTTTCAGTATATATATCAAAATTATGAATTTGAAACGTTAAATTCACTAATTGATTGATGTTTGTGTTGTTTGTTTATTTGTTTGCAAATTTTGAACCATTATGCCTAATATAACCAAATATTGAATTGTATTGGAATTTGGTTGCATTTTCTTGCATATACATATACTTATATTGAACAGGTCATAGCAAGGAGGCTAGAGCCAGAGAATAAAATTTGTTTGCCCGACAAATAGGTACATGTTTACTACATAATTTCCTGTTTTGTTTGGGTGATGATGATTTTGTGAGCCTATTGGCTAGCCGCTTGGCTTTTTCTTTTTCTTTTTGAGATCTGAAGGACCGGGGAAGCTATTTGAAATTCCCCGATGCTCCCATTGCAGGGGAGGTTATGGCGAAATTTTTCGAAAATTTAGGGAGTTAGCCAAATTTTTGAAATTTTGAAAATGCTCAGAAACTGAAAAGTTGGAGAACGGAAGCCTGACCGATCGTAGAGTTGATAATCAAACCACTTTCGACTTTGTTCCTTTTCGGGGACGAAAAGTTTTAAGTGGGGGAGATTGTAACAACCCGGAAAATCTGGGCCAGTTTAAAATTTTTATTTTGGCAATTTTAGCGAGTTTTGATTATTTAAAATGAATTATTTTAAATAATATCGACAATAAATTTATTTTGAATATAAATCGAACGTATATATTATACGCGTCGTCGTTAGAATATAAATAATTATATATAAATATAAAAGGAATTGAAAATGGCGCGGTAGTTCGATAATTCGATTTCAAACTTCAATTGAATGTACCGGGTGCAAAACAATCCGGATTTTAGTGAAACCAAAAATAATGGAATCTAATAGTGAATATCTTTCCAACGAATCCGAAAAATCCAAAGTTCGTAGCGGGAATCAAAAGATATGTCCAGTTGAAAATTCTGAATAGTCGCTATGGAATTCAGGCCCTTAAAAATGGACATTTTGCAAACGACCTCGGATTTCGACGAAACCAGTTTTGTTGGGTCCGTGATGTTAAACTATTGCTAGGTTTCAAATTTCATAATTTTTAGAATCAATATGTGAGCGTGGCAAAGGAAAATGCGTTTGACCATTTCAGTTGATTTTAATCGACTGGAAATTGGCCATTTTTCATACGGTCTCAGAATTCGACGAAACTAGTTTTGTTCGGACCGTATCGTCAATATGAAGCTAGAAAATATTTTTCTGGAATTTTTCGAGTTAGTATGTGGCCCCGGTAATTTGAAATGTACGTTTAAAATTCAAAATAAGGATTTAAATGAAAATTCAACAGAAACTGATTGTAACGATCAAACCAGCTTACGATACATATCCCATTGTGTTCGGAATGGGGGTAAAACGCTATGGGCGACAGGCGGTGGGCCTCGTTTCGAGGTCGTATGTAAAAGTCAACCCGTTTGCAAAATTAAATAATTAAATAATAAAAAAAAAAAAAAATATTCCCTCCCTTTTCTTCTTCATTGCCCCCCCCCCCCCCCCGATTCATTCTTCAGAACGAAATAAAAAAAAAAGAGGAAAAAAAAAAAAAAAAAAGAAACCTAACCTAAACCGAAGCCGCCGCCTTACCTCAGAGCCACCGCCGACGAACCCTCGCGACGCCGCCCTCCGTTCAGCCTCCTCCTTCCCACTGCTTCTCCTCCTCCCTCGCATGGAACCCCAGAACGCGCCGCGTCGAGGAACAAATCGCGAGCCCCTCCTCGAGGCCAGCTCCTCCACGACGAACTCCTGCCGCCGACCCCTCGCCCCCCTTTCTTCGCAGCATAAAGTAAGTCGTTTTTATTTTTATTTTATTTTTTTTATTTTACTTCTGAAAAATTTCGATTTTTATGTATTAGAAACTGATTTTGAGAAGATTTAAAAACTGAAAATTTAGTTAGTTTAAAACTGAAAATTTAATTAGTTTAAAACTGATTTTCTTTTTAGAATTTTTAAAACTGAATTTTAAAAGTAAATGAAAACTGAATTTTAAAAGTAATTTAAAACCGATTTTTATAAAAGTAATTGAAAACTGAATTTTAAAAGTAAATGAAAACTGAATTTTAAAAGTAATTTAAAACCGATTTTTATAAAAGTAATTGAAAACTGAATTTTAAAAGTAAATGAAAACTGAATTTTAAAAGTAATTTAAAACCGATTTTTATAAAAGTAATTGAAAACTGAATTTTAAAGGTAATTGAAAACTGAATTTTAAAAGTAATTTAAAACTGATTTTTATAAAAGTAATTGAAAACTGAAATTTTAGTTATGGGAAAACTAAATTATTATTTTTAGGAAAATATATATATTAGCGTAGAAGTGAATTTAGTTCTAACTTAGAAAGATTATATTTTTAATGCATTAAAGATTTTATTTTTATCATATATAAAAGACAGGATTTTTAAATTATAAAAGACCTAATTTTTAATGTATGTAAGTTGCGATTTTTATATATTTATTAAAATTGTAAAGATGGGATTTTTACAGTAGAAAAGGTAGAATTTTTAACACTGTAAAGCTTTGATTTTTAGTTGGAGGAAAATATGATCTTTGTTCATATAAAATATAATTTTTATATAAGCGAGAAGTCTAAAAAATTCGATTTTTATATATTGAACTTAGAAATAAAAATTCGATTTTTATATATTGAACTTTGAACTAAAAAAATGTGATTTTTATATATTGAATAACAAAGTAAAAATTCGATTTTTACGTATGTAGTGAAAGCAGCAACGAAGGTGACAAAAAGGCGAAACGACGAAGACTTCTCCAAATGAAGAGCCGTGGAGCTAGGATAGCTATCAGTGAGAATTTCTCACCTTTCAATTCTTTTTCTAGATATATATATATACTAGGATGCAGACGGTGCTTAGTAGCACCCGACACAATCGTCCACAGACCATGGACTTGTTTGTTTGGCTGTTTGGTTATTGATTGTGATATTGGTTTGAATGTGGTTTGTGGTGTGAAAAATCGAATCGATAAATTGGTTAGGATTAGACGTGCGCCGTTATAAGGCGAAGGAGTAAGGCTAGGTTAGACTCTTACTCCAAGTTTTGTGGTTTGCATAACGAATTGATTTGATTGATGTGTGAATGGCGTGGGCCTTCACTAGACCGGGGATAAGGCTAGGCCTCGTCCCGTTTCTAGTATCGTGCCGTTATGCCGCCGAAATTTTCTAAAATATGTTAGAAAAATAAAAATATCATTTTATTGAATAAATGAATTGAATAGAAATTCATAGGTTGAAATAAAATGTTTTATCGTTAAAAATATAATTTTTAACGTGAATATGAAAATAGTGAAGTGAATAAATAAATATTCATTTATAAACCAGACGGTTTGTTTATGTACACCTATTTGAATGACGCTGATTGGGTCGATAAATTTTACACATCGCCTAACTGCACAAATAAAATATGTGTTTGATTGTTTGAAACCCCACACGGGTGTTAGGATGAAATTTGAAGTTCACTCATCCTGATTGATTAAATATGTCGATCGATTGATTGACAGGCTGTTATAAGCGTTGAATATCTATATTTGATGCTTATACAGTGTAGTGCACTTTGGTTGATGGTTGATTATTTTTAATGCTATTATATACATGTGTTGTATGAAAATCCATATAATTAATTTTATATGGTAATTGATTGGGCCTCATTCCAGTTTTGAAAAAGAAATATTTGAAAAAGAAATATTTGAAATAGAATATTTGAAAATAAAGGAATATATGAAGCCGTGTTGATTAGATTGACGCCATTTTGACGTGAACGATATTTATATCGATTTTAAAAACGATTTCGAAATGAAATGAATTGAAAACGAATTCAAATTGAATTGAAAACGATTTCGAAATGAATTGAATTGAAAACGATTTCGGAATGAATTGAATTGAAAACGATTTCGGAATGAATTGAATTGAAAACGATTTCGAAATGAATTGAATTGAAAACGATTTCGAAATGAATTGAATTGAAAACGATTTCGAAATGAATTGAATTGAAAACGAATTCGAATTGAATTGAAAGTGAATTGAAAGCGAATTCAAATTGAATTGAAATTTGAATTGAATAGAAATGAATTTTGAAACGAATCTATAAAGAAGAATTCAATTTTGCTTTGAATTGAAATGGAAGTTGAAATGTTTTTGAAACGAATTCAAAACTATTTATATAATTCGTTTTAAATAGAAATCGACGAAATATATATTATATATATTTTATATATAATATAATGGCCTGAATAGAACGCGCCGCGCCGCGGCAGTTCGTGAATTTCGACCATTTATTTCAAACGGACATTACGGGAGATCCGACCGTCGGATTCTCCTAAAACCGGAACCGTTGGGTTCGTATCGAAAAGAGCTTTCTAATGAATGTTAGAAATTTGAAATCTAACGGTTGGATTTGGAGATACGTCCAAATCAAATTCGAAAAAGGTCGCTGTAAGTGCAGTTCGATGGCCGTTAATGGAAATCGACTGTACGGGCCTTGATAAAATTATTAAAAATAGTAATAATTTGTGTAAAATCATAAGAAATGATTTGTGAAAGTTTGGGATGAAAAACTCCATATTTGAAAAGATAAAAATAGATTTTTATCGAAATGAACTAGTTTTGAACTAGAATTATAATTCTATTTATTTTTAAATAAATAAATTGAATTTGAAATGGTTTTGAAAATAACCAAAATTTCCAATGATTGCATTGGAGTGGAGTTGAATCGAAATTGTCTTCGGAATATTTCGATGTTGGAATTCGTGATATTACAGGTGTTGTTATGGAAATTTGAAAGATATATATTTGTATCGTTATTTCCAATACGACATTTGTTAGTCGTAGAATTCGATATTGAATATAAGCCGATATATTTTCTATTCAGAGCCTTGTATTGAATATCGAATGTGATTTGGGTTTGTCGTGAATGGTGTCTTCACTAACACTGTTCTTGAACCCAGTTGAGAAAAGATTAAATCTTTTATTTAGATTTAATGAAGTGTACCAATTAAATGATATTTAATTGGAATTGAATTGATATTGATTTTTGGGTTTATCGTGAACAGTGTTTTAAATAACACTTGTTCTTTAACCCGATAATTAATGAATGTGATTTGGGTTTGTCGTGAATGGTGTCTTCACTAACACTGTTCTTGAACCCAGTTGAGAAGAGATTAAATCTTTTTATTTAGATTTAATGAAGTGTACCAATTAAATGATATTTAATTGGAATTGAATTGATATTGATTTTTGGGTTTATCGTGAACCGTGTTTTAAATGACACTGATTCTTTAACCCAGTCACAGATTAAAACTAAGTGGAGTTTTAATGAATCTTTAATTAGATTGAAAAGATCGAGAATGGAGTATCACCAGTTTTGCTCCAGGCGATAGTTAAATCTTTAATTAGATTTGAACGTGAAATTTAGAAACTAACTGTCGGTTAGCCAAGCAGAATGGTTTTCTGGATATTGATCTGATGTTGGTTTCGGCCTTCGGGGTTAATATTTGGGGAATTATTCTCTTGATTAATTTACGGTTAGTGACTAATGAATTGGAATGAGGCGTATGTTGTGTTTGTGTAACACTTATTTAAAATATACGCGAGTTATTCGGAAAGACCGGGTTTATCCCATTCTGAATAACTGATACGACGATAAGTCGAAGATGAAGACGATGGTCGAAGACCGGAGGTCTTCACGTCGTTTGGGTGATAACTGATGATCTTGATTGGGCTGTACACCCAAGAAGATGGAAACAGTTAGTGATCGTCCAGACGTACTTGGAGATCGATGGATATGCGGGGTACTAGGTGCCTCCGGTTTCGTTCAGACCCAGAACGGACTTGTAAATGGACTGTGTGTCTGATCGGATTTCATTCTGTGTGACTGATATCGGTTGCATAGGATGGTTTGCCTGTGTGGCATGCTAAGATGCAAATGATCAAGGCTTCTGTTGAAAAGCAAAGTCTTGTGGTGATGATCAAAGCACGGCCTTTGTGGCGTAGCTTTGTGTAACGTTTACCTCGCGTGTTTCACACCAGGTATGAACCAAAAACGGGAGACGGACCTCAGGGAGGGCATGCGTTTCTTCCTAGTTAGAAGTGGCGTCAGTGGTTTTACACGCCCTGACGAGTTTGACTTATGTGGTTGTTGCTGTTGCGAGGCGCCTCGGATTGATCGGTCGTTCTCGAACCGATGGAGTCATTTAGTTGGCTCGTTTACGCCCCATAGGGCGGAGAAACGCATGTTCAGGCATTTTAATCCACTCCGTGTGGACCGGCCCTGACGATCCAAGGGTCACTCGAGCTCTGATCCTGAGACTCGGACTAGGCAGTCTCGAATCGGTTGAGGACTATCTTTTGCCTCGGTTCATAGATGGAAATCCAATTTCCAAATACGTGACATTTGCGGTTTTATTTGTAAACCTATATATGGCGACATAGTGGTATGGGGCACTCATGCCGCCTATGATTGATACTTATGATTTGAAGTTGTTTTGTACACTATGCACTTATTATAGTATCAAATGATTTGTTTTAAACGTATCAAGCATTCTTTGGCCGTTATAAGGTAAAAACCCTATCCCCCGGTTTGCGTTGCATTGTGTGATAGGACCTGGGTCTTATAACAGCTTCATTTTTCTTTATTTAGCATTGCGCTGTTTGTTTTATGCACTGGTATTCTTGGGAGGAAACCCGTTCCGTGTTATACGGCGTGGTCCCTTGATTTGCCGAACTTTAAAATAAAGATTAATAACTGTTTTAGTTCTCACACCAGTCACATGACTGACCTGGAGTTTATTGTTTTAACCTAAACTCTGGGTGCCCTTATTTTGACACGGGCAGCTAGTAGTTTTGGTTTTTGCAGATTTATATTCACAGGATCCTGGTTTACAGCTGGAACGATATCCGGAAAGCTTTGTATCCGTATATCTACTTCTAGTTGTCTATTGTATTATTTTCCGCTGCTATGTATTTAAATGTAATTTAAATCTCTGATATTTCTGTGTAATATTCATTTATACTCTGTATATTCATGTAATCTGATGCATTGTTGTTATATACAATGAAATGTTCTTCTGTTTGCGTTCTATTTTGTCCTGTTCTCAAACGATAGGGCGTTTCGAACGGTCTGGGTCGGTTTAGCGACTGGTTCAGACCGAGCGAAATTCTTTGCCGTCACAGCTAGATTGTCTCGAATCGGTAGAGGACGATCCCTGGCCTCAGTTCATAGATGGAAATCCAATTTCCAAATACGTGACGTTTCGGTTTTAGTTGTAATCCTATATATTGCGACATAGTGGGATGGGGCGCTCATGCCGTCTATGATTGATATTTATGATTGTATATAAAATCAGAAACTAACTGGAAACGAGCTAAGATGGGTGGTTTCCTGGGTATTAGTTTGATGTTGGTTTCGGCCTTCGGGGTTAATACTTAGGGAATCGTTCTCTTACTAATTTGCGGTTGGAGTCTGATTAAGAAATAAAACATGAAATTTAGCGTATCAAGCATTCTTTGGCTATTATAAGGTAAAAACCTTATCCTCCGGCTTGCGTTGCATTGTGTGATAGGACCTGGGTCTTATAATAGCTTCATTTTCTTTATTTAGCATTGCGCTGTTGTTTTATGCACTGGTATTCTTGGGAGGAAACCTGTTCCGTGTTATACAGCGTGGTCCCTTGATTTACCTAACTTTAAAAATAAAGATTAATAATTGTATTAGTTCTCACACCAGTCCCATGACTGACCTGGGGTTTATTGTTTTAACCTAAACTCTGGGTGCCCTTGTTTTGACACGGGCAGCTAGTAGTTTTGGTTTTGCTGATTTATATTCACAGGATCCTGTTTTACAGCTGGAATGATATCCGGAAAGCTTTGTATCCGTATATCTCCTTCTAGTTGTGTTTTGTATTATTTTCCGCTGCGATGTATTTAAATGTAATTTAAATCTTTGTTATTTCCTGTGTAATATTTATTCATACTCTGTATATTCTTGTATTCTGATGGAATTGTTGTAATAAACAATGAAATGTTCTTCTGTCTGCGTTCTTTTATGTGTTGTTCTCGAAGTATCTGTTCTTTCCTTCACGGGGAAGTTACAGGTTCTTACAGTTGGTATCAGAGCTTTGGTTTACAAAGCTCAGAGAACAAGACACATTAGAACCATACGAAAGAATTCATCAGATATTGGATTAGTGATATCCAATGGGAATGACTCGTTAGAGATAGGATCAGTAGTATCCTAGAACGAGTGTGAAGAGTATATTTTTGAAAATGAAAGCAAATTTTTGTTTTGAAAATTTAAATCAATTATACGCATTTGACTATTTATTTATATTGATTTGGGCAATCAAATATATAGAGATTTTAGTATACGTCTGATCCACGTGTATTGAAGCCTCAAATATATTCGATAGATATAGAATCACACTCTAGTCGCTCGGACATGATTCTAATGATTGACGCGTCATCATTAGAATTTATTTTCATGTTTCGAAAGTGAGATTTCTATATGTTTCCAATTGACTGGTGTGAGGACCAATATTAGATAGGGTCTATTGTTGTGATTTGGCATCAAAAATGAGATTTTTGACTATATATCAAAGTTATGAATTTGAAATGATAATTCGCTAATTGATTGATGGTTGTGTTGTTTGATTATTGGTTGATTAATTAAAAGTTGAACCATTTAGCTAAATTGTACCAAATAGTAAATTGTATTGAAAATTTATCTCATTTGCATGCATATACATGTACTTACACTGAGCAGGTCATTGCAAAGAGGCTAGAGCAGAAGAATAAAATTGTTTGCCCGACAAATAGGTACATGTTTACCATAATTTACTGTTTTGTTTGGGTGATGATGATTTTATGAGCCGATTGGCTAGCCGCTTGGCTTTTTCTTTTACTTTTGGATAGAAGAAGGCCATTGGAGGCTATATGAAATATCCTTAAGTCCCCGGTGCAGGGGAGGTTATGGCGAAATTTTTCGAAAATTTAGGGTGTTAGCCAA
Organism: Allium sativum; assembly: GCA_030737875.1. Taxonomy (NCBI): domain Eukaryota; kingdom Viridiplantae; phylum Streptophyta; class Magnoliopsida; order Asparagales; family Amaryllidaceae; genus Allium; species Allium sativum. The sequence goes on from CM060916.1 coordinate 528,170,576, forward strand.
ATTTTTGAATTTTTTTAAAAGTACTTAGAAACTGAAAAGTTGAAGAACTTAAGCCATAAAGAAAATACTGGAAGTTGAGTTGATCTGTTAAACAACTTTCGGCATCGTTCCTTTTCGGGGACGAAAAGTTTTAAGTGGGGGAGATTGTAATAACCCGGAAATTTGAGCCAAATTAAAAATTTTATTTTGGCAATTTTAATGAATTTTGAATATTTAAAATGAATTATTTTAAATAATAACGACGAGAAATTTATTTTGAATAGAATTCGAACGTATATATTTATTCGAATCGTCATTAGAGTATAAATATTTATTTATAATTATAAAAGGAATTGAAAATGGCGCGGTAGTTCGATAATTCGATTTCAAATTTCAAATGAATGTACCGGATTCAAAATGAACCGGATTTTGGTGAAACCAAAAATATTTGAATCTAATTGAGAATGTCTTTTCAACGAATCCGAAAAATTGAAATTTCATAGTGGGAGTCAAAAGATATGTCCAGTTGAAAATTCAAAATAGTCGCTATGGAATTCTAGCCCTTAAAAATGGGAATTTTGCAAATGACCTCGGTTTTCGACGAAACCACTTTTGTTGGATCCGGGATGTCAAATTATGGCTAGGTTTCAAATTTCATAATTTTTCGAATCAATATGTGAGCGTGGCAAAGGAAAACGCGTTTGACCAGTTTCAGTTGATTTTAATCGACTGGAAAATGGCCATTTTTCAAACGGTCTCATAATTTGGCGAAATTAGTTTTGTTAGGACCGTATCTTCAATACGAAGCTAGAAAATATTTTTCTGGAATTTTTCGAGTTATTATGTGGCCCCAGTAAATTCAAATGCGCGTTCAAATTCAATATATAGAGTTATATGTTGATTTTGACGCAAACAGATCGGAACGATCGAATCAGCTTACGATACATATTCCATTGTGTTCGGAATGGGGATAATTAGCTAGGGACGACAGTCGTTGGGTCTCGTTTGGTGTTCAAATATAAAGTCAACTCTTTGTTTTCTTTTTCTTTAATAAAATAATTAAATTATATAAAGCCTCCCTTATATTTTCTAAACCTAATTCAGAATCTCGAGCCCCCGTTTTCAAATCAAAAAACCCGCCGTTCATTCCACCGCCCCTCTCTCTCGAAGCCGCTCGCCACCACCCGCCGACGGCGGCACCGTGCCCCTCCTCAAGCGCGCCTCCACCCTCGACACCCCCCTGATCTGCGCGCCCTTCTCCTCTCTCCACAGCCTCCTCAAATCGACGTGAGGCCCAAACCTAACCGGCCCCAAATCAGCCGCGTCGCCATCAACGACTGAGCCGACCACCTCCTGCCTCGCCGACCTGCTGCGACGCCTCCTCCCCTCAACTCCAAACTCCGGCGCAACGTTCTTCTCCCTTCACCATATACAGTAAGCTTTTTTTTACTTTTAATTAATTTAGAAACTGATTTTACTTAGCTAGTTAAAACAGATTTTTATGTTAAATGAAAACTGATTTTACTTAGCTAGTTAAAACTGATTTTTTATGTTAAATGAAAACTGATTTTTATGCTAGTTGAAAACTGGTTTTTATGTTAGTTGAAAACTGAATTTTTTTGTGTCGTAAAAATTAGATTTTTATTAGTTTGAATGATAGAAAAAGTTAGAATTTTTATATAAGGAAAAGGAGATTTTCGAAGTGATAAAAATCGAATTTTTTCTTATATAAGAAGTAGAAATATAAAAATATAATTTTTATATAGAAAGAAGAGTTGTAAAAATCTATGATTTTAGTCGAATAAAAATATAATTTTTATAAGATAGAGAATATAAAAATACGATTTTTATATATGTAGCGAAATAAAAATCTGATTTTTATTATATATATAGTGAAATAAAAATGTGATTTTTATTATGAACAGTGTGAATAAGAGTGCGATGGAATTGACAGAAGGCAGAACGGAATCCAGACCGTTCAGAATAGAATGGAGGAGTGGATCCTTGTGTTAGAACTTCTCACTTTTAATTTAATTTTCTAGTTAAAATATATACTAGGACGCAAACGGTGTTTAGTAGCACCCGACACCCGTCGTCCACAGACCATGGACGGCTTGTATGCTTGTTTGTTTGATTTTGATGTGTAGTTGATTGTGTGATGTGATGTGAAATGAAATAAAATATTTATATAGTTAAGAATATTTTATAGTTGAAAATAGAATTTTTAACGTTTATTTAAAATGAAATAAAAATAAACAAATCGAAGGATTTGTTTAGATAAACACATTTGACTGATATTGATTGGGACGATAAATTTTACACATCGCCCAACTGCACAAATAAAATCTGTGTTTGATTGTTTGAAAACCCCACACGGGTATTGGGATGATATATGACATACACTAATCCCAATAATTAGTTGTGTGTCGATCGATTGATTGACAGCCTGTTATAAGCGATGAATATTTATATTTGATGCTTATACAGTGTAGAATGCACTTTGGATGATGGTCGATTATTTGTCATCGTTGATATATACATGCGTTGTATGGGAATCCATAGAAATAAAATCTATGGTAATTGATTGGGACTCATTCCAGTTTTGAAATAGAATATTTGAAAGAGAAATATTTGAATAGAATATTTGAAATAGAAATATATAAAGCCGTGTTGATTAGATATGCGCTATTTTGACGCGAACGATATTTATATCGATTATATTCATTTCTATAATGAATATTGAAAAGTGATTTCAAAATCAAATATTTTGTAATGAAATTTGAATTGAAATTAAATAGAATTGAATTCGAATTGAAATTAAATAGAATTGAATTCGAATTGAAATTAAATAAAATTGAATTCGAATTGAAATTGAATAGATTTGAAATTCAAATTGAATTGAAAACGAACTGAAATTGAATTAAAAATCGATTTGAATTGAAATCAATTTGAAATGAATTTAAAACGAATTTATAAGGAAAAATTCAATTTTGATTTGAATTTAAAATGGAAGTTGAAATTGTTTTTGAAACGAATTTAAAACAATTTATAAAATTCGTTTTAAATGGAAATCGACGAAATATATATATATATATATATATATATATAATGGCCTGAATAGAACGCGCCGCGCTGCGGCAGTTCGCGAATTTCGACCATTGACTTCGAATGGATATTACGGGAGATCCGACCGTCGGATTCTCCTAAAACCAGAACCGTTGGGTTCGTATCGAAAAGCGCTTTCTAACGAATATTAGAAATTAGAAATCTAACGGTTGGATTTGGAATTATGTCCAAATCAAATTTGGAAAAGGTCGTTGTAAGTGCAGTTCGATGGCCGTTGATGGAAATCGACTGTACGAGCCTTGATAAAATTATTAAAAATAATAATAATTTATGTAAAATCATAAGAAATGATTTGGGAAGAATTAGGATGAAAAACTCCATATTTGAAAAGATAAAAATAGATTTTTATCGAAATGAACTAGTTTTGAACTGGAAATATAATTCAATTATTTTTAGAAGTAAAAAAATTGGGTTTGAAATGGTTTTGAAATTCCAATATATAGATTGGAAATGGATTTGAATCGAAATTATCTTCGGAATATTTCGATATTGAATTACGTGATTATACAAATATTATTATGGAAATTTGAAAGATATTTATATCGTTATTTCCAATAGAATATTTGTTGGTCGTAGAATTTGATATTGAATATAAGCAGATATATTTTCTATTCAGAGCCTTGTATTTAATATCAAATGGGATTTGGGTTTGTTGTGAATGGTGTCTTCATTAACACTGTTCTTAAGCCCAATTGAAAAAAGATTAAATCTTTTTATTTAGATTTAATGAAGTGTACCAATTATTTAATTGGAATTGAATTGGTATTGATTTTTGGGTTTATCGTGAACAGTGTTTTAAATAACACTTGTTCTTTAACCCGATAATTAAGGGAATGTGATTTTGGGTTGTCGTGAATGGTATCTTCAATAATACTGTTCTTAGACCCAAAGGAGTTTAGAAAATCAGAAACTAACTGGAGATTAGTTAAGTTGAATGGTTTCTGGGGTATTGATCTGATGTTGGTTTCGGCCTTCGGGGTTAACACTTAGGGAACTGCTCACTTGCTAATTTACGGTTAGGGACTGATTGAAATGGGATGTGATTTTGGGGTTTATCGTGAACTGTGTTTTAAATGACACTGATTCTTTAACCCTGTCAAAGATTAAAACTAAGTGGAGTTTTAATGAATCTTTAATTAGATTGAAAAGATAGAGAATGAAGTATCACCAGTTTTGCTCCAGGCGATAGTTAAATCTTTAATTAGATTTGAACGTGAAATGGTAATTGAATTTACCGATAACACCGTGGTGTTAGATATGAAGTATTACCAGTTTTACTTCATGGGATGAATAGGTTGGGATTGGGAAATTAAAACAAATGATTACTTCGGTGTGGTTCGCTAATCCCGACTAGTTTGAATTGATACTCAAAAGAAGATTAAAGAATAAATTTAAAGGAATTTATCTTTGATAAAATTAATGGGAACCTTTCCCTAAGAATGTGAAATTTAGAAACTAACTGTAGGTTGCCTAAGATGAATGGTTTCCTGGGTATTTATCTGATGTTGGGTTCGGCCTTCGGGGTTAATATTTGGGGAATTGTTCTCTTACTAGTTTACGGTTAGTGACTGATGAATTGGAATGAGGCGTATGTTGTGTTTGTGTAACACTTGTTTATTATATACGCGGGTTATTCAGAAAGACCGGGTTATCCCATTCTGAATAACCGATTCGACGATGAGTCGAAGATGAAGACGGTGGATGAAGACCGGAAGTCTTCACATCGTTCGGGTGATTACTGATGATCTTGATTGGGCTGTACACCCAAGAAGATGGAAATAGTTAATGATCGTCCAGACGTATTTGGAGATCGATGGATATGCGAGGAAAGTGCCTCCGGTTTCGTTCAGACCCAGAACGGACTTGTAAATGGACTGTGTGTCTGACATTGGATATCATTCTGTGTGATTGATGGATATTGGTTGCATAGAGTGGTTTGCCTGCGTGGCATACTGAGATGCAAATGATCAAGGCTTCTGTTGAAAAGAAAAGTCTTGTGGTTGATGATCAAAGCACGACCTTTGTGGCGTAGCTTTGTGTAGCGTTAATTCGCGAGCCTCACACCCCGGTTGTGAACCAGAAACGGGAGAGGACCTCAGGGAGGGCATGCGTTTCCTTCTAGATAGAAGTGGCGTCAGTGGTTTTACACGCCCTTACGAGTTTGACTTATGTGGTTGTTGCTGTTGCGAGGCGCCTCGGATATATCGGTGACTATGTGAAGCCGATGGAGTCATTCGTTGACTCATTTACACCCCAAAGGGCGGGAAAACGCAGTGTTCAGGCATTTTAATCCACATCGGTGGACCGGCCCTGACGATCCAAGGGCCCACCTGAGTCTGGGTCCTGAGACATGGGCTAGATTGTCTCGAATCGGTAGAGGACGATCCCTGGCCTCGGTTCATAGATGGAAATCTAATTTCCAAATACGTGACATTTCGGTTTTAGTTGTAATCCTATATATGGCGACATAGTGGGATGAGGCGCTCATGCCATCTATGATTGATATTTATGATTGTATATAAAATCAGAAACTAACTGGAAATGAGCTAAGATGGGTGGTTTCCTGGGTATTAGTCTGATGTTGGTTTTGGCCTTCGGGGTTATTACTTAGGGAATCGTTCTCTTACTAATTTGCGATTGGAGTCTGATTAAGAAATAAAACATGAAATTTAGCGTATCAAGCATTCTTTGGCTATTATAAGGTAAAAACCCTATCCTCCGGCTTGCGTTGCATTGTGTGATGAGACCTGGGTCTTATAATAGCTTCATTTTCTTTATTTAGCGTTGCGCAATATGTTTTATGCACTGGTATTCTTTGGAGGAAACCCGTTCCGTGTTATACGGCGTGGTCCCTTGATTTACCTAACTTTAAAAATAAAGATTAATAATTGTTTTAGTTCTCACACTCGTCCCATGACTGACCTGGGGTTTATTGTTTTAACCTAAACTCTGGGTGCCCTTATTTTGACACGGGCAGCTTGTAGTTTTGGTTTTGCAGATTTATATTCATAGGATCCTGTTTTACAGTTGGAATGATATCCGGAAAGCTTTGTATCCGTATATCTCCTTCTAGTTGTGTTTTGTATTATTTTCCGCTGCGATGTATTTAAATGTAATTTAAATCTCTGTTATTTCCTGTGTAATATTTATTCATACTCTGTATATTCTTGTACTCTGATGGAATTGTTGTAATAAACAATGAAATGTTCTTCTGTCTGCGTTCTTTTGTGTGTTGTTCTCGAAGTATCCGCTCTTTCCTTCACGGGGAAGTTACGGGTTCTTACAAATTTGTACATCACACTATTTTCTCTTATAAGGGAACTATTTAGTTTATTTAGATCAGTTTGATGTAAAATGTTTAAACTTCAAAAATCCAAAAGGTTCTTCACATTGAATCTCTTTCACTGCTCTTGGTCTGAACTGAAATTCCTCTTGATTTTAAGTCAGTTGCATGATTAGGCTTAATAAATATATCATCTCAATTAATATGTCATTTGAATATTGATTTGTTTAAATGTGTTGTTTTAATAATGTATGTGTAACGGGTCTAAGTTTATAGACTATGCTTTGTTAAGGCCCACAAGATTTAGTAAAAGAATTTATGTTGGATTACCGAATGATAATGAATGGAGATTGGTTCTTGAAGGGAATGCCCAGATAAGGCTATTGCTGCTAATGTTGATTTGGATGTTATTTCTCATACCGATTATTGCTTTGATCCTTTTGACTTTGACCTTATTAACTGAGTTATATAAGTTGCTCCACAATTTCTTATTTGACGATTAAAGTGAATTTGTATTTGGGAATTGTAAACGATTCATGTACCTTAATGTAAATATCTAATGCGTAACTTGGTGTATAATTTTTATATATATATATATCATTATTTTATATAGATTATGAACACTATAAATAATACATTATTTATCTTGGTATTATATTGTTTACTTCGCATTGGCTATCCATTTTGATTTCAAATAATTATGAAATTACCTGTAATAATATTAACATTGGCCATTTAGTTGTCTTTGATTTTATTTTTTATGATTTGTCGGGAGATTTTCGCATCTATTGTTATTAACAATAGATGTAAAATTGATGTATTTTGCATCAGTTGCTCGTAACAATTGGTACAAAAATGATTTTTTATAGCCTGTACCCATATTTTGCATTGGTTGCTCGTCACAAGTGGTGTAAGAAATATGTTTTTTGAAAAACCTATACCTTTATTTTGCATCGGTTGTCACTAACAACAAATGCAAAATACATTTATTTTGCATTATTGTCAATAATGGTCGATGCAAAATAGTAATTTTTGCATCGGTTGTATAACCGATGTAATAGATTTAGGTTTATTGCATCATCTTCATATGCATCAGTTGTTGAACCGATGTAAAAGGGGGGTAAATAACCGATGCAAATGACTAATTTTGTAGTAGTGTTCGTTTCGTTAAACGTTGGGGAAGAACGAAGGAGAGAGAGTGTGTGGGCCCATAGGTTTAAAGGTGCGGACATGTACAAGCTACATGCATGAGGAAGAAGAATTAATTAGCTAATAAAGGTGATTATTATTAGTTCATCATTCAGTTAGTTCTTTAAAAATTTAAATAATTACAAAACTTACAATGTGTATAACTTTCTCATACGAGGTCAGAATTGGACATCGTTTCTTCCGATGAACTCACATTGGCGAGCTCTATGCATTGGAGCTGGTTTGGACTAATTTGGCTAAGGTGGGTGATATTATCCCTTGCTGGACTGTATTTGTTTAAATAGTATAATTTGACATTTTAAACCGATTGTTAATTATAAAACGTAATATTTATGTTCGTTGAACCTAGTAAATACTAAACAAAAAGATCAAATAGTAATTTAAGTAGATTTAACCTGATTGTCACATTTTTACCTGATTGTGCACTATTATGTGCTATTTACCTATTAATGCACTATTACGTGCTATTTTCACAACACTATTAGATTTAGGTTATTTGGACACTTATTTCACTTTGATTGCTATAGATAGGTTCTCTCTGATTTATTATTTCTATCATGGATGTTTGTATGCTAGTTTAGGAATTTGTATGACTATTAATTGCATGGTTGAAATGTTTGCTTAGGATAAAACGTTGTTTGTAGGCGATCTAGTACTAGTAAATATTTCGATTGTTAGAGTTTGGGGTGCTTATCGATCGAATACACATGTTGGTATATATCGATTGAAGCACAAGGACGGTAGACTTGAACGTGTGAGATAAATTCTTGAAGGTGCTTTTGAGCATATGGTTGTACTCTATGACGGAGCAACGTTGGAGCTTGGCGACAGATTTGAAGACGGAGCAACACTAGAGCTTGGTGGCCTACCTGAAGATGGTAGATGGACTTGGCAATGAGCTGGACTTCACAATGAATGCCAGACATTTTCCTTGACCGGGTAGTTAACCAATTTTTGTTAAATACGTGATCTGGTATTCATTATCGATTACTATGAAGTGGTTGATATTGATTACTATTGTTGTTGACCATTTTGGTCAATTTGACATGGACGATGGTGCGATTTCGAGGAGTAGGATATGATGGTTCGTTCGATAGCGATATCAACACGATAACTCTTCGATCAGTGCCTTTGGCTTGAGGCAAGGATGTAGTGCTTTTATGCAGTGATTCATCAATTGACGATGATGATTTCAAGATAGAGAGCAAGGCTGCTGCGATGGATAATTTTTCTCTGAGATGCAGAAAAGGCGATATTAATTTGTATTGAGGTGGCTATAATTTGAGGATGAGATGACACATAGTTGTTAAGATCTAGTGTGACAACCCAAATTTCAATAGACCGTTTTTTTTAATTCCAATCTATCGAAACACGGATTGGTTTGCTCTGGTATCCTGTAGAAAAGATAGAGACATAAAATATGCCAGAGCTCAGAAAATTTCTCACAACGGAATGGATAAAATATAATATAAATCAAAGTATAGCCTTACCGTATTAATAATACTACCTAACCAGTATCCAAAGCTATAATGTCTCATGTCCCTGTCACAAATCTAACCTGCGAGTATGTTATGAGGGAGGGGTCAGAACACAAGTTCTAGTGACTAGATTTAAACTATACACTTTGGATAATCCTACATATACCGTTCAATCATATTATCTTATTTATTATGTTACTTGGGTTAACAGCACTCAAGGCATACACACACGTCTTACCCATTTACTTCCCAGTGAATTAACATAATACAGTATATGTGTAGCTACCCCTAATATCGAGGTACATCCCATGGAACCCCACATGCACGGTCTCCACTATAACACTATTGCAATATACACAGTCCCTCATCCTACGTCGTAGTGACGTACAGACAACAATATTATGTTCTGCATATATCTATCATTACTATGCTACGCAAACGTACGGACGACCACCTTTGTTCCAATCAGACTCCATAACGGAGTAATGCCCTCAAGTCTACGATACACCACCCAGAGCCGATATGCATGTACCTAGACTGTCCACCATACATATCTTCATTTGTAGCTCGATGCCTTAATCGCACGATCTCTAATGTGCACCGAGTTCCATGGCAGGGCGATACAAGAAAAACGAAAATCGGTCGGGAGCTTTTCCATATCTGTGACAACCCCAAACTTCTATGATACGAAAGTAAGGATAATCATAGGAGCATAACATAATTATAACAATAACAGATCTCATATAATAGCATAACACATAAATCATTACAGCGGAAATGGAAATGTCATCACAGATATCAGAGCACGCAGTTACTAGCAAAATAAAAGTCCCAACAAAGAAGGAAATAAGTCTCAATCCCCATCAAGTACATCAAAGATCAATAAAGTCTAAATGTCTCAAGAAGTAATAAAAATATAAAAAGAAAAGGGTTCTTCATCTTCTTCATAAGAAAGCTCTAGTCCAGAATGTGTCCATACCTAAAACCTGTCATTTGGCTGCCCGTGTGGGAAGAGGGCATCCGAGTTTGCAAAGTGAAACAAACTACGAGTCAGTCATGGGACTGGTATGAGAAATATTTTCTAACTAACAATATGGCAAATCACAGGACCATGCCACTAACGCGGAACAGGTTTACACATTGGATTGCCAGTGCATAAGTTAAATAAATTTTATTTCAAAACAACGCAATGCTTTTTAGAAAATGAAATCATTATAAGACTCAAGTCCCATCACACAATGCAACGCAAACCGGAGGATAGAGTTTTACCTTATAATGATAAAAAATGCTTGATACGTAGAAAATAATATTTTTAATATTATTATTAGTGTCTAACAAGGTTTTAAATCTCGGATATCGATCGCGTTTCGTCTTTGGGATTTTGTAGACTCGGCCTCGTATCGGGGGAGATCTCGGACGAGATGAGTCTAACTCGGGAGTTCGTCTCGGATTTTCATCTCGGATCTGAAAGTTCATATCGGAACAATCTCGGGGTATATGAAATGTTAAAATTGATATTTTAACAAAATTATTTTTATGAATGCTATTTAAAACATAGTAACTTAAACTTAAAATGAAAAATAAATTTATTATTCATTATTTTGTGAAAGATCACTCATACTCTAAATCATAATATGCTTAAAACAGAAATATTGTTAGATAGAAAACATTAAAGGATCCAAAACATTAAAAAAAAATCAGTATAAATTGACGATAAAATACATAGTTTCATAATTAACATGTATGTAAAAAGACGAATATGAAATTATAAGCATTGTAAAACATATACGAACGTACAATATAGTCATATAACATGCAAAATATAAAATAACAAAAGATTGTTATGGCTAGATTTGAATTTTTTTAATTATTGTTCTAGTTCAGGCACAGATTTAAATTTTAACAAAAAAACTAAGATCTCGGACGATATTCCAGTATTTCGTATCGGTTGATATATCGTTTGATATTGCAATATCTCGGGCGATATATTCGAAAGGAGATTTAGAGTGATATTTGCTGTTTCGTTTCGGAAGAAGCCCAGAACGAGATCTCGAAGGAGATCTCGGGCGATATTTGCGAGATTTGAAACAATGGTGTCTAATATGTTTCAAAATATACTTCAAAGTAAATGTATCAATCTTAGGCGGCATAGCTACCATATACTATGTCACCATATATAGGTTTACAATCAAAACTGTATTGTCGTGTTGGAGATTGGATTTCCATCATGAGTCAAGGCTAGGGACAATATCCTAACCGATTTGAGACACTCTAGCAATGTCTCATGATCACACCTATGGGCAACCCTTGGATACTGCAGGGCCGGTCCACAAATACTTTAGTGGATTGGCAATTCCTGAACACACGCTTTCCAGTCCTATTGAACCTATAAAATGGTCACAATTGACCAATAAAAACCGAGGCGCCTCATTCCATCAACCACATAAGTAAAAATTTCAGGGCTTGTAAACACTGACACCACTTTTAGTTAGAAAGAAACTTGTGCACTCCCTACGTTCCTTTGTCCCGTTTCTGACTCTATCGGGGTGTGAGGCTCACGAGGTAACGTTATACACAAAGCTATGCTGAAAATAGGCTATGCTTTGATTATCATCCACAAGGCTCTGCTTTTCAACAAAAGCCTCGATCAATTGCATCTTGGCATGTCACATTGACAATTAACTCTATGCGATCGATAACTAACAATATATAACCTTTGAGCTCATGCGTCTCAAAAAAGGGTGTTAAGCAAGAAAATAAATTCTCCGCCACCACAGATATATATTAAATAGAAATCAATTTAATTTACATGGAATGAAATTCAATGTCGAACACACGTCCATTTACAAGTTCGTTCTGGGTTTGAACGAAACCGGAGACACATTATTCCTCGTCCTGTATGTCCAACATGGAAAAGAGGTGCTCGCATATCCCGACAATCAACAAGTACGTCCGGACAACTACCACTTTCACCCTTTACTGGTTGCTAACCAATGTCGGGCATCAGTAGTTATCCTTTCGATGTGAAGATCACCGGTCTTCAATCGCCGTCTTTAAGATCTTCAATTTAGATCGTCGTATAATCATTTGAAATGAGATTTAACTCGGTCTTTTCAAATGATCCTCGCATATATATAGTTTAAAAACATTTCATGTCGTTAATAGTATTTAATAACGATTTATCGCTATTTTTATATACATAAAAATAGCTAAATAAATTTAACGATGCTTCGGGTCAATAGGCGGCCCTGGCGCTATTTTTAGCGAAATTTAATTTACACTTATCGCGTAATTTAACTGTTGGATTTTAACAAAGTTTATATCATTGGAAAGATCTTCCCAAAGCGGTCCTAACGGTTCCTATTTTGGGAAAATCCGACAGTTGGATCTTTTGGTATAATCGTTTAAAGTTACGATTCCGAAACGCGAACTACCGCACGCGATTCGTTTAATTTTAATTTATATTTATATATATAATTATATATATAAACCATTCGACGAATTCACTAACGTTTTTAATATGCCAAATAAAAGAATGTTTTTATTGACATATCACATCTATGTACTGTCAAACAGAATATATATAATTTACATGATAATTTATCCAATGATGAGTCAACTTTGCATATAAATTCTAATATATGCAAATGTAAATACAAATGTAATTTAAACAATGCATATTAATTCTAATATATGCAATGTAATTATAAATTTGATTTTAACAGCACATATAAATTCTAATGTATGTGATGTAATTATAAATGTGCTTTTAACAGCGCATATAAATTCTAATATATGCGATGTAATTATAAATGTTCTTTAAACAACACATATAATTCTAATATATGCGATATAATTGTAAATGTAATTTTAACAGTGCACATAAATTCTAATATATGCGATGTAAGTATAAATGTGATTTTAACAGCACATATAAATTCTAATATATGCGATGTAATTATAAATATGCTTTTATCCATTTCATTAAAAACAAAGTTTTCAGTGTAAACATGTTTTATTTTAAAAAACATGAATGTATGTCCAACTTCTATTATTACATTAAAAAGTGAATTTTTAATGTAAAACATACTTTCTTTTAAAAACATGTTTCTTTTTCTACATTTCTAATATTACATTAAAAAGTGAATTTTTAATGTAAAACATGTTTTCTTTTTAAAACATGAATCTTTTCACTAATTTCTAATATTACATTAAAAAGTATATTTTTAATGTAATCATGTTTTGATTTTAAAACATGAACACTTTTCTTATTTTCAACATTACATTAAAAATGTGTAATTTTAATGAAATCATGTTTTGATTTAAAATATGTACATTTTTCTTATTCTTAACCTTACATTAAAAGTGTATATTTTAAATGAAATCATGTTTTGATTTTAAAACATGAACATTTTTCTTATTCTCAATATTACATTAAAAATGTATATTTTTAATGAAATCATGTTTTGATTTTAAAACATGAACCATTTCTCTACTTTCATTCTTGACACTAAAATATGATTTTTTTTAATGAAATCATGTTTTTATTCAAAAAATGAACATATTCCATTTTTGTATTCTTGTCATTAAAAAATGATTTTTTTTTAATGAAATCATGTTTTTATCCCAAACGTGTGCATTTCTATTTTTATATTCTAGTCATTAAAAATGTATTTTTTTAATGAAATCATGTTTTCATTCAAAACATGTACAATTTCTATATTCTAACATTATATTAAAAATGTGAACTTTTTATATGAAATCATGTTTTGATTAAAAGCATGTACATTTTCTTATTGTCTAACATTACATTAAAATGTGAACTTTTTAATGTAATGTTTTATTTTGTTTAAAAACCTGAACATTTCTATTTTATGATAATTCCATAAAATGATAGTAATTTATATTTCATTTTTATTGAATATTCTAATTCAACAAAAGTGATACTTTAATTTTGATTGAAAATTCTAATTCAATAAATAACAACAAAAGTGATATTTTAATTTTGATTGAAAATTCTAATTCAATCAATAACCACTTTATTTTGATTGAAAATTCTAATTCAATCAATAACAACAAAAGTGATATTTTAATTTGATTGAAAATTCTAATTCAATCAAACAACAATCCAAAAGTGATATTTTTATTTTGATTGAAGATTCTAATTCAATCAAACAACAATCCAAAAGTGATATTTTTATTTCTAATTCTATCAAACAACAATCCAAAAGTGATATTTTTATTTGACAATAAGAATGAACACTTTATTTTAGATCTATATTTGACAAAAACTATGTCCCCTAAATAAAATATGAAATTTATGTCATAACATCAAATCACTATACATAAGTCTGGAAAAAAAATCTATTTCAAATCAAGATCAGATAATAGAACGTAGATTCAAACAAGACCTAATAAACATGAGAATCATGATCAACAATCAACAGATAACAGTTTCCAATCACAGATCTGATTTAATTATCATAACTATATGGATTCAACTGACGATAATTAATTAAATTTTTTATTATAAAAATATAAGAAATCTCACTATCGTTTGAATCTGAGTGGTTCAGATCTGCAATTTTTGGCTAAAATTCGATCAGCTCAGAATTGGCTCCAGTCAGTCTAGAAACGTAGATCTCGGGTCTACGACCGCAACGCTTCGAAAATCGTTCAGTTCTAAGTCAGTACGGATGAGTTATGATTTGTTTTAGGTTGATAATAATTTTTAAATTTAATAATTAAATAAATAAATAAAGAAAACAACCTTTCTTCTATAATCAGTTCAAGGCCGTAAGCTTCCCTTTCTCGTTCAATACTAGGGTTGGGATTTGCGGTCACTACAGGTCACAAGGCGACGATCGAAGACCACCACGCCGGAGAGGAGCAGGTGGCTCGCAAGGGGGTCCCACCTGTGGTAGGTGCGATCGCAGGTATAGGAGGCGACGACGCTTCGAACGACATGGGTTTGGGGCGTGAAAACTCGGCGGTTGTTCGACTATGGTGTGGGTTATCCGTATGGATAGGAAGAGGATGAAAATCTCTTCGATAATGTCAAAAGGATGGGCTAATTTTATTTAGAGGATTTGGAGAATTTATGGGAAGATGATCGAAGCATTCTGGCCATGGAACTGGTGTAGTCGGCGGCTACAGGAATAGGGTTTGGAAGAAGAAGACAAAAAGGATTTTATAATATTTTATTCCTAATTTTTACAAATAAATCAATAAATTCTTAACAACTCCAATTTGAGTCCAACAGCAGTTGTTTCCACCTAATTGCCCCTGTTTCAGAACTAATGGGCTAGGTCCTGTCATCCCAAACGACTGTTTTTGGCCTGATTTCTTTAATTTAAAATTTAAATCCTTAATTTAATTAATTCGATCGTATATTTAAATTCACCGAGGCCACATACGGACTCCGAAAATTCCCGAAAAATAAATCTAGCTATGTTTTGACGATACGTTCCTAACAAAATTAATTTCGTTGAATTTGGAGACCGTTTGAAAAATGGCCTTTTTAACGGTCGATCAAATTCAATAGAAATTATCAAATCAGAGTTTAATTTACTACGCTCACAAATTAATTCCAAAATTTCTGGAAAATTAAACTTAGCAATAATTTGACATTCCGGATCCGACAAAAGTGGTTTCGTCGAAAACGGAGATCATTTGTAAAATGGCCTTTTATATGGGCTATAAATTATACTATATTCCATAGCGACTATTCTGAATATTCAACTGGCCATAACTTTTGATTTCCGCTATGAAATTTCGATTTTTTGGATTCTTTGCAAAGATATTTTTAAACAGATTTAGATATTTTTGGTTTCATTAAAATCCATTAAATTTTGAATCATGTACATTCAGTCAAAGTTCAGATTTGACTTTTCAAACTACCGTGCTATTTCTAATTCCTTTTGAAATTAAAATAAATATATTCGCTCTAACTTGGATTAAAATAAATTTTTAATCATTATTATTTAAATTAAATTATTTTAACTATTCAAAATTCATTGAAATAGCCAAAATAAAATTTTTAAATTGGTTATGATTTTCCGAGTTATTACAATCTCCCCCACTTAAAAGCTTTTCGTACCCGAAAAGGAAACAATAGTAAAGTAGGAAACAAAATGGAAAATGCAAGGTATTGTAAATGTACCTCAACACAAGAGTTACTCGGAGATGTCTACTCTGCACTTGGGATAAGCCTATTTGATGTTATCTTCAGTCTCCCATGTACAGTCTCTAGGATCCCCGCTCCACTGCACTTTGACTAGGTGGATCCTCTTGTTCCTCAAAACTTGAGTTTCCTTGCTAATAATTTTCACTGGCTCCTTCCTTACTGCTATGCTCGGGGTAATCTCCAGATCTTGTTGTGCTGCTTCCTCCACAACTAAATCTGGATCATGAACATGCTTCCAGAGTTGGGACACATGAAATACATCGTGAACCCCTGGCAACCAGTCAGGCAACTGCACCCTATAAGCAAGGGTTCCGATCCTCTCAAGAATAGGGAATGGACCAATGAATCTCGGTGCCAATTTCCCAGTCTTCCCAAATCGAGTTAAACCCCTCAGTGGGGAAACCCTCAAGTATACAAGATCACCAACAGAAAATTCTAAATCCCTTCTTCGTGAGTCTGCATAACTCTTCTGTCGGCTTTGAGCAGCCAGTAATCGCTTCTTAATAAAATCAACTTTATCTGCTGCTTCACGAATCATGTCGGGACCCAATACTAATCGATTGCCGGGTTCCACCCAACATGCGGGAGATCTGCATGGCCTGCTATATAATGCTTCAAATGGCGACATCTGCAAGCTTGCTTTGTAGTTGTTATTATAAGAGAATTCAACCAAGTGCAAATGATCTTCCCATGACCTGCCAAAATCTAGAATGCATGCTCGCAACAAGTCTTCCAATATGCGGTTCACCCTCTCAGTCTAGCCATCTGTCTGAGGATGATAAGGGTGCTCATATTCAACTTGGTCCCAAGCTCTTCTTGGAAAGCTTCTCAGAATTTGCTAGCAAAAAAGGATCGCGATCACTAACGATGCTACTGGAAATTCCATGTAGTCTGACAATCTCTCTGAAATAAAGTTGTGCCAAACTTCGAATTGTTCTGTTAGATTTGACAGGGATGAAATGGGCAATCTTTGTGAAGCGATCTACAATCACCCATATACTGTCATTGCCTTTTCTAGTTCAGGGCAAGCCATCAATAAAGTCCATAGAAATTTGGTCCCACTTCCAACTTGGAACCTCTAGTGGTTGCAACAATCCTGCTAGCTTCTGTTGATCGCTTTTGACTTGCTGGCAGGTGGGACATCTGGCAACATATATAGAAATGTCTCTCTTCATAGATCTCCACCAAAATGTGCACTTGAGGTCATGATACATCTTGCTCACCCCCGGATGAATGCTGAGCTTAGATTTGTGACATTCATCCATTACTTCCTTTCTGAGCTTAGGAAGATTCGGAACACAAATTCGGCCCAATAGCCTCAAAACCCCTTTGTCGTCAATCTGGAAACTCGTGGGTTCGCCTTCCCTAACTCTTTTTCTAATTCTCTGAATAAATTCATAATTCTTCTGAAAGAGATCTTATCGATCAAGGAAGGTGTAATAATGAGATTGGCGAGGATAAGATTGGTGTTGGTCGTATTCTTCCTGTTAAGTGCATCGGCTACTACTTTTTTCCTGGAATATATAAGATGTCCAGGTCATAGGGTGCGAGAAATTCAACCCAACGCTGTTGTCTCAAGTTCAAATCTCTTTGGGTGAACAGATACTTTAAGGATTTGTGATCAGTATACAGTTCGAATTTCTCACCCAAGAGATAGTGCCTTCATATCTTCAGAGCAAATACGATGGCCATTAGCTCAAGATCATGAGTGGCGTAATTCTTCTCATGTGGTTTTAACTGACGGCTAGCATATGCAACTACTTTGTCCCTTTGCATTAGCACCGCACCAATACCTTAAATAGATAAAAGGATAACATGTTAAAATACGATTTGACACTAAAAATGTCATCTTTGACATGTTTATTTAGATAAAAAGACTAACCTTCTCTAGAAGCATCTGTCCAGACTTTCAGATCCTGATTGCCATCAATAATGGTCAACACAGGAGCAGTGATCAACCTCTGTTTCAGTTCTTGGAAAGCTGCCTCACATTCGGGTGTCCAAATGAACTTTGTATGATTCTTAGTCAGCTTCGTCAATAGGCAAGATAATTTCGAAAAATCCTTAATGAATTTCCGATAATAGCCAGCCAGTCCTAAGAAACTTCTGACTTCTGTGGGCGTGCTAGGCTGCTTCCAATCTTGGATGGCTGAGATCTTTCCTGGATCTACTGAAATGCCTTCCTTTGATACAACATGGCCAAGGAATTTCACCTCTTCTTGCCAGAATATGCATTTGGAGAATTTGGTTTTAAACACATTTCTTCGCAAAATCTCCAAGACTTATTTCAGATGCTTTTCGTGTTCACCAGTGGTTTTAGAAAAGATTAGTATGTCATCGATGAAAACCAACATGAATTTATTTAAAACATCTCGGGATACTCTATTCATCAAATCAACAAAGTATGCTGGAGCATTGCATAAGCTGAAGGGCATCACTGGCCATTCATAAAATAAGTCTAGTCCTGTGAAAGCAGTCAAAGGAACACATTCTTCGGCAATGCGTAATTGGTGGAAACCTGTAACTAGGCCCATCCTAGAGAATACTTTCGCTCCATTCAAGCGGTCCAACAGATCATCAATACGTAGCAGTGGATATTTATTTTTCAGCGTTTTCTTATTGAGGTCACGTTAGTCCACACATAGTCTGAGGGTACAGTCTGACTTTGGGACAAAGACCACTGCTGCACCCCAGCTTGAGAAGCTAGGCCTGATCAGACCCTTCCAAAAAAGTTGCTTAGTTTGATTGCTCAACTCCTCCTTTTCTTTCAGTGTCATTCTCCGAATGGGGTGCACAACGGGCCTTGCATTCTGAACTAAGTCAATCCTGAAGTCGATTTCTCTATGCGGAGGTAGGTTGTCAACTTCTTCAAACACATCAGCATAGTCTCTGACAACAGGAATATCCTTAATAGAAGCAGGAGTGACTTCTAGAGAAGACCCAAATTCTTTCCTATCTGCGGTTGAGCCGTGGCATGGTATAGTCATCATATTTCCGAATTTGGTTTTAATTCTGACTACTATTTCAGCGCATAGTAACTCAGCCTCATACTTTGATAGCCAATCTAGCCCAAGTATGATATCGTATCCAGAAAACTCATAACGATCAAGTCAAAAGGAAACTGGAAGTAAGAAAAAGAAACAGGCACTCTACAATATCGATCAAGCATAAGTGAACCTCCTATCAGACTATGGGCTCTAATTGGTTCTTTAAGTTTTCTTGGTTTCTGTTTTAACTTTTTAATCATGTCACTAGATATGAAACTTCTTGATGCACCAGTGTTAAACAAAACGGTAATGGGAATGTTCTTAACGTTAAGAGTACCCCCTAAAACATCAGGTTTACCTGCTCCTTTGGAAGAAGCCGGTGCAGCCGTTCCATCATAGACATGTGCTACTTCCGATTTCTTGAGCAGAGGACAATTTCTGATAAAGTGCCCCGTCTTGTGGAAATTAAAGCACTCCTGAGTGTTCCGAGAATTCTGACCGCGGTTCTGACTCGGTCCAGACTCATTTCTTCTAGGTTTCCTCGGGTCTCGGCATTCGTAGTCAAAATGCCCCATCTTCTGACATTTGAAGCATTTCACCTTAGACTTCTCTCTTTTCTTTTTTCCCTGGGGCTTGGCGGTAGAAGAATCGCTCGCCTCATCTTTCTTATCAGCTTGCTTTCTTTTGTTGTTGCTCTGATTCTTTTCACGCTCCTGCTGTGCATTCCTATCATTATCCTCATAACGGTTAGCCATCTCGATCACTTCATTGAAGGGGAGCTTGATGTGAGAAGTGAACCTATTCAGGTACTTCTTGGAGAGGCCATTGATAAATCTCTTGTTCTTCTGCACTGGTTCCTGAACTAGCTCTGGAGCATAGCGGGAAAGTTCCTCGAACTTCCGCATATACTCTGAAATAGTCATCTCTCCCCGCTGCAGATTTGCAAATTGATCATGGAGCCTCTCAACTTCCTATAGAGGGATATACTTATCATTGAAGAGCTCTTTGAATCTGGCCCAAGACATGTAGGCCACATCATTGCCTATTTTGACTGTGTCCCACCAAATTTCAGCTTGGTCTTTCAATAGCCATGTTGCCAAAAAAACGCTTGCGTTAATTTTCCAATTCTAAGCCTTTAAATATTTTCTCGCATTTCTTAAGCCATGTCTGCGCCTCAATCACGGTCTCTCGCCTGGTAAAGGATATGCCCCCTAAGTATCTGTACTTCTTGGACATTTTATCTAAGTCAAACGGCTGCGGGGGTGGAAGTGGTGTTACATCCTCTGGAGTAGGCTATCCCTGGGCCGTAGGAGTCTCATCTCTAGTTGTGCCTCTAGCCCCACCTCTGCCTCAGGCTCTAGCTCGTGCTCTTGTGCTCATTTCTTAGTTAGTTCTATACCATCAAGGAAAGACTCAGACTAACACAAATGATAATTTTAAAGGAAAGGTTAAAAGTAGAAACATATGATAAGATGATAATGATGTAATGACTGATTAATATGTGCTATTCTCCTGTGCTCATTCTAGGACATTACTAATCCTATCTCTAAGGAGCTGCTCGTCTTAGAATACTACCGATTCTATCTAGACGAATTGTTCTAAAAATGTTATACTCCAAAGCTAAGGTTAACCTTTAGCTCCGATACCAACTGTGACGACCCCAAACTTCCGTGATACGAAAGTAAGGATAATCATAGGAGCATAACATAATTACAACAATAACAGATCTCAGATAATAGCATAACACATAAATCATTGCAGCGGAAATGGAAATGTCATCACAACATAACATCACAGATATCAGAGTACGCAGTTACAGGATACACTTAGCAAAATAAAAGTCTCAATAAAGAAGGAAATAAGTCTCAATCCCCATCAAGTACATCAAAGATCAAAAGAGTCTAAATGTATTAAGAAGCAATAAAAAGTTAAAAAGAAAATGGATCTTCATCTTCTTTATAAGCAAGCTCCAGTCTAGAATGTGTCCATACCTATAACCTGTCATTTGGCTGCTCGTGTGGGAAGAGGGCACCCGAGTTTGCAAAGTGAAACAAACTACGAGTCAGTCATGGGACTGGTATGAGAAATCTTTCGTAACTAACAATATGGCAAATCACAGGACCACGCCGCTAACGCGGAACGGGTTTACTCCATTGGATTGCCAGTGCATAAGTTAAATAAATTTTATTTCAAAACAACGCAATGCTTTTTAGAAAATGAAATCATTATAATACTCAAGTCCCATCACACAATGCAACGCAAACCGGAGGATAGAGTTTTACCTTATAATGATCAAAAATGCTTGATACGTAGAAAATAATATATTTAATATTATTATTAGTGTCTAATATGTTTTAAAATATACTTCAAAGTAAATGTATGCATCCTAGACGGCATAGCTACCATATACTATGTCGCCATATATAGGTTTACAATCAAAACCGTAATGTCGTATTGGAGATTGGGTTTCCATCATGAGTCAAGGCTAGGGATAATCTTCTAACCGATTCGAGACACTCTAGCAATGTCTCATGATCACACCTACGGGCAACCCTTGGATACTGCAGGGCCGGTCCACAAATACTTTAGTGGATTGGCAATTCCTGAACATACGCTTTCCGGTCCTATTGAACCTATAAAATGGTCACAATCGACCAATAAAAACCGAGGCGCCTCATTACATCAACCACATAAGTAAAAATTTCAGGGCTTGTGAACACTGACACCACTTTTAGCTAGAAAGAAACGTGTGCACTCCCTACGTTCCCTTGTCCCGTTTCTGACTCTATCGGGGTGTGAGGCTCGCGAGGTAACGTTATACACAAAGCTATGTTGAAAATAGGCTATGCTTTGATTATCATCCACAAGGCTCTGCTTTTCAACAAAAGCCTCGATCAATTGCATCTTGGCATGTCACATTGACAATTAACTCTATGCGATCGATAACTAACAATATATAACCTTTGAGCTCATGCGTCTCAAAGAAGGGTGTTAAGCAAGAAAATAAATTCTCCGCCACCACAGATATATATTAAATAGAAATTAATTTAATTTACATGGAATGAAATTCAATGTCGAACACACATCCATTTACAAGTCCGTTCTGAGTTTGAACGAAACCGGAGACACATTATTCCTCGTCCTGTATGTCCAACATGGAAAAGAGGTGCTCGCATATCCCGACAATCAACAAGTACATCCGGACAACTACCACTTTAACCCTTTACTGGTAGCTAACCAATGTCGGGCATCAGTAGTTATCCTTTCGAAGTGAAGATCGCCGGTCTTCAATCGCCGTCTTTAAGATCTTCAATTTAGATCGTCGTATCATTTGAAATGAGATTTAACTCGGTCTTTTCAAATGATCCTCGCATATATATAGTTTAAAAACATTTCATGTTGTTAATAGTATTTAATAACGATTTATCGCTATTATATATATATATATATATATATATATATATATATATATATAGCTAAATAAATTTATCGACACTTCGGGTCAATAGGCGGCCCTGGCGCTGTTTTTATCGAAATTTAATTTACACTTATCTAGAAATCTAACCATTGGATTTTAACAAAGGTTATATCGTTGGAAAGATCTTCCCAAAGCGGTCCTAACGGTTCCAGTTTTGGGAAAATCCAACGGTTGGATCTTTTGGTATAATCGTTTAAAGTTACGATTCCGAAACGCGAACTACCGCACGCGATTCGTTTAATTTTAATTTATATATATATATATAATTATATATATATAAATATAAACCATTTGATGAATTCACTAACGTTTTTAATATGCTAAATAAAAGAATGTTTTCATTGGCATATCACATCTATGTACTGTCAAATAGAATATATATCATTTACATTAAAATTTATCCAATGACGAGTCAACTTAGCATATAAATTCTAATATATGCAAATGTAAATATAAATGTAATCTAAACAATGCATATAAATTATAATATATGCAATGTAATTATAAATGTGATTTTAACAGCACATATAAATTCTAATATATGTGATGTAATTATAAATGTGCTTTTAACAGCGCATATAAATTCTAATATATGCGATGTAAATATAAATGTGCTTTTAACAACGCATGTAAATTCTAATATATGCGATGTAATTATAAATGTAATTTTAACAGCGCATATAAATTCTAATATATGCGATGTAATTATAAATGTGATTTTAACAACACATATAAATTCTAATATATGCGATGTAATTATAAATGTGCTTTTATCGATTTCATTAAAAGCAAAGTTTTTAATGTAAACATCTTTTATTTTAAAAAACATGAATGTTTGTCCAACTTCTATTATTACATTAAAAAGTGAATTTTTAATGTAAAACATATTTTCTTTTAAAAACATGTTTCTTTTTCTATATTTCTATTATTACATTAAAAAGTGAATTTTTAATGTAAAACATATTTTCTTTTTAAAACATGAATCTTTTCACTAATTTCTAATATTACATTAAAAAGTATATTTTTAATGTAATCATGTTTTGATTTTAAAACATGAACACTTTTCTTATTTCCAACATTACATTAAAATGTATAATTTTAATGAAATCATGTTTTTATTAAAAACATGTACATTTTTATTATTCTTAACATTACATTAAAAGTGTATATTTTTAATGAAATCATGTTTTGATTTTAAAACATGAACATTTTTCTTATTCTCAATATTACATTAAAAATGTATATTTTTAATGAAATCATGTTTTGATTTTAAAACATGAACCTTTTCTCTACTTTCATTCTTGACACTAAAATATGAAATTTTTAATGAAATCATGTTTTTATTTAAAACATGAACATTTTCCATTTTTGTATTCTTGTCATTAAAAAATGATTTTTTTTAATGAAATCATGTTTTTATTCCAAACATGTGCATTTTCTATTTTTATATTCTTGTCACTAAAAATGTAAATTTTTAATGAAATCATGTTTTCATTCAAAACATGTACAATTTCTATATTCTAACATTATATTAAAAATGTGAACTTTTTATATGAAATAATGTTTTGATTAAAAACATGCACATTTTCTTATTGTCTAACATTACATTAAAATGTGAACTTTTTAATGTAATGTTTTATTTTGTTTAAAAACCTGAACATTTCTATTTTATGATAATTCCATAAAATGATAGTAATTTATATTTCATTTTTATTGAATACTCTAATTCAACAAAAGTGATACTTTAATTTTGATTGAAAATTCTAATTCAATCAAAAACAACAAAAGTGATATTTTAAATTTGATTGAAAATTTTAATTCAATCAATAACAACAAAAGTGATATTTTATTTTGATTGAAAATTCTAATTCAATCAATAACAACAAAAGTGTATTTTAATTTGATTGAAAATTCTAATTCAATCAAACAACAATCCAAAAGTGATATTTTTATTTTGATTGAAAATTCTAATTGAATCAAACAACAATCCAAAAGTGATATTTTTATTTTGATTGAAAATTCTAATTCAATCAAACAACAATCCAAAAGTGATATTTTTATTTGACAATAAGAATAAACACTTTATTTTAGATCTATATTTGACAAAAACTGTGTCTCATGCCCATAAATAAAATATGAAATTTATGTCATAACATCAAATCACTATACATAGATCTGAAATAAAAATAAATTTCTATTTCAAATCAAGATCAGATAATAAAACATAGATTCAAACAAGAGCTAATAAACATGAGAATCATGATCAACAATCAACAGTTAACAGTTTCCAATCACAGATCTGATTTAATTATCATAACTATATGGATTCAACTGACGATAATTAATTAAATTTTTAATTATAAAAAATATAAGAAATCTCACTGTCATTTGAATCTGAGTGGTTCAGATCTGCAATTTTTGGCCAAAATTTGATCAACTCAGAATTGGCTCCTGTCAGCCTAGAAATGTAGATCTCGGGTCTACGATCGCAACGCTTCGAAAATCGTTCAGTTATGAGTCAGTATGGATGAGTTATGATTTGTTTTAGGTTGATATTAATTTTTAAATTAAATAAATAAAGAAAACAACCTTTCTTCTATAATCAGTTCAAGGCCGTAAGCTTCCGTTTCTTGTTCAATACAAGGGTTGTGTTTTGCGGTCACTACAGGTCATAGGGCGACGATCGAAGGCCACCACGCCGGAGAGAGCAGGTTGCGCGCAAGGGGGTCTCACCTGTAGTAGGCGCGATCGCAGGTATAGGGGGCGACGACGCTTCGAACGACGTGGGTTTGGGCGTGAAAACTCGGTGGTTGTTTGACTATGGTGTGGGTTATTCGTATGGATAGGAAGAGGATGAAAATCTCTTCGATAATGTCAAAAGGATGGGCTAATTTTATTGAGAGAATTTGGAGAATTTAAGGGAAGAAGATGAGGGCATTTTGGCCATGGAATTGGGGTTGGCGGCGGCTACAGGAATAGGGTTTGGAAGAAGAAGACAAAAAGGATTTTATAATATTTTATTCCTAATTTTTACAGATAAATCCATAAATTCTTAACAACTCAAATTTCAGTCCAATAGGAGTTGTTACTACCTAATTTCCCCTGTTCGGTAACTAATGGGCTAGGTCCCGTCAGCCCAAACGACTGTTTTTGGCCTAATTTCTTTAATTTAAAATTTAAATCCTTTATTTAATTAATTCGATCGTATATTTAAATTCACCGGGGCCACATACGGACTCCGAAAATTCCCGAAAAATAAATCTAGCTATGTTTTGACGATACGGTCCTAACAAAATTAATTTCGTCGAATTTGGAGACCGTTTGAAAAATGGCTTTTTTAACGGTCGATCAAATTCAACAGAAATTATCAAATCAGACTTTAATTTACTACGCTCACAAATTAATTCCAAAAATTCTGGAAAATTAAACTTAGCAATAATTTGACATTCCGGATCTGACAAAAGTGGTTTCGTCGAAAACGGAGATCATTTGTAAAATAGCCTTTTTATACGGGCTATAAATTATACTATATTCCATAGCGACTATTCTGAATATTCAACTGGCCATAACTTTTGGTTTCCACTATGAAATTTTGATTTTTGGATTCATTGGAAAGATATTTTTAAGCAGATTTAGATATTTTTGGTTTCACTAAAATTCGTTAAATTTTGAATCCTGTACATTCAGTCAAAGTTCAGATTTGACTTTTCAAACTACAGTGCTATTTCTAATTCCTTTTGAAATTAAAATAAATATATTCGCTCTAACTTCAATTAAAATAAATTTTTAATCGTTATTATTTAAAATAAATAATAGTATAGGAAATAATAGTAAAGTAGGAAACAAAATGGAAAATGCAAGGTATCGTAAATGTACCTCAACATAAGAGTTACTCGGAGATGTCTACTCCGCACTTGGGATAAGCCTGTTTGATGCTATCTTCAGTCTCACATGTACAGTCTCTAGGATCCCCGCTCTCCTGCATTTTGACTAGGTGGATCCTCTTGTTCCTCAGAACTCGGGTTTCCTTGCCAATAATTTTCACTGGCTCCCTCCTTACTGCTATGCTCGGGGTAATCTCCAAATCTTGTTGTGTTGCTTCCTCCACAACTAAATCTGGATCATGAACATGCTTCCGGAGTTGGGACACATGAAATACATCGTGAACCCCTGGCAACAAGTCAGGCAACTGCACCCTATAAGCGAGGGTTCCAAATCGAATTACACCTCTCAATGGAGAAACCCTCAAGTATACAAGATCACCAACAGAAAAT